>JAPDNY010000001.1:295004707-297404707 GCA_029375565.1 Gekko gecko | reverse complement strand
TGTTTAGTCAAGCGCTCAGACCGGAAGCTTTAAAAAAAAACCTCACAAAGACAGCCCTGGAGGCGGGAACGAGAGGCGGGGGCTCCGGCAGCCTGGATAGGGCCGGCAAGGAGGATGGCGGAGACGGTGGACACGGCGGAGCCTGTTTTCGTGGGGCAATGGCGGCGGCAGTGGCGGCGGCACCCCCCACCAAGTGTTGGCAGAAGGAGCAGCCGCCCAAGCCTCCCCCGTGGCCAGCAGAATCGCCTGGAGGGACGGCGCAGCAGCAGGCGAGCGGGTGCTGTAAGAGAGGGGCTGGCTGCATCTAGTCAGCCCAATGCGAAGAAAAATGTTCCCGATTTAAACAAAGCGGGAACAAAGCGCAATTACCTTTGCAGTGTGACCAGAGCCCTACTGAAGCTATGCAAAGGTTTGCTGCTTTCCTTTCCTGGACTGAAAGATGTGTGATAGACAGGGAGGTGATGGAAAGACAAAGTATAAACTGTTATACTTACAGTTTAAAAAATAACTTTTTAAAAAAATAACAGTTCTCCTTTGATTTGTTCCCTAGGGGATTTCAGTTCCTGCACAATCCTTTTCAGTGATGTGGTGACTTTCACAAATATATGTTCAGTCTGCGAACCTATTCAGATAGTCAAAATGCTTAACTCAATGTATTCCAAGTTTGATCGGCTTACCAGTGTCCATGGCGTGTACAAAGTAGGTGCTCTCAGTTTCATGAACATTTGCATCACTTTGGTTTTCCCTCACACATCCTGCTTACCACCAATTGTACCGAGTCATGCTTGTCTAAAGAATTAGTTTAGATAGCTAGAAAAAAAGTCAAAACAGAAGACAGCTTGCTATAAATACTGGCTTGTCAACAGTACACCCAAATCACTAACTCCAGTTTGGTGTAGTGGTTAAGTGTGTGGACTCTAATCTGGGAGAACTGGGTTTGATTCCCCACTCCTCCATTTGCACCAGCAGGATGACCTTGGGCAAGCCATAGCTCTGGCACAGCTGTTCTTGAAAGAGAGCAGATTCTATCAGAGCTCTCTCAGCCTCACCTACCTCACAGGGTGTCCGTTGTGGGGAGGGGAAGGGAAAGGAGTTTGTAAGTCACTCTGAGACTCCGAGTGAAGGGTGGGGTATAAATTCAATCTCTTCTTCTTCTCTTCTTCTTCTAAATGTCCTGCTGGCTCTTTATCCACAATGCCCACACTTTGTCTGTCCCCTCCCCATGTAGTCCTGTAAGGACTTTTCACTCAATACCACTGCCAATTCCATCCAGTTTGTCAAGTAGGCTGTTCCCATTCAAATTGACCCACACGACTCATGTTAATTGATAAGCCTGCCCTGAGGGTGACTCCTGGTGGGGGACCCTGGTGTTCTCATTTAGCAGTCCCTGGTCACTGGGTGAAAAATAGGACATGTAGGCCACTGGATCTTTCTGGACAAAAAACAGAACAGAGGGAAGGAGGCATGCCCACATCGCAAGGTGGTACAACCTGAGTCAGTTACCATCCCTGTTATATTCCTTGTTCCATACATCAGCCATGTGTAATGGGTTGGATCGAAAATACTGGGAATAAAGTACTACTTTCCTGCCTCTTCTCTCCAGCTGTGGTCCTCTGACTCCCCCTGGAATTCTCCTTCTGAGGGTCAGAAGACCTTCACAAACTGTGGAGGGAACAATTTGGGGGTTTGCAAAGTAAGAGGAAGGGCTGCGGTGGCTCAGAGGTTAAGACGTTGAGTTGCAGACTGGAAGGTCGGTAGCTCGGCAGTTCGAGACCCGAGTGCCACACAATGGAGTGAGCTCCCGTCTCTGGCCCCAGCTCCTGCCAACCTAGCAGTTGGAAAGCAAGAAATTGCAAGTAGATAAATAGGTACCGCTTCGGTGGGAAGGTAACAACATCCCATGCACCTTGGCGTTTAGTCATGCCGGCCACATGACCACAGAGAAGTCTTCAGACAGTGCTGGCTCTTTGGCTTGGAAATGGAGATGAGCACCACCCCCTAGAGTTGGATTTGACTGAATTTTGAGCAAGGGAAACCTTTACTTTTACCTTTAAAGTAAGAGGAAGGAATCAGTAGAAGTCAACTTTCCCTCTCCACTAAAGGAAGTGCCACTCTTCTAGTGTAAGTGCCAGTACACAGTAGAAGAACACCTTTGGATGCAGCCCACTGGGTATAAAATAAGCCTATGGATGTACAAATGGCTGGTTCATCTTGCAGGATTAGGTCTTTCCATGCCTACAATATGCTTCCCCTTGCTTTCCAGGTGGAGACAATAGGTGATGCCTACATGGTTGTAGGAGGGGTGCCGGTGCCTGCTCCGAGTCATGCCGAAAGGGTGGCCAATTTTGCTCTGGGCATGAGAATTGCTGTAAGAGAAGTTATGAACCCAATTACTCAGAAGCCCATTCAGGTAACAGAAACCACATAGATCTATGTCACAATGGTTACCCAGGGATCAAAGTGAGTGCTCGAGGCACTTTTCTGAATGGGGCCTTACTGCTTTTTACCAAAGCTCTTTTAACCTTCCAGGTGGCCTGCCATTTTGAAGACCCAACAGTATCCTTGGCAGAGAGACTTAGGGTAGAGTGATGTAGTCAGCAATATGTATTTGGCCATCTGCTCCTTTGATGCCATCTGCAGAATCAAGACTTCCGGGGCTGTGGAGGGAAAAGGCACGTCCTGACAGTGGCTTGGATGCACGGAAGTGATTCTGCAAGACTGAAGGACTGTGCAGATTTCTTGCCCCCTCCCTCCTGCTGCAGCCCGAAATGCCCCCACCCAAATGCTGTTCCTGTGGGGCCCCCTGTTCTTGCAGCTTAAATACGCCTTTCCTTTACCACACATCCCGAAGCCGAATTGCAGTTGTGCGTGCAATTTACCATTTCTAGACTTATCCATTTTTTCCCATGTCTGCTTTAGCTCTCAAGCAACCTTTTTTCATTTTTAACCTTAGCTAGGTGGACTGATAAAAATCAAAGATTTAATTAAACTCACTGCCTTAAAAAGCAGTGTGGGCGTACAACAAGTTGAGGCCGTTTGGTAGTCTTTAATTCAAAGCCTGGAAGAATTTTCTTAATAAAGCCCCCATCTTATTCAGCTTGATTTTTTAAAAATTGGTAAATTATGTATGTCTATATAGTCCTTGATTGTAAACACACTGTAAGTAATTTTTTCCTTGTGCTATACTAATATTAGAATAGGCTGGTTGAATGAAGACCATCAGACTTCTTTCTTTTACAATAGAGAACAAAACTTTAAAAATGTTTCCATGTTGTACTTATGCCAACAGATCAGAATTGGGATTCACTCTGGACCAGTTTTGGCTGGGGTAGTTGGGGACAAAATGCCCAGATACTGTTTATTTGGTGACACTGTTAATACCGCTTCTAGGATGGAAAGTCATGGTCTTCCAGACAAAATCCATTTGAGCCCAACGGCATTCAGGTAAATAGCCCACAAAATAATAGCATTACGAGAAAAACTGGTCATTTCTCTTTTATTTCTTTTGGCGGGGGAATGTTTATATCCATTGTCAGATCTCTTTGAGGGTTCTCAGTGCAGGTTGCAGTATCTATAAAGAGATTATACGGAAGGGGTCCCCAACCTTTTTGAGCCTGTGAGCACCTTTGGAATTCTGACACAGTATGGTGGGTACAGCCACAAAATGGCTGTTGCACAATAGAGAGCCAGCCACAAAATGGCTGCCACAGCTTACCTTCATTCACACAGTGAACATCCTTGTGCTGTGGTGGCAGCTACTGACAAAGCAAAGATCTTTGTGCTGTGGTGGCAGCTACTGACAAAGCAATGGTTTTAAAAATCTGCATAGCCAATAAACTCTGTAATAGCCAGTCAGAAGCCTTGCTGAGCAACAGCCACACCTGGCTCCACACACTTTCTGAAAACACTTGGTGGGCACCAGGAAAGGTGTTGGCAGGCACCACAGCACCCACAGGCATCACATGGGGGACTCTGGTTCTATGATATGTGGGGAGAGGGAGAAAGACCAACCCTGCCACTTGGAGCTTATCCAGGTGCTGCTCCCTACAGACCAGAAGCTTCCAGCCTATTTCCAGATCTTTGAAGAAAAAAACAGGTCTGGACCAGAAGTGTGGGGTGTTTTCATTGATCAGCCATTGGCTCCAGCACAGGGTGAAATTGTGCTTCCTGTCCTCCTAAGACTTTAAAGCTTATGATCCTAAGTATGCTTTCCTGTTAGTAAGGCCCACTGAACTCAATAGGCCTAAACGTGCCCAGGATTAAGCTACAATAGTAAGCAAATGTTAAATGGCCATCTAGGGCCACTCATTGGTTTTGTTTGTTCTCATGCTTACATCTGTTTCTTGCATTGCACAGAGCACTGCAACACCAAGGGTTTGACATAGTGGAAAGGGGAGAAATAGAGGTGAAAGGCAAAGGGAAAATGACAACCTATTTTCTGAGGCAAAACCTCTGTGCCTCCGAGAATGAAATAATGGGGCACACAGAAGAGAATCTTGGCAATACTGATGGTGATGGTAAGTAGAGAGAGATTCTTAATGTTAATATTTGTGGCATCATCATGAGGCGGTTCTTTCCCTTGTATTTTGTAACTGTGACGGACTGCACTTTTAGAAATGCTTAGAAGTACTGTACAAACAGATAAAGGACTGTGAGGGGTTAATTTGTCACAGAGCCAGAGAGCTTTGAGTGACAGGCTGCTCCAAAAGATTGGATTGGTTAGCATCAGCTTAGCAGAGAAACACTTGAGGGTTGAATGCTGAGGAGTCGGTCCTGACTGAGAGCAATTTAACACAGAGTGGGGAGGTTGGCAAGGATAAGTGGGTAGTTAGGCAGAGACTCCCATTTAGGCTAGAAAAGGGGGTTGATCTTCTAGTGAGAGAAGAAATTTCCCTATCCAGGCAAAACAGGAGATGGCTCTGAAGAGTGGAAAGATCCCTGGTCTGGTGTGGTTAGAAACTGCCTTTTGAAACCTGAAGGGTTGGTAAAGCTCAAGAAGGGTACTGGTGTTTCAAGGTGAGGGTTGTGTACTGGATAGAGGGTACCAGCCTTCTGGAAACCAAAAGAGTCAGTGAATACCGGAGTGTTTGGGAAACACTGGAACAAAAGCCTCTCACCTTAAAGATCCTAAATACCTGGGAACAACTTATGAAACTCTCAATAGCCTGAAATATATGAATTGTGCATATACTTACTTACTTGAGTTCTATATTGAGTTACCTCAGGAATTTTACCCCTGATTTCACCTGACTTTCTCCATCTATGTTGAATAATTTTGTTAATATGGAATTTCAAAATGCCTTGAGTACCATTTAAGAGGGCTCTTGATCCTCCCCTCAAATTCCTGGGCTGAGCCAACAGCCAAAATATCATATTGTGATAGGGTGGGACAGTGAGAGTTCTTCAGGAAAGAAGAAAACAGATAACTAGGGTGGCTCAGTCAAAAAAGGGAAAGAAAAACAGAGAGAAAAACTTGTCTCTGAGGAAGTAGATGAGGGCGTCATAGTAACTCTATTGGTTTTAATTTATTTAAATATTTATTCCAGCACCCTTTCTTTTGACTCAAGGCAGCTACTGAGGCTCATGTTTGAAAGGAAAATGTTCTACCCTAAGCCTATCTTTTGGAATTGTGGTGGGACTGGGAGACTCATCTGCTGACTGGTTCATGTATTTATCTATCCTAGCACTCTTTGTGTTTTGTGTTCAGGGACAGGGCTAGCTCTGATTAAATCAAGAACCAATTCTCTTTGCATTGTGTTTGAGAGTTGCTGCATCAAACTTTTTCCTTATGCATAAATCTTGTTTTCAGGCCACTTTATATATCTGAAATAGACTATGGCCTACCAAAATTCATGCCACATTATAGCCATCTTTTGTTTTGGGTTTCAGATATTATTTATTTAAAGGTAGGGAATCCACAGGAACTCATGGGGGGACATCCCATTCTCTCTCCTCTTCTGGTCCCTGGGAACCTCCGCTGTAGTAAGTGGTGGCTTGGTTTGGAAAGTGCACATGGTGGGTTTTCTGCTTTAACCCCCCTCCCCGACTCACTTATCACCAGCCACATGATGGGGTGGGGGCTTGGAGCAGAAAGTATGACTGGCATACCTTTTGCTCCAAACTTCCCACCACCTACCTCTAGTCAGCTGATCAGAGACCCAGGCTGGGATTGGAAAGCATGCAGGATGTACTTTCCTTTCCAGATCTTATGAGGTGAGGGACTGGAGCAGAAAGCTCTAGCAGCACGCTTTCTACTCCAGGCCACCCCTAGCCAGGTTACCACCGACATCTCTTGGCTGCAAGATCTATTTTGGCATTTTATTTTTCAGTTTTGGTCTGTGCTTGTGCAGACATCACTTTTCCATTTAGGGAGATTTTTAAAATGGTAAAGGTTTCCCTTGCTCGAAAGCTAGTCAAATCCGATTCTAGGGGGTGGAGCTCATCTCTATTTCCCAGCCTAAGAGCCAGCACTGTCCAAAGACTTCTCCTGGCATGAATAAACGCTGAGGCGCACGGAATACTGTTATCTTCCCACCAATGTGGTACCTATTTATCTACTTGCAATTTCTTGCTTTCGAACTGCTAGGGACTAGAGACGGGAGCTCACTCCATCACAGCACTAGAGTCTTGAACTGCCTTCTGGTCTGCAGTGCAACTCAGTGTCTTAACCTCTGAGCCACTGCAGCCACCCATGGGAGGTTTTTACCTTTCTCCAATTATTTGTTTAGTTTTAAGATTTTTCTGCAGGCCTAGGCCTGTAGAAATGTCTCTTTCTGGATCTGACCCCATTGTGTTGAGTTTTTGGCTCTTAGGTCAATGTCAGACTTAAACATATGAGGTCGGAGCTTTCTGCCACACTCTTCAGTCATATGCAAATCAATATTAAACATTATTATACAATTTAAAATAACTTGCAAAATTCCATGGAGAAACAAAATCCCCCCAATAGAATTAAAAATACAGGAATCCCTACATTCTGCTATTGATATTTCTGCCCTGAAACATGCTACAATGCAGGAAGAAACAGCTGATGCATTTCTTGGCAGGGGAGCCAGGTTTTAGTTTTGCATGAGGATACACAGGAGGACATGGGGGGGAAACACATCTATGTTTGATGAAGGCCGTAACTACCTGGACAGGACATTCTTCTTTTCTGTCTTTTCCTAAGGAATGGAGATCAGAAGGGACCTATTAAGAATTTTAAGGCTCCAGCTCATCTATAACTGACCTGCTGTGCTACCCCTGCACTCTCAGGCTTACATAGCAGCACACCATTTATCCTATTTTTTTAGAATTTGAATGTTATGCTTTCCTCATGAGCTTGTATTCCAGCTTGGAAATATTCCAAAAGTTGACATGGATTCAAGGAGAAACATATTTGGAAACACATTTTGGTCAAATCTGTGTCCAGTGTGTTTGGCATAGAAGTTACAGTCCTTAATTTATCTGTGTGCCTAACACATTTTTTTTAATGAGACAGGTGCTTTGGGAAGTGCAAGTGGCAAGACTGTTGTTGCAATGAAATATGCTGACTGCCAAGAGTTAGTTCCTGCCATGGAAGTAGAAGGTGGACCAGACATCCAAGGTTTGTTTCAACATGTACTAGTTCCAGTCTGGGCACAGAAACAAGGGGACCAGGATCGTTACTATCCTTTGCGATCCTCTTCGCAGGTTTGGAGGGAGACTGTGCCTGAGCAGATATCCTCTTCATAATTTTCAAAGGCTGGAAATAGTTGCCAGCACAAGAAACCAGGAAGGCCCAATAACCTACAGTCACTATACAATCCATAAACACTTGACTTCAGATTTAGTTATTTTTAAGAATAACTGTAAGGCAGGCTTGTTATTGGCTGCCTTTATTCAAATGAAAGGGTTTTCCACTGGAGGATCAGGAGAACTGGTAAATACTTGGACTTTCCTTAGGCCATGCGGCTCCACTCCTCCTTCAGGCTTTCCTTCTTCCTAGGAAATGTGTGGAGGGAATTATTCCATTTGCCCCCTACGTAAGCCATTTGGAGTTTGGCTCCGCCTCTTGTGGAAGCCATTTTTGGGGATCCTAAGTATAATGAATACAAGTGAGGATTACATATAACCAGCCCTATAGCCAGCAGTTTTTGGGTGTGGGGGGCATGTGCCTGATGTGGTGGTGTGATGTCACCCAGAAGTGACCCAAGAGCCTGGCAGCTGAGGTGAACGTGGGTCTTCCTGATGCTTCTTGCTTCCAGCTGCAGCTGAGAAGGGGAGGGAGACTCAGCGAGGCTGCCCCCTCCCTTCCCTTCTGCTTGGCCACAGCAGAGCAACAGGAAAGAGCTGCAGTGGTACTCCTTGGCCACCTGCCAGCCCACCACACCGGCACTCCTTGGTTGCCTGAGTCATGGACCTGGCACGCCCTGTGACTGTGGGCTGCCCCTCTCCCTCCCGCCCCGCTCAGCCACAGCAGAAAGAGTTGGTGAGGCTGCAGCAGGCAGGGGTAAGGAGCATGGCACACTGGGGGTGGGTGGGTGGTCTGGCATGCTCCCGAGGTGGGACAGGGCTCATCTGTGGGGGGCACTGCCCCCAAATGCCCCTATGGATATGAGCCTGCATGTAACCACTTATTTGGGGGAAGAGTAAATGACAGCAGTCGGCAGGACAAGGAAGGAAAGGGCCATTGATAGGCCTGGCTCTTCCATTCAAAACCACTGTGGTGGTGGTGGAAAGTACCATCAAGTCGCAGCTGACTTATGGCAACCCTGTAGGGTTTTCAAGGCAAGAGATGTTCAGAGGTGGTTTGCCACTGCCTGCCTCTGCACAGTGACCCTGGTACTGCTTGGTGGTCTCTCATCCAAGTACTAACGGGGGCCAACCCTGCTTAGCTTCCAAGATCTGATGAGATCAGCTAGCCTGGGCCATCCAGGTCAAGACCACCACTCTAACAGGGGTACGCAAAATTTCTTTCTGTTGTTGTTTGAAGCAGTATATTTTATCCCTTCCGCAGTATGAGACAAGAGTCTGGCACAGCAATCCAGGGCCAGCATCTCATGAAGGTGCACAAGTGAGACGCACATCGAATCAAGATTCATTCTCAAGCAAGCTAGCAAAGACGGCAGCTGTTGATCATGCAGACTTTTGTTGCTGTCTGTGCATCCCATGTACTGGCCCATCTCTCTGTTGCTTCTGGAGATCTTTGTGCTCCAGTGATAGAAGTATCCCGAGCCATGATTTAAACTGTACAAGCGCAGATACGTAGGCAGCAGTAGATTAATGGCAATGGAAGTCCAGCCCTTCCCCCAATGAAAAATGCAAATAATCCCCCTACATCATGTTTAAGAAGGGGGAACTTTTTCACTTAGGCTGACAAGATACCTAAACCAATGGGTTGGACCCTATCAAAAAGACTGCATGCAGGGAGGGAGGTTTTCGCCAACTCCCCTTCTGCTGACAAAGGGTGATTTCTTTGCCTCTAGAAAACTTATACCCTGGAACTCTTGTTGGTCTCCAAGGTACAACTGGACTCAAATCTGTTTCATTGCAACGTGGCTACCCTCCAAAACTGTCCCCTTCTGCAGTAGCCCTCCAACTTCCCCCTCATACTGCTCCTAGAGGGTGCCCCATCCAGTGTTCCCTCTAAGCTGAGTTAGTGTGAGCTCACTCACAGTTTTTTAGCCTCCAGCTCACACATTTTTGTCTTCGCTCAAGAAGGATGGCTCCAGAGCATACTACTTTATGCAGTAGCCAAATAGCTTGTGGACAACTTTAATGCCAGTAGCTCACAAAGTAGAATTTTTGCTCACCAGACTCCACAGCTTAGAGGGAACATCGGCCCCATCCCCAGGACCAGCATTTTGGTGGGCTCATTTCTGGGAGCAGTGAGAAGAGGGGAAATGGAGAAGTCGTGCCACCATGTACTAGAAGTCCTTCCAAGTATGAAAGTTTTAAATGGGATCCACCTCAAGAGTTTTTTTTATAAATCTAATTTTGTTGCAGCTTTGTTTACTTACATAGATCCATAGAGAAATGCACATTCAGGAAACAGAAACCGGCTTTATCCAGTAAAGCTGTATTGAGGTTACTGATTGACTGAGACAATAATTGCATACTCCTATGGCAGTGGAAAAAGGATCAGGATTATCCCACAGGAATGACTAACAGACTGCTTCTGGTCACAGCTGAAAGCCAAGGGAGAATATCCCAAATTAATTTTTTAACACCTGTGTTTTCTTTTCCCTGGTTACCTCTTAGGTGATGAACGCTGTTACCCCCATGAAGAACATTTGCAACAGGAAAATGAACCATCACTTTCTGATCAGTTAATGTCCAAAAATGACCACACCCCTTCAGGATTTTGCATTATGATTTAGAAAAAACACAAATGTTCAGCATCCACAATATGGACTTTCTCCAAGTTTCCTGCACTACATTTTGGAACTTAATTCTGTGTAGTAAAACAACCAAAGGACTAGATTGACTAATTATTTCTTCTCCATTGTAGCTCCCCCCCACAAGAGTTCACAGTAAGCTTGTTATTTCTTGCATGAGTAGGGTCCCAGTGCTGTAGTGAAAAAGTCATGTGACACAATTCTCCCTTTTGTGCAACACCTGAGCACCTGATACACACCTATGATAAGTTCTTGTGAACAGACAACCTATGTAAGCAGTGTAAGGTCTGGGGATGGTATTCAGACCATTTCTGCACAAGTGCAAACCTCTGCATCAGCATTCTTAAACAACTGAAGTTTGTAAAACTTTCCGCACAGCTTTTTGCCTCCCTAGGAGCAGATCTGAATTTAGTGCCCCGTTATCCCACATTTTCCAAATCCATTTTTTCTTCAATTTTTTCCCTTTGGATCTGAACTCAGTTTTCCAGCGAAGAATTCCCAATTTTGTTTCCCTCTGCCGTTTTGTGTCATCAGTGTCATGTGTTCATCCTGCCTCCTGCCAACCTCAGGTTGTCCTCTGAGCAATCCACTAATTTTTTAAAGCATAATGTTGCTTGCCTTACGACATTTTTTTTTCATTTTAATGAAGCAACATTGTAACATTGGGACAAAATGGGCAGCAAGGTTTCATTTAGTCTTCTCCATACAATTATCTGTCCATGAAGTTCCTTTCCTTTCTCCTTGAGAGCCAGTTTGGTGTAGTGGTTAAGTGTGCGGACTCTAATCTGGGAGAACCGGGTTTAATTCCCCACTCCTCCACTTGTAACCTGCTGATGTGACCTTGGGTCAGTCACAAGCTCTGGCACAGCTGTTCTTGAAAAAGAGCAGTTTCTGTCAGAAGTTCTCTCAGCCCCACCTACCTCACAGGATGTCTGCTGTGGGGAGGGGAAGGGAGAGGAGTTTGTAAGCTGCTCTGAGACGCTGTTGGGCAGTGAAGGGCAGGGTATAAATCCAATCTCTTCTCTTCTTCCGTTGCTTGGTGGGTAGGGTTTACCTTGCATTTATATTGTATCTTTATTCTTCCCTTATATCTCCTGGTGTGTTTTTGATGACAACTCAGTCTTTTAAACATCTAAATATATAATTTATTTGATAACCATGGAAACTCAACATGTGCAGTGTTTTCAGTTTGATGATCGTAAACGGAATACTATTATCATTAGGATTTTGTGGGAAACTTTGCTGGCCATTTTCTTAATTGGTGATTAAGGAGGAGCAGAGAAGCTTTGAAATGGCAGCAACCATGCTATTCCCCATGATACATCATATGCACACAAAAAATGGTTCTGTTGCTGATGAAGTACATGATGACACACTTAGTGTGCTTCATCATTATTGAACAACACTGTTATGAATTGGTGTATCCAATTTGATGATTGCCAGCCATTTTCTTAGTTGGTGACTGGGGAGGGGGCTTTGAAATGGCGGCAACTGTGCTGTTCCCCACAATACGCCCAGCCTTCCCCCTCACCAATGTTATGATGTTATAACGTTACTGCACATGTGCCAAAAAAGGAGGTTCCATTGCTGACAAAGTACATGATGACACGTCCATACAACTGCTTTTCAAAGGAAGTGTGGAACACATGGGGAAGGTCGGATCCGAATTCAAGAAAAAATTACCAAAAATAAATGCTGTTTCATGGAAGGGGTGCCATAAAGTCAGAGCATCCGCTGGGGATTCAACTTGCCGGGAAACAGCGGCAACACTGATGTGCAGAAAAGGTCATAATCCTTCTCATCCGCTTCGGAAAGTAGGGAAGTCTAGCCTATGAGTGGTCTCTGCTGGGGACAGTCTGATCCTGTGAATAAATCAGTCTGGAACACAGATAATGCCAGCAGAATAAAACGTTTGAGTGAAAGGTACAGAAGCTCTTCTTGTTGTGGACTAGCAATCATACATCCCCTTGGCTTCCTTCCTCACCAGTAGCATTTAACTCTCGGGCCCCTCCTTGGTATTCCTATCTTTGCCTGCTATTGAATAAAGGCAGTTGACCTCTGTACTCTCTATGGTTCTGCAGCATGTACAAAACAGAAATGTCCAAACGTTTCAGGAGGACACCTGTATGATGAAACAGAACTGCAGTACACTGCCATGAATATTCTAAGTATCATCTGGCTTTTACTGCAACTGTGATTCCACTGTACCTTGCCTAGGCAGTTGTGGTTCACATGGTCTTCTAATTCTGCAATCCTAGTCCAACTGCATTGTTCATTTGATGCCTCATACTGTATGACTTACATGGTTTTATATTCTGTAATTCACCTTAAATCTCAAGAGAGAAAGGCAGGGTATAAATAAAGTAAATAAACAATAAATTAGCATGGAGGACACGAAGCCTTGGTTGGAAGCAGCTAGGGGGCACCAGTTTTTTTTTTTGGCCCCCCGTAAAAGATTTTTTTATTTGCATTTTCTATAAACTACAACAGAGATATAGGGAGGGGAATTTCTACAAACTACAGAAGAAAAGAAAACCTAACTAAAAGCCCAAGTGATGAAAGTTATACAATGCTTATAAATTTGCTTATTACTCTTACACAACTTTTCTAAGATGAGGAGTATTCAATAGTAATCGTTTCTGAATCAATATCAGCTTATCTGGCCCAACAAAGAATATTTCCATCGTTATATCATGAAGACCATGGCCCCGCCTTATGCGCTTGCCACCCCCCTCAGATATTTTTAATTTGGAACCCTATCTCTTCGACAATTATTAAACCATTAAGTTCATTTCTTCTTCTTCGTAATCAGTCTTCTTGTCTTCCTTCCTCTATGGATCTCAACGCTTTTTTATTATTGTTGTTGGCTAGTCCGTTGTGTCCTTTTCCCAGCTGTAACATGCTTGTCTGAAATCAAAAGAGTCCTTGCTTCTTTTGTTTCACCGCTTCTCTGTTAGTAACAGCGTCGCTTTTAAAATTCTAGCCACATTGCATGATAGTATTCCTTCAATACATCCTGAATATCAGCAGAGGGGCATATGGCTTCCACCCGACCAAACAGGAAGAGTCTATGATTCTTGCAGAGTCACATGATCTAGTCCAGCTAGGGCACATGATCAGTTAGCCGATCAACCTCTTCCCAAAGAAAGAATGGGTCCTGCTTTCTCCTACGCCATAATCGCCATCTTTGAAGGGTGTTTACATTTGCCAGTAGAATGCCAGAGTCCCAAAGGTCTGTTAAAACGGTTATAAAATTCTGGAAAACTCTCTGTTGTAGTCCATTTTTTCTATTTGCTTAGTCTCCCCCACCATAGTTCCACTACTTTAAATCGCTTGGGGGGGTAGGGCGTCCCCTCCCCCTCCCTCTTGTACTGGGGAGACTTTGCATTAAAGAGTTTGATGTCTCATTTCAACTTTAAAAACTCACTCATCAGTCTTCAAGACGATCCATCAGGTCTCCCTGGGATCTCGCTATGCAGATTTAAATTGCTGCACTTCCAAACGCTTGACCGGCCGGTCACTTTAAATCCAATTCTGGGAATCAGGGCAGGACCTTCGGGGCAGGGAGTAGCCCCCCTTCGCCAGCTGCATGCCAGGGGAAGGGCTCTCCTAGAAGCCCCCTAGCTAGGAGCCCATCAACAAGGGCTCCGTGGGAAGTGCGAACGATCGTGCCTCCACCTATCCACTGATTCATGGCACACGTCTCTCGGAGCTCCGAGAAGCTTTGGCCACTGTTAAAGCGCCGAAGTCCCGCCTCCTGGGGGCACCAGTTCTTAAAGTAGTCCTTCCTGGAGGATTATATGTTTCTTTTGGGGCATCTAGTTGGTACTATATAGGCCAAGACCAATTGCTTTCCTTTTGTGCAAAGTACACACCCTTCTACTTTTTGCGCTTGCACACAAAAAAAGCATACAACTTTTAACAAGCAGAATTGACATGTAAAATAATTCCAAGTACCTGTACTGCAGTTGCCCATTGACTAATGATTCCCAGGCAAATACCATTTGGTAATACTGCACAGGAGTGAGGTAGCACCTTAATGGCTAAAAGAATTTATTTTGGCATGAGCTCTTGTGAGTCAGACCTCATTTCCTCAGATGCCTAGAAGTGCTTTCAAATCATAGCCAACTTAGGGCAACCTGTTTTCAAGGCAAGCAACAAACAGAGTTGTTTTGCTATTGATCGGCTCTGCATTGCAACCCTGGACTTCCTTGGTGGTCTCCCATCCAAGTACAAAAACTGGGGCCAACCCTGCTTAGCTTTCAAAAGCTGGCAAGATCAGGGCATCCAGTTCAGGGCATGCATCCATCAGGCCTGATTAAATACCCAGCAAAAGCGGGGAAAGGGAATTTTACAAAGAGGGGACAGTGTAAAACAAGTTGGAATCAAAAGAGAAATTAGTTCACCCAGAGTACGTGTGAGACACTTCTAAGCAACAGCAGCAGAGTAGAATAAACGTCACCTCTAGTGCAGTATGAAAGATGAATGGAACAAATTAACCACTTTAAGGGGTGGGTGGGATGTGCAAGCTACTAGCCCCAGTGGTGAGTCAGGACTCCAGATACCATGCAGCTGAAATAGTTGAGAACAGTGGTCAACTAAACCAGCTAGCCTTCACCTTTTCCTTCTTAGAGGATGATGCAAAGAGTCCCTGTTCTAGGGGTGTATGCTGGCTCCAGCTCTTTTTAACTTTTACATTAATGATGTTATTGGGTATCTTAATGATACAGATTTTCATCCACCCAAATTGGCCCAGCGCTCTATTCCCATACTTTTATATGCTGATGACGCTGTTATTCTTTCCAGAACCCCAACTGGCCTGAGAAGGGCATTAAAGAGGTTTGCCAGTTATTGTAGTGAGCAGAAATTGATTATTAATTATCAGAAGACGAAGGTGATGGCCTTTGGCAGGAGACCTAAATTAAGAAAGTGGAGTGTAAATGGGCAGAATCTTGAACAGGTAACTAATTTTCGCTACCTTGGCATGATTATCCAAGCCTCTGGCTCTAAGCTTGCTCACAGTCAGGCAGCAGCATGCACGGGTGATAAATCTGCCCAAGGTATACTCAAGTTTTTTCGCTCTTCAGGGGGCCATTTTGTGCCAGCAGCTCTGAAACTTTTTAAGGCTAAAACATTAGCCCAGATGCTCCATGGGACGTTACTTGGAGCGCCACCCTCGTGTTATGCCCCATTAGAGTTGGTTCAATCGAAATTTTTGAGATCAGTGCTCCAAATTCCAAGGTGTGTTACCAACGCGATGGCACGGCTAGAGACTGGCATGTTGAAAGTTGAAGCCAAGATTACCTTGCACTCCATTTTTTTCTGGTTAAAGATAAATCTAAATCCATGTGGCCTAGTGCCTTTAATCCTGGCTGACAACTATCAATCTGAATGGCTGACTTCCACTATTCGGAAAATTACGTTATTAGGGCTTTCCCCTCAAGAGCTTTTGGAAATGGGTGGCGATCAAGCCAAGCTAGCAGTTAGGCAGAGGATTGAAGACACCGAACGCCAATTGGACCTACAGGCGTCCCCCGCCTTTATAGCGCCACATAGTAGCAAATATATTGTTGCTCAAGCCTCATATCTATCTGTTCTGGAGTCTAATAAACTTAGGAGGGCATATACTTTGGCTAGATGCTCCGCTCTACCGTCTGCAGTTCTTGAGGGTAAATTCAAGAAAATCCCCCGAAATGAGAGGCTATGCATGTGTGCGTCTGGGGAGATCGAATCTCAGGAACACGTGTTCCTGAGGTGTCCATTATATACTGAGGCTCGCACAAAGCTCATTGACCCTCTCTTGGTTGGCCTCTCAGATCAGGATAAGATAGAGAAACTGTTATCTAACTTTGACCATACAGCGCTGCATCAGATAGCGAAATTTTGTCTCCTGGTTGTAAAAGCCCATCAGCGTCCAGGCAGCCATTTGGGTTAGGATTACCCGATCCTAATTTTACTGGTTTTATTTTTTTATCATCGTTATTTTATCCTTTTTAAGATCTAATTTTGTCCCACATTTTATCGAACCTTTGGTTTTACTGATCAAAATGCTTGTGCAATTTTATTCTTATTAACCTTGTCTTATCTTAACAGTAAAAGCTCATCAGCGTCCAGGCAGCCATTTGGGTTCGACTACCCGGTCCTAATTTTATTGGTTTTATTTTTTTATCATCGCTATTTTATCCTTTTTAAGATCTAATTTTGTCCTATACTTCACCGAACCTTGGTTTTACTGATCAAAACGTTTGTACAATTTTATTCTTATTAACCTTGTCCTATCTTAATAGTTTTACCATCTGGGTACTATTTGTTTTTGTAATTTATTGACATGGTAATTACTTGTAAGTAGGGTTGTATACCGCTGGCTGTATGCCGTGACAATAAAATTCATTCAAGAGTCCCTGTTCTATGTAAGATTTATATGCAAAGTGGGAAGTTAAAAAACTGTGCCCCCTTAGTTACAGCTAGAACTTTCTTTCCCTAGGCTTTCTCTTAAGTCTCTCTGCTTTTGCAGCTGTGAAGTCGTTTCCCTCTTCAGGGACCCTGGGATTGCAAAGGACTTCATGCCTCATCAACAGCTTCCCCTCAGGCTCCTTGAGGGAAAACCTGAGTTTATTACCACTTACCTGAAAACAACCACAGGGACTGCTCTAGTGCATGTCTCAAACACCCCATCCCGCCCCAATCGTCAGATTCAGCAGCTTCAGTCAGATTCTTTCTACCAATGCTCAGGGAGGGCTACAAGCACAATTCAAAGAAACATACAGTTGCATAACCCCTTGAAACAACCAAGGATCCTGTGTGATTCTCAGAACTCATTCCTTTTGCAGTGAATTTGGAGGATTTGGTTGTTACCTTTGGCTTTTGAGAGCAGTCAACCAGCAAGTCAGGCCTCGTTAGCATTTCTCATAGTCAAAGGCAAGAGCAGCTGCTACTCCTGTTAAAGCTACTTTCACACAGATATGCTTTTCAAAGGGCAGCAATAATAGAGTGGTAATTGCACAGCTCTGCATGATCTCTCTCTCTCTCTCTTAGCAATCTGGTCCTGACAATGGTGCTATGCCCCTGCCAAGAGCAGGTGAAGCCCATTCCCACTTCATTTATGTGTTGGTGCGGCACTGCTCAGAATCTGCCTTGCTGCTGCCCATTTCAGTAAGGGGAGCTCAGGAGATAAGCAGGGTCGGCCCTGTTTAGTACTTGGATGGGCGGCCACCAAGGAAGTCCGGGATCACTGCAGAGGCAGGGAGTAGCGAACTACCCCTGAACTTCTCTTGCCTTGAAAACCTACCAGGTCAGCTG
The DNA here is from genome assembly GCA_029375565.1 of Gekko gecko. Taxonomy (NCBI): domain Eukaryota; kingdom Metazoa; phylum Chordata; class Lepidosauria; order Squamata; family Gekkonidae; genus Gekko; species Gekko gecko. The sequence goes on along the minus strand of JAPDNY010000001.1, from coordinate 297,387,050 downwards.
CAACTCGACAGCGGAAGAAAAAGTTTCCATCATGATAAAAAAGATATTAGACCTATGCTCGGGTAGGAGCTTACCTATTTAAAGGCTCATCCTGTAAACTTACATATGTCTATAAAAGTTAGTCGAATAACAGCTTTGTACAGGCCTGTAGCCAGGATTTTTTAATTTGGGGGCCTTTATATAAGTGCAGACACCCACACACACACCCAGGGAGCGCCACAAATAAAATAAAAAAGTGGAAGTCAGGGGCCCTGTGCTGGATGGGAAGTGAGGGGGCCTTGGCAGCAAGTCGGGGGGCCGGGCCCTAAGATGCCCCACTGTAGCTACAGGCCTGGCTTCGTATCACTCTGTGGAACCAACAGCACTACACTGGGGGCAAGGGAAAGAAATACAGCCTCAACCTGAGAAGAGGGTCATTGTCCAATGAATAAATGGGTCAGGTGGTCAAGAAAAAGTTTTGAAGGGGCCATGCTGGCTGTATAATTTGTATTTATTTCTTATAACGGAGGAAAGAAAGCAGCGGGGTCACACAAGATTCAGTACTGGGGCCAGTGCTATTTAATTTATTCATCAATCTGGAACTAGGGGTGAGCAACATAGTGGCCAAGTTTGTGGATGACGCAAAATTATTCAGGATGGTGAAAACCAAGGCTGACTGTGAGGAGCTCCAAGAGGACCTCCACAAACTGGGTGAGTGGGCGACAATGAGGCAAATGAAGTTCAGTGTTGGTAAGTGTAAGGTGATGCATGTTGGGACAAAAAAATCCCAACTTCAAGTGTAGGCTAATGGGGTCTGAACTTGCTGAGACTGAGAGAAAGATCTAGGGGGTCATAGTAGATAGCTCAATGAAGGTGTCAACCCTGTGCGCTGCAGCAGTGAAAAAGGCAAACTTTGTTAGGGAAAGGGACTGAGAATAAAATGACCAATATTGTAATGCCCCTGTATAGATCGACGGTGTGGCCTCATTTGGAATACTGTGTGCAGTTCTGGCCACTGTATCTCAAACAGGACATTGCAGAGCTGGGGAAAGTACAGAGGAGGACAACCACGATGATTAAGGGGGCTGGAGAACCTTCCCTATGAGGAAAGGCTGAGAAGTTGGGGACTTTTCAGTTTGTAAATCAGACAACTTAGGGGGCATGACAGAGGGTTATAAAATTATGCATGGGGTGGAGAGGGTTGACAAAGAGAAATTGTTCTCCCTCTCCCAAAATACTACAACTCGAGGACATACAATGAAGCTGATAGGCAGTAGATTCAGGATGGACAAAAGGAAACACTTCTTTCTACAGAGTGATTCAAATGAGGAATTCGCTGCGAGAGGATGTAGTGATGGCCACAGGAATAAACAGCTGTCAAAGGGGATTAGACAGATTCATGGAGGACAGGTCTCTCAGTGGCTACTAGCCATGGTGACTGAGGGGAACCTCCACATTCAGAAGGCACTAAGCCTCCAAATCCCAGAGCCAGGAGACAACATCAGGCAGGGGAAGGTCTGTTGTTAGTCCTCCAGAGGAACTGGTTGGTCACTGTGTGAGACAGGATGCTGGACTAGATGGATCACGGTCTGATCCAGCAGGGCTCTTCTTATATTCTGTTTAGAAGATTTGTATGCCTCCTCTCTAAGATCTGCTTGAGGAGGCTCACAAGAGTAGTGAAAACACTAAAACCAAAGTTAGGATTTTAAAAAAAATCACTAAAAACAGACCTAATTTTTAAGGCAGCAAAATAATAGCATAAGGGAATAAAATACAACTGCCTTAAAATTATTACTATGAAACGTGATTTTGCTTTTGATGCACACGCTAGAGAATAGCTTCAGAGGACAGCAGTGTTTGTCTGCAGTAGAAGAGCTGATCTGAGTCCAATGGCACCTGAGAGACCAACGAGAGATTTCCAGGATGTGGCTTCTGAGAATCACAGATCCATTCATCAGATAGGAGTTCCTACTTGTATCTGATGAAGGCAGCTATGTGACTCTCAAAATGCTCATACTCTGAAAACCTTGTTGGTCTCTTAAGGTGCTACTCCACACTTAAGAATGTGACTGTAATAGGCAGAAAATAATTCTTGTGTAATGTCTGGTTCTTAAAGTTTGTAAGTAGAGTCCTAGTGGGACACGAAGAAGCCAGTAAGAGAGTTCAGGCAACCCCTCTCAGAACTATCATACACCAATTCTAATTTTAGATCACTGCTGCCCTGTAGGAGAGGACCCCTCCTCTGGATCTGGTGGGCTTTTAGCCTGCTTTTCCATCTCCCAGCCGCAACCAAATTCCTGGCTTTGCTCCCCACCCCAAGCCTTCCCATCAGGAGGGCAAAGCCTGACCAGAAAAGAGCAACATGGAAGAGTTTGGGATGTACATCAGGACCGTGAGCCCCTCTTTTGGGCATAGGGTTGGAATTTAACACTGCAATCCTAAGCACAGTTACATCCTTCTGAACCCATTAATGGCCTCAGAAGGGTGGAATTCTGCTTAGGACTGCACTGTAGGCTGCCTGTTTCTTCAGCGGTCGGGCTGGATCATGCCAAGTGACTGAAGGCTATGGCAGGCGCTGTGATGGGCTCGAAGGGTTTAAGGGCGATAGGGCATGTCAGCTGATGGGTGTCACTGACACACACCCAAACATGGCATTGAACTTACTCTCCAACCAGTCCCAGCTCAACTGCACCCCGGCAAGGCAAGGCAAGGGAGCTTCCATGCTGAGGGTAATGGTGTAGTGTTTTTCAAGTTCTGGAATAATTCTCTTGTGAGGATGTGGTGAATCGGGCAGGCCCCTTTACTCCACAACTTATTTGTTTTGAAGTTCCTTCTGCACACCAGCTATTATTTTCCATGGCCACAAGCTGGGCACCCCTTGCACACTTATTTCTCACAGCTCTGAATTGCACATGGAGTTCCCTCACTTCATTCAAGCCACTTAACCTGAAATATGAGGTGGAATGCAAAAGCTGTGTTCTGCTAACAGTGGAACCTTCCTCTGATGCACTGAGGCTTCCTCTGCTGGAAGAGGTGTGTTCTACCAATGGACGACTGCACTGCTGGCAGAACTGTTGGACTGGCGTGCTTTTATATATTTGCTTCTCTACTGGAGATACCCACTCCTGTAGAACAACAGAAACATGCATTTACTTGGGTTAAACACATACACACATTTTCCCATATACTACTAATTATCCTATTTCATTAAGTCTCTCCCAGCTATCTCATGCCCTTTTATCTGTAACATTTTTAATTAAACAAATTTAAACATAGATTTAAAATGGTACGATGCAAATGAATTTAATTTACACGTGCATACACACAGGTTACATAATAAAGACAATGGTTTCATGGTTAGCAAGCTAAAAACACGGAGCCTGGGCCACGACCATCACCACCTGAGATTACAAGACTATAAAATCGATATTTTAGAAACATTCTCTTTCCCCTCCAGCTGGCTAAGCATTTAGCCTTTCTGCATGATTAGCACATGAGCACATCATCCACATTAGCTGCTGGGCGATACCCCCTCAAGTGCTCCTTTCAATACCAAGATTGTGACAAAACAGAAAGGGGTGAGAGAGGGGAACAGATTTGCTACAGGGAGACAGCTAAGGTGCTGCATACCCCCTTTCCAAAGAATGAGAGAGTAGAAAACATGCATGACCGAAACAGCAGGAGAAGGCTTACAGCTGTTCATCTATTCTTTTGGTAAAAAAAATAAATCCAGTCAGGAATTAAAACACAATCATCACACGGTATGGGCCCAGGTGTGTCTTATAAAGCTCATTACTAATCATATCACAGGTTGTGCCAGCAACGGGCCTTTGACACTGAAAACACATTTCAGTCTCAATAACGCTTCATGTATTATCTGAAGACAGAATGCCACGTTCCCTCAAAAACACTGGATGTAAATGCTGGGAGATCTCCATTTTGAGGGGAGATATGGAGTGTGTGCAGTACATGAGAAAGAAGTGCACATTTATGGTGAAATGCTACAATTATGTGGAAGGCACATTTTGTTCTGGTGTTCAATCTAGAGTAAATTGGATTTGTTTCTCATCCATCAACAGGAACTCTGAACCATTTTGTGGGCAAAAAACTAGCCCCCCAATTTGTTGCAGAGCCCAAGTTTGGACATCACAACGAATTAGGATTAGATCATAAGACTTCTACAAAATGAGGAAGTTTTCTATCTTGGATCCATGTTTGCAGAGACAAGAGAGGAAGTGAGGAGTGCAGGCATGAGAATAAGCTAGGCTTCTTCTCGTCATGAAGAAACTCCAGATTGTTCATGAACCATGAACATGAAGAAACATGTACACACACACAAACACCTATCCACAGATTGTCATCACCTAGAACAGGGGTCCCCAATGTGATGTCAGTGGGCACCATGGTGCTGCTGACATCTTTTATGGTGCCCGCCAATAATTTTTAGAAAGTGGGGCTTTTGCCCAACAAGGCTTCTGATTGGCTGTGCTGATTTTTAAAGGCAGTGACTTGGCAGTAGTGGCCATCACAGCATAAGAATCTTTACTGTGTGACTAAAGTAAGCCGCAGCAACCAATTGGTGGTGGCTTTGCTTCCTGCAGTAGCCATTTTGTGGCTGCGCCCACCACGCTGTGTTAGAATTCCAAGAGTGCCCACAGGCTCAAAGAGGTGGGGGACCCCTGACCTAGTCTAAATAACACAGAGCCTAGTGGCATCTTAAATACTGAAAAATGCATTGTCACATAAGTTTTCATGAGACTAGAACTTACTTCACCAAACGCACGATGTCACACATCGGATAACGTCGGCTCTGAACCATGAAGTTTTATGCCAGATTAGTTATATTTATTCTGCTTTATTTATACCCCTCCTTTCTCCCCAATGGGGTCCCAAAGCAGTATACATCATTCTTCTCTCCGCCAATTTATCCTCACAAGAACCCTGTAAGGTAGGTGAGACTGAGGAGTATGGGACTGGCCCAAGATCACTGAGCTAGCTTCTGCAGCAAAATAAGGATTGAAACCTGGTTCACCCAGATCTTAGTCCAATGCTCTAACCCAGACCCTAGTCCAGCGCTCTAACCACTACATCACACTTGCCTTTACATGCCACTGGACTCTGGGTTACTCTGGCGGCAGCCACTTAACAGGGCTCCTCCTTTGGAATTTATTTTTGAGTGATTAAGTTTGATAAAAGCATATAGCAGGAGCTAGGCAAGGTTCATCAAGCCAGAGCTGCATAGATCGTAAGGAGCATGACACCTAATACTTGAAGAAAGAGATTCCCCCACCACAAAGTAGAAAGGAAAAACAGCTTCACTCCCTCCCCCACCCACTGCTCCTCTAATGGATCTCACCTGGGTAACAGATTCCTACAATACATGTTACATTTCTTTTAAAATGGCTTTGGGAATGGTCCATGTTTAAAAACAAAGCATCCACATTCTACTTTATCCTCATCATCTCTTCCTCTGGTGACGCACTGACATCTAGTGAGAGAAAAAAGGAACACACCTGTAAATACCTGATCTCTTGTTTATTTTTTAAAATTCTTGTTTATTCATTTTAAAGATATGGCTATTGGCTTCCATTGCTAATAAAGTAACAGGCCACCCCACCCCACCCCCAAAGATGTATACATATTTAATGTTTAGCTTGGTAGTGGTTTTACAAGTTGCAATCTCTTCTTCTGTAGGATCTCCCGAGTGCCCACGGATGGGCAAAACGTTAGCATTTTTCAAATTCCCACATGCAAAGATGTAATGTACTGTAATGGCCTAAGACCCTAAGCCGGGGGTCCCCAATATGTTGACCGTGGGCACCATGGTGCCTGCTGATACCTTTTGTGGTGCTCACCATGCTTTTAGAATGTGGGTGGGGCCAAGTGGGGATCTTACCCAGCAGGGTTTCTGATTTGCCACTGAAGAGCCAATTGGTTATGCAGATTAAAGTAATGTTATTTCCGTGGCAGCTGCCTTCACTGTGTTTTATTCTCTTTCACTCCTCTTTCCCAGGAAATTTTTTAAATTACCCCTCTTCACTCCTGCATTTGGGCTTCCTCTGTATGTTTGGATACTCTTCCCATGCCAATCATTTTGGGTTTGGGCCCACCACCCTGTGTCAGAATTCTAAAGGTGCCCACAGGTTCAAAAAAGCTGGGGTCCCCTGCCCTAAACATTACTATAATACGTAATCCTTAACACTGTATGTACCAAATAATCCAATTGGGACTGTGTCACTGTCTCAAAAACCTTTAGCCCAAAGCTCTACCTTAAAAACATAAACAACTCCCTTACATTTAAAGGTGCAGTATCGGTTTAAAATGTTGCCTCTTTACAATCTTCTATGGATTACTTCACTTGCATTCTTAAAGCAAGCATTTAATCAGGACAACCATATACGGAAAATACATTTGATTGTCTGGGTCAACCCCCCCCATTCTTCAGAAACAGAGTATACTGAAGTTTTACAGCCAATGAAAATTCCAGTATGTTTTTGAAAATATAAAGGAAGCAAAGCAATGCATCCCTCCCCCTCCTCTGATAATGAAAGACACAAAACACAAGAGCTTTTGATAAAATGGATTTATTGTGATAACCCAGCTAATGCAAGCTGCGCATTAATTAGCAAAGCCTTCTTCTCTAGAAGAGTAAATGACCAAAATCGGGTGTTTTTCCCAATGGGGAAACAAATTCAGAGCAAAATCTTACAGTATTATACAATTAAGAGTGTAATCCATTGCAGAGTTACTCCACTCTAAACCCACTGATTTCAGTAGGCTTAGGCTGGAATAACTGGGCACAGGACTATACTTTTAATTCTATAAAACAAAATCAGGACACTATGAACAGTGCAAGCCTATGCAGTCTTACTCTAGCCTAAGTCAACTGATTTCACAGGACTGCACTGCCAGTAAGTCTCCTATTAGAACTGAACATTTCTACTTCTATGGACAAAGTTTAATAAAAGAAACATCAGGCAACTGGAGGCAAAGGTAGGGGGGGAAAGCTGGAGTTTAAGAAAAACAATAATTATCTCCTGAAACCCTTCTCATTTGGTTGCTTTGCTTTTTGAACCAAAAAAAGAAGAAATTGCTTTCATTCCACTCTTGTCAACTTTTGCTAGAGCTTTCTGAGCAGCTGACATCTTGGTTGCCTGTAAAACAAAGGAAAAATTAGGGTATATTGTCTAGTGGACTTTTATTAGCTATCCTAATTAAGCCATTCCTACTTATGGTATTTTCCTGACACACAAAACAGACAGTTGCACCAATGCAGAGTCCAAGCAGAAGAGAAAAGAAACAATGGTGAATGTTTTATAGTACTTTTTACTCAAAGATCCCTATGTGTTTCACATGCTGCTTCATCAGGGGATCGGTAAGGCAACTGTCTCTCCATACAGATCTCCTGACAAAGCAGTGCGCTTTGAACGACACATAATAAAAAAATTCCCACTGCATTGTTTTTTTCTTCTCTGGTTTGATTCTTCACTTTCCCCATACACCAGTTGCACAGTTCTCTTAGCACCTGTACCTGAATGAAAATACACACCTTACCATTATACATTTAATTTTTGCACTTAAAAGAGAACATGAGAAACTACAAACTCATTGGACTATGGCTGCATGCATGGGAACTCCATGACAAAAAGGGTTCATCATTTGCTTGCAATTCTACAGGCTTCCTTGAGCTTAACACAGTGAGACATGCCTCCAGGTAAACAGCAATGGACTGATCTGAAAGTCCTTAAATGCAGTGCTCACATGAACAGTCTCAGACATAAATATGGATTATGGTTGTGTGAAAGAAACCAGCAAAATGAATTGCTTTTAAAATCACACTTCAGTGTAACTTGAAAATTCAGAGAATAATTTATCCCTTTTAAAAAGTGAATGCTTTGAGACTGCCTTTGCATTCTTTTTCATTTTCACTTTTTTTCATTTTCTTCTACCACTTTTATTCCCTGTATAGGTGCTAGGTTTTTTTCAAAAAATCGACATCTAATTCGTTTCAAATCAAGAGCTACGCTTCAGACGTTTCCGTGGTCATGTGGCCGGCATGACTTGCCTCCTGTACTACTTGCAATTTCTGCTTCGAACTGCTAACAATTACCATATGCTTAAAAACTAGTCTTGACCTGGATAGCCCAGGTTAGCCAAATTTTGTTAGATCTTTAAAGCTAAGCAGGGTCAGCCTGGTTAGTACTTGGATGGGAGACCAGGGTCACTATGCAGAGGTAGGCAATAGCAAACTACCTCTGAATCTCTCTGGTTTTGAAAACCCTACAGGGTTGACATAATGCATTGGCGGCGGCAAACACACAAAAACCGCAAAACTAAACCAAAATAACTAGTCATGAGTACTTTCATATAAATGGGAGAAATCAAGGTAACAGACAGTATTCTAAAAAGTAGAATGTTATTTCTCTCTTGTGGAATATACTTATGCTTCTCTCCCCCACCACCACCATTAAAGGAATATCTTATAAGAACACAAAACTAATTGCTGTAGTGTAAGGGAGAAAACCCATATACACCACCTACCTTTTTGCTTTTGAGGTCAATTGTATTAAACTTGGTATAATCTTCCTCAGCTTCTACGGGTGCATCTGACATTTTCATTTTCTGCAATGTTAGAGTGACGGTTTCCGCTTTAAACCACAACTGTAGTATTTTTGCATGTGGTTCTTCAAAATTTTAAAAAAGGACCTCTGACTTGTGCAGTCATATAGACAGAAAGGGATGAACACACTCAGCCAAAGATCATAGAATCATAGTCTTGGAAGGGGCCTCCAGGGTCACCTAGTCCAACCCCCTGCAGAATGCAGGAAATTCACAAATACCTCCCCCCCACACCCCCAGTGACCGCTGTTCTATGCCCAGAAGATGACAAGAAAATGAAGATGCACTGGCTCTGGACTTAACGACTGTTCCTGAGTCTTGTCAAGGTGGTGTGAGCTCAGATTGCTCCTGGCTGAAGCTTAGATTCTCAGGTACATGGGGGATAATTCATTTTTTTTTTTTTTTGTAAAACTCTCTTAAAAAAGAGAGAATTTTATTCTTTTTATAAGAAAAGGGAAGGGTAGACAGATGGAGAAAGAAAAAGGTGGAGTGAAAATTTTTTTCTGTTAGTGAGAGTTAGTTTAGGTTAATAACCAATACCAAGTTTTGGCATCCATCATGGTTAGAAGATCTTCTTTTTAACTAAAACAAAGTCCAAAATCACTCTGTTAATGCAGTTAGTAAAGTCCATTGGGGTTAGTAATTAAACAGCTCCTTCCAGATGTAACACGAACAGTCCTCAAAGTATCTTCTTCTTAATTTTCTTCCAGTTATGGATTAAGTCCATTTTAACTTTGAAGTCTTCCGTTCCATCACCTTCCCCTGGGCTGCTGTCTTCTGCACTTATCCCAATTTTGAATGCTGCATCCTTCTTCCTGCTGGCGTGTCTCTTCAGGAGTTTCTGAGTTTTGAAGATGAAATCCTTCTTCTTTCTTTTCTTTTTTTTTTTAAACTTCTGGCCTTCAAGCTTCCAGGGCTCCACAAACTCAGCAGATGAAATTAGATCTCCCGTTTGTCGCCTGCTATGCTCGACATCCCCTTCTACTGGCAGAGTATTTCTTTTTATAAAGACGGAATAGGCTTTGGGAGCCTTATCCACCTCTTCTTTTAACTTTATCGCTCCACTGCCAGTTAGGGGTGCCAAGACATTTGTCAAGGTAAATCCGAGATCTTCTTTCTCCTCTTCTTTAGCGCCCTGGAAACCTGGAATCAAATTCGATTTCTGTTCAATCTCCTTCATCTTTCTAGTTGTTTCCAATATCTGTTTCTGTCGACTGATGAGAACACTTTCCATTTTAAACAAAGTTTGGTTGATCTTCTGCAATTGTTCCAGCAGGGGGCACAGCATCTCCTTTTTCTGTTGATTGACAGCAAGCTCTTGGGGGGGGCTATCTGGACCGGAAGTCCCTCCTCTCTTCTCTTCCGGTGTCTGCAAGGCTTGTTCCATTATCGACATTTTGTTTTTTTGTTTACTTTTAAAAAGTTCAGTGTCGCATCCCCCAGGAAGCTAAGATGAACACATTCTTCCATGCAGCCCCAACGGTACTTTCACCAACACTTTGTTTTCTTTCTGCCCCCTTCGCGCTCCCTTTGAATAACTTGCTTCTCGAGGGGGTGGGGACTCCTCCCTCCTCCCAACGCTTATACGCATGCAGGGGGCTCCGATTTACGCTTCAAAATAGATCTTCAACTCACGATTCGATGCCACTACTTCTTTTTATGTTGAACCATAGCGCTGTTTTCACTCCTGGAATTCGGTGGCGCCGCTAAGTCCCATTACGGGCACGCCGCAGCGGGGCCGATTGAGGCGGGGAGAAAGCCTCAATTTCCCGGCTGTCTGCCGGCAAAGAGGCTACTCCCCAAGCGCCCCCGGTTCGGAGCCTTAACCTAGGGCTCACTAGGGTCTTTCGCATATGCGAAGACCCCCTAACTGCGCGTGGGCTAACCGCCTCCGGGAGCGTCCCGAGAAGCGGCCGCCATTCGCGACGCCGGAAACCGAAACCTAAACTATGGGGGATAATTCAGATAAGGACCATGACGTACAGAGAGAGGGGGCTTAGCCTTCCCTGCCATGCCATTTTTGTGACCTGAAACAACCCCGGGGAGGCTGTTTTTTGCTCTGTTAATTGTACTGACAGGCTACATGAGGGGCAGGCCACCCCTGGAATGGATGCCCACAGCAGTATGCCAGACCATTTTGCTTAACCCCCATGGCCAGATCTCCACTCAAGCAACTGAGGCCCTGGCATGACTGCTGGGGCCAGCAGTACAGGAGAAAGCAACAGGCATGACTTATGTCTGCTACTTGACTCCCACAACTGCAAAGCCACCAGCTGAGTCCAAGGTGAGACACTGGCAGTGCCACTGGTGCTCAGGCTGCCCCAAAAAACAATGGTCAAGTACAACCCTTGTCTCCCCACTTGCATTTTGTTAGCTGGCACACCAACCTCTTCAAACGTAGATACTACATTGTGTACTATATGCTGGTTAATGAACGTGAATAAAATTGTTACTGTTAGATACTACATTTTTTCAGTCCTTGGGCCAAAAGGATTGCCTGCCTTTGGGCTACACACAAGATTTCCCAATAGGGCAAACAGTGGCTCCTCAGGGGTCATGTCCAGGTCATGAAAATGGTACAGAGGAAAGGCTTAAGCCTCCCTTCCCTGTATGCCACAGTCCTGATCATAACCGGCCCTTGCACGCCTGAGAATCTAAACCATCAACTGGGAACTTGTAGTGTGTGTCTGCTTGATAGGACCTCGGAACAGGGCAATGCATAGTTATGCCCTTAGTCCAGGCTGAACTCCAACCCATGGATTGGAGAGTCAAAAATTGACCCATGGGCCTCCCCTTTGCTCTTACACATGGCTCTCTTTTTAGTGCAAACCATAATTTTTATACTCCGAGGAAGATTTGGAAACTACAGTCTGGGTGGAAGCACTTAGCATAGTTTGCTGGTTAAACGAAAGCCATATGCAAAAGAGGAGGAGGGCATATGTGAGCGCCTTGTTCTGATTTTGGATCCTCTAAACCATGATGGAAGTGTGCCTGAAAGAGACCACTATGGCTAGATTTATTGGACAACCTGCTTCCAGAAAGAGGGACGAGCAGTCATTAAAACTGTGCACTTTCACAAACATCCAAGTATATTTTTATGACGCTTGTGTACACCAGATAAATCATTATAGTAATCTCATTTATTTATTTATTTGCTTTAAAGACTACAACTGTCACTGCATGTACGCCAGGGCACTATAGACTCTGTTGCTAGAGGTGCTTTTGTAAGGCCTTCTGACATCACATATTGTCTTCCACAGCCAGCTGTCAAACTCTGGACAATGGTTCTCAATAAATTTCCCCTTGTGTACCAAAGCTTTGGGCCCAGGTTCCTCAGCAGTATTTCTCATTAGCTTGCATGATGTAACACCACTCACAGTACAGATAATTCAGAAAGACTCTCAGCTAGTATCACCTGACTTCTGGGCTTTGCATTTTCAACTTAGTAAATATAGCCAATATAATTTTTTAAAAATTAAATTTTAATGTAATGTAGATAAATATGTAATGTAAATAAATACTTTTAAAATTTACATTAAAAGTCCCCAGTGGCACCCGCCCCAGTAGCCCCTTTCCTGGAACCCGCCAAGTATTTCTAGCAAGTGGACGGGGCCAGGTGGGGCTTTTGCGCAACAGGATTTTTGATTGGCCACTGGAGATCTGCTTGGTTGTGCAGAGTTGTTAAAAGCTGCTTCAGCAGCAGCTGCAACCGCAGCACAAGGATCTTCACTATGATAAAATGATAAAAGGGTTGGAACATTTTCCTTATGAAGAAAAGTTAAGGCACTTGGAGCTCTTTAGCTTGGAGAAACTATGGCTGAGGGGTGACATGATTGAGGTTTACAAGATTATGCATGGGATACAGCAGGCTGAGGAAGAGGTACTTCTCTTCCTTTCTCACAAATACAAGAATTCACGGGCACTCAATGAAATTGCTGAGCAGTCGGTTAGAATGCATAAAAGAAAGTATTTCTTCAGTTTGGTGTAGTGGTTAAGTGCGTGGACTCTAACCTGGGAGAAGTGAGGCTCTGTATTCTTGGTGCTTGGGGGGGAATGACAACAGTGGAAGAGCTTCTAGTATCCTGGCCCCACTGATGGACCTCCTGATGACATCTGATATTTTTGGCCACTGTGTGGCAGAGAGTTGTACTGGTTGGGCCATTGGCTTGATCCAACCTTGGCTTCACCTATATTCTTATGTGACTGAATGTACTGCAAGAAAATATTTTTAAACGAAATGTTCATTTTGAAAGGCATTCTGTTAAGCAAGAGTTTCTTCCTGAAATGTTGAAGAGTTACCTATAGAGTTAAGGAACACCCCACTCCCTGACATTTTGTGGTTGGCTCTGCTTCTTGTAGCTGCCAATTCCAAAGTTGCCCACAGGTTCAAAAAAGGCTGGGGACATCCTGCACTCTCCTGATATACATTCTGTACTCTTGACCCTCATGAATTCACACAGCAACTCACAATCAGAAAATACAGAAAGAAAATAAAACCATACTAGTAAAGCTAGGCACCAGGCAAGCCTCCACAGGCAGGAGTTCCATAAGTGTGGTGAAAACTGTCTATCTGGAAGACCTTAATTTTCAGGTAGGAACATATGGGATAAGGCAAGGGTCCCCACTGTGGTGCCCGTGGGCCACATGGAGCCCACGGACACCTTTCCTGGTGCCTGCCAAGTGTCTTTAAGAAAGTGGGTGGGGCCAAGCGGAGCTTATGCCCATCAAGGCATCTGATTGCCCCCTGGAGAGTTTATTGGCTGTACAGATTTTTAAAAGCATTCCTTTGGCAGTGTCTGCCACCTCAGCACAAGGATCTTCACTGTGTGACTGAAGACAAGCTGTGGCAGCCATTTTGTGGCTGGCTCTGCCACCCACGGCAGCCATTTTGTGGCTATATCCACCATGGGGTGTCAGAAAATCCAAAGGTGCCCGCAGGCTCAAAAAGGTTGGGGACCCCGGGATAGGTGATCCTTTGTTGATTAAAGTTCTCCACATGAGTTTTCAGCTTTCATTAAAGTATTTGGAATTTGTTCACCCAATGGAGCTCTGTGAAAGTCTTATTACATCTGTCAGCATGTTTACAGAGGAAAATGGAGTGTCACTGCTGGAAGTTATTTGCTGGGATTACAGATTTCCAGATGTTCTCCATTAAGAGTGAACTGTGTAATTTATTTAGTCATTTGATTTGAAGTATGCCTTATCCCAAACAATATGGGCAGGTAACAACTTGTTACCCTTATGAACATGTAATTAAAGTTCGCACTTGTAAGACATGTACCAAAAGGCTGCCTGAAGTGGAAAGAATTGTCTATTCAGCCACTGAATATGCAATAAATCCAAGTGGAAGCTACATCTGCCTACAAAACCTGCTCAAGTGATAGTAAACGTAAGCATTGAAAAAGAATGAACTGGAGGTTTAGTCTAGGCAACAAGGGTGGGGGAAAAATAACATAAAAGCCTACTTAATTGCTTGTTATGGGGCAAGGGACAGTCACTTCCCCCGGCAGGGGTGCCAGGGGCAAAAAGAAGTGATAAAGGTGGACAGCCTGACATTGCAACTGGATGACAAGGCAGTGACCCATGGAAACAGATGGTGCCACAAGGAAACTGAAACCAAACAAAACTCCAGCAGCATCTTAAAGACTAACAGCATTCATTTCAGTATGAACTTTCAGGAGTCACACAGCCTATTCTGTTAGACAGATATGTGATGGAAAATCATGCCGGGAAATCTTACGGAGGAAAGTTGGGAGGGGGAGGAGTCGGGGCTGGATGTGAATCACACAATGAGTCTTTCAAGCGCAAATCCCGATGTAAGGAGAAAAGGGACGAGGGGAAGTAGAAAGGGTCAGTGTGAATCCCATCATAAATCAACAGAATTGGCAGTTACACATACTGGATGGTGAGGGAGGTCCCAGGAGTGAATAGATAGTTTAAGTGAAAATTAATGGGGGAAGTGAGCAGGGCCAGGGCTGGCTCACCCACTAGGTGAGCTAGGCGCTTGCCTAGAGCCTGCCGGCCCGCAGCTGCAGGGTGCCCAGGCAAGCCGGCACTGGGACGGAAGGGGCGGGGGTTCCCTGGCTTGTGGCTCGCCCACCCTTCCCCCTGGGGGGAGAGGAGGTGGGGGCGGCATGGTGGGTGCCTCCAGGCCCCACCAGGAGGTTGGCATCTGTGCCCACCTAGGGTGCAGAGACACCTTGAGCCGGCCCTGAGCAGGGCAACGAAGGCCCACTGTTGTGCAGCCCTGTCAGTGGTTCCTCCCCCCCCGAAGAACTGGATCTGGCCACTTCCTCCTCCCATGGAATGCAACACCACAACAGGAAATGGAGGCAGTAGCGCCTCCTTTTCCTCCTGCCAGACAGCCAGGAAGCAGGCAGCAATGGCTACCATGTGCGGCTGTCCACTGACACACTAAACTACCCAAGCAGTGATGGCTGCTAAGAGAAGCAGTGGACACCACTAATGTGGGAGGGTATGCAGATGAGTGGTGGGTTATTGCTGCCTGTTTACCCAGTGGATGGCTGTGAAGCAAGAGCTCTTTGGGACATCAGCCACCCTTAGCTCAGGTATCTCTTGCGTCTTTGTCACGGCTTGAAACAGGCTCACTTCAGAGCATTTTGCTCAGGGTCCCCAAGACCTGGAACCAGCTCTGCTTTCTCTCCTTTTTGCTTCCTGCTGTGGGTTAATCCCAAATGGATTGTGAACATTTGGCAGTTTCACAGCATTTCTTCCAAGTCCCTCAAAAGTTGGGCAGAACATGACATCTGAAAGCATGAAACTGCAATAATGTGCAGTGCCAGGCTTCACTGTATAAGCTTTAGTCACCCACCAAAAGCAAGAGCTATCTGGGCAGCCTTGTTGTTTTGCAAACTGGCAGCATTTTGTGCTTTTCAACCTAACGTTTAAAAGCATCCCTTTACTCACTACAAACAGAAGGAAAAATTTATTTGAAGACATTTCTGCCTTCCCTTTTCTCCAGTGACTTCTCAACAGCTCTGTCACAATATGCATGTTGAACCCTCTCCTGCCCCACGATTGTGTAGAAGTAGTCAATGGCATCTGATCCCTGGCAGCTCCTTACCTTTGGCAGTGGCTCCTTTGGAGGAACGGCAACATCTGGAAGTCTACAAGGCAAAAAAAGTGGACTCTTGACAATCTTTACCATTATATTTTTACATGTACTTGGGTGATCCTGTAGACTAGTTCTGCAGAGGGCATCTACCTGAGGGAGTGCCTCTCCCCAAACGTGCCCCACAGAGCTTTGCACTCTGCTGGTCAAGATCTGCTGGTTGTTCCTGGCCCAAAGGATGTCTGCTAGCCTCAACCAGGGCCAGGGCTTTTTCTGACCTGGCCCCAGTATGGTGGAACATGCTCCCATCTGAGATCAGGGCCCTGTGGGACTTATTAGTGTTCTGCAGGGCCCGTAAAACGGAGCTGTTCCGCCAGGCCTTTGGCTGATGCGGTGGGCATCCATTAAAAAAGTTGGCCTCCCCTGCTGAAATTGAAGCCTACCACCTCAATGCAGCCCGGACCAATAAGATCTTAGAGAATCAATGGCACCATCTTGAAAATAATGTCTATAATGAAATAGTGTGACCTGTTTTGTGTTTTCTCTTTTTAAATCTATACCATTTTAAAATGTTTTTAATTATTCTGTAAATTCTGTTTTAGAATCCTACTGCGATCTGCCCTGAGCCTGCTTGTGGGGAGGGCAGAATATATATATATAAATTGAATAAAATAAATAAATCTAGCAGAAGAGCCTCTTTTGTGACTAGAAGGTGCCTTGCTATTTGGGTCATACAGAAATGGTGGGAAGGACAAGGATCAAAATTATTCTGTTAGACTGGGCCTTCACTGTGTAATCAAACAGATGGATCCTGCTTCTCAAAATGTTAAAAAACCCTATATAATTAATGGGTGGGGAAATGCTATCAGTCACAGCAACTGTGTCGAGAAAGTTCCCCTGTTTATCACAAGGCCGTATTATACTTTTTACTCACCGTAAATATTTAGCTAGCGTAGTACTCAGCTCTTCAGTAATATATTCCGATATTAAACCATGAGCATAGCGAATATAGTCCTCTGAATGACAGAAAAATGAAATAAGATTGTATTTTAATCACATATTTCACCAAATAATTATCCAAAGTATGCTCAGTCTGTTTCCTGCTTCTTTTAACCAGAAGCTTCTCCACTCAGTTCTTCAGAACAGCTAGATCTGTCTGGTTCTACCAGAGTGACAGACTCCGTTGGCCCAAAAGCAGAATCCAAACCTAGAACACAGCATGCAAGCTTTCGGGTTCACCAGAACTCTTCAACATGCTGGATCTTACAAAAACAGAGTTATTAAAAGAGTGGGGGGAGCAGATGTCTCATGACAGCATTCTATGCTTTGTGCTCTTGTAGGGTTCAACTGACCATTTTAAACCTGCGTACCCACTCAGCATTAAGCACAGAAGGTTGGCATGAACAAGTCTTAAAGATTATGACCTGAAACACTGCTTCCCCCTACCTAACTCTTTAAAATATTTTGTAACATCCAGCCTGATGAAAAAAGTTCTGGTGAATGTGAAAGCTTGCACAGTGTTGTGCCATTATTTACGTGGATTATGTTCTTGTTTACAGACAGTGCCAAGACGTATTTCAGCATGCAACCTCCTCTCTGGTAAGCTTATCACAGACAACAAACACAGCCCTGATAAATAACAGAAGGCTGAATCCTATGAAACAAGAATGGATGGCAGTGATTAATAATAATTATTGTATGGTATTGTGCGTAGAATAGCCAGGAGATGATGAAGAAGAAGATGGAGAAGAGAAGATTGGACTTATACCCTGCCCTTCACTCGGAGTCTCAGAGCAGCTTACAAACTCCTTTCCTTTCCCCTCCTCACAACAGACATCCTATGAGGTAGGTGGGGCTGAGAGAGCTCTGATAGAAACTGCTCTTTTTCAAGAACAGCTCTATCAGAACCAAGGTCATCCAGCAGCTGAAAATGGAGGAGTGGGGAATCAAACCCAGTTCTCCCAGATTAGAGTCCACACACTTAACCACTACACCAAACTTAGCCAGGAGATCCTAAGATTGTCTGGCCACCAGAAGTTCTGGCTTTTTAATGTTATGAACTACTAAGTGGCGAGCTAGACTTGTTTTTAAGGCACGAGACAATTCAGAGGTGGTTGGCCATTGCCTGCCTCCATGTCACAAGTTCAACCTCTGTATTCCTTGGAGGTCGCCCTTCCAGATAGCAGCCAAGGCTGACTCTGCTCAGCTTCCGAGATCCAACCGGATTGGGCTAGCCTGGGGTATCCAGGTCAGGGCTGGATGGCAGTTATGAATCAGCTCCCCGCCCCCCATAAACTGCAAAAGTTGCTTCGAAAGGTCAGGGAAACCCTCAGAAACAGAGTGGGACATAGCACATGGTTGTAGCAGGAAGGGGAGAAAACCAGCAGAAATCTCCTCCCCTAGCATGAACAGCTGTTCCATTCATAGAAGAACTCCAGCAAGTGGGAAGGAGATAATTTCTACCAATTCCCCCTCCAGCTGGAGCTCCCTACAAGGCATCCCACTCTGTTCCTAAGGGTCTCCTCCCCTGAGGCTACAGAGGGACGGGAGAAAGAACCATTCCATGAACTGCATTCACAGTTCATAGCATCCAAAACAGGTATTTCATTTAAAATAAAGAGCATTTTCTAAGCCTTCATTTTTGCAGTTTTTTAAAAAATGAAGAGTTAAAAATGTGCCTTCCCATGTGCCATGCTAGAAGAGGGGCAGCCCACACTTGTGGCTGCTCTTACCAGTACACAGCACCTTTGGCCTAAACAGACCCAATTATGGACCCAACACCACAAGCATCTGCAGTCGGGGTTGGCAGCTCGCTCACAATTCTCAGCCCAAGCAAGGGGAGAGTGATGGGAAGGCACGGGGAGAGCGATGGGGTAACAGTGCCGTCTGGGACCCCAGCACCCTTTTAAAGTACAGCCGTGACAGTCAGCTTCATATCAGCTGGCTGAGGAAAAAAAAATAAACTGGAAAGAGAGAAGCAGCCATCTGATGACTACACAAGTGTTCCCCCCCCAATTAACACCAGATATTCAGGAAGCAAAAGAGATATGCCTGCATGGCTTTCCAGCAGCCACATGGGTTATTCCCTCCCTCTCAACCAACCCTTTTTCCTGAGCTATGAACCTGGTTAGAACATTCTGCAGCAGCCATTACTGCTTGACCTTAAAACAGCATCAGTGTGGAGAAATTACAATCCCCATCCAGCCCTCTTCATTAAGTAACCTTGGGGCTACCACCACTGTGTTTAGTTCTGGAAGGGCCTGCTATTATTAAAAAAACCCCACAAAACAGTTTGTAGAGACTGAAGGCAACGCATGTTAAAACCATTTAACTGAGTTGCAGGGGAAGGAAAAGGGTAACATATCCCTTAACCAGTATGATCTAGTGCAGAGGTGTCAAACTCATGTATTACAAGGGCTGGTTCTGACATAAATATCACTTTGTTGGGCTGGGCTGTGTGTGCCATAAAATGTAATGCCAGGTACTGGAGATATAAAGAACACAGACCAATTAACAGTATTATATTATTGCAAGATTAAGTCCCCCCCCCACAAGAGATACCATAAAAGGTGGAGTACCTTACATTTCCATACATAACAGTTGCTTGCAGGCTAGGTAAGAGCCCCGGATGGGCCTGTTCCAACCCCCGGGCCTTACGTTTGATACCTTAGATCTAGTGGTTAGAGCTAGGGTCCCCAGTGTGGAGCCCTTGGATGCCATGGTGCCCATCAATGCCTTTCCTGGTGCCTGAAAAGTGTTTTTAGAAGGGGGGGGGACAGGTGGATTTCCTCCCCAGCACAGCTTCTGATTGGCCACTGAAAATCTGACTGTGCAGAATTTTTAAGAAGTTGCTTTAGGTGGCAGCAGCTACCACAGAATAAGGATTTTCCTGTGTGTTTAGGCAAGAAAATATTTTAAAACAATATATTCTTAGAATCATAGAATCACAAGAGTTGGAAAGGGCCATACAGGCCATCTAGTCCAACCCCCTGCTTAATGCAGGATCAGCCTAGACGATTCCCGACGCGTTTGTCCAGCCACTGCTTAATAGAAGGGATTTAAAAGGGATTCTGTTGAAGAGAGCTCCTGCCTTAAATGTTGAAGAGTTATTTTTAGAGTAATGCATGCTCTCACTCTCTGCCATTTTGTGGTTGGCCCCACCTCCTGTGGCAGCCATTTTGTAACTCGGTCTGTCTTGTAGAGCAGCTATTTTGTGGTTGTGCCCACCATCCTGTGACAGAATTTCAAAGGTGCCCACACGCTTGAGAAGGTTGGAGAGCCCTGGGGTAGAGTGTTGGACTACGACCTGGGAGATCCAGGTTTGACTCCCCTTCTGCTGGGTGACCTCAGATAAGTCACTCTCTTTCAGCCTAACCTACCTGATGGGGTTGTTGTAAGGATAAAGCAGAGGAGGGGAAGATGATAAAAGCAGGGGTATTTATTTATTTACTTACTTCATAATATCCTGCCTTTCTCCCCAATGGGGACCCAAAGCAGCTTACATTTTTCTCCTCTCCTCCGTTTTATACTCACAACAACCCTGTGAGGTGAAAAAAACCTGAAATTACCATATGGAGTTGTGTGTGGAATAGCCTGGAGATCCCTGGGGGTGGGGACAGGGGGACGGGACTGTTTGGCTGCCATAGCTGTAGCTCTTTTTTGGCACCACTAGGTGGCTGAGAGTACTGTCACTTGCCTAAGGTCAACCAACTAGCTTCAAGTGGGGAAGTGGGGAACCGGGGAACCGAACCCGGGTCTCCAGATTAGAGTCCACTGCTCTTAACCACTACACTAAACTGGCTACCCTGTGAGGCAGGTTAGGCTGAGAGTGTCTGACTGGCCCAAGGTTACCCAGCGAGCTTCCACAGCAGAATGGGGATTCAGACTTCAGTTTTCCAGATCCTAATCCGACACTTTAATCACCGCATCACACTTTGGGTCCCCACGGGGAGAAAGGCAGTGTATAAATGAATAAAGACAAATAAATCATAGCATTCTGGAAATGTTACACTAAGAAAAATGAAATTGCGGCTACAGCAAAACAGATATTTGTGCTAGACAAGTCGTAGAGCCACCTGATAAAGCTAGGGCTGTATATTTGATTCAGCAAATCTATATACTAATAGCCAAGTTGCCCTTTCCATGTGGATATCTAAATCTGCACATCAGGGGCACTTAGGGGACGGAGAGATTTTTCTGCACACTTGGGGCAGTCTCCAGGTGTGCAGAAAAATCTGAAAAGTTTTAAAAACTATATGGGGGAAGGAAGATCAGCGGGGGGAGATTGGTGGGCCTGGCAGCTGGGAGGCACTCAGGCCTCACCACCAGTGCCTGGGGCGGGGAGAAGGCTTACCTGTGGAGCTGCTTCTGCAGGCTGGGAGCCTTTAGGAATACTCCCCCCCCACGAGTATCATGGGTCCCACTTCTTGTTTCTTTCTATTGTCATGGAATCTCCTTACCTTCTGTGGCACCAGTGAGCTTCTTACTGCTGATAAAAGTAGCAGATTGCACCTTTCCTCCTACGTTCACGCCATGGTCTTTTAAGACTTTCACAGTCTGGTTAATCTGACAAAAGGCCAAATATATCACTGCTATAAAATACACACATAAATGCACCATCAATTTTACTGCAAATCAAACCACCCCAGGAGTCACTGACTGACATTTATCTGGTCCCACTGAGACATGGGTCACTGTCTCCTATAGTTATGCCTTTGAAATCAATAAGATCCACAAAGAAACCCCAAATGATCCTGAAAAATCTCCATTGTTTTGAAGGCGACTTGCAAGAAAGTCCCTGGCATGCTGTGCTCACAGCATTATTGCTATCGTAACAGTGAATTTAGCAAGTTACTATTTTTTTAAAAACAAACCTCAGTGAAGTCGCAGTAACCAAGCTTTTCTCATTGCAACAAAGGTTCTACATGGTTGCATCTCTACAGTGATTGAGCTATGGAAGTGCTATAGCACACCTATCATGCTAATCAAGAGGCAGGGTACAGTGCTAAAAAAAAAAAAGATACACAGGGAGGCGGGGAGTCTGGCATGACATTAGAGCCCCTCCCTATTTTAATAAAGTGAGTAGGGAAATGTTTTAAATATGGAATCAAAGGCTTGGCTCCTAAGCCCTGTTTGAATAGCTCCCTTTTCTTTGTTGCAGAGGTAAGTAATCCAAGGCTACGCATTTCTATTCACGCAAGATCAATGAGGTTAGTGCCAGTGGAACCACAGTCCACAGTGAAGGGGCTGCCTTCAAGAAGATGGCAGCAAGTGACAGGAAGGCTTAAGATCCAAGCCAAGGTCCCTTAAACCCTTAAGAAACCAAAATGGATGGGTTTGGCAATCCAGTGGCTGATCATCTATTAAGGGACTCTTCTCCTCCAAGGTTTCTAATCAATTGCCTCTAATGGCGCCGTCACTGCTTCAATCCTTGCCTTTTAGAATTCTGTTCCTTGCCATGATGTTCTGGAGCCCTAATATAGCAATTACAGTAAATTATACAAAATTTATGATCCTATGTGAAGATTCAGCATTCATCTAAATATCAAATTGGATGCACTGTTGGGACTTCTAGTATTAGACAGTACCGCATGCTTGCTTTGAAAGGTGAAGTCAAAAAGGGAACCCTTAAAAAACACTGCTGTCCTTTTGTGACACTGCCAGTGCCTCATGAACTCCCTCAATCAGCAAGCCACTATGCAACAGGAAGGTTCCTTAGAAAGCTGCTTGTCCTGACGGCCGATGTCCTCTCGAGAGTTTGTAAAGCGATCCCATGGCCTTGCGTCAAAATACAGTCCCAAAGTTGGGGCACAAGGCAGACCACACTCACAGCTTCAAGTCCAAAAGGCAATCCCAAGAACCAGGATACGAAGGTCCAGGCCAGGGTCAGAGACGAAGAGGACACTCCAGAGAGCAGAAGCAAGCAAGGTCGGTAGCTAATGGATGAGTTGTTTCCACACAGCCACTCCCTTCCCTGTTGCTTTTAAGCACCACGCCGCCCATCAGTCTGTACTGAGTCATACGCATGTGGGCTGCCTCAGATCTGATCCCGCAAGCACTCATCCTCGCCGTTGGTGCTGGGCTGGTGCTGTGCTGCCAGGTGGGCATGGCACCTTCTGACTTGAAGGTCTCTCCTCATCTTCCTCCTACGACGTTCCCAAGGCTATGGTGATTGGCAGTTTTTGTATGTGCATACTGAGTGGCAATTGGCTGTCTGTTACCGGCTCAGGGCTGGGGGGCTGAGGGGCCAGCGCTCTGGTTCCTTGCCTGAGGATCTGGGTCTGGCCCCTCAGAAACTGCCACCTCCTGCAGCGCATCTGCCGCTGGCTGTGGGTTGGGGTCAGGTCCGCTGGCTGCCTCTTCCTCAGAGGAGTCTTCAGCGTCACTTTGCTCTTCTGGGCTTGGCTGGTCCACAACACTGCTGTTTCCTTAACAATGCTATAATTTTGTTTATTATTATTTTATTTCTTAAGTTCAACTTGTTAGGCTGCCCTTCCTTGCAAGCAGGGCTCAGGGTGGCTTACATAAAAAACAAACATAGTAATACTTTATCAAATAACATTAAAACCTACTGAAAACAACATATTTCGAAAAATACAATTTCACTATCTGAGATGGTGAAAAAATTTCTGTTCCCACCAGCCCCCTAGGTGAAAGGGTGTCGAGGGCTGGCTGGAGGGTTTGAGAGTGCCAACTGTTGCTGTCCTCAACCGAAGGCCCGGTGGAACATTTCTCCCTTGCAGGCCCTATGGAAAGGTAGTAAGTCCTGTAGGGCCCAGATAGTCCTAGTCAAGGACAGCTGAACCTCTCTTGGGCCGGGGACCTCGAGCAGATTCTTATTGCGGAAGCGTAACACTCTTCCAGGGACATATTGAGAGAGGTGATCCTGAAGGTTTGTGGGTCCCTGACCACTAAAGGCCTTAAAGGTCCATACCAGAACAACACCAATTTTACTCTACGTCCTTGCCCTTCAGTGCAACCTAACATGGAAACCAACAGTTCAGAGAAGAAAAGCCGCCTTGGTAGCTCTGACTGAGAAGAAAGGCAAGATATAGATATTGTATATAAACAAGTAGAAAGCCACAATGATCAAGATAAAACACAAAAGAAAGGTACCTTCTTTCTTAGCCACTTCAATGTTTTCTCTTCACTATATTTATAAAATTTCCTACCACTTGTTTCTGGGATTTAAGGGGAAAGAAAAGGTATTTGGTTTGCACTTCTGTGACATTAAAGGAAAACAAAACTAGAGCAGGGAATTTATTTCAGCATGTATTTAAGGGTACCAAGGCAAGTGGATGAATTACGCTGTGCTGGGCTCAAACATTCAGAATTTCAAGTTATACTCCTGGGATTTATAAGTGCAGAAAGTATCTTACACAGCTGTCATTTCACACATTTTTTTAAAAAAGCTCCGTAATTTTTTTTTATTGCATTTCTATCCCGCCCTCCCCGCGAACGGGCTCAGGGCGGCTCACATTTAGGGACAACATGTGCCCAGACATATAAAACATATAAAAACAAGATAAAACAATCCATTTTACAATTAAAGTGCTCGAAACAATGTCGGTCCTACAGTCAAATAAAGATGGCATACTATAGATGTAATACTAAGGCCAGATTCAGCAGTATCCCATGCTACTATGGCTTCCACACTGCTATAGCTCGGTCTCTATACAGGGCCACCTACTACCCCGATATTACTAATGGGCTATTTTTGAGCAGGAACGCACAGGAACAGAGTTCTGGCTGGCTCCCAAGTTGGCCACACCCAGCAGGAACTTATTAGCATAATAGGCCACACCCAACAGCAGAAACTCATTAGGATTGGCTACATCAGGGGTATGTGGCCTAACATGCCAGGTCTATGTTTTGCTCTAAAAGAAAGTTACAAAGAACTGTGGTCTTATTGTTTATAGAACATCCTCCTCAAATTACTGTTATAAAAGTAAAAAAAAACATCCTCCTCAAATTACTGGAAGGAATGTAAAATCAAATGGTCCTTCTATTATTTATGGTACCAACGTCCAAAACACAGGGACTGAAATATTCTCAGAAATTACCAAACTTATTTATATCGATATCTACCCAGACCCAAAACAGGACTAACTACCATGTCTGCTTCTTTGGATTAAACATGGACTTGCTAAATTCCATTCTTAAATCCTGTACCTTTTTCTTCCACGATGTGATGAACAGACTTTGAGATATCTGTACACTGTAACAACATTGTGCAGGACGAGAACTCTGCATCTACCAGAATTTGATCCAGTGGCTGGAACTTCCCTTGCTGCAAAAATAAAATAAAACACAGTGAAAAGATCAAAGCAATTCAGAAGAACATTAATAGAAGCATTTTTGATCCCAGGTTAATTTAATTCCAAGGTGTGAGAGAGATGGATCATTTACTCGCATCAAATAACATTAATGAATTAAAGAGGAGCAAACATAAACAGCCACTTCAGACTGATTAAATGCAAACAGATAACAGGGTTCTTCAGTTAAAATAAAAATAATTTTAATTATTGCTTTATAAAAGGACAGTCTTTTAAAGTCCTGTTTATTCTGGAAGTGCACAGGAGAAGGAGGGTAGAGGAGAAGGAGACCAGAAGGCCAAGTATTCCCCAAGTTCAATCCTGTAGTGCCAAACTATGGTTCATTCGGGAGCTAGTTTGGTGTAGTGGTTAAGCGCGTGGACTCTAATATGGGACAACCGGGTTTGATTCCCCACTCCTCCACTTGCACCTGACTGGATGACCTTGGGCAAGCCATAGTTCTGATAAGAGCTGTTCTTGAAAAAAAGAGCAGTTTCTGTCAAGAGCTCTCTCAGCCCCAGCTACCTCACAGGGTGTCTGTTGTGGGGAGGGGAAGGGAAAGGAGTTTGTAAGCTGCTCTGAGACACCTTTGGGTAGTGAAGGGCGGGGTATAAATCCAATCTCTTCCTCTTCTTCTTCATTTATTTACTTCATTTACACCCTATTTTTCCTCCGGTATGGCTCACAACATTTTCCCCTTCTTTAATTCATCCTCACAAGGTAGGTTAGGCTGAGACTGTGTGGGACTCGCCCAAGATTACCCGGTGAGCTTTCACAGAGTTGAGATTTGAATCTGGGTCTCCCCGTTCCTAGTCCGACACTTTAACCAACTACACTATGCTGGTTTGCCATTATGTGAGAAGCAGACTGACAGAGGGTGTTGGAGAACTGCCACAATAATAGAAATCTTTCACTTATAATATAGCAAGTAGAAGGGGCTTTGGGAAGTTCCCTTACTCTGAAGAATTCAGCCTCTAGTTTAGGGATCATCAAGATGGTGCCCGTGGGTACCACGGTGCCTGCCAGTCCCTTTCCTGGCACTCACCAAGTGTCTTTAGAAAATGGGCAGGGCCAGGTGAGGCTTTTGGCCAGCAGGGTTTCTGACAGGCTGTGAGAGATTTGATTGGCTGTGCAGATTTTTTTAAAATGTTGGTATTGGCAGCAACTGCCACCGCAGCACAAGGGTATTCACTGTGTGACCGAAGGTAAGTCATGGCAGCTTTTGTTTTGTGGCTGGCTCTATCTCCTACAGCAGCTGCTTGTGCCAGCCATTTTGTGCCTGCGCCCACTGTGAATTCCAAAGGTGCCCACAGGCTCAAACAGGTTAGGGACCCCTGCTCTAGTTGCTAATTATATTGGTTGCAGGACGGGAAAGATGTTAATTAATGCTTTATTTAAACTTGTCCAGTTACCTACCTCTTTCTCAGCCTTGGCAAGGTAAAATAGCACAACAAATAAGGGATCCACTCGGGTTACAAAGAACAGGCGCCCATCTGAAGATAGAAGAACAGTTGTCACAATTAGAATTGCAACACATATTTTTTTCATGGAACTTAGTGATGAAGACGCCTTTCAGGAAAATGGACCTTCAGTCTGTGTCTCTGCTCTTCCAAAAGGTTTTAACCAAATGAAAATGCTTCTTGCAAGTAAGATCAGTTAAAATTGCAGAGACTAAAAAAAGAGGTCCCCCCACATATTTTCAAGTGATAAAAAATAAAATTCAAAATGAAATAATAATATACCCTTTAAAAAAAAACCAAAGATAACGGCTGTGTTACTATTTCCCATATGTTCCCTCATCTATTACTCCAGGTAACTTTGACATTAGAAAACAATTCAATAGTGACATTTAAAAAAAACAATCTATTAAAAGCTCCACAAGAAAACAGCTTTTGGAAGTTTGTGTGTGAAACACCTGTACGGAAAGTCTCACTGCCAAGGTGATCTCCAGTAAAGCTGTCGTTCACCAAGCAGTGCTTGTCGCCAGTGCCCTTTGCACTAAACAACTGGGGATTTTTTCATTCTCACCCTTTCCTCATAATTCAAGCTACAAAGAAAATGGGAATGCAACTGAGTTCAGTGAATCAGTTTCCCTCTGGCCATTCTCAATCTCCTCTGCCAAAATTGACATTACTGAGGCAGCATGAAGAAAACCATGGATGAGAAGACTTGACAGTTGTGAAAATGTACTTGAGAGGCAAGCAGCGTTTGAAATAAATGGCAGGGCACTAAGAATGGATTCTGTAGCTGCCTGGTACATGTGTGCGTGCGTGCACCCCCCCCCTTGCTCCCAAATACCTCATTCTGCACAAAAACATAGGCTTGGATATCAGGAAAACAAAAACTGGATGGTATCCAGCCAACTTTTCCACTCAGTCTCACCCAATTTCCTTCCTAACGCTCCTATCCCACATGGCTTTCACACACATACGTTCTATGATCCCTAGCACGGCTTCTGTTGGGTGGTCCTCCCCTTCCTTATTCACCAGCAATAAGGCACACAAAGCGTCTTCCTCCATCACATCCCTGTTCCCCACTAGAGTACTTTGCCTCGGGAATCTGTTACCTGAAAAGCTATAAAGCAGCAGTGCCTGAACATCATTCACAGGAGGAAAGGCTGACAGGCCTTTCCATTCCACTCACCCTGCTGAACCGCCTGACCAATGAACCATGAACGGTATTCTTCGTGGAAGGCTTTTACTTCAAAGAGCTGACGAGCATCACTGCTGAACAAGTACAAGGTTGCTTGTCCTTTTTTTAAAAAATAAAAACAAATAGGTTTTCATTGGCTTCCTCCAATCCAAAGAACCAAATAAACTTTCAGAAGAATGCCTCTGTGTGTGTGTGTGTGTGTGTGTATTCAATATTGGAACAGGCATCTACAAGCAGAGGTGTAAAGCCAGTTTGGTGTAGTGGCTAAGTGCGCGGACTCTAATCTGGGAGAACCGGGTTTGATTCCCCACTCCTCCACTTGTACCTGCTGATGTGACCTTGGGTCAGTCACAAGCTCTAGCACAGCTGCTCCTGAAAGAGCAGTTTCTGTCAGAGTTCTCTCAGCCCCACCTACCTCACAGGGTGTCTGTTGTAGGGAGGGGAAGGGAAAGGAGTTTGTAAGCCGCTCTGAGACTCCAAGTGAAGGGCGAGATATAAATCCAATCTCTTCTTTTCCTCTTCTTCTAAAACAGTGGCATGCTAGAGAAGGGGTCCTCAACATTGTGCCCACGGGCACCATGGCATCTGCCAACACTTTCCTGGTGCCTGCCAAGTGTTTTTAGAAAGTGGGTGGGGCCAGAGAGGGCTTTTGCCCAGCAAGGCTTCTAAATTGCTACTGGAGATTTGCTTGGCTGTGCAGATTTTTAAAAATGTTGCTTTGGGAGCAGCAGCCACCCCAGCACAAAAATCTTCACGGTGTCACTGGAGGTAAGATGTGGCGGCCATTTCATGGCTGGCTCCGCCTCCTGCAGCAGCCATTTTGTGACTGCAGCCACCATGCCATGTCACAATTCCAAAGGTGCCCACAGCCTCAAAAATGTCAGGGACTCCTGCGTTAGATTGCTCAGCACTGTTCTCAAGCAACCAAGGAGAGTCCCAAGGTACTGGCAGTATGGCTGAGACTATTTTATGAAGGGGTCATTTCGTAGAAAAAGAGCTGCAGGAGCTCATTAGCATATCTAATAGGCTATTAGCATAATAGCTCATTAGCATATGCCATGCCCCCTGACATCACCGGAAGTGATGTCAGAAGGAGAAGCAAAAGGGGGGAGGCATCTTCAAAAGCCTCCCTTTCCTTTCCCCAGCTGGCCTGCCAAGGCAGGCTGGGGGGAGGAGGAAGCAAAGAGAGAAGGGGTTTAAAATTTAAACCCCTTCTCTCTGGAGTCGTGTGGCAGCGTTGGCACAATCTTTCCATTATATTCTATGGGCCCATAAAATATAGTGGAAAGATCGCGACGCCACTGCGGCACAACTCCAGAGAGAACGGGTTTAAACCGGCTGGGGAAGGGAAGAGGAGGCTTTTGAAGATGCTTCCCCCTTTTTTGCTTCCCAAAGGCAGGGTGGGGTGGGGGACCGAAGAGAGAAGGGGTTTAAAGTTGGGGCCATAGAATACAATGGAAAGATCACACCACTGCTGCGGCGTGACTCTAGAAAGAAGAAGTACAGGGGCGGGGAGCTGGGGGTGGGGCTTGACTCCACTGCCATTTGTGCCCACTCCTGGGCTGGCGGAGCAGCATTCCGGAGTGCTCTGACCCCAAACGACCCCTGATTTTATGTATTTATTTTACAGAATTTAGACTAGTAGAATCCCAGTAGAATTCCAAGTCCTTTTCTGCCTGGTCTTTGGTTTGTTGGCACACCAACAGGTAGCCATTGCAATTTCCCCCCATATTCAGGCCAAAAAAGTTGAGTACCTATGTTCTGTGTAAGCTGTAACAACCCCACAACATTTAGGCAAATAAAACTATACAGCAATACACACTTACCAGCCATCCTTTCTGAATTAATTTCAACAAACATGATATACTGTGTACACTTCTGGTCACCGTATCTCAGAAAGGACATTGCAGAGCTGTAAAAAATCCCAGACTGAAAAAGTACAGAGGGCAACCAAGTTGCAGCACCTTCCCTATGAGGAAAGGCTTAAGAGTCTAGGACTTTTCAGTTTAAAAAAGTGATGATGGGGGGGGGGGGAGAATGGAGACATGATAGAGGTTTATAATATTATGCATGGGGTGGAGAGAAAGGTGGACAAACAGAAATTTTTCTCCCTCTCCCAAAATACTAGAATTTGAGGGCATCCAAGGAAGCTGATGAACAGTAGGTTCAGGATGGATAACAGGAAATACTACTTTACACTGAGAGTGATTAAAACATGGAATTCACTGCCAGAGGATGTAGTGATGGTCACAGGCATAGACAGCTTTAAAAGGGGATTAGATAAATTCATGGAGGATAAGCCTATCAGTGGCTACCAGCCATGGTGACTGAGGGGAACCTCCACATTCAGAGGCACTAATCCTATGAATCCCAAAGCTAGGAGGCAACATAGGAGAAGGCATCAGCTTCTATGTCCTGTTGTTAGCCTTCCAGAGGAGCTGGTTGGCTACTGTATGAGAGAGGATGCTGTTCTAGATGGACCACTGGTCTGATCCAGCAGAGCTCATCTTATGTTCTTATAACATGTGGATCTCACAAACGTTTGCTTTAGTCTCTGAAACTACTTTTAGTTAGTTTTGTTTCAGTTTAATTCATTTTCCTTTCTGAAGTCTTATTTGCAAGATGACTCCAGTTTTCCAGTCATGTGAAAGTTATATAGCAACATCAAATTGTATTCACAGCATATGGTGGGAAAATTGGATTAGAAGACACTTTTACATAAGAAATGCAGAAAAATCCCCAAACAAATTTTTCACTTAAATTTTTTTTACTTATACAGGGGACAATTCAAATGGTCAGTTTTTAAACAGAGGAGAGAATTAACAAATGGTATTATGAGAGACAGGGTGGTATAGTGGTTAGAGCATTGGAACGGGATCTGGGAAACCTAGGTTCAAATCCCCACTCTGTCACGGAAGCTTGCTGGGTTTCCCTCAACCTACTCACATACACTCATCCTAATGTACCTCACAGGGTTGTTGTGAGTACAAAACAGAGCAGAGGAGAACAATGTCAGTAGCTCTGGGTCCCCACTGGGGAGAAAGGTGGGGTATAAATGAAGTAAACCAATAAAATAAGTAAATTTTATAATATCAAACATACCTGTCCTTGGGTTCCGTAGCCTGGTAAATAACGGCCCACTCCCAGCTTTCCTTGGAGGGTTAATGACCGAGACTGAAAAGAATTAAATTGTGAGGTGGAAGACATATCATTAAACACCTTAAAATATCTAATACTAAGCACATCTGCTCAAAATCCTGCTCAGGTCTATTCAGTGGGGCCTACTCCCTGAAAAGTATTCTTAGATTTGCTCTGTGATTCTGAATTAGGGTTGCCAGCCTCCAGAAGGGGTCTGGAGATCTCCCGTTTTTACAACTGATCTCCAGCTGACAGAGAGATCAGCTTCCCTGGAGAAAATGACTGCTTTGAAGGGTAGACTCTATGGCATTGTACTATGCTGAGGCCCCTCCCCTCCCCAAACCCCGCCCTCTCCTGGCTCCACCCTCAAAGTCTCCAGGTATTTTCCAACCCAGACCTGGCAACCTTAATCAAAATCTGGCTTACACAGGTGCCTTTAGAGAGCAAGAATGCTCCCTCGGTCACAGGATTCCCAGCTCCGGGGTGGGAAATTCCTGGAGATTTTGGGGGTTAACGCCAGGGGAGGGCGGGATTTGGGGAGGAGAGGGACCCTAACAGGGTATAATGCCATAGAGACCACTGTCCAAAGAGGCCACTTTCTCCAGGGGGAATTGATCTCTGTAACCCAAAGACCAGTTGTAATTCTGGCAGATCTCCAGCCACCCCCTGGAGACGGGCCACCCTATGTAAGGGCTGTCCCAATTCTATCTTCCAACCCTGTAAAGCTACAAGCTGCATTTTGTACACTGTTTTTGTATTAAATAAGGGATTTTGATGGGCCAGCAGCAGGCGATGAGAAGGGAACACAAGTGTGTGTGGGGGGCTGAGGGTACAGTAGGACAGCACGCTTATGAGAGGGTTGTGTAGCCACTAGTGAAATCCGAGACATGTGCATGAGTATGTCAGGAAACATATGACAGAAGGAACTAGAGTGTTAAACTGGCAACAGCAGCAAAATGGAAAGAGTTAGAACCTTCTTTTTTTCTAATTGCCCCAAATGGGACAAGGTTTATTAAAAGTTTTCTTTATAAGACAAACATAAACAAACATTACATCTAAAAGAACCACAAAATATATATGGGGATAATAGTACAGATTACATGTTTATCCAAATAGCCTATAGTACTGTCAAATAGATTCTTTTGAACTATGGTGCTGGAGAAGACTCTTGAGAGTCCCTTGGACTGCAAGGAGATCAAATCAGTCAATCCTAAAAGAAATCAACCCTGACTGTTCCCTGGAAGGCCAGATCCTGAAGCTGAAGCTCAAATACTTTGGCCACCAAATGAGAAGGGAGCATTCACTGGAGAAGACCCTGATGCTGGGAAAGATTGAAGGTCAAAGAAGAAGGGGACGGCAAAGGATGAGATGGTTAGACAGTGTCATCGATGCAACGAATATGAAATTGAGCAAACTTCAGCGGACAGCGGAAGACAGGAGGGCCTGGCGTAATCTGGTCCATGGGGTCGCGAAGAGTCGGAGTCGACTGTGCGACTGAACAACAACAACAACACTGTCAAATTACACAATTGGAGTAACCAAGTGAGATTTAAGACCGCATATCTGGCATAATAAGTTTTATAATCAACTTATAAAATCAATCTTCATCATTCATTGTATACTATTGTACTTATTATACCAAGTGTAGAATCTTGACCAAGTGTTTTGGAATGTGGACTCTATATGATTTTTCAACAATAAAGTCAATTTATCAATTTCTGCCACCTCCAAAATTTTATTGATTACTTCTTTCTTCGTTGGAACTTCCAATACTTTCCAATACTTCACATATAAAATTCTTGCTGCTGTAATTATATAGCCAATAAGGTAGCGGTCATCTTTTTTACAAGTATCTGGAAAAAATATTTAACAATAGTACTTCGGGGTAAAAGGTATGGTACATTCTAATATCATTTGCAACATTTCATGGATCCAAACCCAATATTTTTTCACTTTATTAGACCTTTCTTTGGAGGGTAAACAGTTCCATTGCCTGTATCAAAAGGCCCTGAAATTTATTTCCAACACTCAGATAAATTTATTGAGCGTTGGGTACTGTTTATAGCGTTTTGGAATAATAAGGTAAGAAAGAAAGAGTTTCCTTTAGGCATTTTCTTAGTTATTATAACACATCTTTGCCTCTTCCTGTAGTTGGGACAATGAAATGTGTTACATTATATATACTGTGTTATGTTTTACAAAATCTAACAAAAAAGAATGGAACTTAGGTGCAAGACAGAAGAGTGTGAGATGTATAATAATCTCCCTGCCACACACCCTTCCACTCAATTTCATCCCTATTTGTTGATTCACAGTGTTCAGCTATCACAAGCCTCAGTTCAGCTTTTACATTTTATTTCCTCTCCATGGGTTATATTTGAAGCACAAACTTTATATATACATTTTCACAACAAAGAGCACAAAGACTCTGAACTACACTGAGTTTTTTAAAAAAAGCTTCCACTTTAGGAGTTTTCAGGGATTTCTTGTAACAGAAGACACAAAGCGTTTAAGAAGTGACTTTCTGTTTCATTTCCGCTTCATTCATCAAGTGCATTCGGTTTCTACACAACTCTGAAAGAACTGGTAATGTCTTTACAGCAACACACTCTGGGCTACTTTGGACATTACATTTCTGTACTCCCTTCTCAGTTCTTAAAATTTAAGAATACAATTTGAGATGCAGAGCTACTGTACATCTTCATAAATTCCGCAAAAGGTCAGAGAGAAGACCAACAACCATTCCGTGCTGCTGCTTTTCAAACTACACAGGCTTTCCAGATGCCTCAGAATTGTAGAACTGACATCAGCCCTTTCCTTCATGTGAGCCTGCTCAGGAGAACAGAAGCTGCAGGGCTTCCCTACCTTAGTTTCTGGGTGCATTCAGACAGCATGCTGGGAGCAATGTAAATTGCTCTGGTCAGATGCGTTTTTTTTTAACCTGGAGAATCACGATCACACTGACCTCCTTGTTCCGGATCCCTGCGCAGCCACATTGCTCCCCGCTGGGAGCATGCATCGGTGTTTTCCCCCTCTCGGCTTGAAGCGTGCTGAAAGCGGACTAAATGGCCCGTCTGAACGCACCCTGTGAATCTTCGACAGTAGCTTCATACATTAAGAGCACACATTTTGTGCTCGTCTTGTACACTCTTTAATCACCCTGTCCTTGTTCTCTCACTAGCATGAAGCAGGCCTGTAGCTACAGCAGGGCCTCTTGCGGCCCAGCCCCCCCACTTCCTGCCAAGGGCCCCTGATTTCCGTTTTTTAGGAATTTTTTAATTTATCAAACGCTTGTCACTGCTGTCGGCAAGCCCTACACCCTCCACTTCCACACAGTGGCCTCTCTCTCTCGCCAGCCACTCTCAACACCTGCAAGCCAAAGCTGGTGAGGCAAGCCTTGCCCACTCGGTAGGCTGAAGTTTACTGGTTTGGCGGGGTTTTTTGCATGGGAAGGGTACGGATTCCAGACTCCAGGTGGGACTTGGGGAGCCCCTGTAATTACAGTTTAAAAATCCCAATGTCTGCATAATAGGTGCCCCACAAGGGAAAAAAAACCTGCCCCACAAACCACAGAATCCTGGCTACGGCCCTGGTACAGAGGGTAGGTCTATTGGCAGCTACTAAAGGAAGCCTCCACATTCAGAGGCAGAAAACTTCTGAATCCTGGAGCCAGGAGGCAACATCAGGGGAAGGGCTCCGCCTCTACAACCTGTTGCTGGACCTCCAGAGGAACTGGTCGGCCACTGTGTGAGACAGGATGGGGGACTAGACAGACCACTGGCTTGATCCAACAAAGCTCTTCTTATGTTCTTACTACATCTCCATCCACCGTGTATATCTGACCTCCTTTCTGGAGCCTTAAGATTAAAACAGCAACACACAAAGGTACAAGGAGTGACACACAGATTGGAAGAAGGAATGAAACACAGTGGGTGCGTTTAGACAGCGTGCTGGAGCGGTTTAAACTGCTCCGGCACGATGCGTTTTTTTAAACTGGAGAATCGCGATCAGACTCACCTCCTCCTTCCGAGCTCCCCGCCATCCTCCTGCAGGTGGGGGGGTTTTTCCCTCTCCTTTGAGCATGCGCACAGGCAGCCCTCTCCCAAACAGGAAGTTTGGCGGGTGCGCAGAAGAGCGAGCTCAACAGGTCCCTTTAAAGTTTAAATGAAGAGTCCTTTTTAAAATGGCCTCCCCGAGATCCCGGACTCCTCTAAATGCCTAAACTAGGCACCAGTGAACCTTTTCTTTTTTTAACTTAAGTGCGGAGCTCCGCTCAAGCGCACACCGGTAAGGGAAAAAAAAATGGAGGACTAAAACCGGAAGCTGGAGGCAGCTTCCCAGAGGGGAGGGGGGATTGAAGCACCCGGAAGTGGCTGGATGGAGCGATCAGACAGCGGAAAGTGCAGCTTGAAACGGAGAATCATGGAAAACACCACTTGGGTAAGTGGTGTCAAAATACTCCGTTTCAAAGGGGGTTTGCTCCAGAAAGCGACGGCTGGGGACGGTAGGCAGATGTTGGGTGTGTGAACGCGCAGGTAAAAGCCGTTTCTGAGCCGTGCCGAAAACGGCTCAAACGGCGCGTCTGAACGCACCCAGTGGCATTTGGGCTGGAGTTTGGCTAGCCTGACCTTGTCAGATCTTAGAAGCTAAGCAGGGTCGGCCTTGGCCACTATTTGTCATGGGAGACCTCTGAGAAATATTAAGGTTGTGGTGCAGAGCCAGGCAATGGCAAACCACCTCTGAACTTCTCTTGGCTTGAAAACCGCAGAAGGGGTCTCCATGTCAGTTATGGCTTGACAGCAAAAAGAAAAAGCATGATATTCATTGATAAATTAATGCTCCCTCTAAGCCGTGGAGTCTTATGAACAAAAATTCTACTTTGTGAGCTACTGGCATTCAAGTTGTGAACCATCAATTTGGCTACTGCATAAATCAATTTGCCCTGGAGGCATCCTTCCTGAGCTAAGATTAAAATGTGTGAGCCGGAAGCTAAAAAGCTGTAAGCCAAGCTCACACTAACTCAGCTTAGAAGGAATACCGTTTGTAACTTGTAATGGTCCAAGATTCACCTTCATCTCTCCTATCTTTTTTGAACTCTTTTATTTACTGATGTATTTTATTTTCCTTTCTCTCCCCCCCACCCTTTGCTCAACTTACGGCTGGAGAAGAAAACCAGCTTCTAAACGGGAGGCATTTTTTACAAGTGCTTTCTCGTGTACCTTAAAAAAAATTACAAAAAAAGACACCACACAACAATGTAAAAAAAGGAGGAAAAAAGGAAGAGGAATCTTTTAAAAAAGGAAAGCAAACCTCCGCTACATCCCACTCCCCAGAGAGAAGTCCACCTACTGAGAAATTCGGAGGGGGGGAGTTAAGAAACTAACTGCGAGGAAGCAGAGGGAGCAGAGCTTTCTTTTTTACCTGGAGCAACCATCACCCACTGACCACCGTCGCTCTTGCTTGCAGGGCCCGGGGCCCGCTGCTGCTTCTTCTTCGGCATGCCGCTGCCTTCTTTTCCAAACCAATAGCTGAAACCCAAACGTACCGCGCAAGCCCTTCAACAAAGGGCGGGCCCTACAGTAGGAGGAAGCGAAGCCAGAACCCCAACCAGCCGCTCTCGCTGCTTCAGGTCATATTTCCAAACCAAGCGCGCCGGGGAATGCTCAGATATGGCTGCTGTAGACTCACCCCCCGCCCCGCCGCGCGCTTTTGCAGTCGACGAATGAAGTCAGAAGAGGCTAATTCGCAACATTAAAAAACGGGGGCAAAATCAGAGGCCGAGTGAGTGGGAGGTTGTGGGAACCGAAACAGCACGGGGGTGGGGTGAAAAGTTCTTTATGGCGGGGTAAAGACTGCGACGAAACAAAACTTGGGCATGCTCAGTCTCTCCCACGGAAGCCCTTTCCCTTGCACAGGTTGACAGTCAGGAAAAAAAAAGAACAAAGTTTGAGTCCAGCGGCACCTTTAAGACCAACAAAGTTTAATCCTGGGTATAAGTTTTTGCGTGCATGCACACTTTTTCAGATACATTGAAACAGACTTCCTCAAGCCTTACTTATCGGTGGGAAGGTTACTTGCCAGGAAGGGCTAGTCAAGATGCGTAAGTAACTGAGTGATGAGTATAGCTAAAATTGGATTAAAGCAGGTAGTAAAACCAACGGAATTTTATTCAAGGTATACCGTTTCATGTGCCTTTTATATATACACACACACATACATATATATATACAAATAAATTGGAGATTGATGGGCAGATGCTCGATATGCTCAAGCTTTCATGCTTGAGAGGAGAGGGATGGAGCATATCAGGGTCTCAGTTAATTACACTCAGCATTCTGCAATTAAGGAGGGTGCATCTGCCCATCAGTCTCTGATTCTGATATATTTATTTCCTTCGCTATGTGCCCCCACCCCCGGAATTACACCCAAACAAATGGTGACCATATAAACTTAGCTTGTAATTCCAGTTTGGTCCTCGCATCTGTTAAACTAGGGTTACCGGGTGTTCTCTTTTTAGAGGACATGTCCTCTTTTTTTGCATGTGTGTCCATCCTCTTTTGGGCTCTAAGAAACTGATGAAAATATCCTCTTTTTGGGTTGGAAGGTTAGGAATATTTCTAGTTAGTAGCAATTATCACACAGCTTAAAATGAGATTTGTCATAGTGATCATTTGTTTGAAGCAGTCAGTCGGAAAATATGTCCTCTTTTGGGGCACAGGGTAAAAGCCAGAACAAGCTGGAACAGGTCAGAACGACCATTAAACAACAAAAAAAAAGTATCCCTAAAAACAGTGGGATGCATTTAGAGGCTCTCCAGAACAATATTTTGGAAATCAAAACACAGAAATATTCTGCATTTATTAACCCTTTCCAGGCCAAAATGCCTCTGGAACACCCTGGAATGGGCCAGAACCAGCATTAAACAAACGAGCCAAATAGGGACAGGGAGGATAAAAGCCTGGAACCATCTTTTTGTACCATTGCAGGGCCCCGATGAAGTGGATGTGTGATTTTTGTGGGGCTGGGTAGAAGTCGGATCTAGATAATTTTGAAGGGATCCGCATGAATTCATGTGATTTTTACACTAAAAGTAACCCCAGAGAACCACCAGTAGCTACAACAGACACTGCTGACTCCAGCTATCTGACCCAGTACATGGCAGCGTGCTTGATTGTGTCTGCCTGCCAGTCCTTAAAACCTGCCAGAATTACTGGAAGACGCGCGACTATAATGTACTACTTGGGAGGGTGGGGTCATAATGATTTCAAAAGAGGGCCAGAGAAGAGAGCAACTAGCCCTGCCCTTCATAGGGCGCGGGGAACCGAAGCGTTACATTTCCTCTCATATCTCCACCACTCTAGCCACTCATTTGAGC
The DNA here is from genome assembly GCA_029375565.1 of Gekko gecko. Lineage (NCBI taxonomy): Eukaryota > Metazoa > Chordata > Lepidosauria > Squamata > Gekkonidae > Gekko > Gekko gecko. The sequence continues at coordinate 297,348,901 of JAPDNY010000001.1, read as the reverse complement.
GAATCTGCTCGGAACCTGAAGAGAGGCCTGCATGGTACGCGCTTTTCCCTTTATCTCTATATATAAGCACAAGGGTGGGAGGGAGCGGAAGTTGGTGAATCTGTTTTTCCGAGGGTGACGTACACGGGCGCAGGCGCAGTAGGCGTATACCGGAGTTGCTCGTCGGTGGTTGCGGCCTTCACGGAGGGGATTTTTTTTGGTTGTTTTCCCGGAGATCGCAGTGAGGATCCCACCTAGACCGTTGCCATGGCGATGCAAGCGGCGAAACGCGCAAATGTAAGTGCCGGGGCAGGCGTTTTGTACGGGCTCCCCGGGGTCTCTCTCTCCGTTGTGTCGCAGGGCCCGCGAACGTAGCTTTATCACGGACGGGCGGGCGGGCAAGGCACGAGATTGATCTGATTGGGGAAGATGATTGGCGCTGGAAACTCCTTACGCGGGAGTGCGTCTCCGGCCAGTCGCATGGAACCGAACTGCGACCTGTGCATGTGTATTGAAATAGGTGTCAGTTGTGCGTCTAGCTAACGTCCTGGTTGCGTTTTTACCTTGGTTGTACTTTGCCTTGGGAGCTCGCTGAGTAACCTTGGGGCAGCCTCGTAGAGTTGTTGCGAGGATAGCTGCTTTGGGTCCCTGTTGGAGAGAAAGGCAGGTTATAAATGAAGCAAATAAATTTGTTTTAGGGAAATGTGATGCCCAGAGTATGCCACTATAAGGAAATCCTACTGTGTGTGTGGGTGTGTGATTTTTTAAGCAATACATTTTTTGTATGTGTTTTGTATTTTTTATATGTGCACTTGTGAGTGCGTGCACCTGGAAGGCATGGGGACCTCTGGTGACTGACCCCTACTGTGGACCTGGAGGGTATTCAGAGAGGTGGCTGAATAAAGCCTGCCCCCGCCTCCCGACTGCTGGTATTCCAAGGGGGTCGCCCATCAAAGTATTTGTCAGAGTCGATCCTGCTTAGTTTTTGAGATCTGACGAGATCAGGCTTGCCTGTGGTATCCAGGTCATGGCTAGCAAAATCATAGTTGATGGGTTTTTATCCCATTGGCTCTCTTAAGAATCTCAGGGCAACAACATATGATTCTTTTCTCTACATTTTATCCTCACACCATCCCTATGAGGCCGAGAGTGACTGGCACAGGGTCACCCATTGAGCTTCTCTTCTTGCCCAGCGGGGGCATCTGGGCATCTTCTGATCAGAGCCTGACACTAACCACACAACACTGCATCTCTTTTTAAGAAGATGCATGATCGAATATAGGAACCAGCAGCTAACACACATTTTTAAACTTGGGTCTGCCCCACTCATTTATAAACTGATTTATGGGTGTCATTTAAAGACGTTGGGGGGGGTAAAAGTGTCTCCCTGTTTGTTTTCCTTTAGAATCCTCTCTTAGTTGTAGTCGTCTGTTATCAGAACCCGGATCAGGAAAAAAGTACTTGCAGAAATGGGTTCTGAGGATAAAAATGGTAGAAACTGAATCCGATAAAGATGGAAGTCCTGTGCCTGAATCGGAGCAGTCCAGGGGTAGGGATCCCATTACCGGCCTTCAATGGGGCACTGTTGGTGCCAGCGTCGAAGGTCAAGAGTCTGGGAGTGCTCCTGGATGCCTCCTTAACAATGGAGGCCCAGGTAGCAGCCACTGCTAAGGCAGCCTTTTACCACCTTCAGCTGATCAGGCAGTTGGTTCCCTTTCTCAAACGTGATGATCTGGCTTCGGTGATCCACGCAATGGTTACCTCAAGGTTGGACTATTGCAACGCTCTCTACATGAGGCTGCCCTTGGTGCAACTCCAGAAGCTGTAGCTGGTGCAGAATGCGGCGGCCAAGCTGTTGATGGGTCTCCTTATGCAGGAGCACATCCAGCCTGTGCTAAAGACACTGCACTAGCTGCCAGTAGCATACCGAATTCGCTTCAAGGTGCTGGTTTTAACCTTTAAAGCCCTTTATGGCCAGGGACCTGCCTACCTGAGGGACCACCTCTCCCCGCATGTTCCCCAGAGAGCACTGAGATCAGGATCACAAAACTGCTTGGCCTTCCCTGGTCTGAAGAACGCTAGGTTGACATTGACCAGGACCAGGGTGTTTTCTTTGGCCACTCCGACCTGCTGGAACAAGCTCCCTGGTGGGATCCGGGCCTTTCGGGACCTCTCACAGTTCTGCAGGCCATGAAAACGGAGCTTTTCCAGCAGGCATTTTGATAGGAGCTGCACTTTATCAGCTAAGCCCTGTGCCGACCCAGAGCTAGAAGCTACCTAGAATGGTATCCACCGCTGAACGTGTTCATGAATGCACTTTATTATACTGTTCCGCCATTGATATATTAACGGTCATGTTATGTTTTATGTATTTTTACTGTGGCATGTATCTTGTTTTATTGGTTTTATGCAAGCCGCCCTGAGCCTGCTTCGGCGGGAAGGGCGGGGTAAAAGTTGAAACAATAAATAAATATAAATAAATAGAAAGATAGGGGATTTGGCACAGCACATACCACCTGTGTGGTCCATTACATTTTATGTGCTTCTTTGCATGTAGTTCAGATTTCACAGGCTGGTTGTGTGTAAATAGGCACTTGGATACACTAGTGGGCCTAAATATGTCTAACTGCTACATGATTGCAGTTTTCAAATTGTAAGTGGTTCAAATGATCCTGTTTCTTTTAAACATCTGCATTAACGCCTTAGAGAGCGACAGTGTATTATAGTAAGAAAACTTTGAGATTAACAATATGAGTAACATAGAAATACATAAAACTGAATATTTAATTTTCTGGAAATCTGTGCTTCTATTGTTAATTTTCTGTGTTTGACCAAATCTAGATTCGTCTGCCCCCTGAAGTCAACAGAATTTTGTACATCAGAAATTTGCCCTATAAAATCACAGCTGAAGAAATGTATGATATTTTTGGAAAATATGGACCCATTCGACAAATCAGAGTGTAAGTCTATGGAGTATTCCAAAACTGAGGTTAACAATAGAATTTCTATCCAGACAGCCCTCTGGTATTTCAGCTTTCTGTGTAAAATAACACAAGGTACTAGCTGAAACCAAGTTTGTAATCAGGGAAGGTGCAGAATGGTGGAAGACCAACGTATATCAGAAGCCATGCAAAGCTAGAATTTAAGTGGGATATTTCACAGGACAAATTTCAGAATGAAAAGATTGGGGTTGCACAGAGAAGCCTTAGCTTTTTTGTTTGTTTAAGCATCACTAGATCCATAACATAGAAAAATACTATTAAAGGAACTATGCTTTAAAATTACCCTGAAGTATTTCTTAGAAAACAAGAGAATTTGGAGAATTTCTGGAATTTGGGGGGGGGCCATCAAAGTCTTTGACAATTAAAATGATATTATGGGATCATATAACACCATGGTAAATCATTAAGAACTGAGTCAAAGACATTATTTATATGATAGACTTGACACAGAATAGCTGTTGTGCTGTTGTTTTAACCAGTCCTTATTTGCAGGAAAGATTGTACCCTTTTCAGTTGTTAAGCAACTGTGCTTTCTAGGAGTACCATGCCAGATTGTGCTGTTCAGACTGTCCTTTGACGTATGCTTATGCAAATAAGTGTAATTACAACATTTGTTGTGCTTGATCTGTAAAGGCATGTGGAGCCCCCCACCCCCACGCAGCTGATCCTGTTTTTGTCTTGCCATTTGTGCCTCTTGAGCCTTGTAACTCACATTGGCAACATGCTGAAAAAATGCAGTTGGTTGTCTTGGTGCAGTTGGTGACTTCATTGTTTTGCTTTACTTGATGCTTCTTTCCTGATTGATAGAGTTTGCTAGGTATGTGTTCTTGGCATTCATAGAGAACACACAGTAACTTCCAATTTGTACAGCTAATTTTAGGTACGTTTAATCTAAGCAATTCCTATGAAGTTCATTGATGCTTATTCACAAGTAACCATGCATTGGATTGTGAGCCTAATGTTGTTAACATCATTTATAGCCTGCTTGAAACTCAAGGAGGATCACAGAATATAAAAATACATTCAAACAAACTACAAAGACTTCCAATAAACAATGCAATAGGACTAGGATTACGGAAGTGGGGGAAATTCCCCCTTTCAACCCAGATCCTATCTAATGCAAGAGAAATTGTCTGAGGTATTACATGCCAAGAAATCAAAATATCAGCACTATAAAGAAGTTTGTTTGATGTTTGCTGACACATTTCCTTATGTCATTTCTGAATGCTAGTGGAATTTGTACTTTAATCCTCAGTAAATATTAAAACTGCGCTTAATCCTACAGAGGAAATACTCCTGAGACTAGAGGAACAGCTTACGTTGTTTATGAAGATATCTTTGATGCCAAAAATGCTTGTGATCACCTGTCAGGGTTCAACGTGTGCAACAGATACCTTGTGGTCTTGTACTATAACGCAAACAGGGCAAGTATATAACTTTTTCTTAAACAATTTAGCAGTTTTTACCACGTAAGACAAACTTTTAATTTCATTTGTACAAAGGTATTGTGAGAATAGTAGTGGAATAACTGAAGATAACAGGGACTCTCTTGTGCTTTCCATGTAATTCCAGTGACCGATAACAGGTTTTGAACAGCTCTGTGATAATATGCCTGCTGGTCCCAATAGAATGAAGCATGGGCACATGAAATCAGTATATATGAGGAATGTTGTATATTTTGAGTTTGTCCATGCTTTTTGGATGGCTGTGGGGCATCAGGAGGAAGGGAGACCTGACAGAGCCTTTGTTTTGGTCAGCATATAGAATTAAGAGTTCCTTTGCGTACACATTCCATCTGCTTTAGTTGGACTTACAAGAAATATAGAAGCAAGATCCACATTATCATAGCCATCTTCTGTGGAGCTTGAGGCAAGATATATATATTCACAAGAGGTCTTGCATCCTGGTGCTGACCAGTCCCTGTGCTGCTTAGCTTCAGCAGGGTGGGCTAATGAGCTTCTGGACTCCTCCCTTAACCCTCATGTTTGATTATAACACACTAAGTTCATTAATTTGCCCTGCTCGACTGTGTAAATGAGCATGACATTGTGAATATAGCGGGTCTCGAGATCCATAGACACAAGGATCATGGCTCTTTCCAGGATTCCCCTCTCCCCAGCAATCTTTTTGGACTACAGGAAATTTTATCCCTAGGGTTGCAGGACCTACAGGGTCAAATAGACCTGGAAACCTTATCGAACTCACTTGAGGGAAATCAGAACAGACCTTGACCTAAAATCAAACTAAAACTCTGAACGTGTTGACCCCCTGCTCATAAGTCTCGGTGATGAGGTGGTTTGAGCAGTGACGGGGCATGTGGTCCACCCCAAAGGATGTGGTGGCATTATGTCAGAAGAAAGCTACAGTGGCTGTAACTGATACACAAGCCTCCCTGGTGTTTCTGAGCAGGCTTGGGGTAAGATGTTTGTATGTGTGGGGGGGTTCTGTACAGATCATCCTTTCAGTGTAAGGCTTCTCCTGAGCTTTGGAGGCATGTGCAGTATCCCTCTGCATTTTAGAAAGAGACCCACATCAGTGGCTAAGGTATCCTTGTTGGTGGGTAAACTAAAGGTAGAAAACTGAAGGAGTAAACTTTCCTGCCATCAGAAAAGAGTGATAGGGAGGGTGGAATGTGGGGAGGATTGTGTTTGCATACTCATGCATGGCTAGAGTTAGCTACTTTTGGCAGTCTGACTTGGAACAGTTTGCAGTTTACAAGCACTGCCCTGTTAGATTTTGTGGAGGTGGTTACTTGCCACATACAATTGAGAGGGTGGCTGTTCACAAGTTGATAACAGTTTGTAAACCCCACCCTCCCTCGTCGATGCATCCAAATTCTCCCCATTGAACTTTGGATCGTGCATTTGTTTATTTATAATTATTTTATTCTCCCAGAACCTGGGATCTAAAGCAAAGGTGAGATGGGAGGCTTCTTGTTTAATATCGTTTCCAGGCCCTGGGCTTTCATGTAGCATTTGCTTTGGTGAGAAATTGTGTAAAATCAATCTCCAAAGCTCTGCCTTTAGAGCACACTGCACCTGTTCATCCCAGTTTTTTGGTGTTCTACCTCAAATCTCTTTCCTCCTACACTTAAAACGGTTGTCTTCCCAAAGCCTGTTAAGGGTGTTCATTCTGGCCAGATTAAATGCTCACTCCTCAGCTGTTATGAGGGGTAGGGTCATGCATTTACCTTATTCCGACCGAATCTGCCCCTGCCCCTTAGTTAAGATCGACAAAATAAAACTGTCCTTTGTATGCTGATCTCAGGAGGCATTATATTTCACCATATTTGCAAGCTCATTCTGATGTATATTCCGATGACCTAGGTACCTTTTTACTTGCTGACAGGAATACAAAAAGAATTCTAGCGGTTGCAAAAATTTTTTACTCCTTTTGTCTATTGGGTGATATAAGTGATTAACAACAACTATTCACTGCTCAAGATCAGTGTATCATAGAGCTTTTATTGGAGGAAAGGAAAGTATGATAGTCAACCTCTTAATCTGGCATAGATTCCTTTCCAAAGGGCCCAGTTTGCTTTTGAGGAATAAACAAATACATGCATTTCTCTTGAGACATACTTAAGCATAATGCATCGTAATTTTCTGTTGTTTAAAGGTGATTGGTTAAATATGAGAAAATAAGATGGATTTAGTAATATTGATAGAATTGGTTTGCATGGGCATAATTTATTCACAGTGTGTTTCTGCTTTATTTTAGGCATTCCAGAAAATGGATACAAAGAAAAAGGAAGAACAGCTGAAACTCCTGAAGGAGAAATATGGAATAAACACGGACCCACCAAAATAAGACCCTTGTCCTCTGTGAGGAACCTGGCTTTGTGGACAGTTATTTGTGTTTAATCCCTTAATTATGTTCTGGACTAAAATTTCCTCACAAATACATGTATCTGCTTTAAAGGACTGAAGTCTTTAGTGCTTAATAATTTTTTTTTACATAGAACACGTTCTAATCCCAAATTCAGAGGACCATAGCTATGTTAACTCCAGTGTCTTTTTCCAGTTGATGTTTCAAAATAAAGACTAACCAAGATGTTTGGTATGCTGGTGATGAAATTTCCTGCAAGCCAGAGGCTTATACAAGGTGTTGTGCGTCATTAATATAAGGCAAGGAAACATAAAAAAATGAATTGTATTGTAAATCTGTTAAAAACATAAACATATTTTTCCAAGTTTGTGTTTGATTTGTGTGGTAACTGTTATCTGTATACTTTCCTTATACAGATAACAATTAAGACACAAGTCAAACACAAAACTTGGAAAAATATGTATATGTTTTTAACAGATTTACAATACAATTCATTTTTTACGTTTCCTTGCCTTATATTAATAGATCTCATGGCCAAATCTTAATTGTTATCTGTATACTTTCCTTAAAAGGGCCACGGTGGCTCAGAGGTTAAGACACTGAGCTGCAGACTGGAAGATGTGTAGCTCAGCAGTTCGAGACGCGAGTGCTGCGTGATGGAGCGAGCTCCCGTCTCTGGCCCCAGCTCCTGCCAACCTAGCAGTACAAAGGCAAGAAATTGCAAGTAGATAAATTGTTACCTTCCCATTGAAGTGGTACCTGTGTTCCATGCGCCTTGGCATTTAGTCATGCCAGCCCCATGGCCACGGAAGAGTCTTTGGACAGCGCTGGCTCTTTGGCTGGGAAATGGAGGTGAGCACCGCTCCCTAGAGTTGGATTCTACTAGCTTTTGAGCAGAGGAAACCTTTACCTATACTTCCCTTGACCAAAATGCTCTGTGTTACCCTGAGTGATGTGAACAGGGTGGTTTTAAATGAGATGTAGAGGTGGGAAGGGACCCCCAATCTCCATACATCCACTTTTGGTGCTGAAGTTCAGCTTAATAATACTGTCCCGTGCAGTTGAGGCTGCCATCTTTCAACTGGCTCAAAGCTGTTGCATTTTTAAGACAGTCTGTTGCTGAGAGGTGCCAGGTGCCTGCACTTGCTCACTCATCTGCTATAGCATAAGAAAGTCTGGTACACTGGGGGTGTACGAACAAGCTAAGACTGCCTGGCTCCTCCATTGTAGGCTTTAAAGATAGAGGACCTCTGGGACGCTGCTGGCATTATAGCCATTCTTGGTTAAGACAAGTTGGGTTACTTTGCTTGTTTTTCTCATACGGGACGCTAGTCCCTCTGGTGTTAAGGGTTTATTTTATGCTTCTGCATACCACCTTCCTTTTTTTTAAAAAAGTCGTTTCTGTAATTGATTATGTGGCCTGAGAAACAAGTGTGTTTGTGTGTGTTCCGGGGGGGCAGTCCACATTCAGGTTGGGTGTACCTTTTCCCTCTACCCTTCCTTGAACTCCATAGAGGGTAGTGATTACACAGAATGAAAGATCAAAAAGAATAATATACAGAGCTATCCTTGACCAGCTCTCATGTTGGTTTTTAAAAGTATACCAGGACTAAAGTTAATCTTCCCCCTCTTAATATTTTCAGGGTAAAAATGGTGATGGGGGGAGCCTTCTGCCAGAACCGTAGTCATACTCTATTTTGTGATCTGTTTGGGAACACTAATTCTGGGTGTGTGTGTGTGTGTTTTTCTTTTTTGCTGAGTGATACTAGCCAGTCAGGGCTCAGAAAGTGTTGCTGTGTGGAGATGGGAGGCAAACGGAGCAGCGTTGCCCTCATTCTGTATGGGTACTCTGTGTGTATACATGTGGAGACATCCCTCTTGTGAAAGCAACCAGGCTACTACTTAACAAGTTAAATTTCTGTAATCCGTGCCAACTAAAAACACCTTAATTGAATTCCCCGGGAGAAAAGGTTGATAACAGAGTCTAAGCACTGCCTTCTTTCCCACCACCACAGCCCTCGAGAAAGTTTCAGAAATCTGTCTTTTCTCACAAATCTATGCTTTGCAAAGTTCTCATGTTTTTTAAAGAAATGCAATTTGTACCTCCTGCAATAGCAGAATTTAGTTCCTGTAGCCGAATGGTACAAAATAAGTGAACATTTCATGTTCAGACTATGGTGCTGTTCATTAGCATCGAGGGCCTGACTCTGTTGTAATTGTGCACAGCATCTCCAGGTCTGCATTAGAAGCCTCATTCAGTTTCCACAGTTGGGCCCAGATGAGCTTTGCCAAGGAGCTGTGGAGCTCTTGAAGCTCTGTGCCCACAGTAATCTGCTTCTAATCAATTAGATTTGATTGAGACACGTTTGTTGAAAGTGTCTGTGTGATGCTAGGCGCTTTTGCTTTCAGCTACATTCCCCCCCCCAAATGACATGGACCATGAAAGGATACACAGAAAGCAGTGTTATTAACAGGAACAATAATTCTTTTTGAGAAATCTCTTATGCTGAAGTCTATTACACTGTAACAGCATTCCGTGCGCCTTGGTGTTTAGTCACGCCGGCCACATGACCACGGAAATGTCTTCAGACAGCGCTGGCTCTTCGGCTTTGAAACGGAGATGAGCACCACAACCCTAGAGTCGGATTCGACTGGCTTTCAAGCAAGGGAACCTTTACCTTTACATTACACTGTCTTAAATGGCAGAGACAAGCAATTTGTTGTGTGGAAGAAATGAGTTGTGTTGACATAATCACAGTAGAAGCCTAAGTGTGAAAACTGATGCAAATTGCAGGTATTTGAATTTAAAAGTTTCTGATCTTCACAGTGGTACGAGAAATATGCAGCTATATAGAGCATTGTTGTAAACACATGCTCCCCAAAGTGTACTGCTTGTTCCCTGGAACCTCCTGGTTTCTTGAGGACAAGATCTAAGGGTCTTGACTGAACAGCAAAAAAGCTTGGGAAGCTTTGGGTAATTTCCTATAGGCTAGCAAAGTAATGAGTTCAGTCTGGGCATCTGCATCACAGCTATGGGCTTTTAGTTTGGCCACAGGTGCAGATTTCCTTATGTCTCTGGGTTTGAAACCTCTCTCAGTGGCTGTTGTAAAAAAACAAACCCCACCCTTCCCTTCACCTCTGAACCTGAATAGTATTAATTTGTCCAATCAAGTGCAGGAGATGTTTCAGGACAGCCCAGGGGCTGTTGCCTTTGTGGGACAAAGTTGGCTTTTTGAATACCGCAACATTCTGTGGAAACAGGTAAGGCATCATGACTGCCCCTGCAGCGGCCATTTTGTGACGATGTCCTTTGTCAAAACTGTAAATGTGCCTGCTGTGTATTGGGACTGAATCATCCCTGACTGAATCTCCCCAGAGACTGGCTGAGCTTGGAGCACAAGAACAATAGCTGACCAGGACTCTGGAATAAACCAATCAAGTAGTAATGTTATATAAATAGCCTATCACTGGGAGTGGGGTATGTTTGGGTGTAGCAATTGCATGCTGTTTAACAGAGCTGAGGCTCTGCAGTCTTGTCTTGTAGTTTTGCTGAAATCACTGAATAAACCTGAGCTGATCACTGCTATGAGCCCAGAACCCAGCTAGAACCCATAGCATCAGCAAGACTGAAGACAATCTGTTGACCGCTTGGTAAGCAGAGGGCATCTGAGCATGACTTCGACTTTTTATTTGGTGCATTTCTATGCCACCTTTCCAGGGAACCTACACGAGGCAGCTTACAAAAGAAAATATACCATAAAAGTTGTCAAAACCCAGCCAAAGTGTCAAAACTGAAAACATTTCCACAGCTTAAAATGTATTTTAAAGTTTTCACATTGAAAAGCAGACTGTAAAAATGACATTAAAAATCTACCCCTTACAACCCCCTTGGTAAAAAATGTTTTGGGCTGGAGCATAAAAGAGAGTAGTGTAACTTCAAAGGGAAGTGTATTCCACAGGTGAGGAGCCACCACTGTAAAAGTCCTGTCCCTGTTCACCACCTGTCTCACCTCTGAAGGCAGGGGCACAGAAAGTACCCCTGGCCTCAAGCTATTTTGGATTGTGCTTGGAAACAGATGGGCAATCAGTGTAGACCCTTCAGTGCCAGAGTGATATGATTTCTGTATCTTGCCCCTGATGGCAGGACTAGCTGAAGTTTCCAGTTTTTAAAGGCAATCCCATGTAAAGAGTGCACTGTGGTAATATAACCTGGATATGATCAGAGCATAGATCTCGTGGCCAAATCACACTATACGAGGAAGGACAATAGCTGGCATATTGGACAAAGCTGATAAAAAGCGCTATGTGCCACAGAGGAGACCCAAGCCTCCTGCCATAGGCCCAGATCCAGTAACATCCCCACGCTATGGACCTGCTCTTTCAGGGCGAGTGCTACCCCTTCTGGAATAGGCTGAGTACTCAATGACATTATCGGTATGAATGTCTGTGACCAAATAGTATTGTGTGGGATTCAGACAGCTTTTCACTTGATCTTGCCCAGTCTCCCTCCTTATTTCAGCCTGTCTCATATGGCTTTTTGTCCTCTGATCCCCAGCATAGTCATTTTGGTGGTCAAAGGGACTGCCCTCCTTTCACCAAAGGAAAAACTGGTTGGATGCAGCCCTTTGTCTAGTCTTAATAGACAACTTTAAAAAACAAATAAACCCTGCTGTCTTTTGCTTCTCTCTGCCATAGATCATTTGACTCTGTCCATTTTCTTCCCACTAATTCCCCAAAACAGCACCATCAGAATAACTGGTCCAGGGAAATAAGTAAGGACATAGAACACTATTACATTAGGCTTTGGTTCATCCACATGGGAGTGTCCAATAAACTATTCAGATAGCCAATTATTATTTAGTTGTGATGGCCGATGTGCCAATAAAGGTATACAAATATTCAGATAGCCCAGTGGTCTCTGTACACGACAACTCTGTGCATTCATGATAAGTTCCTCTTAAAATTACTGGTTGCAGAGTTTGCAGAATTCTAGTTGCACTTGCCCAAAGTTTTATTTATGTTTGATAGGAATGAATCATTCTGTAACCACAGTCTCTCCGAGGAAATTAATAAAATCTATGAATTAAGAGTTCTTGTGTTTACCTTTATGACTTCACTAGGAAGAAGGCCTGTTGCAGCAATAAATGCAATGGGCGCTAGCTTGGCTAGGTGGCTACGGGCTCTTGTCTCCTTCTCCACACTGCTCGAGTCCCCGGTGGGCCAAGCCGCCCGGCCTCATCCCCTGCCCCCCACCCATTGTGCGGGGAGGCCAAGCGAACTGGCTCTGAGAGGGAAGGGGAGTCGGTTTAAACTGCCTCTCCTTCCCTTGGCTCGCTCGGCTTCCCCGCAGTTGCGGGGAGGGCAAGTGAGCTGGCTCTTAGAAGGGAGAGGAGGCGGTTTAAACCATGTCTCCTTCCTTTGGTTTGCTTGGCTTCCCTGCAGCCGTGGAGAGGGCAAGCAAGCCGGCTCTGAGGGGAGGGGAGCAGCCGCCGCCACCCCACCACCACTTCCTCGGCCACTACGGAGTAGAGCAGCGGCTCTCCACTGCCGCCCACATCTTAGTTCCTGCCCATGGGGTTGGTGAGCAGGAGGTGGTTGGTGCGGCAGTGCCTCTGCAGGGGTGAGGGCTTATGGTGGCCAGGAGGGTGGGGCCCATAATGGAGTGTCTGCAGAGTCGTCTCGCTGGAGGACAACAGGGCGCCCGGAGCAGCCGCTGCCGCTTCCTGCTCAGCCGCTTCTGAGGTCGGTGGCGGCTGGACGGCAGCGCCGCAAGGTGTGGAGCAGTTGTGGAAGCGGGCTGGGGGCTGTCTCAGCAGCTCGGCCAGGCGGGAAGAGGCAGCGGCATCCTCTGTGCTGAGGCACCACTGCTGCGGTCTTTTGTTCCCGTCTTTTGTTCTCTCACACAGGCCTCTGGTGGGGCTTCTGAGCCACCTGGCCTGGCGAGTGCCCTTAGAGGGTGGGCAGCAATGTGGCTTGGGGGCCCCAGGGTGAGCTGGATGGAGCTCCCCCGAGGCACTTCCCAGTGACTGGCCAACTTGCCTGGGCAGCCATCGGCATGTGAGAACCCCGTGCGCCCCCCACCCGGCTGCCACAGATGTGGCCCCCCCGTGCGCCCCCTGCCCAGCCTTTGTGGCAGTTGGTCTGATGACCCTCTGCCCGCCAGAGGGTCTGATGACCCTCTGCCCGCCAGAGGGTCCGTCCCACTGGTCTGATGACAGCAGACTGAGGCCAAGAGACTTGCCCCTGCTGCTGTGGGTGGGACTCAGCAATGCAGCCACCCAAAGAAGGCAATGCCTTCTGATTGGCAGCTAAGGGAGCGAACTGATTTTGGGGCACATCAAATCTTGCCAGACAAAAACACAATTATTAATAAAAGGAGAGATAAACCCAGAAGTAAAAAGAGACAAAGGAGAAAATAAAGTATCAAGAGTTTTATTTTTCTTCTTGAAATCCCCCTCCCCCCAATCTGAGACGTTTTATTTAAAACAGCAGCAAGCAGAACATACAAGTTGAGAAAAAGTGGCAGCGCAGGTAACTTGGTTTGGCTAATGCCCATTCATGTACAACCTGTACACTTGATTTCTGAGCACCCCTCTGTGTGTGTGTGTTCTTTTATTTTTTAATGTGTATAGTAAGGCAGTGGTTTTTCAGTAAGTCATTTCTCTACATATTTATAGCTTTTGTGTGTGTTTATATATAGTTCTAATCACAATTTCGAAGTTTCACATGCAAATTAAAATAAAATTTACAACTCAAAAAACATTACAGTCATATTTTTTTTGTCTCCACAGCAAAAAAAGAAGAAGCATCCAAACAAGGACAAATACATACACCAACAATATTTTTTTTTCTAAAAAAAAATTTAGGAAAGTGAGAAAACGACCTCAAGTAGAGGCATTGTTGGCATGACAGCAGGAGTGACAGAAATTTCGGTAGAGATGCTTCCCATTAAAGGAAAAGGGGAAAGAGGATGGGAGGCTATGAACAGGTGCCTTCAGTCAGTCGTTCTGAGTTACTCGATCTTAAGCAGCTCCACATCAAAAATGAGCGTAGCGTTTGGGGGGATAACTCCGGGATGGCCAGTGGCTCCGTACGCCATGTCAGGTGTGCAAGTCAGCTTTGCTCGTTGTCCCAGGCTCATCTAGCAGTAAGGCATCAGCAGTGCAGAGGGAGAAAATGGAAGGCAGGAGAACCACATGAGAAAATGGTTTACCAGCAACCCAAACATTTTAAATTATTATATCTAATTCTGAACTGGATCCTCAAGGGTGAATTGAAAAATACATGCAATGGGTCCAGGAACAGATGGGGGGCAGGGGTGAGGGTTCAAGAAACCCGAGCGGAGCTCCAGGTTTGCAGAAAAATCTGAAATCTAAAAAAGGGTTTTGTTTTGTTTTCAAATCCAAAATAGTAGAACTATAAGACGAATGCTCACTGAGATGTTGTAAGATTATGTTCTGAGATCTCAGCGACCATTTGAGAAGTTGGTAGCCAATCACAACTATATGCTGTGTCTTCCAAGCCAAAGGCAGGATGGAGAGATTAACAGGTAGGGTTGCCAGGTCCCTACCTCCTTCTAGCAGGGGGGTGGGGAGAGAAGCTCCTGGTCCAGGAACTTTGCACGCACTGCAATGACATCACCCGGAAGTGACATCATTGCACTAAGTTCTGCAGGGCCTGTAAGATGGAGCTCTTCTGCCAGGCTTTTGAGTAGGAGCTGCCACCACTGCACCACCACCACCAACTGGGCTGGGTAACATCAGGGGGCAGGATGGCTCTATGACAAATGAACGACAGTGCTGCCTGGAACTGATATCATCGATTAGGGACCACCACCACCAGGAGGCCACCCTGTTACTGTAGATCTTTTGAGACAGCAAGAGCACTTTGTAAATGATGGTAACTGATTGTTTTATCTTGTTTTTAACTGTTTTACTTTTTGGCATATGTGCCCAATTTGTTAACCGGCCTGAGCTTGCTTGTGGAGAGGGCGGCCTATAAATCTAATGAATAAATATAAATAAATAAAATAAGCACATCGCCAGGGGGATGTTCTAGCATTCGATCTGAAAAAATTATGATACCATAGAGTCTTCAGGCTGAATGCTAGAGCATCCGTCCCCTCCTGGTGATGGCCTGATCCAGGCATCCTGGGGGTGGGGTTCCCTTGCTGGCCGAATCCGGGCCAGTGGATTGGGGGACCCTAGAGCAGGCAGCCCCCACGCCCCCCAGGGGATCTGGCAGCCCTATTAACAGGTAAAAGATGGAGGGAAGAGAAGGAATCTGGGAAAGGGGAGAGAAGAAATAGAAGCTGAAGTGCAGAGGAGAACAGAAAAGGGAAGGGAGGCAGTTAGGAGAGAAGAAAAAGGAATAGGCTGCCAGAGAAAGGCAAGGAGGGAAAATTGATATAAAGGGTTGGTTGGTGGGAAGGGGAGGAAGCAGGAAAAGGGGAGAGGCTATGAGAGCTGCCAGGGGAAGGAAAGAGGAAACCGTGGGGGAGGGAGGAACTGCGGAAAACAGATGCCCACTGCCAGTCACACCACTTGTATATGCCTGATTTTAAATCAGGGAATAATTCAAATGAACTCACAGGTTAAGATCTTTGTCTTTTAAGACCAAACAAATAGAAGACAAAGGTACTGCTTTTAGGATACAAAAGCATCAGGGACCAGGTGTATATCTGAAGTAATGCAATGTCAGACAGTCTGTAGCAGAGTGGCAATAATTTTGAGTAAATGGCATGCTTTGTCACAATAATGTAAGTGATATTATCGGACTTATTCATGTTTATGAATTTTTAATTTTCAATGCAATACGCCACTAGGTGGAGCCAGTGGATAGTTGTTTGACAAATTGAAATTTGGGACATGTAAGTAAATATAGGGGAGACTGCATGTTCTGAAAAACATGTAGGTGGCTAATGGTTCAATTCTGAGCAGAGTTACACCCTTCTACGTCCATTCCCTTCAAAGCAAAGGGTGTAACTGATTAGGATCACACTATAAGCTCATTTATATCCGGTGCATTTAAAAAAACCTTTCGAGGTGCTTAGGGTGGCACACATTTTATCCTCACAACAATCCTGTGAGGCTGGCCAGGCTATGAGAGCATCTAACTAAAAAACCAACCAGCAAGCTTTATGTCAAAGTCCGGATCCGAACCTTGGTCTCCCGGACCTTACTTTGACACTCTACCAACTGCATCACACCGGCTCTTCTCTCTGTGAAATGTTTCTTTGATGTTAGCTTTCTCTGATTGAGCTTCTTACACTAATCCTAAACATGTTTTAAATTAGTGCACCTTATTTGGTGGGATTTAATTTCAGTTTAGTGTGCACAGCCCTTTGATGGGTTTTCTTCCTCACTGAATGCATTCGTAATTGCTCCATGTTTGTCAAATCACACAACAAAGCCATCATTCTATCAGAAACCAAAAAAATGTACAGAGGGACTTTTTGATTCTTGGGCCTTATTAGTATTTTTTATTTAACCAGCAATTCCGTTTCAGTCATCATATTAACTACTAGCATGTGAGAGTAAGCATCACTGTTTGTTAAAATGGATTTGATTGTATGCAAACATTCAATTAGATCAGTGGCAGTTTCATAAAGGCTGCAATCCTAAAAATACTTTCCCTGGGTGTAAGCCCTAAACTGAATAAAACTGGATGTACTTCTGAGGCAGAGCTGCTTTGGAATCCTCCCTATAACAGCCATTGCTTAGAAATAACCCTTTTAAATATTTCTTCATAAAAAATAATCATCTGCATTTCGTGAGCCTCAGTCATGTGAGTCAAACTGGGGGGAGGGATACAACCATCCTTCAAGGAACCTTCCCCCAACCTAAGGATCATTCTTCCAAAGGAAGAGCCACTTAACATTGTCTTAAATTAGGTTTCCTTAGGCTAGAGGAAGACTTCAAACTTTGCTTTTAGGGTGGTAGAGTGGGGGCAGGATCCACCCCATTATTTATTATTTTGATAAGGAAGCAGATTGTTTTCAGGCATCAGATTTGGCTTTTACCCTATAGCATACTTTCAGGGAGCAGATCTTATCTCTCCTGCTGTTGGAGCCACTGTGGAAAGGATGCTGAGTTTCAAAATGGGGAGACCGACGTTCAGATCTTTCCCAGCCTTGAAGCTCAGTGAGGTGTGCCAGTCACTGTCTCTCAACCTAATCTCTTTTTCAGAATGGTTGTGAGGATAGAAGGGGGCTCTGGAGAACCATGGATGCTGCCCTAAGCCCTTTGGAGAAAGGTCAGGAATACTTTTTTTGAAACCTGTGACAGGTAGAAGGAGAAGATAGAAGCTGGCCCAAAGAAGTACCGGTTGCCTTCAAGGGTTTCTGAGACATTCATCTACAAACTATGCAGGGCAACAGCAGAAATTTCTGCATGTGCAGAAACTGAAGAAGCTGAAGGCCGAGGGTCCATGGGATGAGTAAAAAGCAAACCTCGCTGCTTCCAAAACAACGGGAGTAACTCAGCATGTTATTGAACAGATCGTGCTCCTGAAGAAGACATTTCCCCCAGCAATTCCTCTACATCAAATTGTTATCAGGGTTTATCTTAGAACAGGGGTGGCCAAACTTGCTCAACGTAAGAGCCACAAGACATGAACAAATATTATGCACACATTTTTATTTTAAAATATGCACATTTGATTTTTATTAACACTAAATGAGACTGCCAAAAATAAAAAGCAAAAGGGGGGAGAAACGGCTATCAAAAATGATATTTATTTGTCTAAGAGAGAGGGTTGAAAAGAAAGGAAAGAGGTGGAAAAAGAGAGAAACAAAGAAAGCAAATGGGAGGGAGGAAGGGGGAGAGGGAGAAAGAGAGGGAGAGGGAGAGACAGCGCGTGAGCGCATGGCTCCCCTTCGCTCTCCCAGCCACCCTGCCGGGAGCCACACAATATGTGTGAAAGAGTCGCATGTGGCTCCCGAGCCGCAGTTTGGCCACCCCTGTACTAGAATATTTAAGGCTTATTCGCATAACAGTTTTAGTCCATGCTGACCCCATGACTAACTGAGCTGGTAACAAAGCAGTTGTATATGGGCTGACACCATGCTGAGCTAATTTTTTTGCATGCTACAGAGAAGTAATTAGCTAATTAGCCTGAAAAAGTACTATTTGATTTGCGCTTTACATGAACACAATATGTGATTTTGGGGGAGAATTTTCACAAGTACAGCAAATGCTGAGTTAAGTCTATAGCAACAGCATGTAGTCAACTCCCTTCCAACTATGTATGCCAGCTTCCAGTTGGGACCTGGGGAATCCCCCGAAATTACAGCTCATCTCCAGACTACAGAGATCATTTCCCCTGGAGAAAACAGCTGCTTTGGACAGTAGACTCTATGGCATTGTACCCCACTGAGGTCCCTGTCCTCCCCAGGCTCCATCCCCAAACCTCCAGGACTTTCTCGACCTAGCCGGTAACCCTACCCTCCATTCCCCACCGGTGGCCAAGAGGGACCTGGTAACTCTACTCCTGACCCAAATCTGCAGTTCCGCAGAAATAACAGTAGTAATTGATGAAAAAGTGTGGCTAGATTCAAATATGTATCTTGTTGAATTTTACTTATATTCAAACCACCAAATATACATACATACAATTAACTCCCCCCCAAGGTAACTTTAAATTAATATTTCACTCACAACAGTGATGATAACCTCTTGACTGAGAAACGACAATTATGATCTCTCCTACCTGCGCAGTTCCTTCTTCGAAGCCTTTAATGACTTCTTGTCTGCCGATCTTGAACTTGAAAGGCTTGTTTCGGTCTCGGGAGGAATCAAACTTCTTTCCATTCTGTAACATCCCTGCCAAGGCAACATAAGCGGTTCTTGTTCCAATTAAATGTGGGATAGCAATGCAGCAAAAAGGGCTGCCTGAGTAGGGTTACCTGTTTGGGGGCTAATTCTTAGGGCTTAAAGCCAGCCCAATACTTGATGGCTTTTGTAAGACTTCTGTACATGCCTACTGGTAGTAGCTACCGTACAGGCAGATGGGAGATGGGAAGCATCTCTGATACATTTTGTATCTTGTGCATAGTCAATTTCCATACTTTTAAAAGTTTTTTGGGGGCAGAAACGCACAGGAAGGGAGTTTCAGCTAGCTCCCAAGTTGGCCACGCCCAGAAGGAACTCATTAGCGTAACAGGCCGCACCCAACAGCAGAAACTCATTAGGATTGGCTACATTAGGGGTGTGTGGCCTAACACGCAAAGGAGTTCCTGCTACAAAAAAAGCCCTGGGTTCTGACAACAAACAAGGTAAACAGAATAAGAAGCAAAAGGTGGGTTTGGCTGGATGACTAGTGTTCCCTCTAAGCTGAGATAACACGCCGTTTCTCTGCCAAGCCATTCTTAAAGGTAAACACTCTCAATTTGGCTATCTGACTCCTTTCACTTCCAAACAAAATATCAAAACACAGTTCTTGCTCATTGATATATTTGGCAGTCCAAAATACAGTAAAATCAGTCGAAGACATTCCGGCTATACAGACTTTTCGAAAGTCCTTTATCATGACTGGACTTATCATGAAGCCATGCCTACAGACATAATTTCTAGCGCTGAAGCGCCTGATTTTGGCCTCATTAGAGAGACTGACGCTGTGCCAGAATCAGGAGCTTCAGTGTAATCTCTGGTGTTAAGTGAATGACTGTTATTATTTTTCACTGGAAGTCCTTGAATACTTTCTTGACCACCTGGAGGTCGGCAACTCTAGGACCAGGCAACCATATGACTAAATCAAAACAAACAAACAAACCCTCCTGTTCTTGAAGGGTTAGGCTGGGTAAGTTACCTGAAGTAGGCCATGAACAGATGTGATGTGATTATTGTAGTTATTTTACGGGAGCAGTGGGAATTCCAGGAAGGCCCAGAATTCTCCATCAGGCCTATGTCCATCTCACATCATTAGATGTTGTGCTCTCAGTGCACTATAGCGCACATTCACAACTGTATTGTCGTGGCCACACAGGAAAATACAAAATATAACTGCAAATGATTGCTACAGCATAATGGTAGCACAATATCCAGCAACGAATGGATGCAGCCTAAGACACTGTACACAATAATTTTGTGTCTGATTCATTTGTTTAGCTGACTCTCTAGCTCCTGCTGTGCTATAACAGGAGTGTTCTTATCCTTCAAATCCCAGATCATGAATGAGTGACAAATTTCTTACACTTACGTAACTCTCCCAGCAGTGCTGTTGCTGGCTCAGAGTCATCCAGACAAACTGGCAACCAGGGCAGGCTGCACAAGGCTATCTAGTTACAGACAAACAAGTTGCTTGCTGTATATTAGAACAAGATGATACAGAGCTAATAATAACAATGCATTTTTAAATTACTGGAAGTCTCAATATACTGCATAAAACACGAATGGATCAAAAATGATCAGGGTTTTCTACATCATGATGTGGGTTTCTACTTTCCAAAGTAAAAAGAGGGAAAATACTAGAATTCTTCAGCTTAAGAAAGGGGCAATACTACAATAATTCAGAAAAATATACATACTTTTGTAGAAAGATAAAATAGGAAACATCTATTTCACAGAGAACTTGGGGTTGTTGTCTCAAAGCAGTTAGCTTTCAGAAACAATCCTAGTTAATACAAACAACAGGGACTTTCAACTACTCCTTTGATTCCTAGTCTCCGTTGAACAATTAACTCTACCCAAGACAGAAAATTGTGTTGTTTATATTGGTAATGTGTGGCAAAAAGCCAAACTTTATGGGCCTTTGCTACTGCACAAGAAATGTCATAGTAGCAGTAGCAAGTGCACAATAAGGCTGGTTACACCACACGGCCACTCACTATGGCTAATCATTTCCCCACACGAATGCTATTTCCACACAGTGAGCATACCATATAAGCAGCAGCTACCACACGATGCGGAGCTATATGAATCCCTCACACTTCGTCTGCTTTTTATGCCTTACTGGAGTGTGCAAAGTGTTATTAGAACATTAGCCCAACATCAAGGGCTCTCTCCCCCTTAATAATGAAACGATGCCATGGTATCATTACCATTTAAATCTGAGAAGCATCAACAGCTTGCAGGGTCTCAGTTTTACTATATATGTCCTCCATACTGTACAGTAAGCATTATAATATTGGTGCACAGCAGCAGTTCCATCAGGACTCTGAGAGAGAAGCATCACTTTCCCCCCCTCATGCATTTCTGCCTCCTGGTCACAAGTCATCAAATGCCATTTTTCTGAGGGAAACATATTAACATTCTGAGAGACTGAGGTGAAAAGTGTCAGGCAGTTTACTGAATTATAAGCTGCTCTTTTCTAGCTTAGTTTTTTGTGACTCTGGGTCTTATAATGAGGGGGAAAGAAGTCATTTATCTTGACAGATGCCAGCCAAGCACATTTCTGCAGGACAGGAGAGAAAAGTCTCCTCAAACAATAATCATTTAAGTGCCAACCAATGCTTGGTAGTCTCTTCAGCAAAATCATACAGGTACTTCAGGCTTTCCACCCTACCAAATGGGGGGAAAGTTGATGGATAAAACTTTTTTTGTCAGAAATCATCAATCTTAACTCCATGTAGTATGGGTCATTCCAGAATTATTGTCTGTAGCTTTTCTTGGAGAATTTCTCTTGCTTAATGGACATATAGGGAATACTCACAAAAATCTTAACTTGGGGAAATGTCCAGGGTGAGTCAATTCATGCCAGTTCTGTGAGTATGCTGGAATGGGAAGGCACCCTGCACTCAAATCTTAATATGCAAAGTGGGCCTACATTTTAATCAAGCAACAGCTAAATTCTCTTTTTAAAGTCCCTTAGATAATCATATCCATTTCTCTTGCTTTGAAAACCCCATGGCTCCCATGACTGGGGTCGCCATGAGTCAGCTGCTATTCGACAGCATTCTTCATATAGGTGTAAGTTAGAAATTGGGATCTGGCCGACTGCTGAAACAACCCCACAGACCCTACAACCAAGGGCACAGTATGGACATGGATCAACTGAGTCTGCCTGCTTTCAGAATTTGAATCAGCTTCCCAAATGCTCACTTTAGAATAGATCCTTTAGAAATTCCAGTGTTGTCAACAGGATTGTTCCAGAACTACTGAGAAATGCATTTGTACTGTTCTGTCTTTTTCTTTGCACACAGTGGCTGGAGGACGATTAACAAACAATGCTACAGTACTTTATATTTCTTCTTTCTGGGCATAATCCAGTCCCTCTATGCAGACATACTGATGAGGAGGGAGAGTCGATGTTGGGAGGCATGATGGGGGACTGCAGGATTATTTGGGTAGCAGAGTGCTCAAGGCACATAACACTGCAGAACCTATATGGTTAGTGTGTGCTTACAAGAAACAATGTTATACATGGAGCCTCTTTATCTTTGCAAAACTAAAATGAGTCCTTTATTATAAGGAACTCCATTCTAGACAGGATAGAGTTGACATAGGATTCTAATCTAGTCTAACTAGCTAGGATGGATAGAGATGCAGGATGCATGTCCTGTCCTCATGGTGCCAAGATGGAGAAGAAGTAGCACAGTGTGGAGAGAAGGTGTCAAACTGGAAGGAAGATTCCCTGCAAGTAGCAATCTATACATCAAACGGATAGCATAAGAACAATAGAAGGAAAGGATTATCAGTGTCCTGGCCTGTGGCCTCTCCGTCTCTCTGACTCTCCTATAGACCCCCTCTGCAGTCTGAGGCTAAGGGGCAGCGCAAAAGTCCTTCACTTCCAACAGCGACTTCCTATGCAGAGAGAAAGGGTTATTACATGCCTTACCATGCACAACCTGGTCAGTCCTTGGGGGCTCTGGTTGGATGGGTTGACCGGCTGTGCTGGGCATCTCCAGTCTTGCAACTGTGTGCTGGCTGCTAGAACCAAGATAACCACTGCATATTGGTGAGCTCAGCCTCATGAAAGCCTCCAAGATCACAGAATTATAGAGTTGGAAGGGAACTTCAGAGTCATCTAGTCCCTCCCCCTGCACAATGCAGAAAATTATAAGCAGATGTGCCTGCAGGCTGGTTCATACCCATAGTGAGGAAATATAAAGCACTGTAGCATATGCCATTGTTCTGAGGAGAGGTAGTTTCAGATTGAGTAGTGGTCTGGTGAGGGCTGGGTGACCATTTCCAGTTTGGGAAACTGCTGGAGCTTGCGAAGGATAGAGTTTGGGGAAGGGAGGGAGCTTAGTGAAGATGTGATGTCACTGAATCCACCCTCCAAAGTAGCCATTGTCTCCAGAGGAACAAATCTCTGTAGTCTGGAGATCAGTTACAATTCTGGGAGATGTCCCAGCCCCACCTGGAGTTTGACAACCCTAGGTGTAGGGGCAGAAAGGGGCTGTTGAACCCTTTCCATCCTTGGCATTTGTCCTCTCAAAATTGCCCCTCCCAGTTCCTTTTCTCCTCTCCCCTGAAGATATAGAGACTGGCATCTTTTCCCTATTCAGCTGAAGGCAGGAAATCTTGGCTTCGTGTCATCCTGGTAAAAGCAGGAGACCTTTGCATACTAAGAGCCCTTCTAAAGTGCAAACCAGCCAATACCATAGATGCTTCAAGGGTCTGTTCAGAGTCAGGCATGAATGACCTGTAGCTGTTGTACTGGAAACTTGAAAGCCCCGAGCAGAATAGCGGAACTCCAAGTAAAGTGCAATTCCCTTCTTGGTGTGAAAGTGATATCCCCTGAGTAACTGGTGTGAGCTCACCCCATTTTAATGCTGCAAGCAAAGATTCAGGATCATCTACGAAATGCACAGGATACCCACTAAATACACGTCTGTTTGTTTTTTTATGGCCAGCCAACTGGGACAGCAAGCAAGCAACTAACTTCTGAAGAAATGGAGCATAGTATAAAAATATCCTCACCCATAATTAGAATTAAGGACTAAGGGTCTTGCTATAAATCAGGCTATAAATCCACATCTTTCACTTGTGCGTAGAATATTCGGCAAATCACAATGCATTCTATCAAGAGTGACTTTGCATTATGTAGGTTGAAACAGACGGCTGCATAATGTATAGTCATGTTAAAATAACGGTGGGTACTGTCATACCTATTCCCAGTTGTAATGTATGGCTGCGAGAGTTGGACCATAAGGAAGGCCAAGCGCTGAGGAACAGATTCTTTTGAATTATGGTGCTGGAGAAGACTCTTGAGAGTCCCTTGGACTGCCAGTAGATCAAATCAGTCAATCCTAAAAGAAATCAACCCTGACTGTTCCCTGGAAGGCCAGTTACTGAAGCAAAAGCTCAAATACTTTGGCCACCAAATGAGAAGGGAGCACTCACTGGAGCAGACCCTGATGCTGGGAAAGACTGAAGGTCAAAGAAGAAGGGGACGGCAAAGGATGAGATGGTTAGACAGTGTTATCGATGCAACAAACATGAAATTAAGAAAACTCCGGAGCACAACAGAAGACAGGAGGGCCTGGCATGATGTGGTTGATGGGGTCACAAAGAGTCAGACTCGACTGTGTGACTGAACAGCAACAACAACAACTGTCATACTCGGCATCATTTGAAACAAAATAAATCTGCAAACAGAAGTCAGTGGCGACACATTTGGTAGAAATACTGGTCAGTTTATAATTCGAATTGAGTCCAGAAGCGCCTTAGGGGCCAACAAGATTTTTTGGGATATGAGCTGCTGAGAGTCAAAGCTCCATTCGTCTGATCCCATCTGACGAAGGGAGCTTTGACTCTCAAAAGCTCATACCCCGAAAAGTCTTGCTGGTCTTTAAGGTGCTACCGGACTCAAGTCTAGCTGTTCTACTGCAGACCAACATGGCTACCCTCTGAAACTAAGGTCGGTTTATATAAACACAGAAGCGTACAAAAGTAGGGGTCTATTGATCTTGCCTGAACCCAAGTACCTGATCCAGGAGAATTGGTTGCTGATAGACATTCCAAAGCACACCAGGAACACCTCAGCCTGCAAGGGCTTTCTCATCTGTTTCATGTGATTTTACCTCAGGCATAGGCCAAGCCTACTATACAGCCCTTTGTTGTTTTTGCCATCAAGTCCCAGCTGACTTATGACAACCCTATAGGATTTTCAAGGCAAGAGATGTTCAGAGAGTGGTTTGCCATGGCCTGCCTCTGCATCACGACCGTGGTATTCCTTGGTGATCTCCCATCCAAATACTAGAAGAAGAAGAGATTGGATTTATGCCCTGCCTTTCACTACCTGAAGGAGTCTCAGAGCGGCTTACAACCTCCTTTCCCTTCCCCTCCCCATAACAGACACCCTGTGAGGTAGGTGGGGCTTGAAAGAGCTCGCTTGAGAACTGCTTGTGAGAGAACAGCTCTGAAAGCACTTGTGATAGACCCAAGGTCACACCAGCAGCTGCATGTGGAAGAGTGGAGAATCAAACCTGGTTCTCACAGATTAGAGTTCACGTTCCTAACCGCTACACCAAACGGGCTCTCCTATACTAGCCAGGGCTGACCCTGCTTAGCTTCTGAGATCTAACAAAATCAGGCTAGCCTGGGCCATCCAGGTCAGGACACGATATAACCCTACGGTGGGCGAAATGATTTGGGATGGCAGCAAAATCTGCTTCTGTGTAGAACGGGATGTGATTTAAAGCATAAGCAGGGCGTGGTGGGGGTGGTGCTCAACCCTCTCCCTACTTACTACTCCCATCCACCCACCCACCCCCACAGACAAAATCAGTCCCCCATAATAAATACTTTTCTCCTACAGAGGCTCACTTCCAGCTTTGGAGCTTGAGTAGGAGAAAAATGACCTTGGGAGATGAACTGTGGGAAAGAAATGAAAAGAAGATTGAGAGTTTTTGAGAACCATGGAAAGCCAGCGGACTACAGTGGTTCAAGTGTTGGACAAACATCTGGGAGACTCAGCTTTGAAACCCCACGTTGCCACGGAAGTTTACTGGATGACCTAGGGCCAGCTACACACTCTTGGCGGAACCTACCTCACAGGGGTTAGATAAAATGGAGGGGAAGAGAATGATGTAAGCTGCTTTGTGTCCCCATTGAGGAGAAAGGCAGGGTATAAATGAAGTAAATAAAAATAAAAACCAAGCACAGCCTGCCCTTGTGCCCCGTTTGCGCTGTGGATCTGGCCTCTTAACTGCCCACATAACCGATGATGAGGGAAGACTGGTATTTAAAGATAGGTCTCCTGTATAGTTTAGCCTGGATCACCCCCCGCCCCCATTTAAAATAGGGGAGGCATATTTTGCAGCACTGGGAAAAAAGGCTTCAAACAACTTGTGTTTTAAATTATTTATTCTGTCTGTTCTGCTCACCCACAGGATTCCCAGTGGTATCCTGTACAGATTACCAATGAAGTCTATCCCAGCTCAGTTTCAGTAAAACTGCAGTGCCTTCGAACGTTCCAGACCATTCGCTGGGCCCAGCCTTCACATAACCTTTTTTTTTAAAAAAAACCCCAAAAATACATAAAGGAGTCATGAAATAGCAGGGCCGTACTGCACAAGTTTCTCAGGATGGGGGAGAAGGGAACCTTGCTGGTGTTTGCCATTTGTTTTTAAAAGAATACACACAGTGTTATCATGCTCGTATAGTATAGCATGGGGTTATTCTGCCTTAAAAACCAATGATTTAAAGTAATCAAAAATACTGTTCCCCCTCCCTGGGAAAAAATTAACATTGCATAAGATAGCAGGGGGAATACTCATACTGCTCATTACCATTCGGCCTGGTGTACTGGTTAAGAGCGGCGGGGCTCTAATTTGGAGAACTGAGTATGATTCTCCACTCTTCCTGCTGGGTGACCTTAAGCCAGTCACAGTTGTCTCAGAACTCTCTCAGCCCCACCTACCTCACAAGGTATCAGTTCTGGGGGGAGAAAGAGAATGTGACTGTAAGCTACTTTGAGACTCCACAAGGGACAGAAAAGTGGAGCATAAAAACCTACTCTCCTTCAAGCCACAAAAAGATATCCACAACACTTGCATAACTTACATTCCATTCAGTACTAATAATGCTATCAACACGCTGGATGAATAAAATTCACATTTCCCCCATGGTTAAATGGTGAAATGTTACATCACCGCAACAGACGGACACGAGGATCCCAGCCTGCAAAATAATAACTAGAGCTGTGCATTTCCTGTCTTTCAAAGGAATTGCCTGGGGGATTCCCCCCCCCCACTTTGTCTACATTATTCACCCTTCTCTGTTGCATCTTAGATCAAAACAACTGTCATCACAGCTTGATATGAAAGTGTTAGGATAGCTGGTCACGTCTCCAGTGGCTTGGATCCAAATAAGAGCCCCTTATATAAGGGGAAAGTACTCGGACTCACACAATGGGGGAGTGGGCACTGGTTTCTACCAGTTTCCCACAAGTTGCACTCCTCCACTTCTCACTGACCCACATTCCAAAGGTTCCCAGACCCCCACCCAGGACTGGCACGGGGGGACAGGACACGAAGCAGGAACAGAGAAACGATGGCGTCCAGGCTATTGCATTTTTGTTCTAATCTCTAGCTTATTTTTCCTTATTTATCTCACCATCTGTGTGTGCAGAAAGCCCGATACCTAGAGATACAAGCAAGGTCACTTAAAAGTACCCATAAATATGACCGGAATGAAAGCACCCTTGGATCTTGCTTGCACTGGGAAGCACTCTTATTTTCTACCTGAATGTTGCATTTTGCTATATCGCATTCAGAACCACAGATGGCTCATTTCATGACATGCTGTGGATGACAGTGGCAAGTCGTTGTCCCCCCATTCCCACAACCAGTTATCTCAATTCATACTAGCATAAGTGGGATTTTATCAAGAATGAAGAATCCCATGGCTGAATATGCATTGTGTCTCTCAAAGATCTTCTCAATTTAAGTGGAATACCCAGTTCCAATACCAGAAGTTGGCCTGGTTTGGGGAAAAAAACAACCTTACAAAGTGGTAGGGGAGGTCCAGTTCTCTCTTCTGCAAAGCCTGCTTGATATAAAAAATATGACATATGCCCTCTACTCTGTACACGGCCAAGGAAAACTCATGACTAAAGAAACATGGCTGCCCACCATCATATCCTGCTTGGTCCATATCGCTAACTCCTTAACAAATATGGGTAGTAAGGCTGAAGCAAAAATGTTTGGTTACATTATGAGACGTGGCTGACTCACCAGATAGACAAACTGAGAATAACTGGGGGGGAGATCTTCCAAGAGACAGAATGAACATCTGCCAAACTCCTAATATAGCTACCACAGTTTTGAACCACAGTCATAAGTAATACTACAATAGTTCTGACTCTTCGATTTTATTTTGGGTACACCTATTACAGATGGACGTCTGCAAGGGGCAGGGTCCATTCATTATTTCCCCAGCAGAATCCTCATGCCCTAAATAAGGTCATGATGGGGGCTTGTATACACCACAGAGCACATTGTACCTTGTTGTTTTGGGACTGCCTATTCTGCCAACTGCTATTAATAGCCATTGCTGTGAGCCCGTCAGGCCTTTTACAACCCAATATGGCTTCAGGCTGCAGACCTGCCTGTCATCTCCCAGACACTGAGTGCAAGTTTTTGCAAGGTTTGCAATTTAGTGCTCCTTCATGGGTTCTCATTTGCTCCATGCAGCACGTAGCGATTTAACACAGGGCTGAGGCTTCGACAACCGGCTACCCATCTGGCAACACTGGATAATGTTTCCATAATTAACATTACCCGGGGTCTATGGGAATGGCATTTTAGAACTGAAAAGGGGATGTGATTGGATTAGGTGGCAGCTTTTCAGATACTTCAGACCATGTTCTGTAAAGTTTAATTCACCACGACAAACAAAATGCCTTTAACATTTGGGTGGCTGATATGGGTTGAAAACTGGTTTTCATAGCCACACTTCATCGTATCATGTTCATTTCTGCATCACTATAACCAGGCCACGTGGGAGAAAGAAAGAATGATGGCAGCTTACTTTGTGTTTAAATTCAGTTTGGCGAAGCTTTATATTCAAATTATACCTCCATGAAGATGTTTTAAAAATCTTCTCCCAATGTAAAACAAAAAGGAGAAAACGTTAAAAAGACAAGAGCACATTACTGCTGCAGGGCTCATACTGCTGCAGGGCTCAGGAAAGGAAGATTGTTAATACGTGAATCATACTTGCCGTTTCTTCTGAACCATCATTTCCCCCTCCCTCCATTTATAGTCCCCCATTTATAGTCCACAGGGACTCAAGGCAGATTACAACCAGGGGGATCATTTCTTTATATCCTAACTTCGTTTCTGCCTTTCTCAAAACATTGGTTTGCAATTTTTATGTACCGATGAAATTTATATGTGATGATGAAAAGTGATGATGTACATACACTAGTATCTAGAAATGTAACAATGATGAATCCATTCTTCTTCTTCTTCTTTTTAAAGTCCCAAGTGCTAACTAAAAAAAAGCAAAACACTTTACAACGTTATCTACAAGTCTGCAAACACAGGTTTAGGCAGGCCACCTTGGGGGCCAGCACGAAGAAGGCCCAGCTATCCACCTCAGGTGAATCTCTCACTAAGCACACCTTAAACAATGCTTCCACCGCAGATTAAAATGGGTCATAATTAAGGGTGCCAACCCTCAGGTGGCACCTGGACATCTCCTGCTATTAGGTTTTTATCTTCAGATGACCAAGATCAGTTCCCCTGGAGGAAAATGGCTTCTTTGGAAGGTGGACTCTATGGCATTATACCCTGCTGAGGTCCCTCCCCTCCCCAAACCCTGCCCTCCCCAGCTCCGCCCCCCAAATTTCCAGGTATTTCCCAACCCAAATCTGGCAACCCTAGCCATAAAAGTCATACGGTGGAGGCGTTCCTTGGCTGCAAGAGCCAAAGCTGGGATAGGATTGGGCTGTTAAGACACTTAAAAAGTGAGCATCTGCATCTGCTAGGAAGGGGTGGTGAGGTTGTCAGAGCTATGTGGCCAAACACAGACACTGTCATTTTTTTAAAACACTGCCTTGTTAGCGCAACCATCACCAGACTGTGGTGACCAAATGCCAAATTACATCATCCTTACAGAAGAGGCACCAAGGTCCTTTGACTGAAATACTGAATCCAGAGCCAAGAATAAAGCATCCCAAACATGCCAGAAATGGACAGAGAGTTCTGAAAGCAACGGCAGGTTATTAATTAAAGGAGAATTTGGTGTGCCATTCCAGGATGCTACTCCAGGAGAAGTAATTAACACAGGAGATCAAGATCCCAACAGTCAATGAACCACTTTGCTGGAGCTAACACCACAATATCTATCAGCGATAAATATTTGAGCCCTCTAAAACTCTGGCACCAGGACCTGTTTCTAGGGTTCCCAATTCCCCAGGCTGGGACAGGGGATCCTCCGCTATTTGGGGCTTCCAAACAGCCAACGCAATGATGTCACCCAGAAGTGACATCTTCCCGTCAGGTGAGACTCTGCTTTTTGGGCAAAACTTTACGGTTTGAAGATAATTTTACCATAGAGCTCTGCCAAAAAGCAGAGCATCACCACACAACATCCCCGACATGATGACTTCACTTCCGTGTGATGTCATTGCATCAGGGATGTCACACAATGTCCCCTCCGGGAACGCCCCCAAATCCCCCACCAGTGCGAAGGTAGGACCTGGCAACCGTACCAGTTTTAGGGATTGGCGTTGTTGGCTATTCATTACCCCAGAGATGCCCATTGTCTGTCCACAGGAGGGACTGTGGTGGGGTTGACAGTTCCCCTAGTTGCTCCAGTAGGGGGATTTGGGCAACATTCCGGGGGTGGGTGGAGACATCACACAATGTCCCCAACGCGATTGTTTTTTCACCCTCAAACCACAGAGTTTGCCCAAATACCAGAGCATCCCAGCACAACGTCCCTGACACAATGACATCACTTTCAGGTGACAGCATCATGTCTGGGATGTCACACAGTGGTGGGGTATCCCCCACCAGCCTGTTTAGGGGTGGGGTATCCCCCACCAGCCAGCTGGTCTGCGCCAGAGAGAAGACTCTGAAACCGGGGGATACCCTGCCTTGATCTGAGGGCTGGCAAGCTTAGACTTTGGCCTGTTCTCCTTTCAATCAGCAGCAAGGACTGAATCCCCTCCAGGCCACCGTACTGTGACTTCTCTTCCTGTTCCACTAGGTTGAATAATTGTACCATTGGGGGAGGTTTCTCCCGTCGATGCCAGGCCAGAACCATTTTGTGTATGTCTATGTGCGTGCATAATTTCAGTCATATTCTTTGTGGGTTTAGTTCCCCTTTCCACCCTAGGGATGCCAGCCTCCAGGTGGGAACTGGGGATCCCCAAGAATTACAGCTCATCTCCAGACTACAGAGATCAGTTCCCCTGGAGAAAATGGGTATTTTGGAGGGTGGACTCTACAGCAATGTACCTCACTGAAGTCCCTGCCCTCCTTAGGCTCCATACCCATATCTCCAGGAGTTTCCCAACCTAGATCAGAGACCCTTCCTCCTTATAGATCCCTTTCCCTCCACTAACATCTGAAGACAAAATTTCAGGAGGCTGCAGGAGGGAAGGAAGACTCAGGAAACACCGTTCCCCCTTCTGCTTGTGGAAGCACCTTCCCTGAGTTGGATCCGATCCCTATATAAGTGTGAAATGTTATTCCTGAGCATTCCTTATGGCATGTTTCCGAATGCCATACAGGCCAGTGGCATTGTTCCTCAGTGTGATCTTTATTTTCATTTCTGTGGTCAGCAGCAGTTGTTGTTTGGTAAGCTATTTATCAGCCTAATGGACTCCTATATGTGTGGAGGAGGCAGCTACAGTGCCGAGTGATTCATTGTTTTTGGGATTTCACACAAACATTCCAAACATGTTAAATGTGTTGAAGGAGGACCACGATGCTTAACTCTTTTGTTCTTTTTCCCCCCCTTGAATCTGTTGGAAAAGGAAATGTAGTCCTGCTGTTTTCTATTCCTGTACTAGGTCAAGGCCACGGACCAGATTCCTAACAGTCCAATCTGAAGCAATGTTATACCCTATTAACCCCACAGAAGTCAAGGGACTTAGAAAAGGGTGTTTAGGATTGCACGGTAAGCGACCTAATTTTTCCTAGTTCTGCTGAAGTCTCTGGATAGATATGACCATTTTAGCTCACATTCTACCATACATCTGCACCTGATGTATGGCTAAAAAAACTCCAAACAAACAGGATTGCACTTACCTGTAACTGTTGCTTATTGACTTGCTCTGTGTAGGCACATATGCGATCGAATCAGCCCCTTTCTCTTCAATTTGAGAAATGTCTGATGCCTTTTGGGAGCCCTTATGCTATGCATCCCAGTGTTCTGTTTTTGTTTTGGCTTTCTTTAGGGGAGGTTCTGAATTGGCTGAATTAATGTTTTGTTTCCTTTCGCCTCTTAACTAGATCCAGGAAGGGTGGTTCTGATTTTGGAACTGATGCCACTGATGCAACCCATCCTGTTCCAGGGGAGGCTCCATTTCTCTGAGCACTCACCTCTTTTTCTTCCCCAAGAAAGTGCCTTTACCCACAAGGCTTCTTTTATCCAAGAGGCTCTTTCCACCCTGACTTTGGGTGTAAACTTTAATGTGCTTCTCACTGTGGTAGACCTGAACATGCACAGTTCCCATGTGGGGCCTGCACAGGGCAACAATGATGACTTCTCTTGACCACTTGTCTGGTTAATACCAAGCAGTCCCAGAGTGAGAAAATTTAGTAGGTTATTTGTGGATCAGTGTGCTCTGGAAGTACACTCTCACATCCTCTCAAGGCTCAAATGCTGGGAAACCAAGTTCTGCCAGTTTCCATCTCTGATTGGCCAGTGGCTGTGATGTCACAAGCCTTCTTTCCTCCCCCTCCTTACTTTGCAGCATTCTAAACATTTTTTCCCCCTTTTAGAAATAAGATGATGACTTTTTCATTGCTCAAATCCAGTACTGCTTTGGATAAATAATTTTTTTAAAGAGAGAAAGACAGCCTGTCCGAAGCATCAGGGGAGGAACGAGACAAGCAATGGATATTTTCAGAGGGTACCCTAATTGGTCTTCAGTAGAATAGTTAGGTTCGAGTCCAGTAGCACTTTAGAGACCAACAAGATTTTCAGGGTATAAACTTTTGAGAGTCAAAGCATCCTTTGTCAGACATTTAATCAGTGGAGAATAAGTGGAAAATATCCCTCAAAGGTTGGAGGAAGAAATAAGACATGCTGATTCCCATTTAGACTTGCATCTGTATGTATTTTGTATAGGGTCACAGTAAAAAACAAACAGACAAACCAACTGTCCCCAGCAGAGTGTGGAAACCTTTTGTAAGATTTCTCACCCCAGCGCCTGTCAGGCTGCTCTCACTCCTGGTTTGTACAACCAGTCATCAAGCTGGCAAGCAAGACGCAATCCCACCCAGAAGCCAGGGGGAATCCGTTTTGCCAAGACAAACTCAGCCTTCCCAATAGTTGCTCCCCAACTCTCTCTGGAGACCTTTGGGGGCCTTTCCCTTTGGTTGCTGCCACCACCTCTGAGAATTTGCTCCAGGAGGAACATCAGACAGGGCTGTTGGTAATGCTGGCACCCCAGCAAGGCTTACGGGTAGGAATCAAAACATCCCCCGGCTTGTTGTTTGCCCCATGGGTGAAAATATATATATATATATATACCGTGTCACCAAGCGGCCGTAAAGATTTGCTGATGTTTTCAAATCTCAGGTGGCTTTGTGCATATAAAGCCAAAGTAAAGGTGACAAAGCTCCAAAGTCTTTTCCAGCAGGTTCAGTCAGCACTCTGCCAGTCCTCAACCACCAATGGCAGGTCTGAAATGGACACTAAGCGGAAACTTAGAAAAGATCCAGTCTTCTAAAGAACACTGTTTAGATGGCATAGAAATGGAGACATAAGCCTCTGTGCTGAGACCAGAACTGCTGAATCGCCAATGTAAAATTCACAAACAATCATGAGCAAAGGAAAAAGAGAAAACAAAGAAAAGAGAAAGAGACGTTAAAAAGGTAAAATATAAATCAATACACTCCAAAAACTGCATGCTAATGCTCTGTCCCAGCTTAGATGCTGAATGCTTAACAGCAAAGCTCAGCCCAAGTCCAACCACAGTGATTATCGTCCGCACAACACGAAACTCAGAAAGAGACTGGTTTTTCAAATAGTATCTTTCTCCAACATACAAGTCCACCCCCACCCCCCATTATAGCCAAGAATTATTTGACAGGCCTTAACAGGTCTTTAGCCAAGAGTTAAGGCAAGGTACAAATACTTGATAAATAATAAACAAACATTATTTTGTTTATTATTTATTTTGCACTCTATGAAATTGCTGAGCAGTCGGGTTAGAACAGATAAAAGGAAATACTTCTTCACCCAAAGAGTGATTAACATATGGAATTCACTGCCACAGGAGGTCGTGGCAGCTGCAAGCATGGACAGTTTCAAGAGGGAATTAGATAAACATATGGAGCAGAAGTCCACCAGTGGCTATTAGCCACAGGGTATAGAATGAGAACTCTCAGTCTGGGGCAGGTGATGCACTCTATTCTTGGTGCTGGAGGGGCAGCAGTGGGAGGGCTTCTGGTGCCCTGGCCCCACTGCTGGACCTCCTGATGGCACCTGGTATATTTTGGCCGCTGTGTGACAGAGTGTTGGACTAGATGGGCCATTGGCCTGATTCAACATTGGCTTCTCTTATGTTCTTATGTTCTTATTATACCTTCAACATTTTTTAGATGTAATGAAGAACAGACTTATTTTATTTGTTTGTTTATACATTAGATTTGTGAACTGCCCAATCTCTGAGTACACCGAGCTCTGGGTGATGTACAACAAAGTTAAAATTCAGCATAACATTGTTAAAATCAGTAAACCATTTGTCCCTATCTCTCTATAATATAATTCTGTTTTGGCCATGGACTCCCTTGAACATTCCACACAGTGCCAAAATCAACTGGCTCAATGATCTGTCACTCCAAATGTGTCCCTAGCCACTGGCTGTGTTGCCTGAGTCCCGCCCAGCCACCACTCAAGAGTACTCAGGTGCCACTGACTGGGTGCTGGGTTTGCTCCTCATCCCCGCCCACTCCTTCAGCCACTGTGCCCTCTCAGAATTTCTGGCAGACAGCTTTCTCTCTTGACAAAGACAATTGCCTCCTGTGTGAGACTTTTTCCCTCAGTAGCTGTTGGTAGGTGTGACTGTGTCTGTAAGATGGCTGCCATCTGTGTGTTTAAAATGTTCCCCCAGAAGGCTTAATTGAGCTGTAGTTCCAGAGAGGGGCCTGCAGGGGTATCACTCACTGGGTTGAATGGGGCTTCCTCATCTGCTGGATGTTCCCAGCTGCCCCAAGGCCAAAAAGAGCGGGGAAACAGGGACTGTCCCAAGGCAGTCTTTGTCCCTGGGAGACAGCAGAAATTCAGCCACTCCACAGTCAGCAGGGGAATGAATGGAAGTTTCCCTGCTCTCTTGGGTAAGAGAGAGAGAGGCTGAAGCAGAGCCAGTCCAAGGAAAGATCCTATCCTGAGCCCACAACCTCCAGAGTTAGAGAGTGTTGTGTGCAGGGAAAGAGGATTGTGTTTAACCCCTGTTGGTTCATGGTGTGTGCTTACTCCTACAATTGTGCCTTATTTATTTAGAGTGTGTGTGCACCATAATTGTGTAAATAGTTAAATAAATTATTTTATTTGGGCTAATAATCTGTGTTGTGCTCTGACCACATAGTTTTCCCCACTCTGCACAATACCAAAGGGAGGGGGTAGCCCAGGGAAGCAAGGAAAGGCCAGATCCTTGGGTTGCTAACTTTCCAGGGATCCCCCAAAGACTGGAGATTCCATCTCCAAATAGGGAGATTTGGCCAGAGGGGTCTCACTGTCCCTCTAAAAAGGCAGTGACAATTCAGTGAGACGTGGCAGCAAACTTGTGAGATACGCCCATGGGATGAGGGTGGGAGGCGAACAGCTGATTTGTAAACTGGAGCCCATTTCACCATGGTAGGCAACCAAGCTTGGTTCAGACAAAGGAAGGAAACCCTTTGCAGGCCTTTGTGAGGAACTCATTGTGAGGAACTCATTTGTGAGGAACTCCGGTCCTTACTAGGATTGCCAGCTCCAGGTAGGGAGATTCCTGGAGATTTTCTGGCAGAGTCTATGGAAGCCAGGGTTTGGGGAGGGGAGAGGCCTCAGCTGAACAGAATGCCATAAAGCCCACCTTCCAAAGCAGTTATTTTCTCGGGGGGGGGAGATCTGTTGTCTGGAGTTCAGTTGTGATATCTGGTGATCTTCAGGCTCCCCCTGGAGGTTGGCTATCCTAGACATTGCAGTCAGTGCTTCAGAGTAGGGTCTGCTAGATCCAGGTTCTTGCTGTAGAAGCTGAGTGAGTGATTTTGGATCAGTCACAGATTTTCAGCCTAACGTACCTCACAGGGTTGTTGCGCAAATCAAAAGGTGGAGAGGAGAATGATGTAAGCTGCTTTGGTCCCCATTGCAGAGAAAGACTACGTTTCCTCCTGGGAAACCATTGTTGCCAATCTCCAGGTGAGAGCTGGAGATCACTCAGAATAACAACTGCTCTCCAGATGGCAGAAATCAGTTCCTCTGGAGAACATGGTGGACTTTGTCTCTTTATACCCTGCTGAGATGCCACCCCCCATGACAGCCAGGGTTTCAGAGCACCGTAGGGGCTGCAGGTGGGTGGGTGGGGGAGATGGAAAGCCGAAGAGTGAGTGGGAAATAAAGGTAGGTTGATGCTTGGCTGGGAAGGAGACAGGGTTGCCAACTCCAGGTGGGAAATCCCTGGAGATTTGAGGATAGAACCTGGAGAGGTTGAGGTTTGAGGAGGGGTGGGACCTCAGACAGGTACAATGCCATAGACTCCATCCTCCCAACCAGCCATTCCCTCCTGAGGAACCACTGTTGCCACACTCCAAGTGAGGGGTGGAGATCACTCAGAATTACAACTGATCTGGGATGGTAGAAGTCAGCTGCAGTCAGAGGGGCAGTTAACGTTAGGTTGATGGTTAGCTGGGAAGGAGATGGGGTTGCCAACTCCAGGTTGGGAAATTCCTGGAGATTTGAGGGGTGGAGCCTGGAGATGGTGGGGTTTGAGGAGAGGTTGGACCTCAGACAAGTACAATGCCATAGATTCCACCCTCCAAACCAGCCATTTCCTCCTGAGTAACAATTGTTGCCAATCTCCAGGTGAAGACTGGAGATCACTCAAAGTTACAACTGCTCTTCAGGTAGCAGAGATCAGTTCCTCTGGAGAAAATGGTGGACTCTGTGTCATTATACTCTGCTGAGGTCACCACAGCAAATTGACGCTGAGTGTCCAAGGCCTTGGCACTCTCCCAGAGCTTCTTTCTAGAGTTCGTTGTATTTATTTCCACAACAGGCCTTATTCCTATTGTTATTAAAAATCTCAAAATGATGCCATTGATTAATCCTAAACCCCACTCTGGTCTGTGTTGCCATCTCGCAGGTAGGGCGAAGAGAAGGCTGAAGCGAGAAGGTGGAGGAAAAGAGAAAGGTGCCAGCCATGATGGAAATCGTTGCTGTCCTCATCCAAAGGCCTGGTGGAACATCTCTGCCTTACAAACCCTGTGGAATTGCATTAAGTCCTGCAGGGCCCTGGTGGTATTTGGCAGAGAGTTCCACCAGATCGGAGCCAGGGTCAAAAAAGCCCTGGCTCTGGTCAAGGACAGTCAGATATCTTTGGGACAAGGGATCACCAGTAGATCGTTATCAGCAGAGCAGAGTGCTCTCCCGGGGACAACCAGAGGAGGCAGTCTTGAAAATACACAGGTCCCAGACCTCTCAAGGCCTTGAAGCTCAACACCAAAACCCTAAACCTGACTCGGTCCTCCGCTGGGAGCCAGTGTAGCTGGTGCAATACAGGATGCATGTGTGCTGTCCATGGTGTTCCCGTCAGGACTCGCACTACTGCATTCTCGATCAGTTGGAGCTTCTGGTCAGTCTCAAGGACAGGCCAGCAAAGAGCGAGTTACAGTAGTCTAGCATGCAGGTGACCATTGCATAAATTACTGTGGCTAGGCCAGGGCAAAACAGGAAAGGGGCTAATTGCCAAGCTTAATATAGATGGAAGAATGTCAGCCTGGCAATATTTGTGACCTGGGCTTCCATGGTTAAGGAGGTATTCAGGATCGTGCCCAAACTCCTGACGGCTTGCACCCGCACTAATAGCACCCTGTCAAGAGTGGAAAGTCTGTGCCCCAATCCTGAGTCCCCACCCCATGTCCATCTTTGTCGGATTCAGTCTCAATCTGCTCTTTTTTAACCATCCCACAGCCAAGTTATGAGGGGCAGTATCTGAGCAGCCATCCAATAGCAGATATAGCTGTGTGTCATCAGCACACTAAACACCCCAGCCCGAAACTCTGCACCAGCTGGGCAAGGGGATGCATACAGTAGCTAAATAACATTGGGGAGAGGACTGCCCCCTGAAGAACCCGACATGTTAAGGGACAGCTAGTTGATATCCTCTCTCCCAGCGCCATCCTCTGTCCCTGACCAAGGAGAAATGAGGACAGCCACTTCAGGGCTACCCCACGAACTCCCATGTCAATGAGGTGGTGAGGCAGAAGATTGTAAGATCTGCCTCGATCCAGCTGTCTGCGCAGATTGACTGTCAGGGCAACCAACACCATCTCTGTCCCATTGCCGAGGCGAAAGTGAGACTGGAATGGATCCAATGCTAATGTGTCACCCAGGAAACTCTGGAGCTGCTCAACTTCTGCTCTCTCAATTACCTTACCTTGAAATGATAAGTTTGAAATCAAGCAGTAATTGGTAGGATCAACAGGATCCAGGGATGGCTTTTTCAAGAGCAGCCCTACCACAGCCTCTTTCAGACCCTCTGTAGACCTGTCTCCAGGGTCAGATTGATAATGTCTATCTTAGGCCCTATATCCTCTCAGCACCAGTTTTCATCAGCCATGAGGGACATGGATTCAAGAGGCATGTGGTTGGCCTAACAGCACCCAGAATCCTGTCAACATCAGCGGAGGAGAGCAGGCTGAAGTTATCAAAAACCAAATTCAAAGGCAGCCAAGGGGCCTCCAGTTCACATACTGTATCAACATTGGTGGGTAAGTAGTAGGTAGCAGCAGAGCAACAAGACTTTGTCCACAAAGAAGCTCGCAAATGTCTCACAGCTAATGGCTGAATTACTAGTTTTTTGGTTCCTCTCCATGAGGGATGTCAGAGATTGAACTACCCTAAACAATTGCTGGGCGTGAGCTAGCGGACATAATGGAGGCTGAGTAGAATTCCCTCTTTGCAGCCTTCACCACCACCTCATAGGATTTCATAAGCATCCTATAAGACGCTCTTGCCATACGAATGATTACTTCCTCTGCATATGTGTTATCACCAAAGACTCTTCTTCAACTTTTGTTCATTTACTAAGTCCTTCGCTAAGCAGGCACGTTCCTATAATGTGTTGGGAAGGGCATTTAGAGGTGTTTTACGATTACAGTTCCTCAGGCCAAAACAGCAGGAGCCTTGACTAACAGTGCAGTCCTAAATACAGTTGGGCTTAGAGGGGTATTACATTGCATAGGATTGCACTGTATAACATTTTTATTCTCAGTGGGGACAGCCACTGGTCAACTGCTTTAATAAGAGTTTAGTTACTCCAGCTTTGTTAACTGGGGTCATATTCGCCCTAAAACACACTATGGCTGCTTCCTCATGATCAGTATTCATCACCACTGAAAATACAATGTATATTTGGCATCAAAGCTACTGCACAGCTCCTCTGCTTTCCCCCCAGTTTTTCCCTTGCACACGTGTTCTGCAGAGACTCCACACTGGCTCTCAGGGGTGTGGTTCTTATGGCTGCTGTGGAGATTGGCCAACCGTCTTTTTGTTTTGTTTTTCCTTCACACGTGCTACAGTGCTATCATGGTCACATAGAAATTTGAAATAGATGGCACTCAATTGTTATAGTGCTACAGTGCAGTATCAACATAAAAATAATCTCCATTCATCTTGTAGCTTTTCGTTCTCCATTCCTTTCTAGGCAATCAGAACAAAAACTGCCTGCACCGTTCCTCTTACATTTCTACGACAAAAATGCCTGGAGACTTCATTTTAAAAATGCCCAGTGTGCAGAGGAACTAAAATTGGAAATGGGAATATACAAGTGAAAAAGATTGCTACAGCACAACAGCAATTACAAGTAGGGAAAAAGTCCTGCAATGGCACAGCAAGAAAAAATGGCACCCAGAAGGGGATGATAATGTGAAAATGATGCTGCTATCGGCAGGACATCTGCAGCAGGAAATGTATACCATTCTTTCCATTCCTAATGTATTTGGACTGCATTCTTTCCCAAAACATCAGAGTAAAGCAGGCTCGGGGAAAAGCATATTAAGGATGGGGAAAACCGGAAAGAGGAGAATGAGAGTTTGATGTTCTATGAATGCTCTGACCAAGTAAGCAATAAGAAACTCTTAACAGCTATCAGAAAAAGAATTGCTTTCACGTTAAAGATCTATCAGGGTTATCAAATTATAACTGCCAGCTTCCAGTCAATAGCCACCCTACTCTCCCAGAGCAACTGTTAGCAGTCAGACCCCTCCTCCCGCAGGAGGAGTAGCTGGCGAAGAGAGAGATAAAGGTAAACGCCCTTCACACACATACCGCCTCCAAACTCATAGCTTGGCCTGAAATGTCACACAAAATGGACACCAGCAAGAGTCTAACCAGAGACAAGAAATGCCACACAAAATGGATGCCAGCAAACCAGATACAGGCCTGGGAAAATAGCCCTGTTTTTGGAACGTGAAGACAGGTGGTCGATTGCCTAACACCCTCTCCCGCCCTTAAGGAGGTGTAGAAGTAAGGAACAAAGGGGTTCCCAGGAAAACTCTGAACTCACCTTCCTCCTGACCCTTTTTACCCTCGTGTACAACCATTTAACAATAACCTGATAATTTCCCATCCAGCAGTTGCAAGGTCACCAAGCTGCCACTAGCACCTCAATTAACGTCATCCAGAAAGATTTATAGTACATAGTTTCCATCCACCTCAGGAAAACCCATCAGGTTTCACCCAGATCACTGGGTGCTTTGACACATATTAAATGAGGCACTTTCAATCTACTTTGTGACTGGATTTTACTGTGTGAAATGGCAAAATCCACTTGCAAAGGGTTGCTGAAGTAGATGGAAACTGCCTTATTTTGTATGTGTGACAGTGCCCATCAAGCCTTTCCCAATCTCTGGAAAACCAAAGATATTGTTGTTGTTGTTTTTGGGGGGAGTCATCTCAGCAGTAGCCTCAGTCAACTTTTTCCCTATATAAAGTATAACTTGACACCAGTCCAGTGTGTGTGTGTTCTCAGCACTGAATAGCACACCCCCACTTATGTGTGGGCTTACTCCTCTTCTCCATGAAACGTTGGATGTTCATAGCCTTCTTCACAGACCTGATCATCTAGATTGGTAAATATTGCCTTTCCCAAAATCCATTTTCCTGTTCCTCACTATTTTTCATCTTAGTTAGTCTTATATGTGTGTTTCAATGTGTTGGTACATTTGTTTTGCTTTTTATTATTTTTCAATAAAAACCTTACTGGTTGGACATTTGTCTGGTTTATATGAGAGTTCTCAGAGGAAAAATCCTGGTATACACTGGTGGAGACCCCCATTATCCTTTCTTGCTTGTCTCCTTTCAGCTAATTTCCCAGACTAATTAGGAGACCTCCAGTTTGGGTAACACACAACATATTCCCCCCACCCCCAGCAATTTAGCCAAACAACCTGGTCATTAATGTAGGGTGAGATAGGTCTAGTAGAATCCCCTGCTGTTTCTCCATTAGTGCATATCCACAATTTGTCTGTACATCATCAATTTGCAATGCGGAACAGAGACAATCACTGCGCAACAGTTCTGGCTGGCGAAAGCAGTACAATTACAGAGTC
Source organism: Gekko gecko (assembly GCA_029375565.1). Lineage (NCBI taxonomy): Eukaryota > Metazoa > Chordata > Lepidosauria > Squamata > Gekkonidae > Gekko > Gekko gecko. The sequence goes on along the minus strand of JAPDNY010000001.1, from coordinate 297,307,210 downwards.
ACTTGCAGTGTTCCTGTTTAATACAGGAGACACAACTCTCAACACTTGTTCAGACTTGAGGACTTGAGTGGATGGAGCACTATCAGGTGATAATTTCCAGAAGAAAAAGGAGGCTGTGCATAAAGCACTAAATAAAATGGATACAAACAACAAAACATATATGTATTCTAATACAATATAGATACAAAATTGTATAAAGTGGTATTCTATAACATGCACAATAGAGGTCTGAAGTCAAATGGGATCATCTGATGAAATTTCCGGATAGTATATTCATTTCATGAGTCTTCTTCTGAGAAGGACCAATATATAACTTCAATCTGCAATAACCATTTTTTCTACTTGTAGAAGAATGTTGAATTAGATGGCCCATTTATAGAGCCTCGATAAGGCTTTAAAGCCCTATAGTAATATATTTTCTCTTGCTTGAAGAATAATGATTTCTTAACTGTATACAGATTTCTCTACAAGTAGAAAAAATGGTTATTGCAGATTGAAGTTATATATTGGTGCTTCTTAAAAGAAGACTTGTGAAACAAATTTCATCAGATGATCCCATTTGACTTCAGACCTCTATTGTGCATGTTATAGAATACCACTTTATACAATTTTGTATCTATATTGTATTAGAATACATATATGTTTTGTTGTTTGTTTCCATTTTATTTAGCGCTTTATGCACAGCCTCCTTTGGTTTCTTGCATAGTCCATGTGGCTCTGGTTCTCTTATTTTGCGCAATTTTCAGAAGAAAACAGGAGTTTGCAGATTACAAGGTTTCAAGAATAGTCACCCTGAATATTTGAAGGGAGAAGAGGAAGACAGTATCTACGGAAGGTAACAAAACACTGATTTTCTGAATATATCAGGTTCTATTTTAGGATGACACTCAAGCCTGAAATGCACAACCAAGCAGTTTTGCTGTGTTTTTTTCCCAGCTCTTGAAAATGCCCTTGACATGAAAGGAATGTGAAATTTAGGGATTTACTCCTTTCATTCTCAATTAATTACCTGAATCACAGCTGCCATTCTAACTGACATATCTAAATTATATACCATTTTGGAGGTAGCTTGTAAATCACAATTTCAAGCTTTGCAGGAGTCTTGGGAGGGTAATTGAGAAGCTCTGAAATCCCACCTGCTAATTAAACGGCAGATATGTATTTGCAAAGGAGCGGCCTCACGCTGCGACGTTTGGCACGCTTGCTGAAGACAATCCACTGGGAAAAATCTGTCTCCTGTGTTGATTGACCAAGGGGAGGTGAGTTTGGAAGGAAAATTTCCAAAAGAAGCACACAGCATGGTGCTCTCTTTAGCCTTGTCATCAGCCCATCTGGTCCTTGGGAAATTCCTGCCTTAGCTTCAAGAAAGACATCACTTTCGTACTGGAAGAAAAGAATCTGTCCCCAGGCAGTGAAAGAGGCTGACATGTTTTAGGCTTAGCTTTCCCTGGCGCAGAGCCATGCATGCCATGAAAGGCTTAAGAGAACGTCTCAGCTGGTGCCTCTGTGCCAACAATAGATATGAGCAGTAAAAATATTTACAGAACTAAAGTGGGATGAGACTAGAAGGTGGAAAGCTGGGCTGGTGCTTAATATAAACACCAGAACACAATTAGAGAGACCGGTGATCTGTTTCAGTTTATTCCAGTCCACGCGGCGTGTCTGCACAGGGAGCCCCCGACAGACCAACAGGAAGAGTGACTCGGTCCAAAAAATCCAGGTCACTTCCTAGCACAAGATGTCTTTTCACACATGCTGTTCGGCCCAGTCTCGCCCTTCCCCCAAGGGACTATATTAATAGCAACATGCTCATACTGTACATACTGTAAGAACACCAGCAGTTCCACATCAAGAGTGAAGGAAGCATTGTAAAAACCCAAGCATGGCCGTATTGGTTTGACACAGTGTCCCCTTCCGGATGGCCAAAGGATCACCACCACCCCTCATCTTGTTGCCACGGCATACTATTGCCAGAATTTTTTTGAGCTGGTTTTGCATGGAGGACAGTCCAAACAACCTAGTCACGGTGAAGATGATGAGAGATTTGTAGGCTGGGTGATGCTAGATATGTGTCTATATGGGATATATATATATATATATTGGTCTATGGATGTTATCCTTGCTGTATTCACAAAATTGGGTCCCCATATGCCGCAATGCACCTGGTATTTTTGGCCACTGTGTGACAGAGTGTTGGACTAGATGGGCCATTGGCCTGATTCAACATTGGCTTCTCTTATGTTCTTAATGTAGCACTTTCCCGTACTTCTTGCTGGCTCTTGGCAAAGGGCATGCATATCACTGCCCATGAGCCGCGGAACACTACAATGTCTGATTGTGTTCTTGTGAAGCTCCAGCCCAACTTTCCACTTCTTGTCTTGTCCCACTTAAGTTCTGTAAACTGAGAGGCCCATGTATGCTTTGCAGACTATCAGCTGCACTCCTAATAATTAGGGCCATGGGGCGCAGATGACATGAAGTGGAGTAGCCTTTACTTGCACTAGTGCAGAGCAGTGGGTTAAACAGAGCTATATGCAAGATCCTAACATGCAGGACCTAATACACTGCAGAGTGCATGCACCTGTCCAGAGGACAGAGAGAAACAGGGAAGAAAAGAAACTCCACTGTGGGAATCCCCACCACTACATGCCCAGAGGATGGGTTATGCCCAAGATTTCTGCAGTGTCTACGTACCATCTTAAAACATATTATTATATATATTATATATTCCTTCTCTGTAAGCCTTTGTTCTTCTAAGCATATTAGAATACTGAATGTAATGCAAGGGATATTGGGATGTCTGCTGACGTAACAGCATTTTTGAGGGAGATGTAGTGTTAAGTGCCCTCCACATCTGAGAGGAGGGAATGAAGATTCCCAGTCACTTCCCACAATTAGAAAAAACACCTTTAGACATTTATCTGCTAGTTTGACATATTTATTGCTTTATAACTGTTGACCTTATAACTTTAACTTGTTATTTAGTGTCACTTTGCATATCCTTTTAAAAAAGAAATACATTTTTATTTAAACATTAAAAAACGACATAAACATCAAGTACACACCCCACTCCCCATGTAGAAGAACAACCTACAGTGTACACATAACAACAACAAAAAGGAAAAGAAAAAAATGAAAAGTAAAAAGCAAGCAAATTAAGGCATTGGTAGAGAGTTCAACATTCAGCATTAATACAAAGAGAAGGAATTCTTTCCCCCTCTTCTTTTTTCTTTTCCTGTAAACATGCATAATTAATGTATAGTTACAACATGATTAAAGTACAGAGAGAGGCTTATTTAACTTTATCCCATAATCTGAGGAAGGGTTTAAACATACTTTGAGTCTTGTTCTGAGTTGTGTATAGAATAAAATCGTGCCACGTTTCAAAAAAGTCTACAGTTTTGGCTTTGGATTTGATTATTCTAATTTGACTTCTTAATTTTTCAGCTACTGCAATCTGCCATAACTCAGAATACCAGGAGTGTAACGTTAATAATTCTGCGGCTTTCTAACTTTTAGCAACTCTCCTGCATGCCGCCATTAATATAAACACTATTAGTCCTTAAGAGGTCAACTTTTCATTTTGTTTCTCCCATATTGTTAATAGGGCCAAAGCTGGTATAACACAGATGGTTTGATCTGTAATTTTTGCCATTTCTGCAAAACTTTCCTCCCAGAACTGTGACACTACTGGGCACAGCCACCATGTATGAATATAATCACCTTGCTGATTACACTTTCTCCAGCATTTTTTATTATTTGTGTTGGTTATTCTTGCAAGGCGAACTGGGGTAAAATACCACCTGTGTAATAATTTCAAGGAGTTCTCTCTACACTTTGCATATCTTGAACATCATCATGTCACATGTTAATTTGTTGTTTATTCTCTGGCTATAAGTTTGAACCTTGTCTGCCATTTCCATGTATTTGATAAAGTGTGCATGCACATGAAAGCTCATACCTTGAATAAACCTTTGTTGGTCTTAGAGGTGCCCACTGGACTCTAAATCTGTTCTACCTTCAAGCAGTGTTTTCATACTCATTGCTCTCACGTATCTCCCTCAGGTTTACCTCCTGTCACAAGCTATTTTGCTATATTAGTGATATTTTAACATTTTAATTTGACATGTCTTTGGAACATGTGACCTAAGATCAGGGCTATTTTGGGGCAGGAATGCACAGGAGCGGAGTTCTGGCTGTCTCCCGAGTTGGCCACGCCCAGCAGGAACTCATTAGCATAATAGGCCATACCCAACAGCAGAAACTCATTAGGATTGGCTACATTAGGGGTGTGTGGCCTAACAAGCAAAGGAGTTCCTGCTCCAAAAAAGGCCCTGGGTTTTGACAACAAGCAAGGTAAACAGAATAAGAAGCAAAAGGTGGGTGTGGCTGGAGGACCACACTTCTGGTAACATGGGGTGTGGCCTAATATGCTAATGAGATGCATGGTCAGGGGTGTGGTCTAACATGCTAATGAGTTCCTGCTGGGCTTTTTCTACAAAAATAGCCCTGCCTAAGATCATTGCAACAGGCACAACGCAGCCAGCGTTACACACTTTGAAGTCCTTCAAGTGAACGTTTAAGCATGTGCCCATTTCTCTCCTGCTGAAATAAATGGGAAAATGGAAATGGACAGAGATTAAGTTGACCAGAGGAGACCTGGTTAAAAAAAAATGGACTGGCTGTTGGCCACATATAGATATTAGTTTCAGAGGGCAGCTGTGTTGGTCTGTGATAAAACAGTAAGATTCGAATCTGGTAGCACCTTAGAGATCAACAAGAGATTCATGGCATAAGCTTTCAGGAGTCAAAGCTCCCTTAGTCAGACATGAGAGGAAGATCTAAGTGACATATAGATCTAGGTGATATACAAACAGCCATGAATTCTATTAAAATATTATACAGTTTCAGGAATGTGACTTTTAATATGTAGATAAATCAACTAAAAGTTTAGTTGATTAATCTACCAACTGAAAGAACTGAAGTACTGAAAGACAAACACTTCGTTTTGTTGACGGTAAATTTTAATTGGTCAAACTGTGACTTAACTTTTTTAAAAGGATGTCACTGATTCTGATATTATGCTGCTGCGAATAAGAAATGTAAACAAAAATATGCAAGGTCAGGGAATTCAACAAGATGACAGAAGGCGATATGGTGGAAAATGGACTGCAATGTTCTGAGGATAAAGATATTGCAAGACTACAGAATGTTGACAGGAGAGAAGGAAACATGGTGGAGCCTGATCCTGTCAGATCTCAGAAGCTAAGCAGGATTGGAGTGGAGGGGAGACCACTAAGGAAGACCCTGCAGATGAAGGAAAAGGCAAACCACCTCTGCTTCTCATTTGCCTTGAAAACCCCTTGCTGGGATTGCCATAGATCAGTTACAACTTGACAACGTGTACTACATACAGAATGTTGGCTTCCAGCAGAACATCCAATGGATTATATTAAACCACTGGGCATTTGAGCAATTCTGTCAGCAATTTTAGAACAAAATTCAATCTCCATATTGGCTTTTAGCGGCATAATAAAACCCTAATACAGATATTTCTCCTAGGAATTCAGATGTTAACAGAGGCAAATGGACAAGCTTAACAAACAAAGGAATCAAGCCAAACTACAAAAAGGCACTATTTAGAATTAGGTACTCCACAGTGAAAAATCAGTACCAACTAAAATGAGAACAGTGCAGTTTCCCAAATACACACAGCTATCTTTGTTTAATGGATAGGGACTCTCTAAAAGCTTGAAGATAAAAGACAAAAAAGGGCCTCTATAAAATAAAGCTCAGAATAAGCATAAAGGTAATAAAACCACATCAGCACAGCACTGTATGAAATGTAATAAAATCCCCAGAGGCTGCCGTGGAATATGATTTCAACTAAAACTGCAATATTGCCTTCTATAACTAGTATTTCTGAGAAATGCTCTGGCTCACTTTTTTAAAAAAAGTGTTGTAATGATTTCCTAGGAGAAGGCTTAATTCCGAGAATGAATAGAACAAAAAAGAAGATAAGTGGTATTGGCATTTTTAATGTTCAGCCCTGCCAATGATAAGACCTCTTGTGAATTACTAAGCCTCCCCCCCACCCTCAAGCCAATTCCAACTGGAAGAGGCACAGTGCAGCACTTCTATTGAAGTACCACATTTTACGAAAATCGAGAGAGGGCTGTTTACAAAAAACGAGAGAGGGCTGAAATGGAAATATTTGTACCCAGATTTACAAAACTCACAGTGCAGGCTAACTCAGAAGTAAGCCTAGGATAGCCCCATCTCACCCGATCGTGGACGCTAAGCAGCGTTAACCCTACTTAATACTTGGATGGGGGGGCCACCAAGGAAGCCTGAGGTTGCTATGCAGAGGCAGGAAATGGTAAAACCACCTCAGAACACCTCTTGCCTTGAAAAGAAGAGGAGGAAGAGATTGGATTTATACCGCGCCCTTCACTACCCAAAGGAGTCTCAGAGTGGCTTGCAATCTCCTTTCCCTTCCCCCTCCCCACAACAGACACCGGCTGTGAGGTAGGTGGGGCTGAGAGAGCTCTTTTGAGAATGGCTCTGGAGTAAACAGCTCTGAAAGAACTTGTAATCGACCCAAGGTCACACCAGCAGCTGCATGTTGAAAGAGTGGAGAATCAAACCCAGTTCTCCCAGACTAGAGTCCACGCTCCTAACCACTACACCAAACCTACGGGGTCGCCGTAAGTCAGCTAGCTGCTAGTTGATGGCATTTTCCACCATCAAGTCAATGCAGCATAACCTCAGGTAAATTGTTACTAGCATTGCCAACTCCAGCTTGGGAAGTTCCTGGAGATTTGGAAGTGGTGCTTGGGATGGAAAGAGTTTGGAGATAGAAGGAGGCTCAGTGGGGATATATCACATGGGGCCAGCTCTTCGAAGCTGCCGTTTCCTTCCAGCGATCTCTGTAGCCTGGATATCAGTTCTAGTTCTGGGAGAACTCCAAGCTTCACTTGGAGGCTGGAAAGCCTAGTAGGTGCAGGATTTCACCGTCGTTTTAGCTTGATTACTTCCTGTGGCAGTTTGGCTACAACACTGCAAGCTTTCCCAGAGCTCAGAAATCTCATCATTACCACCATTTCTTTGTTTTGTTTTTACACAAGACAACAAACTGAAAGCAAAGCTAGCAGACATCTACCGTGCCCTTGGTAATGGGGCTCATGCATGCAGGGGATCAGACATGCAGGAGAACAAGCTAGCAGGACGGACTGCACCTCTTCAGAGTGCTGCAGATAGATTCTAACTTAATCACTTTGCATTTATTAAAAAAGAATAACCTCCCAGCAAATAGCCTCCAAGCACAGCAGCAAGAACAGTTTAAACCCCCCCTTTGCTTGCTGTGCTGCTACTAAGTGAGCTTTTAAGACTGAAGGCTGAAGACTGACCCTGCTCCATGATCATTGTTCATGGTCTGCACTTCAAAGTGGTGCCGTCCAGCCTACCATCTCAGGTCTCCGCTGTTCTCTTTTATGCATGAACCTGGTCAAGTTTCCATGGAGGCAGAACCCTCTGAGATGCAATGAAACAGTCTGCATCCCTTCCCCTGCATGAACATGCCTGTCAGTAGCCTAAAATCTGTTGCAGAAGCCCAAATGCTCGGTCGATCTTCTGAAGTAAAATGGGTAAGCACTAAGCCCATTGGACCTGTTCTGCTCTGCTGCCTTCTGTACGGAATTCTCTCCTCACAAAAAGTATTGGCTTAACGTGTATGTGTGTGTGTGTGTGTTGTTGTTAACTCTTCTGGTTGTTTTTCCTGCCCCAAGTTTGGGGGGGGGCGCGTTGTTCCTTCTATGCCTATCTGATTATTTCTGCCTCCTGCCTACCTCATATTTTAGGCTTTTATAGAGTTTTATCATCTTTATTATTCCCTACTGATTTAATTTTGGATTGATTCTGTAAAATTTTGGTTTTTTTTAAATCTCAAGAACTTTTTCTGTTGGGTATGGGTTCTGGTATTTAGTGTTTCCAGCCAGCGTGGTGTAGTGGTTAAGTATGCAGACTCTAATCTGGGAGAACCGGATTTGATTCCCCACTCCTCCACTTGCACGTGCTGATGTGACCTCGGGTCAGTCACAAGCTCTGGCACAGCTGTTCTTGAAAAAGAGCAGTTTCTGTCAAGAGCTCTCTCAGCCCCACCTACCTCACAGGGTGTCTGTTGTGAGGAAGGGAAGGAGATTGTAAGCTAGTCTGAGACTCCTTAAGGTACAGAAAAGATAAGAGTACAGTATAAAAACCTACTCCTCTTTTTCTTCCATTTTATTCAGTAGGACTTAACTCCCAGGAAAGTATTCTTAGGAATGCAGCCTTAGAGTCTTTTAGCAATCCATTACTGTTACCCACAGTGCATCTTCTGTTGATGTAAGATGCTGGAAAATACTGTGTGAAAGGCTCACCAGCTGCTGCTGTGTATCATATACACCAGCATCTGCATGCGGCCAGTGTCAAGGCCCTGAAACAGCTCGGTTAATTTGCACAAGGCATTATTCAGAAAATAGTGTTGATACATATGCCGCTTAATTTCACAAAAACTACCGGCTCATTGACTGCCGACTTCCAATTAGAAAGGCTCTTTGAACAAAATCCATGTAATACCCTTTAATAGGACCAAACGCTCAATAGCCAAAGCTGCCCAAGCCTCTCTCTAGCGGCTAAACTAAACCAGAGTGCCCACAGCCACGTTCCAGTGTTACTGATCAGCCAGGTGTCATCTGAAAACACACTGCCAAGCTGGCAGTGAGACAGCAGAAACCATCCTTTTATTCCCCCTTCCCTTACTTGTACCGCATCAGCAGCTGTTCAGTTCAGAAGCAGCCGAGCTCTTCAGGACAAGAGACCAACCAAAGGACCACAAATTATTTAGTTCCACCAGTTAGATTTGAGATCAGTGAGCTTTTTCGGGGGGGGTTATGAGCTTTCGAGTGTCAGACCTCTCTTCGTCAGATACAAGCTGGAATGGAGATCCCTGAGTCCTTATAACCCAGTTAGAAGGTGGGAGGGGTGCTACAGAGAAAGGAATCAGAATGCAAAGGATGCAAAGATAAAATGCTCTTTTGAATCAGCTTGTACCCGGAGTCCCTTCTCTCCAACACCTCTCCCACCTTCTGAGTGGGACATAATGACTTGGAGATCTCCATTCCGACTTGCGTCTGACGAAGGGAGCCTCAACTCTCATCCTGAAAACTCACACCTCAAAAATCTTGTTGGACTCCAGTCTAGTTGTTTTACTTGCAGACTATCAGGGCTCCCCTCTGGAACTATCTTAATTGCACAAGTAATTGTTCCCATGTTAACACCTCTGTGAAACATATCCAAACATGCATACATATATATTTCACACTGACTATGGTATCTTTTCCATACCTAGGTTGTCCTTATGGACAGAGAATGCTCCCTCTAAACTGTGGAGTCTTGTGAGCAGAAATTCTACTTTGCGAGCTACTGGCATTAAAGTTGTGAGCTACTGATTTGGCAACTGCATAGATTAATTTGCTCTGGAGCCATCCTTCCTGAGCCAAGGCAAAAATGTGCGAGCCAGCGGCCAAAAAACTGTGAGCTAGCTCACACTCACTCAGCTCTGAGGGAACACTGGCCCCCCTGGTCCCCGGCAGGGGATGGAGGATTAAGGTTGCCAGAGCCAGGTTGGGAAACTCCTGGCGATTTAAGGATAGAGCCTGGGGAGGACAGGGACCTCAGTGGGGTTCAATGCCATAGAGTCCACCCTCCAAAGCATCCATTTTCTCCATGGGAAGTTATCTCTGTAGTCTGGAGATGAGCCCAAATTCCGGGGGATCCTCAGGTCTCACCTGGAGGCTGGCATCCCTAGGAGGGGTGTGTGTGTGTGTATCTGTGAGGACAACTGCCAGCCCCACAGCTAGAGGTGCAGCCTTTCTTATGGCAAGGCTGCTGTGCCTTCACACAAAAAGCATGAATTCAGCAGGTGCAGCTCTCTCTTTTTGCCAGCAAGGAGATGAGATGGAAGAATCTGCAGCTCGTGGAATTGCTGCCTCTCATGCAGCTGTTAAAAGGCACAAGAGCCCTGGCCAGGGAAAGAGCTGTAGCAACCTTATCCATGGCGTACCCTCCCAAGTATCTCAAGCTTAGTAGCAGCACTGGGGCCCATTGCTTAACACCATCGTTCTCATTTACAATAGCTGACACAGTACTTGGGTCTAAAATAGAACTTGGACATGGTTAATCAACCAAACGCAGCTGGTAAGGAATCAAAGCTATACCGTCTATAGTAAGACTTCGGCCTTCTAGTTCTCAGAGAAGTCGATCGCTGTATCTAATGACTGTTTATGGCTGCCCCCCCCCATACTGATCACAAAATTAACAAAACCAGGTCACCCTCACAGAGGTCTCTACACACTCTAGAGCAGGGGTGTTGAACTCATTCGTTATAAGGGCCAGATCTGACATAAATGAGACCTAGTTGGGCCGGGCCATGTGTGCCATAAAATGTAATGCCAGGTAGCGGAGATATAAACGTTATAAAGGATACAAACACAAGGGTTTTTTTCTTAACTTAAAGTAAAAACATGCTTAAAACATTAGCACTCTTGCAATATTTTGTTTATTTAACAGTGTCTGATAACTGACACCTCTTGCTCTGAATCATTACATCAAAATGTCTGTGCTGTTGCAATCTTGAGTATGCTGTTTATCAGCAGCAGCAGAACTGGAGAAGAAGCAGAAGACAGCTAGTTCCACTGCGGGCCTGTTAGAAGCCCGCCGAGGGCCTGTTAGAAGCCCTCCGGGGTCCTGATCTGGCCCCCCCGAGCTGCATGTTTGACACACCTGCTTTAGAGTCTCCCCAAGAATGTAAAACAACGTGACATTATAAAATGATCAAAAGGAAAACAACACCAGCTTGATGGGCATATGCTGCAGGAGGCAAAGATTGTCAGGATCGTCAACCTGGAAAATCGACAGCAATTAATTGTCAGGAGGATTTGGAAGTTAGTCAGAGGCAAAGAAAACAGTAGGTGATGGACAATTGCCCTGCTCAAGACCCTGAGAACTTTTAAATCCTGGAAGGGGAAGTTTCGGCGGTGGGTGGGAGATATTTCCAAATTGTTTTCATTTTCTGCAATTGCTTAGAGGCCCCCAACTAGTTAGATTTAATCTGCATCAAACTTGGGGGGGGGTCGATGTGTGGTTCATACAGATTCATGCCCTTAGCTACACAGCCAAATAACGCTGTGTTTTATTTTTTTGTTCAGTTTAGGTAAATGTATAAGTCTTTCTACATTGCATAAACTAAAAGCATTTCAGCATTCTGTTTGTGAAACTGGAATGAGCTTGGATAGGGCAGAAGTAAATGTTACTAAAACGAAAAACCCTATATGTTGTAAGAAATGCAGGACTACTGCTGAAAATGGTAGCCTGTGTCAAGTTTTCACTCTGTACTCCATAGCGTGTAATAAAATTTACTCCATGTCCTGACGTCACCATGCTGTGTACGTTCCGTTGTTCTACATAGTCCACAGAGGGTGTACGGGTAAAGACTGCATATAATTGACATTATGACCACTTGTTTACAAGTAGCAGAACTGCTTGTTACAGAGGGAGGGGATGGCGATTGACACAGGACTGCCAGTTTCAGCAGCAGTCCTGTGGGTTTCACCCTCAGCTTGCGCTGATTGTTTAACAACTTCGGCACTAGTCAGTCTTGTTCGATGAAATGTATATATCCATTTTCAGCATTCATAAACTCCTCCACACCATCTATTACCTTCCGTCTTCTTTGGAAAGGACGTTAGTAAGTAGCTGGCAAAAGCTTTATAGTAAATCCTCTTCAGTTTCATACAATGAATTTACAGAATGGCCTTCGAGCACAATAGCAGCTAGTTTATACTTTATGGAGTTTTTTCAATAACATATTATACTGTACTGGAATTAATGTAATTCTGTTATAGTTGCAAATGACACACTGAACATAACAACAAAATAAGAAAAATGAATCTATCCTGAAGGATCCTATTAACTCAGTATGTGGCTCAGAACAAAGGTTACTGGTTATACATGTACAAAGATTTTCAGGAGTCAAATTAATGTGCAGTTCAGAGTATGAATCACAAGAGAAGGGTTACAGAGAACAATGGCACTGACAGACTCTAATCCATATAGCTACACTTTTGTTTTAAAAAAGAGACTGGAAAATCCATTTTAAAATATGTGGTTAATAATAAGTTGGTTTCTCTACCTCTTGGGTGGTATTTTCCTTTAGAAAATCCTAGCATTGAAGCCATACAGCACAGGAATATCTAGATTTATACCACAATTTCCCCCCATTACTACAGTGGAAAAAGAAAAGTTATATTTTTTCAATGAAGAGCTCAATTTTTTTGTTAGTTTGTTTGTAAGCAAGTCTTGGTAAGATTTCATGCATAAAGTATAAATTCAGGTTTGTCGGAGCTGAGATATAACAGTGTACAATTTTGCCAGTAATTTAAGGTGATGAAATTCCAGTTTTATGTCCTAACTTGATTCTCTCGCTGGTATCATTTGCATCCTGTTCTCCAACCAGGTCACAAATCAGGTAGATACAGAGCCCCCTTTCCAAACCTGACAGTACCTCCTCTGCAGTACATAGCAAAAGTACTATCTACATAGAGTCAGAGTGACAGAGGCCTTCCTGTAGAGCTACAGGGAAACACTACTTAGAAATTTCAATTGACTATTCTTAACTTTTTTCCTGTGCTAATATCAGTTTATTTATCCTACTTCATCATTTTGCTTATCTGTGGCTGAGTTCAGACTGGCAGTTTGAAGCAGGAGCCAGTTGTGGCAAAAAAAGCCCCAGAACAAACTGTTCCGGGTTTTCCTGGTCACACTGTGCCAACTGATGCAGGAGCATACCGGGAGGAGGTGGGTGGGAGCATTCAGATTGCTGGCCTGGAGGTGTGGCTGTAAACGGCTTTTTCCTGGTAAATCGGCTATGTGTGTATGTGCGCATATGCGCATATGCACTCATGCACACATAGGTATCCGGCCGATTTGGGGTGGATCCCGTTGCGCCAGCACTGCATTGGGCATATCGCTGCTGCCTTATGTGCAACGCGGATTGCTCCTGGCTTTTCGGGTTGGCGTTCACACTTCCTGGAAGTGGAATGAAGTAGGATAAACGGGCTCTCAGGGAAGCGGAACAGCATGGGTTGACTACGGGTGGGGAACGCCAGGCAGATGTGCCTGTGTGAACGCCCCCTTTAATCCGCTTGTAAAACGTGACTGAAACGTGGCTATAGCGGAGCAAACTGCCAGTCTGAACTCAGCCTGTTTAAACCTTTGACCTCTCTCATCATCCATTATGTGTAACTAATTCTATTGATTTATAACAGGATTCACACCTAATCTTTCTACTTTACTCCTCCCTTTTCACTTTACATTGATAATTTACACTTGAAAGATTCATGGCAGAATTCACACCAAGCCTCTTCATCTTGGATCCCCCCCCACACACCATAATCTTCCCCTTAAGGATTTCCAGTAGGATTTTCCCTTCATATATCTGAAGAACAGAGCTGTGTCTCACAAAAGCTCATTTTAAAATCAATGTTGTTAGTCTTTAAGGTGCCACTGGACTTTTGTTTTACTTTAAAAGAACAAAAGCAATTCAAGATACTCTATATCAAAAATGAAAAAAAAATGGAAGTCATTCAAAAGGAAAGGGTTAAACACTTCAGTTCATGTCCGAAGCCAACTTTTTGTTGCTCAAATGTGAGGTAAGATTTGCAGTAGCCTTAAGAAGTCGGGACAGGATATGCTCAGAATTCTTGTCCCTTTTTCAATGAGCTGATATTTTTCAGCTGTCTCATTCAGAAATACTTGTAGAATTTATCTGTAGGACATAAGACAATGTGAGTGTTAGTAAGCTTCAGATACGAGGCCTGCTCAGTATGTTTTCTTACAACCCAGTTGTAATCTTCACAGATTTGTAAATGTATAAAACAATGGGGGGGAGAAATCGCCTCATGGAGTCACTTGATCTTAACTTCAATTAAATAATTGTGTTATTTCTGGAAACATTGTTTATTAGCACAGGCACAAATTAAAAACAAAGCTTGAATCCCCTTGGATTTAACTTTTCAACCCCCCACTTGGTTTTGCTAATTGAAATCAAGCTCCCCATAGTGACACTAGAATTTTAAAGAAGAAGAAAAAAGACAAGTCCTTTACAAATCTTTCTTTTTCCTTTGAAAAAGGTAACAACACAGAGGAGGAGGAGGAAGAGGAAGAAGACATTAGATTTATACCCTGCCCTTCACTACCTGAAGGAGTCTCAGAGCAGCTTACAATCCCTTTCCCTTCCCCTCCCCACAACAGACACCCTGTCAGGTAGGTGGGGCTGAGTGACCATTTCTGATTTGCAAAACCAAGCATGGGTTGAAAGGTTCCACCAACCCTGCTTAGTTTCCACCGCCGCTATTCCACCTTCGATATTCCACCATCGATAACCCTGTGCCATCGCACCACTGTCATCTTGGTTTTATATGTTGTTGTTGATGCTGTATTGTATGATTGTATGATTTTATTTGTTTGATACTGTTTTATGTTGTTTAAACTGGCATTTATGCCCTACTGTTAGCCGCCCTGAGCCTTCGGGGAGGGCAGGACACAAATAGAAATAAATAAATAATTAAATAAAATAAAAGGTTAAACCCCCTTGCCATGAGGCCTCAGTCCAAACTGCAATGAACTTCTGTTTGTGTCCTAAAATCTAACTACCATTTAATACTGGCCACTGAGCTTGCTAGTTATCGCAAGAGGAAGCCAAACAGCCATACGCAAACAAACACTATGATCTGGGACAGGAAATTTTATTCTTGCAGAAAAGACCTTAAGTGTATGCCCCAAGTCACAGCCGACTTATGGTGACCCCAGCAAGGGGCTTTCAAGACAAGTGATTAAACAGAGGTGGTTGGCCATGGCTTTCCTCTGCTTAATCTTCCTTAGCGGCTTGCCTTCCAAGGACCAACTCTGCTTAGCTTCCAAAATCTGATGAGACCAGACTATATCATGCTGCCTTCTCTCCCACCTTAAGACATAGCAGGGGCAATAGCTCAGTGGCAGAGTACATGCTCTGTAGGTAGATTTAGAACCAGATATGGAACAACTGATTGGTTTAGCATAGGAAAAGGAGCACGGCCAGGATGCATATTGTCACCTGCTTATTTAATTTATATGCAGAGTGCATCATGCGAAATGCTGGCATGGATGAATCACAAGACGGAATTAAGATTGCCAGGAAAAACATCAACAACCTCAGATATGCAGATGATACCACTCTAATGGCAGAAAGTGAAGAGGACCTAAAGAGCCTCTTGTCCAGAATGAAAGAGCAGAGTGCAAAAGTTCGCTTGAAACTCAACATCAAAAAAGCTAGGATCATGGCATCCGGCCCCATCATTCCTTGGCAAATTGAAGGGGAAGTCATGGAAGCAGTGACAGACTTCACGTTCCTGGGATCCAAGATCATTGCAGATGGTAACTGCAGCCATGAAATTAAAAGACCACTGCTCCTTGGGAGGAAAGCTATGATAAACCTAGACAGCATAATAAAAAGTAGAGACATCACCCTGCCAAAAAACTCCATATGGTCAAAGCAATGGTATTTCAAGTAGTAGTGTACGGCTGTGAGAGTTGGACCATAAGGAAACCCGAGTGCCGAAGAATAAATGCTATTGAATTATGGTGCTGGAGAAGACTCTTGAGAGTCCCTTGGACTGCAAGGAGATCAAATCAGTTAATCCTAAAAGAAATCAACCTTGACTGTTCCCTGGAAGGACAGATAGTGAAGCTGAAGCTCAAATACTTTGGCCACCAAATAAGAAGGGAGCACTCACTGGAGAAGACCCTGATGCTGGTAAAGATTGAAGGTAAAAGAAGAAGGGGACAGCAAAGGATGAGATGATTAGACAGTGTTATCGATGCAACGAACATGAGATTAAGCAAACTCTGGAGGATGACGGGGGACAGGAGGGCCTGGCGTGATGTGGTTCATGGGGTCGTAAAGAGTCCAACTCGACCGTGCAACTGAACAACAACAGGTAGATTTATCTCCAGTAAGAAGGCCTTTGTACCCAAGGCCATCTCTATCATCCTGGGCTCAGCTCCTATCGAAGACTCCCTACCTCCAATTTTTACTGGTTTATCTTTTTTTTTAAAGACGTAAATTGTTTTGAGAAGACTTGTGCTAAATACACCACAAACTTAAATAAAAGACCTCTCCGTATAACATTAGATAGCTCTTGTCTAAGTAGATATTTCTGAACCTAGGTGGACCAGTGGTATGACTAAACAGAAAGCGGCTTCATACATTCCACATAGTCTGCCAAAGTTCCTATTTAGGACAATGGAATACAGAACCACAGAATGTGTTAGTCTATAGCAGTAACAAGAGTCCTGTGGCACCTTAAAGACTAACAAGATTTTGTTCCAATGTAAGCTTTTGTTAACTAGAGCATACCATCAGATGCAAATGCAAAGAGATCTGACTGCCAATCAGAAGTATGCTAATCAGAAGTACGAAGAAATCTACATGCTTAAGCAAATATACCCTTCCCTTCACAAATAAATCACAAGTAAAAAGATGTACAGTTGAAGCATATATGTTTTTTGGGGGTACTTTTGTTATGGTCAGTGAGAGGCAGACTTAACCCATTCTGGCCAAAAATAGAGGCTCCTACCTTTGGGCCCATAACCTGTTGGATTCTCTGGACTGGGTACAGCCAGAGAACCATGGAAAAATAGCAGAGTGCTCAAAGGCTTAGACACAGAGAAGCTTGGGGCTTGGTGTTGCAACAGACTTACCAAGTCACAAGGAGTCAGCAGTCAGTTCTAAAACTAAAAAATAACTTTTATTAATGGAAATACATGCTTGAGAGTACAGGTAAGAAATAGATATAGATTACCTATTCTAACTAGCTAGATGGTGTTGGAGGCTGGACACATGTGGTGCAAGATGGTGCAAGATGGAGATCAAGCACCTTCTTTGTGAGTGTGCAAGAGAGAAGAGGGAGTGTGGGAGCAGAAGCAGAGGAAATTGCCCCTAAGAGTAGCATTCTGTTTCAAAGGAAAGGATCAGATAGCAGGAAGGAAAGGATGCTTTGTGTGTCCTGACCTCTCTATCTGTCTAAACTCTTTGGTGCCTTCTTCTCAAGTCTGAGACAGGAGACAGCACCAAGTTCTCCACTTCTAACAGGGGGAGTACGTTATGTCTGCATATGTGCATGTGTGTGTCTCCATGCATGCAATATTTCCGCTCTATTTCTCACTATAATTTAATTATCCAATGAAGTACACATTTTCTATTTAAGTTTTGCTCCCTTTAATTCATTCATAGCAACCTCTGAATAAAATATGATGCATTGTCTACACTTCTTTCCCCCGTACACCAGAAAGTCGAGGCAGCTGTGTGTGTGTGTGTCTCTCTCTCTGTGTGTGTGTAAATGACAGTCGCTTGCCTGGGTAGCATGACCAGATCAGCCAGAGCTTTATTTTCAGTCCTATTATCCGTTCACTATATTTCTCATAAAATACTCCCTGAAAGTAATGAATGCATGCTTAATAAGCAAAATGGGAAATGTTATTGACTTCACCGGAGACTTTTCAAGTCAACAAATTGCTTCTGTGTGGTCTCAAAAGAATGTGTTTTACACTGAACAATCAGCTTCCTTTTTGCTGTCAAGACTTGCTGAAGAAAACAGCCACATTGTAGTTTCACCGATGATCAGCTGCCACTAAAATCCTCTTAGAAACAGAAGTAGTCCATCTTTCAAGATACGGCAATTTAAAGAGCTGGATGGCTTAGCAGAAATGAATTGGGAAGCTCTGCCATACAAAGGGAAACAATCCCACCTGGGCGTACCAGATGTCTTGAAACCATGCTTTGTAAAAACAAAAAGATCCCCTGAACGCAAGTGCCTTACAGCTAGAGAGGTTTTTGCTGGCTTGTCTTTTCCAGCACACCAATTATAACGTCTGGGGGTTGTACGGTTTTCTTTAGCAGTACCTCCAGTTACAATTTGCACTGCAGATGTCACCTAGACAGCTAAGAGGAGACATAAAAATGTTATTAACCTCCTAGTGCGGGGGGCACTCTCTTCTTGAAGGAGACAGAATGCATTCTGTGTGGGCCAGGCATTATCTGCCATGAAGACTACAGAACGACTGCATCAACGAGAACCTCAGAGAGAAGGCAGGATGCAGCCAGGCACTTCTTTATCGTGTCTGGATCCTTCCTCTCTCTTCCAATCGCCATTGCTAAAGCTTTCGGACAAAGGGGAAGGGCAGCAGCCAGGCACCCCTATGTGAGGCCGCTGCCTGACGCCAACTAGTTCCCATACATGCTCGAAAGATCAACACATTCTAATGGTCCCTGGCCCAAAGGATGCCCTTCTTGCCTCAACCAGGGCAAGGGCTTTCTGTGTCCTGGCCTCAGCCTGGTGGAACATGCTCCCTATTGAGACCAGGGCCCTGCAGGATCTTCTTCAATTCCGCAGGGCCTGCAAAATGGAGCTGTTCCACTAGGCCTTTGGTTGAGGCAGCGGGCGCCCATATATGGCCTTCCTGAGGTTACGGTCACCTGTCTATTTACTGACCACCGGCAACTGTGCTTTAATTCACTGCACCATCAGGCCAGAACTTTATAGCCAACTGACGCTGTTTCAAGCTGTACCGATTGTTTTAATTGTTATAATGTTTTATAGTGTTTTAAACTGAAACTGTATTTATTATAATGATGTCACCCGCCCTGAGCCCGTCCACGGGATGGGCGGGATATAACTGCAAATAAATATATAAATAAATAAACTGAGGACTCTCTCTCCAGCTTTTATCGTTCTCATTTTTACTTTTTTTTAATATAAACCATTCTGAGAACACTCGTGTGGAAGCTTGGTCAATAAATGTGGTAAGTTTCGACAAAAAGAAATAAAAACTCCTTAGTGTGTGAGAGTGGTGGGAAACGTTCACGTCTTTTTAGGCAGGTTCTTGTTTTTTTTGGCCCCCCAAAGGGGAATTTTTTATTTGCATTTCTATAAAACTACAACAGAAAATTGGGAGAGAAAATTCTACAATCTAAAAGAAAGTAAAAAGAACCTAACTAAAAACCCAAGTGTGGAGGTTGTACAATGCTTATAAAATAGCTGTTACTCTTATTCAGTTACTTTGAAAGATGAAGAGTGCCTGCCAATCATCACTTCTGTTGACAAAGCCAGCTTTTCAGACTAAACAAAAAGTAATTCCAAAGATAAAACACACATAAACACAGCCCTTAAGAAAAACTGGCCTCTCCGTTTACGCTTTTACTCTTTGCTCCCCCCCAATAGGCAAAATGTTTAAAACCAATGTTCCCTCAGCAAGAACATTACAACAATTTATCTTCCTCCGTCTTAAATGTATCTTCTTTTTCCATTTAGCTTTTATGAATCTGGACCTGTCCATTCATGATGTAAACCAAGTTCCTTTTTCCAGGAACACCTTTGCTTCCTTAAACATCTTGAATCATAAGAGGTCTTCCTTTTGTTGCATTAAAAGCACACTCATTGGAGAATCCAGTCTTTCTCTTAGCAAGCAGATCTTGTGAAGCTAGGGTAGCAAATCCTTTACTCCAAAAAAAAAACCAACCCGCTTTATGATCCGCTTGCCAGTCCAACCGCAAGAAAACTAAACTGTAGAATCTCCTCACCGTCCATAAGTCTCTGTGATCTAAAATGCACGCCGAACACTGTCCCTTTAAAAGTATAGTCACTTTTAGTACAGATCCAGGTCACTACTCCATTTTAGCCACCAGGGGGCCCACGATTTACTTTAAAGACAGAGTCTATGGTTAGGTCACATGACCTGGATTTCCACTGTTCTCCTTCCTGAAGAAAGCATTGGTCCCACCTCCCTCTTCGCCTCTCGTCCCCATCTTTTGGGGATGTTTACATTAGCCGAGAAAGAATGCCAAAGTCTCTAAGGTTTGTTTAAATGCTCAATTTTCTTTCGGAAAAACTCTCCACTACAGTCCATCGCCGCAATTTGATCAGTCCCTCCAATCATGCTTTCGCATTTGCTTAAGCGTCGGGAGAAAGGGCGTCCCCTCCCCACCTCTACTTATGGTAAGGGGTCTTCACATCTAGGCTTTGGTGTCTCGTTTCAACGAAAACTCACTCATCAGTCCTTGAATTGATCCAACAGGTCCTGGGACGGCCCCTGGGATCATACCAAGCAGAGAAAATCGCTAGACCTCCAAGCGCTTGTCCCGGTCAGCAGCTCTGGTACCATACGGTCACATAGCGGCAGTGCCGTCGGAGCGGAGGAGCGTCTCAATTCCCCAGCATCGTGCTGGCAAAGAGGCCGCCCCTCAAAAGCCCCATGGTTAGGAGCCTTACCCAAAAGGCTCCAGGGGGGTGGTGGACGATCGCCCCCCCCCCGACCGCTAATGCGCAGATTGTACCCCTGGAGCGACCGGAAGGCACGTCTGCTTGCGAGTCGCCATAGACTGGAAGCCTTTAGGCATCCCCAGGTAGTCTGAGTAAAGAAAATGTAGAGTTGGGAATTGTCAGCCTATTGACAGCACCCTGTTCCAAAACCACAGATGAATTCTGCTAACAGCTTTACATAGAGGAGGAGAGGAGGAGATTGGATTTATACCCCACCCTTAACTTGGAGTCTCAGAGTGACTTACAAATTCCTTTCCCTTCCCCTCCCCACAATAGACACCCTGTGAGGTAGGTGGGGCTGAGAGAGTTCTTTCCAGAACTGTCCTTGAGAGAATAGCTCTGACAGAACTATGGGTTGCCCAAGGTCATCCAGCAGCTGCAAATGAAGGAGTGGGGAATCAAACCCGGTTCTCCCAGATTCTGGTCTGCGCACTTAACCACTACACCAAACTGGGTCTCAGAGACTGAATAGCATCTCAGGGAGGGAATAGCATGGGGGTGGGGGGATAACACTGAGCCTTGTGGAATTCCAAGGGCAGGTCCCACACTGAAGACAGCTGTTCCCCAATGGCAACCTTCTGAGCCCTGCCCATAAGGAACCATTTAAACCAATCCAAAGCACATCCCTGAATCTCTCCTTCTGCCTCTAAGCATGGCCCAAACTATGCATGATGCAGTGGCTGCCCTGTGTTGTACCACAAGACCCATTATCTGCACAGCACAAAGTACGAGACACGTATACCTCTTCCTTTTCCCCTTAGGATGGCCACTGGTGCAAACAAGGCTTTAAGAATCTGAAGCCAGGAAACCCTTCACATCTGTTAGGCTGGACAAATTGGATGTTTCCTGGAAATCACACAAAGGGCTGGAGAGAAAACTTAGTGGGACCACACCGATTCTCCCTTGGAGCAATACAGCCCAGGAGGCTGTCTGCTTTCCCACTATTCCTTCTCAAATCGGTTCATTTGCTACCGAATGGATTTTTCAGAATAAAACCACAAGATCCTCTCTCCTTTTTAAAGCTTCCCAGTACTGTGGAAAGGGGAAAGCAAAGCCAAAGATACAGTTCCACATTTACATCAATGCACAATGGAACTAAAACTGCAACAACTATGATACATTCATAGTTGCAAATTCATAAACTTTTGCAAAAGCACATCTGTTTGCAACACCAGAGGGATGCCCTTGTAATGCAAGCGGGACACATACCCCTTCCATTAATTCCGCCCTGCAGAGAATGGCACAAGCAGCCAGGACCAATTTCATGCCAAGCAACCCACATGGCTGTTTGGGGCATCCAACTGGTGGTGGTGACACAGGACGAGGAAGACATCTCCCCTTACTTGTGCCACCGCTGCCCAGTTTGGTTCCAGGGTGGGCTGCAAGCGGGGCACTTGCCTTGCCCCGATATGCCTTGAAACTGCACCTCACCCACAACTTTCAACATGTCCTATATTTAGCTACAAGGATAGTTCTCCCATTCATATTTCTCTCACTGGGAAAGGAAAGGAGGATAGAAAGGTCAGTCCTCATCTAGTGCCAAGCTTCCTTAGCCCAAAGGGCCAGGAGGCAACAAGGAGCCCCGCAGTCCCTCTCTGCAGCTACCTTTACATACACACATAACAGGGCCACTTCTCCAGCCAGACCACCCAAGGGTCTTCTTGGGGAAGCACAACGGGGAGGACCTCAATGGTTGGCTTGCTCCCAGCCATCAGCAGCAAGGGAGGTGATGGGCATCACTGTTGCTCTCCAAGTCCACATTGCTGTTCAAGTCCAAAACCCTGCACTGCTGCCAAACAGATCCAGAAAGCTGTGTTGTGGGTCCAGGAGTTGAGGGGCAGCCCTAGTTCTGGGCAACAAGATACCTTGGTCTGTCCCTCTCTGACTCATACACATTGTACAAGACATTCAGGTATCAACCACGGCATGCTAAGCAGATCATTTCAGAGGACAGCCATGTTGCTCTTGTTGATCTCTAAGGTGCTACTAGACTCAAATCTAAGTATGCAAAGAGAGTTACACTCCTCTAAGTGTGTTGATGTCAATGGGTGTAACTCTGCTTAGGATTGTGCTGCAAGACCATCGCCTCTTCCCTTTGCAGCTGTTCATCCACAGATGTTCAGTATGGGATCACAGAGCAGCAGCGGAACCATACGCACTGCACTGAAGGCCATAAACTTCTGCTTTCTTTTCAGACAGGAAAAAAATGCATGTGCCCAAATTTTAACACCGATAATCAATGGGTTGAATAACAGTAAGACATATAAAGTACTCAGAACAAATTTTCCATAAACAACAGGTAAAAAATTCACTGGTAAAGTTGATCAAAGGCAGAAATTCACAGGTGGCGTTTTTCCACAAACAATTTGTAATAAATTCAAAAAAGTCTTTGAACTGTAAGGATGTAATGGAGTCTCTGCCAGCTGACTCGACGGACCCTCCATTCTAAATCCATTTCAATAATTTCTTTCAAGAATCATGCTGGATTCAACATTTCAAAGATACACGTAGACATCCATAAAGTATATTGAGATACAGCAATGGGCACATGCATTTTTTTCTTGTCTTCATCTATTGCTGTGCCACTGCCTTTCACCTTGTATTTCTTTTCAGACAGAGCACAATCTCCCTGTGCTCCATCTCCAGTCAAGAACTATTCAAAGGAATGTGGGGGGACCCACAGGCTGGAAGAGCCCAGGCGCTCCTCTTATCACAATTACCTGAACTTCAGTTATCCTAATTCATGTCAGCGTAAGTAACATTTTCCCGCTTATACAAACGCTTAAGACATTGCCCAGCCGACGGATACACATGCAAAATCTGACTGATATGTAACATAAAACAATGCTCTAAAAAATACAACAACAACAAAAATAGCGGTCTGTTCACGATGGGCCTTACCTGTATAATGTACCACACACGTCTGACCTTTCTTTGGAAATGTTCTTCCTGTCAAGAAATATTAAAAACACGAACTTTTAAGAACGCATTTCAACATCGGTTTAGAAAACTGAATGACAAAAAGGAGAGAACACACTCAAGGTTACTTCTAACACTATGCAAGTCAAGACTTTCTCAGTGGTGAAAAAAAAATAAAGCAGCCATCAAGTAAGTGGAATGAAATGTGGATGAAGTGGAAGTATCACAGCTTCTGCTCACTCTCCCCTTTCCAAAGTCACTTCTGCCATTCAGGGAAGGCGAGGGGATATAAATTACGAACTGATATGAATCATACTACTGGCCTTATTCTTTCACCACAGATGACAAATCAGAGGTTTCCCAACTTCCTTGTCTCAGGGAACCATTTCCACCTCTATCCATCTTCTGAAGAACCCTTGAACACCTTTTGTGGGTTCTGGGGCAGATCCTAAGATGCACTCTCTGGACTTGAGAAGGTCTGTTAGGCGTCATTTCCCCAGCTAAACTGAAAAGGCATCAGGGGATATGCCCGCAGTTTCCTGCAGCTGTATTTTGCAAGGGAAGACTGGTCACAGTAGACAACATATTATGCAGAAAGCTTGTTCACCATTACTGATCTTCTCACTGAGGAAGGAGCTGTGGTTCAGTGGTGGACCATGTGCCCAGCATGCCAAAGATCGAAATACAATCCCAGGCGTCTTCAGTTGAAAGATGTTGGGGGAAGGCTCTTTTGCTTGCCTGGGACTTTGGAGAGATGCTGCCAGGCACAGTATACATGCTGAGCTAAATGATCTATAGCCTAACTCTTTCTAAGGCAGCTTTAGTAAGCTGATTGGTAAGGAACCATCAGTAAACTTCTGAATTCTCCAGGACATATTTTGAAGAATCACAATTTTAAGAAAACAGAGTTTGGTCTCCAAGATTTTTTTTAAAAAAAACCCTTAGGTAAAATAAAAACAATAAGTGGACTGAACAGAAGAAACAATAATACTTGATGCTGTTAATGACTGTAGATGTTTTAATTATTGGATAACTTGATAAATTCATTTTATTGTCTGTTGTAACCCATTCTGAGCCTGCTCTGCTGGGGAGGCTGGGATGGAAATCAAATCTGTCCTTATATATATTTGAATTTTGGTTCCACAACATTCTATGGTTGCCATAATTGATTCGGCACAAGAACTGGTAGTCAGAATACACTGGCTGGGCCTGACTGGCTGCTTGGCGGAGTCCCACCCACGTCAGCCCAGGCCAGTATCTTTGGCTCAGTTTGCTACAGTCCTCTGACAGGAGAGGACCATCTGCAGAGAGAGCACAGGGACAGGCCTTCAAGGCCAAGGCAGGTGAGAGAAGCCCCTCCCCCCACACCATCCTCTGGGCCTTCTATGGGCCCAGTAGGCCAGAGAAGCCCCTTCTGCCCCCCACACACACCATCCTCTGGGCCTTCTATAGGCCCAGTAGGCCCAGAGAAGCCCGTTCCGCCCCTCTTCCCTTCCTTTCCCCCTTTTCCTTTCTTCCTCTCTCCTTCTTTCTTTCACTCTCCCCCCTCTTCCTTCCTTCCTCCCTTCCTTTCTAGGGCCCGTTGTCTTCCTCCACAACGGGCTTTGCTCCCTAGTAAATAAATAAATAAATAAAATACTTTGAAATATCTAAATCTATCGTACTTTGAAATTTTCAAAATATTGTACATAAATTATCTTGGGAATTTTAGAGCACGGAAAATAAAGCAGAGATCAACAGAAGTAATTACCAGGTTACCAACAGTGACCAGAAATTTAATTTCAGAGACCGGTAGACCCCCAATATGCTCTACCACTAGAGTAATAATTTGTCAAGAAGCTGTCAACAAGACAAGGAAGCAGAGAACACTTTCCCCCCAGAATCGCACCGGTTTACATCTTGTGCTGGGATGCAAAAAAGGATCATGGATTCAAGGCTACCAACACCCCCCTACACGCACACACACAGCTCCCCTGTAAAACCCTCTTGCTGGATGGACATCAGGTACAAAAGTGATGCACTTTTTTTGTCCACACAGACCAGAATGCAAGAACGCAACACCATTCTGAGTACAATAGCTGGCTGACCTTTTTTTTGCTGTCAAGTCACAGCTGACCAATGGTGACAACACGGGTTTTTCAAGGTAAGAGACATTCAGAAGTGGTTTGCCATTGCCTGTCCCTGCATCAGGACCCTGGTATTTATTTATTTATTCAATTTATACCTCGCCCTCCCCACCAAAGCAGGCTCAGGGTGGCTTACATAGAAAATTCAACACATAAAAGACAATTAAAACCAATCATACAACAATCCAGTTATCATAATTATCATAAAGTGGCAGAATAGTGGTCTGATAAAGTGCTAGAACAGTAGGTCTAATACGAATGGTATTACTTAAGGTGACAATAACAGTCATGGTGGTATATTCAAACCAGCTCATCTTGAACAATTTATTTATGTGGCAGGCACAGGCTGTTGATGGTGAAGCCAAGGCACAGGGCTCACTATTCAGGTGTCTAATGCGGCTCCTTGACTGAAGACTTGGAAAAGCTCCGTCTTGCAGGCCCTGCGGTGGTCTCCCTTGCAAATACTGACCGGGGCTGACCCTGCTTAGCTTCTGAGATCTGACAGGATCCAGCAAGTCTGGGCTGTCCAGATCAGGCCAGCCTAACCTAACCAGCCAAAATGTCCAGATACTTATATTAAAGAATTAGGAGATGATAGACTGGCCAAGACAAACAGCTGGGACCATGTCCTGATTCTTTCAAGAAGGAGGAAACCATTTAAGGTTTGTCAGGGGCTTACCTTTGTTCAGCTAGGCTAAACAACGCTTGTGGTACCCTCTAGCACTAACACATAGTTGCGTTCATTGAAGCAATTTACACCTGTGTCAATCTAGGAAGCAGGGGTTGCATCCTGACAAGATGTGGCAACAGGAGTGGCTATGCGTGTGGGGGGGGGTCACTTCACCTTTGCATCTTTTCCCACAGAAGTTAACTGCTTTGCTGCTACTGCAGTTGCAGCAGCGCCGGCTCTCTCCTTAAGAGGGGGGGGGAAATCTCCAGGTTGCCAGCCAGAAGCGACTGCCAGCGTGCTCTCTCTCCCTCCTTGCTGAATGGCGACGGTCACATTTTAAGCCGGGAAGTGCAGTGTACTATAATTTGCTCTTGTTACTAAATTACTTCACCGCGCTCGGATTTATGCAGCTGTCAGCAAATGCCATTTAAATATCCCTAATCGCTCGTGGCTGCTGCCGCCGCCGCCGAAGCAGCAGCGGCAGCAGCAGACTGCAGCCTCCTGATCCCCACAGAGCCGGAGGGGGGGCTTCTTCCCTTGTTACTGTTGCTCCAGACTGACGCACTCCAGCAGGCTCCAGAGCAGGGAAGTCGCAAGTTTCCCCTCGGCCTGACAGTAGGAAAGGCGATGCTCTATAACTGCCCCCCCCCCCTTCGCCTCGGTTTTTGGTTTTGCTTTTTGCACTTTCCAGTTCCTTGCACCCGGGTGCATCCCGGTCCTCCTCCTGACCAGCTTTCAATCCGATCCTCCCTGGCGTTCCCTTCGGATGTCCCCAGAGTTGCCCACCTATTCCATATCCTCCTGGCCCAAATCACCATCCTACAACGCTGACACGATGAGGAGACGAGAGCCTTTCTTCACAACCGCCCCCCCCCAAATCTGTAATAGACTTTTCTGAAGTGGCAAGGCTTCGAGAAGACCCAGGAGGTATTCTTGACCAGAGAGGGAAGAACGCTGAGAAGGTGCCCAAATGCCTTGGTTCTTAAATGGGCTTGCTCTCTTATAATGTAGATCTACCCACCGCATCGCCCTCGATTCTATGCTTCATCTTTCTCCAGGATCGCCCCTTCCCATGGCAACCCCCCCTTCCTTCATTCACCCTCTTCCCCCCAAAGCCTCGGCACCTCTTCTCTGCTGGCCAGAGATGCCCCCCTCCCCCGCAGAGACCACATTCCCACCTGCCCTCCTGCAGTGACAGACAGATCCTCCGCACGCGCCCTCCCCCCGCGCTTCCCATGCCTCGATCCCCCAAGCGATCCATCCTAGTCTCTCTCTCCCCCAGAAAGGGAACAGAGAAGGTGGGTTACCGCACCGTCTCCAGGCGAGATGGTCTCCACGTCCACACCCATGGCCGCAGTTGCTCCCGCCGGAGCGAAGCTTCCTCCTCCCCCTCAACCTGCGCCTTGCAAAGAGTCTGCCTTTCCTCAGTCCCGGCTCAGCTAGACCCTCCAGCGAATGCATACCGACCCCCCCCTCCCGCGCGCGCGCCTTTCCCCAGGCATCCTCCGAGCTGTCCATCAGCGCATCCGGCCAATGGAAAAGCTGGCAGGGGGGCTCCCTTCCTCCACCGTCCAATCCTCTTGCAGGGTCGGGACAGGAAAGGCTGGGCTCCCTCGAAGGGAGTGGGGAGGGCGGGAGAAGAACTCGCCTCGACTCCACTTCGCCGGGACTGGGCTTTGTGGCGCGTGTGAGCGTTCGAAAGCGCCCTGAAGGGAGCCCCGCTTCTCTGCAGGGGCCGCCGGCGGCGGCGGCGGCTCCTATTTTCGTGTCGCTGCCGCGCCTGCTGCTTTCCCAACCGATTCAGGGTCGTTTTTCCTGCACAGCAATAAATGACTCAGCCCTGCTAACTGGGAGCCTCGGTGCATTAAGCCTTCGGCTCCAGCCAGATACCCTTCCAGACGGCTGGAAGGAGGTCACGGTTATGGCAGCTATCTAGTTCTGCAAAAATAAAACAAGTCTGTATCTGCGCCTGCTTGCAGTTATGGAAGGGTTTTCTCCCCCAGCTGGTGGTTTAAGTATATAGGAAGATGCATTCCAGCACCAGCTACCGACAGACAGCAGACGGTGAGAGGCTTGAGCTCGGGGTCGGGGGACGGGACGGGACGGGACGGACGACGAGGACGACGACAAGGCCCTAGTGCACTCGGAAGCCCGCGTGTGCACTGCCTGCCTGGGGTCATCATCATCACCAAGTTTTTAGACGCTCCCCTTTGGTCAATTTGTGATCTTAAAGAATGAGAAGGAAGTCTTGCAGGTTTTGAGTTAAAGAAACCCAGTCCCCAGGTTAGGGGAACTTGACGGCTTAGGATTTGTAAGTATCCTTTACCCTTTGAAGCATCATACCATTCTGCCATGTTTAGCTAAAGGCTCCCCTCCCACACACAAACACACAAGACTAGACCTTTGCTTCATACACGTGGGAGAATGCAGAGACTAGTGGTGATAGACCAGACTACACCATTTCATAATGTAAGACAAGCCCCTAGCTACAATGGGGCATTTTGGTGCCTTGCCCCCTTAATTAAAAGCTGTGCACCACAAAGAGTCATGCCGGAAACCTTATTTTTGACCATGACCTAGGTGGTACTGGGCTAGCAGAAAGGGGGATTGTCAGGATCCTAGCCAGGATTCTTTTGATTTGGGGGGCCTTTAAATAAGCCAGGGGGCACCCCACCCCCAAGGGAGCATCTGGGCTGGATGGGAAGTCCGGGGGCCTTGGTGATAAGTCGGGTTGGGGGCTGGGCCCCGAGATGCCCCACTGTAGCTACAGGCCAGGGGATTGTTGGATTAAATTAATTAAATGCCTTCTGAGCTGTTTTTTCCTAGGAACTGATGCACTCGCTGCCCTGTCCCTTGATAGGAAGGGATAGAAACAGAGCTTCCCCCTTTAAAAACAGGCATTCTGATTAATTTAATTAACTGTTATTTAACTGCCCCCTTACAAATTTAAATGCCCTGAACAAAAGAATCCCGGCTACAGGCCTGATGTAAGATCACATTTTTGCAATGTTGCCCTATGTTTAAAATTCCCAGAAAACAGCAGTGAAAAAGAAGCGGCAGACCGCTTCTTGCTACTGTTGAAGTTTTCTGTTTGCATGGAGTTTGTGTGACAGGGAAGGTTCAGAGCTGTAGGACCTGCAGTTCAGTTCATTTTACCACCTCAGTCTGCCACGTGGGTGAAACAGTAGTTTTAAAGAATCCACCAGCGAGGGTCTGCAACTCACAGCTGTTGAGCCAAATATGTCTTGGTATAGAACAAAACTATTATTGTTGTATATGTTGTCAAAAGCAACATATTTGTTGTTATTATTTATTAAACTTTTATACTGGTCTCCCCGCAATGCTGGCTCAGAGCGGTGTACAACATTTTACATCAAGAAACAAAAACAATCTAAGTGTACAAATAAAATACAGAAATCTTAAAACAGATGGTATACAAAATGTTTAAAACCTATATGGCGTCGCAGTACAAATTTGACCTCCAATGGTGGGGGGGAGGTGAGTGAGGGGCAACTAATTGGCCAGACCATTGCTGTCCTCAACCATATGCTAGGCAGAACATCTCTGACTTACAGGCCCTGTGGAACTGTAACAAGTCCCGCAGGGCCCTGATGTCATTTGGCAGAGAGTGCTACCAAGTTGGAGCCAGGGCCGATAAAGCCCAGGCTCTGGTTGAGGACAGCTGAATGCTCTTTGGGCCAGGGACTTCCAGCAGATGTTGTTCGCCTGAGCACAGTGCTCTCCAGGGTACATACCAGGAGAGGCGGTCCCACAGGTATGTTGGTTCATGACCATTTAGGGCCTTGAACGGTCCCTAACTATTTAGGGCCTTGAAAGCTACTGCAAAATAGAAGAGGAAAAGGATGGGGGAAAGTAATAGAAAATTGAAGTCTTTAAGTTAAGAAAGAGGTAGCTGGGATGCTAGAATCATTACACTGTGAAAGGGAATGGCAGACAAAGATTTTTGGGGGAACTCAAGGGCTCTTTGAAGGTCAAAGAAGAAGGGGACGGCAAAGGATGAGATGGTTAGACAGTGTCATCGATGCAACGAACATGAAACTGAGCAAACTTCAGAGGACAGCGGAAGACAGGAGGGCCTGGCGTGATCTGGTCCATGGGGTCGCAAAGAATCGGACTCGACTGTGCGACTGAACAACAAGGGCTTCTTAGAGATGCTTTACAGAAGGGAATTGATAGAAGTGAACTATTGCCCATAATCCAAGTGTGAACCCTTCATACATTTACGCCAGTGCTTTAAGACAACGGTGCAGGTCGGTGCTGCATATATTACTTATTGCAAGACCTTCTGTGTGCCACTTCCGAATATAGGAAATGCAACAGCTGGTGTTTGGGCTGCAGAAACTTTAAGGGTTATTAATCAACATGTCAGTTAAGGGTTATTAATCAACATGTCAATTATTAATAACATTAAGCTGTATATGTTCAGTTATACAAATTGACTTTTTTGTTGATCACTTGCTCTGAATTTCGATGAAATATGGCTAAAGGGGGTGTTTGATTAGCACAGCTGGGGGGTCCAGTGAGTGAAGTTTGGAACACTACCAGTGGCAGTGTGGTACAAGGTACCAGCTGCCGTTAACTTTTTTTTAGCAGAAAATTTCTGTTCTAAAAACAAACTGTCCTTCTGTAAATGGAAGATAGAATGTCACTTTTGAAAAAAAACAAAGAGTTTTGACATAAGCAGAGTTAGTGCTGAAGGTGACTATGGCCATCAATAAAGTGTAGGCCATGAAGACAACAGGTTTTGCTTTACACAGTTCAGTTCAGTTGCAGAGTTGAGTTCGACTCTTTGCGACCCCATGGATCACATCACACCAGGCCCTCCTGTCTTCCGTTGTGCTCTGGAGTTTCATGTTTGTTGCCTTGATAACACTATCTAACCATCTCATCCTTTGCTGTCCCCTTCTTCTTTGACCTTAAATTTTTCCCAGCATCAGGGTCTTCCCCAGTGAGTGCTCCCTTCTCATTTGGTGGCCAAAGTATTTGAGCTTCAGCTTAAGAACATAAGAACATAAGAGAAGCCAATGTTGGAACAGGCCAATGGCCCATCTAGTCCAACACTCTGTCACACAGCGGCCAAAAATACCAGGTGCCATCAGGAGGTCCAGCAGTGGGGCCAGGACACTAGCAGCCCTCCCACTGCTGCCCCCTCCAGCACCAAGAATAGAGTGTATCACCTGCCCCAGACTGAGAATTCCCATCTATACCCTGTGGCTAATAGCCACTGATGGACTTCTGCTCCATATGTTTATCTGATTCCCTCTTGAAACTGTCCCTGCTTGTAGCTGCCACCACCTCCTGTGGCAGTGAATTCCATGTGTGAATCACTCTTTGGGTGAAGGAGGACTTCCTTTTATCTGTTCTAACCCAACTGCTCAGCAATTTCATGGAGTGCCCTCGAGTTCTTGTATTGTGAGAAAGGGAGAAAAGTACTTCTTTCTCAACTTGCTCAATCCCATTCATAATCTTATAAACCTCGATCATGTCACCCCTCAGCCGTCTTTTCTCCAAGCTGAAGAGCCCCAAGCATTTTAACCTTTCTTCATAGGGAAGGTGTTCCAACCCTTTTATCAATCTAGTTGCCCTTCTCTGCATTTTTTCCAATGCTATAATATCCTTTTTGAGATGTGGCGGTTGCTGTGATTTGGTTGGCCAGAGCATGTGGACAGAAAGGGACTGAGTATATGGGTCTTTGGACTGTTTGAGACTCCAAACATTCTATCATTCCAAATGTAGCGGACCTACTCTTAAGGCATGCTAAAGGAGTGACAACTGAGACATTATTCTTTGGGGCCACCTGCCTCATTTATTTATTCACAGAGACAGCCCAGATGCAACAGACGGGGACAATACAATGCTTGGAACTTTCCCCAAGTCCGATGGAATCAACGCTGGGACAGAATCCGCAGACTCCCCGAAGGGAGAAACAGTCCTTACAGTCACTGCCTGAGGCCCTTGGAACACATGTCTTTGGGAAACATCTAATGAGACGCTCCCAGCAGTTGGTGACATTATTTCAGTCACTTTCTGTCCGTCGATATAAATAGCATAGCCTGTGGCTTTGACCCCATTCGATGATCCCGATGAATGGACGGTTTCCGGTAACCAGCTAATCACCAGGGTATCTGCAGAGGAACCGGCTTGTACCTGGACATCAGTGGGGGCATGAGGTGGTCCTCCTGATGGAGTCGTAAATGTCATTTCTCTGGTTTTCTGCTGCAGCCCCTCCTGGGGTGCCAAGGCTTCCTGAGGCACAAAAGGTTCCACTTTGACTCTGTAGGTGGTGCTGGGCTGGAGGTTCTGGAAAGTATAGCAGCAGATCCCTGCTTTGGTGACATATTTCTCCTCATTAAGGTGCACGAGATGAGTGTCATTATCGTTGCTTGGGGACCAGGTGATTTCTGCAGAGGTGGTAGTGATGTTCCAAAGAGTCAGGAGAGGCAGATTTTCGATATCAGACTCTGCTGCCGGGACTTCCAATGATGTTCCTTCTGGTCCGTCAGACAGAAGGCTAAGACACCTGTCTTCATCTGGGCTGCTGCTTGTCTCCTCACTTTGGCAGGAGAAACTTGGTTCCTGGACTGAGTTGTAGGAAATGCTGCTTGGCTCCAACGGGATAAAAATGAAGGGATCATCGTCTTCCTCGACTAAATTTGAGGGCACAAAACCTCGACTGCCATCTGTTAGCCCCCCTACATAGAAGCCATCCTCAACTATTTCTCCACAGACATAAACATACCCTCCAGCTGTGAGTGGAAGTTCTGCCCCAGAATTCTTACTCGGACTGCTGAATGGGTCGTAACTGTGTCGTGCTAGGAAATGACGGAGTCGGAAAGGCCTCAGATGTAGCTGTATGGAAAGGTCACCTATTCCCCATCCTTCCAATTCTCCTGTAGAAACTTCTGCATTTTGACTGGGATCTCTCTGAGTGATGTTCCAACTAGTCAGGAGAGCCAGATTTTGGATATCAGACACTGCTGCCGGGACGTCACATGACGCTCCTTCTGGTCCATCAGACAGAAGACTCAGACATTCGTCTTCATCTGGGCTGTTGCTTTCTTCACTTTTTCCCACTTCTTTCACTTCTCCATGATGCTCTCTTGTTCTGTCTTCGTTCATCTTCTTAAGTACTGAGAGCATCTGAACTGCAGAATTTCGCTCTTCCGATATCCTTTCATTTTCCATTAATATTTTCTGAAGCTTCAGTTCGGCCTCATCACATTCCTTCTGTTTTTCGTCCAGCGCACACCTGAGGTTTTCACACTGCTGCTGTTTTTCATCAAGTTTCTTTTGTAGGGGGCGTGGCGTCGACGCGAACGGCAATGGACGCCTGAGTATCTTGCTCCCTGAAACCTTCCACCTACTTTGCATCCAAACCAACCTTTAACATTCTTCTTGATCCCCAAAAACGATTGCCTGTTATGGGGAAAAACTACGGGCCAAAAACTAGAAACGCCACGACTGTAAGTAATGGAGTTTCCTCCTTTTCGTCCTCCCGATAAACCTGGGCCCGCGGGGAAAACCGATCCTACTTCTCCTAAAATGGCGGAGGGTCGCGACAATCCACAACAAGAAGGCCTCATGGTCTCCAAACAAGAGTTCCACGACTCCCTACATTCACTGGAAAAAAGCATGTCCGTCACCCTCACTGAACTTCTGAAACCTTTAACAACACAGCTAAATGATCTTAAACAAACTGTGGAACAAATAGCGCAAACCGCTGATCTTGCTATGGATCACAGTTTGGTGCTTCAAGATGATGCATGCTTTTTCTATAAAAAGACGAATGGGCCACAGACAAAATTATCTCCCTTGAAAATCAACTGAAAGCGAATAATCTTAAATTCAGAGGGATTCCGGAGGACGCGGAAAAAACAACTGAATTAAAAATTTTTATCGCGTCTTGGTTGGCGGGAATCTTACAACTTGAAGCGGGTGTAGCTCCTTGATTGACTTTGCTTACAGGGCAGGCTCCCAACGTTCCCGCCAGAATAATGTTCCCAGGGATATCATTGTTAAGTTTATGGACTCTCGAACCAAAACCAAGGTGTTAACTATGGCTAGACCAGCAGGCTATCTGCGATTTGAGGACTCTAAAATTCAAATCCTACAAGATTTGTCTGCAGAAACGTTGCAACGGCGTAAATCCTTGAAACCTATTACTACAGTTCTTATCAACGCTAAAATTCGATATAAATGGTTTGCTTACTACAAACTTCAAGTCCTGCATAATGGCTCCATTCTTCAAGCGTCGGATCAAGAATCGGGAACCAAACTCCTTCAAGACCTAGGGCTCCAGATTCCACCAGATCTCCCTCAGGACGACGTACCCCAGCAGCATGACTCTACAACCACCCGATGGCAGACGGCTCGTTCAAAGCGGGAACGCAAAATTAAATTCTTTTGAATCGGAGAATTTAAGTCACTGAGTTGAAAATCTTTATGACTTTGTTTTCGTAGAAAAGTTCATCTGAGTGAACACTTAACCGGACTCTTCAGACCTGATCGTTTGGGACACGGAATACTCTGCTAACTCATCTTGGCTATCCATCACCACTTGAGGTCCCGTATTATATGGAGATACAACTGCTTATGCACTTGCTTTCACTAATATCATTTTCTATCTCCTGTTACAGGTTTGGTTCATTCCTATTCTACAAATTAATCAGAATTGCATTATATGACACTATAGATCCATAGGTTGGTTTAGGAATTTTACATATAAGAAAGTATCTTAAATAATTTTTAATTTTGTCTTTCTATTTACCTTGCAAGGGGGAAGGAAGTAAGAGGGGCAATAGCCTAGCTCTCCTTAGTGCTAATGTCTTTTTTTATTTGTCTTCTAATGATACTGTCCTTACAGGAAAAGGACCTCAGAGCCCATGAGCCGGCTCTGGCTTGTTTGTGTTCTTTGTTACTAGTTAATGTTAGTACTGTTATAAAGAACTCTTTCATACACCTAATTCTATTATTGATATTTAGCTATCACCATGTTTATTGGACACTTCTGGAATCTAGTATAGCAGTCCAGGTTTTATTCATAACACCACTAATCTTTAAAATGTATATTTTTGAATTTAATAAGCATTTGAATTTTGTTTCACCATGTCTTTCAATGACCGGTTAAGATTCCTTTCATTTAATTGCAGAGGCTTGAATTCGCCTATTAAAAGACGCAGGGTCATGACAGCTATTTTAAAGCAAAATCCTGCAGTAGTTTTCTTGCAAGAAACCCATCTTAAAAGCAACAACAATTTAGTTTTACCTACTCATAGGCTCTCCCAACAATTCCAGGCCCCAGGAACCTCTAAATCACGTGGAGTAGCAGTTTTGGTCAACAAGAATGTGAGATTTTATTCTGATAAAACTGAAATTGACCCCAATGGCAGATATATTTTTGTGAGTGGCTCTCTTAATGGCTCTCCTATCACTTTTGCTTCCATCTATGCGCCTAATAATGACCAGATCAACTTTATTAAAACCACCTTTTGCAAGTTAGAAGCTTTCAGCACAAACCCATATGTAATAGGCGGTGATTTCAATTATGTTGTCAATTACAATCTGGATAAAACTAATTTGAAGCCAATGAACAAACGGAACGCCGTATTCAAGAAAAAACAAGCTGTAAATGCAATCCATACCATCAGAACCAAGTCTGGCTTATTGAAACACAGCAATAAAGATATCTCTGAAGTCTTCCTTCAATATTATAAATCTCTATATACTTCTGACCTGCCACCACAATCTAAAATTGATGATTTTTTATCCCAATTTCCTCTCCCCACAAATATATCGCCCGAACACAAACAATGGCTGGAAGAACCAATCTCACCACAAGAGATACAAGCAGTTATCAAGTCGCTCAAGCCTAATAAGTCTCCAGGGAGAGATGGCTTTACAGCCGAATTTTATAAAAAATGTAGCAATATTTTGGCCGATCCTTTAGCACTCACATGTAATCAGGTCCTAGAAGAAGGAATTATGCCTCCGTCTTGGAACCAAGCTAAAATTATACTCTTACCTAAACCTGACAAAGACCTGACTTTGACAAGTTCTTATAGACCTATCTCCTTATTGAACCAGGATTACAAGATTTGTACGGCAGCAATGACGTTTCGTCTTAACCACATCATTGAGCACTACATTAATATCGACCAGTCTGGCTTTATTCCACATAGGGAAATCACTGACAATACGCGTAAAGTGTTAAATGTAATCCAATACTGCAGGAAACATAATATTCAACCTTCCTTTATTTTATCAGTCGATTTTGAAAAAGCCTTTGACAGGGTAGAAACTCAATACTTAAACTCTCTATTGCAGAACATGAATTTCGGACCAAAATTTTTATCATTAATTAATACAATTTATCAGTCTCCTTCAGCGTGCATTCAAATTAATGGATCTTGTTCTGAAGACTTCACTTTGTCCAGAGGCACCCGTCAAGGTTGCCCTATTTCCCCTATATTGTTTGCAATCGCCATTGAGCCGCTAGCGCATGCAATCCGTTCCAACCAAGATATTCATGGTTTATTGTTGGATAACCACCAATTTAAATTGAGCCTTTTTGCTGATGATTTAACTCTTTTTTTGTCAAACCCAAAGTGTTCCTTACCTGCCTTAAATAAACTATTGGATTTGTTTGGATTAGTGGCAGGTTTACAAATAAATCATTCTAAAACCATTCTTTACCCTATTTTGTTGAATGACTTACACAGAGACTTCATCAAAAAGAATTATAACTTCAGTTGGGTTAAGGACTATTGGAAATATCTAGGTATTTTCATCCCTCTTCAATTTTCTGATCTTTTAAATTGCAACTATACTACGTTAACCAAATCATTGGAATCACTACCCAACTCAACATCTTCACCATTGTTGACCTGGATTGAAAAAATACAAACCGTCAAGTCTTTTGTATTTCCTAAATTTCTTTATTTATTTAGAGCTCTTCCGATCTTAATTCCTCAGCATATATTAAAGAAATGGCAGGCGGCCATGCTGAAATACATATGGAACAAATCCCTGCATAGAACCAGCTTTTCGACGCTACGCAGACTCCCGAAGAATGGTGGCTTATCCTTACCTGATCTATCCTTGTATTATGAAGCTTCTACACTAACAGGCATTATAAAACAATATAGCAAGAATTACCAAGCTCAATGGAAGATATTGGAGCTTTCATTTTTGAATTCAAAATCGTTTCAGGAGATCCTCTGGGACAAACCAACTCGCCGTCCTTCAACTTTACATGAAAATCTATTCTTACACAACTCTATGAAAGTTTGGGACAAATGGAAAACCATTTTGGTTTCTTCCCCCTCTTTACTTACCTTTTTTGTTGGTCAATCCTGGTTTCCTCCCGGATATGCAAACACATCATATAAAACCTGGAGAAACAACAACATTTTAAGGTTTAAAGACATCTGCAACAACTCTACTATCTTATCTAAATCTGCTCTAGAACTGCACTACGATTGCAAGATCCAATGGTTTGAATACCTTCAAGTTAGTGATCTTTGGAAATCTATTTTTAAAAATACAACACTCCAACCACTTACAACATTCGAAAAAATCCTTTCACAAGATGTTACTTCCTGCAATGGTATGATTGCTATTTTCTATAAAATACTACTTTTATATTCCTCTAGGGAACCAACATCATACCAGACCGCATGGTATAATGACTGTTCAATTCCTTTAGACGATTCTGTGTGGCACAAAATCTGGTCATCCCCCAGTATGTCCTCCAAATCTTTAAATGTTAGAGCTCAAGCCCTTAAACTGATGACACGATGGTATCTTACCCCAGCTAAACTTCATCACATTAATACCTTATACCCTTCTTCTTGCTGGAGACAGTGTGGCGAAACTGCAACATATTTCCACTGTTGGTGGTCCTGCAATAAAATTAGTTCTTTTTGGTTCTCTATTTTACAAGCCATCAAAACAATTACCAGAGTTAACTTACCTTTTTCACCTCCTCTTGTGCTCCTTGACCTCTGGGATGACATAGACATAACTAGAGCGAACAAAGAATTAATTTCTGTGTTATTAATGGCAGCCAAATCTGTTATAGCCAGAAATTGGAAGAGTACCAACTCACTAACATTACACCAATGGTATGTAAACATATGGGAATACTTTACAATGGAGAAAATAGCTTACTCCTTATCTTCCTCTAGCACCTACAAGGCACAGTCTCTATTTTATTCTAAATGGTCACCCTTTTTAGAAGCGGTTCATTTTAGCAATACTGTACCTACAGATACTATTCCTAAAAGGTATATGGAGATTATTTTAACCTTATAATGTCTACTCCTAAGCTGTAATATCTTTTTCAAACAAGTTTTGTTGTTGGCTTCTTGTAATTTAAATGTAATAATATGTGGTGCACATTCTTATTTTTACTGTTACTATTTTCATTGCTGATGTATTACTTACCTGTTTTTATATATTGTCTTACTTAGTTGTTTCTGTTTTTACTTGATGTTTTGTATTTGTTGAAGTTCTAAATAAAAAGTTAAAACCAAAAAAAAAAAAAAAAAAAAGTTTCTTTTGTAAACGCCGTGAATCTCTTATTAAACGGCTGTTTTCATAGTTCTGAGCCTCATTGCTCAATATCATTGCTTGTGAGTCTCCATCCTTCTTTAATATGTGAAGTGTTTTTGGTTTCTTCTTTGCTGGAGAAGCCTTCTCTAAGCCCTCATGGATGGTTGGTGATGCTTGCTCTGTGATGACTGATGACCCATTGGCAGCTATTCCGGGGATCTGAAGAGAATTCCCCTGGGGCTTGAGTGCTGTCTGGGACTGGAGAACTTCTCTCTGAGACAGCAAGAGATCAGGATTGCTGGTCCTGTGCAAAGAGCAGTTCTCCTTCCTTGAAGATAACTCCTGGAGTTTCTGGAATGCTGCTTCCAAGCGCTGGCTGACGACAAGCAATTCGGCACTTTTCTGCTTGAGTATTTTGGCCCTGCCTTGCAGGGTGTCCAGCTTGGCCTGCAGTCCCTGGCACTCCTTCTGTAAGGCTTCAATCTGCTTGTCTTTGGCCAGCAGGGCATTTGCTTGCTCATCCAGCTCTTTTGGCTTATCACACATTTCTCTAGTAGAACCATTCTGGCCCAGTGGTCCTGGGGGATCACGGACTCGGAGGTTAGACTCCTGGATGCCTGGGAAGCCGATCTCCTTTAGCGAAGTGCTCTCTTCAAGGGGAGCACATATTTCCCCTTGGGCATGCAGGGCGTTCCACGGGCCTGCGTTCTGCTGGTTGTGACTGCCACCAGGCAGCTGGCCTGGCTGTGGCAGGCCCCCTCGAGCATGTTCTCCTGCAGCCCCCCAACTGTTGGCTGCGCCTTCAGGGGGCAGGGAGGCCTGCCTGAATCCATGCAGGGACCCAGTAAGCAAACGCTCCCCTTCAAAGCGCCCCAGGATATATTGCAGGACGAGGCGCCTTTCCAGCTCGAGCTGAGCCTCTAGGTGGCGGATCTGGGTGGCCTGGTCACTGTTGGCCTCCCACCGGAGCTTGCCTAGGACCTCTTTGAGTCTGGCTTGGCACTGGGCGCTCGGCACCCCACCCGAACCTCCCCGACTGCCACTTCCCTGCAGGACCAACTCTTTGGCCAGCTGACGCTGTAGTTCTCGGGCCTGATGCATGGCAGCGTCACGCTCCTGCTTCAGGAACTTCTGGGACTCGTGCAGCTCGGCCTGTTTCCAGCGCAGGAGCTGCCGGATCTCGGCTTCCCGCTGCTTCTTTGTCTCCTCCTTAAGCTGCTGGAGCTCGCGGGCCCGCTGCTGCTCCCACTTGGAGTGCAGCCGGTCAGCCAGCAACTGCTGGTCCCGTGCGGCCACCTCGCGGAGCTCCCGAACCTCACGGGCGAAGCAACGCCGGGCATCTTCCAGTTCGGCCCGCAGCGCATCTCTTTCCCGCCGGTGGTCTTTGTGGGAAAGTAATGGGGAGGGCCTGCAGCCGCTGCCGCTTCCCCTGCTGTGACTGCCGCAGGATTGGTGCTGGTTTCTGGACGTAGACTGTGGAGTGGTGCGCATGGGCATAGGCCCCCGGCCTCCTCCTGAGCCCATGTTGACCATGTGAGGACAAACATGGGAATGAGGGCTTTTGGGGGAGGGAGCCATTAAATACTCTCAATGACTTATGACCTCACTACCTTTATTTCTGTGACGTGCCAATGAGTTACCACAGAAATGACATTTTGTTGTTGTCAAGGCAACCATGTGCCTCTCAAAAAAACCCCAACCCATTCATTACAATATAGACATAATTACATCAGCCTACCTTATAAGGCTATTTTTATGGATTACTATAACACAAGGTGTGTTTTGAACACTTGCCCATTGGAAACAACGGGAGAGGCTTGCAGGCCCTTTGGAAATAACGGGAGCCAGGAATCCCAACTGATTTGCATGGGTTCCATTGAAATACATTACAGCAGAAGAAAAGTTGCAAAGAAAATGTGGAATGGATTATCTGTTATTCAATCTGGGACTAGTCAGGGACTAGTCATTCCACTTGGGGACTAATCTGAAACTAAAATGACTGCCCCAGAATGGAATGACAGTCCCTGGGTGTAGAAGAAGCGTTCTAAGACTGGAATGACTGGCCCCAATGTGGAAAGACAGCCCCTGGGGGTAGGAGATGTGTTCTAGAATTGGAATTACAGCCCCCAGAGTGGAAATACACTCCCTGGGGGTAACAGATCTGTTCTGGGACTGAAATGAGAGGCCGCAAATTGGAATGACAGCCCATGGTAGTAGCAGAAGTGTTTTGGGACCCCAGTGACAGCCCCTGGAAGTAGCAGGGGTGTTCTGGAAATGGAATGACAGGCCACAGATTGGAATGACAGCCCCTGGGAGTAGTAGTAGTGTTCTGGGACTGGAATGACAGCCATCCATGGTGGAACGACAATCCCTAGGAGTAGCAGTTGTGTTTTGGGACTGGAATGACAGGCCCCAGAGTGGAATGACAGCCCTTGGAGGTAGCAGAAGTGTTCTGGGACTGCAGTGACACCCCCAGAGTGGAATGATAGTCAGGGACTAGTCATTCCACTTTGGGACTAATCTGGGACTAAAATGACTGCCCTAGAATGGAATGGCAGTCCTTGGGAGTAGAAGAAGGGTTCTAAGACTGGAATGACAGGCCCCAATGTGGAATGACAGCCCCTGAAAGTAGCAGAAGTGTTCTGGTACTGGAAT
Organism: Gekko gecko; assembly: GCA_029375565.1. NCBI lineage: Eukaryota > Metazoa > Chordata > Lepidosauria > Squamata > Gekkonidae > Gekko > Gekko gecko. The sequence goes on along the minus strand of JAPDNY010000001.1, from coordinate 297,265,814 downwards.
GACAGGCCACCAACTGGAAAGACAGCCCCTGGGGGTTAGAGGATGTGTTCTGGGATTGGAATTACAGCCAGAGTAGAAAGACACTCCCTGGGGGTAACAGTTGTGTTCTGGTACTGGAATAACAACATAACATAAGAACATAAGAGAAGCCAATGTTGAATCAGGCCAATGGCCCATCTAGTCCAACACTCTGTCACACAGCGGCCAAAAATATCAGGTGCCATCAGGAGGTCCAGCAGTGGGGCCAGGGCACCAGAAGCCCTCCCACTGCTGCCCCCTCCAGCACCAAGAATAGAGTGCACCACCTGCCCCAGACTGAGAGTTCCCATCTATACCCTGTGGCTAATAGCCACTGATGGACTTCTGCTCCATATGTTTATCTAATTCCCTCTTGAAACTGTCCATGCTTGCAGCTGCCACGACCTCCTGTGGCAGTGAATTCCATATGTTAATCACTCTTTGGGTGAAGAAGTATTTCCTTTTATCTGTTCTAACCCGACTGCTCAGCAATTTCATAGAGTGCCCACGAGTTCTTGTATTGTGAGAAAGGGAGAAAAGTACTTCTTTCTCAACCTGCTCAATCCCATTCATAATCTTATAAACCTCGATCGTGTCACCTCTTAGCCGTCGTTTCTCCAAGCTAAAGAGCCCCAAGCATTTTAACCTTTCTTCATAGGGAAGGTGTTCCAACCCTTTTATCATTCTAGTTGCCCTTCTCTGCACTTTTTCCAATGCTATAATATCCTTTTTGAGATGTGGTGACCAGAACTGTACACAGTATTCCAAATGAGGTCGCACCAATGATTTATACAGGGGCATGATGATACTGGCTGATTTGTTATCAGTTCCCTTCCTAATAATCCCGAACATAGTGTTGGCCTTCTTTATTGCAGCTACACATTGTCTAGACATTTTCATCGAGTTATCCACTACGACTCCAAGATCTCTCTCTTGGTCCGTCTCTGCCAGTTCAGACCCCATCAACGTGTATTTATATTTAGGATTTTTGGCTCCAATGTGCATCACTTTGCACTTGGCCACATTGAACCCCATTTGCCACGTTGACGCCCACTCACCCATCCTCAACAGATCCCTTTGGAGTGCCTCACAATCCTCCCTGGTTTTCACCACCCTGAACAACTTCGTGTCATCTGCAAATTTAGCCACATCACTGCTTACTCCCAATTCCAAATCGTTAATAAACAAGTTAAAAAGCATCGGACCGAGTACTGATCCCTGTGGTACCCCACTGCTTACCACCCTCCACTGAGAAAGTTTCCCATTTATACTCACTCTCTGTTTCCTATTTATAAGCCAGTTTTTGATCCACAAGAGGACTTGTCCTTTTATCCCATGACTATTGAGCTTACTTAGGAGCCTTTGATGAGGAACTGTATCAAAAGCTTTCCGGAAGTCAAGGTAAATAATATCTATTGGGTCCCCCTTGTCCACATGTTTGTTCACTCCCTCAAAAAACACTAACAAGATCTTCCCTTACAGAACCCATGCTGAGTCTGCCTCAATAGTTTTTGTTCATCAACGTGCCTACTAATTCTTTCCTTAATAACAGTTTCCACCAACTTACCCGGTATCGATGTCAGACTGACTGGCCTGTAATTTCCCGGATCTCCCCTGGAGCCCTTTTTAAAGATGGGAGTGACATTAGCTACCTTCCAGTCCTCAGGAATGGAGGCAGATTTTAAAGAAAGATTACATATTTTTGTCAGGAGATCCACAAGTTCACATTTGAGTTCTTTCAGAACTCTCGGATGAATGCCATCCGGGCCTGGTGATTTATTAGTTTTTAAATTGTCCATCAGTCGGAGGACTTCCTCTCTTGTTACCGCAATCTGATTCAGGTCTTTCAAACCCCCTCCTGAAATCGGTGCTTCTGGAGTGGGCAAACACTTCTCCTCTTCCACAGTGAAGACAGAGGCAAAAAATGCATTCAGCTTCTCAGCCATTTCCCTATCATCCTTCACTACTCCTTTTACCCCTTGGTCATCCAAGGGCCCCACTGCCTCCCTGGCTGGTTTCCTACTTCTAATGTATTTGAAGAAAGTTTTATTGTTGGTCTTTATGTTTTTTGCGATATGCTCCTCATATTCCCTTTTTGCTTGCCTGATCACAGACTTGCATTTTATTTGCCATAGTCTGTGTTCCCTTTTATCAACCTCACTAAGACTAGCTTTCCACTGCTTAAAGGAATCCTCCTTACTTTTTACAGCTTCCATTACTTTATTTGTTAACCATGCAGGCTTTTTTCTATACCTATTTGTACCTTTCCTAACCTGCGGTATATATTTTTTCTGAGCTTCTAGGATTGTCTTTTTAAATAGTCTCCAAGCTTCCCCAATGGTTTTGACCTTCTCCACTCTTCCTTTCAATTTCTTCCTCACATGTCCCCTCATACCAGAGAAGTTACCCCTTTTAAAGTTAAAAGTCAGTCTTTTTGGGCAACTCCCTATCTGTACTAATGTTAAACTCAATGACATTATGGTCACTGTTCCCAAGTGGTGCAATCACTTTTACATCTCTCACCAGGTCTTGGGTGTTACTTAGGACCAAATCCAGGATCGCCTCTCCCCTGGTAGGATCTGTGACCATCTGTTCCACAGCACAGTCATTGAGAGTGTCTAAGAACGCAATCTCTTTTTCCCGACTAGAACTCATATTGACCCAATCAATGTGTGGGTCGTTAAAGTCACCTATTACAACACAGTTATTTCGTCTAGCCGCTATCTTTAATTCATTCATCATTTTATAATCCTCCTCTATCTTTTGATTAGGTGGGCGATAACAAACTCCCGCTGTTAAGCCTCCTTTTGGACCCACTATTTCAACCCATAGCATTTCCAGAAGCGAATCCAATTCTCTTACCCTCTCAATCTTACTGGACGGTATACCCTCTCTGACATACAGAGCCACCCCACCTCCAACCCTTTCCCCCTATCCTTCCGATATAATTTATAACCAGGAATCACCGTATCCCACTGATTTTCCTCATCCCACCAAGTTTCTGAAATACCCACAATGTCTATTTCCCCCCCCAACACCAAGCATTCCAACTCCCCGATTTTACCTCGGAGACTTCTAGCATTTGTGTATAAACACTTATAGTTTCCCAGGTTTGTTAAGCCCACAGCCTTTTTCTTGCTGCCTCGAGACCTTGCCAGGCAGTTCCTATCATTAGCCACAGTCTCAGTGGACAATTGTAATCCATTTCCTTGTACAAAAGTAATAGCTACCCCTTCATCTCTTTGAGATGAGCCATCCCGAACCAGAGACTTTTCATCTCCTGTCGGCTTTCCCCCATTATTCAGTTTAAAAACTGCTCTGCCACCTTTTTGATTTTGAGCGCCAGCAGCCTGGTTCCTTCTCGGGACAAGTGGAGACCGTCCCTTTTGTACAGCTCCCTCTTGTCCCAAAAAGCATCCCAGTGCCTAACAAACTTGAACCCTTCCCCCTACACCACCGTCTCATCCACGCATTGAGACTCCTGATCTGTGCCTGTCTCTCCGGCCCTGCGCGTGGAACAGGTAGCACTTCCGAGAAGGCTACCTTGGAGGTCCTGGCCTTGAACTTCCTGCCCAGCAGCCTAAATTTCTCCTCCAGGACCTCACGACTGCATTTCCCCACATCGTTGGTGCCGACGTGCACCATGACCACTGGCTCCTCCCCAGCACTATCTACCAGCCTATCTAAAACATGCGTAATGTCCGCTACCTTCGCACCAGGCAGGCAAGTCACCATACGGTCAGTACGCGGGTTCGCCACCCAGCTGTCTACCTGCCTAAGGATCGAATCACCAACTACCAAGAGCCCCCTCCCACCCTTCCCAGGGACGGTTCCTTGGTACGAAAGGATACCCGTTCACCAGCTGAAGAAGAGGTCCCTTCTGAGGGCACATTCCCCTTAGCCTCAGCATGGTGCCCCGTTTCCCCTTGACCCTCATGCTCCCTGGCAGCAGCCGGGCTGCCAGATCCAGAGTGGGACATATCTAACAAGTCCCCGAGAGTCTTCCCCGTGCACCTAACTGACTGTCCCTGCTTCTCCAGGTCAGCCACCTTGGCCTCAAGGGAGCAAACTCACTCCCTGAGAACCAGGAGCTCCTTGCACCGAGCACACACCCAAGACTTCTGACCAGTGGGCAGATAGTCATACATGTGACACTCCAAGCAAAACACTGGATAGCCCCCAACCCCCTGCTGGCATTCTGGCTTCATAATTGTTTTTAAACAAATACTTTTCTATAACCCCCCTTTTAAAACACTTCGTATTTATATGGCTCCTGTTGTAGGAGTCTACTTACCTTACCTTACCAAGGAGCCAAGGTCCCTGGCTTTCTGGCTCTTCCTGTGCTTCTTACAGAGCCCCTAGGCTCAGAGCCCCTAGGCTCAGAGCCACAGGCAAAGAGCCTTGCCCTTTTGCTCTCGCCCTTCGGCTCGTGCCAGAGGCTCGTGCCTCTTGCAAACTTCCTGCCTTAAATAGAATTGTCTCCCAGGAGAGGGTGTGGCCAGCAGCTACTCAAATTCACCCAAGGCACTTAATGACAGTCAAACAATGACCCTTTCACACCCCAACTCCAGCAGCCAGGAGTCTGCTATTCAATTTCACCCAAGCACTTAATTACAGGCAAACAATGACCCTTTCACACCCTAACTCCAGCAGTCCGGAGTCTGCTATTCAATTTCACCCAAGCACTTAATTACAGGCAAACAATGACCCTTTCACACCCTAACTCCAGCAGTCAGGAGTCTGTTACAACTCACCCACACACTCCCAAATACAGTCCCTGACATTCAGCTAAAGCACCTCAGCTGAAAGTAAATAAATAAAAATACCACTCACCCCTCTGGCAGCTCAAACACCTTGCTCCTTCTCAGAGCTCAGCTGGGTCGACTCTGCTTCTGGCAAACTTCCTGCCTTAAATAGAATTGTCTCCCAGGAGAGGGTGTGGCCAGCAGCTACTCAAAATCACCCAAGGCACTTAATGACAGTCAAACTATGACCCTTTCACACCCCAACTCCAGCAGCCAGGAGTCTGCTATTCAATTTCACCCAAGCACTTAATTACAGGCAAACAATTACCCTTTCACACCCCAACTCCAGCAGTCAGGAGTCTGTTACAACTCACCCACACACTCCCAAATACAGTCCCTGACACAGTACCTTCTCAGCTAAAGAACCTCAGCTGAAAGTAAATAAATAAAAATACCACTCACCCCTCTGGCAGCTCAAACACCTTGCTCCTTCTCAGAGCTCAGCTTCAGCATCTGGCCTTCCAGGGAACACTCAGGTTTGATTTCTTTTAGGACTGACTGATTTGATCTCCTTGCAGTCCAGGGGACAATCCTGAGTCTTCTCCGGCACCATAACTCAAAATAATCTATTCTTCGGTGCTTGGCCTTCTTTATGGTCCAACTCTTGCAGCCATACATTACTACTGGGAATACCATTGCTTTGACCATACAGACTTTTGTTGGCAGGGTGATGTCTCTACTTTTCATTATGCTGTCTAGGTTTGCCATCGCTTTCCTCCCAAGCAGCAGGCGTCTTTTAATTTCATGGCTGCAGTTGCTGTCTGCAGTGATCTTGGATCCCAGGAACGTGAAATCTGTCACTGCTTCCATGACTTCTCCTTCTATTTGCCAAGAAGTGATGGGGCTGGATGCCATGATCTTAGTTTTTTTGATGTTGAGTTTCAAGCCAACCTTTGTGCTGTCCCCTTTTATCCTTAGCAAGAGGCTCTTGAGGTCCTCTTCACTTTCTGCCATTAGAGTGGTGTTGTCTGCATATCTGAGGTTATTGATATTTTTCTTGGCAATCTTAATTCCAGCTTCTGAATCATCCATGCCAGCATTTTGCATGTCGTACTCTGCATATAAATTAAAATAAGCAAGGGGACAATGTACATCCTTGTCATACTCCTTTTCCTATGCTAAACCCAAGTCTTGTTTTTACTGGCTGGATAGAGCTTCTCCATCTTTGACTGCAAATGATATAAACAATCTGATTTCGGTGTTGCCCATCTGGTGATGTCCATGTGTAGAGTCGCCTCTTAGGTTGTTGGAAGAGGGTGTTTGCTATGACCAGCATGTTCTCTTGACAAAACTCTGTTAGTCTTTGCCTGGTTTCATTTTGTTTTCCAAGGCCAAACTTACCTGTTATTCCGGTTAACTTTTGACTTCCTACTTTAGCATTCCAGTCCCCTGTGATGAGGAGGATATCTTTTTTTGGTGTTAGATCTAGGAGATGTTGTAGGTCTTCATCGAACCGGTCCACTTCAGCCTCTTCTGCATCAGTGGTTGGGGCATAGACTTGGATTGCTGTGATGTTTAATGGTTTGCCTTGGATTCAGACTGAGATCATTCTGTCATTTTTGAGATTGTATCCCATTACTGCCTTTCGCACTCTCTTGTTGACTATAAAGGCCACACCATTTTTTCTACGGGATTCTTGGCCACAGTAGTAGATATAATGGTCTTCTGAGTTAAATTCACCCATTCCTGTCCACTTTAATTCACAGATTCCCAAGATGTCGATGTTCATTCTTGCCATCTCATTTTTTACCACATCAAGCTTACCTTGATTCATAGATCTTACATTCCAGGTTCCTATGCAGTAATGCTCTTTGCAGCATCAGAGTTTCCTTTCACCGTCAGACACATCCACAACTGAGCGTCCTTTCAGCTTTGGCCCAGCTGCTTCACTCTTTCTGGGGTTACTTGTACTTGCCCTCTGCTCTTCCCCAGTTGCATATTGGACACCTTCCGACCCAAGGGGCTCATCTTCCAGCGTCATATCTTTTAGCCTTACTGTCCATGGGATTTTCTTGGCAAAGATACTGGAGTGAGTTGCCATTTCCTTCTCCAGTGGATCACATTTTGTCTGAGTTCTCTGCTGTAGTCTGTCTGTCCTGGGTGACCTTCCACGGCATAGCCCACAGCCTCATTGAACTACGCAAGCCCCCTCGCCACATCAAGGGAGAGTGCTCCATGAGGGGTGTTGCTGTCATATTTTGCCTCTGTTGAACAGGCCTAGGAATGGTGCTGGTACCATACAAGAATCAGAGATACACTGGTGTCATTGTCTTAGGTTTTGGATATCAGCGTATTAGTTTTTTTTTATTTTATGATCATGCTGAAGAAAGCTAGAAGTTAATATTGGTGTTCTCTCCATTTAGTCTGGATGTCTTCCAATGTGTCTGGTCTGCAACACACACACCATGCGGGTAAACAAAGAGCTGTTGTGAAAAGAATTTGGAATCAAGAAGTCTCTGAAGTATTTGACTGGAATATTTGACCTTCTACAGAATGACCCTGTTTTGATCCCAGATTCTGTGCATGAAAATGGGGGGTAAGGAATGAACAAAATGTTTTGTTTGCTTTCAAATGTGTGCGCATGGGGTTTGCTTGGTACTCTGTGTCCGACTTGGATTTGTTATGTAAAAAAATTGTTTGTCCATTTTGTTCTTCAGAAGACTGCTTGTCTGAGTAGTCATGCTGACATCAAGGCCCAAGTGTGGAAGGCACTATAATTGCACCCGTTAAGAAAGTGTAAAGTTCAATTTACAAAGTAAGGTTACAGTCCTAAGAAACATTACTAGGAAGTAGCTTCATGGTTTGATAGGGTCCTTCTCTTCCATATTTCTATAAAAACATGGAAACCTCCGTTTCCTATGAGTAGTTACAGTTGAAGTCGTAGTGATTTTTATGAGATTTGAGCTTGGCTGAGGAACTTGACAGTGCTAACGTATATATCACTGCCAAGTCTGCAATGAGAGAAAGATTATTTGTATTTCATTGATATGTGACTGTTAAGAACAGATTTTAAATAACTAAAATGGCAGCTACTTTATTCTTTGAGGTGGGGTTGCCAACTGGCCTGGAGAAAAATGTCCACTTCCTTTAAATGGAGGTTTAATGTACAGAAAAGGGCAGCTGAAGTTTTTCACAAGATGAAAATAAATAACATCCCATAAAGCCTTTGTTAAAGGGACAGGACATTTTTCTCCAGGCTGGTTGAAAACTCTGCATTGCAGATGTGTCATAAAAGTAGCAGATGCAAAGATTCGGCAATATTTTCAAGATATCTTGACCAATATACAATATGTAGCATAAAAATGACATGACTGTGCATTGTCTTCTTTGTCACTGTAACAGCAGACTATAATACCTATACCCCTATACTAAGTGGGCTTAAAAAACACAGAAAACCATTTATTTAAATGGGACCTGCGTCCAAGTAGGTAGCTTAACCAAATGTGGAAGGCCACCAATAATCCAGCAAAAATTAGTTGCAACCAAATTGTATTCTATTGTGAAGCGTGAATCCGTGGAGAGAGGAGAGACATGGGAAAGGGGAGTGCAAGGCCCCTAGTGCAGTGTTTTTCAACCTTTTTGTGCAAAGGCACACTTTTTTCATGAAAAAAATCACGAGGCACACCACCATTAGAAAATGTTAAAAAAAATTAACTTTGTGCCTATATTGACTATATATAAAGTAATTCTCTTGAATAGGAATCAAATAAACACAAAGAAATTATTTTATAATTACTTTATTATGAAATAATAATACTTTATTTTATAATTGTTCATATGTTACGGATGAAATTGGAATTTTTCCCACGGCACACCAGACAATATCTCACGGCACACTAGTGTGCCACGGCACAGTGGTTGAAAAACACTGCCCTAGTGAACCTTGCAGTCTTATTCTATGCATGTTGACTCAAGATTAAATCACACCGAGTTCAGTGGGGCATACTCCCACATAACTGTGCACAGAACTGTGGTCTTAATCTGGAGATACAGTGGACTTTCACTGGTGTTTTTATACATGTCTCTGCTTCAAAGATAGGCACTGTGCTTAAATTCTGTAGCGTTCAGACTCATTCCTCTGCCCCTGCTTTAAGGCCTTTGGTTGCATGTTCCATGAAAGAACCGCCATCCGGTGAAAAAGCTCTGAAGCTTTCCTGAACTGGAAGAAATCTGTCTTCCCCTCCCCTTCTAGATACAAGTGTGTAACAAATAAAATAAACTAAGTAGCTATGGGCAGCTTAGTAAATCATTTTGTAAATTAGTGATTTTCCGGTGTTTATTTGCAAAGCTGCTTTCACTAGGTCCTGTTTTTCTATTGTGCCTGTGCAGCTGACAGAGGCACCACCTGGTGGCTAGTTTTACCTCTGTTAACCAATGTACTCCTCAGGTCAAATTTATATACTTTATGCATAATTTTGTTGCTATATACAAGCTATTATTATCCAGTTAATAACATTTCAGATGAACGATGCTTCTTCTTTATTAATATTCAGGAAAAGAACACATCTCTTATCCACTGGGCTGAAAACTTAGGTGACGTATATCCTTCTATTTAACAGCCAGAGGATTACCCCTTAACTGAACAAAAAGGTTTACAGAAAAATCTGGTTTTGGAAAAATAAAATACATGGGTTAATTAAAAACACCAAATGGTAAGGGATGTCTGTGTATCAGACACCCATTATTTGGGTAGTGTCTTGGGTTGTTGTAGCAAACTGGTGCTTAATTTTGAGGTAACAACCACAGCAGCATCCAGAAGGTGGTAAACTGGGGGAGGAAAGGGGAAGCAGGGGGAAAGGGTGAGGGAGGAATAGAAAATTCAGGGGATACAAGGGGGGAAAGTAGGAAAGTGGCAGCTGGCTAGTTAAGGGGCGCGCTGTGGGGCCAAAACCAACAAGGTGGAAAGGAAAGTGGAGTTGAAGGCAAAGGGAGGCAAACAGGGGCCAGCAAAGGGCCATCTCCCCCATGAATTCTTGGTGGTCCACAATTATTGTACATTTGATGGCTACTTCTGCCAGTGAATGATCAGTTGGAGCTTTTTTGAGGGAAGTTTGGCTGAGGGGGGGGAACTTACTCTGATCCTAAGGAAAGGAGAGGCTGACAAGACTTGGAAAGCACATCAGCTGAGGGTTATTAACAAAGGAGTTAATAATCATGAGATGCACTGTACTTTTCAAAACTGGTTTAGAGATTCTTTGGATTCCCTCTGACATCCTGTTCTCTTTCATCACCGGTGAGCAATTCTATCAGAAAACCAATCTCAGCCAATCGTAAAACTCTGTAATATCCAAATATATCAGTTGGATCCCACCATGTGATAGCAGAAGAAAATTTTTACTTCACTCAGTTTTGTTTGCCCAAGAACTGCTATAAGGTCAAGTGCTGAATTTTACTATCTGATCAGTGTTGCTGTATGCAAAAATCAAAAGGCTATTTGAGGCATTCATTATATTTGGAAGTGCAATATATGATTTGACAAAATAAGTCATTACTGGGGGAAGGGTATGCTGAAATCTACCTTGCACTCTTGAGCAAGTGAGATCCCACCCTATATATTAATAAATTTTCATTTATTTATTTAGATATGTATATTCCACTTTTCCTCCCACTGGGGACCAAAGAACAGAATAGTTCTCCTCTTCTCCATTTATCCTAACAACAACCATGTGAGGTGGGTTAGGTTGAGTGTGTCAGAGCAGGGAGCTGAAACCTGGGTCTCCCAGATCCTAGTTTGACACTCTAACCATTACTATTGATCAATGGTCACTAACAATTACTAATGGTCACTAAGCCCCTGCCCACTTCATTAGTGGCCAGCCGCCACACTGCAACTTAGCAGAAGGGAGCGAGGGGCAACTGCCCTTGGTCCCTCCTCTCTCAGACCCCGTTAGCATTCTGGAAGGAGAGGGAGAGTGTAACACCTTCCGGTGCTCTGCTTTCATCAGTTTGTATTTATTCTTGCTTTGCTAGCCACCTTGGGTTTTTCTCTTGAACAAAATGTGGAAGAGAAATATAATAAAGAAACCCATGTCAATTTTTAAACAATATTGTGGAGACCTACTGTTTTCTTCCATCCAGTACTTGTTTCATGAGTCAAGGTTCCATTAAAGAAATCATCATCATCGGATTTTTGTAGAAAAAGCCCAGCAGGAACTCATTAACATAATAGACCACACCCAACAGCAGGAACTCATTAGCATCTTAGGCCACACCCTGACAGTGCAGCTCATTAGCATATTAGGCCACACCCCATGCCTTCCCTTGCCTTGCTTGGGCGCCCCACGGCTGCGGGGACCCTGGGCAAGCCCCCCCCTTAAAAGGAAGGGTAGGCAGTTTAACTGCCTTCCCTTGGCTTGCCCGGGTGCCCTGCAGCTGCAGGGAGCCCGGGCAAGCCAGCCCTTGGACAAGCCAGGGAAGCATGGGGAGGCATTTAAATGCCTCCCCGATCCTTCCAGGGGCCCCCCCAGCCTGCCTGCCTTGGAGTCGCCGGGTGTGTGTGTCACTCTCCGGGCCTTCCCTCTGTAGCCACATACACAGAGGTTTTGGCTGTAGTGTGCATGGCCAACTCTGAAGCCAGCCAGAACTCCGTTCCTGTGCGTTCCTGCCCAAAGGAGATTTGGGGATAGAGCCTGGGAAGGACAGGGACCTCAGTGAAGTACAATGCCATAGAGTCCACCTTCCAAAGCATCCATTTTCTCAAAGGGAACGTATCTTGGTAATCTGGTGGTGAGCTGTAATTTTGGGGGATCCCCAGGTCCCACCTTGAGGCTGGCATCCCTGATTAGCTATCAGGTTTATTGAAAAGCCTGCAAAAAAACCAACAACCTGCAATGGCATGGTAGGAAAAAAATGTTGGGAAAATGGCATTCACCGCAGGCTGGTGGCAGAAAAATGGTACATGATGTGCTAACACACTTGAAGAAGAGATTGGATTTATACCCCACCCTTCACTACCCAAAGGAGTCTCAGAGCGGCTTACAATCTCCTTTCCCTTCCCCTCCCCACAACAGACACCCTGTGAGGTAGGTGGGGCTGAGAGAGCTTTCTCGAGAATTGCTCATGAGAGAACTTGTGACTGGCCCAAGGTCACACCAGCAGCTGTATGTGGAGGAGTGGGGAATCAAACTTGGTTCTCCCAGATTAGAATCCACGCTTCTAACCACTACACCAAACTGGCTCTCACATTTAGGAAACAGTGAGTTGAGGATGGGGGAAACTTAGAAAGAAGACAATTAGAGCATCACACACATGCACACACATGTGCTCCATTTTGGAAGCCAAGATGCAGGAAAAAACCTACATGTAGAAGGAGCCACAGTGCTTCTTCCAGCTGTGCTGGAGTTCCAGATTTCCTCTGTCCAGAAATATAAAGGAAAATTCTTGTGTAACCTTTCAGTCTGAACTATAGCAATAACAACAGAAGATAATAAAATGCAGAAGAAGAAAAGTTTGCAGCGGGTCGAACTGTCAGACACAGAAAACGCCACCGGTTTATATCCATTCTTCCTTTTGTTCCCCTGTCGCTTCCATTAATGTAATGGCTAACAGAACTCCCCTTTCCTTTATTCTTCAAGGATATGTTTTCTTAGTCTTCCCTTCAAAAGCCGGCAGAGCAGACATGTCAGGTCATTATTTCACGCTGCAGTTGAATTACTCCCTAGTATGCAGGAGTCTTCCTCTGTTCAATGGAAGGAAAGACAGTTCATTCACTAAGGCTACTATTTTTAAGTACAGTCCTGGCTTTGAAGAGTTCAAAACGGGCTTCCAAGTAGATGTCATCAAAGACAAAGGTAATTAGTTAAACCTCATTAGACATCACGTGAGAGCTATAGCTCCTCCCAGGAAAGGGGTCGCGTAAGAACAGCCTGGATGTAGTTCTATACTTAGAGCAAGCATCAGAGTTTCGGAGTGGTGGAGGCTGTGTGCTTCAAAAAAGAAAAACACCTCTCGGTCTTGGGAAGTGTTCTTCAATCAAAGAGTGTTTGCTTTGTCAAGCCGGTTCTAATGAATCTTGTGGGATTTCTACTTTGGAGGAAGCCGCATCAGTAAGGACAGTTAAACGATGGAGCTAGGAAAGGCTAAACTTCTGCGAACTGGCCTTAATGCCTTGTACCAGGCCATACACCCTGTGCATGGGATTGCCTGGACAGACGGAAAGCAGGTGGCACTGACTGCGCTGCATTTTCATAACAAAGAACTGAGGTTTGGTGACTCAAGCGTTATTGGCCAGTTTGAACATGTTCATGGACTTTACTGGAGCCCGAGTTATTCTGCCAACACCCCAGCTTTGCTTGCAGTGCAGCATAAAAAACATGTGAGCGTTTGGCAGCTAAGTCATAATGTTTCAGAAAAGAATAAGCTCTCGATTTCTCAGACCTGTGAAACTGGGGAACCATTCCAATTGCTCCCCCAGGGTTGTGTATGGCACCCGAAGAGGGACATTTTGTCTGTACTTACCAAACGGGACGCATCTGTTTTATATGCTGTTCGTTCAGATAATTCTAGAGTTAAAGCAGATATCAAAAGCAGCGGTCTCATCCACTGTGCCTGTTGGACGAAGGATGGTAATCGTTTAGTTGTTGCTATTGGCAGTGCTCTTCATTCTTATATATGGGATGATACTCAGAAAACACTGAATGCTTGTTCCTTCTGCCCAATATTTGACGTTGGGGGGTACATCTGCGCTATTGAAGCTACTCTGGATTTCCAAATTGCAGTAGCTACTGAACTTCCTATTGATAAGATCTGTGGCTTAAATGCAGGTATTACATTTGAAATGCCAGCAGGTACTGAAACAGGTTCCTTAACTTCACAATCTACAGTGATTGGGGATGAGGAATATTCTATGGACCAGAGAAGAAAGTCTGTAGATTCAGACAAGTCAGCAACAGTTGATTCAGTAGCTTCGTCTTCCTCAGGCCCTGTGGATTTAACGCACATCCTTGCAAACCACAGAAGATCTGATCCCAGTCCTCTCATTCCTTTGAGAAGGAAGGATTACCCTTCAGGAACTGGCCAAGATTCATCGTACTTGATCCTAGTGACTTTTGAAGGAAAGGTAACCACAACTAGAAAAGTCAGCATTCCGGGCATCTTAGTCCCTGATATAATTGCTTTTGACTTTAGAGCTCAAATTGTGGCAATCGCCTCCAATACATGTAATATTGCTTTAGTCTACTCCGTAACCTCATCGTGTATGCCCAACATTCAACAAATCCAGCTAGATAAAAACGACCGACCGAAGGGCCTATGCTTTTTGACAGACAAACTCTTGCTAATTTTGATTGGCAAGCAGAAATTCACTGATCCTGTACTTATTCCATCATCTAATTCAGAAAGATATATCATCCGGCTGATGGTCAAAGAATTAATATTTGAAGAAGAATCGTCAGCAAAATCTGATGCCACCCAGAGTCTACCTTCTAGTTTTGAGTCGTCTGTGACTATTCCTGGGAAAAGAGGAAGAGAGCTGTTAATACCAGATAGCACTATTATCCAGTCTCCTAGTCGAAGAAGACAAATATTGGAAGAAGCAAAGAGTCCTAGTTATGAACAAAGTTCTTCATCCAGTGTGAGTGATTTTGATGATAAAAGACTTGCATGTGATGCGTCTGTTGCTCTAGAAACTTTGGATGCTGAACCAGTTAACCGATCAGTGGCCTTGCTTGGTCTCAGAACACCCACCAAGTTTTCAAACAAGCTAATGTCTCCTAAAGTGATGCAAGAGACCTTGAATTCTCCCCCCAATAACATTTTGCCTAGTGAAAAAGGAGCAAGTCACATATCCCGGAATCTGGAAAGATTGTGTGGCAGCTTCAGTGACTTACAACTACGACTTCTTGAACTAACAGACTTCACTAAAAATGGGAACAAACTATCTCTAGCCTACCCATCTTCTCAACAGCCACCTTTTGTTTACATCACCTTCCAGGTAACTATATTAACTTTATAACTTTTTTCCTAGGTAAACTGGCATTCTTTGAGTTTTTAAACTGGTTAAGTGATGCAATTTAATTAGCAGGTTTCACATGATTATTAGCCTTTGCTGGGTTTGAACTGAATTGTTGTTACGTCTGATATCCAGCAGAGGAAAATCCAGAGATTCTTTTCCTTTACTGTTCAAATTGCTACCAATGTTTTACAAATCATTAATTTAGAAACTGCTTTAAAATATTTCCACACTATTTGCCGTCAAAGCTGTTTGGCAGCCATATATACCAGCTTTTAAAATAGCTATTTTGTCAGTCCAAAAAATTCAAAGCAACTTATTAGATCTCTTAGCAAGAAGATATAATCTTCAAAGGTTCGTGGATTAAGAATTCAGGAAATATATAGTAAAATCCTATGCAGAATTACTTCAGTCTAAACTCTTTGGTTTCAGTGGACTTAGAGAAACTCTTGGTCCATGGGGTTGCGAAGAGTCGAACTCAACTGTGCAACTGAACAACAACAACAACAACAGAGAAACTCTGCATAGGATTGCACTAACAGGATAGTAATATTTCAATATGTAATGAAGTCATTTTTTAAAAAGTCAAAGACTCATCCTCATATATACAAAAGGGATTCTTTCTCTCTTTTCTTTGAGATGCCTTTCTCTCTTCCTATTCTTTAAGGAAATTATTAACAACAAAATCAGTTACTTGTTTTTAACTACACACATTTTAGTCTTGCTGGTGACAAAAAAAGAGAGAATTCCCTTAAGTTTCGTAGTCAATAGTTTAGCTTGGAAGTATGAAACAAACTGAAGCAAAACAGCCATAATTCCTATGTTGAATAATATTCTCACAGCAAAATAAAGTGATAACACAGCAAGGCAAATATCTTTTCTTCTTCTGTCTTCCATTAAGCTCCATTGATTCCTTCCAAACAAAATTCACATGTCACTTTAATCACTTACTGTCACCCATCCTATTGTTTGTGCGCACATGTGAAAAAGAGCTTTAAACATCCTTGTATGGTTTCTCAATCAATGAATGACCATGCAGGGAGGTTGAGTTACAATTCTATTCCAATACATTCATGATTTTGACCAGATTTTCGGGTTCTTAAACCACACATCCTTTTAAAATTGATATACTCCAAAGCTTGACTCTGCATTCTACCAGGCAGAAAACTGTAGTGTATTTTCATTGGTTTTTGAATAAAGTTACAGCAGCAAAGTGGATTTCTTTTGAGTTCATTATGTCAGAGACAATTTAATCATAGGGCAAATGGACATTTGCTCAGGGCCGGGCTGCAATTTCTCTGTGACCCTCCCTGCCCATTACCTCTGTGCCTACTTCTAGGAGGGATCTTTTAGACCCTGCACTGCCACCTCTGAAAGACAGCTATTGTTACTGCAGCATCATACTCAAAGAATGGTTACAATGGTGGGAAGAGGGTGAGAAGGCGGCAGAGAGAAGGGGACACAGACACAGTTGCGATAAGGCACAGAGGCCTGGAGCATGAGGAGCTAGAGCTCAATGCCCATCCCCAGCCTTGCATAAGGGATGGATGATATCAATAACAGCCTACTTATGTATGTCTGCACCAGTGTCCTTTGGCTGCAGTGTTTTGTGCATTGGCTTGTTTTCCACTGACTGTCCCAGTGGTCCTGCTTGTGTGTTTTCAATACAAATGGGCCTCATTTCATCCAGACTTATGAGCTGTTCTTTGGCTTGGGTGATTTAAGGAGAAACACACAGAGACAAATGTAAATTCCTTTCTTCTTTTTGCTGAGTTAGTGGGGCTTCATGGAAGAAGAGAGAAAGCCCGAAGGAGTTGGGAGTAGGGGAAGTGATATTAAAGAAGGAAGAAAAGCTATGAGGAATGGAGGAAAGGGAGCTCAGCTTGAAAGGTGGACATGATGGCGTTTCACTGTTCTAAGCTAATTAATAAAAGAATCACTTTCCAGCCACCCAGGAAGGCCTCAGGCAAAGTTACAAAGTGATTAATGAAATAATCAGATTAAAACTGCTAAATACAAGCTAACCCTCACCCTCATTTCAAATTCAACTGCCTTTACTGTTCACAAACTTGCTTACAAAACAAGAGTAAAAAAGAACAGTAAGTTAGGAGTTCGAGATAAAATTATGTCATTGCATTCACATACTTGTCCATACGCTGATATGCTATTCCCTAGCTGTTCAGAATCTGTAAACCTTTGACTGAACAAAGTTTGCTAACTTAACTGTGCACAGCAAACCCCAAACTGTTTCCATTCATTTGGGGAATTCAGTTGGGGAATTTTTTTAGACCACCACGCAAACTGCAGACGTGCTGCTATAATGGCATAAAGTACAAATTCATATTATACTGTACACCAATAATACTAGTTATGGATTACAGGGATATTTCAGTTTCCACAATTTCCATCCTATACGTGAGACAATTTTAGTTATTTATTTCCTTCACTTATACCCCACCTTTTCCCCAACAGGGACACAATCCTATATCCCATTTCCAAAGGACACATGCAGTAGTTACCATAAGCAGGCATCATTCTCCCCCCTCTATTTTATCCTCACAGCAACCCTGTCAGGTTGACTGGTCTGAGTCTGTATAACTGGCCCAGGAGCACCCAGCAAGCATCCGTGGTAGACTGGGGATCTGCACCTAGATCTCCCAAATCCTAGTCCAGCACTGTAACCTCTATATCACACTGGATTGCCCTTTTTTGGATAGCTACTAGAGAGGCTCACATTTTTTAATGTTGTCCCACATTAAAAACAAACAAACATCATCATGTTAGCAAACTAATGCATTATAGAAAAATATTTGGTAGTGAATTCTCCATGATATGCTTCATGGAGTGAGGCTTCCCCCCCCCCCCTTTTAACATCAGGAAGCATTAAAAGATACCTGTCTGTCTACAGTTTTAAGCAGTACAGGGGGACTGTCAGATCCAGGTGAGGAAATGCCTGGAGATTTGGGGCTGGAGCCTGGGGAGGACAGGGACCTCAGCTGGGTGCAGTGCCATAGAGTCCACCCTTCAAAGTATCCATTTTCTCCAAAGGAAGTGATCTCTGTAGTCTAGAAATGAGCTGTAATCCCGGGGAAGGCTGGCATCTGTAAAAATGGCTCATACTACCATTTGTGAGGGAAGGTAGCCTAGAAGTGAAGAGCTAGTTAAGACAGGGAGAGGTAGCATTATTTTTCAGATACATGTCTTACAAAAGCCATTTGGAAAGAGACATGTATGGAATATTTTCCAGCATAAGGAATAATCACTGGTATGCATATTCAGTGTAAATGTTTAGGGTTGAAATGTCTACAGCACCGCAGAACCGGACACTGAAAGGGGTAGGGTCTAGTGATGTCCCATTAAGTATCATTACTAATGGTAATACCTCCACACAATACTACCTGTGAATGTGTATTATTCCACTCAGGGCTTTTTTTGTAGAAAAAGCCCAGCAGGAACTCATCAGTATAATAGGCCACACTCCTGACAGCACAGCTCATTAGCATATTAGGCCACACCCCATGTTACCTGAAGTGTAGTTATCCAGCCAGAGCCACCTTTTGCTTCTTATTCTGTTTACTTTGTTTGTTCTCAAAACCCAGGGCTTCTTTTGTAGCAGGAACTTCTTTCCATGTTAGGCCACACATACCCTAATATAGCCAATCCTAATAACTTTCTGCTGCTGGGTGTGGCCTATTACACCAATGAGTTCCTGCTGGGTGTGGCCAGCTCAGGAGCCAGCCAGAACTCCGTTCCTGTGCGTTCCTGCCCAAAAATAGCCCTGATTTCACTGATACAGTTTTGATGGACTGTTTACCACACACACACACACACCCCTGCAAATTAGTTGTGCCAAATGTAAAATGTTGCTGTACAGTTAATGTTGAATTACTGCATCCCACAGGGTTATGACATTTTGAAAGGCAAAAGAGAGGACATATTTCACGACTGACTAATTCAAACAAGTGATCCATATGACAAATATCATTTTAAATACCCCTATTATTTAAGCTGTGATAATTGCTACTAACTGGGAATGTTTCTAAACTTCCAATCCCAAAAGAGGACATTTCATCCGTTTTTTTAAAAAGAGCCCAAAAGAGGATGTACACCAAAAAAAAAAAAGAGGACATATCCTCTAAAATCCTACATCCCATTTCCAGAGGACACGGGCAGTAGTTACCATAAGCAGGCATATACATAAAATAAGCCATCAGGTGTGTGGCTGGCCCTGAGATTTTAGTATGTCATCTTCAGAATGAGCCTCAAAACCTTTGAGCCAAAGCCTGGAAACCCTGTTAAGCACTGTATACTAGCGAAGAGTGTCCAACTCATTTTCTTAATGTTTAATTCATGTTCTTAGTTTTTCTTTTAAAAGTAGAAGAAGAGGAGATTGGATTTATACCCCGCCCTTCACTGCCCAAAGGCATCTCAGAGCGACATACAAACTCCTTTCCCTTCCCCTCCCCACAACAGACACCTTGTGAGGTAGGTGGGGCTGAGAGAACTTCTGACAGAAACTGTCCTTGAGAGAACAGCTGTGCCAGGGCTTGTGACTGACCCAAGGTTACATCAGCAGGTGCAGGTGGAGGAGTGGGGAATCAAACCCGGTTCTCCCAGATAAGAGTCCACGCACTTAACCACTACACCAAACTGGCTCTCATATATAAAACAAGTGTGCCATAGTTATAACCATATTAAGCTCTACAAGTTTGTGACATCTGTAACGTTAATTATAAAATTAAGATCTGCATAAATCCTCCACTTTCTAAACATATTGCTTTTAGAACATATATTAAGGTGTCAGGAAAGTGAAAGATACACAGGATCATTGCACTAAAATGCAATCACCTTCCAATGGAGAAAGTGTCCCTCGTTCTGTATTATGGTCATTTGGAGACACCACAAAAGCCAAGACAGAAACAACTTAGGTATAAAGGTAGTTTACTAATATAGCAACAAGTAAGTCAAAACAGCCCTCACCTGGATAGTCCAGGCTAGCCTGATCTCCTCAAATCTCGAATACTAAGCAGAGTTGGCCCTGGTTAGTATTTGGATGGGAGACAACCAAGGAAGTCCAGGGTTGCTTTGCAGGGAAGGCAATGGCCAACCATCTCTGAATGTCTCTTGCCTTGAAAACCCTACAGGGTCACCATAATTTGGCTGTGACTTGATGGCACTTTCTGCCACCAAGAAGAAACACACTTGGGCACTTACATTATCAAATAAGCATGTCACAAATGATAAAAGACTTTTGAATCCAGGTCTTGTCCTGAGACCTCCTCCACATCAGTCCATGCTGCTGACTTATAAAAATTAGGACAACTTATTGAATCACCAATGCAACTTCCTGTCATATCTCTGTGTTCTTTTGCAGGGCTTATATTTAATTAGTGATCTAATCTAGTCCTACTCAGCTTTTGAAACTGAACAGCACCACAGTATAAGCCAGAGAGAGCATGGGAGAGAGGCAGGGTGGGGAGGTATGTTTTAGTGGCAATTAGATCATCAGAGAAATAGAGGCATGTTTTTGCTTTAGAAATGACATTGATTTACTCCCAGAAGAAATCTTTTTTTTATTATTTGTTTGAAAGACTAGCTTTTAAGAGAGTGCCAGCTGTTACTATGGTACATGTGAGTCCCTGGGCTGATGCTTTCACTGGGGAGAAAACCAAAACCAAAACCAAGCAGCATCTCTCTACATGGGGGATTTTTTTATACCCTTGTCTGGTTTTGTATGTGTCTAGTCAGTAACTGAAAAAAGATTTAGCAACTTGCCCAAAGCCACAGAAATCTGACTTCCTATCTTCTAGATCTCACTGGTACTCCACAAACTTTTAAAAATAGCTATATAGCTATTTTAAGCCGTATTTTAAATAGCTAAAAGTGAAAGTTAATAACAGGAATACTTGATTATAGAATTACTAAAGTGGTAATAAAATATGTATATATTTTGAAGTAAAATTTACTAAGGAAAGCATGGTGCAAAATTAACTTTAACCTGCAGTTGTTAACAGACACTGCCTACTCTCTTTAATTTTACGATAATTATATCTCTGACTTGCACAACGGTACCATCTTTCTGAACGCTACCAGCATTGGAAATACATGAACAGCATTAAACTTCTCAGCGCTTCATACATAGAGGACTTCTGTAGATCTAACAGTTATTCATATAATAGGGAAACATTTGGCAGGTATGGTTTCTCCTGTCACAATGATGCAGCAACAAGGGGAGCTATATTTGTCATAGAGTATGTGGAAATCATGTGATGGTATGAAATAGCTCATTTCTGAAGATCATATCATGTTCTTTTAAAGGAGGAGGGTATGGACACTGACCAATCCCTGGCCAGTCTTGCTCCTGTGCGTCTCAAACAAAACATATCAGTTTACACTCCTAAATTATGCCACTCTAATGTTGGGGTTACCCTGACTTCGATGTCCCAGGCTAGCCAGATCTCATCAGATCTTGGAATCTAAGCAGGGGCACCAAGGAATACCAAGATCGCTACACAAAGGTAGCCAATGGCAAACAACTTCTGAATGTCCTTTGCCTTGAAAGCCTCATGGGGTCATCATAAGTCAGCTGTACCTTGATGGTACTTTCCACCACCAATGTTGAGGTTGCGTGTGACTTCTGCTTGACCCACCCACAGTCCTCCCTAACGTCATCTTCCAAGTACATACCTCCTCACATACTTATGTTTTGTTAATTGTGACCATCTCATCCATCCTTTATCTTTATTCCTTAATGCCAAATAAATTAAATGCTAGGAATCAGACACCTGGAGTTTCGTGCTGAAAGAACCTCAAAACGGACAGCTCTCTGGTGCTCCTATTCAGCACCTACTTCCTGTAGAGAGCAGCCGTCTGGGCAGCTCTACTTTTTTGGGTTGAACAGGAAGACTCTCTGGCGGTAGATGATGCAAAAGACTTCAGCCTGAGAACCTGGACAGCTGCTGCCGGTCTGAATAAGACAATACTGACCCTGACGGACTAATAATCTGATTCAATATAGGGCAGGTTCATGTCTGTAAGGAACTCAGATTAGGGTTAGGGTTTGTTTAAAAGTAAAGGTAAAGGTTCCCTTGCTCGAAAGCCAGTCGAATCCAACTCTAGGGTTGTGGTGCTCATCTCCGTTTCAAAGCCGAAATACCAGCGCTGTCCGAAGACATTTCCGTGGTCATGTGGCCGGCATGACTAAACACCAAGGTGCACGGAACGCTGTTACCTTCCCACCAAAGTGGTATCTATTTATCTACTTGCAATTTCTTGCTTTCGAACTGCTAGGTTGGCAGGAGCTGGAACTAGAGACGGGAGCTCACTCCAGCATGCGGCACTCTCGGGTCTCGAACTGCTGAACTACTGACCTTCCACAGCCTGCAGTTCAGCGTCTTAACCACTTGAGCCACCACAGCTCCTAGGGTTTGTTTATGACACCATAAATGGGTTTATGCCAACCACCCTGTGGGGACCAAGAGGGAATGACTGGTCCAAAGGTCACCAAGCTAAGCTTCATGGCTGAATAGTGCACACAGTGTCCTCTGAACCATATTGGGTCAGAGGAGACAGCGCTAGCTAAAACTGCTGCAAAAAGAGCTAGTTCGGTCTGTCTCTGCAAAGGTTTAGGAGCTCTGATACGATACCATTTTTATAACATCACACTCCCCAAAACTTAAAAAGAGAAGAATAAGGATATTCCAAATGCAGAAAATTGTTCAGTAGCACAAAAAACAGCAGATATGTGCTGACCTGAGCAACTATGGAGAAACTGCAGTAGAGGAGACATCTCCTTTGAGACTAGTCAAGTGATGGTTCATCATGAGCTCATTAATTGGCCTGAGGCCTACCATTACCTCTCACCCTCATCCCAGTCAGCTGCAGTCTTAATAATGCTGGCCTATCTTACAAGGTTGTTGTGAGAATTGCTAATATAATGTGTGTAAAACATTCTACATGCTCTAAAGCACTATGCACAGAGTCCTATAGAATCACAAACAAAGCGAGCTCATAGGAGGGATGTTTGCCACCTCACCCTTCCCACTGTAGCCCTCTGAAAAGCTGCTTCTAAGGACCAGGGGACTCTTAACAGATGACACGAAATACAACAGGGAGGACGTCCACTAGAAGGGGAACTGACAGGTTTCTTGTGTAAAATACTCCACAATATGCCCAAGAGGTGTGGGCAGATTTCAGCCTGTTCCCATTTCTGGCAGCAACTCCTGGGGCAGCATTTCATTCTGCTCCACTGACCCTCTGGAGCAGGTTTTTTGGGGGGAGGTGGGGGGTACACTGGAAAGGCAGAGGTGGCAAAAATTCCATTTGCAAACTCATTCTGTTTGCAGTTCTACAGGATCCCACCCTCTATAAATACTGCTGCAGCTGCAACGGGGTTCACATTGGGTGATACAGTGTTCTCTCTCTCTTTGTACGAGTTTGAATTGTGGCCACAGACTGCAGAAGAAACCTGATGGTATATCAAGACATAATGCACCACAAAGAATGCAGGTGAATCAAACCAGTAAGCACAGAGGAGCAAGTGAAAAGCAGCCAGAACAAACATACCCTTTTTAAGGTTAACCTGATGACTGTTTCTCCTTTGCAATGCAGTCTGGAGAGGGAGTAATTTGCAGCAGAGAGAAGCAATGGGAAGAGAGGGATATTTAACCCTTTCTCTTCAACTGCGTTTGCCCTGAGTCTTATCCTCCCCCCAGCAGTTTTATTTATTTATATAGAACATTTTTAAGTCTCCTTTCCACCCAGTCAGGGTCCCCAAGGCAGCATACATAAAACATTAAAACATGGCAATAATTAAAAACATTAAAATGATAAAATAATTCAATAAAAATACATAAACATCACCAGAACCAGGGAAGAGGCCCGATAACTGTTACTGGGGGTACACCAAATGAAACAAAAAAGTCTTCACCTGCTTGTGGAAGACACAGAAAGAGAGAGAGAGAGAGACGCAGGGCTGGCCCACCCACTAGGCAAACTAGACTTTTGCCTAGGGCAGGCCGATCACGAGGGCGCCAAACTGTGCCCCACCGCCAAAAGCCCCGCCGCTGCCGCCAAAAGCCCTGCATCACCCTGACCCCAGCTGCCACCTCTTTCTCTCCCCCAACTGTCTTCATCCCGATCACCACCACCTCTGCTGGACCTGCCCCCTGACCGCCCTCACTCCTTCCGCTGGGCCGCAATCCCACCTCCTGGGTCAGAGGCTTCAGTCAGAGGAGCAGCCCCTTCCCTTCACCACTGCCCGGCCCATGATCCTCTGCACGTGCTCAGAGGTGTCCCACTGGCCCAGCAGCAGTCAGCTTCCCAACCATGATCCCGCCCCCGGGTCGGAGGCTCCAGTTGGAGGAGCAGCCCCTTCCCTTCACACTCCACCCGCGCAATGTTCCCCTGCCTCCCTCCGGCCCCACCAGGCACCCCTGAGTTCCTAATGGCCAAGGGCACTCCTCGCACCTGATCTCCCAGCAGCTTTGCTGCTTTGCCACTGGGAGATCAGGCGTGAGGAGTCGTTTTGCCCCCAGAATGCCTGGGGAGGTACCCCAGTTTGGTGTTGTGGTTAAGTGCGCAGACTCTAATCTGGGAGAACCGGGTTTGATTCCCCACTCCTCCACTTGCACCTGGCTGGATGACCTTGGGCAAGCCATAGTTCTGATAAGAGCTGTTCTTGAAAAAGAGCAGTTTCTGTCAAGAGCTCTCTCAGCCCCACCTATCTCATAGGGTGTCTGTTGTGGGAAGGGGAAGGGAAGGGAGTTTGTAAGCCACTCTGAGACAGCTTTGAGTAGTGAAGGGCTGGGTATAAATCCAATCTCCTCTCCTCCTCCTCCTCTTAAAGCCCTAGGGCCAGTGGCGCCCAGCGTGCACTCCGCCCGTGCAATGTTCCCTCACCCAGCAGCAAACTGGAAGCCAGTGTAGATGGAACAAGACTGGAGTGATATGGTCCCTACAACACACTCCAGTCAACACTCTGGTCACAGCTTTCTGCACCAACTGCAGCTCCTGGATAGTCTTCAACGGCAGCCCCACATACAGTGCATTGCAGTAATCTAATGTAGATGTTACCAGGGCATGCATCTGTTCCAGAAACTCTGTAGCAGGTTCACCAGCTGAAGCTCGTGGAAGGTACCGCTACCACTGTTTATCCAACAGGAGGCTCAGGTCCAGGAGTTCCCCCAAGCAATGTTCCCTCTAAACTGAGTTAGTGTGAGCAGTTTTATAGCCTCTGGCTCACACATTTTTGTCTTAGCTCAGGAAGGATGGCTCCAGAGCAAACTAATTTATGCAGTAGCCAAATCGCTCGCTCACAACTTTACTGCCAGTAGCTCACATTCATTCCAAAACTGCCTCCAGGCACTGATTCATAGTGCTCACAGCGTCCCTGGGATCTGCTAGTAGTGCAAGAGACAGCTGAACACCATCTGCATATTGGTGTGGCAACTCAGCCTGGATCTCCAGATCTCCCAGCGACTTTACATAGATGTTGAAACCTATGGGGTTTATGGATTGAATATTGTTAGAGACAAAGCAATCAAGGAGCACTGTAACAATGTTGTTGTCGTTCAGTCGCATAGTCGAGTCTGACTCTTCATGACCCCATGAACCACATCACACCAGGCCCTCCTGTCCTCCGCCATCCCCCAGAGTCTGCTCAACTTCATGTCAACTTCATCTCATCCTTTGTTGCCCCCTTCTTCTTTTACCTTCAGTCATTCTCAGCATCAAGGTCTTCTCCAGTGAGTGCTCCTTTCTCATTTGGTGGCCAAAGTATTTGAGCTTCAGCTTCAGTATCTGGTCTTCCAGGGAACAGTCAAGGTTGATTTCCTTTAGGATTGACTGATCTGATCTCCTTGCAGTCCAAGGGACTCTCAAGAGACTTCTCCAGCACCATAATTCAAAAGCATCTATTTTTCGGCGCTCGGGTTTCCTTATGGTCCAACTCTCACAGCCATATACTACTACTGGGAATACCATTGCTTTGACCATATGGACTTTTGTTGGCAGGGTGATGTCTTTACTTTTTATTATCCTGTCTAGGTTTGCCATAGCTTTCCTCCCAAGGAGCAGGCATCTTTTAATTTCATGGCTGCAGTCACCGTCTGCAGTGATCTTGAATCCCAAGAATTTGAAGTCTGTCACTGCTTCCATGACTTCCCCTTCTATTTGCCAAGGATTGATGGGGCCGGATGCCATGATCTCAGTTTTTTTGATACTGAGTTTCAAGCAAAATTTTGCTCTCTCCTCTTTCAACCTCGGAATGAGGTTCTTTAGGTCCTCTTCACTTTCTGTCATTAGAGTGGTATTGTCTGCATATCTGATGTTGTTGATGTTTTCCCTAGCAATTTTAATTCCAGCTTGTGATTCATCCATGCCAGCATTTCGCATGACGTACTCTGCATATAAATTAAATAAGCAAGGGGACAATATACATCCTTGTCATACTCCTTTTCATATGCTAAACCAATGAGTTGTTCCATATCCAGTTCTAACTATCACTTGTTGACCCTTATACAGGTTTCTCAGGAGACATTTGAAGTGGTCTGGTACTCCCATCTCTTTAAGGACTTGCCACAGTTTGTTGTGATCCACACAATCAAAGGCTTTAGTACAGTCAATGAAGTAGAAGCAGATGTTTTTCTGGTACTCCCTTATTTTCTCCATAATCCAGCGAATGTTGGCAATTTGATCTCTAGTTCCTCTACCTCTTTGAAACCCAGCTTGTACTTCTGGCAGTTCTCTATCCACGTACTGCTGAAGCCTAGCTTATAGGATCTTGAGCATGACCTTGCTAGCATGTGAAATGAGTGCAAATGTGTAATAGTTTGAACATTCCTTGGCATTACCATTGTTTGGGATTGGAATGCAAACTGGCCTTTTCCAATCCTGTGGCCACTGTTGCATTTTCCAAATTTGCTGGCATACTGAGTGCAGCACTTTTAACAGTATAATCTTTTAAGACTTTTAATAGCTCAGCTGGGATACTGTCATCTCCGCTAGCTTTGTTGTTAGTACTTCCAGGATGTCTGTCTCTAAGTCAGTGATCACACCATTGTGGTTGTCAAGGACATTGACGTCCTTCTTGTATAGTTCTTCTGTGTATTCTTGCCATCTCTTCCTAATCTCTTCTGCTTCTTTTAGATCCTTAGATCCTTATTGTTTTTGTCCTTTATCATGGCCAGCTTTACATGAAACATTCCCTTGAATTTCTCCAATTTTCTTGAAGAGATCTCTAGTCCTTCCCATTCTATTTTCTCTATTACTTTGCATTGTTCATTCAGGAAGGCCTCCTTATCTCTCCTTGCTGTTCTCTGGAAATTTGCATTCAGTTGGGTAAATCTTTCCTTTTCACCTTTCACTTTCCTTCTTTCCTCAGCTACTTGTAAAGCCTCATCAGACACTTTGCTTTCTTGCTTCTCCATCTTTGACTGCAAATGATATAATCAATCTGATTTCGGCGTTGCCCATCTGTAGAGTCGCCTCTTAGGTTGTTGGAAGAGGGTGTTTGTTATGACCAGCATGTTCTCTTGACAAAACTCTGTTAGCCTTTGCCCGGCTTCATTTTGTTCTCCAAGGCCAAACTTACCTGTTATTCTGGTTACCTTTTGGCTTCCTACTTTAGCATTCCAGTCCCCTATGATGAGAAGGACATCTTTTTTTTGGTTCTAGGAGGTGTTGTAGGTCTTCATAGAACCGGTCCACTTCAGCCTCTTCTGCATCAGTGGTTGGGGCATAGACTTGGATTACTGTGATGTTGAATGGTTTGCTTTGGATTCGGACCGAGATAATGTCATTTTTGAGATTGTATCCCATTACTGCCTTTCTCACTGTCTTGTTGACTTTAAAGGCCACACCATTTTTTCTTTGGGATTCTTGGCCACAGTAGTAGGTACAATAATCTTCTGACTTAAATTTACTCATTTCTGTCCACTTTAGTTCACTGATTCCCAAGATGTCAATATTCAGTCTTGCCATCTCATTTTTGACCACAGCCAACTTACCTTGATTCATAGATCTTACATTCCAGGTTTCTATGCTGTATTGTTCTTTGCAACATCAGACTTTCCTTTCACCATCAGACACATCTGCAGCTGAGTGTCCTTTCAGCTTTGGCCCAGCTGCTTCATTCTTTCTGGGGTTACTTGTACTTGCCCTCTGCTCTTCCCCAGTAGCATATTGGACCCCTTCCAACCTGAGGGGCTTGTCTTCCAGCGTCATATCTTTTAGCCTTTTGTTACTCTCCATGGGGTTTTCTTGGCAAAGATGATGGAGTGGGTTGCCATTTTCTTCTCCAGTGGATCACGTTTTGTCTGAGTTCTCCACTGTGGCCTGTCCATCCAGGGTGGCCCTCCATGGTGGCCTGCAGCCTCATCAAACCACGCAAGCCTCCTCACCATGTCAAGGCAGTGATCCATGAGAGAGTGTAACAATGTGCAGCACAAAATTAGTACTGACTTGAATTGCTATTATGACTGAGCCAATGAAGAAAATTAGTATACAATGCAGAGTCCTCCTTCTGCAGACTATAAAGAGGTACTTGTTCACCAGTATCCAAAGTAAACTAAAGGAAATAGATAGGTCAATTCAGTAAAGCAAGATAAATGTACCCAATAAAGCCCAGCAAGACAGAGACAAATTTTAACAGAACGGGAGAGGGCAGTGGGCAGAGAGGAGACTGAGACCAAAAGAGTCAATAGGCTGGGCCAAGAAGGTGGTGAATCACAGAGGTCATCTCTCATAAATCAACAAACAATATTTTTTAATGGGCAAGGCACCTTTGAACTGGATTGAAAACATAAAAGAAGTCATGAAAACTGACGAAAGATAAGGGCACTATGACTCTGCGTAATAGTGCAATAGACTAGCTTGACAGTTTTGAAAGCTGAGATTTACAAGACCTTTTAAGAGGAGGAAATGTGGTAGTCAAAACAGGAGGCCATTAATGTGTTGGAGTAGTTAAAGTCCAAGATGGCAAGGTAAAAGAAAGGACATATTTTGATAACGTCCTGATGGGGTTGAATGGACATGAACAAAAATTCTGAATGGACAACCATTATGGATTTAGAAACATGAGACACAAAAGATTTTTTGTCTGGTGGATGAGTCTTTTTGTCCATTATTAATTCTGTAACTTTCTGTAGGGTCCCCTGTGTTTAGCAATCTGATTAATCATGCAGCCAGACTTTCTACATGGAGTGGTGGTATGTAATAGATGGTTTTCTGTTTGATAAAAATCTTTGTTACTTTGATTTATGCATATGGCTTTAACAGTTTGAATCTGCAATGGAGAAAGAGTCTTGTTGTTGAAGCAAAACAAGTAGAGAGAGCTTTTTAAGACATCTTGCAGTACACAGATTTGGATGAAGAGATAAGGGAGGTATTTAGAAAAAAGGTGCATTAAATATGACACAGATGTTTTAGAATGGAATCAACTATGTAGTCACTCCAGAGCACATAGAATAGGACAGAACAAAAGCAAACCCAGTAAGCGACCAATTTTTTTTTCTATTAGTTCTATACAAGTATGGAATAGAGTCAAGATAGGACACTCTATGATACTCTGTGCTACAAATGCAGCTCCTTCTTCCCCGTGCCTTGGAGTATTTTTGCCTCTAGTCAGTTGAGCCAGGGAATAGGTGGTTGTGACACAGAGGCAAGCACAACTCAGTGCAAGTCCCAAAGTCAAATACACCCTGAACCCCACATACCACTATTCCTCCCTCCTCTAATTGCAAGCCCAGGGGGAAGAAAGATGTACGGTGACAGTGGTGGCTGTTGAAACAGAAGTTTCTGAAGCCCGCTTTATGGGTTGGGAGTGGGGCCCTCCCATTGTAAACAGCCCTCGATGGGCTCTCCTATGCCTCTCCAAACAGCCACAATTTTTCGCTGTTTAGCTGTGTATAAGATGCTTGGCCGACTAACATGCACCTTTAGTTGCTGTAGATTTTCCGGGTTTTACCTCTGAGGATGCCAGTCACAGCTAATGGCGAAACATCAGGTCCTACAATGCCAAGACAACAGCCACACAACCCGGAAAATCTACAGCAACAATGAACTCCGGCCGTGAAAGCCTTCGATAACACGAACCTTGACCATGTGCGTAGCACTTTCCTGCAATTTGTTTTTATGCAGGGTGAACATCAGGGTGCAATGATCCACGTGATTTACATTGTGGGGCAGGTGTGACTTGGCAGGTTCCACTTCAGTATGGGCCTTCGTGGTGTATCAGAATGCAGCAGCATGGGGCTGCCCCATGCCGCATTATTCTCACTTTAAAAGATACGTTCTGACGTGAAGCCATCCCTCTCAAGAAGAGTCAGATTTGCCATGCGATAACATGAGTAATTTCAGGCAGCAGATCCCAGTGAGTCTATCATTTTATTGTTGTTTTGCCTCCATCTCAGAATACTTTAAAATATGTGGTTAAATAGGCACATCAGTTTCACATTTGAAATGATCACTTTGCGGAAGCTAATTCAGATAGTTTAATTGCTATTATATCGGTACAATAGGTGATAATGGAAAAGCAGTGTTATCTTGCTCTCAATATAGTTTTCTATTAACTTGGGTGGAAAACATTCAGCTTGTGGATTCTTGTCAAAAGCTCTTCAAATATTTTGGCTGCAGTTCATCAGGGACCAACATACCTATCCACTGGACATATAGAATTTGTAGGGGGCTCCCAAGTTAATTGTCGGAAGACACATGATGCAGAAACCTTGTTGATATAATTGTGGGTCTTATCAGTGTATGAACAGGAGACCTCCTGGGAATCCTGTGGATACTGCCATAAGTTCCATGATGGAACAAAAAGAACGATTTAAAAGTAATAAATAAACAGCCAGGCAATGATATTTTGTTCTCTGTGTTCGTAATACAGGAGCCATAAGAACTACTCATTAGCGCTTTCTTTTTCTTACATTTCCTGCTCCTCAAAAGATCATGGAAAGATACACGTGAAATAAGAATCCCAAGAAACATGTCAAGAGACCAGAAGCTGTGATAAGAATGCCAATCAGAAAAGGCAGTGCTTTACTAAACAACAGAAATCCAAAGCTGCATTGTAGAGGCTCCAGAAAGGGCATATCTGTGATTATTGTTGTAATATTATAATACCTCAAGGAGCTCAGATCAGTGTACACAAAGAACCTGTGATGCAGGGTAGACTGAGAAATAATAACACATCCAAGGAGCCTCATGGCAGAGTGGAGATGTGAACCCAGGTTTTCCCAGTGCTAGTTCCACACTTTACTATTATAACCACACTGACTCATACAATGATGGCAGCAAGTCATTTGCTAAATTAGTGAGCTATTTTAGCGTTTCATTTCCAAGATGTTCATATTAATATTTCATGTTAATGTGTAGACTAAAAGGTATTAAAACAGACTATAAAGCAAGATATTTACAGGCAGGGCAGGGCAGTCAATTTTAATAGGAGCCACATTAACAAGTGAGGCTGGGTGGGAAGTAAGGTAGGTGTTCAATAAGATCAAGGCATTTTCATTAAACAACAAAAGGAGGGATTGCAAATGTGTAGTCATGTTAGCCTCTTGCTGCAAAGACAATACACCAGGCTAATTTATTTTTTGTATTTTTGCATTTGTGTATGTGTGTGTCTGTCTGTGCTTGGAAGTCACAGTGATCTCTGGTGGCTCCTACTGGAGCATGGAGGATGTTCAGAGAAGTGGCTTGATAGCTGGCCTCTGGCCTCCCAGCCCTGGTATTCGCCGAAGGCCTCCCATCCAAATACTTGCCAGGGTCAGCCCAGCTTAGCTTCCAAGATCTGATAAAATCAGGGTTGCCTGGGCTATCCAGGTCAGGGCTTATAGGCTAATTTATTGAAACACAAGGTTAGATGGGGAGTGCCAGCTTCAGTGTAATGTATGGTAGAACAGATCTAGCTTTGCTGCAGGTACCCCATGTATTATGAAACTCTTCCTTTCCTCCTTTATCATCACTGGAGCATAGTAACCAACATTTGCTCATCCTATCTGCCAAAAAAGCAAGGGGACCCAAGTGGAAGGGGAAGCTACTGAAGCTGGTTGCTTCCTGCCTCTTCTATACACTAGCACCCACAAGGAATATTCCATTTTCAGTAGAGACTGCCCCAACATGCGATACATATTTGTAGAACAATTCCATGAAAGCTAGCATGGTGTAATGGAGAGCATTAGGCTTGAACTTGAGCCCAGTTTAAAGTGAGATTTAATCCTCTGCTCAGCTATGAAGTTATGTGACAAGCAGGTAGACAGCGTCCCTCAGCCTAAGCGATTTCAAAGGGCTGCTGCAAAGAAGAAATTGGGGAGACTACTGCATACCTCTCTGAGCTCTTCAGAAAAAGACTGAGATACAGACATGAAGGAGACATAAATCCGAATTCTGCCAGCTTTGTAATAATTGAACAGTAACAAAAAGCCATCCCCATTATTGTCAGTATACCATATGACATGTGAGTGAGTATATCAGTTCCCACTCAACCAT
The DNA here is from genome assembly GCA_029375565.1 of Gekko gecko. NCBI lineage: Eukaryota > Metazoa > Chordata > Lepidosauria > Squamata > Gekkonidae > Gekko > Gekko gecko. The sequence continues at coordinate 297,233,552 of JAPDNY010000001.1, read as the reverse complement.
CTCTCTGTATATAGATATATAATCCCTTCCAGTTTGTCTAGCAGTCATGGCAGAAAGTGCCATCAAGTCGCAGCTGACTTATGGTGGCCCTGTAGGGTTTCTAAGGAGGTGGTGGCGGCTACAAGCATGGACATCTTCAAGAGGGAATTAGATAAACGTATGGAGCAGAGGTCCATCAGTGGCTATTAGCCACAAGGTATAGATAGGAACTCTCAGACTGGGGCAAGAGATGCAATATTCGGTGATTGGGGGGCAACAGTGGGAGGGCTTCTGGTGTCCTGGCTCCACTGCTGGACCTCCTGATGGCACCTGGTATTTTTGGCCACTGTGTGACAGAGTGTTGGACTAGATGGGCCATTGGCCTGATCCAAAATTGGCTTCTCTTATGTTCATATTTTCTTAAGAGATGTCCAGAGGTGGTTTGCCATTCCCTGCCCCTGTGTAGCAATCCTAGACTAGGGATGGGCATGATCCTAAAAAAGTCAACTTGGGGTGGCCCCCAAACTGAACCCCAAACCAAATAGCCCCATCTGAACCAAACTAGTCTGGCAAGTTTGGTTCCCCGCAGCTGGGAGAAAGGAGGCAGGGATTGCCCGGGTAAGGACTTCCTTTCCCCCTTTCTCCTTGCTGCGGCTGAGAGAAAGGGTGTGAGGATTGCCCAGGAAGGGGCTTCATTTAATCCTTCAGTTTTGCTCCCCCTTGAAGTGGCAGGGAGCAAAACTGAAGGGTTAAATGGCCATTTAACCTTTTAGTTTTGCTCCCTGCCACTTCAAGGTGGGGGAGTAAAACCGAAGGGTTAAATGGTTGCCAGCCATTTAAACCTAACAGCTGAGTGGTGTAGGGTCCACTGCTCAGCTGTTAAATTTAAATGGCTGGCCCCAAACAGCTGAACTGAACTGGCCAAAAAGTCCGGTAAATGCTTGGGGAATGTGCCTTTCCCAAACATTGGTTCCAAAGCTCCAAACCAGCTCAAGTTCAGCCCAAATTTTGGCTTGTGAGCCAGGTCATGCCCATATGCTAGACTTCCTTGGTGGTCTTCCATCCACATACTAATCCTGCTTAGCTTCCAAGAACTGCTGATATTAGGCTTTGCAAAAAGAACCATTTTAGAAGCTTTCTAGAATGCTGATGATGATAAAACTTCTGCACTTCCCCTGGCAACCTGTTCTATAGAACTGCGGTAATAACTGAGGTGGTGTGCATTTGTGCTGAAGATGGCCAAAGGGGGCACAGTCAGCAAAGTCTGTTGAGAAGACTTAGGTGGCTCATAAAGGAGAGGATGATGACAACTGCACACTGCTTTTGTAGCTGCTCTGGACCATTTTCTCTACCTTCAGTCAAGTTAGACCATGCAGGTTCTTCACTCGGTCTGTTGTCCTCCATAATTTCTTTCCCAGGCTGTTTCTCCATCCTGGTTCACACCTCTATCAATGCCCTCAGCTCCATTTCCTACCGCCTCCCCTTTAATCCCTCTCAGCTATAGCCCATTCTTAACCTCATGCTCACACAGATTGCCCTGTGACAATATCTATGGATAGGAGGTAATGGTCTCTTCATCTCTAGCAGATACCAGCAAAAGAAGGTTGTCATTAGAAAAGAGGAGGAGGGAAAGGGGCTACCTTAAAACTACCTCAACCAATTAACTATTATGAGTTCTGGTCATGCAAAGTTTATGTGATCTGCAATGCGGTCCTAAGCAGAGTTAACACCTTTCTTCAGGGAACTTATTTACTGGCAGGTCCTCATTATTTTGTCTGTGCTAGAGGAATATGTTAAAGCTGGTGACTGAACATCCTTATTTGCCTAACACATCAATACATCCAAAGTTCACACCTGCTCTTTGTGACAGTGACAGTTTACTGAAAGCTCATGTTTAGTTTTTTCCCCACAATCACTGGAGCAATCCATTCTGTAATCATAGCCTAAATTTTTAGTGAGGCCGGCCTGTTACTGGGTGAAAGAAGTATTTCTGAATGCTTTGCCAGAGCCTGCCAGAAAGCCAAATGCCAGATGTTGCTATATAATGCTTAATAGAGTAGATTTCCAAAACAAAAGTCATCTAATAAATGTTATTAGGACCAACCGAAATATCACAAAACAGCATGTAATTGTTTGAGACTGATGAACATAAGGGAAAGTAAGAAATAAAGATGTCTAAAGAGAATGCAAAGGAGGCTCCTGAGATGGAGGGAACTGGAGTTCTGCTCATTCTGTTAATGGTGAGACCTCAATTGTCGTACACTATCAAGATTTTGCATTTGTATTTTAAAGAATGCTGGAAAAAGCTAGGCATATAGTTTTGCACTGATGTTTGCTCTAAAAATGTTTCTATGGCATCATATGGGAAGGACTGTGGCTCAGTGGTAGAGCATCTGCTTGGCATGCAGAAGGTCCCAGATCCAATCCCTGGTATCTCCAGTTAAAAGATCTGGCAGTAGGTGATGTGGAAGACCTCTGCCTGAGACCTTGGAGAGCCGCTGCCAGTCTGAGTAGACAATACTGACTTAGAGGGACCAAAGGCAGTTTCATGTGTTCAACAGGCCATGCTGGCCACTAGAAAGGCCCTTTTTAAAATAGTATATAACTAGATGGTCAAGGCAGGGTGAATTTAAGACTACAAATGGACTGAGAAAGCAAAGAAAAATTATCCTAGGACAAGCTATAGTGACATATTTGGAATACTGATAGTGAAACGTCCATCATGACAGGTGGATGGGTATGGAGAGGGGCTTTGTATATTGAGACCTCTGGAGGAAAGGTTGCAAAATATCTCTGTGCAGTTTGACAATAGAGACTGGGTACATCCTCTTGTCACAAAGTGGTTAGTATGTCTTTTTTTTTTTTGCATAGGAGTAAATAGGTAAAAGGTAAAGGTTTCCCTTGCTTGAAAACTAATTGAATCCGACTCTAGGGGGTGGTGCTCATCTCCGTTTCCAAGCCAAAGAGCCAGCATTGTCCAAAGATGTGTCTATGGTCATGTGGCTGGCATGACTAAATGCCAAGGCGCACATGGCAAAGTAAAGGGGTCCATGCTTCTAAAATTTTCTAATGTTGTAAAACCTAGTGGATAGATCAGGGGGTAGGTTTTTCCCATCTCAGCTGTGCCCTAGATTGCAGGCTGTTGCACAAAAAAACAACCAACCAACCACTGAGGTCTAAGCCAGCATCTATTTTTATAGCCTCATTCATTTGTTTGCAAGTTTACAACCTAGATTGTGTTTCCTGGTGTGAAGAGTGAGCACTTACTCTACTTGACTTTAATTATACTGTTAAAAGCCACATGGTCTTCAACAGAACAAAGTTACACTCACTATAGGGTTGCAAAAAGCTTCACCATACAGAAGGTAACATCTACTAATCTTAAATTCAATTGTTGTAGTAGACTTTGGAATTATTACGGAAAATAAAGGCAAAAGAAACTTCTTCCTATCTTCAGCTCTCAGTAGGCAGTCAAATACAATATGTGCTATGGTCTCAATTCTTCCTGCAGAGTATGAGCAAATGCTTTCAGAATAAGGAATCCTTGAATAACGTCCAGTTAACACCATTGATGGTAAAGCATCCATTTGGGCCATCATAAAAGCTTGTCATAACTTAGGGACCGTCACCGTGTATAAATATTTTGGTATTTTATGCTTGAAAAGGTAGTTCTAGTGCAATAGGAGAAGGAACTCTTTGGGCACAAAAACGTGTACTATTATAGTTCAATTTTAAGATACGGTCCTTGATTATTTTATAAAGCTCATTAGCAGGTGAACTAGCAGTCATGTCCATTGGCAAATTCAAAGTAGACAATTTAGAATCTATGAGATTTTCCCACAATAATGTAAATGAATCTTTACGAATAAAAGGCAGCAATCCAGAACCCAATGAAATGATCCATGCCATTGCCTCAAAAGAGTTTTGGCCCAGATCTGCTCATAGGACAATTTCAGCAACACATTTGGGAACACCAGTAATTGTATGCAGAAAATGTAGCAATGGCCTATCAAATTTATTTGTTATCCCCACAATCCCTTCAATCCAAATAGGCATGTCATACAGCAATAGTGCTCCTATTTTTGCTGCATAGACTGCAGTGACTGCTGGGATATATAGAAGTTGAAGACCATTCATATAGAAAAACCATGAAATGACCACTGCTGATTGAGTTGCCAGTCTTAACAGAATGTGCAGTGTAAGGATGCCAAGCAATACGAGTGTGAAACTGGATCCCCAGATAATGAAACGGAGACACCTGTTCTTCTGGTCTTCCGTCTAATGTCCAATGATAAAAGATTGCTGAACAGATTGAAATATCAACATTTTTGTTTTATCATAATTGATACATAGTTTCTCCTCCTGACAGTACTTAGAATAAACCTTCTGCATCTTCCTGTGTTGATTCTAATACTGGCTCAAAAGCATACTCCTGGCTCCAGCTATCCAATTTTCAACAATATCTTCCAATATCCAGCTTTCAAAAGAAAGCACAGAACATGCAACCTGTCAGAAATGCAACCAGCACCATATCCAGATTCTTCAGGCCTTCTGAAATAGTACATACCTCTATGTTCACTGGAATATTGTGTGCTTCTCTCATGAAATTTTATTGGGTGTGTCTGCTCATCTCCCACTACTCACGAACTGTTCTTTTCCATCTGCCCTGTTCCCACACGTCATGTTGCTTCACACATACCTTACTCATGCTTCTACACCAGACAGGTACCTCATTCCTCAACTCTCACCCTAGTGCCATTTCGTCTCGAGCCCAAAATAACTCTTGGCTGCACTTGCTACTCTCTTTCAGTGACCCCATCAGTCTTGTGACCTACACTTTGGAAGCTCTGTGACCTGTGGCACAGTGGTCAGGGTGTTGGACTAGGATGCGGGAGACCCAGGTTCAGATCTCCATGCTCTCATGGACGTCTGATGGGTGACCTTGGGCCAATTTTTCTCTCTCAGTCTAACCTAACTCAAAAGAGTGCTGTGAGTATAAAGTGGTGTAAGCTGGTTTGGTTCCCACTAGGGAGAAAGGTGAAATATAAATGAAGTAAATAAAATTTAAATAATAAATACAATTTTGTGCCCCTTCCCCTCTCAAGGTATATTCAAGAATACAGACAGCAAAATTAATGAAACAATGGAAGGGTTTATTTATAGGATAACTGAAATTAGTGGGCAGGAACATCTCCAGTATTCTAACCTGGTGTTTTTTTCTGCATGTTATGTGCCTGAAGAAGCATTTTTCAAATGGGGCTGTAGCTGAAGACACAAGAACTGTTCTCCTTTGTGATGGTAAAGTTCATCTGAATCTAGTCCAGCGACTTTTTGATCTGCCTATTGTTGAAATGAAACATGGTAGGTTCTCTTTATTGCTCCTTTTTAGACAGCATACTGAGCCATGCTGATTGTGGGATTTCAGTTATACCATTAAAAGAGCTCATTTTCCAATGTTAACTGAATTTGCTGGGGTTTTGTTAGGCCTAGCCTCAGGGCTGAATGTCCCCCCCCGCCCCCAGACAATTTTCAGACACTTCAGTTGCCTAACGCTGATTAACCCTTCCACAGGTGCCCTGTAGGTAGCATAACTGAGCTACTTTCTAGGTCTGTACAAAGTATGCTGAAAGATATGAGGGGGAGAAGGTGAATTTCATTCCCTCCATAATTTTTCACAGGCTGGTCTCTACTAATGATAAAGATCTTTTCATGCTCTGCCTGACAATTTCTGCCCACAACTGTCTGCATGTGTACATATTCAAAACGCTGCTGCCACTCCTGTGAGGTTCCTGTTGCATCCGCACAGTTGACAATCTACCAAGACACGGGGCTAGTGCCAGGGTATCATTTTAGCAGAGACGTTGCTATTATTGCTCTTCAGAAATTATCACCTGAATACAGACTTAACCTTTAGCAAAGCTGTGCAACAGTCCCCTAACCAAAGCAATGTTCACTGCCTCTGCTAGCAGACTGGAATAATAAACATATAGGACATCTTTCACAGTAAATTGTTTTCTAGATGACTTTACGCTGTCCTCTATCAGGAAAGCACCATGCACCTAATGATACAGGCAACAGGTCTTTCAAATTTTTGTGCTTCCATAGCTCTGGATTAGTTTAATCCATGCTGAGTACACAAGGAGCTCACTGATCTAATCTTCCAAATTCCTGTCTTTTACCACCCACCTGTGATTTACTTCTGAAAGCAGAGAGCAGCCAGGAAAGGAAATATGCTCCTTTTATACTGGTCCTTAAACAATCTAGTCCATGCTGTTAGATCTTTAATTATTTACCATCTTCAGGAACAGGTAATTTTTCATCCTGTTGGCTATAACGTTTTCTGCATGTGGCTTTCCGCATACAATAAACTGAGTGTTCCAAAGTTCCGTGTGCTGCAAGTGTAGGAGAGGGAGGAGTACGCCTGAACTAAGAAGCAAGGGAAGAAAGAGCAAATAAATGGGAAGGCGTTCCTGACTGGGAAGATACAGCCTTACTAGTGTGCACCACATTTTTTTGAAAGGTGGTTTTATTTATTTATGTATGTTATTTATAGTCCACCTTTCTCTCAGGGACTCAAGGTGGATTAAACAGAGTGAGTTGTACAGTCAACAAAGTGGAATATTCAGTAAACTGTGTCTTAGGATTTTCGACATCTGGAACCACCAGAAACAACTGAAGCATAGCATAAATATTAACATGATACAAACATGACATAACAGGATCCTACATAGGGTTGTCAGCTCTGGTTTGGGAAATACCTGGAGATTTTGGGGGTGGAGCCTGAAGAGGGCGGGGTTTGTGGAGGGAAGGGACTTCAATGGGGTACAATACCATAGAGTTTACCTTCCAAAGGAGCCATTTTCTCCAGGTGACCTGATCTCTGCTGCCTGGAGATCCGCTGTAATAGTGGGAGATCTCCAGCTATCACCTGGAGGTTGGCAACCCTAATCCTACAAGTCAGGACTCACAAGAAACTTGCAGGATGGTAATCCCATTCCTCACACCTCTGCTTCCTCCCCTCTCCTCCTGCCTCTCTCATGTTTTTTCTCCCTTCTGCCCCCCTTTTCTTACTATCACTCCTGCATGCATGTTACTTCCTCTCCCTTTCTGCCCCCTCATAATTCTCTTTGTTTCTCTGCCTCCCCACCCCATCACTCTCTCTTTCTGCCCCCATCCCTCTTCTAGCCCCCTGCCTGCTTCCTCCCCCACCCTGCACAACGGCAGTGGTGGCAGTACTCCCAGCCACCCACCTGCTTCCTCTTCCCCCACAGCAGCAGTGGCAGCTCTCTGGGAATCACAAGAAATCTCCCAGCTACAGAAATCAATTCACCTTAGGGCGGCCACCTCCAGGTTGGGAAGTTCCTGGAGATCTGGGGATGGGGCCTTGGGACAGTGAGGCATGGGGAGGGAAGCAGCCTCAGCAAGGTATAATGCCATAGACTCAGCCCTCCAAAGCAGCCAATTTATCTAGGGCAACTGATCTCTGTCATCTGGACAACAGTTGTAATTCTGGGTGATCTCTAGCCCTCACCTGGAGGCTGGCACTGGTAGTTCTCAAGGAGAAAATGGTTGGTTTGGACGGTGGAGTCTATGGCATGATACTGGTCTGCGGTTCCTCCTCTCCTCAAATCCCACCCTCCCCAGGCTCCACTCCTCCAATGCCCAGTAATTTCTCAACCTGGAGTGGGCAGCCCTATTTCCTTCCCACACAATAGCCAACCTACCTTTATCTGCCTCTGTGTCTTTAGCTTTCCATCTCCATTCCCCTCCCCTACAACCTCTACCTTGAAAAATTACAGTCTTTCTCCACAGTGGGAACCAAAGCAGCTTACATTATTCTCTCTTTCTTTATCTGCACAGCAGTCCTGTGAGGTTGGTTAGGCCGAAAGTATATGACTGGTCCAAAATCACCCAGTCAGTTTCCGCTGCAAGATGGGGATCTGAACCTGCGTCTTGCAGACCCTATTTTGAAGCTCTAACTGCTGCACCACACTGGCTTTCATAGGGTGGCTGCTGTTGAAGAGTAGCAAGCAGACAGGCCCAGTTGAATCATGCAAGTCAGGTGGTATCAAGTCACCCAAAGGGTGCTGCCGGGTCTAGGGTTGCCAACCTCCAGGTGGAGCCTGGAGACCCCCCAGAATTACAACTGAACTCTTGACAGCAGAGATCTGTCTCCCTGGAGAAACTGGCTGCTTTGGAGGGTGGACTCTGTGGCATTATATCCAGCTGAGACCTCTCCCTTCCCCAAACCCAGCCATCTTTAGATTCCACCACAAAATCCACCACAAAAAACAGGAATTTCCCAGCCTGACACTGGCAACCCTTATCAGGCCTGGCCCTAAGGATCTCTCCCTGAAAGGCCAAAATAGGCCTGGAAAGTGCCTTTTCCCCTTCCCCTGCCTTTTACTGACAGAACCAGTTAGAAGTCTTCCCCCCAAAAAACATTTTAGTCTCTTGCTGTCAATGCAGTGGGGCCTGAAGTAGATCCCTGTAGTCAGGGCCAGCCCTAGGGTTCTTGGCGCCCTAGGCGGGGCTACCATCTGGCGGCCCCCCCCCAGCACCGGAGCCCTAGAGCTGGGCCGCGGCTTGGGAAGGCCATGGGGGGGAGCCTCTCGCCCAGCAGTGGGCCTGGGAAGGCCGTGGGGGGGGGAGAAGCCACGCCGCCGCCGCCTGCCCACCCCGCGGCCCAGCCCAGAAACCCCGCGCCCAGCGGAGGGCCTGGGAGGGCCGTCGGGGGGGGGGAGCCGCGCCGCTGCTGTCTGCCTGCCCGGCGGCCCAGCTCAGAAGCCCCGTGCCCAGCGGAGGGCCTGGGAGGACCGTCGGGGGGAGAGAAGCCGTGCCGCCGCCGTCTGCCCGCCCTGTGGCCCAGCCCAGAAGCCCTGTGCCCAGCGGATGGCCTGGGAGGGCCGTGGGGGGGGGTAGAAGCTGCGCTGCCGCCGCCTGCCCGCCCTGCAGCCCAGCCCACAGAAGCCGCCCCCAGCCCCAGCCCCTGCACCCAGCGACCCGCTAGGGCGCTCTTCGGTGGCGGCACTAGCCGCCCCCTACCTCCTCTCCCTCCCCCGGCTTTGGGGAGAGGGCGGGCAAGCTCTGCTGCCGCCTCCTGAGCCCCAGCAGGGCGCTTGGGGAGGCGGCGGAGGAGCTTTTCGTGTGGGGGAGGGGGCACAGTTTGGCGCCCCTGCCGCCATTGTGCCCTAGGCGAGCGCCTAGCTCGCCTAGTGGGTGAGCCAGCCCTGCCTGTGGTGGCCATTTCAAAAATCATTTGGGGAGGGAGATTCACCCCTCCCTGAAGCTTTAAAAAAAAAACTTATTGGATTTTTCTGCAAACCCAGAGTTCCCTGAGTCTGTAGAAAAATCTGTTGGGGTAGAGTGTGCCCTCTGTTGGCAGAAATAAGTATCTGCACGCAGAGGGGACTGTTGAAAATTAGATATATAGATACTCAGCAGTATAGACTACAGTCTCCGGTCATTTATCTAAGTAAGTTTTTGAATGATTTTGTACAGTGTAACCCTGGTCGAGATTGCTTAGGAACAAATTAGGTTATCATGGTTTGTCTCATGTGTACAGGCAGTTGTTGATTTTGTCTGTTTACAGGCTGGCACCATCCTTCCTTCCTCCAGCAGCTTTTTTCTGGGAAAAGTCTGGCCCAGTTGTGCAGTGCCAGCCAGCTGGGCTGCATTGTATGGGCTGGCGCAGTTGCACAGTGGAGAATCTGCAAGGACTTGTGAGGAGAACCTCACTTTCTCCTTTCTCCTCCCTTCCCCACACTATTTCCACTTTCTGTCCTCGTGGCAGTTCCCATATCCTCAGCTTTCCCTGCTTCCTTCTCTCCTTCTCATCCACCAGTTGACCTACCTTCTCCCCCCAAATCTTTAGCTATATTTATTATTTATTTACTTTATATATACCCCACCTTTCTCCTCAGGAGCACCAAAGCAGCTTACATTGTTTTCTTCTCCATTTTATCCTCACAACAACCCTGTGAGATAGGTTAGTCTGAGAATGGGTGACTGGACCAAAATCATCCAGTGAGCTTCCCTGGCAGAATGGGGAGTCAACTTTGGGACTCTTAGATCTCAGTCTGAAACTTTAACCACTAAACTGCACTCGCTTCCATGGAATGGCTGCTAGTGAAAAGTAGCAAGTGGCCTGGCCTGGGTGAGTCATACAAGTTTTCTGGTGGTTGCTGCTGTGCCTAGTGTTGCCATCCCCCAGTTGGGGCCTGGAGATCTCCTTGAATTACAGCTGTTGTCTGGCCAATAGAGATCAGTTCCTCTGGAGAAAATTGTTGCTTTGGAGGGTGAAATCTATGGCATTATACCCCAAATCTTGCCCTCTGCAGGCTTCACCCACAAAATCTCCAGGAAGTTCCCAACCTATAGCTGGCAACCCTTGCTGGGCCGGGCCCCAATAAGTCTTCCCTCACAAGCCAAAACAACCCTAGAAAAGGCTCTGCCTTTTACTGACAGAAAACAAGGCTTGAAGGCTGGAAATACTGTTGTGGTTGCCTAGCAACAGCCATTGCGAGCATCCATTTCTTAAACCTACAAGTACTCTTTTTATCATGGGGTTCACCCCATCTCTCTGTTTATCTGTCAACGATCTGTCTACCTACCTACCAATCAATCATCCAGGTTCCAGATTTTTCTGCAAACCTGGAGTCTTTTTCAGGTTTGTAGAAAGATCCATCTTGTCTGTTCATGGCTCCAGTCTCTGAATTTAAGTATCCAGTATTAGATATACTAACTATGATGATGGTGACTTTATTCATGTTTGACAAGAGACAGCAACAGATGCATAACAATTAATATGTGAAAGAGTAATGGCAGCTTGGCAATCATGTCCAGAATTCTAACAAATCTCTTTCATGTCATTCTGAACTCAGAATTCTAGAAGAGGTGAAATTATATATTTATTGATGATAAAGATTTGGAGGTCCTTTCTCAGATGCCTTTCATAAACCAAATTTGTTAAATGGCTTTTCACATCATTACAATTAGCTTTTCCTTAGTAAATTACATATGTATAGTAACATTGCATTCATGTTTAAAATATCTAGACAGCAAAAGGGATGCAAACCATTCACTCTCTCTCTCTCTCGCGCACACACACACGGTTGCTTCCCTCTTTCATCCTGCACTTTTCAATACATTGCATAACTGATTTTCAACAAGAAATCAAAATATCACATCATAATTTCAATGAAGTAAAAAGAAAGTACTATATCAGGGGTGACTGTAACTTTGTATATTTTAAGTTTCTCCCCTTAATAACATATCTGCACCTATTACAAGATGTTAAATATCTGACTTGGGCCATGATTTTTTATACTTCAGCTGGATCATATGCTTTACATGTATGTTTGGTAATTAATAGAGCAGTCCTAAACAGAGTCACACCTTTCTAAAGCCATTGACTTCAATGGATTTGGAAGTATGTAATTCTGTTTATGATTGGCCTGTAAATTTAGACATGCACACACAAGCACAGGATAGTTTATAGAATCCAAAGTCTGTCCAGATATAGAAAGAAGGCATTACACAAGAAGGCATTAACTAGAAAAGATTAAAAGCAATCTTCTTATGACGTGATAGACAACATGAAACAGCAAGACAGCTTGCAAACATGCTTAATTAACAGGACATAAGAAAAATAGAGTTTCTGTGCTTTGAAATCCTATGTTAAAACATAGTAGTTATTTTGCATTAAGTTTCTTAAGAGTTTGTAGAAGTCGGTAGAAACAGAATTGGCATTATTTCCCCATCACTATTAGAGCAACACATAAATGCATATACATATACATATACATACACATATATATAGCCCAGTGTGGGCTGATCTGCAGATATCTAAATCTACGGATCAGATCCACACTGACTGCTGCAAATTTGGGGCTCTTCTGAGCTTTGCAGAAAAATCTGAAAACTTAAAAAAGTACATTGGGGGGATTAAATCCCCCCCAATAAAAGAACAATGTCTGCACATATGCACAGATCACACTTACCTTGGTTCCGCACAAGTGGCGGTGGCAGACTCTGGGAGCTGTTCCAAGCCTGGCTACAGTGCTGGTGGTCATGGAAGCTGCTCCAAGCCAGGATACAGTGTTGGTGGTGGACATAGGATTCACTCTGGGCAGACCCCAGGAGCCGCTCCGAGTCCACTGGCAGCATACTCAGACACCACTGATGCCGGGGCCAAGCTCAAAGGTGGATGGTGAGGCCTGGAGCCGTGCTGGGCTTGGTGATGGGAAGGTAGGGTTGCTATGTCCCACCTTACTACTGGTGGGGGGCTCCAGGCTGCTGGTTGGGATCTTCTGGTGCACACGTTTTGCGCCCACACCTTGATGACATCACCCGGAAGTGACGTCATTGTGTTGTCAGCATCGGGGGAGACACTCCAGTTTTTGGGCACACGTTTTGCCCTCAAAACCATGGTTTGTCCAAAAACTAGAGTATTACCCCCTCCAACATCAGCAACGTGATGTTACTTCTGGGTGATGTCATAATGACAAGGACGTTGTGTGCTGATGTCCCTGTTCTGGGGTGGGGCTTCCCCCATTGGCCAGCGGTGTACTGAAGCCCCTGGGGGATCCCCTGGCTGGACTGGGAGTCTGGCAACCCTATGGGGAGATGGGATCCCCCCCTGAGTCTCAAGGCCCCTCATTTGTATATTCTAATAGCCAAGTTGGCCAAATCTAAGGACACTTAAATCCAGAGACTGGGCCTGGGAACAGACACAACAGCTCTTTCTACAAACCTGAAAAACACCGCAGGTTTGCAGAAAAATCTGAAATCTAGACAAAATTACATGGGGAATTTAAAACAACAACTCCAAAATTATAAAAGGAGCATCTACAACTTTAAGAAACAGATTCCTTCAGTTGCTGTTGCTAAGTTACCACAACAGGCTTGTTTTCTGTCAGTAAAAAGCAGGCAGAGGAGGAGGGCCTTTTACAGGGATATTTTGGCCTTTGAAGGAGAACTCATGGGAGCCATGCCCAGCAGCAACTACTGGAATCTTTGCTATTACCCAGCTTGCATGAGTTACCTAAGCATGGCTGCTTGCTCCTATTCAATAACAGGTCCCACAGGAACACCAATATGGTGTAATGGTTAGAGTTTCAGACTAGGACCTCAAATTCCCATTTCTCTGTGAAAACTCACCGGGTGACCTTGGGCCAGTTCTACACTCTCAGTCTAATTTACCTCACAGGCACAGGGGAATGGCCACTGAGAGCACCTGGATGCCTCTTGATGGGCCAATGGCCTGCTCTCCATCTGGTCTAGCCTGCCCTCTGACTGAAGGGCTGCCCCTTCCCCAACTGCAATCAGAATAAAGTAGGTCTGCTAAAACTGCTATACATGCTCAATATTCTTGTTAGGAAATCATTCTGAAATGAGAACGGCTGTGGTCACACAGACTAAATAATCCACTTTCAATCTACTTTCCAACTGGATTTTACTGTGTGAACTGGCAAGATCCAGTTGGAAAGTGCATTGAAAGTGGATTATTTAGTCTGTGTGACCACAACCAACATGTACTATTACTCCTTGAAAAATCAAACTATAGGAGATACATCATCAAGATGTCCTGAGAGCTCTGTTGAAGGCAAAAAGCAACTGAGAGATGGGGGAAGAGATTTGGAGGTGTGGTGGTAATGTTTAACCACCACCACCCCGGCCACTTACCTGATCTCATTTGCCTTCCTGGAGCTTCTGTTTACTCACAGGCATAGTATCTGTGGAGATTCCCCCCCACCCTGCAGCACAAAGAGCAGCTCAGGAAGGGGTGTGGGGGCTTGACTGAGGAAAATGGCACAGAACAAAAGTTTAACTCTGTTCCCCATGGTGGCCCAGATAAGAATCAGGCCCCTCTAAGGTGGCTTTTGTTAAACTTTTCAGGTGACGCTAATTAACACATCTATCAGGTCATGGTCTCGCTAAATCCTGAGATTCTCAGGATTTAAACCAGAACCATGGGTCCACATGTCAGCAGCACCAGTGTTCCTTCTAAGCTGAGTGTGAGCTAACTCATAATTTTTTAGCCTCTGGCTCACACATTTTTTGTCTTAGCTCAGGAAGGATGGCTCCAGAGCAAACTAAGTTATGCAGTAGCCAAATTGCTCGCTCACAACATTAATGCCAGTTGCTCACACAGTAGAATTTTTGCTCACAAGACTTCACAGTTTAGAGGGAGCATTGGTCAGCAGCACCATAAAAGGTAGAAATAGACATACACACAGCCTGTTCTATTTAGAACTTTAACCAGAACAGTTACTGCTTCAGTCCATAAAGCTATGCAATGCTGTGATCAGAAATGAAGGAAAAATAACGGATATTCATTGTAGGATATACACTTATATCCTGATGCTTTGTTTTTTTCTTCATCTAGGTTCTTCTTGGATTATTCTTACAGCAGACAGTGAAGGATTTATTCCATTGACATTTAAAGAAAAGCAAGAGATAATTGTAAGGAACGGAAGTGATAGTTTGGAAGCCTATGGAAGTCACTCCTACAAAAGAAGCATTTCTTCTCAGCCGCCAAACAGCGTGACATAAGAAGAAAACTATATGGTAAAATACGTTCTCCAAAATAAACCTGCACGATCAGAAAATACCAGCTGCAGGATTTCTGAGTGCATTTTATCCTTAACTCACGTGGCTTTTGTTTCACAGTAGCTAGTCTTCTTCAGAGTGCTGCATTCTACAGGATCAGGTCTAAAAAACACGTCTGTGATGCCTGTCACTCTTCATGGATTCCTGAAACTAAGATGGAATATACTGTTGTTGTCAGTCTGATTGATTGACACACGGTTTTCCTCTAAGTACTCTGTGGAAATCTGAAATATGCTTCATTTTTGAAACTATCTCTACATTGGCAAGATGAGGCATAATTTTTTAAGATTTTCAGTATTTGTTACATGGTGTGACTCCTGCATCCATGGCACTATATACAGAACACTTGAAAGGCAACTAATACCCAATAGGTGCCTCAAGCAGGACTCTGGAGAGGCTGCATTAAAAGCTCCTAAATAAATCTTTGTAAAGCAGATCTTCATGCATACAGTTCCCATGAATAGTATGTAAAGTATTGTGGGAGCTTTAACAATCATGTTTATTAAGACAGAAAGAGATAAAGCAGAAGAATCGTTCCACTTCCTAAAGGATTTCTATAGTGATTGAGGCCAAAGGGGCGAAGAACAAGACTTAACTGCAGTTGATGGACTTTCATCATTTCTAAGAAGAGCCCTAGAAAGAGACGCTTACGTTGTCTTTTGCAATCTGGTTAAGGATGGCAAGCAATAACCTTGTATAGATTCATTTTCGTTCAAATTGGTTTAGGGCCACTTCATAAACTATGGTCTCCCCCCCCAATATTGCATCTTTGTAAACAAAGCATGTACTAATAATCCACATGAAGAACAAATATGTTTGCTTTGCCACAAATTGGTACATATGCATTTTTCACATGTGTGACTGAGTGTATGTATTGCATATGACTTTTTCCAATATGAAACTGAAACCTTTAGATTATGCAATAAACACTTATTTTTGACATTATGCCATAATTGTCTTTGTGAATATTTCATATTCCTGACAACCCTCCTCATAGTATAAATACATATGATGTAATCCATACTGTAGAATACAAATCACTGTTTCAAGATGTTCTTCTGCCATTTCAAACTTTCCTGCTGTTTAAAACCAAACAAGTGTATATTTTTAACACGTTCAATATTTGGCAGTTCTATTCTAGGATTATCATAGCCTGGGCCATAAAAGAATCAATAATTAAATCCTAACCCAGAGTTTTTCAAAAAGTTGAGGCTATACCAAATTATGTTTCCATCATAAACTAGTTTCACTGTCATGACTTCTAGAACACTGGGAACGGTACACACATGACAGACTTAGTTGCAGACAAATCAATATGTGAAGAGTCAGAGCAAGTGAACTGGCAGTTGCAACTGAATAGTGTCCCGGCTTCAAGCCTGCCCACATACTTCTTACGGCATCCTGCTGGTCTTGATGCCATCACACGTACCATTTCTTCTTGATCATTCCTTATCACGGGGATGGGAGCGTATGAGCTCACAGTTTGTACACAAGCAGACACTTGTGCAGCAAATTAGTCTAGTTGGGCTAGGCTGCTTGGTTGCAGACCGGGGCAGGGCAAGAATGCTGCCTCTCCAGCTGTGGTGAAGTGGTTAAGAGCGGCAATCTGGAGAACCAGGTTTGATTCCCCAATCCTCCACATGCAGCCAGCTGGGTGATCTTGGGTTCGTTCACAGTTCTCTCAGAGCTCTCTCAGCCCCACCTACCCCACAGAGTATCTGTTGTGGGGAGACCCCAGGTTTCTTTGAGGAAAGTTATGACAACGAATTGCATTCAGAAACCTTTTCTTACCAAATAAAAAAACAACACTTGGCTCTTAAAATTATAGTGCTGTTAACAAATAAATGATAAATAACTTCAGATTAGTTATTCCTTCCAGACCTTCTATTTTTTGACATTTGCTATGAAAACAGCCTGCTCTTGATTACTGAAGATGAGCCACAAGAGGGGCACTAGCCTGAATTTGAATGTGCCGCCATAATTCCTCTAAGAGAAACTTCAACTGTACTTCAGAATGAAGCCGCTTCTAGTATTGATTTTATGTACCATTATGTTTATAGTTAAAACACAATTTTCAAGAGAATATGCTACATTTGGGCCAACAATTATATATCTTTCATCAACATTTAGTTACGTCGGAAAAGCAGATATTGATACCTTGGCATGCACTTGGGCCCACTGTCTGTAAAGATGTGCCATTCGCCTTACATTGTTAGTGAAATTTCACAGCTACAGTTTCGGTTCTTGGTCAGGGAGGATCTCCCTGACTTTCACTTAGCGTCTTCTTCATGCTGCCGCCACCAACTTCACAGCCAGTGGGGATTAAGTGGGAGGAGTGCACACACTCAGGAGACTATCCCCAGTTACAGCTCTCTGATGTCACACTCTATGGGATCACAAGGGAAAGGGAGACTAAGGACACTAGTCCCAAGTCAATTGCTTCTCCTGGATAAACATTGCATGCCCGTAGTTACAGTGGGGCACTTAGGGGCCTCACCCCCTTAATTAAAAGCCCCACCCAACAAATAGCCATGACAGAAACCTTTTTTGGGGTGTGTTTCTTCTTCTTTTTTTTTTTTTTTGCATTTTTGTATGTGCATGTACATGTAGATGTTTGCATGTTTCCCAGAGGCTCATGGGAATGCTTCTGAAAGACTCACCATGACCTCGGTGGTATACAGCAGGACTAGACTAGCAGAAAGGGGGATTGTTACAGATGAGCTGAAGGGGCCACTCTTGAGTGCCTTTCTAAGCTTTCTTGCCCTGTGAAAGGGAACTCAAAAGGCATTTAGATGCCTTCTGAAGGCAATTAAATGCCCTCTGGGCTGTTTTTTTCCTAGAAACTGAAAGCTTGCTGCCCAGTCCCTTGAAAGGAAGAGCTAGAAACAAGCTCAGAGCCTCCTCCTTTAAAGACAGGCATTTGGATTAATTTAATGAACTGTAATTGAACTGCCCCCTTAAAAATTTAAAAGCTCCTCCCGAACAAAAAAATCCTGGCTCTCAAAGGCAAAGTGAACAGAGGTTGGTGGGTTTAGTAAGGAAAAGATAAGAGTGCAACATAATCTTCCCAAACTATAAAGAGAGGAATTTGGACCAATTTTCTTCTCCAGCCTTCCAAAGATTGCCTTGGCAGCCAAAGCAGATGGAACAAACTCTTTCACCTGACATCTGGTGCTCATGACCAGCACATCCCTCAACACAAACAGTTGTTTATGTTATCCCTCATCAACAACTGTAAGGTTCTCACCATTTTAAAAAGTCAGATACTGTTTGCTTTGTTTTTATTATTTTCTTTTATTTTTCGCATTTATATCCTGCCCATCCCGTAAACGGGCTCAGGGCGGGTTACAACATTTTAATAAATACAATAAAATTTAAAACACATTAAAACATATAAAATCAGTAGTCATGCTTGCCGTAGAGAGAATCCGGCCCATTGATGTAACTAGGTATGGCCAGGTAGGTGGGAGATTGCAACCTTGAAGGGGGGTGGCATATATGGATGCCCGCTGCCTCAGCCAAAGGCCTGGTGGAACAGCTCTGTCTTGCAGGCCCTGCGGAATTGCATAAGATCCCACAGGGCCCTGATCTCAATAGGGAGCATGTTCCACCAGGTAGGGGCCAGGGCAGAAAAACCCTGGCCCTGGTCAAGGCTAGGTGGACGTCCTTTGGGCCAGGGATCACCAGGAGATGTTGACTCTCAGAGCGTAATGCTCTCCAAGGCGTTTATGGGAAGAGGCGGTCCCTTATGTATGCTGGTTCCAAGCTGCATAAGGCTTTGAAGGTAATTACCAACACCTTGAAGCGGATCCAGTACTCAACCGGCAACCAATGCAGCTGACAGAGCGCATGCCAAATGTGGGCCCACACAGGCGTCGATGTCAGCAGGTGTGCCGCCGCATTTTGTACCAGTTGTAATTTCTGGATCAACTTCAAGGGTAAGCCTGCATAGAGCAAGTTGCAGTAATCAAGCCTGGAAGTGACCATTGCATGGGTCACTGTAGCTAAGTCCTGGGGGGAGATATAGGGCTTCAGTAGCCTGATCTGCCTAAGATGGAAAAATGCAGATCTGGCGACTGCAGCAACCTGGGCCTCCATAGATAAGGAGGTATCCAGTGTTACTCCAGGCTCTTCACCGACTGGGCCGGCACCAGTGGTGTCCCTTCCAGTGTGGGAAACTTGGTGCCCACCTCCAAACCCCCATGACCCAGGTACAGGACCTCCATCTTTGATGGATTTAACTTCAGTCGACTCTGCCACAACCATCTAGCCACAGCATCCAAAGCCTCAGCCAGATTTCCAGGAACGGAGGATGGATGGCCGTCCATTAACAGATAAAGCTGAGTGTCATCAGCATACTGATGGCAGCCCAGCCCATAACTCCGGACTAACTGAGCGAGGGGCGCATATAGATGTTAAATAACATTGGTGAGAGGAACGCCCCCTGCGGCACTCCACATTCTAGTGGGTACTGCAGGGAGACCCTCTCGCCCAGCGCCACCCTCTGTCCCCAACCATGGAGAAAGGATGAAAACCAAAGCAGTCCCCTGGACTCCTACGTTGGCGAGGCAGTGGGTCATAAGATCATAATCAACCTTATCAAACGCTGCCATTAAATCTAATAACAACAGCAGCACTGACCCGCCTCGATCCAGATGCCTACGGAGGTAATCTGTAAAGGCGACCAGAGCCATCTCCATCCCATGGCCAGGATGGACACCGGACTGGAAAGGATCAAGGGTGGAAGCTGTATGACAGGCAGAACTTTTTTAAAAAGGTTCAGCGTCTCCCCCATGGAGAGAAACTGTGTAAGCCCCCCTGAGCCTGCTCCCAGGGAGGGTGGGGTATAAATTGAAATAATAATAATAATAATAATAATAATAATAATAATAATAATAATAATAATAATAATAATAATAAGCCTCATCTGTTGGACTTTAAACTCTCAAAACTCTCCCACAGCTGCCTGAGAGAGAAAAGCACAGAAATGTAGCATGACTCTTTCCTGGCAGCATTCTATGTCGAAGGCTGGCGCAACAGAGTCTTCTAATCTAAACCTGAGGAATGTAGCTTCCCCCCGCTCCATTTTTAAGTTTTGTAAGGTCTCTGCCTGAAGGAAAGGGTTCCATAAAGCCTGAAAGGTGTTATATATGCTCTATTTTCCTGGGTTCTATGCGTTTCCAATATGGTTGTTTCCAACTCTTTGTTTTATAATGCCAGCTCCAGGTTGGGAAATACCTGGAGATTTCAGGGGTGGAGCCTGAAGATGGCCAGGTTTGGGGCATAATACCATATAGCCTAATTGCCATAGTGGCCATTTTCTCCAGGTGAACTAAGGGGATCTCCAGCCACCACCTGGAAGTTGGCAACTCCATTTTATAATCAACTGACAGTTGGGAGGGAAAGAAGTAGTTTGAAAAAGCCTTAATGATAATGCAAGAAGACGCCCCATACTGACCAACACACTCTCTTGCGGAGTCCAGCCACCGCCATCCCCAGGGTGCCAGGTTTGGGATGGAAAATACCTGGAGACTTTGAGGGTGGAGCCAGGAAAGGGCAGGGTTTGGGGAGGGGAGGGGCCTCAGCATAGTACAATGCCATAGAGACCACCCTTCAAAGCAGCCATTTTCTCCAGGGGAGCTGATCTCTGTCAGCTGGAGATCAATTGTAAAAGCAAGAGATCTCCAGACCCCACCTGGAGGCTGGCAACACTATCCACCCCACCCACTTTTATTACAAGACCAGGCTCGCGCATGCTCCGAAAAGCCCTAGCAACTGCCCAACAGCATTATGGGAGTTGCTAATGTGCGCGCGTGAGGTTGGAGGGTTTTTTTTGCCGCAAGGGGCGTTTGTTAAATCATACAGACCAATACTTAGGTAGAGCGCCAATGACGAAAGATCATAGAAAAAAAAACAGTCACCCGGCGCGTCCTGACTCCGCCCCTTTCGGTCGTCTACCATCGACGACAGCGTTCGGAAAAAAGGCCTCCGAGATCCAGCGCCCCCTGCGGCAGTCTGGAGCAGGGCATGGTACCGGGGCATCTCCATCGCCTCTTCCTCAAATCAAGAGTAGCGATGGACTGAGCGCCCGGCAAGCTCAAGAAGAGGCCGATGTCGTCCTGCCCACCCAGCGGCCACATGATCGCGTTTCTGTTGAGGTACAGAAGGCATAAGCGACGCGCGGGGGTGTGTCTGTTAAGGGAAACGGTGCGGGCGAGGCAAAGTGTGGGAGGCGGGGCCAAAGCTCTGAGGAGGAACTTGAAGCTGGGCTGGGAGGGGGTGGCCGTTCGGTGGGATATTCGGTGCGGTCGGGCCCCTCAGGAGCTGCGGCTGTAGCTTAAAGTGGAAGGGGGGGGGAAATATTTCCCCGCCCGCGCGACCGCCTTCACGCGTCTGCCTTTAAACACCAAAATCGACCGGCTCCCCTTCTGCTCCGGGTCTCCTTTCCTATTCCAAGTCAAGCCTAATCGAGGCCAAAGAATCAAGGCGGGGGAGGGGGTCCCAAGCCACGCCCCCGGGTTTTGGGCATGCAGTGGGAAGGCAAAAAGATGGTGCTTTGGTGGAATGCGAGGGTGAGTGTGAGAAGTGGGCGGGCCCAAGTTAAACGGGGGTGGAGCTCAGTATGCGTGGGGGGCGGGGCTTTGTGTGTCTCTGTCAAGCCAACGGCACCTGCGCCGAAGAAAACCGTTCATCTGGCGCTGTTGTTGCCAACCTCCCGCCGGGGCCTGGAAATCCCTGGAACTCCAGATTGCTTGCGGGAAAATGGCTGCTTTGGAGGGTGGGCTCTATGCTGTTATTCCATCCCCAGACCCCACCCTCTTCAAGTTCCACCACCAAATCTCCAGAAGGTTCCAGAGCCTATGTTGACAACCCCAATGACTGTTGCAGTGACCCGCCAGTATGTTTTTGCTGACAACCAGCCAGGGCCTGCATCAGCCTGGGTTTCTTGTGGGGTCCACTGTCACAGGCCTCCCCACTTGTTTATCCTAGGGATGCCAGGTCTTGTAACCTGGCTGTTGGGGGGGCAGTCTTGCTCTGAGAGTCTTCTGGTCACCATAGAGTTTTTGTCCAAATGCTAGAGCATCCCCTGCATGACATGCCTGGTGTGATGACGTCACCTCCAGATGACATCGTTGCACTGTGTAAATTGGGTGGGACAGGGCTCTTTGGGGGTGGGGCTCCTCCCGCCGGGTCGGTGGATGGTGGCAGATTGGTGCCCTTGAAATTGGGGGAAAACATGCCCCCATTGAGGGGAGGGCAACCCTAGTTTATCCTCCCGTGCCACCTATTTGGAAGCACATTTGTGGTATCCACATTTTTAGTAGTAACCTTAACATATCTGAGGCATATTTTACATGTGATGTACAAAGAGGCTCTCTTAATTTTGTCCAAAATCTTTGGAGACAAAAAAGGAGAGAGGTGTAATCATAAAAGAGTCATGATAAGCAGCAGCTTTGTGTCATAACTGATAGAGGTAACACTCATTTAGAAGTTTTCCTCAGCGAAAGGTAGCCATCACATCTTAAGTTTCTTGAAAAAGTCATTGGATGGGCATCTCTCTCATTGTAATGCGGGCCAATGTATCCAGCAGCAAACCAGTTAAAATGACAAAAGCCATTCCAAAAACCATAAAACATTATTTCTGGAAATATGGGTCAGCTGCAAGAATATGGCACCTGACTTTGACCCTTTCTTTAAAAAAATCTAAAGGGCCTGTTGTTTCTATATTTATAGGAAACTGACATTTTGATGGCACGAGGCATTAGTGGTTGATGGCACCAGGCATTAGTAGCCTAGGCTAGAGTGATCTCATCAGATCTTGGAAGCTAAGCAGGGCTGGCCCTGGTCAGTATTTGGGTGGGAGACCACCAAGGCAGTCCAGAGACACAGTGCACAGGCGGACAATGAAAAACCACCTCTAAACATTTCTTGTCTTGAAAACCCCATGGGGTTGCCATAAGTCATCTGTGACTTGATAGCAAGCCCCCCCTCCAACAGTTAGATACTACGAAGCTCTAGTGACAACTGTTAAAATTTCTGGACAAAAATGCTTCAAAGGAAAGCCTGGCTGGATCAAGCTAAAAATCCATCCAGTCCAGCATTAGTTTCAGAAGTAGAAACTCACAAGCAGGTCATGAAGGCAATAGGAAGTATGTAGACAGTATATTATATATGATTCACTTTATTTATTGAATTTTTACCCTGCCCTCATTTTAACCTTGGTACTCTGTACAAATACACCTCTCCAAAGGCCAATCAAGAAACACTATGTAGAACAATATATAGACGTGGACAGCCCAGGCTAGCCTGATCTTGTCAGATCTCAGAAGCTGAACAGGGTCAGCCCTGGCTAGTATTTGGATGGGAGACTTCCAAGGAATACCAGGGTTGTGGCATGGATATGGGCAACAGCAAACCACCTCTGCTCGTCTCTTGCCTTGAAAACCCCTGGGGTCTCCATAAGTCAGCTGTGGCTTGATAATAACAATAACAAATGTGGAACATTGAATTTTTGTTTTTGTTTACAGATGTCTCCCACCAGAATTTAAAAAACGAAACAAAAAATGGAGCTGGGGAAAGGAAAGCTACTGAGAACTGGCCTCAATGCCTTATACCAGGCCATACATCCTATGCATGGCATTGCTTGGACAGATGGAAAGCAAGTGATCCTGACGTCTTTCTGCCTACATAATGGGGAACCGAAATTTGGCAGCTCCAATGTAGTGGGTCAGTTTGAACATGTTCATGGACTTTACTGGGGTCCACTGTGCACAGAAGACGTCCCGGCTCTTCTTGCCATTCAGCATAAAAAACACATCACCATGTGGCAACTCTGTTACAGTGCTTCCGAAAAAAATAAGCTTATGGTGTATCAGATCAGCGAGATTGGCGAGGCGTTTCCTGTACTCCCCCAGGGCTGCATATGGCATCCCAAAAAAGAAATCTTGGCTGTGCTGACCACCCGGGACACTTCTGTCCTGCACATGGTTCGCCTCAACAATTCCAGGATAAAAGCAGACATCAAAGGAACCGGGCTCGTCCATTGTGCTTGCTGGACTGAAGAAGGTAATCGTTTGGTAATTGGGATAGGCAGTGCCCTCCATTCCTATATTTGGGATGATGATCAGAAAACGTTGAACCCATGTTCTTTCTGCCCAATATTTGATGTAGGAGGTTATGTCTGCGCTGTTGAAGCCACTTTAAATTCCCAAGTGGCTGTCGCTACTGAACTTCCACTAGATAAGATATGTAGCTTGAACGCAGGGACGGCTTTTGAAATCTCAACTGATGCTGTATCAAACTCTGTTCCTTCACAAACTACCTCACTGAGCTGTGAAGAAGAGTTCTCTATGGATGTTGGGAAGAAGATCCTAGACCAAGAACAGTCTTTACCAGTCAGAACACTCGCATCTTCACCTGTAGATCTAACCCATATTCTTCCAAGCAAGCCCCGATTGGACAACACTCCTCTGATTCATTTAAGAGCAAAGGACTACCTAACAGGAAGTGGCCAAGATGCGTCACATCTGATCTTGGTGACTTTTGAAAAAAAGGTGACCGCTACCAGAAGAGTCAGCATCCCGGGCATTCTGGTCCCAGATATAATGACTTTTGACCCTAAAAATCAGACTGTGGCCATAGCGTCCAACACTTGTAATATAATTTTGGTGTACTCATTAACGTCCTCCCACTTACCTAACATTCAACAAATTCAACTTGAGAAAAGCGAGAGGCCAAAGGGACTGTGTTTCCTAACAGATAAACTATTACTGATACTGGTTGGGAAACAGAAATTAACAGATCCTGCTTTTCTACCATCCTCACGATCAGACAAGTACCTTCTTCGTTTGATGATCAAAGAAATTGTATGCAAGGAGGGCTCCTCTGCACTTTCCAGCTCTGCTCCAGCTGGTTCTGTAAGCCTGGCTGTGAAAAGAGAGGGCCTTGAAACTCAGTCAGATGTTCACCCTCTGAGTGACGGATTGCTCCTCCCAGGCTGCCCAATAGTTTCCTCTCCTAGAAATAGAAAAAAACTCATTGAAGAAATTAAGAGTCCTGCAAATGATAAGAACCTGTTGATGAGTGCGGTTGATTTAAAGGAAAAGAATATTTCCAACGATTTCCCCCAAATCCTGGAAACTCTGGATACTGAACCAACAAATCGTTTGCTAGTTCTTCAGGGGCTTCAGACATCTACCAGACTGGCTGATATACCAGCTTCTCCAAACCAGCGAGTGCAGAGATCTCCAGAAACTTTAAATTCCACCAACGTTAATGTCTTGCGAAGTGAAAAAGAAGCCAGTTACTTACCTAAAAATCTCGAAAGGCTGTGTAGCAGCTTTACAGAGTTGCAGCATCAGCTTTTTGAACTAACTGAGCTTCTGAAATCTGGGAAAAAACCTCTACTGGGATACCCATCTTCTCGAGAACCTTCTTTTGTTAATATCACTTGCCAGGTAACTTTTGAACAAAGGTGTCTGCAGTTACACACTTCGTAATTATAGCTACATCTATAGCTACATCTATAAAATTATAGCTACATCTAGAATGGGCTTCCTTTCTTCAGAGGGAGGTTTACCTTTTGTGTAGAAGGTTGGCCCGCCGCAGAGGAAAGGAATGAAAACTGTTTAGAATTGGTTGTTGCAAGCCTTAGGGATACCAAACAGGCACGCGGTACACTCTGGGAATTTCCCACTGGGGATGAACCATAAGAAGAGTCCTGCTGGATCAGACCAGTGGTCCATCTAGTCCAGCGACCTGTTTCACACAGTGGTCAACCAGTTGCCCCAGAGGGCCAAACAGCATAGAGCAGGGGTGGCCAAACTGTGGCTCAGGAGCCGCACGTGGCTCTTTAACACATATTTTGTGGCTCCCGGCAGGGCGGCTGGGGAAGCTAAGTATCATTAGCAAACAAATGTCATTGGACAAATAAACATCATTATCAATATCTGCTTTTACCCCTTTTGTTGTTTTTGGCAGTCTCATTTATTATTAATAAAAAGCAAATTTGCATATTTTCCAATTAAAACATGTAATATCTGTTCATGTCTTGTGGCTCTCGGACATCTGATGTTTATTCTATGTGGCTCTTATGTTAAGGAAGGTTGGCCACCCCTGGCATAGCGGTCAAGGCCTTACCCTAACGCTGCCTCCTAACTCTGGTGTTCCAAGATAAACTGTCTCGGGATGTGGATCTTTCTTTTAGTTACCTTGTTTACCTTGGGTAGAATGTAGAGTTTCCTTTTAGTAACCATGGCTAGTAGCCACTGATGCACCCCACCTCCATGAATCTGCCTTAAACCTCTTTCAAAGCCATCTATGCCTTTTCGGAATCCCTCTGTCTAGACAAGAAGGCTAGATATGTCTCAGTCTTGGAATGCTATTAGCAAAGTTTGAGCTGACTGCACTTATTGTTTGGTAGAAGATGCACACGTAGATCTAGTGCCACAAGGATCTCCATCCATGCTGCTCTGGTGGGTTTTTTTTTAATATGAGTCAGCCCTGGTTAATACCTTGATGGGAGACTAGCAAGGAAGTCCTGTGTCGCTATGCAGAGGCAGGCAATGGCAAACCACTTCTGAAGGTCTCTTGCCTTGAAAACCCTATAGGGTTGCCATAAGTTGGATGCGACTTGATGGGGGAAAAAATATAGGAGCATTTTAACTCTGCCCAACTGTCATCCAATAAGATGATTAACATGCTGATCAGTCTTGCTGGATCTGGATGCACCAGAACAGATTGAAGTAAAACTAATTAACACACTAGCCCTAAAACATTTATCCTTTATTTACAGAAGGATTCTGCGGGAACTGTAACACTTGAAAAGCGAGCTGTTATCCTCTGTGATGGCAAACTTCGTCTAAATATAGTTCAGCAGATTTTCAACCTGTGTCTGGTTGAAATGCAGCATGGTAAGTGCCTGGAATCATGGATGTGGTATTTAAAATGTTGGATCAGTCTGAAAAGAAGGCAGCGTGTCCTTGCCAAATACACACACACACACACACACACACACACACACACAGAGTGTTTCACAATTGATCTGTTTCCAAATTCAGATATTTCTTTATTATATTTTTTGCTTAAAATGAGTGAAGGTGCCAGAAATCTGTGCTTCGTTTTAGGTAGATTCTGTGTTTCCTAGAAGAATATAGCATGCTGGGTTTGTTAAATTTCAGTTTACTGTTTCAGCAGAGCCTGGGGGTCCTTTAAAGTTTAAAGGGCTGTTGCCCTGTGGACCAGCTGTCAACAGTGAAGGGCTTCCTGACCTGATTCCAGATATTTCCAGTATTTATTGGGAGAAAACTACTGGAATTGGGATATATCAGGAGAGCCTTTCATAGTATCAGATATTGCTGATCTGATGTTACAGGAAATATTGGCTATTGTATTGGGTCGGTGGTATCCGATTGTTCACCCCTAGAAGTAACCAACTTAGTACATACTTATTTTCACAACCCAAGTTCTCATTAATTATTACAGTGACATGAAAATGAGTATTGATATGTCTTTGGCATAGTTGTTGTTTCCTGTGCCATTTTTGCAACATAGCATTTTTGCAACATAACATTTAGATTTACTTTATTGTTTTCCAGACAAAATGTTGAAGAAGCACGCTTCAGGATTTGATCTGTTTTCCCACTAGGCATGCCCTATTTCTAGTGTTTAATATTTCCTGGAGTCTCCCTGACCTGGATAGCCCAGGCAAACCTGCTCTTGTCAGATCTCAAAAGCTAAGCAGGACTGACCCTGGCAAGTATTTGGATGGGAGACCTCCAAGAGATACCAGGGCTGGGAGGCAGAGGCAGGCTATATCAGCCACTTCTCTGAATGTCCTCAGTAGGAGTTGCCAGAGGTCACCATGACTTCCAGGCATGGGCACACACACACATGCATGCACACAAACACAAAAATACCTATATTTATCTGTCTGTCTGTCTACCTACCTATTTCCTGGAAGCCTATGCATCTTGAGTGGAGCTTAGCTTATGAAAGCTGTCTGTCATTAGCATGTGGCAAGACTTTTCAGTGCCATCCTCAGCAGAGTTATACCCTTCTAAGTCCCTTGACTTGAAGCTCTGTCTTAGGATTGTTCTGTTTGTTCATGTAATATGCATTTTTTTTTTTAGCAAATGTGTACGCACGATTTTAGGGAGTTTCTCGAGCAGATATTAAAGCATTAGAAGTAATCATGCATAAATAAACAGGAATTTGTCCCAACTGCAATGCATGTCAAGGAATGTGTTAAACAGTATTTTTTAATACATTATTTTTGAAAAATGTTATAGAGCATGTTGCTGTTGTGGTCAAAGGCTGTAGCCATGCACTTGGATTAGATGTGCTTAGGTTCAGTTGACATGAGTGACATATCAGGGCACGTGGGGGACTAGACTCAAGTTATAAAAGCCATTTTGTAAGTGCATGAAATCTAGAGGTGTGAATGAGATCACTTAATACTACGGTTGCCAGGTCACCCTTGGCTATGGGTGGGCAGGGGGTTGGGTGGCCAGCTCCAGATTGGGAAGCTCCTGAAGATTTGGGGATGGAGCCTGGGGAGGACAGGGACTTCAGTGAGATCTAGTGTCATAAGAGTCCGTCCTTCAACGCATCCATTTCCCCCAGGGGAACTGATCCCTATCGTCTGGAGATGAGCTGTAATTCTGGGAGATCCCCAGGCCACACCTGGAGGCTGGCATGCCTACTTAATACTAATTATGCTTAGCATACTAAGCATCTTTTGTGCCACTTTATATGACAGCTGCATGAAATGCAACTGGGAAGAACTCACTTGTGACAGCACTCCAGTCTCGTACCGCGACATTAAAGGGCTCCCGTTCTGTAGGGTAGCCCATGTGCATGCAGGGCCAGCAGATCGGCAAAGCAGGGCTAGGCAGAAGCTGCACTGGCAGAGAGAAGCTGCATAGGGGATTCCCTGGTATGTGGAGCAAGGTTCTTTAAAACAGGACAGCCATTTGACACATTGTCATGGAAAAGGGCTTTTCAGTATTCGTATGTACAGAAAGGAGGTGCCACATGTGAATCAGCTCTCAAAACAACAGCAGTTTAAGGAATGACTTGTGCATAAAGTAGGGATCTTAATTTGGGTTTTGTTTCCATGGGTATGGAAGTAACTGCGTTAGCATGTGTGTCATTCGAGGTTAATTGATGCAAAGGGGATGATCTTGTTATGTGGTGCAGGTATAGAATAGTGTGCAGTCTTCCCAATTGACTTAAAGCAAAAGCAGATCTGCTGCTAAGGTTGATCTTCGTAGGGTTTCCCACAGGGAAGCTTGCTTGTAAGCTTGTGTGCTGGGGAGTGGGGTGTTGGGGAAGTGGTGTCCTATAATATGCTCCTGTGGTTCTCTTGATTAGGGTAGGTGCTATTTTCACATTGTGAGAGCAGCACGTATTGCACAGTACCCGAAGGCAGAAGCAACGTTTGCCGAATTCAGCAATATCCGCTGGTTTGAACTGCAGTGGCCTTCATTACTTGCCAGCTAACTCACAAATGCCTTAGATGATTTTCAAATTGGCTGCGATTATTAATGCTACAGACAGCTGCAGAATTATTCCTTGTTCTTAAATTAAGAAACCGTATTGCTTGAAAAGACAACTTGGGTCAGGCTTGCTTATATGAATTTATTGTGGTGTGTTAAGATATGGGTAGTGTGTTATTTTTACAGGCTTGCAGTCCTGTGCCCCTAAGAGATATTTGGAAAGCCCTGCATGGTGCTGCCCTCAGCTTGAGTTCAAATAAAGCGTTAAGCAGAAAGATTAGCGGTTCACATGACCGTAAGCTGCAATCTTCTCATGCTGCCACTTGCAACATAGCGTTACATAACCGGTAAATGGAACCACTCGCAAGAACTGCCACAGTTCCTGAAATTACAAGGGCCACCTCACTGCTGTAGAATATGAGAAGTCCTGCCTGACTGCAAACAGTTGCCTACCCTTCTGATCCAGTTTGGAAGCATGTGTGTCTTTTGAAAAGCTAACAGGACTACTGCAGAACTCTGATGCTGGCCAGCTGAATCAGACATTTGGGCCTGTTCATTGCATCCCCATTACAAATGGAATCAGGTCTCCACTAAAACTTGTTTAGTAGGAGTAGATCGGAGGAAACTGTTTACACCTATTACTGATGCAGAATCAGAATGACAGCTGCTTTTCTTGAAAGGCATTGTCAGTGTGAATGAGAAAGGAGCTGTTGAAAAGCTGAGAGGGGAGGAAAAGCAGTGGTGTGTTGGGGAGGTTTTCAGCTGGGTTAGGGGCCCAAAAGCCCTCTTCCTCTAGGTTTTGCATAGGGGCAATATCGCTTTCAGTTACTTTACGGAGCTATCACTGTTGGCTATGACAACAGCTATTGCACCAATCCCCACTCTTACTTAAGATGTGAGTGTCAAGTGACCAATGCACCCTACGCCTGAAGTTGCAGGCACAGAGCGAAGAGAGACAATAAGCACATTTGTTGTCCAGAAACACAACAGTTTGTGACAGTGTGGGACTCAGAAACAGGGACACAATCCCAAAGGCATCTGGTCTACAAAGCCCAACACTTGCTGCAGCTTACTTAATGCCACATTTCCATTGACATCTCAGTTTCCCTGCCACAGCAATGGGCTGCAGCGGAACAAGATGAGGGAATCGGCCCTGAGCTAGGAGTTCAGATGAGGCAGCAGACGGAAATGGATGGAAAGGAGGAGGAAGCAAAGGCCACAAGAAAGAAAGATGGGGGCAGAATCCCACTTGGCTGCAATCCTTTAGGGCCACACAGTCCCATCATTTTTTTTGAGGATTTTCCTAGTTACCGCTCATTTGTAAAAGATTTATTATGTTCAAGAAGGCAAAGAACAAGTGGGAGGACTGTGAGGAATTTGGGTGGAGGACGTAATGATTTGGGAATCTGTCCGCATCCAAATACTCCCCCTTGACAATTCTCTAAGCTTTCAGGGACTTGAGCCAGCCAATTTCCCCATCTCTCTCTATCCCTGCGCCCCCTTTAATGGACTCTGTTCTGTGTTGTATGTCTTTGGGCACACTTAGTCCTCATCATGCCTTTGGAAAGAAATGTTCTTTTGTTGTATTTATAAAGTTAAACATTATTCTGCATAACTGAGGAGTCAGCGGAGGATGTAGAATCCCCAGCTTGATCTGTGGATGAATTAATTATGCTCATGTTGTGATACACCCAAGGCACCGTTTGCTTTTTAATATACCAGTTCTTTCCCAGATTTGCCTCTTTGATTTTCGTATAATAGTTTAAAAAAAATTCAGGAAATGTAGATGTCAGAGAGGAACAGTTTAGTGGATACTGGATAAACTGTGTTCTTCTGGGTGGGAGTGGCCGGCTACAAGCCCCAGGGTTTTGGCCAGGCAGCAGTCTCATCTTCCTCCCCTCCCTGTTATTTGCCGGCAACACTAAATCTTCATTGACCTCTTATTTTGGTACCAGGATCAAAATGGTTGCCTGTTGTTGATTAAACTTGTCTTGCCAGCCAGAAACTTCTGAGTTGGTTTTAGAGCAAACTGTATATAAAGTTATGACTTTACCTGAAGTCACAATGAGATTTTTTTTTTTGAAACACTGTTCTTTATGGCTAATATTAATCAAAATGAGCTGGGCAGACAGGTATAGTTTTCAGTGCCAGGTGTATCATTTCAAGCTGTTGACATGTTATAAAATGTAACCTTGGATGGAGGCAGTGAAGCTGGAACAGCCACCTTACCGGATACCAAGAATGGAAAAAAATATCAAACTTGCAATTTTTATGTTAACTGAGGAGGGGGAAAAGTCACCTACACATAATTTCTTTCACAGATTTGTCCTGGATCGTTCTCACCGCAGACAGCGAGGGCTTTATTCCGCTGACGTTCAGCACGCTGCAGGAGATAGTCATCAGAGATGCTTGTGCCAACCCTCACGGAGATAGCATTCATTCTTCCAAAACGCTGGACATTGTCAACTCCACCGGTGGATACACAAAGCTGTTGTCCCAAAGTCTGGATCATTCCACCAGTTCTTTGGAAGTACTGAGAGAACATTCTTCCAGGAGTCTAGAGACCAGCAGTTCCTCTGACCAAACCAGCCCTAATTCATAACTTGAGCTAAAACTGTTCACACCCAGGACAATTTGTTAGTCGTCCCTTAGGACTCAAGCCTTTCAGCTGTGCATAATTAAAACTGGGTGAGTTGTGCTTTTACAAGCATTTGACCATTCTCTAGATCTTCCTTAGACTGGTTTTCCCCCATTTTGCAACTTAGGACAAACCAGAGGTTGTGTTGTTTAAAATATTTATGAGCCTGCCTTTCTCCTGAGCATTTCAGTTGGCAAAATATTCAAAATACTCCCCCCCCCTCCCAGTTTGTACACCAGGTTTGCATGTTTCCTGCACAGCTGAGAAAAAAATGCTTCTGGTTTGCTAAAACTTGCTTCAAACAAATGTACGTTTCCAGATTGCAACAGAACATCACTAGAAATGTTTTCTATTAATGAAGAAATGTAACCGTTATTGCCAAAATGATATGGTCTCTAGGGGGTTTTGCCCTTAGAATTTAACTCAGGCAATGTTTCTCAGTGGAGACCACGCTGAAAATAATGTATGAATGTAGCTTTCAGTTAATCTGAGAATTCGGGTGTATTTATTACCATGTCACAGAAAACCCTGCAACTGAAGGTTCTGCATTGTTATGCTCATGTAACTTTTATTTATTAAAATAATTTATATCCGTCCTTTCCTTGTGGCTCAAGGCAGCTAACAAGTCAATAATTAAAACGTTACAATTTAGAACCCAGCAGAATAAAAGCCCTTCCCACCCAGATTTCTACAGTCTGTAAAAAGCCCTGTTGATTAAAATGGGCTTGCAGCGCAATCTGAAGATTTCTAACTATGGCACTCCCATCATCTTCTCAGGCAGCCCATTCCACGAAACAGAAGCTATAATGCAAAAGGCATGGGCTCTGATTGATGGCAGGTGGGCCGCCTCTGTCTTTCACACGTGCCTGTTGATAATGCTAAGGAAATTAATTTATTTACTTCATTTATGCCATACCTTTCTCTGCTTCCATTTTATCCTCACAAATGACCTCGTGAGGTGGGTTAGGTTGAGAACCTGTGACCTGGGCTCAAGGCTGCCTAGTGAGCTTCCACAGCAGAGTGGGGATTTGAAGCTGGGTCTCGCAGATCCTGCTGTGACATGCTAACCACATGGGCTCTCTCTTTCTATAACCTGAACAAGTTATACAGTTGCGAAGTTTATTAGCTAAAGGGCCACTGCACTGGAGCCTGCCCTGTCTCACCCCAGTCTTCCTTCAAGGTGTCCCAAGCCACACATTTAATAGCATGGATGCATGGAAGACAAACAATTCTGAAGTGTGTGTGTGTGTGTATAATGAATGAACATGAAATTAAGCAAACTCTGGACCACGACGGAAGACAGGAGGGCCTGGCATGATGTGGTCCATGGGGTTGTGAAGAGTCGGACTCGACTGTGCGACTGAACGACAACATATAATGAACTCCCTTTTAAACTTATTTGAACATAAGAGAGAATGGCAGTTCCCGTTTGGTCTGATTTAGTTTTAAAAATCTCCAGTAGTTACATTATTTATGTTATTTATAGTCCGCCTTTCTCCCTGGGACTCAAGGTGTAAGTCAACACAATCAACAAGATGGGATGTTTAGTGGACAACGCAATAGGATTTGGGTTGTAAAACCAACCAGAAGTCTAAAAAACAGAACTGAAGCAAAGCCCAAGTGTGTTAACATGACACATTAAATGATGCACGTTGTATGTTAGATTCATGATAGCTAAAAAAAAGCTTGATGGCTGATGATTCTGAAATGGTGTTACTTGTGCTGTACCCTGGTAGGCAGGGGGCTGAGCTGCAGTTTTGGGAACAACAGGACTAAAGATAAAATTTTGAGGGTGAGGATGGAACTGAAGGATGAGTGCTAGAATTACTAGCATTCATCTAGGTCACCCTAATTTTCTGGGTATGTGCAGAGTTAAGTATCCGAACACATGTACAGGGAGTTCTTTGTGTTTTGCTGCAGTGATGATGTCAAAGTTCTCGAAGCCTGGACACAACTGCATTTTCTCAGAAGGGAGATATCTCAAGAAGCTCTTCGACATGCATGAATAAAACCTTTCAAAGTATGCCTGTTGATGCAAACATTAAACATAACAGCAAACATACTGGTGGTGGGGGGGAGCAAAAGGGAAACAGTGTTGAAATGACATAGAATCATTGCTTGTATTTTCTGAACTGCAAATTAGGCACCAAGGGAAAACTGATTGGTGGAAATGATACTTTGAGAGAGAATCTGCACACGCATGCAAAATCCTTTGTAGAAAACGGGATTACTTCACTGAAGATGGCTACATTGGTACCATAGGCTGCTTTCTGAGATTATACCCTTCAGAGGGGTTGCAGCTGTAAATGTTCTGTGTGGAACTGCCAAGCAGGTTTCATAGATAAAAATGGTATCGGGTGGAGCTGGGGTCAGGTTGCCCTTTTGGTCTTCTGGCAAGAAGCTGCAAAAATCAAAGCATCCAGTTACAATTAAAAAAAAAAAAAGCAGTGCAAAACCAAATGGAACACACAGCTCTCTAAAAGGCTGAGGCAGAAGGGAAAAAATGTAATCAACAGCTCTGCCAAGCAGCACTGGAGATAAATTTAGGTGATGCATGAGACAGAGCTAAGGGGAGCCAAGCTGAGTAATGTTACCTAGTGCCGGTGGGAAAGTCCAGACATCCAGTTTCTTTCAAACTGGTGGTTTCTTCAAGTGAAGAATCTCTTATCAGCTAAGAATAATTAGGAAGTTTGGCCTTAACTTGCAACCGCGCTATTTAATTAACTGTTCTAGTTGGGTTTTTTTCCCTCCTAATAAAAATGGCTATTTCAGTAGATTAATTAGGGGAGAAAGTACATGAACACATGAATCTGACTTCTGCTGAATCAGGCCACTTTACAAACTCTTGTATTGACCCTCTTCCTCTTATTTCCACTCTACCAGGGGATAAGGGTGAGAAATGGATGAGCATGTTGAAACCAGGGAGCACTTTTCTGCCATATTTTTTTTCAGAAGTGCTATCCTGTCAAACCCCCTTCTGTTAAGGCAGTTATACGTTTTTCTTTAAAAAGATGGAAAATTTGTTGAGCCACTAGACTCAAAAGCACAACAAATACTTGTTTCTACTGCCTATTTTCCCACTTCTCTTAACTTCTTATGTTCACTACATCCCCCAAGCATAATCTCTCCTATATTATAAAGCTGCTCTGGGGTGGCAAGATTCAATTCATGCCAAAATCAGTTGGCTGCAAGAACTGCCACTCCATGTCTCTGCCAATTCCCTGGCTGCGTTGGGTGGCTGCTGGCCTGAGTCCCACCCACACAGCCAGCCGCCACACTCTTGCACTCAGTCTATAGGCAGCTGCCAAAGAGGATGGACTCCGCAGCCAGTTATCCGCGGCCATGACAGGAGCCAGCCGGGCTGCGAAAACAGGCAGGGAGAGGCCTCTGGAGGCCCCCGTGGCACCTTTCCCCAGTTGCCCGCTGAGACACGCGTGCAGGGAAAGGCCTCCAGAGGCCTCCATGCCACACTTTCCCATTCCCCCGCCCAGGTGGATGCACGGAGAACGGCCTCCACACCCCCACCCATTTTTTCCAGCCCTCTCCCTGAGGCAGATGTGCAAGAAAGGGCCTCAGGAGGTCTCCGTGCCACACTTTCCTGCTCCCCCGCCGGGCCAGATGCGCAGGGAGAGGCCTCTGCACCCCCCGACTTTCCCACCCCCCCGGCAGATGGCCAGGGACACGCTTCCAGAGGGCCCCCGTCCTTTCCCCACTTGCCTACCGAGCTGGCGCTGAGCTGTAGAGCCCCCCTTTCCCTGGCCCTGCTTCCCTCTTTCTCTTTCCAGCATCTCTGGATCTTTCCTTTCCCTCCCTCTTTCCCTTCCTTCCTTTGCCTTCTATCCCTCCTTCCCTCTGTCTCTTCTTTCCTTCCTCATCTCTTTGCATTTTTCCCTCCCTCCCTTCCCTTTCTTTGCTTTCTTTCCCTCCCTCCCACTTTCGCTTCCTTCCTTACTCCCTCTCTTGCCATTCTTTTCCTCCCTTCCTTCCCTTGCCCCATCTCTTTGACTTTTCCCCCTCCCTCTTTCATCCTCTTTTCCTCCCTCCCTCTTCCTTTCTTTCTTTCTTTCTTTCTTTCTTTCTTTCTTTCTTTCTTTCTTTCTTTCTTTCTTTCTTTCTTTCTTTCTTTCTTTCTTTCTTTCTTTCTCTCTCTCTCTCTCTCTCTCTCTCTCTCTATCTTTCCCTCTTTCTCTCTTACTTTCTCTTGCACACTGTCTTTCTTTCTTTCCTTCCTTCCTTCCTTCCTTCCTTCCTTCCTTCCTTCCTTCCTTCCTTCCTTCTAGCGTCCGTTGTCTTGCGTCTACAACGGGCCTGATTCCTAGTCTTATATAAACCAAAATGGATTGTATCCAACCAGCTTTACTGCTGGTGAAAAAGGGAGGAAGGAGGTCCCCTATGACCACACACAGAGTTATGTGGGGGATCATGGGACCTACACAGACAAAGGCAGGGGAGACAAAGGTATAGTGAAGAAGGGAACTGAGTGAGATGGAATGAAAAAACTGTCTGGATTCAATCTAGTGTCTGCTTCCATTAAAAGACAATTTCAAGATGAAAATATCAGGCAAACAAAGCCTGTTTTAAATCCAGTCATGCCCTATTCCTTTTCGTCAGGCATTAGCTCAGCTCTCCACGCACATCAAGTCACACTTTTGTAACTA
This sequence comes from Gekko gecko, assembly GCA_029375565.1. Lineage (NCBI taxonomy): Eukaryota > Metazoa > Chordata > Lepidosauria > Squamata > Gekkonidae > Gekko > Gekko gecko. Next base: position 297,197,166 of record JAPDNY010000001.1, on the reverse strand, counting down.
CTGGCTACTTCTCTGAACATCTTGGTATCATCATGAGAAGGGAGCATGACTGAACAGTAAGTGTGCTCCAGACTACATGCAAAAGGTTTTCCCTGGTTCTATAAGTCCCTTGGTTTACAATGAAATCAAGTCTTACATCTGAGACCCCTTAAGTTGTAGTTACCTAATCTAAAGTTCTTTGCAGGCTTATATCCCTACTAAGCCATGAGTAGGTATGGGCACAAACCAGCTGATTGAACTAAAATTCATCATGAATTTGGCCATGATTCGCAAAGTGATGTTCACAAACTGAAGAACCACCAAGAACTTCCACAAATTTTGGTGGAGTTTGTGGCAAATTGTGAAGAGCATGAAGCAAGGGTTTACCCCTGCTTTTTTCTATTTTTCATGAAAAACAGATGATTGGCAGGGAACGTGCAGCTGTTTGGTTTAAATGGCTCAGAGCCATTTAAACCCTGCTTTCTGCTCCCCATGAAAAGCCAGAGCCATTTAAACCACCTACTTTCTGTGGGGAGCAAAAAGCAGGGTTTTGAATGGCTTGGAGCCATTTAAACCAAACAGCTGAGTGGTGGGCCTCACTGATCATCTGTTTGGAAATCCCTGCTTTCTGCTCCCCGCAAATAGCTGTGGGGAACAGAAAGCAGGGATTTAAACTTTAAATGGCTCACAAACTGATACAAACCAACCACCCGGTTCAAATGGGTTCGTGGTTTAGCCATAAACACTGAACTGAACCCCAACAATACATTTCATGCCCATTCCTAGCCATGAGATAAACATTTTGGTATTTCCCTGTTCTGTACTATATACGTCTCTTACCAGCTCTGTGAGCAGAGATAAATTTAATTCCAGAAGCCTTAAGGATTAAGCATACAGTCAGAAGGAACAAGAAATAACGTACTTCCCCCCATTTAAATCCTCAAATGTAATTTCTTGGTATGGTGAAGATGGTGGGTTGGTTCCATCGTAAACCATAGACGAAGGGGAAAGAAACACAGTCAAAGCTTTCCTAAATGTGTAAGTACTTTTCTTTGAAAAAAATCAATGCAAGTGGAGCTATTACAAAATACTTAAACTAGATTTTTATTTGAAGCATGGTGTGGTCAATAAAACATAATCACTGCCATTTCAGCTTCTTGCACCCAGTTCATTATCACTAAATTCATTACAAAATTTGCTGAGGATATGGTGTTAGAGCACTTTTTTATTTTTGTTCACTCTTGAGAAAACTGATAAATTATTGGATCATGTTGCTGAAAGCATGCCCAAGTTTGGATCTGTTGTATGCGCTTAATTGAAAACGCCAGACTGCACTCCCCACAACTAGGAACCAAACAGGAGGTGAGGGGGAAAACATCGAAGGCCCAACATGGTTGTTTCAATGGGTTTACCCAATAGTCCCGATGCAATGGGTCCCTTTATTATAATCTCAAAAGGATATGGCAAATAATGCAGGTAATCTTTTGGAGAAAGACTGCACCTTGCTTTTCCTCCTGCCAAACAGAACCTTAACAGTGTAGGGATTTTTCTATATTCTTTCAAGATGCACAATGGGAACTTTGTGGCTGAGCATTTAATTTTGGGGCAGGGCCACTAGTGCCCCCTCCACAGTTCAAACATAAGTAGCATTGTGTTCTTCTAAATCCATTAAAGTCAATGGGCTTAGAATGGCATAACTCTGCTTATGACAACACTGTTAGAAAGAGAGAATTTTCTTAATGCAAAATTCAACATATTGAGCCCTAATACCTGCTGCTTTGTTTAACTGTACAGCTCCTGTCTTTGTAGCGCTGGTTCTAGCTACATTGTTTGTTTCTTTTCCTTCTGAGGAGTATAAATGTCTTATATAGTCTAAGAGGACAATCTGAGTGATGCTCTATCATATTCTGAAAGTATGCATTCTGGGAGAGTGCATTTTTAAATGATACTGTAGGCCACAAGCCACTATCGCTTTGCACTGAAATGCAAAACTCCTTGAATCTTGCACAACTCCCATTCATTTCAGCAGGTACAGTGGAGTATTCCCGACAGGTTGTACTCTGAATAGATCAAACATAAAAATTTATATATCGATATTAACAATATTCTCCTTTACAAAAAAAACCCTTTAAACTTAATCTCTCTCTCTCTCTCTCTCTCTCTCTCTCCTCACACACACACACACACACACACACACACACACACACACGTATGTATTTTTCCCCCCTCCAGTTAATTAGGGGAAAAAATAATTTTCTTTTATAAATACATTTTCCCTACTTTACAGATTTAGTCAACTGTACATTTTAGCCATCAGGATTTTTCATTTAGGCTTGGCTTGGAACCTAACTGTGCAATCCTAAAGTTACACCCTTTTAAGCCCAATAAAGTCAATAGGTTTAGGAGCACGCTACAAGTGTCCCTTCTGCTCGTGACAGAGGGTGATTTTTGTTGATTCCACTCCTCACTGCACCCCCTGCCCTTCTGACCCCCATGATGTCGCTGGGGGTACATTGACCCACAACAGCACAATTTCAAGGGGAGCAGAAGAACTGCAGCAAGAAAGGGAAGGTAGGGAAGTCACGGTTCATGCAAACCACTATTATGAAGGCACTATTGAAAAAAACACTACAATTTTGCCACTGGAAGCAGAGGGAGATTCTGAGGTTTTAGAACTTGTCTCTTTTGCACAATGCTGGACTGGGCAGAAGCTCAACATGTGCTCTACACTATTTTTTCTAGCTGAATCTCTGGGTTTGAGTAGTCACGTTCCATGATAACTGTCTCCAGGGAAATAATCAAGGAATTGTTCACCTGGTGTTACATGCCTCCATTATTTAACAGGAACTTGGTCTGACACTCAAAGCTTTTTGTTTTCGGAGCACTGAAGTGTGGCTCCAGATGCTCTTCTGCTGTCCAAGGTCTGGCAAAGAGAATTTTTAAAATGGTTCCAACTAAAAAATACACAGAACCCAAGTGATTAATGTCACTTGTTATTTGGCAGTGCATTTTTGCACATGGTCATCTTTGAAAGGGCACAACCAGGTGCCTAAAAAAAGATAGCAAGAGCCTTTATTTTAGGCTATGCTTAGCGTCTTCATGTATGAGCAAGGCACAAAGGTCATACTGTTGAACTATGAAAGGGTGGATGGGTAGGAAAGAGAATTTTTCAAAATACTTTACTCAGCAGTATTTAGAAGTTTAGAATGAGTGACGAAAGGGCAAGTCTGTGCCCAACAGAAACTCCCTGAGTCAGGAGAACATGATCCTTTTAAGTATCCATTTTCTTGGTGCCTTGCCATAGCATTTTACAAAAACAAATTCCAGAATGATAGCCTTGATGGTCTGCTGCATGCCAAAGTAAGAAAGTGTCTCATGGTACCTTAGAGGTTAACAAATTTCTTGTGGCATGAACTTTTGGAAGTCAAGTGTCTGGTCTCTGGCTCATGAAAGCTTAAGACCACCATAAATGTGATACGGACACACGACTCTTGGTTATTTCAGTATTTTCTGCAATACTCCCTTCCAAGGCCTAGCCTTCTGTCTTTCCCAGGACATGATGTCCGCCACAAGATGGAACTTCGGCTGTGGCTCAGAATTAAAGAGCAGCACCTACAGCATTTTAACCAGCAGCTCCTTCAGAGCCCCATGACACAATACCCTGTTTTCACAACAAGTCCTAAGCAGCCCTCTTATAAGCCATACCCCAAATTATTGTTCATTTAGAAGGTGTTCAGCTTCGATAGAGAGAAGCTTCCAGTGTCGCTGAGGTAGAGCTTCAGTGTTGGGTCAGGGCTTCCCTTGCCGCAAGTGACTTCCATTCAGGCTTTCAGACCAAAGTGTTTTCTTCATTCTCATTAAGGTTTTCAGTGTTTGGGTGAGTCTGTCTGTTTAAAAACAAAAAAGGTGAAGGAATTGCTTATGAAGAAACATTACGTTTGCATGGTTGGGTACAGTACAGTATGGTATGGTATGGTAGTGTTAAGATGATAAGAAAATGGTCCCTACAAGTCCTGTTTTTATTTTTAATTTTTGAGGGACTGCCATATCCAGAAGCACTTGTATGTATCATAAACCTTTCCTAAGAAACAAGAACCTGCCAATTAATGTCCCATGCATTAGAATCAGCTACTTCCATTCACTTCATATGTATTTGAAAGATCAGCTCTTCCTGAACTTGGTTGCTGATGGGTTAATGGGGTGTCAAGAAAGTATGACCAAATGCTACTGGGCGTTAAGATAGCTGCCAAATAGCATCTGAATCTAGTTCAAAATGCTTAAACTTGCCAGAATCCTGCACCTTCTGTGTCAGCCTAGCAACCCATTCAACTTGGCAGAAAAGATGGCTCCAGATGCACTGGAGCCAGTTGTCCAGCACTGTCCACCTTCAGCCAACAGTACAAGGCCCTAGGAAACTGTGTAAGGGCAAGCAACATGAAGATCATCTGTCAGTAAAACGCAAACTGTAGGGTTCTGAAGCCTCAGTTTGCCTCTGGGCCATGCGGGGAATGGCGAGGAGGTTTCATCCTTCAACCACCATTCCGTTTCACAAATCAGAACCAAGATTTGTACTTCATTTGCAAGTCTGAACTGGTTATAAATGAGAAGAGATGTAACTTTTACAATATTTGAATTACAAATGCTATTATGCAAGTGATATGACTTTCAAAGGTCTTTCTAAAGCAGTAAAAGTATTGCTTTATATTTAGCATAATATATTGGGATAACACAGCAGTACAGTAGTTTTACAGACACACACATGTAAGCGTATGTTAAAGAGGCTAACCCAAAAGTAAGTAGCAAGAGTCTCACCTAAGAGAGAGAAAAAAATCATGTGTAGTAAAGAACAGAGGCTTTGATGCTGATACAAAACCAACCTTAGCATTTCCAGGGCATATTTAGTCTCCTTTTGACTCTTTTTGTTGATTGGATAGAAGATGAGTATGAATAAGCCTAAGAAGATGAGGCCAGCAGGGACCCCTCCAACCAAAACCTTCAGCAAGGCGACCACACTGTCGGACTGTCTGCAGGCACCTGTTTCGTAACCAACAAACCTATGAAAAACACACAGGACAGACCATTATCATCAGCTCCCTGCCCCCAGTTTGAAATCCTGCTTTTCTTTCTTTCTGCAGTCTCTCACTGGCTCAAGGGAGCAATCTCGTTTTCTCCCCAGGTGGGCCCAATGCATGCCAACAAACGTGCAGTTCCAACCACAAGTCGTGCAGAAAGTTAAGGGCTTCCAGATGAAAGTCAGTGCACAGAGACTGCTGAATGCTTGAGAGTGCACAACGTTCTGACCTCCCTCTGCGTGGGCAGGGTTGAAGGAACCAAGCAACCAATACCCACTTCCTGTGGTTGACATGCCTGCCTGCCCAGTTCCACTTTTGAGGAATCACCGTTTCCGCCTGCACCTAAAGCGATAAATGTGTATACTACTAGCCAGCCATTTTTTAAAAATCCATCCAGTTAAATCTTTCCAGAACCTTTAACCAGAGTGCAGCAGAGCCAATAATCTGCCAGCGATTCTGTGAATTACGTTCTCTGTCTGCAGCCGCTGAAACCAGGAGCGGAGAATTGGATTTATTGGACTGGGGGGAGCGGGAGAGTGTACCACTTTGAGTTGTAATTTAAACTGACCCATTCACTACAGTAAAAACTGCATACTTGTTCGTACAGTAGAACAGAGCACAAAACCCGACCTGCATTTGAAGGAATAGCAAAATTCTACATTTGACAATTTAAAAAAAGGGGTAACGTACACACAGTGGCCCTGATCCAGCATGACATAACGGCACCGAACCATTTGTAAACAGTTTATGGCCAAAATGTGAACATACACCAAAGCATGCACCGAGCCACTTCCTTGGTACTTTGATGAATGCTGCAGTTCAGATGCACATCACAACTGCAACAATTCCGCCTCGACTTCTCTTTGCATATATGAGAGAATGCCTTCTAAACAATTCCTTTTCTGCCCACTTTCTCCACCTGAGATTTTCCCCATCATATCTTTGAAGCTTTTGGGCTAGATGTGGATGCCAAAAAGCTGTAAAACGCACCCAACCTAGCAAGCACACAGACCCATGCTCTCCCACCAGGCCCCTCTAAGTTATTGAGAAAGTTCCCGAGCTGCTGGTGGACAGAGCAACCCATCTGGTGTTTGAAGTGGCCGCGTGTTAAACAGAGATTTTGGAAGGAGCTGTCAGGAGCTCCCAGGTAAAGTTCAACCCTTAAACTTGCCTCCCCGCCCTTGCCAGGTTTCCAAATGTGCACCAGTGTCACGCAAGGGGGCAGGGACTTCTGGAAATCTATAAATCTCTCCTCCCAGGGAAGTGCATCTTCCAGGATGGCTCAGCAGCAGTGGGTCACTGGCCATGGGCGTTCAGAAAAAGAGTGTCTAGGGACCAGTTTCAGAATTAGGGATTTTTTTTTATTGCTTTCATTTGCCTGGCTGTCTCGCTCATTTTGCTTTTTGACCTAAATCCCATTGCTTTTCTGTGGTGGTGAGCACAGAATGTACAGTTCAAATCCCTGGCACTTAGGTGGCCAAGCCTCAGCACCCCCCTCCCTCCAGTGCCAGCCTAACCAGCTGCTTTGTGTTTTGCATGCTCATGCAGAGCTGCCCGCTGCATTGTGCCGCACTAGCATGCGGGCACCTCTCCTCCTTTGTCCGGACCTGATGGTCACGCAAACCTCCCATCATTTGAGGTGCCTTGCTGTTATTTGCATTTCTTACATCTTCTGGCAATTTTCTGCTTTCCTCATTCAAGGAAAGGGCAAATCCCCGAAACTAGGTGGGAGGCAGTGGCTTAACCTGCCTCACCCATCCAGGGGTTAATCAGGGCAGGCAAAATGGAGGCAGAAGGGAGTGTGGGAAGCCGACACAGTCTGCCACTGAAGAACAGGACTCTGGCCGATTCTCCCCACCACAGGCACGACGCCCCCCCCCCGGCTTCCACAAACCGTGCACATTTGCAAATGTCCTAATAGCTATTTGTTTATTTACTTCATGTTACACCACTTTTCTCCCCAATGGGGACCTACAGAGGCTTACCATTTTCTCCCCTTCTCCATCTTATCTTCACAACAGCCCCATGAGGCAGGCTAGGCTGAGCAGGTGAGACTGGCCCAAGGTCACCCAGAAGGCTTCTGAAGCAGAGAGAGGATTTCAACCTGGGTCTCCCAGATCGTGATCTGCCATTCTAACCACTACATGATGGTGTTTATAGCACTGTGCATACATGGGTATGGCACTCATTCAATGCAGATATATATATATATATATATAGTAAAGGTAAAGGTAAAGGTTTCCCTTCCTCAAAAGCCAGTCAGATCTGACTCTAGGGATGCAGTGCTCATCTCCGTTTCCAAGCCAAAGAGCCAGCGCTGTCCGAAGACGTTTCTGTGGTCATGTGGCTGGCATGACTAGACACTGAGGTACACAGAATGCTGTTACCTTCCCACTGAAGCAGTACCTAGTTATCTACTTGCAGTTTCTTGCTTTTGAACTGCTAAGTTGGCAGGAGCTGGGACCAGAGACAGAAGCTCACTCCGTCATGTGGCACACAGGTCTCGAACTGCTGAACTACCAACCTTCTGATCTGCAGTTCAGCATCTTAACCACTTGAGCCACCGCAGCTGCACATGTATATTCTCTCAGAAACACAGTGAAGCACATATATTTATATATTTCTCTCTCTGTCTCAAATCCAGGCATAAGTTTGGCAGTGATGGGAAAATGTAAATGTTTATACATTTTATGCCAGAAAGTTAAAAGTCAGCACTGAGGAAGAACAGCAGCAGCAAATAGTTATGTAGATGATGTTTACTTGGTCGGTGCTGAAAAGTTCTTCTTCAGAGCAAAATCAGCCACCAAAAACTGAGCCAAAGGCAGGGGGAGGGATTTTAACTGATCTTTATGTTTTCCAGCTGTGAACTATCTGGAGAGCCTATGGCCCTATTTTAAGGCTTCCATGAGTTAAAACGTGTTTTCAGCAAAGAAAACAGCCTACTATTTTAAAAACAAAACCCACAGGGGTATTCAACCCTAGGCCATAAAAGCCCATGTCAAACTGGAATGTCTTAAAATGCATATAAAAAGACGAGGCAGCAAAAAACATTTAAGGGAACAGCCCTCATTGTGGCTGTAAAGCCCAGAGCGCATACAGGGAGACTGCCTGTTTGAAAGCATCCCCAATGGTGTAAACAAAATTCCCCTGCAGACGGGAAACACACTTCAGGGAGAAGATTTCAAGCTTAGCCTCATCCTTGACATGAAAGACTGTCAAACAGGTGCACAGCTTGCCATGCTCCGAAGCAGAAGGTGGTGTAGTAGTTAGAGTGTGAGACTAGGATCTTGGAGACGCTGGGTTCAAATCCTCCACTCTGCTGTGGAAATTTGCTGGGTGACCTAACAGGGTGGTATCGTAGATAACATGGAGGAGGGGAGGAGGATGTTAGTCGCTTTGGTCCGACCCTGGGGGGAGAGGCAGGCTGTAAATGAAGCAATAAACAAACAAGCAGCCCACAGGAAGGATGTAGCACGGCAGACCCATGTCGTGTTGCCCGGTTCAGAACACTGACTCCCAGCTGCAGTTTGGCATTATGATCCCACCCCCTGGTTTCCCTTTTGGTGTTTTTTCTGTATTCTTCATATGTGCATGCGTGTGTGTGCACCTGGAAGTCATGGCGACCTCTGATGACTGACCCCTATTGGGGGCCTGGAGGATATTCAGAGAGGTGGCTGAATAAAGCCTGCTTCCCGCCTCTGGTATTCCAAGTACTTGCCAGAGTCGACCCTGCTTAGCTTCCGAGACCGGGCTCGCCTGGGCTGTCCAGGTCAGGGCTCAGTTCAGCATTTGATTCCCCACCCCACCAGGGAAGCCTCTCACACAGATGCATCAAAAGATTTCCTGGACGAGGGATCAGAACCCCCCAATCGCCACTGGGACAGGGCATTCTGATCCCTCCCATCCCCAAAATTAACAGGCTGAGACAGGAGTCAGTGTTCCAGATTTCTCCCTTGCATCCCAGCAGCTTCAGTTTCGTTCACAAACCCCGGGGGTGCAACAGGGGAAATTTCTCTACCGTAAGTCCCCTGCAATGCAATAGAGAACATGTTGAAGGTGAGTGTTATGAGCTGCCAATGTTAATTTTTCAAGTAAAGGGGAAGATGAGTTTCAGCAGCATTCGCTTTGAATTAAAGGAACTACTCACTCCAGAGAGGATGCGGAAATGGCAAGTCCAATTCCTGCTGACATCTTGGTAAAAAAGACATATGAAGAATAGAAGATGGTTTCATGCCCTGTCGAATGAGGATTCTGCAGGCGAAAGTGGTCAACCACATCCGGCAACATGGACCTTGAATCAACAATTAAAAAAAAAAAAGATGCCATCACATATTTAAGTGAAATTCCCGAGCATTTAACTGTGTTTCCCTACATTTTGCTCACACTGTCACTTTTAATGTCATGAAAGCCTATATAGTTAATTAGTTTTAAACAAACACACACAAAAATCCCAAGGCATTGTAAACTGAATGCATCAGGTTAGTTGCATCTGAACTCCCTTCCAAAGACCTCTCTCTGCCCGCCCCCCGCCTCAGGTTAGTAGGCAGAGACTAGTAATGAGAGAGAATTGCCATTCAAGAATAAGCATGGATGAGCCAGACCGAGCCCACATTCTTGATTAACATCCAGTTTAATTGCTTTGGCTGATAGCTTTTGTGATAGCCAGAACAATGGGGAATAAAACTGAAATGGAGTATACACAAAGTCCTCCTGGGATCCTTGCCAGCAAACAAGAAAAACAGAAAGTCGTAAAACCTTTCCAACGACTCAATTACTTTAGAGAGAAATCTCCCCCCCCCATATCACCAAAATATCTGCAGCTCTAAACAGTTTCTCAATGCACCTAATTCTGCTGGCTGAAAACACTTTTGCAACCAAAGTCCTTCCTCAGTGTGAGCAGTTGCTTGGTCTGCTGTTAATGACAACAACAAAAATGGCAAACGCATAAGCATTTTTCACCATCACATTAGTACTATAAGGCTCGTCAGATTCTAAGCCCCACTATATAATATAGGTCTGACTCTTTCCTAGGGCTGCTTTGCATGTTCTTTTTTAAAAAATGACTCCAATATTAAATATGGCCGTGTCTTCTCAATATGAATAATCAAAGAAGAAGAAGAAGAAGAAGAAGAAGAGATTGAAGAAGAAAAAGAGAAACAGACACCCATGCCCATTAAGTTTTGCAAATTCCCTCCTAACTGGGGGATATTTCAACTCAGGGACAAACAGCAGGACAAGCCCAGTGGTTCCCAAGGTCAGCCCAAACAGCTGCTTCCAATGCTGTGCCAGAAGCCCGGGAAGTCAGAAGGTTGCCAAATGTGATATGAATCATATTGGTGGAAACTGCCGTCAAGTCACAGCCAACTTATGGTGACCCCATAGGATTTTCGAGGCAAGAGACGTTCAGAGGAGGTTTGCCCTTGCCTACCTCTGAGGAGCAACCCTGGTATTCCTTGGTGGTCTCCCACCCAAATATTGACCCGGGCTGACCCTGCTTAGCTTCTAAGATCGGATGAGATCAGGCTCACCTGGGCCATCCAGGTCAGGGCTGGTTTGGATCATATCACACTGTTTCTAGACACAGTCTGTAGACACCAGCGTGCTTTACAGGGCAACCCTATGCAGGGTCAGCCCACTGAAATCAATGGTCTGAGGCTGCAGTAAGCGCTGGGTTGTACTGCTAATCAAGTAAATTTAATGCCTAGTAACGGTCTATGACTGGACTTCAGCAAGCCTGACCAAATAGCCAGTGTGGTATAGTAGCCTAGAGCAGGAGTGTCAAACATGTGGCCCGGGGGCTGGATCAGGCCCCCAGAGGGCTTCCATCAGGCCCGCAGGGGAACTGGCCATCGCCTGCTTCCAGTTCTGCTGCTGCTGCTGCATCATAGCTTGCTTCGCCAGACTCTCTTAATCGCTCAGCCATTTCATGTTTTGACTCAGAACTCTGAGCATGAGATTGCTGTGGTGAATGTCAATAGATCAAAAGTAGGTTTGCAGCTTACAGAGCTAATGTTTTAAGCAAGTTTTTATTTTAAGTAAAAAAAACCCTTTGTGTTTGTCACCTTTATAAAGTTTATGTCTCTGCTAGCTGGCATGACACATGGCCCAGCCCAAGGTCTCATTTATGAGATCCGGCCCTCATAACAAATGAGTTTGTTATGGCCTAGAGGGTTGGACCAGGAACTGGAGGACCCAGGTGTGAATCCCCCCCTTGTGGCATGGAAGCTTGCTTTGTGACTGGGCGGAAAGGTAGGGCAGAAGCAAAGCAGTAAAGAAATAACCCACAGAGGCCGGGTGCTTATTTAACCCACTTGGAAATAGCAGGCATCTCATCATTCCATACAGAAGATGCGCAAGCCGTTTATTTTGAAGACTCGGAAATCAAATGTTGGGTCTGAGCAGAAATGCTAGCCCTCAGCTCTCTAGTCATCTCCATGGCTTCAAAGCCAGAGGTTCCCCTGACCCAGACTGATCGAGCCTCTCTTGTGTTCTCCATCACCTTGGCACTGGCAAAATAAAACATATAATTCTTGGGTTTGGGGAGGGGGGAAGAAACTGGAAAAAAAATTAGGATATCATCCAAAATGTACAGAACCTGTCATTAAAAAGAACACCAAAGATGACACTCAAAGGTGGCTCTGACCCTCTTCCATGGCATTTGTGTCTGCGTGTAAAAAATTTTTTAGGTGGAACAGAAAGTAGGAGGAAGCCGATCAAAAAGCAAGCATGCTTTGTAGCTTTACAGTCAAATGATAGTGGTGGTAACAGCCGAAAGTGCTTTTAGTGTGATGTGCTTCTACGCTTAGCTGTTCTAACAACATTAATGATGAATTCGGTTTTATAATGAGCACACACAGCTAAAGTGAGTAGGTTTCAGGTCATCTCAGAGGCAATTTTTCACTTTTTGGACCTATTGTTATACACCAGCAATCTCTGATCCTGTATGCCTTCCCCACGGTTGTTCTTTTGTTGACTGAGCGTGCAAGCCTACCGAAGGCAAATACTACAAGGACTCTGCTGTCCCGTACATCCCATCACGTAACCAATTATTTCTTGTGCTCATTGAGAACTCCCAAGATCAACTTGATACTCGCACACAAACACACCCACCAGGATACGATTGTCCTCCTACCATGGCAACAACAAAGACGCTGCAATGCTCAGCCCAGCTACAAAAGACATCACATAAGCGACAATCAGGTTAGGGATGGTCACCAGCATGATCACAAAAGGAATCATCCACTAGAAGAAGAGAAAACGAGAGGGGAAAACAATTAAATCAGACTCAGTTTTGAACGCAGAATGGCTTCATATGACCCAGTCCAGCCTTCACATGACATTAAAGGACTTCAGCTGACATTAAACAAAACAAAACACAGGTCTGCTAGTGATCCAGCCAGCAGAAAGTAACATTTCGGACAAAATAATTTATTTATTTGATTTTTACCCCGCCAAGGCAGGCTCAGGGCAACTTACAAAGAAAACAACAAATAAAACAACAATATAAAATCAATATAAAATACCCAATAAAGTTATTAAAACCATTAACATAACAATGGCGTCATGACTGTAGTAAAGTACACATACTACATACATTGGCAGGCTCAGGCTGGAAAAAAGTTGGCACAGGGCAAGGATGATGGAACGCAGCTCCTTACCTAAATGCCTGATGGAAGAGCTCTGTTTTCGCAGACCTATGGAACTTGAAAGGTCTCGCAGGGCCCTGATCTCACCTGGAAGCTCATTCCAGTAAGTTGGAGCTGCCACAGAAAAAGCCCTGGACCTGGTAATAAGGTTCCGAGAAGGTATCATTCATTCCAGCCTGGGAGAATTTGCCATGAAACAGTCAAGGCTATAGCAAATTCTTCATTTATGAACTCATGTTTCTGTGACTCTTGAGGTTTTATCACTGCCATCCTAAGTAGCGTCACACCCTCCTTTCTTAACTTTTTATTATTTTAACACAGAAAAGTTTGACAACGTACAAAGTGAAACAATGTTCAGAACAGTAATAAACAAAACTTCTATCCAACAAGCAAACTTCAACATAAGCTGTAAACCATTAGCCTTATCAACAGTACTTTTAAAAATTACATATAATTTACTATGTCGTGAAGTCTCCATAGAACTGTTTGACATGAGGGCAAGTCACAACTAAAAGTGTATTCCAGAAAGGGAAATCACTTCAACGCCACACCCGCTCACATCCTCCTAAGTCCACTGACTTCAATGTGATCAGAAGAGTGTAACTCTGTTCAGGACAGCACAGTTTTCTAACCATAAAGTAAGGAGCCAATATTAGTCAGACTGTATATCTAATGCAAAGCAAGAGAATCATTGGATGCAGTGTATTGTACAACAGTTTCACCTAACTGGTAAGTTGTTTAAACATCTGTTGTCAGCAGTTTTCTGTCCAGAGTGGAGAAATTTGATTACTCAACCTCTCTCTCTCTCTCTCTCTCTCTCTCTCTCTCTCTCTCTCTCTCTCTCTCTCTCTCTCTCTCCACACACACACACACACACACACAACACACACATCTCTTTCCACTGCACTGAAACATCTTTCCCAATTCCTCCTACTCATGGAATCGGCAACTCTACATTATAAAGAAGCAGACATGACCACAACACGTACATCAATATTTGCTGCTGAAAACACACAATGCCCACTTGGCATACTAAGGACAAAGACACAGGTATGTCATCTGCCTATTATGCGTTTGCTTGCTATAAATAAGTCTGCTGCATACTTTGGTCTCCTCTGCATTTTGTATCTGCCCTAGAATAGGCACATACACTTAAAGTTGTTAGTGCCCTATTAGGAAAGAATCTGCCAATCGTGCCAGAGGGCATGTGGCAGCAGAGCCTCTGTTTTGCAGTCAGAAGGCCCCAGGTTTAGTCCCTCACATCTCCAGTTAAAAGGATCAGGTAGTAGGCGAGGGGGGAAACCTAAGACTCTGGACAGCTGTTGCCAGTCTGAGGGTACAGTACTGACCTTGAAGGATCAATGGTCTGACCAAATAGAAAGCAGCTTCACGTGTGTGCCAAGATCCCCCCCCTTTACAATTTTAGACATTTGTAGGGGTTTACATTGGCCATCCTTGCAGGGTTCATGCCTTCTTACACTATCCAGGATTAGCAAGTGAAAAAGTAGTTGCGCAGAGCTTGCTTACAAAGCTCCATGCCCCCATTACTTTCCAGGAGTGGGCAACCATCTAGAGGACACTGCCTACGGAAGGAGCATCGCTTTCATGCACAAAAGAGAGACGGTGAGCAACAGAGTCCTGGACAGCCAGCAAGGAGCACACACAGACACACACACACAATCGGCAATGCTCAGCGACAGTCCCAGTTCCACCACAAGAGAGCACTCCAGCAATGCAAGACTGCGACTTGCTTGTGAGCAGATGAATTACAAGACTGGCAGCAAACGGCTTATCCACTCCGAAGCCAAAGCGCTTGGACTTTTTTTAAAAAACCAACACTGCCATAAAAATGGGGCTTGATAGTAAAGGGGGAGCATGACCCAACAGAGAACAGGCTCAGGCTAATACTCCCAGCAGCAGTGCAGGACACAAGCAGTTAAGAAAGGAAAGCAAAGTCACAGCTGATGCGGTTATTGCCTGATAATTACAGGCAAATGATCTTACATAGCCTTTCCTCTTTCCCTTCCTATTAAATTGTAACAGACAACCTATATTTCTAAAGCCCATTTTCCTTTCTGACAGCAATTCCAGACTCCTGATACACATGGCATTCTTTATCAGCTTATCTGGGTAAGTGACTACATGCCATACTAAACAACAGGAGGACGGGGAAGAAGATTTTTGGCCAAGCCCTTGGGAAGGATCTCATAGAAAAGGGCTGTCTGGTCTAAGGAAAATAAGGCCCTCAGTTTTACAAAATAACAGAAAGGACAAATGCCAGGTTGACCGGTGAACATTTTTAAAAAATATTATTTCTTATATGACATCAACTATAACCAAGCAGTGTATTAGCATCAATGTTACCCCCTAAACCAGCCATTATCTGGTAGGTTTCAGGGTCTTGCCCTTGAGTCCAAGTTAGGATGCACATTGTGTCGCAACAGCCTGCTTACCGAGATGCCGTACGCGGCTGTCTTTTTGCCAAAACGCTGCAGGAACCATTGCCAAAACGGTATGCTCAGGACCGCTGACACCTATGAGTGAGGACAAAAACCATGTCAACAGAGATGCACATATTTTTATAGTGAGGCAAGACTGGCATCTGATCAACAGGACTGTGTTTGGTCTAAAGGGACTGGAGTTCGGCCCAGGAAAAACAAAAGAAGTCAGTGTTCCTTAACTACTGTGGATGTTTCTCCTCTGTGGATGATAATGGTTAAAAGATGGCCCACGGCTCTGTTGAAGAACCTACAAGGTCGTGGAGGTGATGACCCACCCCCAGCTGAAGAGACGGGGCAGATGTTTTGGTGCGTGAGGAAACTGTCATTTTGAGATTAGCAGAGGAAGAGATAGAGAGGAGCAGACAGACACTCCTTGGTGTTTACTGAAGCAGTCTGGGAATACAGAGGGTCTTTCTTTCTTTCTCTGGGGATCTGACGTGGGATAGTGGATTGGTTAGTCCTGAAGGCATACGTCTTTGCAGCTCTACTTGAATATTTGTAAGTAAAGGAAATATTTAACCCTTTATATCCCGCCTTTACCATAGCTCAAGGCAGCTTGCAATGCATAGTTAAAAACAATAGAACTCCAAGTTCACCTCCCCCAAATAATATTACGGGAAACATTTCAGTGTCCTTTCCCTCCAGCCCAGATAACTGTTGCCCATGGAACTTCTTGCCACTTGGGAGAAGCAGGGAGTGTTCAACACTGGTCATCAAGAGGATCGACCAAGCAGGAACCAGCAGCACTATGCAGAACAAGGGTACTTTCGCCCTTCAAAAGGGGGCAGGGTTAAGACTACAGGGCTGCCCAAGGCCAGTCTCATCACAGTAATTTAATAAACATTGGCCCCGGTCACACGGGCCAGATAATATGCAGGGGATGGGAGGCTTTTAGCAGCAGAGAAAAAAGACATGGGATCTCACGTCTCCCGCGGCTTTGTCTGCAGGCCTCTGGCAGCCGATCAGACCAGCAAGGCAATACAGCAGGACTGCAATTGTGTGCATGTGCCCCACGTCGACGGCTGCTGGAAGCGACAGGCTACCAGCGCGTCTCCGATCAGACACCCACCGTTGCTGCGCATTTGACGGAAAATAGCATTGGTTAGCAGGTAGTTTTTAACTCCACTTTTTCCGCAGGAAGCTGCGGGTTGGCCACGGGAGTGCTACGCCTCCCAGATGTGCCGGTGTGATTGCACCTGGAAACTCCGCAGGGCTATCGTGCCTTTGGTGGAGCAAATGCTCCGTATGACCAGGGCCATTGATCAAGTGAATGATTAAATGGGCAGCAAATAATGAGTCTCTCTTCGAAAACACTAAGTGAATTCCATACCCATCCAACTTCCAAGCCCACATCTAGCCTGCCTCTTTCACTGATTGCATGGTAGCCGGGGCCACAACCAGTTTAAGAACATGCAGAAACACAACACGAGAAGCATCATGTATTGCATGGAGGAAACTTGTGATGGGGTGGTCAAGAATTCCCATCCAGATAAGCATGACATACTGGTGACAATTTTAAAACTTGGCTCTCTGGTAAACAGCAAGAATGGCAGTAACATCACACGTGATACTCATAAAGGAAATACTGTTGCCTTTGGACCTATGGGAAAACTGGGATACATCTGAGTCCCTTTGGAGAATTAGTTGCCCTTCTTTAAGGAAACCACATGACCATGACATCCCCCAGGGAGCCAGGCATGTCATATTATGAAAACAAGACAAGGCTCAGTCAAGGAGACCCTGCGTCGTCCACATGCTTACCAAGATGGTCATCACTAAATTCTGGAAGTGGCTGCGCAGACTGTCCGTCTGGGTACAAAATAGGACAAAGTTGCTTTGTTCGAGCTTGCGAGCGGAAGACAGAACAAAACAAAAACGGCGACAAAAACGTCAATTCAAATGAACGGCGGAGCAGCACAGATTGATTTCAGTCAAGTGTCCCCCATCTATAATTCATGCATTTCCCAAACGAGAGTGCACACAATGATTGGCTGCTGTTAACAGCTAGAGCATATTGGTTTGCTGCCTCGGTATTACCTCAGAGGATAATAAAAGCCTTTAGCCATGCAGCCCACATGGCTCTTACATCTGCTTAGGGACAAAAAGGGATGGGGAGGGGAGAGGGAGAAAACAGTGGAACAAATAGACTTACCTTCAGCTCTCTGCACATATGTAAGGAAGAGAGATCACTTGCTAAACAAGAGATCATTTACTTGAAGACAGATGACACAACCTAGTACAGAGGTAGGTGTGATGAAGGACTGTGCAATGAATGCCAAGAACTTTCTAGAAGTAAAGCTGTTTGTAGCGGCTTGTACTCTAAAAAGCAACAATGTATGGTGTGCAGATTTTTCTCACTGCAGTCCATTTCATTCCCCAGAAGATTACTTCTTGGGGCTCTATGACCCTCAGCTGAAAGCAGCCCAGATGTACGTCAACTCTGAGAACCCCTCAGGGGTCTGGAGTGGACTTCAACATATTTCCTCTAAGAACACTGGCTTTATGCACTATACTGCCTCCCCAGCAAAATCTTTCCAACCACCAGCTTCTTCTTCCACATCAACAGTTTTGGCACATAGCACACTCTCCCTTCATGGTGTGTTTTGTCTTGCACTAACATACCAGCTCTTGTCATGATCGCATCTGCAACTTCCCAAGGCATGCTGGGACAGCATCTTAGTTGCACTGGTAGCCAAAGAGTGTATTATGTAGTACAAGTGGGAACCCGCAAGAAACTTGCAGGAGCGGCTATCCCATTCACCCCACCGACGCTTCTCCTTTCCCCCTGCTTCTCTCACCAGGCCCGTAGCTACATTGGGGCATTTCGGGGCCTGGCCCCCTGACTTCCTGCCAAGGCCCCCTGACTTCCATGCAGCCCCCAGGCACCCCAACTGTCTGGGTCACCTGGAGGACTCCCCACAGCCACCTCTTCCCCAAGCACAACTTTCTTCCCCACATAGGCAAGCAGACTGAGAATGTTGGAAAAGTGAGTTTTGTGATGTCAGTGCCCCCCGACTAATTTAAAGGCCTCCCGAATTACAAAATCCTGGCTACAGCCCTGTCTCTCATGTTCTTTCTCCTTCCTGCCACCCCTTTTCTCTCTCTCTCTCTCCCCTTCATGCCTGTCACTTCCTTTCTGTCCTCACCCCATCACTTTTTCTGCCCATGTCATTCTCCCAGTTTCCCACCTACTTCCTCCCCCGCCCCCCGCCCAGCAGCAGTGGCAGCAGCCGCTTTCTAGGAATTCCAACAGCCTGCCCAGATACAGAGATCAGTTCCTCTTAGGGTTGCCAGCTCCACGTTGGGAAATTCCTGGAGATTTGGGGGTGGAGCCTTGGGAGGATGTGGTTTGATCCTAGAAGTGTCCCGCAGAGTATAATACCACAAACTCCACCCTTCAAATCAGCCATTTTCTCTAGAGGGACTGATCTCTGTCATCTGGAGATCAGTTGTAATTCCAGGAGACCTCCAGCCCTCGGGCAACATTCGTTCCCCTGGAGAAAATGACTGCTATGGAGGGTGGAGTCTATAGCATTAGATCTGTCTGGTCCTCCCCGCCTCAATTCACACCATCCCTAGGCTTCACCCCTCAAATATCCAGGATTTCCCTAACCTGGAGTTGGCATCCCTATCTCCTTCCTACCCAACAGCCAGCCTACCTTTATCTGCCTCTCTCTGCCTTCAGCTTTCCATCTCTTTTGCCCCTGCAGCTTCTACTGAGGAAAACTATGGTCCTTCTCCAAAGTGGGGACTAAAGCAGTTTACATTATTCTCTCTTCCTTTTTCTCCACACAACAACCCTATGAGGAAGGTTAGGCTGAAAGTACGTGACTGGTTCAAAATCATCCAGTAAGCTTCCACAGCAAGATGGGGATCTAGACCTGGGTCTCACAAACCCTACTCTGAAGCACTGACCATTATGCTACACTGACTTTCACAGGATGGCCAGGCCTAGTTGAATCATGCAAGTCAGGTGGTATCAAGTCATCCAGAGGGTGCTGCTGGGCCTAGGTTTGCCAGCCTCCAGGTGGAACTGGAGGTTCCCCAGAATTACAACTGAACTCCAGATCTGTGAACTCTGTGAACTGAACTCTGTGGCATTATATCCATCAGAGGCCTCTCCTTTCCCCAACCTCTGCACTTCTCAGACTTCCCCACAGAATCTTTAAGAATTTCTCAACCTGGAGCAGGCAATCCTAGTCCCAGGCCTGGCTCCAAACCCCCTGCTCTGTAGCCATACATAGTGCAGGAGGAATCCTCCACAATCCCAGGTCCAGTTCTGCTTTTGCTTCCTGCCCCCTTCCCCCACTCGTCATCTCTCTCTGTCTCTTTCTCTATCTCTCACTGTCGATGAGGCAGGGCCTGGAGTAGATCACTGCGACAGCCATTTCAAAAGGTACTGGGGGGAGAATTCAACCCTCCCCAAGCTTTTTTTAAACTTTTTGGATTTTTCTGGAGCCTCATGGAGTCCCGAGTGTGCAGAAAAACCTGTTGGGGGAGAGTGTGACCCCTATCTGTGGAAATAAGTATCCGCACACAGAGGGGACTGTTGAGAATTAGATATATAGATAAATATCATTAACTAGCTTTTCTACAGTCTTATAAAACTTGGTGCATGACCACCCCAAGTGGAGGGAAAATGCATCTGTGGATAGAGGTTCTTGGTATGGTGAAGTCCTCTAGGTGGTCTAGTTCAAGAAATGAAGGCAAAAATCAAGACCTACAAATTCCTTGCCCTGATCAGGATAGCCCAAGCTAGCCCGATCTCATATCTTGGAAGCTAAACAGAGTCGGCCCTGGTCAGTATTTGGATGGGAAACCACCAAGGAATACCAGGGTCACTCCTCAGAGGCAGGCTACATCCTTTGCTACATCCATTCCCCCACTTCCTTCCCTGGTGATCCACTATAGGTGATGATGAAGTCCTGGAAGTCCTGCCAATCACTCATTTTACCCTGTGTTGTTGAATGTTTCAAAAGGCAAGGAGCCATGCTATAGCTGGGAGGGTGGGGTAGAAATTAAATAAATAAATAACACATGCCTCCCCATGAGCACACAGGTACACTAGCAGAATAGCTCTACTTCCACTGGTGGAAGAGGGGGACATTTGCTATTTCTCCCCTCCCACATCAGACCCTGATTTTCTTTCCCTCTATGCTGTTCTAGAATCTCCCAACGTTCACAAGCAGAATTTCTGGAGGCTATTGCTGCAGTAGGTACGAATGACCTGTTCGCTGAGTTTTGGTCTGCTCACAGTACTTTTGATCCAACCTGCTGTCGATGGAAGCAGCACTGGAAGGGAATTTGTTGGGGGAACACCTTGCCAGCTGCTCACCACCTTGGCTGTGTTATTGACTCCTTTGCTGCCTACAGGGTTGGGCATGGCTGGAAGCATGAACTGAAGGGTTTTTGGTTTTGGTCTGCGGCTCACTGCCAACACCCTTGGAAGAACCAGATGTAGAATCTGGACTAGCCAAAGATCTGGGGTGGGTGGGTGGGTTATGCTGTAATGTTGTTGTCGCTGTGAGTCATTTCGGGCAACTTCAGAGAGAAGAGTGGGATATAAATAAAATAATAGCTTACCACCACGCATGGAATAAAACATAAAACTTTTATCAGCAAAGTCCCCTATGGAAACATGTGGCACACCCATCTTCATATAGACTTGGGATGTGATCCCAAGTGGATAGGGTTGCCACATTATCTCACTATGAGTATACTCTAAGGAGAAAGCAACAATGTCTATCTTAATGCCAGTGGTTCATGGCCACTTATACGCTCTGGAGTGTTCATATCGACACAGATGGGGGTTCTCCCATAGCATGGATACAAGCTGAGTTGAGGCAAGTCCTCTTACGAACTACAATTACCTGAACTGCTGTTGAGATCAGGAGAAATGATGCTGAAAGTTTCATGTATGGTCCATACTTCATTGTGAGTCTGAGTCCCTTAAAGAAAGGAACTGTTTTGTCTGAACTTAAGGCATAAGGATCTATAAGGAGTGGAATATGCATCATAAAACGATGTCAGGTTTTTTACATTGCATGTACTGTAGTTAAATTTTTACAAGGATTAAACGCACGTACCATCTTTTTCTTTCACTCCAAGGAAAAGGACAACGGTGCTAACGAGGTAGATTCCGCCTATGACCCCTGCTGCAATCATGTAGACATTTCTCTTTAAAAAGACAAAAAGTGGGAGCAAGGGGGAGAGGAAAGCATATTTCAAACAAAGGAACCTAAAAGGAGAATTTTTTTTCATCACATCAGGGCCAAAACCACTCCCTCCTCCCTCCACACCCTCTGACACAGAATGTTGGACTGGCTGGGCCACTGGCCTGATCCAACATGGCTGCTCTTACATTCTTATGATATTTTAAAAGAGGATATACTTAGCAATTTGTTGGAAGTTCCAGGTGCCATGTCCCTGCCTCAGCCTCCAGACTTCGTGGCAAGAGAGACTAGATAGCTAGATAGGCACACTGACCTTTCTTCCTGTCTTTACTCTTCTGCTACTGTCCCCTTTAATATGTAGACTGTGTTTTCGGGGACAATTTCCTTCCTTCCATTCACTCTTCTGAGATAATGATGAGCTCTCTCCCTGCACACACCAAGAGGGACGACATGCTGTCCTCTCTTGGCACCGTGAGGCAGATGGCCCTCTCGCCATCTGCTTCCATCCTTAGCTAGTAAGATAGTGTTCTTTCCTGTCTGTTCTTTCCTGTTCAGAAGTGTACTTCTCAAAGAGAGAAATATTTCTCTGATAAACTTGCAGTGTGGCTCTGCGTAGCTTTGTAAGCTGAGTAACCTGGCAAAGTAGTGCTGCTGCATTTGTAGCTTTATTGAAGCACTCTGCTAACTGGTGGGAACTGGGCTAACCACCCCCAATACAATTAAGATATCTGATCCCTCAGCCATGGCCTCAGAGGAGGAGAGGACTCTCTTCCATACAGGGGCACAGAAACTGGTGGGTCAGTTGCATCATATCTGTTCCACAAACCTCACAGGGTGGGTGCAAGTCTCGGCTGTGTGTCGCTCTCCCAAACACAGGTGATACCTGCACTGACAACACTTTTCAAAGCTGTCTGCTTCTCCACAGGTGCCCAGGGGCTGCGGAAGATTAATGAAGACTGGCAGACAGTCAGAAAAATGGCAAAACTGGAGAAAGAAAATAAAAGGTTGGAACAGACTGACAGCCGTAATCTCTTCTTTTTTCTTTGCCTTTTGAGAAAGCTAGCCCTCAGAGAAAGCAGCTCTGAGAACAGGTTGTCCGATGCTGCTACTGCTATGGCTGCTGATTAAGCGCTTGAAAAGATGAGTGGGGGGGACGGGACACAAACTTTTTAAAGATCACCTGTGTTAGGCTTTAAAATGGAGGCGGCATCCCCAGGACAGACCCAGGAATGATTTCACATCTAGTTCAGCCCTGAGTGGGAAGGTTTAACTATCCCTCTTTGGGCATCTGCAAATGGAAACGGGTTTCTGAAGGGAGAGGACAAAATTGTAGGTGTGCTCAGACACTGATTCCACCAAGTGTGATCTCCACACAAAGCATACATAAAATAACTGCACTGGTTCCACATCAAAAGTTGAGCCAAGACAGCTCAACTGAACACTTAATGACTCAAAGTTCAAAATGCTCACATACAATGACTTAGGGCTCAGCAAAGCAAGTTGGATATATAATCCACAACTGTTAAGCTGGATGTTCTATCTTATTTTCGCTTTAAAGTCTAATGAGTAATTTCAGCGGAAGTTTAAGGGGGGAAAGTCAAAATCTTACATTGTTAGAGGAAATTAATAATAGGTGGCTGTGCTATGGGGGGAGGGAGTGAGGATTCCAGTATTACTTGCCTAAGACTACAAGTAAAACATTGCCAGTTTTTCAGTAGTGCTCTATAATTTGGAGGAATGGTAAGAGACAGAGCATGAGCCAGAACTCATGCTCAATGTTGAACGTGCACATAAGTAAGCTAAGATTCTTTTTTAAAAATAACAGACCCTATAGACCTGTATATGTTTCAGTGGCCATATGGCTGAATCTTGACAACAATACCTTTCCCCCCTGTGTTCTTGGCTGCCCTACAGTGATACACACACACAGGATTTTTAAACCCTGATTCCATGTTGCAAGCAGGAATACTGGGCACACGCATACACATAGGCCCTCTGATTTCCTTATCGCTGCAACAGCTACACAAAAGCAAAAGGACCACAGCCCAGTAGCAGAGGGCACATGCTTTGGATGTACGAGGTCACATGCTCAACCCCCTTCAGTCTCCAGCAAAAAGAGGCTCAGAAAGAGGTGTGTGTGTGTGGGGGGGGGGGGCTTTTCTCTGAACTAATAAGCATGTGCAGGGAAAGACATTATTCCACCCCAAGGAACAGTTACCAGTTAGAGCAGGCAGCACTAAACCATAGGGACAAATAAGGCAATTTCTACTCCAGAATACCTATTTTTGTTCATGCATGTTGTCTCTTTCTGAACAAAGACAATAATACCGATTGCAGGACATCTTCACATCTGTGTCCCAGGGGAGGGCAGGATATAAATCAAATCAAATAATAAATAAATAAATAAAACCTATCCAACAGCCTACTGGAACATCTTTATTGGAAGGCCTTGTGCAACAGGAGGCGATGAATTGTGTGATCTTGCCAATTCACCCTTCTGGTTGCAACCTTTATGTCATATCCCACACTGTTCCTATGGGTCATGGGAACTGCAAAATGGTAAAATCGGACCTGGTAAAAATCTCTTCCACAAACCTACTGCGGTTGCAATTCTTTAGAAAGAAACTCGTGTTGCCTGATTATTTTTTGGCGGGCATGTATCAACTGCCAATAGCGCTGGACAGGCAGAGGAGGGGTCATGGCTTACTGCTAGAGCATCTATCTTTGCATGCAGACGGTCCCAGGTCCAGCCTCTGTCCTCTCCAAGTACAAGGGATCAGGTAGTAAGTGATGTCAAAGACCTCTACCTGAGACCCTGATAACTGCTGCCAGACAAAGTAGATGATACTGACCTTGATACACCCAGGGTCTGGTTTAGCATAAGGCAGCTTGTGTGATGAGTGCACAGAGGCATTAACTGGACTGAGACAAATCATTTTAATGAGATCAGTGCAGTGGTACACACTCTTCTGCTTACAGAGAGCCCGTTTTGCAATTGCCATCAAGCACAAGAGCCACGTTTACTTCTATTCATGACACTTCAAGGATGCTCACAGCTTACCCCGTACTGTTTCAAGGTGGGAATCACCTGCCAACCACAAGCCCCACTGGGCAATGCTGCTGCCCACTTTCCTGAAACATGTGGCATGCGCCATACTGGGGAACAGTGCTCAGAAGAGACATAGGTGGCATGTCAGAAAGCCACATGTGACTCCCGAGCCAGAGTGAGTACCACTGCATTAATGTGTCTGTTGTAATGCCATTATCGTCAAGAGAAATCACAATCATATGCAGGAAAAGCTGACATGTGATACCACCAAAACTTGCCCAAACCTTTTCAATAGGTCTGTGCGTGCTACATATACTTACTCCATGAGCCAGGTTGAGGCTAGAACTGTTTTGTTGAAGGCTGGAAGAGTTCAAAAAGCCTACAGTTGAATTTTGGCTACAGTGATCTGAGGCGTGAGCACTGGCGATGATCTGCCCCTGGAGCATGGCTCCAATTAATGTCCCGAGAACTTCCACTGTGATTCCTATTGGGGGGGAAAACAATCCACAATGATGATCCTGTGGGAAACTGACGTTGAAGCTTAACTTATAACTGTGTTCTGGTTTTTTTTTAATGTAAATATTGTGTGAGTGTTTTATTTTCGTGTTTTAATGTGGGGTTTTATATGCGTGTTTCTGTGGTTTAAAAAGACAGGCCTATAGAGTAGCAAAGCGGGGTCTGGATGGGTGACTGAAGTACATTATGATTGTTATGAAGTGTGTTATGATTGGCTGGTGGCTGTACTGGTTTTGAGTACAGTTTGAGTTGACTGGTTTTGAGAAAGAGAAGTAGAGTGTGGGAGGGAGGGAGGGAGAAGAAAAAGAGAGTAGAGTGAGGTGGAATTTGTGAGAAATCTGTGTTCTTTGTGGAAGTTATTACCCTAAGTGGCAAGTTAGGACATTAAACTTTGTGGAAGTTATTAGTCTAAGTGGCATGTGAGAAAATAAGCCTGCTTAAGGAACTTTAGAAAAAGAAGAATGGTAGCTATCTGAAACCATTAAACTTATGTACCTATCTGAAACATTACATTTATGACCTTTACTGAAACCATTATACTGTTATACTTCTAAATAAACTATATTTATGTTTAAGAGAAAACTGTCTTATTTAGAGTAAAGAATCCCTTTTAACCTCACAGCCATCCCTACATGCTGACCATTGTGTAATTCTAACCAAATATAACTAAGCCATCCTGTTCTTTAGGTCTGACTAAGAATTCTAAGGCATGAGCCTTCGGTGGCAGCAAAAATAAGTAGAAAACTCTAAGGAAGGCAAGGAGGCAGTATAAAAAATGTCACCTAAGAACACCACAGAGGGGTGACTTTACAGGTGCTACGTGTAAGGGCTCTCAGAAAACAGCTAAAATGTTACAGGGACCTACTGATTTCCAGCTTACACTACACACCATTTAGTCCTAAAGTAAAGGGGGAAAGCCATTATATTATAAGAGATAGACATTTAAGTGGATATGTAATTTATTTTCTGAACAGAAGTGCTATAGCAGTGTAAGAGTGCTATAATTTATTTTCCAGACAAAAGTGCTATGACAGCAGTCTTGTGGCAGGAGCTCCCCTAGCCAAAAGCAAGCTTTCTTGGGTGTATTTAGCTTCCGCTTTATTTCGAACCTGAGAATACATTAATTTTGCTGTTTGTTTAGGATGAATACAGCTCTTTTCTTCCGCGTAGTTCAGAAGTTTCTGGCACTGGGTTTTGCATAAACAGAGTGGCACACTATGCCATTTCAGGGCAGAAGCATCCAATCCACATAGTTATCCAAAAGTTAAAATCCAGCTATTGCCTCTCTGCATTATACTTTTGTACATATACAGGGCATAACCCAGAGAAAAGCAAAGGGAGGCTTTTTAGCACCCATTCTGGTGGCAGCAACCTCCCGCCCAAATCATACTGGGGGACCCTCTGGAGCAGTACCCTATGCCATATAGTGGACTGCATATCATGCACTTGGATGACAAAATCGACCCCCCACCCTCAGCCAGCTTATGCAAAAGCATCTTGTACACATGCACAGGCTCCTCTGGAGCCCATCAAATTCACAACGTGGTGGCAGCAGTCTACAGTAATCATCCCACAGACAGTATCTGTTGATTTAACTTGCTTTTTTTTTTTGCTTTTGTGAGTGATTTTCAAAACACTTAACCACCTCTTTAAAAAGTTTTCAGTCAGCACTAGTCTTGCCTCTTTACAGTGCAGGGATGCTTTGTTAAGAGAAGCCTTGTCAGACTAGAGGCCTGATAGCTGACGACTTTCCGTTATTAAAACAGAAGTCCAGAGGTACCTTAAGGACTAATGACATTTATTCCAGCTTTTGTGAGTCAGAGCTCACTTCCTCACGTACAACGGAATCAGTATCTGGCTCAGGAAAAGCTCGAACTAGAACAAATGTTAGTCTTTAAGCGGCCACTGGATGGCTGTTTTGTTTAGCTACAACAGACTAACAAGGCTACCCCTCTGGGATTTCTCTTATTAACCTAAAGAAATGAACATGCTTTTATGTCCACATAGCAGGAAGAACTTTTAAGAGAAGCAGCCCCTCTTTAAGACTCACGGTACGCTGTTGCTGAATCCCGATCCTTCTGATCAGTACTGAGAAACATGGTAAGAGCACAGTATGGTACCAGGAAAAGCTATAAACGACAGAACATAGATACCAGTTAGGAAAATATTTCCGTTTGGCACGCTCTCTTTCATGGTAACCGCAGGACACCTGCGTAGTTGGGCACAGGGATCCAGTTCATTACCAAGGGCGTTGTGCTTTTGTTTCCCAACCTGCAAATAGTTATTAATCCTTCCCTGAAAGCATTTTCTGTTTTAAAGCAAGGGAGGGGGAGTAATCAATCTACAAGGGGGGGAAAAAATCACTGACTTTTTCAAATATAACATTAAATGCACTTTTTGCACTTCCTGGGTCTGTAATGCTAGACTTAAACTACATGGGCCAGCATGTTCACATTCAGTTTTAAAAGTCTCTCTCTTCCCTCTTTCTATCCTGCCTGGACCTCCTTGATACATGCCTACATGCATACAGTGTGACAGGAATGTAAATGTGCTTCTTATCTACACTTGAAAACGTGCAGACTCTCTGTGCAGTACAATCATTTCTACTTTTAAAAACGCTTGAAAACCCCAACCTTAAATCTTTTAAAAGGTCTAAGTCAGAAGGGGGAGAGGCACTGGGAAAAGAAACTTCGCCCATTATGAACCACACACATACTTTGCTTCTGAGATTCAGTGGATTGGCAAAATAAATAAATAAATAAATTTTATTTTGTATGGAAAAACAAATCACGTAAACAAGCTGTATGCAGCAGACAGGTTAAAAAGGTATACGGGCAACACATATAAAACTATACTACACACTGCTCCTCCAGAACTGAAAGCCATATTTTATGTTAAAGTAAGACAGAAAAAAAAACACCTGGATTTCTGGATTCTTGTTTTTATGCTACAACTCTATGCTACAATTACGATGGATATATTTACACTGATAGAATTTCCTAGGGTCTCAACAATACCCTTATATTGTGCATACCGTGTGTGTAAGCTGGTTTAAAATGATTTCTAGGTAGCACCTAACAGCAGGAAAACCTACAGCAATGTGTCAAGAGAGTGTTACAATAGTATGCACGCATACACAACCAGTGTTCCCTCTAAGCTGAGTTAGTGTGAGCTAGCTCACAGGTTTTTGTCTTAGCTCAGGGGGGATGGCTCCAGAGCAAACTAATTTATGCAGCAGCCAAATTGCTTACTCATAATTTTAATGCCAGTAGCTTACAAAATAGAATTTTTGCTCACAAGACTCCACAGTTTAGAGGGAGAATTCTCACAACCCCAACACATATAAGAATTAGTCAGAATTCTTTCTTTGTTGGGATTTCTGTGCTTGGAACTTAAACTCCCATTCATGTCTGATGCCGTTAGGGCTGGGACAGTGTTGCATGGTGAGAGAGGGATTAATTCTTCCCCACACCATATTCCTGACCCAAAATGGCCTCAGGGAACTGCTAATTGCCCCTCTGGGGAAACTTGCAGTGTGCTACTGGTCCAGATAAGCATGGGTCTGAACATGGAATCTGCAGAACAGGTCTATAGACAAGGCACATGGGGGGGGGGCATGAGGACTATAATGTGAATTGGTCCTGAGTCTCCAACCAAGTTAGAGGATTGAACATGGTATCTGTTCTAAGTGGCAAGAATACTGGAGCTTAACCAGGTTAGCTTTTCACCATTACATGTGTGGTAGTTGCTGAAAGAACAGTGGAGATGGTTCCTCCCCTCCCTGAACTGCCACCACAATCTTGCCTCATGGGGCAGAAAACAGAACAGTCTGACAAGAGCTGCTGTCCATCCAGTTCCTACTGGTTGCCGCTGAGGTGGTCCCACCCTCTTGACCAACAACTGCCACCTCAGGGCTACTGAAGAGGACCAACAGATCGATTGTCTGAGCAGTCTGTCACAGAACATGATTTCTGTCAATTTTTGAGTTCTACTGCATTGTTTATTGGAAGTCCTTGCTGTCTGAGCAAATTGTTTTTTAAATTTTGTAATCTGCCTTGAGTCTCAGGAAGAAAAGGGGGCTGTAAATAATAGGGTGGATCCAACAATCCTCTGAGGAGCTTTCCTCCAGCCTTAGGGGCCTTCTTCCATCTTAAGCAGCTCTTTCTCCAACAGAAAGCCACTTAAATTGGAGGACACCTTCAAACTTTGCTCACTGGAGAGTTCGGACAGGGGTAGGATCCACCTGGAAGTAAATGAATAAATAGAATAAAATTATTTTTATTTTATAGAACAAAACTATTTTGCATGGTAAAAATCTTCCTGAGTTGAGGAAGGGCCTGCAGCGTTGAGGCTTAGGACTCATGAAAATCCTGTCAAGCCCGATTCACCGATCTATTTCGGAAGTCTCCATTTTTGAACGGCCAACCACGGGGATCGTTTCCTGCGAACTTGAATTCCCAAGTCACTTACAACATGCTAACTTGACCTGCCCAGATTATTGATTCCATCCCGAGTACAAATCTGGACCCTGTGTCAAATAAAGATGCCTGCAACTATATTACCTCGAAGTACAAATGTTATTGTGAAGGCACTGGGGAGGATAAAAAAGCTCTCAGGAAAATCCCAGGAGTCCACCTAAGACAGCAGACTGGCAACAGCATTCACAAAGTCTCCTAAACTTGAATGGGCACAAGGGAGCCATTAAAGGCATGAGAGAAAGCACAAACATGTGTACAGATTGTGCATTAGACAGAAATATGCCTGAAAGCGGATTCGTGAATAGCATTTTACAAGGGCCGGATGCTCCTTCAAATAATAAGAAATCATTCTAATGCACTGCAGTTTCCTGACCTATTTCTATATAGGTCATACCAAAGGAACAAAAGAACATTAGGGCCTGAGGCCATTCCAGAGGCCTTAATGGCTGCACCTCCTCTTAGAAATAGGTAAGCCGGCAGCAGGAGGAGACTGAACAATCGCTGGGGAGAAGCTCCGTGTGCTTCAGCTCTGTGACAAATTATTCCACGCATGTACACGAGGGAACAAATGGAACTAAGGAACCGTTTGTGACCTTTTTGTGATCTTACAAAAAACTATTTGTTTTTGTGCTACCCAGAGCTCCTTGAAATGTAATATCAGACGTGCAACTCTTTGAACATTGTGGGCACTTTTTATTAAGGGTTAACACAAAACACAATGGTGTTCCATCATTCACGTTGACCACAAAGCTCAGCTACATAGGACACTGGGGATCCAGAATCAGATCTCTTGATGTGTAACTTCACTTCCAAAACGCAGCCATAACAAGGGAGAAGAGGACGTTTCCTAGTAGGGGGGAAAAAGACAGATATAATATACATGCCTGTCTTTTTCCACAGCTGTGTTGACTGAGGTAAAAATCACATGTTCAGAGATCTGATCCCTAGGGAAATACCTGGAGATTCAGAAAGTGGAGCCTGGAGAGGAGGGTTTTGGGGAGGGGAGGACCTCACTGGTATGTAATGCCATACAGTCCATCCTCCAAAGCAGTCGTTTTCTTCAGGGGAACTGACCTCTGTTGCCTGGAGATCAGTTGTAATTCCCAGAGATCTCCAGCCCCACCTGGAGGTTGACAGCCCTGTGACCCAATATGAAATACAGTCAGTATTCCCTCTAAGCTGAGTTAGTGTGAGCTGGCTCACAGATTACTAGCCTCCGGCTCACACATTTTTGTCTTAGCTCAGGAAGGATAGTTCCAGATCAAGCTAATTTATGCAGTAGCCAAATCGATCACTCACAACTTTAATGCCAGTAGCTCACAAAGGAGAATTTTTGCTCACAAGACTCCACAGCTTAGAGGGAGCATTGCATATAGTGCATCTAAAATCATACAGAGATTTAAACTTCGGCCTATCCACAGCCCAAACCTATTGTTCTACCTTCTGTGTCAGACACTGTCTCCTGTTCACCAAGAATGAGCATTCAGTGGTCAAACAAGAGTCTTTTTTTACAAATGCGGTGAACACTCATCAACTTACTACAGTCAGCGCCTGGAAAAGGCAGTAGAAAGCCAGATACCACACGACTCTTCCCGCTATGAAGGGAGGCAGGTACCACAGAAAGAAATAGGACACGATGATGAAAGGGGTACAACCCAGCATCCTGAAATATAAATTATATGGTACACATTCAAACACAGATATGAAGCATTTTGAAAGCTAAAAGAGTTAAACAAAAACAGGGATAAATTCTATCTAGATAGTAATTTTTGTTACAATCTGTTCAGTACTTAAGGCTATGGAAACTACTGCCCGCCTAACAACCACAGGAAAGCTATTCCATAAAATAAGAGCAGCCACTGGAAAAGCTCTAAGTCTAACTCTGACAAACTTAACTACCTTACAGAATGGTACTTTAAAAATTATGAAGGTTTTCAAAACTTTTTGGCTATTATGGCATGATTTACACAGGAACGATGACGTTAAAACACAACCATTCTCTCTCTGTGTTTTTTTTTAAATGAGAGAAAAGATTTACTAGTGCAAAGGAAAAGAAGATTTACCACTGATTTATATGAAGGGAAGTCAAGGGGCTACATTCAGGGGCAGATCTGAGGTATGGTGTAATTCAAATGCTGTCCAATTACGATGTTATAAACCTCTCTGGTTATACTGGTCACTGAGTGGCCTGGGGCCTCTGCCATATGTGCGGCCTTGTGTGTGCAGTGCCTGCCCCCCCCCCCGGACAACCTGGCCACCTTTGGGCTGCCACTGCATGGGGGTGGTGCAGCTTGCTGGTGATCTCTGACTTGAACACCCTATATCGTTCCCCCCATGGATCACCTGGTGGCATTGGCTGGACGCAGCTGCAGCCACATGAGTGTCTCTGGCTTATCAGGCTTTGCTCATCCTGGGTCCTGCCATGCATGCAGCCTCACGCCTGGTCTGCCACCCCCCCTGCTTCCTCAGACCGAGGAAGTTAAGAACATAAGAACATAAGAGAAGCCAATGTTGGATCAGGCCAATGGCCCATCTAGTCCAACACTCTGGGGAATTTCACATTACCCTTTTTAAGCCAGTTTTAAGCCATTGTCTTGGAGTAAACTGGTATGGGGGGGGAGAACATAAGAGAAGCCAATGTTGAATCAGGCCAATGGCCCATCTAGTCCAACACTCTGTCACACAGTGGCCAAAAATACCAGGTGCCATCAGGAGGTCCAGCAGTGGGGCCAGGACACTAGAAGCCCTCCCACTGCTGCCCCCCCCCAGCACCAAGAATAGAGTCCATCACCTGCCCCAGACTGAGAGTTCCCATCTATACCCTGTGGCTAATTGCCACTGATGGACTTCTGCTCCATATGTTTATCTAATTCCCTCTTGAAGCTGCCCATGCTTGTAGCTGCCACCATCTCCTGTGGCAGTGAATTCCATGTGTTAATCACTCTTTGGGTGAAGAAGTACTTCCTTTTATCTGTTCTAACCCAACTGCTCAGCAATTTCATTGAGTGTCCTGTTGAAGACACTTCAACAGTTTGCAAGAAGCATCACCTAGATTTTAATCAACAAATGTATGTGTCAA
Source organism: Gekko gecko (assembly GCA_029375565.1). Lineage (NCBI taxonomy): Eukaryota > Metazoa > Chordata > Lepidosauria > Squamata > Gekkonidae > Gekko > Gekko gecko. The sequence goes on along the minus strand of JAPDNY010000001.1, from coordinate 297,164,673 downwards.
CGGGTGGCCCTGTGGGGTGAGGTGAGAAAGAGTGCTACAGAAATATCTTTAATTATCGTTTGGTATAGGGATGATGAAGTTGTGACTATTTCGGAGACGAGGCAGTACTTTAAAAACTATCTCCTGGTCATGTGAAATTCAGCATCTACCTCGTGCAGTTCAAGCAAGTACATTCTACTATTTCTCAACCCCGTATGCAGATTCATCATCTGCACATATTAATGCATTGAAACCCTGCTCTTCTTTGGTTCTTTTCCCTCTCATATCCCCAAATCAAGCCTCTGAGGTAAGCTGGGGAGGAGGAGACCGACCAGTGTTACCCACTGAGCTTCGTGGCTAAACACAAGCCTCCCTGATATAAATTCAACACCCCACACTTTCTATAGTTTTTAGGTTGTAAGCTTGTGGGCAAGCTTTTTAAGGGCACATCCATTTACTATACTTTCATAGTGCCAACTGGTGCTCAAATATTATAATTATTACTAAGGCTACTTCTAGTTCACTCTGCTGAATACACAACACAAGGTCACTTTTTTTTAGATGTACAAGAACAACTACACAAGATATGAGACCTCTCTATCGTTGTAACCTTAATATGGCCCCTTTTTAGTCAACCCCATGGTTTGTGATACTGAAACCAATCCTGTATCTATATATTTTGATGACAATGACTCCAGGGAAACACAGATTAGTCTTCAGTGCGTAAACATGGTTCTTTAAAAAAAGATATTTAGAGCTGATAAACCACATTTCAGACAAGTTGTGGAAAAGCCAAGAGACCAACGCTTTGTATTCTAAGCATGATAAACAGATGCAATCAATTCTCCAGCGCATGACCTGTAGCGACAGAATTCTCTAGTGGTCTTGTAAAGCTGCTGCTTCACAATGTAATTAGATGACCATGGATACAAAAATCTGCATGAACAGACAGCACAGCCTAGCTTAATTCCTTCACAACTCTACTTATCTGCATAATACTTTCCTGTCGTCCCTTCCTTCCTTCCTTCCTTCCTTCCTTCCTTCCTTCCTTCCTTCCTTCCTTCCTTCCTTCCTTCCTCTCTCTCTCTCACAGTGAATTGTGAAAAAGAAAAAAGGTAGAATGCAAGAGAATGCAATACCATTTTTCGTGCTGCACTATAGGATGGGAAAGCAATACCAGAGGTCGGATGCAAAGGGCACTTTTAACGCCAGTAGCTCACAAAGCAGAATTTTTGCTCCCAAGACTCCACAGCTTAGAGGGAGCATTGCTGTGTACGCGCTTTTAATTTTTGATTTCATCTATTTTTTGAGGCTCCTCGGGGTACCTTGGTAAGCCTAACCCTCGGCGACTCTTATAAGGCTCCCTGGCTCCAGCTTTTTGAACAGTTTTATCTTTAGTCAATCTTAAGGTGGAGGATTTTTTTCCCTTCCTCTATAAATCAGTTCAAAAAACATGTGGCAAAACTGATTTATGCCAGAGTTAAGAGCTATACTTATTTTGATGCTTGGAGGACATGTTCTCCACTTGCCGTGGGCCTTCCATCTAAGGGTAAACTCTTTTCTTATTTAGACATCTTGGTTAGCCCAACGTTACGTAGGATCTTTATGCATTCATATTTCAGCTGCTCCTTTTCAATGGTATTGCTGGGTCATTTGCTAAGGATCCCTTTTTCAGGTCGGTTATATCTCTGCCCCCTCTAGTCATATTCTCCTGCAATGTCCTTATGTGTTCCATTTTAGGCTAAAATGGATTACGCCATGACTTGATAAATGGACTACGCTTCCTCTAGCGACATTAGAGCAAAAGGTTCCGTTTCTCTGAGAGGATTCTGATTCTCAATGTACTTATTCCGTTGCATGATTTCTAGAGGCTGCAGGGAAGTGTCGAAGGAAGGTGTTTTTAGACATGGGCTTTATTTAAGTTTTTCGGTTCTGTTGTTCAAGACCTTGGTCTAAGAACAGGGGATGAAAGAAAGAAAGAAGAACTGTGGGACTCTTTTCTGAGGCATAGGGTTGCCATCCTCCAGCTGGGGCCTGGAGATCTCCCGGAATTACAACTGATCCGCAGCTGACAGAGAACAATCCCTCTGGAGAAAATTTTTGGAGAGTGGACTGTATGGCATTATAGCCCTCTGAGGTCCTTCCCCTCCCCAAATCCCTCTCTCTCCAGGTTCTACCCCCAAAAATCTCCAGGAATTTCTCCACCTGGAGCTGGCAAACCTGCTGAGGCAACGCATTTGTACAGCTTAAGAGTAGGAAACTTAGAAGTGTATTTCATGTACTTTTATGGCAAGGGTCCTGAGGTTGCAGAGTGATCTCTCACTGAGGTGGGTAGCCATGTTGACCTGAAGCAGTAGAACAAAGTTGGGAGTCCAGCAGCACTTTTAAGACCAACAAAGTTTAATTCTGGGTATGAGCTTTTGTGTGCAAACACACTTCTTCGGATACAGTGAAATAGAACTTCCTCAACCATTACATATAGAAAGGGGGGGGTTGGTTGCCAGGAACAGCCAATTAGAGAAGACAGAGACAAAGAAATAACCAGTTCATGTAGCAGCTACAGTCACACCTAGGAAGGGCTGAATGACCCCAGGAGACTGCAAATTCTCTAGACACAGCGAAGCAGCTTTCTTTTCTTATAGTTTCTAACCGGGGGGAACAAACCATTCATGACTAAGGCTTTACCTAGGAACTCTATCTTGTCCACATGGCAAAAGCCAATAAGGAGAAGTTCCAACCATAAGAATGCTGAATTTTCACTACTGTGCCAGATATTTTAGCCTCTCATAATTAGACATTGTTTAGGATAAGCTCCAAGTGTAGGGAAAGGGGATTCCATGTTTTCACCTTTTCTTTGTACCCTTGCTCAGCCTCAGTGCTTGAAGACCGTGTATATTCCTTTTATTCATTTATTGAACTTCCCTATATTTTGAACACTCTAAGCCTCATCCCTGGAAACCCGCCATGCCTATTTGGTCTTGCTATCTGAACTGCAGTAACAGGGAAGGGCAGCAGGTAAGTACAATAGGTAAACATTGCAAAGTTGTGATAGATCACCCCTGCACTAGCCTGTAGGAGTAAAACAGGAGGTGCAGCAACTAGGCAGAGCCTCTAAGTGGCAACATAAGTACAGGGTGTTAGACATGCAACTCCATTTAGGAGGGGATGCTCTCAGAGTTGCTGGTGGCAGTGGGCAATATCCAGTTTTTTGGGTACCCCCCAAAAGGAAAGGAAAGGAGCAGCATCACCAAGCAGAAACCTGAGACAGCTGCAGGGTTTTCCAATCTCCCAGAGACCAACCTGCAGGGGCATTTGGGGGCAGAGCCCAACCACCCATGAGTCCTGCCCCCCCCCCAGTGCAACTAGCCCCACACAGGCAGAGAGGCTTGGAAAAGAAAGGGAAGCCACCCTGCAGCTTCTGGTCAGTTTCACTGAGGCTTATCAGCTGTTAGGTTTAACAGTGGAAAGGAGGGGAGTGAAACTGACCAGAAGAGGGCAGGACAGCTTTCCTTTCCTTCCCCAGCCTCCCAGGAGGGCTGGGCGGGAAGAGAGAGAAGACATGGTGGTGGTGGTGGGGGAGCCAATCTCTCTCTGTTCCCCATAACTTTCCATGGAAGGGAAGGTGGGGGGGGGAAGCCAATCTCCCTCTCCTGGGGTTGCCAGTCTCCAGGTGGTGGCTGGAGATCCCCTGGCATTATCCTGAACTCCAGGTGGATTCTATGGCATTAAATCCCATTGAAGTCCCACCCCACCCCAAACCCCGTTCTCCTCAGGCTCCACTCCCAAAGTCTCCAGTTGTTTATTATTTTTAAGTATAAGCATAACGGGTGCCCCACAAGGGGGAAAAAATAGCCCGACAAAACGAAAAATCCTGGCTATGGCCCTGCCAACCTGAAGGAACAGGTGGGCTTGCAAGCCTGTTCTTTCCTAGCTGCTACTAAGGCAGCAGCACTAACAGACCCTGTTAAGCCTGCAGAGATCTGTTCATTAAATTCATAATACACCTAGCTGTGATACTGTGCTGGCCCAGGATTATTGTAACCCCATGGCAAACTGCTGGCATGGTATTTCCTAAGAGTGTACCATGGGAAGCCAGTGTGCTGTGATGCTTTAGAGCAGGGTTGTCAAACATGCAGTCCGGGGGCTGGATCAGGCCTCTGGAGGGCTTCTATGAGGCCCACAGTGGAACTGGCTGTCTTCTGCTTCTTCTGCCAGTTCTGCTGCTGCTGCTGCTGCGTCATCGTAGGTTTGCAGCTTACAGATACACACCTGAACAGCATACTCAAGATTGCAACAGCACCGACATTTTGATGCAATAATTCAGAGCAAGAGGTGTCAGTGATCAGAAACTGTTAAATAAACAAAATATTGCAAGCATGCTAATGTTTTAAGCATGATTTTAAGTAAAAAAATCCCTTTGTGTTTGTGTCCTTTATAAAGTTTATATCTCCACTACCTGGCATTACATTTTATGACACACACGGCCCGGCCCAACAAGGTCTCATTTATGTCAGATTTGGCCCTCATAACAAATGAGTTAGACACCCCTGTTTTAGAGCATTAGGCTACAGCTGGGAAGATCTGAGTTTTAATCCCCCACTCAGCCATAAAGCTCACTGGGTGGGCTTCAGTCAGTCTCTTTCAGCCAAGCCTACCTCACGGGGTTGTTGTGGGGATAAAATGGAAGAGGAAGAACCATGTACTCCGCCATGAGTTCCTTGGCAGCTGGGCGGGATAAAAGCATAATCCAAGTTTTACAAGGTACTAAATCCATGGCTTCCATCCTCTTCCATGTGCCCCATGAACACAATTCATAACATTCAAGAATGTGTAACGATCCTACGTACAGAGGAATTAATCCAACCAAATTCCATGGCTTTTACTACCAAGTGATATGTATAAAATTATAGCCTTAAGGAGAAAAGGGTTTCTTCATAAAATATTGCCGTTTTGTACAGAAGCGCAGGAATGATCTAAATCCCCCCAACGATATCAAAAGAAACTAAGACGTTACCAAAAATTACATTATCTGACCAATAATTACATTTTTTATGAACTTTACCAAATTCATCATCAAGGGACCATAAAAACCAAAAGAAAAATACAAGATTAACACACTGAACTCTAATTGATGAGCTGGAGTTACTCCTCCTGCGAACAGAACACATCAGTGTTACGGATCCAGGCTACCTTGCCTTTCTATAATAGCTTCTGAGAAGCTGTTCTTAAGGATCTGGTGACCCTCAGGAACTACATGAAATGCCGCAGAGAACTCACAGAACACATCTGCCCACCTCCCTTTCATGCATACTGCAACTCTAAAGAGTACCCTAAAATCAAAATACTTAAGGACTGTGTACTTCCAGACATGACTGCCTGCTAGTTAAGCTCTTCAAAGAGTGGTCACTGTGCCTCCCCACTCTCAGAGGTGCAATGAAGGGGAAGAGTCAACAGAAACAAGCTTGTAGAACACACACCTGATCACCCACCACCTAACCTCTGGCCCAGCCAGGTAAAACTATGGCTGCGGTCACACTGGCGGCTTGGTGCAATATGGCACCGCATCCACACTACTGCAACACCTCAGCCATGGAGCACGCTGCCTGGTCATTTTTCAAAATGCATGTGTACACATGTACTCTCATGTGCGCGCACATAAGCACATAGGCAAAAAATTAAAAAAACCCACCCTAGCAGCGGGAATGGACCTGCAGGTTCAGACGGCTAATCTGTTCTGCACACGCTCCCCCGCGTTCAGACATCCGGCCACGCGCAATGAATGTGTGGAGAACCAAAAACACCATTTGTGATGTGGTGCCTTTTTAACCCGGCTTCAAGTCGTCCTAGGATGGGGTGAGTATGCCTGGAGAATGCCTGAGAGATGTGGCCGTGTGACTGCACCCATTTGATCCACAGGGCAGGGATGGCTATGTCGGGCCAAACTGCTCATGTGATCACAGCCTCTTTCTGACCCACTATTCTTTCTAATGGACATATTATTGGCCACTGTAGCTGACTGTAAATTATTACTCATGTAGTTTTCATGTTTTTATTTGTATATTTGCTTTATGAGATGTCTCATAAATCATGGATTGAGAGGTGGTTTTCTCCCCCACCCCCACAGGACACAAATCTTTCAAATAAATAAATGAGCAAAACAATGAATACACACACAGTGCGAGGGGATTTCAGCCAGTTCCCTCTTCTGGCTGCAAGCCTCTGTATCATGTCCTACACTGTGCCTGTAAGGAGCTGCCTCTTTGGCATGCGAGGAACTGTAACGGGACGGAGAAGGAAGAAAAGTTCTCTTCTTTGAACTTGCTGTATTAATGGGAAAGCTGAATTCAGTCAACACTACGAGTTTAACATGTATTGCGTGAGAAATACATTAAGAATTTAGGACTTGAGAAAAATCAATGATCAGAATCGATAGATGAAGTTGCAATAAAGAATGGTATGCATTCCAATGGAAATTTGATTACATTACTGCAATAGGATTTGTTCCAGGACACACACAATGAAATGAGTTAAATGAAGTCGAGAACTTAATTAAGACAACCATTAGTTCATGGAGGTGAAAAAAATCTGATGAATTATCGAGGAACCCTACAAAATGGAATAATTAAAGTATGCTATAAGACCTATTTAAGAGCAGAGACTATAGGAATAATACAAAATAGAAAAGTCATAAATAAGCATTTGGAAAACTGACACTGTGTGCCAGAAGGAATTAATTCTATGGAATAGACTGTTAAGAAATTGACAAATCAGTATATGTAGTGAAATATTTATTTATTCAAAATAGCAATGAACAAAAAGGAGAAATACAGAATCAGAAACGGCAGAATAGATCATAATGATCTTCCCCAGAATACTTAAATATAAACAGAATAAATAAAAAAGTAAAGGAAAATTATCCCAGCTGTACATGGTTCCACTGTGCAAATTTTTTTAATCCACTCTCTGAGGCCATGCTCGGAATTAGCTATAACAGGGTTAACATGTTTTGAAAAGCAAAAAAGAGGACATATTTCCTGACTGACTGCTTTAAACAAGTGATCACTTTGACAAATCTCATTTTAAATACCTCTACTATTTAAGCTGTGATTTGCTACTAACTAGGAATATTCCTGACCTTCCAACCCAAAAAGAGGACATATTCATCCGGTTTTTAAAAAGAGCCCAAAAGAGGACAGATACACCTGGTAACCCTAAGCAATAAAGACGCATTGCTTTTAGTTTGTGAGCTGCCTCAAGTAGCTCTCTGGAAAAGTAGTATATATATTTACAAAATAAATATCCAAGACCCTCAATAGTACCAGGGGTCTTTTGGAGGGGAGCACACCGGAGCACAGCTCCGGCAGCTTCCGAGGGCAGAAAGGCTCCCACATGTCAGTTTCGGCTGTACAAGCCTATTCTGGAGTCTTTCCGCCAGCCGAATGTCAATTTCAGCCCCGTTATATCCTATGGGCCATTGAAGTCAATGGTGAAAACATAGGGTATATTCTGGGGGCTGGAGAGGAGGGGGTTTGAGGAAGAAGCTCCAAACTCACAGGGTAGCTGTTGGAGCCTCTCCCCAAGATGACCACCATGTTTCAAGAACATTGGACCAGGGGGTCCAATTCTATGGGCCCCCAAACAGGTTGCCCCCATCCCCTCCATTGTTCTCTATGGTGGGGAAAAAAGTTACTTTCTTCCCACGATGCTGTTAGTAGCTCTGGGGGGGGGGGGGTTGAGGGAGAGGCTCCAAATTTTCAGAGTAGCTTCGGGAGCCTCTTCCCACATACACCCCCACGTCTCAAACCCAGCCAATGCGTGTTGCACAATCAATTTATCTTATATTCTAATCCCAGACTTTTTTTTTCTGTGCGGATACCTATTCCCTCCAACAGGGGACTCACTGTCCCCCAACAGCTTTTCCTACATAGTCAGTAGACTTCCTGGGTTTGTAGAAAAATCTGAAAAGTAAGGAAATCCCTTCAGGGACGGTTGAATTCCCCCCAAAAGCCTTTTGAAATGGCCTCTGCAGGGACCTGACTCCAGGCAGCAACGGTGAGAGATTAGAACGTTGGAGGGGAGGGGGGAGAGGAGGCTTCTGACTGGCTCTGTCAGTCAAAGGGTGGGGGAAGGGCCCTTTCTTTCCAGGCCTCTTTCGGGCCTTGGGGGAGGGGGAGGGAGGGGGAGGGGGGAGGTCACCTTGGGGCCAGGCTGGGGGATTCCTAGAGGTTTTGGGGTGGAGTGCAAGGAGGGCAGGATTTGGGGAAGGGAGAGGCCTCAGCTGGGTATCATGCCACAGAATCCACCCTACAAAGCAGCCATTTTCTCCAGGGAGACAGATCTCTGTTGTTCACAGATCTCTGGAGTTCACTCTCCAGGCCCCACTTGGAGGTTGCCAACCCTAGGCCTGGCAGCAGTATAGGGTTGCCAGGCACTGGCAGGGGATGGGGTAGTGGGGTTGCCAGCTCCAGGTCTGGAAACTCCTGGAGATTTGAGGATAGAGCCTGGGGAGGACAGGGACCTCAGTGGGGTACAATGCCCTAGAGTCCACCCTCCAAAGCATCCATTTTCTCCAGGGGAAGTTATCTCAGTAGTCTGGAGCTGAGCAGTAATTCCAGGGGATCCCCAGATCCCACCTGGAGGCTGGCATCCCTAGGCAGCACCCTCTGGGTGACTTGATACCACCTAATTTGCATGACTCAACTTGGCCTGGCTGCTTGCTGCTGTTCAGCAGCCACCCTATGAAAGCCAGCAGTGGTGCAGCAGTTAGAGCCTCAGAGTAGGGTCTGCAAGACCCAGGTTCAGATCCCCATATTGCGGTGGAAGCTGACTGGGTGATTTTGGACCAGTCACATACTTTCAGCCTAACCAACCTCACAGGGTTGTTGTGCAGATAAAAAGGAGGTGAGAATAATGTAAGCTGCTTTGGTCCCCACTGTGGAGAAAGACTATAATTTTCCTTGGTAGAAGCTGTGGGGGAGGGGGTGGAGACAAAAAGCTGAAGACAGATAAAGGCAGATAAAGGTTAAGTTGGCTGTTGGGTGGGAAGGAAATAGGGTTGCCAGCTCTGGATTGGGAAACTCCTGGACATTTAAGGGGTGGATCCTGGGGATGGTGGGGTTTGAGGAGGGGAGGAACTTCAGACCAGTGTAATGCCATAGACTCCACCCTCCAAACCAGCCATTTCCTCCATGAGAACTACCATTGCCAGCCTCTGGGTGAGGGCTGGAGATCACCCAGAATTACAACTGTTGTCCGGGTGACAGAGATCAGTTCCCCTGGATAAAATGGCTGCTTTGGAGGGTTGAGTCTATGGCTCCACCCCCAGAACGGAGAAAGAGTGTGAGATAGGTAAGGGTAGAGGGGAGGAAGCAAAGGTGTGAGGAATGGGATGACCATCCCGCAAGTTTCTTGCGGGTCTCCACTTGTACATGTATAAATGTTGTTTCTTTTGGGGTTTCTGTGTGGCACTGTGGCATGCTTGCACTGCCACAGTGCCACTTGTTCTGGAGTTTGCCACTTGTTCTCATGGCAAACAAGCACCTCCCAAGTCAGTTCACTTTCCTTGAGAATCTGGGAGAGTCTGACTGCTGGATGGCTGCCTGCTTGCCTGCCTTAAGTGCTGCTGGCTGGGTTTCCCCATTGGAAACAATGGAGGTAATGGGGGTAACCTGTTTGGGTGCCCATAGAATTAGGCCCATTAGTCCAATTGCTTTGAGACGTGGGGGTGTATGTGGGGAGAGGCTCCCGAAGCTACCCTGAAAATTTGGAGCCTCTCTCTCAACCCCCCCGCCTCAGAGCTACTAACAGCATCGTGGGAAGAAAGTAACTTTTTTCCCCACCATAGAGAACAATGGAGGGGATGGGGGCAACCTGTTTGGGGGCCCATAGAATTGGACCCCTTGGTCGAATGTTCTTGAAACTTGGTGGGCATCTTGGAGAGAGGCTCCAACAGCTACCCTGTGAGTTTGGAGCCTCTTCCTCAAACCCCCTCCTCTCCAGCCCCCAGAATATACCCTATGTTTTCACCACTGACTTCAATGGCCCATAGGATATAATGGGGCCGAATTGCTGCCGAATTCTTTCATCCCCTCCTTTCCTTCTCTCCTTTTCCTCTTTCCCGCCTTCTTCTCTTCTCTTTTTTCCTCCTTTCCCTGTTTCCCTCCTTCTTCCCTTCTCCCTCTTTCTTTCCCTCCTTCTTCCCTTCTCCTTCTTTTCTTCTCTTTCTTTCCCTCTTTCCTTCTCTCTACTCTCTCTCTTTTCTTCCCTGTTTCCTCGATCTGTGGCCCAACTCTAGTGAGAAGGGGTTTAAACTTTAAACCCCTTCTCTCTTCACTCCCCCACCCAAGCGAGCTGGGGAAGGGAAGGGGAGGCTTTCGAAGATGCCTCTCCCCCCTTTTGCTTCCCCTTCTGACATCACTTCTGGTGATGTCAGGGGGCATGGCATATGCTAATAGCCTAGTAGCTCATTAGCATACCATATGCTAATGAGCTCCTGCAGCTCTTTTTCTACGAAAAGACCCCTGAATAGTACTGTAAGTTATTTAGTAATAGTTAAAGCATGAAAAAGAAGGCATTTTGCCCAAGTACTGACTGCTAAAAAGTCTGTTGCCTATTCTGCCAAGTTATTATTTTGCTCTCAGAGCAGACAGATTTCTTCTCAGTATCTCCCTGGTCTTCTGTACGGACTTTAAACCATTCACCCAAGCTCTTGGCAGGAGCCCACTAAATCTACTATGAACTTTTCTCTATTGCCTTGTTAAATAGTGCCTATTATAGTGCAACACAATTCCTGTAGCAAATATATATATACATATATATGTTTGCACTAAGTTCCAATTTTTTAAAAACTCACTTAAACCAAGGAGCTAGATCCAGAGCAGCACAAGCAGCACACCATTCTTGAAACAGAATTTCCCCAATTCCCCATTCTTCTCACAACCGACAGTACTCCAAAGACGCTGCTCTGACGGCCAAAAAGGGACCATCTGCAACACAACATGGTAAACGGCAGCTGGGGCCGGGGGAGGGGGTATCCTCCTTGCTAAAGTGGAAGTGACTTCCTGCAATCCTAAAACACATTTACCTGGAATCTCACTGAGGTTTGAGTAACAAGCAGAGGGCCAGGTTGCACCCACTCCTAACTTTGTGTTGGATCAGAACCTCATTGTTTCAGAACTCTTTGCCCCCTCTGTGTTTTCTTTCTATGGGTATACAGCCGCTGCAATACTCTGAAAATGGGATTAAAAAGTGAAAAACACACAGTCCTCTTTTAGGGAATGGGCATGTTTGCAGAACACAAAGAAAATGCAAGCGATAAGCAAAGGATAAAACAAACCTAATGGCTATTCTGCTTACCAAGGCATGAGTCGGCCAATTTTGGTCCATTTGCTTTTGCTAATAAAAAAGCCAGCAACGGGATCTGCAACAGCTCCACAGGCTTTCCCAACAAACAGCACCAGAGAGGCATGAAATGGAGTGATCTGAAAGGCCAAAGAGTGCAGCCTGCTTTACACAAGGCTTCTGTGACAATACAATTAAACAGCACAAAATAACTTCCAATGAACCAGATTTCAGTGCATTAAAACATGGCAAGAATGTTATTTATTGTGTATTATGGGAGGGTGTGTTTTTCTTAATCGGCTAGTTGCTTCTAGGCTATATTTTTGGTCATTTGTTCCTGTTTGACAGCCTTTAGTACCTGCCAGCATGTGCTGCTGTGTACATATTTATTTGAACTTATTTCTATTCTCTTCTTAAAATATAATCAAGACAGTTTTCACATGGATACCTCCCTGTTATTCCGTCATATTAAAGGAACAGCAAATTGGCAAGACATTTTCAGCCAACAAAGGGGCACAGAGATTCATAAACTGTGCCCCTGCAGAGAACTTACTGGAGGTCTGTGAAATAATAACAAAAATGGGAGGTTAATTGAAGCTTTTCCAGAAGAAAAAAGAGCAACAAGTCTTGCATTAAAACCCAGATACTTCCGCACTCTCATGCAGCTTTAAGTGTCGCTTAGTAGCAAGTAGGAATGGCTTACTTTTTGCGCATGGGCTTGTCGCTCAAATACTGCTAGTGAAAAAACTATTATTCAAGGCTCTGTTTCACTGATTATTTGACAGGAACATAAAGCTTAGCTAGAGTACTGAAGAAATGTTAATTCTGAGTCCTTTCAGGCAACTTCCCACGCCATGTGCACAAATATGGCAATCTGCATGAGACAAGCAATCCAAAATGTTTTAAGAATCCCAGCTACATAGTATTTGAGGGTTTGATTCAGACATTCATCTCAGCAGCATGACTGCTTCCAACACCATTCTGGTAGGAAGTTATTGGTCTTTGAAGAGGAATGAACAAACTCCCAAACACCTCTGCCTACAAGATAGTTCACTTTCCTGTATTTTTGACACTTGTAAGCATACATGTATCTGCTGTTGCCATCTTGCAGTTTCACAGAAGGTATCCAGAGGTATCCTTAATTTAAGCTGGTGAAACGTTTTTACATAAAGTAAACAATAAGAACAGAGAAGATGATACGCAGATGGCCACTGATGAGCCCGGACATTTTCAGAAGTACTACATTCTGCAATGGGACTACAAAGCACAGAGCCAACAAGGTCAAATCAACTGATCTCACTGTCTAAAGGACAAACTACATGTTACAATGTAGTCTGCCGTAAGGACCCCAGCTGTATTTTACCTACGAGTTCCTGAAGGGAACTCCTTTTAAAAGCACTGTGGCAGCCCAATTCATATCAGGACTGTCACAAGGGGTGGGAGGGAGCTCCTGCCTTCTGCCCGCTCCACAGCCCCAATCCAAATTGGGCGCTGTAGTGCTTTTAAATGGAGTCCCCACTGGGAACCTGCAGCTGCAATATGACCGCAAGTCCCCGTGGGGACCCATATACCATTATAACCTGCTATCTGGCCCTAAAGCAAATATTTCTTTCAAGAACAAAACTAACCTGCATAATTTAGGCATGAAAATACTATCCCAGTGAGTTCCATTTGAACTTTAATACCTTCTAGAAACATTGTAAGCATCCTATCTTCCCAATATGCCAGAGATCCACACATTACTGGATACTGCACTATTGTAACCATTCACCTCTTAGATTTCCCTGTCCAGGCAGGGAAACCCAGGAGATGAGCGACTTACAACAGTGCAACAGCAAACAATGTGTAGATCATGTCAGTCCCTGTTTATGTGTTCTCTGATCCGAGTGGCTGCTGCTCTTCCATCCATACTTGCTCATATACAAGGAAATGCATGGTAAAGTTTCCCCCTCAGAATGTGGGTGCCTCAGACATTGTGGCTGGCAACCTCATAGGCAACACACCTCCCAAGGCGTCAGGGAGCATCTTGAGAGAGAACAGCATCTACCCCTTGTAAGTAAATGTGAAACAGAGGCTGCGGTCACACGGGCTGTTTGTGGTGATATCTTTGTGGTACCCTTGCAGATTTAAAGAGCAAAGTTAGACAGCAATGTCTGCCTTCTGTGCCCCAGACGTTGCCACCCCATTCTGACCCGCCTTGGAAGCGGAGTAATCAAGCACCGGGGAAAGTTCGGTATTTAGGGATGTCAGTACTTTCACCCTGCATTTCCGGCTGTCTGAATGCAACATCAAGCCATTTGGGAAGTCTGAACCTTCCCTTCTATTTCCACCTCTCTTTTTTTGGATCAGGTAGCTATGTGCACATAAGCGCATAATCGCCCCTGGCGTTGTCAATCACCATGGCCAAGTAGCCATTCTGGATGGAGGTCCACAGGGGAGTTGTTTTCAAGTGACAAATCCTGCCCCCCTGAAAACCCCTCCCTCTTGTTTCGGTGTCAGAGTTGCTATCTGAGAGCATCCCATGACTGACACAAGGGTAAATGCACTGAGGTCAATGGGACTACTCTCATGTAAATCTGCACTTTAACACCCCCCCCTTATTTCAAGGAAGAGAGGCGCAGGGAAGGAGGCTGAGAGGGGCCAGACTGCTTGGCAGATGGATTGTGGAGCTGTCAAAAAGGAGCCAGAGTTTTTGATACAGATTTATGTGCTAGGGTGAAAGACCAAAAAAATAAATAGAACAGCTGCGAGGACATTGTCCCCACGTGGTCCCTGTGGGCACCCTGGCGCCTACTGAGACTCTTCTGGGTGCCCGCCAAGTGTTTTTAGAAAGTGGGCGGGCCAAAAGAGCTTCTGATTGGCCACTGGAGATCTGATAGATATTGCCAGATGAGTGTTTCTTAGCTCAATATGTATACCTGTGGTGTATGCAAGAAAATATTTTAAATATTAGTCTCTCAAGAATATTCAAGGTGTTGGTGTTATTCTTTAAAGCCCTTAACAGTCTGGGACCCTCCTACCTATAGGACCACCTCTCCCGTTACAACCTCCTGTGCTCCCTTTGGTCATCATCTAGAGGTCTCTTGCAGGTGCCTGGCCTCAGGATGGCTCAGTTAGCTGTCACCAGGGGAAGGGCCTTCTGAGTTGTGGCCCCTACCCTGTGGAATGCACTCTTGGATGACATCTCTGCCCTGTCAGACTTGCTTAGTTTTTGCAGGGCATGCAAAGCTGAATTATTCAGGTCAGCCTTGGAGAGTAACCACATGTTTGGGTTGTTTTAATAGTGGCATGGTGATAGGCACATATTTTAATATTTTAACGTTAATATTTCATATTTGTTATTTGTTTTTTACCTTATTGGTTTTAACGTCGTACGTTGCCACGAGACCCTTCGGGTAAGTAAATAAATACATAAATATGCTCACTGTTAAACAGAGCTGCTGCCTGAAATGCTGAAGAGCTACAAACATGTATGCATAACCTCACTCCCTGACATTTGTGGTTGGTTCTGTCACCCACAACAGCTATTTTGGGGTTATGCCCAGCACCCTTTGTTGTGTTTCAAAAGGCACCCATTGGCTCAAAAACGCTGGGGACCCCTGTGCTAGGCATTCATATTTCATTGACTATTGTTAACTAGATGTATTGATTTGGAGGACTTAACTGCAAGATACACATTTTTCAATTCCCCCCTCTAACGAATAAGAAGGCAGAGCCAGCCAGCATTAACACAATTACATCTATATTCAGCAGTATCTATTATAACCATCAGCATTCAAAACTGGGTGAGAGAAAAGTTTTTCACCGAAGGAGAGGGCTGAGAGCATCCCCCCAGTTCTGCCAATAGAGTGCAAATCTTTGCCTCCTTGTCCAAAACCCATGGGAAAGGGTTGCAGCAGTTTATCTGTGTACTTTCCATTGAGTACTAGAAAATACCCAGGTGCTAGAATGCGGTACACAGGCCAAAGCCACTGGCTTGTGATAGTTTTAATGGCTAGAAGAAAAAAGTAGCCAGCTCCTCACTATCCATCAGCCTAGCAAGAGCTCCCTAGTAATTGGCTGAGCATGCTCAGAGTCTCTGATTGGCTGAGCATGCTCAGCCGCCCTGGGTCTATAAACCAATCTCAGTAGCCCTGAATCAGGACTTCCAGTTAGGTCCTAAGAAGATGTGGTTGTTTCTTGGACCGAAGAAGATGAGAGTCTCCTTCTGTCACTGAAGCAATCATGGCACGGGGTGGGCGGCAGGCAGATGATACTTCTGGGTCCAAATTCCTTCTTCCCAATGATCACTTGAGGTAGAAAGAAGCTGGGCAGGCTCATTTCTGTTTGCTGCCTATGTGACCACAGAGGGGAGTGGTCCCAGAAAAACAGAACCCCCTCCTCCTCTAACAGTTAATGGGGGGGATTAAAATATCCATCATCCTTCTCCCCCCACATTTCAGTGTGGTGTAGTGGTTAGAGATTCAGACTAGTTCCAAGTTCTATGGCGTTCTAAAATCATACCTAGAGAAATATCTTAAAACCACAAGGTTCCTATCTCTCTAGGTTGGGTTTTAGAACGTTGTAGAACCTGGAAAGAAAATTGTAGGCTTCAGGCTACTGATTTCAAGATTGAAAGAAAAGGTGTTACCACAGACTGGTCACAGTCACTTCTCAGATGAAGCTCTTTTGGAAAATGGGAAAAAGAAAGTCAACACGCCCCATCAGAACAGAACGTCAATCATACACCCGTGCCTTTTATTAGGCAACATGGGATTTAAAACTTTGGACTTGATTTTGGAATTGTGTGCCTAGGCACAAGATATTGGACTGTATATATAGTGTTCCTAAACCTACGTTACTTTGGTGTTCCACTTCCTGAGACTATGTCTCCTTGTAAGGTTTTTCTATGAAGAAAACTATGTAGAAAGATATTTTTTGAATAATACTTTATATCTTGTACAGTGCTTGGACTGGGTCTTTTATAGCGAGTTATTATAGGTGCTGGTCTGTCTGTGGTTGTATCCTATCAGCTTGGAAGGAAGGCAGAATAAATATGTAGTGGTAAGATTGGTAAAAAAAACAAATAATTCATAATAACTTCTTCAAGTGTTTCCACTTGCTCTGTCAATCAAATCTCCAATGGCAAAAGCCACACTTGGCTACAGCCACTTTCTAAAAACTTTTGGGAGGGGGCACCAGGAAAGGTGTCAGCAGGTACCAAGTTGGGGGCCCCTGCTCTAAGTTGTGCCTGTAGCATGACGAGGCTGTTTTAAGTTTCCTGAATTATAGGTTACCTGAGCAATTTCTAAGAGATAGATTGGCAGAAAAAAGGCAGTGGCGCTGCTGGAAACTTGATTCGGAGCCCCTCCGATGGCATAGCACAGCTTGCTGCACACTGAGAGCTTGTCTTCATGTCTGGGCTGGAAAAATAAGAGACAAAAATCACAGAATGTGGACATTTTGCAATAACGTACAGGACAGACTTGGGCGTTTTCTATACAACAACTCTTTTTCATATGAGCTCCCCATTACTGATGCAGCACACTGGCAATGGAGCTTCCATGTGATGAGTTTTGGGGGTTGCCAACTTTGAGCTGGGAAACACCTGAAGATTTTGGGGGTGGAGCCTGAGGAGAGCAGGGTTTGGAGAAGGGGGCGACTTCCACCTTCAAAGCAGACATTTTCTCCAGGGGAACCAATCTCTGTAGCCTGGAGATCAGATGCAATCGCTAGGCTCACTTGGAGGTAGGCTGACAACCCTAACCACGAGCAGTGTTCCCTCTAAGCTGAGTTAGTGTGAGCTAGCTCACAGTTTTTTAGCCTCCAGCTCACAGATTTTTGTCTTAGCTCAGGAAGGATGGCTCCAGTAGCCAAATCGCTCGCTCACAACTTGAATGCCGGTAGCTCACCAAGTAGAATTCACTCACAGGACTCCGCAGGTTTGATATGTGTGGACTGGACTTTCCTGTCCAGATGGTCTGGTAGTGATCCATTCCCCCCTCCTCAAACAATGCAGTAATGCAGGTTTTGGAAAGATTTCAGGGAAGGCAGGGAAAACTTGGCTGGTGTATGAAATCATCATGATGCTGCAGGCAAGTGGGGGGCAAAAAAACCACTTCCCAATAGCATCCGTGCCAGAAAAACAAGTCATGTGTAAGAGGCCATATTTCCATATGTCCCAGATCAATTAATATATTTACCACAAACATAAAATTGCTATTTTATGATGGCTTATTCCATAGGCTGCCCTAGAGATGTTATTCTAAAAAACCAACTTTTTAAATAAACTTTTTAATTTAAACTTTTAAAATAAATGAAGCATCACTACAAATATGGTAAATGTGCCTTAGCCCGTGTGTGTATGTGTGTGTAATAGTGTCATCAAGTCGCAGCTGACTTATGGAGACCCCAGCAAGGGGCTTTCGTGGAACTGAGAAGCAGAGGTGGTTTGCCACTGCCTTCCTCTGTGGAGTATTCCTTAGTGGACCCCTAGGAATAACAAGGGAATCTCAGGTATCTCTCTCAGTGAACACAGGGGGTTATCACTCTGTTTAGGATTTCACTGTAAGATCCCTTTCTGCTCAGAGAAGAGGGGGGAAAGTGAGTTTTGCTGATTCTCCCTTCACTCTGCAGTTCCACTCCTCAACTAGCATGTTCCCAGACAGGCAGCGGTGGGGGGGGGGTCCACTGACCCATGGGGGTACAATTTTGGGAGCCACAGCGACTGCATCGGAAATGGGGTAATTACTGTTTATATAGTACTACTCCAAGCCACTGACAGAAATTACGGCACAAATCCACTGAAGACACTGGCTGCACTCCTACTGAAGTACTTTCTCAATGGAAATTTACCCAGGTCACCTAGATATTTCTTCTATATGTTTGAAATGCTATCGCTGCACACCCAGCACATCTGAATTTGTTACAGCAGCTAAATTCAGTTAGAAGAAACTCTGTCTCAGCTTATTTGTTATCAGGGACTAGATGATGGGATCATATTCCTCCCACACTGAGGTCTCTTCACCGGCTGCTGATTAGTTTCTAGGTACAGTTCAAGGTGCTGGTGCCATTCATGACCTGGAGTCCACATATCTGACAGATGCCTCTCCCTGCATGTTTCCATATGGCAGCTTATTTCTTCCTTGCAAGGTCTATTGTCTGTTTCCCATTGTCTAAGGTGTGTTCTACCATAGTCTGGTCTACGGCCTATTCGGTGACTGCTCCATGTCTGTGGAACAGCCTCCCAGAAGAGGTCAGGGGACCTGTAGGCCTCCTACCTTTCCAGTGAGCCTAACAGTTACTCTAGTAAGTTAGTCCAGAGAGCTTTCAAGGAGCCTGAGCCTAGGTAAAGTAGAAAGACCCTGCTAGTGGGGTATTTTTGGATTGGTTTTTAATATGGCTTTTGATGTACTGAATGCCTATTTAAATGTTTTAACCAATTAGTTTTTAATGTTTTTATATTGAATACACTTTTAAGTCTCTAGAAACAAATTAGTTCTGCGGAGCCAAAAATAACAGGAAAACCACAGATCCAAATCAGGGTTTGCAAAAAGATTACTACCTCACTCAGTCCACCTTAGCAAGGGACAAATTTGAACTGAGACCCTCATGAAAAGGAATTTTGAAAATGATGTTGTAGAGAATTAACTACATTAATACCCAGGGAACAGTGGGGCAAGTAAGATGTGTAGAAGCTTCTGGAAAATAAGGGAAAAAATGCAGTTTTCCTGTCAGTACTGATGCACACTTTTCAGTTTATGGATTTTAAAACAGAACAGCATTAATAAGAAAAGCAGTCTTAGAACAAATGTAAAATGATATATTTCCAGTGACAGAAATTAATATAATTAGTTGCCGGTTTAGTATTCACGCATTTGCCTGGTCCTTATCAGCAAGGACCAGAACAAACCAGCAGCAGATGGAGGAGAGGGGGACGGAACTACAGAACAGGGAGGGTCTCAAGATAACATTCTGGGCTGCTGAGTTTATCACAGAGACAATGATGACACAACAGGACGTAAACTTTTCCTTTCGGTATCTGTCTTCAGAAAACCTTTCCAGTTTGCAAAACAGACTTTCATCTCTAGAGAAAAGGTTTTGGGATTTTTAAATTTAATTTCAACTATATTCCCCCAATGATTCTTAGTCACCTGGGTTGGAAAATACCTGGAGCCAGGTCTGGGTTGGAAAATACCTGGAGACTTTGGGGGTGGATCTGGGAGAGGGTGGGGTTTGGGGAGGGGAGGGGCCTCAGCATGGTACAAGGCCATAGACTCCCCCCTTCAAAGCAGCCATTTTCTCCAGGGGAGCTGATCTCTGTCAGCTGGAGATCAGTTGTGAAAGTAGGAGATCCCCAGGCCCCACCTGGAGGCTGGCAACCCTAAGCAACCATGACCTGGATAGCCAAGGCTAGCCTGCTCTTGTCAGATCTCAGAATCTAAGCAGGATCAGCCCTGCCTAGTTTTTGAATGGGAGACTTCCAAAGAATACCAGGGTTGTGATGTGGTAGCAGGCAATGGCAAACCACCACTGAATATCTCTTGCCTTAAAAAACTTAAGAGTTGATCATAAACTGGCTGCAATCAGTACCAGTCTGTGTTAATAATTGGCATCAAGATAATTTGGGAAATGAGACCAAAAAAATAAACATTTTCCACTATAAAGAAGACTCTTACCTAAAGAAGTGGACTCTAATCTGTGGACGCTTACACTAGAAGAAAATATTTTTTCACTTTCAAGGTGCCAAAAGATTCTTGTTTATTTTTGCAGAGACACACATTTCTGTCACCAGGAATCATAATGAGAATTTTTTTCCTTCAAATTAAATGTGGTCCATTATGGGTTTTTAAGGCACAGTTGGTATGAAAAGGAGAAGAGTTGGGTTTTTTAATACCTCACTTTTCTCTACCCTAAGGAGTCTCAAGGCGGCTTATAATCACTTTCCTTTCCTCCCCGTCGAAAAGGCACCTTGTGTGGGGCTGAGACAACTGTGAGTAGCCCATGGTCACCCAGCAGGCTTCAAGTAGAGGAGTGGGGAATCAAACTCAGTTCTCCAGATTGGAGTCTGCCACTCTTAACCACTACACCACGTTGGCTCTCAGGCAGGGCTATTTTGGGGCAGGAACGCACAGGAACGGAGTTCTGGCTGGCTTCAGAGTTGGCCACGCCCATTACAGCCCAAACCTCTGCATGCGTGGCTACAGGGGAAAGGCCTGGAGAGCAACCCCCCACAGTGACTCTGAGGTGGGTGAGTCAGGGGGCCCCTGGAAGGATCGGGGAGTCATTTAAATGCCTCCCCGTGCCTTCCCTGGCCTGTCCAAGGGCTGGCTTGCCCGGGCTCCCTGCAGCTGTGGGGAACCCGGGCAAGCCAAGGGAAGGCATGGGGGGTGGCCTAATATGCTAATGAGTTCCTGCTGGGCTTTTTCTACAAAAAAAGCCCTGCTTTCAGGTAATAAAAGGTACTAACTTTGTTCCAGCAAATTATATCTACTACATTTTAGGTAGCCCGCACAAACAGCACTGCTCATACACAGAGGTTTTGCTTCAGTTTGGCATCAGAACGGAAGTTTGGGATGGGGGGGGGTGGAACATCCAAATGATGTTTCCCCAATTCATCCGCTTTCTGGGTTTTCACCTGCTTTGCTTCAGTCTTTCCTGGGCCAGATATGATATGATGATCATGCTCGCATGTCTGTTGATGGAAAGGTGCCTGTTTTTGAAGATCCCACCAACATCAATGCCTTTCCCCCCTTATCTATCTGTTCCTGAGTGCAGCCGCAATTCTGTCCCCTGACACACATAACCAAAGGCCTTTTTTGAGCTATAAAACAAATTTCAGTAGCTAGAGTAGTGGTGGAGAAAAGTGCCATTACATCAGTGGTAATCTTCCTTGGTGGTCTCCCATCCAACCAGGGCCAGCTCAGGCATCTGGCGAGGATCAGGGTCGCATGGGCCATCCACGTCAGGGCACAAGCTGTTTACCACTTCATTTTCACTCCTAAGTGAATAAAAAACTTCCCCACTCTTTCAGCACACACTTTGTGTGTGTAGTAGGAATGTCTAGCTAGCCTGAGCATATAATGGGGGAGGGCATTTATTTTGGTTTAATTCTAAGAGGCCATGATCTTGTGTATGACACTAAGGGAGAGAAAGGTTACTTTTAATAAGGGATTCAGAGAGATCACCTCCTAATTAAATGTAACTGCTTCTTGTGAAGCGAGCAGGTGGGGTTTCAGAGGGATAAAAAGCCTTCAAAAGCCGATATCTGAATTGGTATTTATTCAATGTTTTCCCCAAACTGAACCAAGATTTAGGACTCTTGTCTGTAATGTTTCTGGGTTCCAATATAGAGACCCAAAGAACAAGGAGTAGTTCGAACAGTTTTAATCTAAGGAGCAATTCCAACAGGTTTCTGTAAGCATTCTCAAATAGCTGAACTGGCTACTTGAACATGTAACTTTAGGGAAGGACTTCAAATTAATACACTAGGCCAGAGGTCCCCAACCTTCTTGAGCCTGTGGGCACATTTGGAATGGTGACGCAGCATAGTGGGTGCAGCAACAAAATGGCTGCCACAGGAGGCAGAGCCAGCCACAAAATGATTGCCACAGCTTAATTTAATTAACAGTGTAGATCCTTGTGCTGCAGTGGCAGTCGCTGCCGAAGCAACATTTCAAAATATCAGCACAACCAATCAAATATCTAATCAATCGATCAGCCTTTATTGGCATATAACAATTAAAATGAATAAGATGCAAAAGGAATAAAAATAAGAATATATTACAGTGCAGTTAGATGCTATCATTTCTGAAGCTTCTCGTGGTGCAGCCTTATGGCGAGTTGTAAGAACTTTGCTACCTTTTCAGTTACATCAGAGGAGGAATAATTCAAAAGGCAGTAAGTCTTGCAGGAATCTGAGAGGCTCGTCATATTAGCTAAAATAGAGCTTAAATATTTAAAACGAATATCTACATAAAAGGAACAATAGAGGAAAACCTGTGGGATTGTCTCAATGCTATTGGTGTTAAAAGGACAATGTCTAGCCAACTATTCTGTCTTTTTAAATCTGCCATATAAAATCGCAGACAGCACGGCATTAAATCTAGCTACAGAAAAAGCTCAATATCCAAAGTTCTGCGTTTGATCATTTGATATGCACCTGTTAACAGGAGCATAGACAATTAGTCCAGAGATACACCCACAGCAGTGATCTTTCCCATCAATACAAGCTAGCCAGCTTGGCATTTCAGACTCTGAGAGCATTTGATGGATAAGGCTCAAGGAATCAGAGTTATAGTGCAGATGTAGCCAGTATTGAATGGTCATAAGCCAGGCCCTAGTTTCAACAAAATTTAATCCCGTTTCTAAGCAAAGGGCAGCATATGGTACACAATGAGGCATACCCAGGATTTTTCATAAAAATTTGGACTGGGCACATTCCAAAGAACGATCAAGTGCACTAATCCATATTGGCATGCCATACAGTAACTGCAGATTCACTTTGGCACTGAAAACCTTTAATGCAGCTGGTACAAATTGATTACCTCTATTATAAAAAACAAGTTATAGCCATAAGACTAATGTTGGACAAATTTACTGCTGACTTGCGTTGAATGGTCCAAGATGCATTGTATTGAAAATATAGGCATAAATATTTGAAATGTTTGACCTGTTCTATTTCCTTTCCATTATCCATTTAAATAATTTCCATGTTTTTGAAAAGATGAGGATTTTTGATTTTCCATAATTCAGTTGTAACTTTTTAGTTGTAAAAAAAAAAAGGCATAGATTCCGCAAGCCTTGCTAATACTGTGTCATCAGCATGTAATAATAGGGGCCCATGTATAGAACCAAGTTACTTCTCTTAGTTTATAAAACAAATGGGATAAAGTAATGCAATGATTTAATGTAGTTTCCCTCTGACAAATGCTCACCTGTTCCAGGCCCAAAAATTCTCTGCTGTGTCATCCAGAGGGCAACCTTAGATAGTAATGCTTAGCATATAATTTTCCAATTATAGAAAGCAAGCTTATCAGTCTAAAATTTGAGGAGGTTGTACAGTCACCTTTTTTACCACTACTGCATTTGTCCATGCCTCAGGCCTTAGACCGGTCCTGTCTATCATTGTAAAAAAGGCTGCATGAGGAGCAGTTCACCAGTCCGGGTTCAATTTTAAGACATCAGAGGATATTATATCTGGGACAGAAGCTTTCCCTAGCTTCAGCTGGACAATCAGTTCTTTTATTTCACCAGGTGACACGGGTGGTCAGGTAAATCCTCCAGGGAGAGATCAAGTGGCTCACCAACACGTTAGGGGCTGTTTTCAAGTTGGCTTATCCACTTTTGTCTCTCTGCATCTAAAATCAGAAATTATTACTTTATTGGCAGACAGCCCTGTGGAGCAAGTCATTAAGCTTGACTTTGATCATTTCACCCTAATCACTATACATTTATATACAGCTTCTTCCTCAGGAAGTTCAACTTTATTCCAGCATTGGAAACATTTAGCAACTGTTATGGAAGAACTGGAAGAAAAATTTCCCATTGTAGAAATAATTTGAGTGGGTGACTTTAACAAAAGGGTGGTAACGGCCACTGAATATTCTTCAGGCTCTGGAAGTTGATCAGGACAGTATACTTCCACCTAGTTTCTCCCTTATGAGATACTCTAAGGATGACCACTTGAATTCAGCAGGCATTTTTGCCTTGCTAAATTTTGTGCCGAATTTAATAGAATCTGGCTGAATGGGTTAACTAACTTTCCCAGCTCTGGCGAATTTACTTTTGTATCAACAAGAGGTTGTAGTGTGATTGATTATTTTTTGGTTTCACCCTCATTGAAGACTTATGTCTTAGATTTCACTCTGGGTGATTTTATTGTTTGTGATCATTTCACCCTCATTCTGACTCTCAAATTTAGCTTTTTTCTGGCTCTCCCTGTTATGCCTTGACACAGTATGCTGAGCCACATTTTCTGCCTAGGATTTTGTGGGATGGTGTCTCCATCCAATTATCAATCCAAAACCTTGCTGGGAAAAAGCCTTACCTGGCCCTGCCCACTTCCTAAAAACACTGCAGGTGCCAGAAAAGGTCACGGCAGGTGCTGTGGTGCCCAGGGGCACCATTTTGGGTATTCCTGCACTAGACTAATATTGAAATTATACAAGTGGTTAGCTGTGTTGATCTGAAGCAGTAGAACAAATTTAGAGTCCAGTGGCACCTTTAAGACCAACAAAGGTTTATTCAAAGTATGAGTTTTCGTGTGTGTGCACACTTTTTCAAATACATTGGAACAGTAGGTAACTTATAGACAGGGACTGAACAGCAAATTAACATGTAACATGATGATATTTAAGATATGCAAAGTCAAAAACAACAAGCTAAGGTTATAAGGTCAACAGTGGTAAAGCATAAATATGTTAAAATAGCAGATAAATGTCTAAAGTTTTCTTTCTAATTGTGGGAAGCAAACCGAGAATCTCCATTCTCTCTTCCCAGGTGTGGAGATCAGGAATCACAAGACTGAGAAACCTGTAAGAGAACACTTCAGACTTCCAGGATATTCAATGATGACCTTAGAGTAGCTGTTTATTACAAAGGAACTTCAGGAACAGATTGGAAAGGGAAATTGCTGAATTACAAATTATTACAACACTTGGAAAAAAACCTCCCCAGGACTCAACAGGGATATTGGCTTCTCATCTCATTACATATGCTAACTAATTCGGTCCTCACATATGTATTCTCAACAAGAAGGACTATAAATCCTCTGTATTTTAGTGTATTTCTTTTTCAGAATACTATATTAGAATACTGGATGTAATGCACAGAATATTGGGATGTTTTGCTTTCATGACACCGCATTCACCTCAGAAACTGCTGTTAAATAATCTCCAAGCCTGGGAAGAGAGAATGGAGATTCTCAGTTTGCTTTCCACAATTAGAAGACACCTTTAGACATCTATCTGCTACCCTGACATATATAAATATGCTTTACAACTGTTGACCTTATAACCTTAGCTTGTTAATTTTAGCTTTGCATATCTTAAACACTGTCATGTTACATGTTAATTTGCTGTTCAGTCCCTTGTCTATCTGTGGAGCTGCGGTGGCTCAAGTGGTTAAGACGCTGAACTGCAGGCTCTGGAAGGTCAGTAGTTCAGCAGTTCGAGACCCGGGTGCCGCATGACAGGGTGAGCTCCTGTCTCTAGTTCCAGCTCCTGCCAACCTAGCAGTTCGAAAGCAAGAAATTGCAAGTAGATAAATAGGTACCACTTCGGTGGGAAGGTAACAGCATTCCGTGCGCCTTGGTGTTTAGTCATGCCGGCCACATGACCACGGAAACGTCTTCGGACAGCGCTGGCTCTTAGGCTTGGAAACGGAGATGAGCACCGCAACCCTAGAGTCGGATTCGACTGGCTTTCGAGCAAGGGAACCTTTACCTTTACCCTTGTCTATAAGTTTGAAACTTACCTACCATTCCAAGGTATTTGAAAAAGTGTGCACTCACACAGAAAGCTCATACCTTGAATAAACCTTTGCTGGTCTTCAAGGTGCCACTGGACTCTAAATTTGTTCTACTGAAATTATACGTCCTATCACAACAATCTGTATACTGTTTTTACAAAACCTGACATTCCACATAAATTACAGGAGTTTAGCAAAAGCAGTGAAAGGTCACGCTTTTTAAAAAAATAGACTTACGGTTTATATATATATACATTTCACCTTGTGCTCCTCGCATTTTATAGCCCCTGAAGCCTACTTAAAAAAACAAAACAACCCCCCCCCAAGCTCCCTCACATACAACGTCTGTCTAGTGAGGAGTCGCTGCATCGCATCTGAAGCAATGGGTTCAAGTTCTCGGAACTTTGCGTTGCCCCAGCTAGGCTGCTGTTCGATTTTGCAGCAGGACTCACCGCTTCTGCCGAGCCCGCCACGGTCTGCTGCTGCTGCGCTGGCGGCAAAATCTGCTCCGGGCCGGTCTTGTCCAGCGTTGCTGTCCCCGGCCGTCCATCAGGCAGGCGAGCGTCCCCTCCTCCGACCGCGCTAGCCATATCCGAAGCCACAGCTGCCCCTCCAGCAATTCACCCCCGGGGCTTTTCCAGCTCTTGGGCGGAACCGACAATTTATCTTGCAGCAGCAACGGCGGGGGCGGGGGGCGATAACGCAGCCAGCGGCTCCCACTCGCCCTCTTCCCCCCAAAGAAAGTGCAAGTCAGAAACGCTACGGCATCCTTTGGGAAGCCCAAATTCTGCCTTCTCACGTGCATTTCCTACCCCGCCGAGCTGCAACGCACGAGGCGCAAGCGGATCTCAGGGACTCTTTCCCGGGGGGGCTGAGAAACGAGGGGCAAAGGAACCCCAATGCTCTCCCATATCTTCAAAGCAAGCCGGCCGCCTCATGATCTGTTGCCTCAGTCTGTATTGCAATGCACACCATTTGTATTTATTGCAATCCCCAGTGACCGCGCTTCAAACCGCGATTAAAGTGTCGCCGCCTCTGCACCTGCCGCTTGCTCGCGTGCCCCCCTAAAGGAGCGTTCCCAAGTTCCGTCCCCGGTGGAAAACAGGGCCGAAGTTGTTTAACGACCCCCGACCCCACCCCCCGGCCTGTCATTCCGCTGGCTGCTCAGTGGTGCTCCCTGGAGAGAAACGTCCAGAGCATTTGGAGACTTTCTGGGACAGGTTAGGGGATATTTTTCTCATTCAAACCAAACCAAACCGGTATGTGTGGGGCTGAGAATTTGATCAGAGCAAGAGGATGGGCTGCGGGCTTAATTTTTCTTTCTCCAGCCACTTTTAGGATGAAAAACCATCGGTTCCTTCCTTCCAGCTACTCACTGGCCATCTGAAAGCATAAGAGCAACCGTGACCGATTGTTCACTATAGGCGAACTTTAGTGACTGCCTCCAAACTGCAAACCAGAATACTTTTACCCCGACATTAAGAAATATATAGCAGGATTACAAACGCATACAACAGTCAACTGAATTGGATGTGGTGGGGTTTTTTGTGTTTTTTTGCAGTGGTCTTGTTTAACGTGAAAAGGAAATGGCTTAAGGAGATATAAATGTAATTAAATTAATATCCTTCAGAACTCTCTGATTAAATAACAAAATTTTGAATCTTACTTGGAGATCAATGAGAGGATGTGAACTGGATGGTAATTTTTTTGTGCGTGTTGTGGTCTTATTTATTGTGATTTTAAAATTCTACAGCTGAGATTAAGACTATGGCAAAATGTTTAGCATCCAGTTTACATCCAGTTACTCGTAACATTTAACAAGGTCTAGAGAGAGGAGAGAGATGTGGAATGGGATGGTATAAAGGAAGACTTTGCAGAGGAAGGCCAGGACAAACCACCTCTGCATCTAACGCCTTGAAAGGGCCTTGCTGGGGTTACCATAATTTGGTTGCCACATGACTGTGCATACATAAAGAGAGTAGAAAACGTCTTGTAGTTGGAAGTGATGCAAACAAAAATGATTTAAATGAATGAAACAGTTATAGATGCAATGAATCCTGTGGCAGAACAAATAGGTGAAAAAGAACCTGGACTGTGCCAGAGGAGATGTTAATGGTGGGGTGTGTGTATTTGTGTGAAAGTACAACTGGGACAGCCTTGGTAGGGTCCAAGAGAACTCTCATCCAGAGGGAACAGAAAGACCCCAAGTCATTAGGTCCCAAAGAAGCTAAGTGATTGTCTACAGAGTTCATGCTCCTGGTCTCGTCCTATCAGAGCTGAGCCGAAGGACACTGACCAGGCTCTGGTGTGAGCAAGAATGGTGGCAATGTGAAATGGTGCCCATGTAAAATGGTGCCGAGCACAAATTGACTGACGAACAAGGTAAATGAGCCAGCATGGTGTAGTGGTTAAGAGTGGCAGACTCTAATCTGGAGAACTGTGTTTGATTCCCCACTCCTCTATATGAAGCCTGCTGGGTGACCTTGGTCCAGTCCCAGTTCTCCCAGAACTCTCTCAGCTCCACCTACTTCACAAGTTGACTGTTGTGGGGAGAAAAAGGGAATGTGATTGTAAGCTGCTTTAAGACTTCTTGTTTTCCCTTCCACAGGGCAAGAAAGCTTAGAAAGGCACTCAAGAGTGGCACCTTCAATACATCTCCAGCAGTCCTTCTTCCTGCTAGCCCAGTCCTGCTGTATACCACCTAGGTCACGGTGAGTCTTTCAGAAGCATTCCCATGAGCCTTTGGGAAACATAGGTGGCATATAGCAGGACTGGGCTAGCAGAAAGGGGGATTGTTACAGCTGTATTGAAGGGACCACTCTTGAGTGCTCTTCTAAGCTTTCTTGCCCTGTGGAAGGGAATTCAAAAGGCATTTAGATGCCTTCTGAGTGATTTTTTCCCAGGTCTCAGGATGCCGCCCCCCCTTAAGAATTCCACAGTGGGAGGGAGAGGGAAACCTGAGGGCAAGCCATGGTGCTGTTGCCTGTGGGGGGGGGGGGTTTCCTCAAAAATAAGCTTTCTGCACACACGCACATGTAAAAAAATACCCCTCCCCTGCAAATAAGGTTTCTGGGCATGGCTATTTGTGGGCTAGGGCTTTTAATTAAGGGGTTGGGGCCCTAAAATGCCCTGTAACAAACTCTGTGCCTCTGCTGCTTCCTAGTTTGGGCTACTCATGAGCAGTAGCTTAACCAGAGCTTCTTACATAGGTGCATGAGCAGCCCTTACTCTTAATAGGCCTGACAATCTTCACTGAAGTAATTCCGTGTTCTCTTGGACATGGCCTGCCTTCATCCTAGGAGCAGGAATGTTTCTTCTAACAGTAGGGTTCTCTTACAAAAGTCAGAATAATAATTCTTAGGTTACATCCATGACTTGAACGGACTTAGAAGGGTGTAACTCTTCTTAGTATGGTACTGAAGATGTCTTATCTGTGCTTTTCTACTTTCTTCGTCATTATCACTCAAGTGCGCCGAAGAATAGATTCTTTTGAACTATGGTGCTGGAGAAGACTCTTGAGAGTCCCTTGGACTGCAAGGAGATCAAATCATTCAATCCTAAAAGAAATCAACCCTGATTGTTCCCTGGAAGGCCAGATCCTGAAGCTGAAGCTCAAATACTTTGGCCACCAAATGAAAAGGGAGCACTCACTGGAGAAAGCCCTGATGCTGGGAAAGATTGAAGGTCAAAGAAGAAGGGGACAGCAAAGGATGAGATGGTTAGACAGTGTCATCGATGCAACGAACATGAAATTGAGCAAACTTCAGCGGACAGTGGAAGACAGGAAGGCCTGGCGTAATCTGGTCCATGGGGTCGCGAAGAGTCGGACTCGACTGTGCGACTGAACAACAACATCACTCAAGTACAGAACCTTTTCCGAACCTCGCCTATACTGAAGGATGGGATTATTTCATTACCATGTACCAGGAGTTCCCTTTTTTTGCTGTTAAATGTTCTTATCCAACAACCTGCAGAATGCTGTTAAGGAAGCTTTAAGGCCAACAAAGTTTTATTCAAGGTATAAACTTTCGTGGGCTCGCACGCTTCTTCAGATAAGAAGTATCTTCAGAGAAGAATCTGAAGAAGTGTGTGTGGGCACACAAAAGTTTATACCTTGAAGAACGCTGAGCTTTAAAGGTGGGACTGGACTCAGACTTTGTTCTGCTGATTCCGACCAACACGGCTGCCCACCTGATTCAATGCTGTTAAGGTTATTAAGACTTCTCTGTTGTACATCTTAGTACTGATTGCCCCTTTTGGTCTGGCAAATTTAGCTGCTTCTTGTCACTCATGGGATCCCGCTTTCTCTAACCTGAAGTTAAAGTCTGGATTTTCCTCTTACAATATTTTCAATTCCAAGTAAATATATACCAGAGAAGCATACAAAAATACCCCCCCCGTCCTGAATTGAATAGATCAGTGTAGCCTGATGTTGTCAGATCTCGGAAGCTAAGCGGGGTCAGGCCTGGTTAGTATTTGGATGGGAGACCACCAAGGAAGTCCACGGTTGTTATGCAGAGGCAGGCAGTGGCAAACCAACCCTGAATGTTTTAAAAAAAGAGCATTGGGAGTATATGCAGTTGCTTAGAAGAATGACAAAGTAATAATATTAAGCTGAATTATGTGTGCTTTTTCTAGGTTGGTTCCATTGGAAGCAGACAGCACTGGACTTAGTGGTGTTTTTGTCCAGTTCGTTTACAGTGTACAAGTAGAACCCCGGGTGGAGACGCACAGGCACTGCTAAGGGCAGCGGAACCATTGCCCCACATTAGATTCCAGAGTGGAAGATTCTGTGCTCTCAAGTGGCTTCATCCATTCCACAGCAGTGGCACCCTGCGTCTGACACTTCTAGAATCTAAACTGTGCATTCTTTTCCTACACACCCCTTGCCCCTTCTTTCAGCTAGAAAGGCTGGGGAGGCATTGTCACCTCTTACAAGCCCTGACGTGAACTTGAGGTAAAAGCCCACTGAGGCAATATCTATGTTACCAAGTCTTTTGTCGTGGAGGTTCACAGTAATCTACAGTGATCATGGTTCCAACATAGTTCCAGGTGGGCAGTTGTGTTGGTCTGAAGCAGTAGGGTCCAGTGGCATCTTTAAGACCAACAAAAGTTTTAAGGTATGAGCTTTCGTGTGCATTCCAATGTATTTGAAAAAGCATGCATGCACACGAAAGCTCAAAACCTGAATAAACCTTTGTTGGTCTTAAAGGTGCCATCGGACTCTACACTTGTTCTAATGGTTCCAACATGTTCTCTTAAGCATAAATCTGAGATAATTCTTCCCTCAGACAATAAGGAAAGCCTTAATACAACCAGCATTACCTACACACATGAAGCTGACTTACACAGATTCAGACCACTGTTTATCAAGGGCCGTACTCAGAATGGTGACAACTTTCCAGGGTATTAGACAGAGGTCTTTCACACCACCTGCTACTTGATCTGTTTTACCTGGAGATGCTGGGGACTGAACTTGGAACCTTCTGTGTGCAAAGCAGATGCTCTGCCACTGAGCCACAGTTCCTCTATTAGTTATCAAAGGAAGCAGTAGGGAAAGAAACCTAATCTGACCATGAACCAGTGAGCAACAGGGGCACCCACCTCCCCTTACTAGATATTTTTCATCTTATATATCAGAAAACACTTGTGCTTTTGTGGGATCCATGACCTCCTTGAATGAATTCCTGAAATTCAGAAGGAACCAATGGATTCAAATATTCGTCCCCCCTATTTGTTTTAGCATGCTCCCCCAATAAAGGGACGACAACCCTGAATCTCCTCCCTCTGCACATTTCCAAATATATTTTCAAACTTCAGAGCTGCACTTGAAATAATGGTTGTCTTACAGTGGAAGTAAGAAAGAAACAGCAAAAACAATCTGGAAAAAAACCAATGCTTTTAATAATATTTGTTCTATAAATGTCAATAAATACAAACGT
Organism: Gekko gecko; assembly: GCA_029375565.1. Lineage (NCBI taxonomy): Eukaryota > Metazoa > Chordata > Lepidosauria > Squamata > Gekkonidae > Gekko > Gekko gecko. The sequence goes on along the minus strand of JAPDNY010000001.1, from coordinate 297,132,964 downwards.
TGCTACAAACACAACCCCCCTTTTTGACATTGTGCCTCGTCTTTCTAATTCAGTATTGTACTGAAAATTGCTATAACAAAACCTTGTGCAAATTGTGCTTAAAATCATGGACAAAGTTTAGTGTTAACCATGTCCCATTCCCTCCCAAAAACAGAAAGAAAAAAACTGAAGCAATGCTAATACTTCTATTAGCAGAACACCTTTGCATCCAGACATCAACTGTCTGAATGTCATCACAGGCTTAAGGGCATGTCCTTGATTGCAGAGAAACACCTTTTTGCTAATCATAGTCAGAGGTTTCCTCAGATGGAATCTATGGTTAGAAATAGGCTTTGGGTCGTGTTAGCCAAGAACAGGTGTAGTTGGAACACCAACTATAGTTATCTCTAAAACCAAAAGGAGAGAGGCAATACCTGCGTGAGCAGGCAGACACAAGGCGGGGGGGTGGGGGGGAGATTGTCACATCCTGAGCTCCATCATATCTTCTAGCACTCCCTTAGGGACCATACTTTTCAAATACTTGAGATGTACACATATGCCCTCTGCTTTTCATTTAAATGGAAACTGTTTCTCAAACTTTTTTGTGAGACCATTTTTGACTTTTCTGCATGAGATATTAAGGCACTAAATTCAAGCAAGTATTACTACTGACCAAATATGGGACAGATACTAGGTGTGAGGTTTGGGACATAGATGACAATAGTGCTATTAGCAGGCTGGTTGTCTTAATAGCTTTAAGTCAATGCATAGTTGCATAGAGATTTAGAGAACAGCTTGGGATCAATGTTCCCTCGAAGCTGAGTTAGTGTGAGCTAGCTCATAGTTTTTTAGCCCCCGGCTCACACATTTTTGTCTTAGCTCAGGAAGGATGGTTCCAGAGCAAACTACTTTATGCAGTAGCCAAATCACTCGCTCACAACTTTAATGCCAGTACCTCACAAAGGAGAATTTTTGCTCACAAGACCCCACAGCTTAGAGGGAGCATTGCTTGGGATGTATATGAATAAGACACTTCTCTGTCCCTACACATTTCACGTACAGCAACTAGTTACCTACAATCTAAGGCTCTTAAATACATTTATTCTGACCACAGTTCCTCTATGATCAGAACTATCAATTATGAACAGCCTTTCAAAGCAGGAGTCTGTATCTCAGCTGTTCAAAGTTATTAACGTGAATTTAATTTTAAATTGTGTTGCCAAGATCTGTGTTGGTGGTAAATAATTACATCACCTACTGAACTCTTGAATACCCTGACCCCAAGTATTATTACACAGAAATCGTTTCTGTAAAATTAAAGCAGGATTTACACTTCCATATCGTTTTAAATAACAAGGTGATAGGCTGAGGTGCAGTCTGCTGAAACCTGCTGGACTTCATACACAGAAGGAACCATAATGTGGTCTTGCAGACATGTAGGGTGTCATCTTAGGGTTCCCATCTTCCAGGTGGTGGCTGAAGATCTGGGATTACAGCTGATCTCCAGATGACAGAGATAAATTCACCTAGAGAAAATGGCTGCTTTGGAAGGTGGACTCTATGGCATTATACCCCAGTGAAGCCCCAACCTTCCCCAAACCCTGCCCTCCTCAGGCTCCACCCCCAAAATCACCAGGTATTTCTCAACTCAAAGCTGGCCAACCCTATGCCATCTCCATTACGGGATTCCATGGATACCTTTTAATGAAAACCAGGCTACACATGGATAGAGCACACAGGAGCAATTTCATGATTATTAAAATTCCCCAAAATTACCTCACAACAAAAAAGAACTGCTGACTGTTTCCATGTTTAGTCCTGGTCATCCCTAGGCTTCTCTACACAACGCTGTATACTCAAGTGTGTGAGCCAGCCATGTGGTTCTAAATACCTCCCTACAACTCTGGCATTGCTTAATTAACTGTCATAGTTCAATTTTTATTTTTGCTGGTGGTGCTGGTATGCTTCGTATGCACAATCTTGAGCTGGCGCAGCAAATTTTAAAATCTGGCTCAGAGTTTGTTCGCTATAAAACCAGTTTTAGTGAATACAGGCTAGTAAAAGCAGTCTGTGGGGTGGTTGGATCCAAAAGTGGTTTTCCGCTGAAGGAAGGAACTTCCACCAATACTAGAAATGAACATTTCCTGCTTCTTCCCTCCCGATGCAGTCTACTGTGTCCCTCTAAATACAGCTCCTGGGAGACAGGGGACCCCTCAAAACACATAAGTGAATCAGAGGTCTACAATTGGGGTATGTGTGTGTGTGTAAATCAGTGGAAATTGTTCACTCTCGTTCAGCTGGTAGAAAATGACCTTTGGATCCAACCTACAGTTGTTACACAAACTTTCAAGAAAACAATCCCATCTTTTTGTATTTCAAAAAGCAAACCCTACTCATTTACAAAACTCTCCCACTAACAGGCACTTATTTTCTGTACGTCCACAGAAAGAACAGACAATGGCCAGCAGTTTTAAGAAACACCTAGTTCTAGAACTGTGGAAAGCCAAACACAAAGGAAACTGCTGTTTTCTCATTTCTGAAGCCATCAGTAGTTTGAATAATTCTATATATTCTGTGCTTCATTACTAGCCAAATATGAAGTTTTCTAAGACAGCACAATTATAAGGTTACTTCATAGTCAATGTAAAAAATTATTGTTGAATACTCATGTATATATCATTCAGTGTATATACACTGTATACATATAGAACTTTGACAGCCTATTGCTGTTCAGTAGTTTCATGCATATTTTTGCTGCGCTTTTGTGAAAACATGAATATTTCTGCATGCATAAGGGCCAGCTCACACAAGATGAAGCATTCTGTACAGAAACAGGAAAGTGCATGAGGTTTTTGTGTGACGAGCACACAGATGAATTTCACTGTGTGCACATACAGTAGGGTTGTCATCAATTCACATCAGTTATATACCTTTTCATTGCTGTACAGACGCACTAAGCAAAAAACTGCCAGAAATGTAATTATTACTATACCTAATAGGCAAGGGCTGCCCTTCTCTACATAGTAAAATCCATGTAATGGGGCCAGCCATTTGTGGTTCTGCAAGCCCCCAAGGTTAGCAGGAAAAGCTTAGTTAAAACACACACACACCATACTAATTTGGGATTTATAAAAATTATATGCAACTAAATAACAAAACTAAAATGATTTTTGATCTTCCATTAATTACAATAAAATAATAATCAGTAGACTACATAAACCTTAAAAATTGCTAAATCTCTTTTAAATATGGCAGTTAATTCATACAGAGTAATCACCAAGTAACACAAAGTCAACAATATGGTAAAACAATAACACATCAAATGCATTTGGCTATTGCCTTCCTTGGTGGTGCAATAAAAATTGTCAGGGTAAAAGCTTCTGATGAATACAGACATCAGATAATCTCTAAAAGAAAAAAAGAGAGAAAGGGAGAATTTTTTTTCATTATAAAAAGCAATTTTTTCCTCTTTCCCTCTTTTTTCTTTTCTTATCTATTGTTTCACAGTATGTTTGTGGATACATTTGTACATAGTGCTTATCCGATATCTGTATTCATCAGAGGCTTTGGGTGTTTTGTTGTTTTATCATATCCTTTGACCAACTTGATTATGTGTTACTTGGTGATTGCTCTGTATGAATTAATTTATCTGTCATACTGGTAAAAGGGACTTATGCATAATAGAGCAATTTTTAATGATTTGTATGATCTTTATTTTACGGTAATTAATGGAAGATTAAAATCCACTTTTAATTTTGTTATTTATTTGTATATATTTTTGAAGTTTGTTTACTTAACCCTTTTTGGCTATTTGATTTGTTTCCTGGGTTGATTTTTCTTCCCCTTTAGGTTTTTACTGCATTTTCAAAACTGCATAATACCTAGTACATTAATGGGGCATGTCTAGATGAATGGTGAAAATTCTTGTCTGGGATTGACGCATCTGCCCCACACTAACCCTGACCCCAGTGGAATCTGACAGTCCTCTTCTCCACAGTCAGACTCCTAGAAGCCCAACGTAGAAAATACTGAATTCCATAAGGGAAGAGAGACGGAACAGAAATGTAATCAAGAAGGAAAATTTTGGATGATCCATGCTGTCAACCATTTAATAACTAGCTAGGTAATATGAAGCCCAGATCATTGTAGCTACAAAACTGTCTCCCTTTCACCCAGCCTGAAGATGCAGAAGTTAAGAAAATGACACTGGCTTCCCAGCGGTCCTTTCCAAGGAAGCTATTCTGAGAGTGTTACTCAAGGGGTGGAGGGAGGAAAAGGCAGGTATCTTATGCTGCCAGGAGGACTTGTCTAGGAATCATGAACTCCCTTTGAGGACATGTGCAAATTAACCCTATTTGGGTTTCTTCCAGACAGATGATTATCCATGCGTGGTTTACACCGTGGCTGAAAATGCAGAATCCAGGCAGAAGTTTTCCCTGTACTTTCCTTAAAGCAGCCCTCCATGGTAGCCATTCTCCTCCGACACTAGAGGGCTTTTTCAGGCTTAAAAAAATTGGTAACAGCTGTAACTGGTATAGCATTATAATGATCTATTGCTGCAATATACTAGTTCACAGCTTTCTTTTTTTTTAAAGTCTCTAGCCCTTTCCTTGCAAAGTTATAAGAAGAAAGGTACTGTCTGAACATTTTTCCTTATAATTCTGCAACTAAAAGAGCTAGAGACTTGCTTTAAAAAAAGAAAGAAAACTGGGAGCCAGAATGCTGTTGCAATATTCTGTCATAACATTATAATGCTATAACAAAAATTCCTATTACAGATTCCCCCATGCACCTAAAAATGCCCTCAAGAGGGTGGGGGGAAACAACCCCTGGTGTTGAAGCAATGAAATTGGAGCCCACTGAGCAGGAAAATTCACACCTTCCCATCTACACAGCAGTCAAAGACTGTGATGGCCTTTCCGAAAAGATCATATCAAGCCAGATTTGGGAGAGATAGCAGCAAAGCGGGGTGGGGGGGACATGGAACGAGGATGAATACAGGATGGCATCATGTGGATGCTTCCAAAACCATTGTTGCAGCCAAGAAGACAAGGGTGAGCAAAGCATCCATGTGGAAAACAACCCAGAGAGACTCAACAGGAAAATTCGATCTCATTAAAACACAGCCATATTCACATGTCCCCAAATATATCTAATTATTTGAGATTTATCACAAAAGCAGAATTGCTAATTTGGTACCCAAAACATTTTTTTTCTTTTAGAAACCCAAACATGCACTCCGAGACGAAACACTGGGACTTGACCATCTTAAAATGCACATGAAGGATCTGCTTGTTTGAAATTTCCCCACGTGGAATGGGTACAGGATTTCCCCAAAGCTGGACGTCTAAATTAGCTCTTTTCAGCACTATGAATATAATGACTGCTCTATACTAACTTGCAAACCAGAGCTTCACTTTCAAGTACAGTTACTTGAAAACAAGTGCTATTAAAATCAATGGAAATGGTTTAAGAACCAAAGATAAAAGGCTGGATCTTTTCCTAATGGCACAAAAAATAAACAAAGACATAAGTTTGCAGGAAAAGTTTAAGGCGGACAGCAACCACTTTGGAACAATGACCTCAGATAATTTTGAGAGCTTCTGTAAGATAACTTTTAAGCTTAACCAGCCATGTGTCTTATGGCTGTGATCACACACACTAAATAATCCACTTTTTCAATGCACTTTCCAACTGAAATTTATTGTGTGAACTGGAAAAATCCAGTTGGAAAGTGTACTGAAAGTCAATTATTTAGTATGTGTGATTGCAGCCTTAGTATGGTGTTGAGAGATAATAAAGCATACTGGAACAGAAAACAAGAATAAAAACTAAGGGGAAATCCTCACCGGCATAAAAGTGATGGGTGAAGACAAATTTCAAATCATAACTTAACGTGCAAACAGAAACCTTAGTATTATTTTTTTTGTTTGACTAGAAAAGAGCAGCAGCCTGGATAGCCCAAAATAGCCTCACCTGGTCTAAGTCAGAAGCTAAGCAGGGTCAGCCATGGACAGTACTTGGATGGGAAACCACCCAAAGAAGACCTGGGCTGCCATGCAGAGGAAGGCAATGGCAAACCACCTCTGCTCACCTCTTCCTTTGAAAACCCCATGAGAGGTCACCATGAGTTGGAAGCATCTTAACAGCACTTAATTATAAATTATTAGACAAGTGCAGCTGGCCAACCTATGTAGCCTTTTTAAAAAATAAATAAAAAACACTTATTACATTCTATTCAGGCCCTTAATGTGAAAATGGATCAGAGAATAAGATATCTTAAGACGGACTCGGTACAGCACACACTATGTGGTGTTTCAGACAGCACTGCACATGTTGTACACCACTCTCAGATATTGCTATTAAGTTGTTGTTGGTATTTTTTTGGCTTTGCTTAAATGTAGCTCAAGTAATAGCTAGCCTTTCGGCAAAGTGAAGCTAACTCAACTGGGAAACTATTCGGGGGGGGGCAGGTCTTCTCCCCCCCTCGTCTCCTGTGACCATTCAGTAGCAGCAGTAGCAGCAGCTCACTCCTCATGAAGTACCGTTGGGGATCCTGACAAACGGTGCTAGGATGCGCTCCTGAAAGGTTCCGTGCTCTTTTTGAGCCTCTGAACAACAACGGCATTTTTTAAATTGGCTTCCTCCAGCGTGAGAGATTCGTCCAGTAACTCTAGAAATGGAAGCGATGTGGTCAGCGTGAAGGGACTTCTTCCATGGGCTCCTGGGTAATTTATTATGAAGTCTCTGATGTGGCTTATTCTGAGGAGGGGAAAAGAGGCAAAGGCTATTTAAAAAATAGTCAGGAATTTAAGTCCAAAATGGCATCAAAGATACTGAAGTCCGTGAGGCTGAGCTCATTCACAGTGTGAGCTGCCTTCCTCCTCCCACCCCCCGTTTAAGCCTTTCAGAATCTGCCTAATTAATCTTTTGTCTCTCCCATGAGTTGTTTAATTTAAATGGATACTTGGGGCTTGTTCCACGGTTCGGTAGTTGTCATTTTTTGCCTCATTTGATCTTTGCTTTTGTTCACAGGTCTGGTCTCTGCTTCAGATATAAGCAAGTGAAGCATTTGTGTCTAAAGGTTCTTCAAGCCTTAAAGTCCAGTCCAGTGAGTTCAACAGGACTTAAATACATCAGCTGCTTCTGCAAAGAGGTCATTTCTCCACTTTGGCTTCCAGACTGGAGTGCTTCTGTTTTGAAGCAGCCACACAATGCCCTATATGCCTTCTGGTTGAAAACACATATGCGCACACATGCCTTCTGGCCTATGCTCCTCTACTGTTATCCTGCAGCTACTGGAGAATGAGGATAGAGGTAGCAAACTGAACAAAAGCAGCCTGAATAGCCCAGAATGGCTTGAACTCACGAGAGCTTGGAAGCTAATCAGGGTCAACCATGGTTAGTACTTAGATGGGAGATCACCAAGGAGGCCCTGGGTTGCTATGCAGAGGAAGGCAATGGCAAACCCCTCTGCTCATCTCTTGCCATGATTTGGCAGTACTTAATTATTATCATATTAAACTGAACAAAACAATAGAACCGATAATTAATAAGGCATGGTATAAGTCAACATAAGAACATAAGAACATAAGAGAAGCCAATGTTGAATCAGGCCAATGGCCCATCTAGTCCAACACTCTGTCACACAGCGGCCAAAATATACCAGGTGCCATCAGGAGGTCCAGCAGTGGGGTCAGGACACCAGAAGCCCTCCCACTGCTGCCCCCTCCAGCACCAAGAATAGAGTGCATCACCTGCCCCAGACTGAGAGTTCCCATCTATACCCTGTGGCTAATAGCCACTGATGGACTTCTGCTCCATATGTTTATCTAATTCCCTCTTGAAATTGTCCATGCTTGTAGCTGCCACCACCTCCTGTGTGGATGGGAAGTCCTGAAAGCAAAGCATGTAAGGCCAACTTCTCACTTACTACAACTTCTGGAGAACACAGAGTAAAGCACAGCCTGAGAGAAACCAGCAGGGACAGCTGATGAAAGTTCTGTGTGCCTTGACTGGAAAGTAAAAGGCCACACCAGGCCAGGAAGTTCATGTCATCACTTCCTGAAGGTACTACCAACAGCCTAAGAAAAACCACATGGCTGTTGGTAGTCCCTTCAGAAGGCACCTTCCCCTAGGGCTACTGACAGACCTGTGCACCCAGACAGGAAGGTGATACCCAAGCTGGGGAATGTGTTTCCATCAACCCCTGAAGAGAGAACCAATGATATGAGCCTGTTTCTACTCTTTATTGGTTTTGTCTTTTCAAGTGTTCAAATTGTGAGCTGCTTTGAATGTTTCCACAGGAAGGCACTGTACAAACACATCAAACAAATAAAAGACCAGGACGGGGTCATAATAATTGATAATGCCGATTAGACCCAAATATTTAACACTATACAACTTAATTGGAACTAAACTGACAGAAATTCAAAGATCCTGACCTCTCAGAATAGTGCAAAACCAAAAAATAAAAATCACAAAATTAAACACATCTCACATTTCTGAATTTGTCAAGTTTGGGACTTAGGCAAATGGCACCAAGAGAAATATTCCTGTTCCAGTAATACTGATTCTGGATTCATAGATGAAATCGAGACTGTTATCCAGTATTTCTTATAAAGCACGATATTCATGCTGAAAGAAACTGAAATTGAATACTCAGGATGTTGGCAGCCCCAAGTTTGAAACAATTTTTTTTCTGTTGCTATTGCAAAATTCTGAATTGTGCTATTTGCACTTCTTATTTCAGATTTCACACTTTAAAAATATTTATTTCAGTTCTGGCCACTTCTGCACTGATATTTTTGTCACTTGTTTGTCCTTACTGCTTCAGGGTTTTTTTTCCCTCCAATGTGTTTTGCTTTCTCTAGTAGTCCCAGAGGGAGCAAAACACATGTGGAAAAGGAGGGGGACCCAAAGTAATAGGGAAAAATGAGTGACAAAAGTGACAGTGCAAAAATGGCTACAGGCTGAGATTAAAGAAAAACTGATTGTATGTTTATGATATTTTGAACTGGAGTCCGAGACATTATTGCAAATATGTATTCCTGAAAGAATGCATGAATAGGATCTGTGTTTACCTGTGCGTAACATTAAACTTCTGTACTATCCTTGTTCCATCTGCTAACCAGATCTGGACACTGGTGACGGGTTCTGAAGTATTTAGCACCACTGTAGGTCTTCTTTTTTCAGTTTCTTCAACACCTTTCTTTGCTTTAGAAATTATTCTTGGTGTGGCACTGAAATTTTTTAACAGAAGAAAAGAGTCACATGCAGACAAGAAGATAAAACTTCCTCAAAACAAATGGGTCCGGCCAGCCTGCCCCCCCTCTTCGCCATTTTCTGATAAATCAAAAATACCCCAGTGGCTGTGGCTCTAAATTCCATTACAAATGATATTTTACAGAATAGCTTTTGCACCACCTGCAAAAGATTAATGATAAAAGACGGAGATCTCGGTAGCAGGTATCAAGGAGGCAGTCTAAGGTTTGGGATGCTTAAGGGGAAATTAAAGATTGGGTTGAAAAAACTGAGTTTGTTAAAAAAATTAACATAACTAAAGCAAGAAATCTGAAGAAATTGCAGGAAGAAAAGTTTAAAGGGATCACTGTTTTTAAGGCTTTTCCAGTATAGTGGCAGTGCCAGATTTTTTTATTTTGGACTTTTAGCGCACTGCAATCACTTGCACTGATTTCCACATGAGTTCCACTATGAAGAGTGTGTAGCCTCAGATTCCATTTAAAATCTTTGCATTCCCCTCTACTTAAAAATATGAAACTGCCTAATATGAGAGCTCAGGTGACATGGCTACTACTGGATATAAAGGATGCCATTACTTTTTCTGTGGCAAAATTTATAGGAGCGATAATTAAATATCAGGGAGATAATATTAAGTAAGGCTTTTATCATTTCATTTTCTGCTCAAGGCAATAGCTGTAAAAGGAGAGAGAGAGAGAGGGATGGATGGATGGATGGATGGATGGATGGATGGATGGACGGACACAAGGGCTAGCATGGATATAAGAGTGGTAGCACAAGGCCTGGCATGGATATAAGAGAAATATACATAAGGAGGATCAGAACCAGAGACCAGTGCTACATGATCCAATAACATTTTTAAAAATGACTGCATGAAAGTGCCTTATACTAGGGTAACCATATTCTGAAAAGCAAAAAAGAAGACATCTTTCCCAAATGACTTCAAACAAGTGATCACTATGACATCTAATTTTAAATATCCCTACAATTTAAACTGTGATAGTAGGTAGTAGTAGTAGGAGGGTTGGATATATACCCCGCCCTTCACTCACAGTGGCTTACAATCTCCTGCCCTTCCTCTCCCCGCAACAGACACTCTGTGAGGTAGGTGGAGCTGAGAGAGCTCAGAGAGAACTGCTTTTGAGAGAACAGCGCTGAGAGAAGGTCACCCAGCTGACTGCATGTAGAGGAGTGGGGAATCAAACCCGGCTCTCCAGATTAGAGTCCGCTGCTCTTAACCACTACACCAAATTGCTACTAACTAGGAATATTCCTAACTTTCCAACCCCAAAAGAGGGCATTTTCATCAGTTTTTTAAAAAGAGCCCAAAAGAGGACAGGCACCAAAAAGAAAAGAAGATATGTCCTATTAAAAAAAGATATCTGGTAACCCTACTTATACTCAATCAGAACATGGGTCCATCAAGGTCAATACTGTCTACACTGACTGGCAGCAGCTCTCCAGGGTCTCAGGTAGAGGTTTTTCACATCACTTACTACCTGATCCTTTAACTGGAGATACCAGGGATTGATCCTGGGACCTTCTGCATATCAAGCAATAGTCTACACAGTGGTCTTTTTCTATATACCTGGGAGCACCACAAGTGTGTAATTTGTCTATGGGTGGCCTTGCTTAGTTGCTAGATAAGCCTGCTGCTCAGCTTTGGTATTAAGCAGTTATTCTATTTTGCTTAAGAAGAATGGCTCACCATATCACTAGTAGCCAGTAGCTGCCCCAAAGATTGAAAACCGGAAGGAAGATCTTGCATATTGTTTTGAGAACTTAAGTAGAAAAGGCCTGACTTTAACAGCTTGGGCCAATGTCATCCCAAATTCCCAATAATGTGTAGGATATTTCTGGCTAGCACCCCTTCCTATCAGCATCACACCTATGTTACATTCACATTCCACTGGGAGTGTATCTTATGACCGATGGTTAGGTTTGAACATCTCCCCAACATGAAAGGTTGGGTAGGACATCAATTAACTAGTTAACAGGACTGAAGTTCAAGCAACCTAATTAGTGCTTGCCCTGCGGGGTTACAAAGGAATGTGTCCAAGGATAACGACGTCTGATACATGACCTGTTCTGATAACAGGAGTTGTACTGCTATACCAGATCCTGTGCTTACTGTTCTTTGGACATTACCTACTTCATGGGTGAATTCCTGCTGAACACAGGATACCAGCTATCCTGGCTGTCTCAGTAGTAGTGCAGCAATAGCCCAGGACACAGCTTTAATGGATAATTCTCTTCTTCCCTAGCTAAAATCAGAATCTGGATAGGCAAGATAAAACTACAAAGCCAACTCAAGAATTTGACTTCCTTTCACTTGTAGAGGTGTGCTGCCAAGGTGACACGTCTCTGGAGAGTGAAAGGAGGGGTTAAATGCCTCCCCTTCCCTCCCTGAGTTGCACCACAGTGGCAGCATGCCTCCAGGAGTGAAGGGAAGGCAATTTACGTGCCTCTGGAGAGTGAGGGGGGGGGGGCAAAATACAAGCCCCAGGACAAGGCGTTCCAGCTCTAACATGTAGTAAAATTTACCCTGTTTCCACTGCCAGTGTACTATGCATTTCGTAATTGTTGCTGGGTGTAATGGGGAAAATATACCAAAAATGATTCTGGGATCTGATCTAATGATCCTCTTGCCTTCTTATAAATAACAGAGTTAATATTGATTTAAACAAACAACAACAGTTATTCAGTGACCATCTGTAGAGGTCAGAGTGTCACACACACGAATACATGAAGTTGCCTTATACTGAATCAGACCCTTGGTCCATCAAAGTCAGTATTGCCTACTCAGGCTGGCAGCAACTCTCCAGGGTCTCAGGCAAAGACCTAATGCCAGATCTTTTAACTAGAGAAGCTGGGGACTGAATCTGAGACCTTCTGCATCCCAAGCAGTTAATGTTGGCTGTCTAAGGAAGATGAACGTGTGGGTGAACTTTGGGGTTTCTGGTTGTACAGAGGTCAACGCTGAACAGAAAGAGGTACAGGGAGCGATTTGGGATTATTTAGTATGTACGTGTGTGTGACGGAGAGAGATGTGTTACAGCTCTGGTGCATGCACGCAGCAGCAGCATGATTCAGGAAGATACACACTGTTTTCAGAAGGCAGCTGCTTCTTTTCCTCTAGAGGCCATAGGTCAAAAAGTCAAAAATAGGTGTTTCGTCTCTGATTGCATCAGTCTTAAGTTCTGCCCTGGATCTTCCTGGCAGTTTTTGAAAGAAAATATTTCCCTGCTAAGCACAAAGGTGTCTCAAATTGTTATACCTGTTGTTCTCACAACAAATGGGCAGGTACCAGTCTCCATACTTGCCATCTAGGTGTAAAATATACTGATGATTAACATATGATACTGTATCTTCTCTGCAGTGCTTTTACTACAGGTCTGCTGACTTGCACAGGCTGTTCTAGGTAATGAAATCTGACTAAATTCTGTTTTCACATAATGTTCAAATTGATGCACGCATTCAATCTGCCCTTCCGTTGTCTCCTTGTTGAAGATAATAGTTTATATGATAATAGTTTATAATGATAATTTATAAGGATAATAGTCTATATGACTTGTAATACAAATGATAATAGTTTATAATAGTAAAACAAATGATAATAGTAAGATCAACATGGTTTGTACGTTTGTAAACTGAAATTTAAAAAATTAAATCTAGGTTCGCTCACAGCTTTTACGCTAGTAGATCTTTTGGTTCACGGAGTAGAATTTTTGCTCTCAAGACTACACGGCTTAGGGGGAACATTGGACTGCTCACCTTCCTAACCTGTATCCTTGTCCAGTGAAAGCGTGAAATACTGGCTTCTTCAAGATATAAACTTCATTTTTCTTATCATGCACTTTCACATCCACCTCTTCTTTATCAAATATTTTCTGCAACTCAAGAGGTAGCTCTCTTTGAAAACGAAATTAAGAGGGAAATAAGTTACTATGCAGATGGAAACAGGATGGCTGTTTCAGATTTTGAGACAAGATGAAATGCATACACTCAGTTAAAAGACGTACTGTTCCCTTATCATAATTAAAGCCAGAGTACAAACGCACACAAAGACTTTTGTTTCTAATTAAGCAAAGGCAGAATCACCAAAATGAAGCCCTCCTCAAAAGCTGGTTATCATTGCAAATACAGCTTAGGTCAAGGGTGGGCAACTCCAACACACATGGAGATCAGCCCCCAAGGCACTGTTCACTCCCAAGGTTTCTGGCCAAAGACAACACTGCTATCTCCCTGCTTCATGCATGTCTGCCAGCACACCAATATATTCACAGTTAGACATTGCAAATTTTTGGCCCTTAGGCCAAAAAGGATGTCTACCCCCTGCCTTAGGTGAAGGAATGGCAGTCCTTATTACCACTATTAACATTTTGCAAATGAGCAATTATACCTTCAGTAGGAATGACCAACAGCAAATGTGTGTTAAAAGAGTGAGGTGAGAAAGTTCTAGAAGTTCTCAGCCTCACCTACCTCAAAAGGTGCCTGTTGTGGGGAGAGGAAGGGAATGTGATTGTAAGCTACTCTGAGACTCCTTAAAGTATAAAAAACCTATTCTTATATCCTAGAACATGGATGGACTGAAACGAAGCATATTGTGTGGAGTACAGAAGCTGGCCACAGTCTTCATGTTTTATGCTATATTCTTTAGTGTGTAGTATGTTCCCTCACTCTCAAGATCATTTCTGAATAGAAGTTGGTGAACAGCTACCCTCTGCCTGGCCTGTCGTTTCCCACCACCTCTGCCTCACTCTTATTAGTATATAGTAATTGAAGCTTCAACCTGCCAAGTCTTATGACTTGCTACCATGAACCCAGAATTGTTTTCTTCACAATGCAGTTCTCCTATTGTGATGCACCACATTATAAGTGTTCTTGGCTCTGACCTGGATAGCTCAGGCAAACTTGATCTCATCAGATCTCGGAAGCTAAGCAGGGCCAACCCTGGCAAGTACTTGGAAGGGCGACCTCCAAGGACTACCAGAGGTGGGATGCAGAGGCAGACTACTCAAGCCACCTCTCTGAAGAACATCCAAGCCCCCAATAGGGGTTTCCAGAAGTCACCATGACTTCCAGGCAAGCACACACACACAACACTTAAATATTTTTTTTTTTAAAAAAATAAGTGGTTTTGCAGCACCAATGTGGGCAGCCTCACTTACTGCTAACTAATGACCAATAGACCACTAATTGCCTAAACAGGCTAGCTGGATCATGGTACAGCAATAAGTGGAAAAAGCAACGTGTGAAAAATCCTTACCCAGACAACACTAGCCCTGTTCAGAAGTTGTTGTGAATGCACGTAAAATCCATGTACAGTATATACTTGATTCTTCTCTATACATGCATTGAGTAATATCATGTTACGCTGAATGCATGTATAGTTGAACATGTGATTTAAAAACCACATTGATCCAGGTTTTGTTTGTAAAATGAAGGCGTGTTGGCTCTTTCTTACAAACAGGTATATACACGTACATGCAAGTTGCACGCGCATTCACTGGAATACGTAAACAGGGCTACTGTCAGCAAATTTTGCAATGCCCTCGGTTAATTACTCTATTGTTCCAGAAACCCTTTGAACTCCAACCATTAGCTCAACCATGTAATCCCTGGTTCTCTGCACTGTAGATGCAAGGATATTTGTCCAGACTATTCTAAAGGACTGCTCAGAACACTGAGTACAGCAATATTGCACAACGGGCTGCCAAATGTTCTCTTCTACAGCATTAATAGGCAATATGGATAGCAGATGCAATGGAATCTATAACGGCCAACTCTACTGCTTTTATTTGCTATTGTGCCTTATGTTCATTGTGTTTTAATTTTCCCCTCACTGTTAGCTACCTAGAAAAGCCTGCTGCTAAGTAGAAAGAGGGCGCAAGTATTTTAAACACATTAACAAATCCCACAGTGCTGGATCTCAGCACAGCAGCTGTGGTGTTAATTCACAGCAGTAAGATATTTTTGTCCAAAAAAGCCAAGTTCATATCTGGCATAGAGAACAGAGGCAAAGCAGTAGAAAAGAGCAAGAGTCCAGAAGCTGATATCCAGCTAGGTAGCTAACAGTGACAGGAAAATTAAAACACAATGAACATAAGGCACGACAGCAAATAAAAGCAGTGTACAAGGTGTATTTGTGCAATTAGACGTAGTACATGAAGAATACTTACCCTTTTTTAATAGATTCCAAGAATCGCTGGTTTGCAGTGTCTGTATAACTTCGGAGTTCACCGTCATTCACCGTGAATCCATTTTTCCATAACTTGATAGTTGTATCGGCCTGTAAAGCAAGATCACGCATGAGCAAGAAGTAGAAACAGATTTATATGACTTATAAAAAGGATGAGGGAGATATTGGTGATGCATCCACCAGTCACACAGCCTTTGGGGCAACTGCATGTAGTCCATCATTGGTAGGAGCTTTCGACAAGGAATTCATATGGCAGTATTCCTCTAGAGTCAGGGTTAGAAAAATACCTGGAAATATCAAAAGCAGCAAACTTAAGAGGGCTAATAACAATGATGTTGGAATGTATATGACTATTCCACTAAGCAAAGCTTGAAGCCTTCCTCCAAATTAAGTGGCCCTCCCCTTAAGCGGGAGGAATTTCCTAAGGCAGGACACATGCCATTGAGCAGGTATTTCAACTAGCAGTTTATTTTTGCTCTGTCCCACAGTTGCCCTCTCTTCTAAGGTGCAGGAAGCATCAATAGCAGTTACAACTTTACGCCTTCCATTAGGTCGTCGTTGGCCTTCCACACTTTTGTTTATTCTTGGGCAAACTACATTAATTTTGCCATATTTACCACCTTGGGTCTTGCTTGATGCAGTGCTTATATGACAAAAAGTTACATGAACACCAATGAAATATGAGAGAGAACACAGTCGACATTGTACTAGACTTGCCTTCAGAATTCATCTTATGCATGAAGTACAGAGGAGTCTGCAGAAACTGAGCTGTCACCAGACAGAGGAATAAAGGCTACTAGGAAGTAGCACCTTCTCCCTCCCAGGAAGAATATCATGCCAAGGGGAAGACCATCCCCTTGGGGCTGGGCCGTGGCTCAATTGTAGGGCATCTGCTTGGCATGCAGAAGGTCCCAGGTTCAATCCCTGGCATCTCCAGTTAAAAGAATGATGTAGTAGGTGATGTGGAAGACCTCAGCCTGAGACCCTGGAAAGCCACTGCTAGACAATACTGAGCCTGATGGACTGATGGTCTGATTCTTGGTGCTGGGGGGGGGGGTCCTGGCCTCACTGCTGGACCTCCTGATGGCACCTGGCATTTTTGGCCACTACGTGACAGAGTGTTGGACTAGATGGGCCATTGGCCTGATTCAACATTGGCTTCTCTTATGTTCTAATTCAGTATAAAGCAGCTTCATGTGTATGTGTTCAAGCGTGTTCATCCTGGCTTCAGCCATTGGTCAGAGAAGAAGCAGAAACAAAGAGGTTTTTTCCCCTCTTTCCTGTCAGAAATAACCTGCCACGGTTGTCAGTTGCCCTGGGACTAGCAAGGACACTCCAGGCTCTGCCCCTAACCAGAAGAATAACTCTTGCTTTGATTATTCATAATTCTTTAAAAATGATCTCCCTTTTCTCCCTCTTCTCTTCTTCCCTCAACCATTATGTCTTTTTAGACTGAGGGCAAGGCTTATCACTTTATTAACATAAGCTTTGGGAGACCATAGTTTGGAAAAGCAGGAATATACATCTAAAAAAAAAGAAAAGAAAAGAAAAAAGGGGTCTCTGAAAGTAATAATTAGAAAAGTCAGGTCTACATGCATTAAGAGGTAGACTGGAAATAAGTTATGAAGAGCAGGCTCGGCTTCTCTGTTTCCTCCTCAAGCGGGAGGCAATTTGAGAGCTACCTCTACGACAAATGACTCTCAAGTACTCCCACAGTATACAGGGAACTGCAGGCTTGGAGAAGTGCTGAGAATTAAACTACCCCCTCACTCTCTTCCCGGAACCACAATTCACAGGCTTTCCTAAGGAAAGGACTCCGTTATGATGTCAGCCTTCCATCAGAGATATAGACATACCCTCTGTGCTGCACTTGTATAGCTAACTGGAATCTGGATTACAAACTCACAAGACATCTACAATGAGGGGTGCCAACCTCCAGGTGGGACCTGGAGATCTCCTGCTTTTACAACTGATTTCCAGACAACAGAGACCAGGTTCCCCTGGAGAAAATGGCTGATTTGTAGGGTGGAATTTATGGCATTGTACACTGCTGATATGGGGCTGCGGTGGCTCAAGTGGTTAAGACGCTGAACTGCAGGCTGTGGAAGGTCAGTAGTTCAGCAGTTCGAGACCCGGGTGCCGCATGACAGGGTGAGCTCCTGTCTCTAGTTCCAGCTCCTGCCAACCTAGCAGTTCGAAAGCAAGAAATTGCAAGTAGATAAATAGGTACCACTTCGGTGGGAAGGTAACAGCATTCCGTGCACCTTGGTGTTTAGTCATGCCGGCCACATGACCACGGAAATGTCTTCGGACAGCGCTGGCTCTTCGGCTTTGAAACGGAGATGAGCACTGCAACCCTAGAGTTGGATTCGACTGGCTTTCGAGCAAGGGAACCTTTACCTTTACCTTACACTGCTGATGTCCCTCCCCTCCCCAAACCCCAGCCTCCCTGGGTTCCAATCCCCAAATCTCCAGGTATTTCCCAAACCAGAACTAGCAACCCTGTCTACAATGTGTATGAACTAATAATCCCAGCAAAGCTCGTTGGACTGGGGCCTACAGATCTAGAAAGCTTTTGTTCCAGATAAGTACACTTCCTTTGGGTTACCTGGCTAATTTATATGAAGGCACCAGGAACATAAATCACAACATAAATTGAAAGAGCAGAGATTCTAATGACTTTCAAACTATTCAAGTAAATGGGAAAGGCCTTACGTCAAATATCCAGATAGGTATTTCATTTAAATCTTTCATGCTGTTAATGTTTAAGCTACATAGATTTGCCAGACATGGGAAGATCACCTTACTCTGAGCCTATTAATACAGCAGTGGCATTTAAAAGAATGTATTTCCCATCGACAGCTAAAGAAATATGTAGGCAGTGATTCCACAACCCAATGATTCTTCTTCAGACACTTGTATTTTGGTCCCACCCAAAGCAGTGTGCACTGTCCCCATGTGCACACACAAGATAACCATTGCTGGGGCTTAATTACCCCCTTTTGATGCCCTGGGCTGTAATGATACTGTTGCATTCACCACTAGGGAGGTTAAAGCATAGTAACCTTGACCATAGGTACCTCTCGCCCGCTTTTTAATGTGGATGTTCCACATGCATATGTGCTGGGTTCTAATATGGGGAGAAGTGACAGGGCTGGAGGGAATTCACACAGACGGGGATGGCTACAAAGGATGCAAGAAAACTTTGCTTTAGAAAAAATGGGGGGCTGTTCCCCCATAGTAGCAGAGACCGAAAGCACTACTCTGTATGCATGCTGTCCTTACACTGCACAAAAATGTTGGCAGTAGAGAGGCTTAAATTCTCACTCCCCCTGAGGCTGAAAAAAGGGAAGCAGCTTGCTACTTGCTTCCATTTAGCCAAAGGGTGGTAAATTGGTCCTTGCAAAGGCCATCTGTCATCAGGTGCACACTCGTTCATTCCTCCTCCTCCTAGTTCCTTTACACTGGGAAGAGACAGACCTCCTCGGCAGTTCAAAAGAATAGATAAACCAAATGCACACGCTGCAGATGCAGTCTGTAGGTACTGCACCGTGGTCAATGGAATGAGCTCTCAGATGTGCATTCAAGTGTACATGCCTCTGAAAAGTTGGCACAGTGCATACCGACTGCATCCTATACGCTGGGAGCACACCTGATCTAGACCCATGGTTCCAGACTGAAACACAGATTGTACGAGACAGCTTTGGTGCATGGAGCTCCTTAGCTAGATTGGGGGGATGGAGAGTGAAAGAAGGAAAATTTTCCTTTTCAGTGCCTTGCCCATCTCCTGTCCTCTCCATGGAATTTCTTACAAGTACCCTCACTTCACAAATGGGATTAGAGAAATAATTTTAAAACATATAATGATATGATTTTTTTCTGTGAATATGGCTATTGGGAAGATAGATTTGTAGAGGGTTAATTTTTGGACACACCACCATTCTTTTCCAGTTCAAGCAGACATGTTATATTAGTAGGGTTACAGGTCCCTTCAGGACACTGGCGGAGGGATGGGGGAGGACACTCTAGGAGCCGGAAACGTCACCCCCAACGCTGCCCCCAATGTCTCAGGAAGTGACATCGCGTGCCATGCCTACGTCACCCGGAAGTAACATAGGCATGTCTGGGGCGATGCTCTGGTTTTTGGACAAAACTCTATGGTAAAATTGCCCTCAAACCATAGAGTTTTGCCCAAAAACCAGAGTGCCCCCTCACATCGGCAACGTAGGCGCATCACTCCACATTGCTGTTGGGGGGGAATTTCATTTAGCCACCTGGGGACTGGCAGCCCTATACATTAGGCAGGCTGAAGTTGATTGACTGGAATGACAGCCATGTGGACCATGCATTTTGAATCAGTCCTTATCAGCAGGACAGGGAGCATGGCTCAATGGTACAACATCTGCTTGAGATACAAAGGTCACAAGTTCATTCTCCTCCAGCATCTCCAGTTGAAAGGATCAGGAAGTAAAGGATGTGAAAGACTTTCACCTGAGGCCCTGGAGGGCCACTGCCAGTTAACAGCAGACAGTACTGATCTTGACCGGCTAGTGGCCTGACTCTGTATAAGGCATCTTAGTATGTTCAAGTGACAGGCTGAAATGACCTGAAAAGCCACATACATCTTGACTGCAGAGATCATAAACAATGAAAAAGTATACTAATCCCCAAAGCAATAGGCAGGGGGACATGACCTTACTCGGATGTTTGCCTGGCAACATGACAAGACTGGCAGCTCTGTAGCCCGCCTTTAGGCCAAGACAGATGGCACTGGTAGATATTACGCCAAATTACCTGCGATGTTTATCTGATTGCATCAGCATCCTTTGCTTTTCCAGAAGAAATTCATGATTACATCTTACAAAACAAAACCCACTTACTTGATGTTTAACTCTTGTCTCTCCAGTGCACCCAGTTCCAACTTTCTGAGCTTCTTCGAAAAGTTTATTGACAAAAACATCACAACCTTTTTGCTCTGCGCCATTCAGAATTTGGTCATCAGTTCTCGGCTTGCAAAGCCTATAAAATAACAACAATAAAAAAACCACTCTAAAGATGCTTGTGAAACTGTTTGAACAGAGCTATGTTACTAATGGCTAGTCAGCTACATTAAATCTGAACCAGCCGTTCTTGTTATGAACAGCTGCCAAACATGCCAGAAAACCATTTGTGTCCCTTGTTCTTAACTCTGCTTACTAAGCTATCACAAATCAAATAAACCATGAAAGAGTATTTCAGTCCCTAACAGCCCAAGCATGGGGACGGGAAAGCAGTTTCAATCCATTTCAATGGAATTGGCTTCCAAAACATGAAGACAGCAGCCAAATAACCTATAAAGGTAAGAAGAGCCACAGAGCAGCTTGTTCTTACTGGAAAGTTTGTGGACTGTATGATGAGTCAGCTTACTCTTTGAAGGAATGACAAGCTAGGGGCTGGGAGGCATTGCATACAGGAGGGCAGGATAAACAATCAGGCAGTGCTAGGCCTGAGCCTGGATCTCCCTTTCCACAGCGCCTTTTTCCCGCTTAGCAAGACAATTTCCCTATTAACCAACTCATCTGGTCCTCACCATCCTGAGGGAAACAAGCAGGCCTTCTCCCCTCCTTAGGCTGCTTTGAGATGCATTTGTTCTTTTACACATTAATATTTTTTTCCTGTAGACCTAGGGAACCCTCTGAATATGCAGAAATCCTAACATGGGCTGCGGGCAGTCCTATGTACTGTCTTTATAACAGGTCCTCACGATGAAGCTTCCTATTCAGAGGAAATGTAACCTGTAAAGAATCATGGAGGTGGGGGGCAAGTAGAGATTAAGTGATTTGAGAAACATCTCCTTCCAGGATTCTGTATGTTTTTGTCAGCTGATGGCCTAGGGTTGCCAGGTTTTACCAAGCAGCCGGTGGGAGGATCCAGGCTCCTTCCCGGGATCTTCTGCCCCACACGCTTTGCATGTGTTGTGTTAGCTGACTGAGGAACCTGACAAAGTGTCTGTAATGCTCCTTTTTTCCTTCTTCTGACTCACATCTCTCCTAAGCTGAGATGAGCGGGGATGAGGAGGAGACTATATCCATAACTACTGCGGGAGAGTTGGTACCTACGACCACAGTACTGACTACCACTCCTCGGGAGGAGGAGTGGGGCATGCCCTACCTGGATCCGTTTGGCGGGGCACACGCTAATGTGACTACCCGGCCAAAACACCGACCCTGGGGCAGGTTTCCGGTGGAGACAGCAGAAACTTGGTCCCTTACCCCGGGGCCCATGCGGGAAAGTCAGTATGACTGGGCCGTTTACCGACTGAGTGTTGGACTTGGGCCGGAAACAGGCACTGGAAAAAAACAGGTTGCTTACCTGTAACTGATGATCTTCGAGTGGTCATCTGTGCAGTACCACACATGGGTTGGACGCCTGCGCACGACCTCGTTCGGAGAAACTTCTAGAGCTTTTCCTCAGAAGAGCTTTTGGCGGGCTCTCCCCCCGCTCTGGGGGAGGAGACATGCACTGCGCATGCCCAGAGCGGGAGAGAGAGCCGCCTCCCACTCAGTTCCTTCGACCGCCACTGTCAAGGCCAAAGAATCCAAAGAAGGACATCTGGAGATGCCAGCAGCGGGGAAGGCTGGGTGGGATTGTGGTACTGCACAGATGACCACTCGAAGATCATCAGTTACAGGTAAGCAACCTGTTTATCTTCGTCGTGGTCTCTGTGCAGTCCCACACATGGGTGATTACAAGAGCTGAACCAGGTGGAGGAGGGAGCTGGCAGCTGCAAAGAACACAAAAATACTGGTTAAGACACAGCATCACCATCAAAACAAATCACCCACGGGTCCTACCTGAGGGTGTACCAGGATCAAGCGAAGAGAGATCGCAGCACCGTCTGACCAAAGGCAGCATCCCGCCGAGCTCGGACGTTGAGTGCGTAGTGGGTCACGAAGGTCGATGCCGAGGACCACGTAGCGGCCGCACAGACGTCTTCCAACGGGACACCGGCCAGGAAAGCGGTGGACGTCGACATCGCCCGTGTGGAATGGGCAGTGAGACAGGTAGGAACGGGTTGATGCGCCAGCTCATAGCAAAGGGCTATGGTGGAAGTCACCCACTTAGAGAGACGTTGAGAAGAAATGGGTTCCCCCGCGTGAGGGGGGCCATAAGCTAGGAACAGCCGAGGAGATTTACGTATGGGCTGCGTCCTGTGTAGATAGAAAGAGAGCGCTCTGCGCACATCTAGACAGTGCAGGGCTCTCTGAGAGGCATCAGTCGGGTTCGGGAAGAATGTAGGCAGAACAGACGACTGAGAGAGGTGAAAGGCAGAGATGACTTTAGGGAGGAAGGAAGGATCTGTTCTAAGGACCACCTTCTCCCTATGAAAAACGGTGTAGGGGGGATCGGCCCTAAAGGCAGCTAGTTCCCCTACTCTGCGTGCAGTGGTAATGGCTACGAGAAAGGCCGTCTTCCAGGACACTAACCTGAGGTCGGCGGTAGCCATCGGCTCGAACGGTTTAGCCATGAGTTGAGAAAGGACTAGAGACAAGCTCCAGGAAGGCACCAACGGTTTCCTAGGCGGGCACATGCGAAGAAGACCCTTGAGGAACGTCTTGGTGAGACGGTGGGAGAACACTGACGAGCCTTGGATGAGGGGGTGGTAGGCGGAGATCGCCGCCAAATGAACCCTCAAGGACGAGTATGCCAGGCCCGCATCCTTCAAATGCACGATGTAGGCGAAGATCTCACGGAGAGATGATCGAATCGGATCGAAGGAGTGATGAGTAGCAGAGGATTGGAATCTGTTCCACTTGAACCGATAGGAATGTCGAGTAGAAGGCTTCCTAGCATTCAGGAGGATTTCAGAGACCTGAGGCGGGAAGTCTAGGGCTGGATCTTCCAGGCCGTTAATTTGAAAAATCCTGGATTGGGATGGATGATTCTCCCTCGGGCCCGAGAAAGGAGATCTGGGACGACAGAGAGGGGACGGAAGGAACGACAGGAGAGTTGAAGCAGGTGCGGAAACCAGACCTGGCGTGGCCACCACAGAGTGATCAGAATGCAGGAGGTGCGGTCTGCACGAATCTTCTGCACGACCCGAGAGATGAGCGGGAACGGAGGAAACAGATAAAACAGGGTTCCGTTCCATTTGTGGAGAAAGGCATCCCTGAGCGACCGAGCAGACGGGGGACCCCTGCTGAAAAACAGGCGACATCGAGCATTGTCGACGGACGCGAAGCCGTCGACAGATGGGTGACCGAACTCCCGAAACAGAGGCCGAAGATACCGGAGGGGAATGGACCATTCGTTGTCCGATGAGGCAGAACGACTCAACCGGTCCGCATCGACATTCTGATCCCCGGGAATATGGATCGCCGAGAGCGTGATGGAGTGGCGGAGGCACCAGGACCAGAGGTCTATCGCCAAGGTGCAGAGACGAACAGAGGCAGTGCCGCCCTGTTTGTTGACATAATAAACAGCCGTGGTGCTGTCGGAAGCCACTTGGACGACACGGCCTCGGAGGGTCGGAAGAAAAGACCGGAGGGCCAGGTAAATTGCTTGCAGCTCCAGGTAATTTATGTGGTGAGTTGCATCTCGAGCAGACCAAGCCCCTTGTACAGTAAGCGCTCCACACTGGGCTCCCCAACCCCAGAGGGAAGCGTCTGTGGTCAACAGCAACTCGGGAGGAGGAGGACGAAATGGCATCCCGGAAAGGAGGTGGACAGGTTGAGCCCACCACTCGAGGGAGGCGAGGACGGTTTGTGGGATCGACAGAACCGTGTGCCAAGGCCTCCGGAGGGGATCGAAGGCTCGTAGGAGCCAGAGCTGAAGCGGCCGCATCGTCAACCGGGCGTTGCGGACAACGAACACCGTAGAGGCAAAGTGACCCAGAAGCCTCATGACCGAACGGGCGGATTGTTGGGGACACGTCTGAAAGGCGGACACCATCGCACGAATGTCGGATGCCCTGGACTCCGGAAGGAAAGCCGCTTCGAGGTTGGTGTCGAGTCGAGCCCCGAGGAATCGAAGGATTTGGAGGGGCTGAAGGGAGGACTTGGCGTGGTTGACGCAAAGGCCAAGAGCACGGAGGAGGGAGAGAGTCTCCCGAGTGTCGTGGAGCAATTGAGTTGGCGTTGGAGCTACGAGAAGCCAGTCGTCGATGTAAGGATAAAGAGTGACTCCCCGTCGGTGGAGTTCAGCTACCACCACAGCCATCAGCTTGGTGAACACCCGTGGAGCTGTAGAAAGGCCGAAGGGAAGCACCCTGTACTGGTAGTGGGCATCTCCAACGGCGAAGCGGAGAAACCGCCGATGTTGGGGACGGATCGTGACATGGAAGTATGCGTCTTGAAGATCGACTGACGCGAGCCACGCTGCCCGTGGAATGAGAGGGAGGATCGACTGCAGAGTGACCATTCTGAATTTTTGATACCGAATGTAACGGTTGAGATCCTGAAGGTCCATAATTGGTCTGAAGCCGCCGTCCCTCTTGGGGACCAGGAAATACTTCGAGTAGAAGCCGAGAGTTCGTTGCGCCTCCGAGACGACCTCGATGGCCCCCTTGGCAAGGAGAGCAGAAACCTCGAGATCGAGGAGGGGGTCTGGAGGCGTGACGACAAAGTGTGGGAGGATCAGAGGCGAAACGAACTCTATGGCGTACCCGACCCGCAGGATGGTGAGGACCCAAGAGTCGGTTGAAATTTCTTCCCAGGCTGGTAGAAAGGGGAAGAGGCGGGTACGGACGGAGGGAGTGAACGACATTGGAGAGAGACGGTGGGGACAGTCAAACAGACTGCTTAGGCTGCGGCGGCTTTTTGGTGGGTTGGGAACGGTGTTTGGAAGGAGGACGGGAGTCGTACGGTTTCCTCCTCCATTGGGAGTGAGGTGCCGGAGATAGGTATTGCCTGGAGGCGGAAGGTTTCCAGGAACGGTTTCTGGGACGGTAAGGTGCAGCCGAGACTCCAAGGTTTCGGGCCTGCTTACGACTCTCATCAACAGCCTTCAACACTTCGTCGGTGGTGGAGTGGAAGAGGCCGTTTCCGTCAAAGGGGAGGTCTTCTACACGGAACTTGACGTCCAGTTGTAGGGAGGTGCCCCGCAGCCAGGCATGACGCCGTAGAGCGACAGAAGACACCAGGAGTTTAGAGGAGCAGCTGACTGCATAACGAACGGAATTGATTTGTTGCTTTGATATGGCACAAACCTCAGACAAGGCAGCCGAGAGAGTGGGACGGTGCTCTTCCGGAACAAACTCCAGGACAGGGCGAATTGCATTGGCAACGTTGAATGCGTAAGCAGATAAATACGACAGATAAGTATCGACCCGGAGACTCATGGAGGCCAGAGAGTACATCTTCTTGGCCAGAAGATCCAGTTTACGACCCTCACGGTCAGGGGGCATGGACTGGCAAGCAGGCTGCCTCAATTTCGAAGAAGAGTGAACCACCATGGAGTTCGGTGGTGGCTGAGAAAGGAGGAATTTGCCAGGAGCATCCTGGATCCTATACAACCCATCATAGCGCCTCGAAACCGGAGGGATCGAAGCCGGGTGTTCCCATGACTCTTTCAACATAGAAAGGTGGACAGGCAGCAAAGGTAAGACGGGAGACGGAGGAAGATCAGCCTGGACCAACCGGTGAACGACGTCGGTCACTGCTGGGGACTCCGTAAAGCCCTGAACTTGGAGGGCAGTCGCCATCCTGGTAACGAGCTCCAAAAATGCCTTAGGGCCTTCCGTAGGGGAAATCGACCCCGAGCGTCGGTGCTCGTCCTCGATTCGAGAGACCTCGGGATTGAACTCCGCCGTCCGAGATCGACATAGGAGAGGAGGATCGGGGTTGGACAAGGTCGACGACCGGATGGTCGACGGCAGGACGGTGTCGAGGTTCCATTGGGGAACTCCTTGGAGCGTCCCGATTTCTGGGAAGGTCAGAAGGCTGTTCCCGAGAGGCAGAATGAGCCGAGGCCACAGATGTCGAGCGCCGAGGGCGGTCAGGGGCGTGGGCCTGATCTCCGCGTTCTGAATGCCGGATTCGGTCATAGCGGTGTCTCTCCGGTGTCGGAGACCTCAAATAATAGTAGGCCGCATCCGGACGCTCCCGACGGTCTTCGCAGGACCAGCATTGGTGGTCAGAGGCGGAATCAGACGACGACGGGGATTGCCTACGGATCAGGCATCGACGACCAAGTCGAGATCGGGACCGAGCATGGCGGTGCACAACCAGACCCTCGTCCAAAGTGTGGATCGGGGTAGTGGAGCGCCTCCGTGGAGACCGGGAGCCTGTTCGCGGAGACAGGTGCGGAGGCGATCTGGTCAACTGGCCCAACGGTATCGTCCTCGTAGTGACGAGTGGGGGTGCTGCGGAGTCTGTTGTCAAGCCGCAGACTGATGAGATGTAGAGGCAAGGGCCGGCATCGACGTCGACAACCCAGTCACGATGATGGGGTCCACTTTCGAAACCGAAGCAGAGGGCGTGGCCTTCGACCTCGAAGGGGTCTTATCTTCAGCCCGCTTAGGTTTCTGTTTCGGTGGCTTCGAGGAGGTGTCCGATTTTTTGGCTACCGAGACCTGGGAAGCTCCCGAAGACATTGTGGGACGCAGAGCCGATTCAACAAGAAGAGCTTTGAGCCTAGCCTCTCGATTACGGCGAGCCTGACGAGTGAAACTCGCGCAATGAGGGCAGGAATCTACTCTATGGGCCTCTCCCAAACAAACTAAGCAAAGGTCGTGCCCGTCGTTGGATGGAATTTTAGCAGGGCAACGACGACAGACCTTAAAGAATTGAGTCTTTCCCATACAAAAATCCCCACCCACCCTCCAAAGAAAGGAGAGGGGGAGGGAAGAGAGATAGACAAAGATTTTTTTTTTGAAATATTTTTTAGAAGAGAAAGAAGCAGATGGAAAAAGAAAGCGAAAGCGAAGAAAGATATACTCAGCTGAGGTAAATGGAGGAACAACAGGAACGAGGTGTGAACACGAAGGCGGTCGAAGAAGAACTGAGTGGGAGGCGGCTCTCTCTCCCGCTCTGGGCATGCGCAGTGCATGTCTCCTCCCCCAGAGCGGGGGGAGAGCCCGCCAAAAGCTCTTCTGAGGAAAAGCTCTAGAAGTTTCTCCGAACGAGGTCGTGTGCAGGCGCCCAACCCATGTGTGGGACTGCACAGAGACCACGACGAAGATCCGGGAGATACTGAGGATTTTGTGGACACCAGTGTTCCCTCTAAGCTGAGTTAGTGTGAGCTAGCTCATAGTTTTTTAGTCTCTGGCTCACACGTTTTTATCTTAGCTCAGGAAGGATGGCTCCAGGGCAAACTAATTTATGCAGTAGCCAAATCACCTGCTCACAACTTTAATGCTGGCAGCTCACAAAGTAGAATTTCTGCTCTCAGTACTCCATAGCTTAGAGGGAACATTGGTGGACACCCGTTTGGATCTGCTCGAGTGGGGCCAAGACCAGCTCTTCTGGATGATTCAGGACTCGTTCCATGAAATACCGGAGATGGTGACGATGGTGGTGCAATGGGAGCTGGACCAACGCTAGCTTGTGGTCCCAGCACAACCTGCCCAACAGCCTGTGGGGCAGCCAGGGGTACAGGTGCCGCTCCCAGCCCAACAGCCAGTGCAACAGCTGCCTCCTGGCCAGCAACTAAGACAACTGCCACTTCCAGGCCAGCCACCATTCATCCCTCTGGGGCCCCAGGCAACGGATGAATTGCCCCCCCCGACACTCAGACTGTGCTATTGAATTGTTACCCAACCAGAAATTTGTTGTTGTTCAGTCACACAGTCGAGTCCGACTCTTTGTGACGCCATGGACCACATCACGTCAGGCCCTCCTGTCTTCTGTTGTGCTCCGGAGTTTTCTTAATTTCATGTTGGTTGCATCGATGACACTGTCTAACCATCTCACCCTTTGCCATCCCCTTCTTCTTTGACCTTCAATCTTTCCCAGCCTCAGGGTCTTCTCCAGTGAGTGCTCCCTTCTCATTTGGTGGCCAAAGTATTTGAGCTTCAACTTCAGGATCTGGCCTTCCAGGGCACAGTCAGGGTTGATTTCTTTTAGGATTGAATGATTTGATCTCCTTGCAGTCCAAGGGACTCTCAAGAGTCTTCTCCAGCACCATAGTTCAAAAGAATCTATACTTCAGCGCTCAGCCTTCCTTATAGTTCAACTCTCGCAGTCATACATTATGAGAGAAATTACCCAAGGGTAAATTGTATTCTATGAGCCCCGCAGAGAAGGCGGAACTACATAAATTCACTGACAAAAACCTTGCCCGGGGTTTTATCCAGCCTGCCTCCTCCCCGTTTGTGGCTCCTGTGTTGTTCCGGAAAAAGAAATATGGGGGTCTGAGGCTATGTACAGACTACAGGGGGCTGAATGCAGTGTCGACTATGAATGCCTACCCCCTCCCCTTGATTAAAGACCTCCTAGCTGAACTGTCCAAAGGGAGAATATATTCCAAACTCGATCCCTGGGATGCCTACTTCAGAGTCCGCATTAAGGAGGGAGACGAGTATAAGATGGCATTTAACACCCCCTTGAGTCAATTCGAATATCGGGTGATGCCATTCAGACTTCAGGGGACTCTGGGGGTCTTCATGAACCTGATAAACGAGGTCCAGCACAAGCACCTGTTCAAGGGGGTCCTCATTTATCTAGATGATATCTTGCTCTATTCCCCCGACCTGGAGTCCCATGTTTCTTTGGTCCGGGAAGTTCTTCAAACATTGCACAAGCACAAACTGTTTGCTAAGTGTCAAAGTGTGAGTTTCATTGCACAGAAATTGATTTTCTAGGGTATCACATCTCTCCCCCGAGGTACTGAGATGGATCCTGCCAAGATCCAGGACGTGGTGGGGTGGGAGGCCCCTCAAACCCAGAGGCAGCTCCAGGCATTCCTCGGTTTTGCGAACTTTTACCGATAATTTCTTGCCAACTTTGCCCAGGTGAGCTTGCCGCTCACAGACCTTTTAAAAACTAAGGGGAAGGGTCCTGACAGCGCGAAACCTGCGATAAATTTCTGCCGTTCATGCTAGGCACTCATGCTATTAAAGAGGCAGCCCTATGTACAATTTAAACAGCTGTTTTGAAGGTATGAATTAGGAAAACAGGTGCTTTATCCAAGCCTAATTAGTACTTCTTATCAAGCATTTAAGCAGCCCCCCACACTGCTTAAAGGAAATTAATTGGATGGGGAAGAAAAATCAATGTCAGGGGACAGGCACATGATCTCCACCTCCATATCCACCACCACCTTCCCACTCAGCTGTTTGAACACATGCAACAAGCTATTTGCTTCACTGCTGCTTAAAGCCCAAGAAACATCTCAAAGGGAAGGAGGGGGAAGGGAAGGTATTTTCACTCTCCTGCGAGTTCATGCAGAGATATATTAAAGGACCCTATTAAGTTCTTTACTCAGCACCATTACAATTAATATGTGCTGACTGTAGCAACGTTAAATAAAGAACTTAATACTGTGACAATCTGCCCCGTTTGAGAAGGTCTTGGTTCAGTTCATGCACAAAGACATGCAATATAAGAGACTATATTAATTTTTCAAAGCAGAAAAATTAAGTGCTCCATGAAACATTTACTCAAATAAGCTCTCAGCCTATCCAGTCCACAGCTTTCCCACTGGAAACTTCTGCCACGTCCCAGAATAGGGTCAGAGAAGTTTTCCCAGCGAGGTGGGGGATGGACTTCAGAACACCACTTCTCTTAACAGTGAGGCAGCATTGTGACCCTTCCCCTAGAGGGAGGGGTCAGAATGGTACCTCTCAGCCCAGAGAATGGCTGGTGTTCTAACTCCCCCCACCCACAGCTGCATGGGCCGTAATGGAGCCAAGTGCCATACAGGGGTGACCCACTTATTTACTTATATATAAATTTATATCCCACTTTTCTCATCAACGGGGACCCAAAGTGGCTTACATCAACCCAGTGAAGTAGGTCAGGGTGAGGTAGGTTAGGCCGAGAGAGGGTAACTGGCCCAAGGTCACCTGGCCCTGCCTGGTAACCAGCAGGAGACTGGGGGCCAGTGGGGACACAGGGAGCAGCTGCTGGTAACAAAATGATGTCACTTCCAGTAAAACCCCAGAATTGACATCAAACTTCTCTAGGAATCACCAGAAACCACAGAGTTTTCAGTGACTTCTAGAGAAAACTAATGTCACTTCAGGGTTCCCCCTGGAAGTGACTCCATACCTGAGATGAGAGCCATTTTTTAATTTTATTTTTCTCCTCCTACCACTCAGAGCGGTGGCAGGAGGGGGCTCTCCTCCTCAAGCAGGGAATTAGCAACTTTAGTTTCCATGGCACAGCGGGGATTTGGTCCTGGGTCTCCCAGATCCTACTCAAACACTTGTCAAGACAGAGACCATCTTACAGGAATCTTCTAAGTCTGTTCCAGCTGAAACTCCACAGTTCCCTGATTTAACTGGACTATGCAGTTCTCTGACTTAATGCAGGTGCTAGTCACACCATATGCTAGCAGATATCCATCAAGGTCAGCCATCCAGACTTGTTAATTAGGCTCACTTAGTTCAGCTGTGGATCTGGTGGGGGGGGATTCACTCTCACCTGGAAGATTCCATGGATATTGCCTAGTGATTGGTTGTGGAGGTCAGGAGGTTATGGCTTGCAGTTTTCCATAAAAGTAGTTGGTGAGAAGAAGTGTTATCTCTTTGCTTTTACCCTTTCCTCTTTGTGTTGCTGAGATGATATCTGTATTATGCTCAGGGACTCTCTGCTTTTAAGAACCAACGACACTGTGTTAGGACTCTAGTAAGAGGTAGCCAGTTAGCTTTCTTATTTTAGCTGTGCCATTTTACTGCCACTGAACTATATACTTTAATCCTTTTTAATATATATAATCCTTTTTTCTGAATTTCTTCAATAAAGCTTTATTTTGCTTTATTGCGTGTGTGTTACTCAGGAAGTTGCTGAGACCAAACCCAGTACAGCTTGGGTTACAGTACCACAACAAGGCAGCGTCAGCCTTGATAGCACTACACCACATGTAGTTTCCTCAAGATCTGTTACGTTCCATGTAACTGAGTTGTGGACTTCTGGCCTAGTCATTCAGAAGAAGAAGTCAGTATAATAACACTAATTTAAAGCGTTGCCTTAGTTTACCTAAAGAAAGAATGCTAAAATCATTCCATAACATAAAGCTTCTGATAAGTAAAAATGCAAGCAGGATTTTTATAATTGCATGTAAGCATATGTGCAATCACACAAAAACTATGAAAACACTTGCAGCCTGTTGAATAAGGCTACAAATATAGGAAACGTAACATCTTTTTTTCTTATATGATCATCTTTGAAAAGTAATATTTTTGCAGAACAAATATCTTTAACAGAGAGCGTCTTCGTGCTTTAACAGCAAAGTATACCTCAGAACTCTTTAATAAAGGAGAAGGCTTAATGATCAGGTACAACGGAACGCAAAACACTTGGTTTTGCCTGCAGCGGTGTCCTTTAAGAGTGGAGGAACCCTGAAACAGGAAATGTACTAGCCTGGGAAAAATAATGTGCCTCAACAAAGAGTTTTTTGGATGACGCATCTAGCAATTAATGATGAAGAACTCGCTTTAGCAAGGACTGTTTGTGCCTAACATTACCACCAGCTTGAGGTCGCAACCATAATGGTACTGCCATTCCAATGCCAATGTTTCTAGATAGCATTCTGCCCTAGAGTTGCCAAACTCCAGGTGGGGACTGGAGTTCTCCTGGAATTACAACTGACCTCCAGACTGTAGAGATCAGTTCCCCTGGAGGAAACGGCAGCTTGAAAGGGCGGACTCTGTGGAATCACTTCTCTGTTGAGTTCCTCCTCTCTCCCATCTCCAGGGATTTCCCAAGCCAGAGCAACCCCCCCCCCGCAGAACAATTGGTTGGGCAGAACCTCTGGGCTTTTCCTTATATCTTCCCACAAGTCTCCAAACACAGTCCAAAACCTCAGCTCCTATCCAGGCAGCCTCCTTTGCCTTCCTCTAGCTCCTGTCACACACATAAACAACTTTTGCTCCCCCACCCCCATGGACCTTAGAGGGCCCTTTTCAAATTCCTTTTCTTCCTGTGATTACTACGACCAAGCAACTCCCACTCAGGACACAACTTCGCCTCCGCCCCCATCAGCTGAACAAAGACCCAGTTCTGCGATCATTACTGTCCATTCAATCCACCCATCTCAGCAATTCATCTACCATCTAGCCAAGATCAAGTAAAAGTTCCCCAGAATAGGGGTGTGCATTCGGGAATCCCAAAACGGAAAAAAACCCAAAAAAAGCATTTTCAGGTTTTTTTCGGCTTTCGGGATCCCGGACAGGCTATTCACTGTAATCTTCGAATTCCAAAAAAAAAAAATCCCGGAAAATTCGGGATTTTTTCGGCATTGCCGAAAAACGGCGTTGTGGGGGGTTTTATACTGTTGAAGGGCCTGGGAATTCCTTTTCCCGCCGTTTCCCCCTCTTTCCCGCCTTTTCCTCCTGTTTCCAGGATCGGGGGGGAAGGAGGCTCCAGACAGCCAATCACTGCAATGCATTTGCAAGTTTGCAAGGCTGTTGTTGCTGCCTGCAGCCCAACCACCAGTTTGCTCCTTTCCCAGGGAAGGAGCACTGTGGTGGCCAATAGGGTTCTGGCATCTGCTCTCTGGCCAATCACAGAAGGTTTTTCCTTTTTGAAATCCTTCTGTGTATGCTCAGAGAGCATAAAAGGAGCCAGTCTCTGGGCTGACTCTCATTGCTGTGTTCCTGGATCTTGCTGGCTGGTGAGAGAGAGCTGCCTGGCTTGGCTGTTGGAGATTGTGGCTGGCTGGCTTCTGCTGCCCCTGCTCCTGAGTCTGCCCTGCTTTCCTCCCTGCTCTTCATGGACCTCGGATCAATACCTCAGAAGACTTCAGACTGGTTTGATTTATTAGGGCACTTTTAAATTTAATTTCTTTTCTCTTTATTTTATTCTTCCTTAGGGTTGGTTTGGGAGAGACCTGGGGTTGGTGGGGTGGTGATTGCACATGGTCTGCTGCTGGCTTGGCAAACATGCCCCCTCACACCACCACCACACCTCTCAGGTTTTTTTACAGGGAGAATCTGCTTGCCTGATCCATTCCCATAGGAAACAATGGAGAACTGGGGGCACCCTCTTTGGATGCCCCTAGAATTGGACCCCCTGGTCCAATCTTTTCAAAACTTGGGGGGTCTTTTGGGGAGAGGCTCCGGCAGCTACAGTCCAAATTTGGAGTCTCTACCTCAACCCCCCCTCTCCAGCTCCCTGCAAACTTTCCAGAAAATTTTGCCATTGAAGTCAATGGCCCCATTGGATATAATGGACCCGAATTTTTCGGGAATCCCAAAACTTTTCGGATTTCAATGCTTTACCAGTATAGGTATTCGGGTTTTTCAGGAATACCGAAAAAATTCAGGTCCAATATGCCCAAATCCGAATTTTACCGAATTTTTTTTTTTTTGCACACCCCTACCCCAGAACTGCATGGAACACCTGCTCTTTTCTCAAGACACATCTGCAAAAGGAAGTGGGGGAGGAGGGCTGCCAGCTCTGGGTTGGGAAATACATGGAGATTTGGGGTGTGTGGAGCCTGGGGAGGGGCTGGGTTTGGGGAGGAGCGGGACCTCAGTAGGGTCCCGTAGAGCCCACCCTCCAAAGCAGCCATTTTCTCCAGGGGAATTGATCTTGGTCATGTGGGGATCAATTGTAATAGTGGGAAATCTCCAGGTACCACCTAGAGGTTAGCAACTCTGAGGTGGAGAGAAAGAGAGACAGACAGATGACCCAGGTAGGGCTGACCACTTGACCTATCAAAAATAAGCTTCTGATCAACTGACCAGTCAACTGTTAAAACATTTAGGTTTATCAGAACAAATTAAGAGACTTTAATCATTGCAAGATCTGAGATATTGAATAGAAAAAAATTAGTTAACTGTCACTGTGAAAGAATAAAATGAGTTTATCATCTTTTTTAAAAATCAGGGATACGGTTTCCATTATTGTGAACCATTCACTGAACTGCTCTTCTCGTTGCATTTTACCCTGGAACACTAAGAGTCAGCCTGAGGCTATAAAAGTGTATTTTTAAAATAATGATATTAAATGAAAAAATAAAGTAGAGTAGCAGGAACTATTTTCTAAAGTGCAGTTTCTAACGGTGATTGTGCCAATCAGGCAGTGTGCCAATTCCTCCTCTTTCGGAGATGCCCGAGTTTACTGCAGGAGGCCACTATGAGAAGCTCTGCTATGCAGCAAGCTCTCCCGGGTCCGCTGCCAGGCTAGGGTCAAGAAACCCTCACCCCTCCTGCCCTTGCTAGCACAGGGCACCATAACATGTTGTTGTTTTTTTAAAGGCAATCTTCATGAAATACTTGACCAGTTAACTGATTGGCATGCAACTGCAAATTCCTTTAGTTGAAAGTAAAGATGCCAACCAGTTAGCTAATACAATTTTTATTACTCTTTGTTAAATTTTTATAAGCAACGATATCTCTGTACTATTAGGTGAAAAGGATATATACCTATGTAACCAGATCATGTCACCCTGTTAGTCTACCCTCCCCTATATGCTTAGAGGTAGGGTTTTAATTTCTCTTCCCCACTCCAGTAGTTTGTGATGTATTAGTTTCCCTTTCCCATTTCCTGTAGAATTTAGAGGTAGGGATTTAGTACCCTCTCCCCATACCCCGTAGTACTGCAAAACCAATAAAATACTTATAAGAAAAAAAGGAAGTAAAGATGCCACAGCTGTGCCATGCTCTCAAACCAGATCTGCCACTCTGACTTGGTGCACAGTTCCCCAGTGTACATCATTACGATTAAGGTATTATATTGGGCGACTGCCACTGATTACAATTGGAAGTTGCTGGTGACTTGTCCACTGAAATGAATGTTGAGATTTTATTCAAGGCCGGCTTCCGGCCGGAGTTAAAATGGCGAATTGACACACTTTGCGATTTGAGCAGAGTGGACAGCAGTATCTGGCGACAGTTTGGGCTTTACCTGGCCCAACGCAGCACTCCCCAGGCGGGGGAGTGGCAAGCAAGCAGCCAAGCCTGAGAGGGGGTTGAGATCGGTGTGGATAAGCCTCGGAGGAGGCTTGTTTACACCTTGATCTCCCTCCGCGAAGAGGGCAGTTGCAAATCAGCACTACAGATACCAGCTGGGCTGAGAATTCAGCATAAATCCGTCATCTACCGGCCTCTTTAACAACAAGCTTAACATCGGTTACAGAAGAAGCACTGCGAAACCCCGAGATTACAAGCAAGGTAACAAATGAACAATTGCTTACCGGTTTAAAGAAGAAGGCAAAATCTAAACGTTCGGATAAGTGTAAAAGCTTCAATGAACTAATCCGCTTGATTTAAAAGTAAAAAGAAAGCTTTCCTTTAGAGAAAACGGCTGAAAAGTAACTTTGTTTTGCATTCCTGTGGTCAGCTAAGACTAAACTTTGCGTAGCAGAAACGAAACTGACTGTGATTCTATGATACAGGAAGTAGGCTAGAGTGGATGTTTTCGATGTTGCTGTGCCGGAAGTAGACGGACGTTTTAGAGTGTGGCACCGGAAGTTGGATTACAGTGACGGACAGATAAACAGGAAGTTCTGAAGGAGCCTACTCTAGCCAGAAAATCATAGAGAAATTGCGCCCGCCATTTTGAAGAGGACTAAATTTTAAAAAGTTATTTTTAAGCCGAAAAAGCACTGGAAGAAGTTATAAAGGTGGCGATTTGGCTTGAGGATTGCTAATATAAAGATCGATTAGCCCTGAACTCGCTTTCAAGACGGATTTGAGGTCAAGACCAAGGGCTGCCTCATCACCTAGTCCAAGAATGACTGCAAAGGAAAAAAAGAGTGGCAGGCTGCCATGGAAGCGATGGAGAAACGGATGACTGAAGTGGTGCAGAGTTTGGGAAAGCAAATAGAATCACAGCTGCAACAACAGTTGCAACAACAGCTGCAAATACAACTGGAGCAAATAGAACAAGTACAAGTCCAAGTACAGAAAAAAATATGGAAGAGTTAAAAGAACTGGTACTAACAGAAGTGGCAGGGATAAAAAAAGATACAGAAGAAGTTAAAAAAGAGGTTAAAAGTCTGGTGACAAAATCAGAAGAAATGGAACAGAAAGTTAAAAGAACCCTGTCAGAAAATACAAGACTGGAGTCCATGATGGAATATAGGGCCACTCAGAACCACTTGAGATTGAGAGGAATTGAAGAGGAGGAAGATCAAGATTTACGGGCCCTAGTAATTAACACATTGACAACTTACATAGGGGAAGATGTTGGAGACTTGGATCCAGACTTTGACCTGATTTACAGAGTAAATTCAGCGTATGCCAAGAGAAAGCAATTACCCAGAGATGTGATTGTTCAATTTGTGACTACTAAAATGAAGGAAGACGTTTTCAAGAAGCAATTTACACAACCGTTGGAAATTAATGGGAAAAAAATAATAATTTTGAGAGAAATTCCGAGATCGATCTTACAAGACAGAAAGAAATTCAAGAAACTAACAGACAGGTTAAAAGAAATGAGTATCAGGTTTAGATGGGAGATTCCATATGGATTATCATTTACATACAATTCGGTGAGATTTACTCTTAAAACGGAAGGAGACATCTACCAGATTTGATGATTTCAAAGATATTTAATTCAAAACAACTATGGATTACAAATTTTTATCTTGGAACGTAAATGGACTAAATTCACCAAGCAAAAGAAGATTAGTGAATCATTGGCTAGAAAAACAAAAATGTAACATAATTTGTTTGCAAGAAACACATATCAGAAAACAAGATAATAAATATTTGGTTATGTCTGTTAGAATATAAAAAATTGAGAGAAGAATTTCATTCATCAGCAGTTAATAAGAAAAAAGGAACAGTGATATATATACATTACCAAAGAATTGGAACCTAAACAAATCTTCTCAGACAAAGAAGGAAGATATGTTGGCGTGGAATTAATGATGAATAGAAAAAAGACATTGCTTGTAAATATATATGCACCCAATGGGGCAAAAGAGACTTTTTTAATGATTTGACTAAAGAGTTGGACTGTTTAAATTATGATCAAATAGTCCTTGCAGGAGACTTCAATGGCACAGTGAACAATGTATTGGACAGAAAGTCCAAAGCAAGTGGAGAGGCGGTTGGAAAGCTGCCAAAAAAATTTTTCCAGCTAATGAAGCAAGAGAAACTAGAAGACGTTTGGAGGAAGTGGAACCCTAAGACAAAGGATTATACATTTTATTCTAACAGACATAACTCCTTTTCTAGAATCGATATGATTTGGATGTCAGAGGAGATGGCGCAAAAAACCTACAAAATAGAAATTTTACCGAAAACCAACTCAGATCACAACCCTTTACTTTGGATATCTAAAGAAAAACCTAAACAATTATATTGGAGAATTAATGAGGACTTATTGGACCAAAAATTAATTAATGAAACTTTAAAAAAAGAAACGAAAAGTTTTTTTGAACTGAATTTAAATAAAGGTACTGATATACAAGTCGTATGGGACACGTACAAAGCAGTAATGAGAGGTTTGCTTATCTCTTTGAATTCTAAAGATAAAAAACAAAGGATGCAACAACAAAACGACCTTCATGAAAAAATTAGACAAAAAGAAAAGGAATTAAAGAAAAGGCCAGGGAAGAAAAAGATTATTAAAGAGATCCACTTTCTGCAGGATCAATTGAATGTTCTACTAAATAGAGAATTATATTGGAATCTGAAGAAATTACAGCAAAAAGCATTTGAGGGTGCAAATAAACCAGGAAAATTTTTAGCGTGGCAATTGAAAAATAGAAAAGAAAGGAATTTTATAAGTAAAATTACTGAAGACGGAAAGGATGTTATGAATTTGAAAGGTATAAAAAGAGTCTTCTTCAAATACTACGCCAAACTGTTCAAAAAGAAAGGAATTGACCAACAGAAAATTAAGAAATATTTGGAGACTATTGAAGTTCCAGAGCTGGGAAAACAAATTAAAGAGTTATTAAATGGTTTAGTAACAAAGGAAGAGGTGACAATGGCAATAGAAGACGCAAAGTTGGGCAAAGCTCCAGGTCCAGATGGCTTTACAGCAAAGTTTTATAAGAAATTTAAGGAGGAGCTAACCCCTATCTTAGTACTTCTGTCGAACGAGATAAGAAAGACTAAACGGATCCCAGATTCATGGAAAGAAGCAAATATTTCATTGATACCCAAAGAAGGTTTGGATTTAACTGAAGTAAAGAATTATAGACCAATATCGCTATTAAATAATGATTACAAATTATTTGCGAAAATTATTTCGGAAAGACTGAAAAAATATTTGAAAGATACCATAGCGGAAGAACAAGCTGGTTTTTTACCAAATAGACAGATTAGAGACAATTTAAGAGTGGTGATTGATGCAATCGAATACTATGACAAACATCCAGAAAAAGAAGTTGGATTCCTCTTTTTAGATGCGGAAAAAGCTTTTGACAATTTAAATTGGGAGTTTATGCTGCAAGTTATTGAAAAAATGGATATAGGACAGTCTTTTCTAAACATGATTGTGGCAATTTACTCAGAACAGAGAGCAGCTTTGAATATAAATAAAGAAAGAACAGATTTCTTCCAAGTTCAAAAGGGAACACGTCAAGGCTGCCCGTTATCCCCGTTGTTGTTTATTTGGATATTGGAAATATTATTGACAGCGATAAGAAAAGATAACAGCATTGAAGGACTCACAGTGAAAGGTTTTGCATATAAATACAGGGCATTTGCAGACGATGTAATGTTTATGATTCAAGATCCAATCGACAAAATACCACAATTGATGGAAAAAATTGAAGAATTTGGATCAGTTGCGGGATTCTACATTAATAAAAGTAAAACCAAAGTGATGTGCAAAAATATGACGAAACAAAGACAAACAGAACTTCAAGAGAAAATTCAATGTGAAGTAGTTACAAAGACTAAATATTTAGGAATTGAATTGACCATGAAAAACATTGATTTGTTCAAAAATAACTATGAAAAGGTTTGGCACAGGATTCAACAAGACATGAAGAAATGGGATACCTTGAATCTATCGTTATTGGGAAGAATTGCAACTGTAAAAATGAATGTTTTGCCGCGTTTGATGTTTTTATTTCAAGCTATTCCAATATTAAAACAAAGGAAAATACTGGATACGTGGCAGAAAGAACTATCGAAATTTGTATGGGCAGGAAGAAAGCCAAGGATTAAAATGAAAATTTTATGTGATGCAAAGGAAAGAGGAGGTCTACAACTACCAAATTTAAGACTGTATTATGATGCCGTCTGTTTAACATGGTTGGAACAGTGGATTAATTTAGAAAATAAAAAGTTATTGGCTCTAGAAGGGCATGATAACAAGTTTGGATGGCATGCATATTTATGGTATGGAAAAGTAAAAATAGATAAATTTTTCAAACACCACTTCATAAGACGATCACTGTTCGAGACTTGGATGAGATATAGAAAATTCTTCTCAGAAGAAAGACCATTTTGGATAGTACCAGCAGAAGTGATTAATCCATATTCAAGAAATCAAGGGTTAGATTGGCTACCTTATAAAAGTCTTTTAAAATTAGAAGGGAAAAACTTTGTGTTAAAAGACAGATTTGATGTGGAATTTGAATATGATTGGTTGAAGTATAGACAGATTTATGACTTATTTAAGACCGATAAAAGAGAATATGGTTTTAGAGAAAATAACACTGAAATTGAAACTGTATGGCTTGAGAAAGGTAAAAAAATGATTTCTAAACTGTACAAGGTTTTATTGAAATGGTATACTGAGGACGAAATTGTAAAAGAGCAAATGATAAAATGGGCGGTAAATATTAATAATGAGATATTAATGACATCTTGGGAATATTTGTGGAAAAAGTCAATGAAAATTTCAACTTGTGTAAATGTTAAAGAGAATTGTTATAAAATGATGTACAGATGGTATATGACGCCTAAAAAAATTGCTATTATAAATGAAAGTATGTCTAACAAATGTTGGAAATGTAAGAAACATGAAGGGTCTTTTTACCATATGTGGTGGACATGTGATAAAGCAGTAAAGTATTGGACTGAGATCCACAATGAGATACAAAAAAATTTGAAATGTACTTTTAAGAAAGACCCACAGATGTTATTGTTAGGTCTTAAAATGGAAGAAATAAATGTAGCCAAGAGAACACTACTATGGTACTTGATTACAGCAGCTAGACTGACTTTTGCTCAATGTTGGAAACAAGATAAAGTACCTGAAACATGGGAATGGATTAAAAAGATGTTGTTTATGGCAGAAATGGACAAATTAACAAGAAAATTAAACAATGAAGAAGACGAAACCTTTTTCGGAGACTGGAAAGACTTTCAAGAATACTTGTTGAAGAATTGGGATGTAAAACGTGGTTTGATTTGTTTTGACAGCTATTGAGGAGAAGTGGAAAGAGACTCAGATCTTTGAATTGTTACCATTAGTAAAAGAAATATGTTCAGAAGTAAATGTAATTGTATAAGAGAAATATCAAGGGGTTGGAGCAGTGCAGGAAGCCTTGTTTGGGGGGAGAGGGAGAAAGAAAAATGGATATGTATTGGTTT
Source organism: Gekko gecko (assembly GCA_029375565.1). NCBI lineage: Eukaryota > Metazoa > Chordata > Lepidosauria > Squamata > Gekkonidae > Gekko > Gekko gecko. Next base: position 297,091,931 of record JAPDNY010000001.1, on the reverse strand, counting down.
GTTTAAATTGTATGAACATGTGATATATCCAATAATAAATTGTATTTAAAAAAAAGAGATTTTATTCAAGGCCAAACTGCAACAGTGAGCGTGCATACAGTAACAAAAAAAAATCTTTTGCAGTAAGATGTATTTTATTTACAGCACTTTTAGATACGTTTTACATACTGGGATTCCACAGAATAAATATGATGGAACTCGTGCATACAGGATGCAAGCAGAAAAAGCAATTCAAGCAAAAACATTTACCACTTACCAGTCTTGTTTCACACTTTCAATCTTGTTCACTTCTTGCATCCTGCTCTGCCTAATAAGGAGAAGGGAGGGGGGGAGATTATAACAACAGAATGGATTGCATTTTCAGTAAACAGGATGTCAAGGCTACCATACAGGCATTTGCTCTCAGGCCAAACCAGACAAGGTACCCCGGGAGTTCCATGTCTGAAGCTTGTCTGTATTTTTAAAAAACTCAATTATCAGGCACAATTTAGGCTAGGACTGCAGTGTGAAGGCAGAATGGATGTACAGGCCCAGCCCTCCCAGGAAGTGAGTTGTCATGGCAAGGATGGCACAGGCAGAGAGAGTAATCAGAGTCCAGTCCAAAGTCAGAGGTTCCAAAGAGCAGGTTTTAAAAAGTCCAGTCTAGGGTCAAAGAGTTCCAGGTAACAATGTCTGCGGAGTCTGTGCTGTCACTGAGCACAGACTGACTTAGGAAACCTTCCTTGAGAAGAGCACTCTGGGGCCAGTCACAAAATACTGGGAGGCTGAAATCCAAGCAGCCTCCTGCAATGGGTGCTGAATGTGTACTTCCTGTAAACGCCAAAGTGATACCTATTCTGTTCTTCTGAAGCACATATTTTTTAGTGTTACTGTCTCCCCTATTGCAGTGGGCAACATAAGAGAGATAATCACTTAGCTATGAAGTTGGTAGGCTTGATTTAGGCAAAATCCAAAAAGCTAAGAACAAAATCTGTGTAATACCTTTTATTAGGACCAACCCAGTGACACAGAATAAATGTGTCACTGCATTGGTCCTAATAAAAGATACTCCTACAGCGTTCATGGCATTTTAGGTTTTATTTTTGGACCAAAACGGCTATAAACTTGATGCTTGAGGGAAAACAAGACTGGGACCTGAACCTGAGTCACATTCATTGGCACTATAAGTCAAAATGTAGAGACGAACAGTCTTCATTCTGCACAGACCAAATCTGCAGGACTTGCTGTCAACCGAACAAGAGTGGGCACACGCACAGATGTGCCAATGTACATCTACTCTACAGCTGAACGATCAGACCTGCTTTGCTTGCGGCCGATGCACATTAAAGCATTTGTTGCCCCACTGTTTGAGGAATGGAAGTCCTTTAAAACACAGGCTTTTTAAAAAACAAAACAGAAACATTCTAGATTTAAATTTGTGACTTGTGTTATCACTTTGTGGGTCTTCTCCCATCCCCACACACAGTTAGAACTGCAGTCACCCTTCCAGATTTGACACTTGGATGCTCAGGTGTTTAAGCAGCATTCCAGGAATACGTCATAAGAATTGTGACTCAAGGCTATTTTCCTTCCTATGGCCCCACCAGGCTTCAGGCCAAAAGAAATATCATGCAAATGAGCTCTGCAGCAATGGCATACTTTAGAGGTGACAGATGGAAGAAGCCCAGTAAGGTTTTAACAGAAGCTCCCAAATCTAATAAAACTCACCACAACCACCTAAAATAGGCTAGCTACCTCCTCTAAGAAGCTTGGCTATTGAAAAAAACCAAACAAATAAGCAAACAAACCACCACCAGCAAACCAAGAACTGGGTTTAAACAGTTTGGGAAAAAGCAGACTGAATTACAGATACCTAATCAAGCAATCTATGAGACTCTGCTATCTTCTACTACTCTTAAAATCCTCAACACAACACAAACTGATGCTTGCCTATTCATTCATTTGCCCACTTAACTGAATTTTCCCTTTGGCTAGATTTGGCAATGTGAGTTCACCCCTTCAGCTCATCTTTTGCATTTGCTGTCGAATACCAATTTAAACTAGAATGTACTGTTGTGAAGGTATAATTACCTTTGCGCAGGCATCATCAACAACAGCTACCTGTTTGTTCTAGTTTTTATAATCTACCTTGATTTCAGTTTTGAGAAAAAGAGAGGCAGGGGGAAATGTACCAAGTAATTTAAAAATTTCTTAGAAGTAAATGGTCCTCTTAAGTAAATAAAATAATTCAGTTTAGGACTTCTGGCAAGTTATAACATTTTCAGTTGTAGATGTTAGCCAAACCAACACAGGCCACATAATTTTCATCATGTGTCCTGTTTCCTTGGGTTGCTAATGCTTGAAAAATGCTGACTTAGGAGATCCTTGGATTGACTACATTAATTAGGTGGCCTTTGGAAAACAGCACCCTCTCTGAGCCTTGACTTGAACAATTTACCTTGATATCCAACTAGCAGTAAGTGTATCAAAATGCTATTTAGACCACAAAGAGTTCTGAGTCATAGACTGATTTTTTTGGAGGACTGAACTGTAATACACTGGGTGGAGTTTGATTTCTGGGTGATTAATTTTATATATTTATGTATTTGACATGGTGTGGTGTGGCTATATTGTGTGGCTTGACTGGATTTGTGTTTGTGATAGGCATATGTTGTATTTTTGCAAACCAAATAATTCTGATTCCCAGCTACTTGGAACATACTTGTAGACTTTGTGTCATTTTGAATCTTGCCAGAGCTGGGTTGAGCTCCATAACTAAAGAAAATCAGCCTGATGAAGCTCTAAGAAATGGCAAAGCAACCCAGGGAAGCCGTCACTGATCCTTTGGTACGCACTACAGCTAGTCCTGAACTCATGCCGTCTATTGCATGCTTTCCTCTGGAAACTCTTCTCTGCACCATAACCTGGTGACCACATCAATCTGAAGAGAGACTTGTACTTTCAAGGACTATTAGATCACTATATTCAACTGGTGCAGCTGTCATTTATGCATGGTGGCAAAACTATTTGTTGTGTGTTAATTTTGGTTGTAAATAGAATTGTGTAAGAAGACAGTAGTCTCTAGTGCGATTTGTACAGTGGTCTCTGTAAGTGGCAAAAGGTTACAGATGACAGAGCTAGCATATATCAGGTTGGAAAAATGTGAGGTTATACTGAAACCTTAGAGGTACACAGGTGATGTCTGGTCGACTAGACAAGGGTTGGAAATGGTTGTTTCCAGCTATTTTTGTTTTTATCATGATGACCTGAGCAAGAACACAAGCCATAGTACAACTCAAATGCTAAGCAACTCCTGCCTCTTGTCATTTTTGAAGCTACCTTGACAAGGATGAATCATCAGTAAAGGGAGGGGGGAGAGCAGTAGACAGAGTAGAGGCAAAGTGCTCTGTCACCCATCTCTTACAACTTATCGTCTGCTGCACAATCTGTCAAAAAGCCAGCTACAGCCATATTTTAGCATCTGCCTGACATTCCTTGCAACTCCCTTCAGAATGTGGAAGACCACAGGCAAGTCAGTGGAGGAGTCCACTTGATGCACGGGGCTCTTGTCCAATGGCCCCTCCCTGACTCAAAAATGGTTCTAGACATAAACTCCAGCACAGGGCAGAGGCAGCATTAACCTCCTAGATTTTTTTAACCAAATAAACACTCCAGTTAAAAAGAATCACAAAACGGCAAAGACTGATGTGGAGGCTTGGCTCCCCCACCCCCCAGCTCTTTGCCAGTATGAAATGGATTTTTTTATAGTGATACTTTAATTTATACGGTATTTAAATGCCCAGGGCACTTTGAACGTTTATATCAGTAATTTCTATGATAACACTGTAAGACAGCCAATATTATCAATCATTTCCTTATTCAAGGACTGGGGGGGTGAGGGGACTGAGATGGCAATATGCACTCCAGCCCATTCTAACCCTGACTGCAAATCTGGCAGCACAATCCTAGGTGCATTTACTAAAGAATGAAGCATGCTGAATTCCATGGGTTTACTTCCAAATAAACATGCTTTAGGACCAGTGTTCCCTCTAAGCTGAGTTAGTGTGAGCTAGCTCACAGTTTTTTAGCCTCCAGCTCATACATTTTTCTCTTAGCTCAGGAAGGATGGCTCCAGAGCAAACTGATTTATGCAGTAGCCAAATCGCTCGCTCACGGCTTTAACGCCAGCAGCTCACAAAGTAGAATTTCTGCTCACAAGACTCCACAGCTTAGAAGGAGCATTGTTTAGGACTGGGGTGCAATCTCAGATCAGCAGAGAGAAAGCGCATCTTACAAAATGAAATGACAGACTTCCAAGATTCACAGGTCAGGCTCAGTCCTGCACGTTTATAGTCGAACACCCTTATCCTCACCCCACATTTGTCCAGCACATATTTTGTATAGGTATTTCTAGCCTGTTCTGCTCCCCAAAGGCAGCCTAAACAGCCCAGACTAGCCCAAGCTCATCAGAGCTTGGAAGCGAAGCAGGGTCAGCCATGGTCAATATATGGATGGGAGACCACCAAAGAAAACAAAGGTCGCTATGCAGAAGAAAGCAATGACCAACCACCTCCGCTCATCTCTTGCCTTGAAAAGCCCATGAGACGGGAACTTCACGGGGTTGCCATAAGTCAGCTGTGACTTACCGGCTCTTTATCATCATTATTTTCTCACCGATGGGGACCCAAAACAGTTTACAACACTCATTTCCCTTCTGCCACTGTATCCTCCTAACAACCCTTTCAGGCAGGTCACCCGGCAAGCTTCATTGGCAAAATGAGTGTTCTAGCTTGCATCCCCCAGACAGTAGTCCAACTGTTAGACCACACCGGATCTCACAGCTTCTAATGGAACTGTAAAGTGGTGCGGCAAAGATCTGCACTGACCAGTGAGCAGCACACCACAAACAATGGTCGATACAGCCAATATATCCTTAAGGAACTTACCATGTCTATTGAGTGCCTGTGACTCTCAGGCAGCTACATCCAACACTGCCCTCACAAAAAGCTGTGTTTGTACATTAGAGAGAGAGGCCTGTTTTCCCAGCTGTAAATTATAGCACGTAAAAAGTGCTTGGAAATGTGCCACATCCCTACCACAGAAAGGCAACAATGCACACCACTGAGGAGGAAAGAATTAGCACTTTTTGCACAAAGAATCTTCTTCATAACTGAGAGAGAGTGTGAGCCAGAGAGAAGGAAGGCCCTTAATGCGTTTGCTGTGTTCAAAACCTAAGCAAGACCCTCCAAAAGACTTCCAGTACAGTACAGTAACAACAGAAATGCCTCCGGGGTGCACAAAGCTGTGGGGTGAGGAAAAAGCGCATCATGCCTAAAACAAACACTGGGTTATTATTACTCGAATTATTTATGTATTTACCTTTTTACCAAAATAACTACTATGAATGTATAGGGGGCGCAATTTTATATTCTTGCCTCAGGCGCAAAATTCGCTAGCGTTGGCTCTCTGGCTTCCAGATCTACACTGAGAAGAAACCCGCAGGCGTTCAACTGCACAACGAACAATATTTGCGTTCCCATTTGTTCTAACCTCGACCCTGATTTTGGCAGCGAAAGCCTGAGGCGCGTTTGCTGGAGAACAACCGGCGCGCTCCCCAAAGAAACATGTTTAGGATCAGCTCGCAGTCTCAGAGTGGTCCTGGCAGAAGGCAGCTCCCGTTATAAACTTCGACCAACTTCAGCCCAGCAAGCAGAGCACCCAAAACGATACGCAATGAATGACACCGGCGGCAAAGCCATCGTCCCACCCCGGCACAAAGCGCCGGAACTCACCTGGGAATTAAACCGCCCCCCACCTCCCCAAGCCACGAGGAGGCACAAACACACCCTAGGCAGGCTTCGACAGGACCCCAAAGCGTCCCCCAGGCCCCGACCTTCCCCTCACTGTTCTCCCCGCTCCTGGACCGAGACGCTGAACTCCCGAAGCTGGGAAGTGCCAAGTCATGCCCCTCACCAGGCGCCCCAGCCCTCACCAGGCGCCCCAGGGCTACCGCAGGCGCCACGCCACTGACCCCGGCTGCGGGCTGCGCTGCGCCCCGTTCCCCTTCTTCGGTCCTTTCTTGTCCCAGCTTCCCCGATTCTGCCCACCTGCCCCCGCTACAGACTGCAGAGAAGCCAGATCCCGGGAGAGGAGGGCGGCGGCGGCGGCGGCACTTAGCCGCTGCGCTGCGATGTACTCAGGTTACTGCGTTACAAGCGGCGGCGATCCAGTGCGCACACGCCTCCATCCAGCGACAAGCGACGCCCCTTCCGCCCACAAAAGTGGGCGGGGGAAGCTGGAGGAGGAGGAAGAGGGGCAGGCTGGAGGCGGCGGTGTCTGGCTCATCTGTAAATAGTTCGATGATGTTTCGCCCGGCAAGGGGCAGGACGCCCGGCAGCCGCAGGAAATTGAATTTTTACAAACAGGATCGTTCCAGACGGGTGGCTGGTGCAGACCCCAGGGACCCCTTGAAGGGTTACAGTATTTATTCCAGCCTAAACTGGGCGGTTTAGGAGCTGCGGTGGCTCAAGTGGTTAAGACGCTGAACTGCAGGCTGTGAAAGGTCAGTAGTTCAGCAGTTCAAGACCCAGGTGCCGCAAGACGGAGTGAGCTCCCGTCTCTAGTTCCAGCTCCTGCCAACCTAGCAGTTCGAAAGCAAGAAATTGCAAGTAGATGAATAGGTACCACTTCAGTGGGAAGGTAACAGCGTTCCGTGCGCCTTGGTGTTTAGTCATGCCGGCCACATGACCACGGAAACGTCTTCGGACAGCGCTGGCTCTTCGGCTTTGAAACGGAGATGAGCACCGCAACCCTAGAGTCGGATTCGACTGGCCTTCGAGCAAGGGAACCTTCACCTTCAAACTGGGCGGTGATTTTTTTTAAGGTGCGCCCCCCTCCATTACAGACTCTTGTTTTCATTGGGCTAGATCTGTAGTCTAGTCCTTAACACAGGAGCAAACCCCGCTGACGCACAGTGGGGCTTAACTTTTGAGTCGAGAGGCAGGAGATCTTATTGTCAAGCCCTCCAGCGTTCGGCTGGACAAACGCGTTTACTTTGTGGGCCGATTAACAGTCGATCCCACCGTTCGAACCGTCTGCAATTAAACACGCCCGCAGATCCCACTGATTCCTAGAGAAATCGGTGGGCTTATCGAATTCAAGTATTCCCCAACCGCTTTTTCTTACAGGATGGTGGTGGTCCTCGGGACTTCCAGACCTGGTTGGAACCTTGTGAGCTTCAAGCGCCTGAGCTGTGATGTGACATCAGAGAGTCACGTTTCAGAAAGAAGGGCAGCTGAAGTTATGACCTCACCTGCTGTGCACAGCAGACATAAAGAAGCGGGGATAGGACGCATGGCTCCAGTGGTGTACCGTGGTGAGGAATGCGCCACGGAAAAAATCCTCTCCACCACTGAGTGACCTTGACTGCAATCCTGAGAGTAAGCCCCACTGAATAACAGACTTGCTTCTGAGTAGACCTACTTAGGATTGCTGTCCTTGTCTCACCGTCCTGCTGCTGTTCCTCTCAGCATGAGTACAAAGACAGACGGGTCGATCATAACCGAAGCCTGCAAAAGCATGCAGGATTAATTCTGATATGGAACAGATTCATCCTAATCGGAAATGGCAGTCATTTTTTAAAAAAAACCACGTCAGCCATCTCTTTCGAGCCTTGAAAATTCTTTCCTGAAAGTAATTTGTGCCCTTTGACTATTGTAGGATCGGGGATTTTGTTTTAAAGAACTTTTAAATCAAGACGGGCAATTGTTGTTTCAGCCTGTGAACCCACATAGGGTTGCCAGTCTCCAGGTGGGACCAGGAGATCTCCTGGAATTACAGCTGGTCTTCAGGTTACAGAGATCAGTCCCCTGGAGAAAATAGCTGCTTTGGGAGTGGCATTGTGCCCATTATACATCACTGAAGTACCACCTCTCTTCCCCAAGCCCCACCCTCCCCAGGCTCCACTCCCCAAATCTGCAGGCATTTCCCAACCTTAGAGCTGCCAGCTTGGGTTGGGAAATACCTGGAGATTTGGGGGTGGAGACTGGGGAGGGTGGAGTTTGGAGAGGCAGGATTGCCAAGTCTCCCTTGGCCAATGGTGTGTGTGGGGGTAAGGATTGCCCGATCCAGTTTGGGAAACTCCTGGAGATTTAGAGGTGGAGCCAGGAGAGGACAGGGACCCCAGTGGGGTACAATGCCGCAGAGCCCACCCTCCATAGCATCCATTTTTTCCGGGGGAACTGGTCTCTGTAGCCTGGAAATTAGCGGTAATTTGAGGGGATCCCCAGGTCCCACCTGGAGGCTGGCATCCCTACCCAATCTAGAGCTGGCAACCTTAATACTAGGTGGCTTTAAGTTAGTGACGACAAAAGCAATTTTAAAAGCAAACCTACTCAGAATCTTTCTCAGGGTTATTCAATGGACTTAATTTTGTAGGACTGCATGTTTTTGTAGGACTGCATTGTACCCCATTCAGCCTGATGCTCTACCTGTTCACTCACTAGTAGGAATCCCACATTTTTTTTACTCCCAAGAAAGCCCACACAGGTTTGCAGCCTTTTGACAGTTTCTTATCTGGAATATAGAGATACCACTGATCTCATTAATAGGTTGGTGCTCTAACAATAGCTGTGGTGGCTCAGTGGTTAAGACATTGAACTGCAGACCGGAAGGTCAGTAGTTCAGCAGTTCGCAGACCTGAGTGCTGCATGACAGAGTGAGCTCCCATCTCTGGTCCAAGCTCCTGCCAACCTAGCAGTTTGAAAGCAAGAAATTGCAACTAGATAAATAGGTACTGCTTCAGTGGGAAGGTAACAGCGTTCTGCGTGCCTCGGCATCTAGTCATACCGGCCACATGACCACGGAAACATCTTTGGACAGCGCTGGCTCTTCAGCTTGGAAACAGAGATGAGCACCACAGCCTAGAGTTGGATTTGACAAGGGAAACCTTTACCTTTACTATAACAATGGGGTGGATCCCACCGTCCTACTTTTCTCAGCCTAAGGAGTCTTCCTCCAGTTTATATGGGTCTCACTCCAATGGAAGAACCAGTTAAAATGGAGGGAGTCTCCTTAGGCTGGAGGAAGGCTTCAAACTTTGCTCAGTGGAGTGGTAAGATACGGATTAGGACCCACTCCAATGTGACTGAAGCCTTTTAAACACTTAAATACTATTATTAAGTCTTGCAGCTGCCTCTCAGATTAGAATAACTAGCCAATGCTTGTATGAATTATGACTACTTTGAATTTACAAATGCATTTGTTTTGTTTAGGAATGACATGATATATTTCAAGAAATTATACCTACGTAATTCATATACAACAGTGGAAGAATCTCATACCTTGAGATTTCCAGTATATTTTACCACTTTTGAAGTAATATAAGCCAATTCTTTTCAGTTTTTTAACTTCTCTCTCATCTGGATGCTCCAAATGAGTTACAACAACATATTAAAAACATACAATACGAATGTAATACATAAAGAATAAATCAAGCAGGGTTACGTGTTTCTAAGAGTGGATGTAACTCTGCTTAGGACTACACCACAAGAATATTAACAGATCTTTTCAATTTTACCCTACTTGAAACCGTTCCTCTTTAGTGGATTCCCCAATATTTATGTGTCGGGGGTAGAGTATTATTCCTCACTGTTGCTCCGTTTGACTATGCAGTGTGGTCTACCTCACAATGAACAATGTCCTCCATCAGATGTTTTTCACAATATACATAATATAGGCCAAGAACTCATTTCACTATAAACCATTTATTTCAGATTGTTTGAGCCAGTTCTAGAGCTGGAAAAGGTAATAGTATGCAGAGCCCTCTAGGGAAATAAATGCCTGTCATTTATGCTGAGGGACCAATTAGTGCCTTGTGTTGACATAACGCAAAGGATTATCTGTCTGGTCTTTGTAGAGGGGTGGGGGGAAGCCATCCACAGTCTAGGGTTTGTAACTCCAATTTGCAAAGCAATCGGTAGGGTACAAGCAAACAAAAAGAAAAATAACCCTGGACCAAAACACCCACACTCTTATTTGTATCATTTCAAAGGACGATATACCATTATTTGATTTCAGCATTTCAGTTAATTAGAGACTAATTTGTCCATGTGTGTGTGTGAACTTAAAAAAAAATACACAGGACATGGAGAGAGAATGAACGACTGAAACAGGGTTGGATGCAGTCAGCTTTTCTGTTGGTAAAAATGGAAGGATCCCCTTTGACCACCAAAAAAGACTATGCCAGGAATCATGGGATTCCTAAGACAAAAGGCATGTGGAATGGGGGCTGTAGTAAGGAAGGGAATTACATACCACTGAGTTTTTAAAAGCTGTCTGGATCCAGTCCAGAGTATGCAAAATCTGAATATAGCCAGCAGTAGGATCATGTGATTTTCAGCTCCCAACAGAATTTCTGTTCCATCAGCCAACTTTTGGGTACGTATAAGTTATAACTATGTCATTACTAGGACTGCAAATTCTATTTGATTTAATGGGTAGGTTTGTCAGATAAAGATTTGCAGCCTGATCCTGTTAATATTTTCTCAAAAGACAGTAGTATCTTTGAGGACTTGAGGTGTAAGATGGGTTGTTGTATGATAACTGACTTGGTGGAATGGTGGAAACCTCAGTTTACAGTCATATCTCTCCTTATAATATTTATCTTTTGGTTTCATAAGATTCCATGCACTCCCATTGGCTGTAAAATGCCCTCCCTCAGCCATTGCCCCATCAGCCGCCACTCAAGAGTACTCACATGCCATTGGCCGGGTCCTGGGTCTGCTCCTCTTCCCCACCCACTCCCCCTGGCAGACAGCTCTCTCTCCTGAGGAAGACAGTTCTCTTGACTCCTGTGAGGGACTGTCCCCTCAGTGGCTGTTGGTGGGCAGCCAAGCTTGGTTCTGTGAGTAAAAAAACAAAGGACTTTCAGCATAACCCCTCCTCAGTGGCCACTTTCCTGTCAGAATAAATGGAAAAAGGCTCTTTCTCCTGCTTAGCTTCAGCATGGCTAGCTGGCTAATGAGATAGGCCAGCAACCATCAGACCATTTTCTTCAACTCCCCACTGAGCAGCTGACTTTCCCCTAGGGCTGCCAATCTCCAGGTGGGGCCTGGAGATCTCCCACTGTTACAATTGACCTCCAGATGACAGAGATCAGTTCCCTGGGAGAAAATGGTTGCTTTGGAGGGTAGACTCTATGGCATTATACCCTGCTGAGTCCTTCCACACACACACCAAATGCTGCCCTCCACGGGATCCACCCCCCAAATCTCCAGGTATTTCCCTAATCAAAGTTGGCACCTGTACTTTCTCCTCTGTCAGTAAAAGGCCCTTTCCACACCTATATTGGCCTTTGGGAGAAAACTCCTTGGGCCCAGTCCTGATGAGGTTGCCAACTCCAGGTGGGCAATTCCTGGAGATTTGAGGGATGGAGCCTGGAGAGGGTGAGGTTTGAAGAGGGGTGGCACCTCAGACAGGTACAATGCCATAGACTCCACCCTCCAATCCAGCCATTCCCTGATGGGAAACCATTCTTGCCAATCTCCAGGTGGGGGCTGGAGATCACTCAAAATTACAACTGCTCTCTAGGAGGGAGGGGGAGGAGATGGAAAATTAAAGGTAGGTTGATGGTTGGCTGGGAGGGAGATAGGGTTGTCAACTCCAGGTTCCTGGAGATTTGAGGGGTCGAACCTGGAGAGGGTGAGTGTTGAGGAGGGGTGGGACCTCAGACAGGTACAATGCCATAGACTCCACCCTCCAAACCAGCCACTCCCTCCTGGGGAACCACTGTTACCAATCTTGGGGGTGGGCTGAAGATGACTCAAAATTACTACTGCTCTTCAGGTAGCAAAGATCAGTTCCTCTGGAGAAAATGGTGGACTCTGTCATTATACCCTGCTGAGATTGCCACAGCAAATTGTCACTGAGTGCCCAAAGCCGGGGCACTCTCCCAGAGCCTCTTTCTAGAGCCCGTTGTATTTATTTCCACAACGGGCCTTATTTCTAGTCTTTGAATATGCCAATTTCCTATGCCAATCATATGCTGGTTTTCTATTGACAGGTAGTTATTATTTGTCAACATTCAAAAGTTTTATGCCCCATCCATAGTGAAGTAATATGTTCCCCTGGCTGGTGGAACATGCTCCCTTGTTGAGATCAGGGCCATGCAAGATCTTCTTCAATTCCGCAGGGCCTGCAAGACGGAGCTGTTCCGCCAGGCCTTTGGCTGAGGCAGCGGGCGCCCAAATATGGCCTCCCTGAGGTTGTTGTCACTCACCTATTAACCCAAACAATATGTCAGGGAACCTCTCACAGACAGATGACTTTGTTGAACTGTGATTTTCGCTTTTAATGTATATTCCTGTGTTTTAAATTTTAACTGTATTTATTGTATTGTCCTGATGTTACCCGCTCTGAGCCCACTTGTGGTATGGGCGGGCTATAAGTACAAGTAAATAAATAAATGAATGATCCATGCTGATTGGGTGAAATAATCTGGGCTGCTTGGGTGAAATTAATTTGGGGAGGTACAGTACTGTGATGTTTGTGATTGTTTTTGGAAGGTAGGTTCCAGAAAATATTGCAGGGGGATTTCCATTCTACCTGGGGCTGTTAGACTTTGGGGTAAGTCAAGGTTTCACCTTGTCCCCCATGCATTTTAACACCTATGTGAAGTCAATGGGAGAAACTGTCTGAAGATATGAAACACTATATAGCAGGGGTATCGAATTCATTTATTATGAGAGCCGGATCTGACATAAATGTCACTTTGTTGGGCTGGGCCATGTGTGTCATAATATGTATTGCCAGGTAGCGGAGATATAAACTTTATAAAGGACATGAACACAAAGGGTTTTTTTAACTTAAAATAAAAACATGCTTAAAACATTAGCACTCTTGCAATATTTTGTTTATTTAACAGTGCCTGATAACTGATACCTCTTGCTCTGAATTATTGCATTAAAATGTCTGTGCTGTTGTGATCTCGAGTATGCTGTTCAGGTGTGTATCTGTAAGCGGCAAACCTACAATGACACAGCAGCAGCAGAACTGGAAGAAGAAGCAGAACATAGCCAGTCCCACTGCGGGCCTGATAGAAGCCCTCCGGGGGCCTGATCTGCCCCCGGGCCGCATGTTTGACAACCCTGCTATATAGTGATGACACTCTGCCTTTCTTTTCCAGTCAATTCCAGAAGGATGAGCACAGAAGGATGAGTGGGGCATATCAGGAGAGTCAGTCAGTGACCTGGATCCATGTGACCAGATCAGCCATGTCAAATCTATCTAGATTTATCAAAAAAAAGTATTTTATCAGTTGACAGGCGTGCTGTTACTACCACTGTCATCTTTATATAATGATAATATTTTATATTTTAAATCATATTTCAATATTTTAAAATTAGTCTTTTATATTTGTTATTTGTTTTTATGTTGTTTTTACCTTATTGACTTTAATGTTTTAAGTCACCACGAGACCCTTTGGGTGCGCAGTGAGTAAAAAAAAATCTAATAAATAAATACATACATGAATATTCTCCCCCCACCACCTTTAGTAGAGGTAAAGGTTCCCTTGCTTGAAAGCCAGTCGAATCCGACTCTAAGGGTTGCGGTGCTCATCTCCGTTTCCAAGCCGAAGAGCCAGTGCTGTCCAAAGACGTTTCCCTGGTCATGTGGCCGGCATGACTAAAAACCAAGGTGCATGGAATGCTGTTACCTTCTACTTGCAATTTCTTGCTTTCGAACTGCTAGGTTGGCAGGAGCTGGAGCTAGAGATGGGAGCTCACTCCGTCATGCAGCCACTCAGGTCTCGAACTGCTGAACTACTGACCTTCCACAGCCTGCAGTTCAGCGTCTTAACCACTTGAGCCACTGCAGCTCCCCCCTTTAGATTCCACAAAAACAGTTCAAAAAGCCCTTGGGATTGATCCATGCTTAACAAAACACAATGATGCAAGAAACAGCGGACTGAAGGGGTGCAGATTTCTCTCTTTTGTTCATGCTGCTACCAAGTTGCCTATTAGCTTTTGCTAATTGTACATTTGCAATGTGTCACACTGAAAATATCAGGAGGCATTGAGCTTGATCCCACACCCTGGGAATGAGAAAAAAAAAAGACAACAGCAACTAGGAAAATAATAATAATTTGAGCCACATACCAGCTGCCTACCTCAGGATAATTTGTTACACCTGCAAAGCTAGTCTGGGAAATCCCAGTGGTGTGAGACTATACGTGCCACTGTTCACAGTCTTTAATATATAGCGGTTTGTTGGAATTGCGATGGGAGAGACTGCACCAATGCAGCTCACGTTAACAGGGGCAGCAAAAAGATTTAGCTGTGTTTGTTTGCCTTGAGTGAACACTAGGTTTATGTTTCTGCACATGTTCTTTTTGGGTTCTAATAAAAAAAAATTCTATGAGTACAGTGATTAAAGAAAAATCATATACAAATCAATCAGGAATGAACTTTCCAAAAACCTGATAAAATTAACTAATCAACAGAGCATTAGAGACAGTGCTGGAAATCTGCACAACTAACAGGAACATCTCCAGTGCTCTGTTGTTATTCATTTGTCAATCTTAGATTTTTGGAAGGTTCATTCTTGAAAGACTTGTATGTGATTTTTATTACTGTAAACTACCTCCAGAATTTTATTGGCATGAACACGAGCATGAATCTACATTTTTAAATTAATAAAAACCTGAATGGCATTGCATGTATCTTCAACATGACACTTTCTTGCCACCTTGAACGTGTCACTACCTGATTTCCAGAGCAATTGTGTGTGTGGGGGGGGGTTTGAATCAGAATAGGGAGCTGACTGACCCCTATGCCAGCATCCAAGTTACGCCAGAGTAAGGACAGTTTACGGTGGCTCAGGGCACTAGTGGTGCTGTGCCCGGGTTGCCAGGTCTGGGTTGGAAAATACCTGGAGGCTTTGGGGGTGGATCCAAGAGAGGGTGGGGTTTGGGGAGGGGAGGGGCCTCGGCATGGCACAGTGCCATAGAGTCCTCCCTTCAAAGCAGCCATTTGGTTGAAAGCCATTGCCCCGTTATAGCATGGGGTTTGATATAGTATTGAGCTGGCCATGTTTCTTTTCCCCATTTTCCTGTTAAGACCATTGAGATCCTGTTGAGGAGGATCCTTCTGCTACCTTTCCTGAATTTATATTTGCAGACACCATGGAGGTGACCAGTGAGTGCAGCTGTGAAAGAAACCAGCCATCTAGTCACTGACTTGAGATCACTGTATCTGGAACCACACCCCTCTCCAGCCCTCAGAGAAGCAGATTCCTACTAAATACAAAAAGAGGGTGGGGTGGGGGAGGGAAAATATTCAGGGTCAAGATCTATATTTTCATTCCAAATAAAAGTCTTTATAACCTTCCCCCAAAACAGCCATTTTCTCCAGGTGAGCCGATCTCTGTCAGCTGGAGATCAGTTGTAAAAGCGGGAGATCCCCAGGCCCCAACTGGAGGCTGGCAACCCCAGCTGCGCTGTGGTGTCCCACCAATGCAGGAGCACTGCAGCCACATGCTGGTGGAGCAACAGCACAAACCCTGCTGCCGGTGTAGATGTGGGTGTTCCCAGGGGCATGGTGGCAGCCAGGTGGCTTCCAAAGTGTTTTCAGCGTGGGAATGCCTCCCCGAACAGGCAGAAAATTGTGCTGGCAACAATGGCATTGTAGCCCATTGACAGCCATGGTAACTTCAAAGTCACTCCCCCCATGCACAGCTGCAGCCATGCCCACAGGACTCCAAGCAGCTCAGAATACTAAGAGCACACCCAATCTGCACACTCCCCCTACTCCAGCCGTGCCCCTCCTTGGGACCCAATCATGCCCCTGGCCTACAAATGGCCCTGCCAGTGGCCCTGCCTTGGAAGACGGGGGGCGGAATAGGGGCAGGATAGGTGCCCCAGGCCCAGGTGTTGTGACTGCTGGTCTTGTGACAGGAGCTGGTCCCTTTAAGAGGGGTATGTGTGGTGGAGGAGGAGCGTCACTCCTGTGGCACACCCCTCTCCGTCCCCTGCCAGTGACAGACACTTGGCTTGGCCTCCTGGACTCATGGCTCCCATTGGCCTTGCCTGCCCTGCCTATCATGCCACCCCCGCCTCACAACAACACCAGAATGGAATGCTGCAGTCGGATTGCCTCGGATGATGCCACAGCAGCGCCTGGCAACACTGGGGCACCTTGTTCCCATTTGACCACTGTATACTTATCCCCTTGGGCAACTGACTAGTGGTGCTGCAGCTGAGCCACAAGCCACAGCCGGCTGCCACAGGCTGGGCACGACACAGGATTGCTCTGCCCTAAGGTGTTATTAGATGCGTTGGCATGTCTGAAATCTTAGGCTGCCCGATGACACACACAGAGATGGGGCTCAGGAACATGGCATCCTCCTTGGAATAGGAAGTTCTGTCCACCGTTTGCACAGAACAGACTCAATCGTTAAATTCTTAATTAGATCATTATTGCTTACAAAAAGCCACAAATGCATTCAACTTTCCAGGATTGATAAGGCTAACTACTCGTGCTTGATGGTGGGATTAATCCTGCCAAATATTAAATTGTAATATCTCTTGATAAAGAACAGAGTACCCTACAGTTGCATTGACTTTAGTGAGGGAGATCTACAAACACAGGTTCGAAGATAACTACCAAAAAAAAATAAAAGAATTAGAAAAGAAATGAAAGAGGAAGATGGGAAATAACACCCCCCAACATGCATTTGGAAAATTGCTGATCTGTAACCAAATTCACACTGATATTACATGACCATGAGATTAAATTGCAGAAGAATGCTGGACCATCCCTTTTCTGAACATCCGTGAAATATGGCTTTTAACGTTTGGGTTGCCAGGTCCTTACTGTGTTCCGGTGGGGGGGGGGCTGTCTTCCTCCTGGAGTCTTCTGAAGTGCACATATTGTGTGCATGCTATGATGACATCACCCACAAGTGATGTCACACCTCCAGCTGATGTCATCATGCTGGGCACATCGGGCGTGGGCAGGGCTGCTCGGGGATGGGGCTCCCCCTGCCAGCCAGCTGGGCAGTGGCAGATTGTGCCCCTTTTGAAAGCAGGGGAACCCCCACCCCCATGAGGGGGATGGCTACCCTGTTTCATGGTCTTTTGGGGGGCTTCTTCTCTCTCCCAGTAAACGTACGAAACAGGATACTGGCTCTTGTGAATAAGATCTGTTTGTGGAATAGACTTAATGGGATGGGATTTACCCACTTCTGTTGCAGCCCGCTAAGAACTTGAAATATTGTTTGGGGAAGGTGTCAGCCAAACCCCAGAAACAGTGTAGAGGGTAAAGTGGAGTTTTTCAGTGGGAGGGCGGAATTGCTGGAAATCTATCCTGTGTGATATAGTCAAACATGTTTGTTTTGACCCATATGCTTTTTCTTTATAGGGGTAGCAAACAGTGACTTATTTGGGCTGCACTTCTCTGACACATGAAACGGAAGCACATTTTAATGAATAGAATAGATACAGTAACCCACATCTCTGGTCCAACTTGCTCCAAAGTGAGAAGAGCCATGCAGAGAAAAACAATTGTGTTTATTGGTTTACCTCAGGAACGTATGACCTGGGTTTCTGCATGTTTTCCAATCCCTGGATCCCTCTTCCTTTACCCAATGATCACAAATTTGTAATGGCATACGTTTTTATAGCCTAGAGTCCACAGAAGCTTATGCCAGAATAGGGCTGTTAATTTGTATAGTGTCACAAGTCTCTTGGGTATGTGTGTGGAACACGGACACGTACAAACACAGAGAGAAAGTAACTTGGTTACTCTGGAATATCTGACACAGACAAGAATCTTTACCCAGTACTGAGATCACATTGTAAAATGCAGAATGGTTGAAATGCAATTGAAAGCCAACCTTTCTGGTCATTAGTCAGTTCAGAAACCCAACACAAGCACATTCAAAACTACCTTTCTGCTTATTTCACACATGCACTAATACTAAGAGCAAGGCTGAAAAGTGCTTTAAGTCACAGCCATGAATTGAAAGTAGAGGAGAGGAGTAGATTTATCTTTCTACCTGTCTACCTTGATGCCATATAATAAAATTACACATCTGCATCCAACCAATGCATATTCCTGGCTCCCAATATACCAATCCTGTGCATATTTGCTCAGAAGAACTAAGTCACTCTGAGTCCAGTGGGTTTGGTTGCCAGCCTCCAGGTGGGGCCTGGTGATCTCCAGGGATTACAACAGATCTCCAGAGGACAGAGGTCACTTCCCCTGGAGAAAATGAATGTTTTGGAGGGTAGACTCTGGCATTATGCCTTGCTTTGCTCCCTCCCCAGGCTCTACCCCCAAAATCTCCAGGAATTTCCCAACCCAGAGTTGGTAACCCCACCAGTGGGTTTTACTCCCAAGTAAGTGTGCACAAGATTGCAACCTGAGTTGCCTTAGATTGCAATTTTAAAAATACTTTTCAGAGAACCTAAAAATAGAACTTACTTCTGAGTAGACCTACTTAGAATGGCTCCCTAAATCAAAGAGCGAATTGGGAATAGTTAAAAGTTTAGGATTTGGAAGCATTGGGGGGAGGATGTAATTTCCCCACCGATTTCAAAAATATTATGCTTTTTTTATACCATGGTTCACCATTTTGTGAACTTTTAATATTTATCTTTCCATTTTTTTGTTAAAGGAGTTTGCTTCCCCTCCCCTCCTGCATGGAGTGGGGGGGGTTACAGCCAACTTTTTAAAAAGAATAGCTATCAAGAAGCATGTCCTCTCCTGCCTGTGTTTCCTGGGACATGAGATCACACTACTGTAATTGAAAAGGGACTTGGGAGAATGCCACACAAAGACTTAAAAAAGCATCTGGGAAATGCTTTCACTGACTGTGCAAAAAGGCCCTTCACTTCCTTTTACCTCACATACAGTTCAGTTGTTCTCAGGGGATCCAGAGAGACTTGGCGGAGGTTTAATATAGTTAATCCCTGACTGAATCCCAGAGGAGCCTGAGAGGTAACTTTCCCCCCTTAATCACTCTTCACAGATCTCTGAATCATCTGTGAGTGAAATGTACCCAGTGAGTAACTTGTTTTGCAGAAAACAGTGGAAGGTTACTTGGTGTTGCCACAGTAACCAGTTAGAAGATAATATCTGGACAAGGCCACACACCCTTTTCATTTATGAGTGCATATAGTACAGAAAAGTCAGGTGCAAATAATGATACTACAATCATGTGGTGGTGAATTACAAAAAAAGACTCTGCTTTGTCTTTTCCCTCTCCCATAGCAGTACCGTATATAATGTTCTGTATTTATACTGGGGTTTTCTATGTTGTTCATCTTTTTTATTTCTCTTGAATAATTTGGTAAACAGATGACTAGAATACATACATCAGGAAAAAAAACTATGTAGTACAATCATTAGGATTGTGAGAACGAGACTGCAGCTGTCACTTAGCTATACAGCCATATTTCATTACACCATGTTCAGTTCCTATTTCATAAAACAAATCAGGATGGCACATTACTAGACTAACTTTAAAAAAAGAGAACATTTGTTTCAGTGATCTTATGAGCTTTCCTACAGTACAGGAATCCTGATTCCAGCTGAGTTATCTGAGAAAAGAACAGCTGGATTCAAGCCCATTAGCACCTTAGAGACCGTCCAGATTTTCAGTGTATAAGCTTTCAGGAGTCAAATCTTTCTTTGTCATGGTTCAAGCTGGTGCTGACATCAATTTTCCTTGCTCCTCCACCTCCCATGGTGGTCATCATGTTTTGTTTGTCTAAATCAGCAACTGACTTATTGTTACAGCATTGTAACAACATATATATTGGTCCTCTGAATCTCCAGCTTTCATTTAAAAAAATTAAGTCTCTAGCCCCTTTTATTGTGGAGTTTCTGTGGTGAAAGATACTGGAGACTTACTCTTCTAAAAATGAAAGCTGGGGCTTCCCAGAACCTGATGCACAGATTGTTATAAAGCAAAATGATATTCAATTGCCAATTTAAAAACAATGGGCAATTCCCCGGGGGGGTTCTGGGGGGGATGTCTACTGTGGGGGACCGGGGTGGGAAAATGCAAGGAAGCCTGCCTTGTGGAAGTCCAGTTGTTTTGGCACTGTATCAGCACTCTCAGTGGGAATGAGGAAAGCATGTGAGTCCATCCCAGTGTGGAAAACACCTGAGTTCCTTGAACAGTTCAAATGCAGAGCCACATACCTTAGTGATAAACTGTCTTACATTAATGTCAATTACTTCTAGGGTTGCCAACTCTGGGTTGGGATTGGGAAATACCTGGAGATTTTGGGGGTAGAGCCTGGGGATGGGAGGGTTTGGAGAGGGGAGAAACGTCAGTGAGATATAATTCCACACCCTCTGAAGCTGCCTTTTTTTATGAGGGGAACTGATGTCTATGATCTGGAGATCAGTTGTACTTCTGGGAGAACTCTAGGCCCCACCTGGAGGCGGGCACCTAGGGATACCAGCTCTAGGCTGGGAAATACCTGGAGATTTGGGGTGTGTGGAGCCTGAGGAAGGTTGGGTTTGGGGAGGGGAGAGACATCAATGAGGTATAATGCCATAGAGTCCACCTTCCAAAGTAGCCATTTTCTCCAGGTGAACTGATTTCTCTTGCTTGGAGGTCAGTCTTAATCCCAGGAGATCTCCAGCCACCACCTGGCGGTTGGCAACCCTACAGTTATCTCTCACTAGATCATATAGGAGAGAATCCCAGGTTTACATTGCTGCATAAATGGAGTCTACTTCTGCTGCTCATATGAAGCCGCCTCACATATATGTTCCAAGTTTTCAAGCAGAATTCATTGGAGCTATGCCCAGAGGCCCTTTTGGGATCATAAGGATCTTTTGTATTACAGCAGCAGAAACATATGGTGAAGGGGAGCGAAAAAAGAAAAAAGAAAAAGCCATTCCTTTTTCTGAGCAGCCTGAACACGAAATGAAGGCCCAAGACGGTCTGTGTCAGGGTGACAGTTTGTTCTAAAACAAATACATCTGGACTTGAAAATGCATGTTGGAAAATTGGTCCTCTTAACGTAATAAGAATAATCTCCCCTCCGCTGTTGGCAGCAAACAAAACCTTAATGATGGTATGAATCTTGATCACTTGGTGTGATTCTTTAGATATTAGTGGTTGCTGCATAGGTTGCTGGAAGATAGCAGGGTATTGCTTTTTAACTAGTGTAGTTTCCACTAAACTCTGGTGTGCCCTTTAATCTGTCAGAGATTAGCACAGCAATTAGCACAGTCACCATGTGGCTTGTTGGTAAGGTTGCTAACCCTGGGTTGGGAAATTCCTGGAAAACTGGGGATAGAGGCTGGGTAGGGAGAAGCCAGAGGAGGGATAGGAGCTCAGCAGGGATGTGATGCCAAAGAATCTACCCTCCAAAGCAACCATTTTCTCCATGGGAACTGATCTCTGTTGTCTAGAGATCAGCTGTAATCTTGGGGAATCTTCAGGCTCCACCTGGAGCTTGGAAACCCTACTTGTAAGTTTCAGGTGCCCTGGATCTCTGGTGAGACTTTAAAGTGTCATAGGGAGCAATTGGAAGCAGGTCTATTGTGAAGCGAGTCCCATGTTATCAATTGGGCTTACTCCCAGGAAAGCACCCTTAGGTCTTGTTATGTATTGGGACAGAAACATCACAGGGCTGTTCTACTCAGGCCCGTAGCCAGGATTTTTTAAGTCAGGGGGCATTTAAATTTCTTAGGGAGCACTGGCTAATCAATTTAACCTGGGGGAGAAGGCCATGACATCCTGAGCTAAATGGGGAGTCAGGGGGCCTTGCCAGCAGGTCAGGGGGCCTAGTCCTGAGATGCCCCACTGTAGCTACGGGCCTGGTTCTACTTGAGACTGGCTGAGCCTGGCACCCAAGAACAATAGCCCACCAGGAAGTAACCAGTCAAGGAGAAATGTTATGTAAATAGCCTATCGTTGGGAGTGAGGTGTGTTTGAGTATGGCAATTGCATGCCTTTTAAACAGGGCTGTGCCCCTGGAGTTTAGTCTTGTTCATGCTGAAATCACTAATAAAGTAGAGCTGATCACTTGACTTGGGGTCTGCTCATCCATGGAACCCACTATTTAACAGGTGTACAGCCATAGTGGCTGCTCAAGGCATTTTTCTGACTGCCACTGCCACCATTCTGCCTTGCCGCTCACCTCCCACTCTTGCCCCTGCCAACTCCCCCCCCCGGGAGCCAGATATTGTCACAACGTGAATTAAACCCTGCCACTTGGGGCACACGCAACATGATGCTGTGCTGGTTTTAGAGGCTTGGGGGTGGAAGCTAGTGGAGGGAGCTAAGGAGAATTATTTACTCCAGGCCCTGGATGGGGGAAAGGGTGAGGAGGGAGACTGCTGCTTCCCAGAATCCACTGCTTGAGGGGTTTGCCTCACCTTGCCTCCTGTAGGAACCAGCCCTGAGGTGTCTTGGGGAAGTGTGTGTATGCTTGTTTTATCCAGGTCAGTGATTGTCAGTACAGAACCAGGAAGGGAAGCAAATTATTCCAGAGTAATTAGCAGGGGACATGAGGGTGTGACTCTATGTGAGCGCCTCTCCCAGAGATGCGTGTGACTTCAGGAATGAGTCAATGGAAGGTCTTGAGCCAAAAAGTTCTTTCAATCACTTAGTGAAATGACAAGGTAGGGCACACCTCTGCTCTAGGAAATGGGGGGGGAACAATCATCCCCCTTCTCTTTCTGACAAACGACTTTCTCCATTTTGGGGGAGCCAAACATAATGACAGACGGGCAACCTAGGCACGCAGGCAACTTTCTCCTATGTATATTTATTACTTGGGGAATCTATTCAGTACAATAAGACTCATTGTAGCTTTTCTTTTTAATTGCAAGCCAGTAGGAAGCCACCATGGCGTAGTGGTTGCAGTGTTAGACTGGAACAGAGGAGACCTTTCCCCACTCAGACACAAAGCTCTCTCTCTCTTAGTGTTGTTGTGAAGATAACAGGGAGAAGAAAAGAATCATGAATGACAGCCCAGAGCTCCTTGGTGAAAGAGTGGGATGAAAACAAAATATAGCTTTTTTGGTTTTTGCTGTCAAGTTGCAGCCCACTCATGGTGACCTTGTAGTTTTTAAGGCAAGGATTGTTCAAAGGCCGTCTCCCATCCAGTACTGACCAGACCACCCCCGCTTAGCTTCCAAAGATCTGATAAGATCAAGCTAGCCTGGGCCATCCAGATTAGAGCAAAGCTAACCCTCTCAAAACATGTTTGTAACAGTGCATTGAATGTAAGCATAAAGACAAGAGGACAAGAATCACAAGACCACTGTAGTTCCTATGTACACTTCAGAGTTCACATTCAATTGGTTTTCCACTCTAAGGCAGCAGCGCTAATTTGTGATATTTCACTGTGTCCTAATATAGATATTATCTCACTTTTGGTTCCCTTCCGACCAGGGCTATTTTTGGGCAGAAACGCAGAGGAACGGAGTTCTGGCTGGCTCCCGAGTTGGCCATGCCCAGCAGGAGCTTATTAGCATAATAGGCCACACCCAACAGCAGAAACTCATTAGGATTGGCTACATTAGAGGTGTGTGGCCTAACATGCAAAGGAGTTCCTGCTACAAAAAAAAGCCCTGGGTTTTGACAACAAACAAGGTAAACAATCAGAAGCAAAGGTGGGTGTGGCTGGATGACCACACTTCTGACAAACATGGGGCTGTGGCTTAATATGCTAATGAGCTGTGCTGCCATGGATGTGGCCTAATATGCTAATAAGTTTCTGCTGTTGGGTGTGGCCTGTCATGCTAATGAGTTCCTGCTGGGCTTTTTCTACAAAAAAGCCCGCTCCCAAACATCATGGCTACATGAAACCCTGCCATCCAATGATCAGCATAAAGATTCCTAGCAGAACCCAGGCTTTCCCATAAATTATAGGTATTAACTACATATTTCTCTCAATTAGGTCTGAATTTTACATCATGACATTTTACCCTGCATTTCATTATTTTCTTGACTCCATGACCTGGGTTTCTTTTCCTTTTCCTTTTCACATCTCCTGTATAAAAAGTCTGTCTAGTGAGGAGACCCCACATTGCATCTGAAGAAGCGACCTTTAGTCCTCAAAAATTTATATTGGAGTGTTTTTTTTTTAAAGTCATAGATGGCTAGAAATGGAAGAGAGCCTGAAGGTCACCACCTCCCACTCAGTGCAGGAGCTCCAGTGAAAGAGCTCCTTGAAGAGCTCCAGTGAAAAGACCACCACCTGCTGAGAAAGTCTGTCCCAGTCTTAAACAGCTGAACGAAGTCTGAGTCCAGGGGCACCTTTAAGACCTTAAGGGAGCTAGTGGACTCAAACTTTGTGAGACTCAGAGCGGCTTACAAACTCCTTTCCCTTCCCCTCCCCACAACAGACACCCTGTGAGGTAGGTGGGGCTGAGAGAACTTCTGACAGAAACTGCTCTTTTTCAAGAACAGCTGTGCCAGAACTATGGCTTGCCCAAGGTCATCCAGCAGGTGCAAGTGGAGGAGTGGGGAATCAAATCTGGTTCTCCCAGACTAGAGTCTGTGCACTTAACCACTTCACCAAACTGGCTCTTTTTAAAGGTGCCACAGGACTCAAAATTTGCTCTGCTGCTTCAGACCAACAGGGCTACCCCACCTGAATCTGTTAAATAGCTGTTATGGTTAGGATGTTGCTCCTAATGTTTAGCCAAATTGACATCTCTGCAATTTTCAGCCATTCATTCTAGCCCTGCCCACTGGAGCAAAAGGGAACAAAGTCTGCTCCATCTTTTGGTGTGACAATAGTCCTTTGGCTCTTTGGAGACAGCACCCATGTTCTTTTCCCTTGGTCTTCTCTTTTCGAGGCTTTCAACCTCTGTCTTTAAGGCACCATGAAAATACTATTTATGGATTTTTTTTCCTGCAACAGGCTAAAGATGGCTCCCCTCTGGAATTACTGCATTTCACCTGGAATTATTTCCTGCATTTCATGGCTTCTTGACCTTGTGGGTTGTTTGTTTTTTACACCTTCTAGTGAGGATCTGCCCTAACCTGGATGATGCAGGCAAGCCTGCTCTTGTCAGATCTCTGAAGCTAAGCAGGGTCAGTCTGGTTAGTACTTTGATGGGAGACCACCAATGATGTCCAGGGTCACTATGCAGAGCCAGGCAATGGCAAATCACCTCTGAAGCTCTCTTGCCTTGAAATCCCTACAGGGTTGGCTTAAGTTGGCTGTGACTTGATGGAACTTTCCACCACCAGTGAGGATCCATTCATTGCACCTGAAGAAGATGGCACTAGTCCAAGAAAGCTTTCACTGGAATTAGATAAACATATGGAGCAGAAGTCCATCAGTGGCTATTAGCCACAAGGTATAGATAGGAACTCTCAGTCTGGGGCAGGTGATGTACTCTATTTTTGGTGCTGGGGGGGGGGCAGCAGTGGGAGGGCTTCTAGTGTCCTGGCCCCACTGCTGGACCTCCTGATGGCACCTGGTATTTTTGGCCACTGTGTGACAGAATGTTGGCCTAGATGGGCCATTGGCCTGATTCAACATTGGCTTCTCTTATGTTCTTACAAATGCCTGTTCACTTTTTTTCTTCTGCAAGAAACTGAATGCCACAACCACTGTGGGGAGAAGACGGCCATTTGGCCTGGACCTCCTACTCAAAGGGCACCTTGAAATTAAGACACTTGTTTAATGGTTTGGCCACTGATAAGATACACCACTTGTTTTGATGCACATCCCTATCGGATATTTGATTTTTTTTTTACTATGTCTAAGGACTTCAGAACCTGGAAGCAGCCTGGGGTCCTCTGGATTTCTCAGAGAACTTTCTAAACAGGGCTGCTCTGAGAGGGTTGCCAACTCTGGGTTGAGAAATTCCTGGAAATTCGGGGGCAGACCCTGGGTTCTGTGGCTTTTTTAGGAAGTGGAGGAAGCTCAGCAGGGATTTGATCCCCCAGAGTCTGCCCTTCTCCAAGGGAAACAATCTTCATAGTTTGAAGATGTTAATTCTGGGAGAACTCCAGGCCCCACCTGGATGTTGGTAACCCTACCTTAATAATGACTAAATCTCACCTGGCTCTACATTTCACCTTGTACTGTCTCATGGCCTCTTGACTTTGCAGCTGCAGGTCCTTTTGTGTGTTTCTGTGTGGCTGTTTTAACATAAAGTAACTGCCTAGGTGAGCATCCCCTCACCTCACCTGAGCGAGTGGGTTCTAAACAGCCTACGAAAGTTTATACTGTCCTGTAGTACCCCAACGCACTTTAATTTCATTTTTGCTAAAACGGGCCAACCAGGACAGCACAAGCCTAGGCGTGCGAGCGGTCTTTTAGCGTCACTGACTCCCTCCGCTCAGCGTGTTCAGGTCTGCAGCCGACTACTCGGCTACATCCATTAATTTACTATCTGTAAGAGGAGGAAGGTTTTGATTCCTCTCCCCCCCCCCGGAAGTCCAGGCTCTGCAGCTCCGCGCTCTGCCTGCCGCCTCTGTGGGGGGGACCGGGGAGGGAACGGAGGCGTCCTAGGCTCGGGCACGTCGGCGGCCGCGGCGGCGCAGCGCCCCTCAGCGGCGGCGTGAGGCGCGGCCGCGGTCCGAGGAGAGAAAGGGAAAAGAGGGAACCAGTAATGGCGGCCAGTTAGTGTGTGTGAGTGAGCAGAGGAGGAGGAGGAGCTCTGCTCGCCTTCGGGGCCCTTGTTCCTCGCCCGGCGGCAGCGGCAAGAGCAGCAGCAGCGGCGCCACCGTCGCCGCCGCTCCCCAAAGCGGAGGCGGCCGAGGAGACAGCGACAGCGCCGCCTTCGCCCTCCTCCCTCCCCTTCTTCCTTCCCTCTCCGGGGCTGGCTGCGGCGGGGCCATGGTGAACACCCGAAAGAGCACCCAGCAGCGTCTCTCCGGGAAAGCGGCGGCGGCGGCGGCGGCAGCGGCGGTCTCGGGGCCCGGCAGCCATTTCATCTCGTCCAGGACCCGCTTGTCCAGGACCAGCGCCAAAGCGGCGGCGGCGGCGGCAGCCTTGGCGGCCGGGCAGGATGAAGACTCGGCCCGGGTAAGGCGAGCGAGCGGCGCTGCCGGACTCTGCCTTGTGGGGGGCCGCCGGTCCCCCCCTTCCTCCCCCGGGGGCTGGCGGCGGGGACAGGGCTCGGGGCTTCGTCTCCCTCCTGGCCCCGGGTGCCTGACAGGAGCCGGGAGAGGAGAAGGAGCAGAAGGCGCCTGTCCGGGGCAAACTCCGCCTGCCTCCCGTCGCTGGGTCTCTCTCTTGTGTTTTGCTTTCTGTCATCGCTTGTGGTGGTGGGCTTTGCAAAGCGGCGTTGCAAGAGTGGGACCCGCTTTCCGCGCGAGCGGAGGGGGGGGGATTTGACCCGAGGAGAGGGGGGGTTGTGTTGTTGTGTTGCACCCCCCCCGCCCCCGGCTGCTTGGGGCTTTTTATTTTTGGAGGGGCGGGGGGGAGGAGAGGACGTGAGAAATGTGAAGTGTGCTGCTGCTGCGCTGCGGAGGAGGAGGCGGGCTGGGGATTGGGAGGCTCGATGTGAAGGGAGGTCATTTGAGGTGGAATGGCTGTGAGCGGCCGGGGAGTTTGCGGCTGGGAAGGTGCCGGGGAGGGGGAAGCAATGGCAGAGGGGGCGATTTGTGTACTGGGGGGGAGGTCGTCATCTGCAGTTGGGAACAGCTGACGAGAGAGAAACATAATTTGTATGTGTGTTTTGTGTTATTATTTTTTTTTGCCTGCTCTCTCCCCCCCCTACCCCCGTACTACGTTTCTATGCGTGTGACTGTGTAGGCGGTGCAGACAAGACTGCCAGGCTCGGTTGTGCCAAGCAGGCTAGGGGAGAAGCGAAGCTCCCCCTCTGGCGGAAAACCTGCTCTGCAATGAGAAAGGACAAGGCGGGGGGAAAGGAGGAGAAAAGTTAGGAGTTGCAAATGCACGAACTTTGCACGGTTTAAATGGGGAAATGGCCGCAGATGTCTTTCTTAAAAGCTCGGGGTTGGGGTGTTGGGCCGGGTGGAAGGGAGTGCGAACTGCACGCGGGACATTTGTTCTTTGGTAATCATTCCAGGCCTTGGGAATAATTTCTAGCAAGGGGTGTTTATAAAGGTGCCGCAAGTGATAGTATTTGGATGGGAGACCTCCAAGGAATACCAGGGTCGTAAGGTGGAGGCAGGCAACGGCAAACCACCTCTGAACGTTTCTTGCCTTGAAAAGCCTAGGGGGACACCTCAAGTCAGCTGTGGCTTGATGGCCCTTTCCACCCTCCATCACTAATCACAAGTGAATGCAACAGTTTACTGTTGGGAACTGATCTGTTGTAATTTCATGCTCTGATTTGTAGATTCTCAGAAGCTGTATTTTATTCCTGTGCATTGGTAAGAGGAAAAATTGGTAACCTGGCTGTTATTTGGATGGGTGCTCAAAGAGACAGTAGTTGAAATGAAGACTGCCATGTTATTTTCGGGATGCTTTAATTCAGTTATATCAGCCTGGCAGAGGCATTCAAGAACCTAACTAAAAGTTTACCAAAAAGCTGATCCACTGTAAAGTTATCATGTGACCTTCCCGCTATCAGGTCTGGGAAACTGCTAGCTGAGAAAGAACCTCCTTTCTCTAAGGAATGGCTCCAGGGCTGTTTTTCATTAACCATGTTTCAATTATTTCTGTGTTTAGAAAGTGCAAGGGTGGCTCCTTAAAATATCTGAGAGTTGCGAAGAGAGGTATTTACCATTGCTTATGCAGCAGATGCAAGCAGTCTGTAAACAAAGCAAATTTATCCTTGTTTAGTAAAACTTCCTCAGGACTGTTTAGGGCTGCTTTATATGTCACTTTTCTAAATCTTCAGGAAAGACACGTGCACTTTGTAATGTATGAAAGGCAACAAAAATACAAGTTCTGTGAATATGTGAATTAGATGCCCATTTTTGTACTTAGGTTAGAAATCTTGCACTTGGCTGCATTTCATATTTGTGAAATACACACTTTTTCTAATACAGAGCTTTATCTATGGGTTGAAAAAATGTAGCATGTAATACAGTCCTCGGGTTTAAAACTTTTTATTCTATCTGTAGTTCTTTTTCCTGTGCTATCTTTTATTATTGTATTTTAATTAATTTTTTCTAATTTGTTTTTTATCCCGTTTACGACTTGACCTAAGTCACCATTTTTTCTATGTTAGTTAAGTGCGATAAGAACTAGCATAGAATGAAGGGGTTGTATAGGGCACCAGATTATTTGAAATATTCATAGATTGTCTTTTCCTACACATTGGGCCCCAGGAGGTTAGGAGAGTATGCACACACACAGTTGTTAAAAACAATTGAACTATAAAACCACTTTGATCATAATCAATAAAAACGGCAAACAAAACATTTTGAGCTTTTTTTTTTGCCATCAAGTCACTGCCGGTTTATGGTGACCCCGGCAGGTTTTTTGCGCAAGAGATGTTCAGAGGTGGTTTGCCATTGCCTGCCTCTTAAGACCAATTCTAGACTTCCTTGGCGGTCTTCCATCCAAGTACTAACCAGGGCTGACCCTGTTTAGCTGCTGAGATCTGACAAGATTAGGCTAGCCTAGCTATCTGGGTTGAGCCAAGCAATATTAAGTGTGTTTTAAGAACGTTGAAAGATTTCACCTTTTCACAGCTTCTTTTGGAGAAACAGTGAAACGGAATCATAATAAAATTGTGTCGAAGCTCATTATAACCATCTTTTGGAAATGGTGAATTTAAACAGAAATTATTATAGTGAAAACAGCAAAGTTAGTTGCATTCACCAGGTATGCTTGGACTGACTCAGCAAATGGCATCTTCAGTACTGCACTGGGAGTACTGCACTCTGATGAATTTTCTGTAGAAAACGTCTGCTTTCAGCAAAACACTTTACCTTTTAAAAGTTACTTACTTTCTATAACTGTTTCCTTTCTTAGGACAGTTATGTATTTTTATAGTCTGGGTCCCTTGTGTTTATGGTTTGGCGCTTGGACTATGTCAGTTTTTTTCTGTTTGCATAGTCCTTAAATTGACTGTTGTTTTGGTCTCACATACTGTTATGTGTTCTATTTTACACGCTAGAAAAAGCTTTGAGACTTGGACAGGTGAGAAAGGACTCAAGTTTTGCGCTAAAATTGTCTGTGTTTCACAATACCTTGGGGTTTGAAAGGCTTCTGTTTGTGAACTGTTGTTCCAGTGAAAAGTCTTGGCTGTTAGATAGCAGTTTCAAAACTAGGATGGAAATTTCTGCACATGCAGGGATTTCCCTGTTTTGTTTTGCACTGGTGAAGGATCCCGGTGAACTTAAAAAAAAGAAAAGAACAGAACAGAATCAAAAATCACTGTGCAGGAAGGTCTTTGGGTTATTCCAGTTGTTTCATGCCTAACTGGTGAAATGCTTTCCATTGTTTTTATAGTTTTATTTTTATTTTTAACCATTTGCTGGTTAGAAACCTGGTGATGATAAGTCTCATTTGGTTCGGTTGAAATTACAGTATTCTCAGAGTTAGAAGTAATTATACAGAAGTGATACTTGTCCTGTTAGGCGCAGTTAAGCTTCACTTGGTATGGTTGTGGCTGTAGGTGGAAAACTATATAGGTGGATTCGTTTTGTGACGGTTTATTAAATTCCTAAAGAATATTTTTTGATATTTTCCATACAGGCTACCAGACAGAATGGTGCCATCCTATGCAGGCGTTACCTAGACCTTGTATAATAGTAGCTGGTTTGTACATATTGAGAAGTGAATCAAGTTGAAAGAAAAAATAGCTAGGTATTGATTGGGTTGAATCATTCTAAACACATGCGATCTAATTACTTCTACAAATAGTGTCTTATTTTTGTAATGCCGTGATAGTCTACAGTTGCAATTCTAAGCATGCGTACTTTGAAGAAAGTTCAGTTGAAATGGGTTAGGATTTACTTCTGAATTAACCACAGGGTCAGGCTCTGAAATGTAACTTGTTGTGCTGAAATGTTTCTTCATTTATTAATTATCTGGCCATTTGGGCGGGGTTGGGGTTAGGGCTCTGAGGGATGATTTCAGTTCTGGAGAAAATAATATTTCACAATTCTTAGAAGAGCACAATTGCAATATTCAGATTAATATGTTCTGTGAATAGACAGGCTACCAATTTAATAACTCTGTAGTTGCTGCTAAATGTAGTTGCTACTTAAGTGGGTATTGTAGCTGTATATTAGTTCTCAGTGGAGGTAGTGAAGTGAGGTGTTGCCTTGATTCTGGAAGAGAAATATTGTTATTGAGATTTTGTTTGAAAAAACTTAATCTTATAGTGGCACACAGATATCGATGGTCTCCTAAGTGAGCTATTTTGTTTCTCGTGGTCACTTTCTTTGTTCTGTTATGCACAGAGCTAACTATATGATCTTCTGGGTTACTGGAGTAGAAGTTACTACAATGGCATACTCGTCCTCTGTAAATAACAGTCATTGGAGAATGCGAAAGGTAAAAGTGAATACTTCTCATCAATATTGTGAGGATCTTTTTATTAGAAAAAATTAGGTTTGAACAATCTATAAATCATTGAATATGGACTACAAAAATAGTTGTGTAATTTTCAGCTTAAGTACTTCCATGAACAAACAGGGTGACATAAGACTGAATTTTTGTAAACCACCATGACCATTAGGAAAAGCAGTAGGGATGGGTTGGGGAGGAAAATCTTGACACGCAACAGGATTTCTTTGGAGAAAAAAGCGTCCATTGCCTTAAAGCATCCACAGATGCCTGACACTCATCTTGTCAGACATTATTTTTTGTGTCCTAGTTATAGTAGTGTAGAGTTGGAAGTGGGAGAGTCTATCTAGGTGCTGGTTTAGGATTGATACGGGCACTTAAGGTATCTTCACGGATCAGCTGCTTGAGTTTCTACCTTATTAGAGGTTGTTCTGTGCCTAAACTATCCTTAACAGACACCTGTGCAGCAGCAGCTTGAAAAATCCCCAAGAAGGAAGTTCCATCACTTACTTGACATCTTGTTATGTAGCTGATTTCTAACAGTCATTAAGTTTATCTTCCTGTAATTTAAATCCATTGCTGCTTCTGTCCTTAGTGGTTATGAAGAACAGTTGTTTTTCCTATTCTTCCTGGCAATACAGTAGTGTTTAAAACAGTTATTATATTCCCTGCCCTCTCATTTTCTGTAGACTTTGATGTTCATCATCTTCAGTCTTCATGAGATGCCATTTTTGTACCTTTTATCATCCTTGTTTTCTTCTGGGCACATCTGAACTATAGAGTCACCAGTTTAACATTTCTCCGTCTCTCTTGGCCATTGATGAAATTGTAAGGAGGTTGGAGTCACCAATGGAGATGTTTAAAATGAAGATGTTTAATTAGATTACACCTGCCAAGCTACAAATAAGAAGATTCTTTGGAGGAAGTCCTGGTACTAGTTTAAGCTTTCCATCTAGGTGCCCTGCTCCCTGATTCATTTACAGAACCTCAGATAACATCCTTAGATAAAAGCAAAATTAGACAGATATGAAGGAAATACTTCAACATGGAAAATGTGAATGGTTTTTTCCCCCTCAATAAAATGGGACATCGCCAGATTGACCTAAGGATCAACAGGTTTTCCTTCTACAATATGTTTACTCAAAACCACCCTCCGCAAGCTGTGTCTTGCCTTGTAGGAAAACAGATGTGAATGCCCATATCAATGCTTACTCTAAGTTGTGGAGTCTTGTGAGCAAAAATTCTGCTTTGTGAGCTACTGGCATTAAAGTTGTGAGTGAGCAGTTTGGCTCCTGCATAAACTAGTTTGCTCTGGAGCCATCCTTCCTGAGCTAAGACAAAAATCGGTGAGCCAGAGGCTAAAAAACTGTGCGTTAGCTCACACTAACTCAGCTTAGAGGGAACACTGCCCCATATCTTTCTCTCTGTGGGTAGGAAACAAGTGGTGGAGAAAGAAGAAAAAAAATGGCGGAGAAAGAATGTTAAGTAGTCTATCTTCAAGCTGTTTTATTCTTTTGCTCCTCTCTGTAGGCTCCATTATTGCTTTGCTTTTCAGTACCCTTCCTCCCAAAGAAAAATCCTGTTGAGAGACAATTTACACCTATCCCATATAGTATCTACTTTGCCCTTGAGTTTTGTCCTACAAAATCCTTGGAGGGATTGTGTTTTTCTTTTGGGGAGAACTTTATAGTGTGAAATGCAGTAATTTATTCTGTGGAATTATATTTTGAAAGCACAAATATGTGTTTTTGTCAAATTTGCACAATGTATAGATTTGTTTCCAAATGACATGGAATACATTTTCTTTTTTTTAACACAAGATTATATGAAAAAAATTCTTAGCTCCCTCTAAACAGATGAGCTTGAATGTGTGTTCATATTTTGATTTATGCAAAAAGTATTGTAGAGATGGCTTGCGAATCCTGTAATGATACACCAGAAGAGAGATTGTGTTCATCCGAAGAAGCCAGAAAGCAGTCAGAACAGTGCAAATTATTTAAAAAAAACACAAGAGACTGATGATTTTTAAAGCAGTCATTGTCTATATTAACAATATATTTATAAGTCATGAGTATTAGCTAAATGAAAATTCAGATTATTACACTAGTTAATAAATTGCTAGTCAACTAATTCAGTAGCGCTCTCATCTTAACCATATTCTGTAGAAATTTCAGTGATATCTGTGGATTGTTCAGGTTTCGATTCCGTGTCCAACAGGCTAACGTTGCCAATAGGGTTTGTAAAGTTGCTCTCGCTTAGTGGAACTGCAGTCTGTGTTACACATGTTACTTCCTGCTATTCTTTATGCAGAAATGAATTGGCTTTAGGACCAGCTGAAGTGTCAGCTTCCAGACATAAGGAC
The DNA here is from genome assembly GCA_029375565.1 of Gekko gecko. NCBI lineage: Eukaryota > Metazoa > Chordata > Lepidosauria > Squamata > Gekkonidae > Gekko > Gekko gecko. Next base: position 297,058,158 of record JAPDNY010000001.1, on the reverse strand, counting down.
CATCCAAGTTACGGTTCCATGAGGGTGACACCTGACAGATCTTGCATTCCAAACATGATTTCCTGTTTTGGGATGCTCATTCTTAATTGTTTTCTTCAGTAGTACCTGTGAAGAGGGCTGTTAGCCTTTGATTTTCATGCACTTTTTTCTGCCATTAAATATTTCTGGCCCTTAGGCCCAGTTTTCAGTTAATTGATGTGTACTGTTCCAAAGTTTCAGTTGTGGAGTTACATAATTTGTGGTTTATTGTATTAACCAAATTCAGTAGAACATAAGAAGAGCCCTGCTGGAGTAGACCAGTGGTTCATCTAGTCCAGCATCCTGTCTCACACAGTGGCCAACCAGTTCCTCTGGATGGCCAGCAACTGGTCATAGAGGCCGAAACGCTCCCCTGATGTTGCCTCCTGGCTCTGGGATCCAGAGACTTAGTGCCTTTGAATGTGGAGGTTCACCTCAGTCACCATGGCTAGTAGCCATTAATAGGTTTATCTTCCACAGCTGATGTAGTAGTGTATTCACCTGTTTATGATGGGGGAATATATTTTTAAAAATTGCCTGGACTACGAGTTAACAGCAAGCCTCTTTATAGTCTTCTTAATTTGTGGTCTTTAATGGATGTTCACAATGCTTCATATGTATAATCCAACTTCACAAATTTAGGCCCAAACTAGAATTACTGTTGGGTTGATGTTCTTGCAGCCAGATTCTGATGTTTGCACAGCTGAATGTGATGTTGGTGGAACCAGAGTTTCCAAGCATGTTGTGCCCCAGTTTGGCTTGGAACTGCAGCACAGGGAGGGAAAGGCTTCAGTCTGCTGCGGCAAGGGGGGGTTCCACATACAGTATTGGATTTATGTTTCCTGTTTTCAACTTTCCTTCATTCTGATCTCTCAGATGGTAGCAAAGAGCGCACAGTAATTTGCAGCTGCTTCTCTTTAGTAGTAGATATACTCATAATTTGCTTGTAGAAAACGAAGGCTTTAACACTTTGTAAATATACCAAATATAATTATATGGTAAGTTTATAAATGATGCAGTTGCTTTTGTGAAAAGTGGTAAAGTTCAGGCTTTCTAAGAAATTATGGCATATATTTCAGTCCTCCCCCCCAAGTTTCCATTTTTTGTGTCCCCCCCCATAGGGGTACATTTTTTTTCCTCTGAGTTTCATAATTTCCAGAAATGTTAACAGCAGGGGTGGGCAAGCCCTGGCATGCATGCCAACATTCTGCTTGGTATCCAAGGCCAGGTCTCCACCCTGATATCCAAGGCACTGGTATCATTCCTGAGCAAGGGTGAAGGCAACGGGTGCAGTGTATGTCTGTATCATCTTCTCCCACACTGGCACTGGCACAACCACTGGCAGAATCTGAGGCACATCCCTGAGAATGGTATGGGGGGGGGCTTGGCTCGTTCCAAATGTCAATGGCCAAGTACAACTTCATCTCTCACCCCTATTTGGTTTACTGACACACCAACATCTTCACAGGTAGATCTTGTAGGTTTATGGTATTTGGTCTAAAAACAGGTTGCTTACTCCATACTACACAATAGGAGCAATCGTAAGCAGGTACATGTAGGAGTAAGTCCAGTGTTATTCAGCTGTGCTTACTCTCAGAGAGTGTCTTAATTGCAGCCGTTATTTGCCAGTCTTTAAGATACAGCCAACAGAACAATCAATCACCATGTATAATTAAACAAATATTGTTTGTTCTTTTATATATACCATGTGTGAATTTCAATTATCAGCATGATTGCAAAAATAATTCTACAAAGTAAAGTATACAACTTAGCAGTACATTCAAAATGATAATACAGCTCCTAATTACAAAAACAATCCAGACAAACGACGGAGCTCTAGTACAATGTCCGTTTACGTGTCCTTCATCAGGTTTGTCCTTCTGTTGTTGTCTTTAAGATACTTCAGGACTTTTCATTGTCTTTGCATTTAAACTGAGTGAGAACCACTTAACAATTTAAAGAAGCAAGCTAACATGTAGTATATTGGGAGTTTCAACTTAACCTCTGGGCCCATATCTCATCATGGGTGAGATATGCTACTCTGACTTGGACACAGGTGAACAGAGTCACAGTTTGTCCTGTTGACTCTCTGTCCTGTTGACTCAGTCCATACTTAAAGTTGGAATCACCTTTGTATTGCTTGAATGTAAGTGGAAGTAATTCAATTTTTTTTAAAAAAAATCATTCATTTATCTGCCTATCTTGCTGAAACTTGAGGAGGATTAAAAAGTATAAAAATCAATTCAAACAAACACGAAGGACCTCCAATAAACAATGCAATAGGATTAGGATTACAGAATTGTCTAAGGCAGTGATGGCAAACCTTTTAGAGACCCACTTAAGTATCGCAAAGTGCCAACACGGCAATTTAACCTGAATACTGAAGTTTTAGTTTAGAAAAAACAACTCATACATTAACAACTTTTGTCTTATAGGAAAAACATGAGGTTGGTAAGACAGGGGGAGAAAGAGCTAAGTTGCCTCATTAGCAAATGTAGTTAGTGATCACCAGTACACAGGTTTAATAAGCACACTGATTCTGAAGTGTAAAGTTCTAATAGGGATGGCCATTTGAAAATACAATTTAAGCCAAGGGGTTGTGAAGAAGAAGAAGAAGAAGAAGAGGAGGAGGAGGAGGAGGAGGAGGAGGTCTCCATCTTTCTCACACACACACAGAACCAACCCAGAGTTTTAAGACAGCCTGGAGATCTCTCTCAAAGGTGCAGCTGGACTCTTTGCATTGCTACCGGGGGGGGCGGAGAAACACGCAGATCTGCTGTCACAGAGAGCTTTTACCTAAATAAGCCTTACAGCGATTTCCCACTAGCTGTTGCTTTGCGCTCCCTCTTCTCTTCGCCCCAATCGTGTCAATTTCACACCATGTGCTGGGCGGTTGCATTTTGCCTCACAGTTTTGCCCGATTCCCCCTGCGTCTACTTAGTCCTCAAAAAACAGGATTGAGAAGCTGGGGAAATCAGGGGAAGCTGTGGGGCAAAATGCCACTGCCCAGCACATGGTGTGAAATTGACATGAAGGTAAGAGGGAGTGCAAAGCAGCAGCTTGTGGGAAATCACTCCAATGCTTATTTAGGTAAAAGCTCTCTCTGAGGGCAGATCTGCGTGTATGGTGGGGCAAAGGGAAGAGCGAGCATGGAGCAGCAGCTTGTGGGAAATCAGTCTTGATTGGTCTTAAGGATGCCATTGGACTCTTTGCATTGCTACCTGGGGGGGGACACGCTTAGTGCGGCCCTGCAAAGACAGGAGGGTTGGGGAGGGCTTCCCAGAGGCTCACGCTTTAGTGTGGCCCTGCGAAGACGGGGGAGTGTTGGGGAGGGCTTCCCAGGGGCCCCAGGACTGGGACTGGAGATGGGTGGGCAGTGGGCTGGCGGGCGGTGGAGGCCCAGAGTGGGGAGGAGCCTTATGGGTGCTCCGGTGGCTGGGGTGATGGCACGTGTGCCCTCTCTGGCACACGTGCCATAGGTTCGCCACAATCGGTCTAAGGTATGAAATACCATACTGCTGAAAGAGGGTTACAGAGGTAATGTGGTAAAAGGATGGTGATGTTGCTTATGATAAACTTTACAACAGACTATAATACTATCTGTTACAGGATTTAACCTATAAACACATAGGTTAAACTATAAGCATATAGGGTAAGTGGCAATCCTGTCTGTTATAGAAGAAGAAGAGGAGAGTGGATTTATACCGTGCTTTTCACTCGAAGTCTCAGAGCGGCTTACAAACTCCTTTCCCTTCCTCTCCCCATAATAGACACTCTGTGAGGTAGGCAGGGCTGAGAGAGCTCTTTCAGGAACTGCTCTTTCAAGAACAGCTCTAACAGCTATGGCTTGCCTAAGGTCATCCAGCAGCTGCAAATGGAGGAGTGGGGAATCAAACCCGGTTCTCCCAGATTAGCGTTCGTGCACTTAACCACTACACCAAACTGTCTCTGTTATAAAAATGACCCCCTGAGCTGTTCCATTATACTATAGTCCTATACCTAGTATTTGAGCTAAGGCATGATTTGAAGTTTTAAGGAGGCATACTTGTGTGTTCCATTTAGGCGTATCTAACACTGTATCTGAGAACGTGTGCATGCACACGAAAGCTAATACCTTGAATTTTGTTGGTCTAAAAGGTGCCACTGGGCTCAAACTTTGTTCTATCGCTTCAGGCCCACCTGAATCTATTGTTTATTCTTGTTTATCTAGAGGTAAACTACTAATCAGACTAGTATTCTGTTTCTAACCTTACAATTCCAAATTTTGTTTCTTTGGCAGCATTGTTGTGTTTTGCAGAATTTTTTTTCTTTCCAAACGGTATATGAAAGAGAGAGCACGTCTTGAGAGGCAAAGGTGATACCCTTAATTTGCCGCTGTATGAACTCCGAGCTGGCCTAGTGCTCAGTTAGACAAGGGAGTAGCAAGTCCATTAGCAAAGTCATTGGAACACCTTTTTTTGTTGGAATTGCAAGTAGTGGTATATTGCCTGTGAGATTTCTGTAACTCATTTCCCTCTTTACACATTAATTTCCCCCCAAATATTTTTGTAATAAGATGAGATTTGTGGCAGGGGATTTAACCTATAAACACATAGGTTAAGTGGCAGTTATATTGAATTTTATGGGTGAATTTTAGTTGTTTCTACTGATGCATATAGTTTGAGGCTAACACAAGTCATGATTATGTGGAAATGAGCTTCTTAAGTGATGGTGGTTTAACTTAGCATTATGTTACAGGTTTTAAACTTTCACATTACCATCTTAAGACAAATCATTGAGTTTGTGCAACTTCACCAAAAACAACTTCAGGCTTTTGAGCTCTTATTTAAATCAATTCTGACAGTTTCACATCAGGCCTTTGCCAAAGTAGGGGAAAAAAATAAAGCTGACAAATGATTGTCCACTTAAAAAAAAAAAATCAGTTACTTTGTAGAATATTCTAGTTTCTTGTTGCGTATTTCATTTTTAAAAAATCCTTTGCATTTAACCACCCTTGATTTTAATTACACTTGAGTATAGCTTGCTGCTCCGTATCTTCTGGTGGTGATGCAATATTTCTGCCTTGTCTGCTTCTTCCAGTTGAGCTTTCACACTCTGCTCAAACTGGCTTGAAACCTGTTGTGTAGCTTCCCTTTCTACCTAGCACAGAATTACTCAGGACATTTAATAAAGGATTGACATGCGTCATGGTGTAATAGTGCGGGCACACCTTTAGTAGTTCACACTGCATGTATAACCATGCTTGTGGTCTGGTAGTTTGTGGTTTGCCAGTAGTTTATATTGATTGCATGTGTGTGCATATTTATAGTGAGCTTGACTTACAGACCTTCAGTTAATTCAAGGCAGACCTGTCATGTACATTTGTTTTACAGGTTATGCACAGATTCCTTTGCTTTCTGATGCTTCTAAAATATAGTTTTCTGGCTGCATTTGGGGACATCTGAATTCAGTGACAAGACTGGTGATGTTAGACAATCTGCTTGAAAGACATCTTGTCTGCTGTTACCCTTGAGGTCGAAAGCTTTTCTGGTGCCCAACGAGAACTGAGTGTGTGTCATAAGAATGCACCTTCATCTTTTCCATGTCAGACATGCAGGAGTAATCCAACAGAGTTATCTATATGAAAGGATTCCTTGAGGTCAGGAAATGTTCTTCTGTTTAGTGGGAAGAAAAAATGTCGATGACTTCTCTGAATTTCAATTGAATCTGATATCTTCAGTGTCTGCCTTTAATGTTTAAGGTTGCATCTGTAATGAGGAAAAGCTATAAACATTATTCTGTAGAATGTGGGGTTTTCTTTGGTCGCATACAGGCAATGCTTTCTCTAAGCTGCGGAGCCTTGTGAGCAAAAATTCTACTTTGTGAGCTACTGGCATTAAAGTTGTGAGCAAGCAATTTGGCTACTGCATAAATTAGTTTGCTCTGGAGCCATCCTTCCTGAACTAAGACTAAAATGTGGGAGCTGGAGGCTAAAAAACTGTGAGGTAGCTCACACTAACTCAGCTTAGAGGGAACACTGCATACAGGTTCCACAGTGTGTATAGAATGTATTGTATGATCCTTGCTATTCTTGGGCATCCTGGACTATTCCTTTCACCTCAACTTGCCAGAAAATCTGACATAACTTCTTAAAAAGACAGTGCAAACTCTCAGTTCTCCCATACCTTTTTTCTGTAATTAGACTTCCAAGTTTTGGCTTGGATATTTGATGTCTTTGGTAAAATTCCCATGGTTTGATAAAAAGCAGTACTGGACTGCAGTTTTATGAACTGGCATTGATTTCACGTTCCCCAAGAGGGGTAATAGAGTATTTCTTTACTGATAGGAGCCAGATGGCATAAAATGAGGTAAAGTTTTGCTTTTCTTTTTCCTCCCTAGAGAGATGATGGTAGTGATGGTAGCTTGAGCGATAGCCACATATCTCCTCCAGCCAAACGTACCTTGAAACATGCTGATTCGGTATGCAAAGACAAATCAAAATCTCGCAGTACTGGGCAGCGAGAAGAATGGAGCATCTCAGCTGGACAGTCCCGGTAAGAATATTAAATATTTATCTGAGGAAGTTGTCTGAAAATTCTGTCTACTGTAAAATGACACTAAATCTGCCTCACTTTGTATTGGAACTACTCATTACGTGGCAACAGCATCCTTGTGACTGTTTCCTTCGCCCCGTAAATTTTACTTTGTTCTGACCTGTTCTCTTCTGTCCTTTTCATAATAAATGAGACGTCCAAAAATGTGGAGAATGATGAGTTTGATGAGTTTGGATCTATGAGGACATGGGGGGGATTACATAGGGTTCATTTTATTGCATATTAGAGTATAAGGTAGGGAACTTGGCATGGGAATACTTTTTTTTCTTGGCATCTCAGTATTTTTTACAGTGTCTAATTGTGCGGTTAGCCAAAGCTTTTCGACTACATAAATAAAAATAAAAGTGCATATGCCACAGTCTGTTGCTTCTTTCCCCATTGCTTTTCTTTTGAATGAAAAGTTTTTGTTCATGGAAAAGAAATATAATAGCTGCATCTCTTAGTCATTAAAATATCTGAAATTCCTCAGGATTTTCTGTGCCCATTGTATACCTGGATGCCTCACTAACTATGCAGGCCCAGGTTGCCACCACTGCCAGGTCTGCCTTCTTCCATCTGAGACAGATCAGGCAGTTGGCCTCATATCTCACTCCCCAGGGTCTGGCTACAGTGATCCATACAACAGTCACTTCTAGAGGCCTGCAAATCTGCGAGATCGCCTCTCCCTCTGTGAGCCCCGAGGAGCTTTATAATCTGCCAGTCAATGTCTTCTCATGGTCCCCGGTCCCAGGAACGTCCGTCTCACCTCGACTAGGGCCAGGGCCTTTTCATCCCTGGCTCCTACCTGGTGGAATGAGCTCCCATACGAGATCAGGGGCCTGTGGGACCTTTTACAGTTCTGCAGGGCCTGCAAGATGGATCTCTTCCATCAGGCTTTTAGTTAGGGTGATGATGTCCCTCCCTCTTTACTGGGCCTCCACTCAATGGATCAGAACTGCATATTAGAGTTGGCATCTGTGGGGTTTTAATGTCAATGACAACCACACTGCATGAAGGCCATTGTGGGATTTTATTAGTGTTCTAATTGTATATATTGTATTTTATTGAATTTGATGTAACCTGCCCTGAGCCTGCCATGCGGGGGAGGGCGGGATATGTAAAATAAAATAAATAAAAATAAAATATTATGGCCAATTATTAACTCATCTAATGTTCTGAGCCTAGTGGTGGAAAACATGTGGTCATCTTTGTTACTGCTTGACCTGTAAGTTGACCTGTAAGACTGCTCCATAACTAGGGCTCAGGTTAACCAAATTGACATAAGTCAACTTCTCAAGCCAGTTTGCCTGAACCAAATATGACTTATATGGTCTTCCTTGGCACATGTTCCTTGAGAGCTCTTTTGTTCCGCTACATGCAGAATGACTACTGTTTGGTTGTGCCCATATGTAAATGGCATATGAAGTGTGGAGGCCCTTTGTTGTCCTCTAGGACTTTCAGAATTGCAGAGGTAGCTGTCTAACACTTCTGATTTTCTGCAGTTAAAGCTGAAATGGGAATGTGGAAGTCACATGAGGCTGTGATCCATGAGTTTCTGGATTTTGTAGTAGATAATATTTGTGACTCCTGCTTCAAATGTTAGTTGCACGAAATTAGAAGTTCAAGGAACTTTGGCATCTGAAAATTGAACAGCTAATGTACACTGTTAATGGTAGTCATAAATAGTCCTATATCCTGTTTGTAATTGAATCAGCATTTAAACTTCATACCTTGCTCCAGCATTACTAAGATAATCAGTTCAAATAAAAAGATGGTTGTATCTTCTTCAAAAAGGGGAAAAACCAATCTCATTGATGGAAGAAAGAATAACTCTGTGATTCCCCTATAATGAGAGCAAGAAAAAAGCAAATCTGTTCAGTTTAAAACATAAATACATTGGTTTTTTTTGGAGCTGTGCTATTCTTGGATACTTGTATGAATAAAATAAATGTTTTTAACCTTTGAAAAGAGTCATTACTAAGAGGCTTCCGGTGAGGAATTATGGCCTACTGACGACTTCGAAGAACCAGAGAAACACTGCAGTCAGGAATATTGACAAGGAAGGAAATTCCAGCTGATGAAATCTTCCTGGATCAAAGGGAGATCATGAGATAATCTACTTGCACTCCTGGCAGCTGCTGCTCAAGATGCAGAGATGGAGGTTTCTGTAGCTGGCTTCTGAGTTGAGTGGCCTGGGGTCCCAGGATTTCATCTGCACTCACAGCTGCAATGTAGCCTTTATATGGATACTAGGCCAAGCCACTGTAATTTTTTGAAAATTTATGGAAATTATTACTTTACAGACAAAAGAGATTTTCTCTGAGACAAAGACATGACTCTTTACTGTGAGATAAGCCTTTTTTTTTTTTTTTGAGCGTACAAAGTAAAAAGTTATCCGAAGGATTTATGGACTTAAACTTTTGACAGAAAGCTTAATAAAGAGGACATATAAGAAAGTTTTGAAAGGCAAAAGGGGACAATTATTTTTCTGATCTCTTATTTTTAATTTTATTTCTGACGAAAGCACGTATGCAGCAAAGTTTACTGGCTAAAGAGAACAGATCACCGTGGGATTATTTTTTTGTTTATTCTAAAAGACTGTACTTAATTGGAGGATTTTACACAGCAAAATATAAGGTAATGACCCAGACTTGACTTTCCATTGCTATGGTGATTTGACTCAAAGTATTGGAGAGTGAAAAGTGAAACTGCTTGATCTGTAAAGTTTGTAAGATTTGCTTTTGGATATTATCTTACAATGGCAAATACCAGAAAAAAACTAGGTAGGAGGGGATCGATAGACTTATCTGAAGAAAACAATAGCTTCACCGGATTTGATTCAGAAATTGTTTGAACAAATGAGAAGTAAAATGGAAGATCTTGGAGATAAGATAGAAGATAAGATAGAAGCCTTTGAAAGAAGATTGGATGAAAGCCTTGTAAAAGTAAAAGGGGGAATGACAGGAAGTTAAAAATTGGAAAGCTCTATAAAGCAAATGTCTGGTGAGGTAAAACAAATCAATGAATTAGAGAATAAAACAGAAGTTGTGGATAGAGAGCTGGAAAAACAACTAGATAATTTGGCTTTGATGGAACTGAGAGAAGAAGAATTCTCTTTGAGTTTTAGAGCTATTCCAGAGGTTCCTAACGAAGATATTACAATTTTGGCAATTTTTTTGGGTTGAGAAGAAGAAAGCATGGAGACAGAAACTGACGATGTCTGTAGAATAAACTCTAGGTTTGCCAAAACAAGAAATGTCCCAAGGGGTACTTTGGTTTATTTTATGCGAAAGAAGATAAGGGATCAAGTGCTCCACCAACATTTTAATACAAGATTAAAAATTGACAATACAGATATAATTGTTTTGAAAGAACTCCCTATTACAGTTTTACGTAAGAGAAAAGATTATGCTTTCCTGACTGAAAAAACAAGACAGAAAAAGATTGGTTTTCAATGGGATACTCTGAAGGGTGTGATCTTTACTTTTAAGAAACAGAGATTTAGACTGAACTCAGTTCAAAAGGTGAGAGATTTCTTAGAAAGATTTAAAAGAGAGCTGGAGGAGATGCAAATGGAAAGTCCAACAAAACCTACACAAGAACAGCAACAGGAAGTGGGAAAGGATGACACTGAATTAGGTGCCACCAGTACCAACTAAATTTTAAATTCCTTTTTTAACTTTTGACCAGAATATGGATTACAACTGTTTATCATGGAATATCAATGAAGCAAATGCCCCTCAAGAGAAAGAAAATATTCCATTATTTGAAAAAGTTAAAATAGGACATTATTTTTTTACAAGGAACTCATATCAGAAAAAAAGATATAAATATTTGGTTTATAAAGTTTTGGGTCAAGAATTTATCTCAGCAGGCTTTAAAAAGAGAAATGGAGTTGTTTTGTATATTAAATCTCATCTAAAACTGGAATTGGTTCTGACTGATGATCATGGCAGATTTGTGGGTATAGAAGTCAACTTGCATGGGGTCAAAACTTTGGTGTTTGGGACTCTGTGCCTTACATGATAATAAAACGATGTTTTATGAAAGACTCATGGAGAGTTTAATAGATTTACCCTATGAAAGCTGGTGCTTGATGAGGGATTGGATTGGAGCAATTTCTCCATAAATGGACAGGACTGCTGAGAAAAATATTAAAATGCTTCAAGGTAAACTACCAAAAATTTTCTTTGAGTTGATGGACATTCTGGGGTTGATTGATTTATGGAAACAGAAAAATGATAATTCAAGAGTATTTATTTATTTATTTCATTAGATTTTTACCCCGCCCTCCCAGCAGAGCTATTTCTCAGAAAGACATAGATCTTTATCAAGAATAGACATGATTTTGACATCAAGAGACTTAGCTACAAAGATCTTTAAAACAGAGATTCTGCCAAATACTTTTTCAGACCATAATCCTGTGACCATGGTTTATAAAAGAAAATCTAGAACTTTTCGATGGAGATTAAACAAACTATTGTTATAAAATGAAGCAATTATCAAAAGGCAATTGAGGGACAACGTTAGAATTGTATTAGATATTTTGGAATATTTGGAAAACATAATGAAAAACAAGCTGCATTGATTTTCTTGATGCAGAGAAGTCTTTTGATAATTTGAACTGGACCCATCTGTTTAAAGTCTTGGAGGATATGGATTGTGGAGAAATTTTTTAAAAATGGATAAAATCGATCTATACCTCTCAGCACAAATATTTATTAATGGAGATCTGACTAAACCATGTGAGATACAAAGAGGAACAAGACAAAGTTAACCACTGTCACCTCTTTTGTTCTTGTTCTTGAAATATTGAATGGAGATATAAGACAAGATGAAATAATTGGAGATATAAAGGTTAAAAAAGAGTCTTGTAAGTTAAGAGCCTTTGCAGATGACCTGATGCTGGTCTTGGAAGATCCATTAAAGGGAACTGAAACTTTAATGGCCAAATTGAAAGAATTTGGTACAGTAGTGGGCTTTAAGGTCAATAAAGAGAAAACTAAGATGTTACCAAAAATATGAAAATGCAAGATCATACAAAACAAATTTTAAAACTGAAAAGAAGGCAAGGTACTTGAGTATCACTTTGACAAATATGAATTGTATGCTATTTCAAAATAATGATGTTAAGACTTAGAATGAAATTAAAAAAGATTTGTTAAAATGGGACGAAGTTCAGCTGTCACTTTTGGGGAGAATATCTGTGATTAAGATGAATGTTTTACCTAGAATGCTATTTTTGTTTCAGACAATTCCTTGTTTTGACAACAGGTGCAATTTAAACAATGACAGAAAGATATATCTAGATTTGTATGGCCAGGGAAAAAACCATGAGTTAAAGATAAGATATTACAGGATGCGGAAGAAAGAGGAGGATTAGGTTTACCTGATTTGAAATTATATTTTGTGGCTGCTTGTTTAGTGTGGATGAAAGAATGGATTTCATTAAATAAAATAATTGATCGTTGGTGTTAAAAGGTCATGATTTGAGATTTGGGTGGCATGGATACCTGTGGTACAACCAAGCAAAGGTTAATGTAGAATTTAATAACCACTTTGATAGACATCCCATTTTGACAATATGTAATAAATATAAACCTATGATTTGTCTGAAAATATTTCTGTGGGTATCACCACAAGAAGTTCACTTTAGAAGAAAAATGACGAGTTTTTATAAATGTTTAACATACTGTGATATGTTAGAATTTTCACAAGGTTTATATAAAATAAAATCAAGAGAAGATTTGATAACAGAAGGATATGCTTGCCAATGGTTTTCTTATTTGCAAATCTTAGAAAGCTTTAAGGTAGACAAAAATTTTTGAGCAATCTAAGACTGAATTTGAAACAGAACTATGTACAAACTATAAACATGTTATTGCCAAAATATATAAACTCTTGTTGAAATTTGAGAAGAAGAGCAAGTGAAAAACTATGAAAAAATGAGCCAAACTTTTCGATATGATATACAAATGGAACAATGGGAAAATATGTGGCTGAAAGGGTTGACATTTACATTGTTCTAGCCTTAAAGAGAACTTTTATAAGATGATGTACTGTTGGCATATGTCTCTGTTGAAATTGGCCAAAATGTATAAAGGTAATTTGAGTTTATGTTGGAAATGTGAACAACATGAAAGATCATTGTACCATATGTGGCGGACTTGTAAGAAAGCAAAGATTTTTTTTGGATACAAATACAATTATTAATTCAGAAGATTTTAAAGATTAATATACAATTGAAACCAGAGTCCTTTCTTTTGGCGTTTATGGACACTCATCTGGAAGTGGAAGAATCCAATATAGCCAACAATGAAGGAGTGGTGGGTGAAGGTGCAGGACCTTGCAGCAATGGCTAAACTTACTTCACTTAGACAAAAGGCAATACATTCGTTTATTGATCATTGGAAACACCTTATAGACTTTTTGCGTGAAACAGATAATGATTGGATGATGTGTGGGTTTGATGAATAAGGAATTTAGACAATAGAAAAAAAGAGGGCTTTCCTTTGTCAACATAGAGTAAGAGAATATTTTGTAATAATACTAACATTTGTTGCAGAGAAAATTGGAAGCCTCCTTTTATTTTATATAGTTTTTCCCTCTCTTTGTTCTGTTATTTCATAAAATCATAGAATCATAGAGTTTTGGAAGGGACCTCCAGGATCATCTAGTCATCTAGTCCAACCCTTGTACAATGCAGGAAATTTACAAATATCTCCCCCCCCTGACTGCTGTTCCATGCCCAGAAGATGACAGAAAACCTCCAGGATCTCCAGCCAAACTGGCCTGGAGAAAAATTGCTTCCTGACCCCAAAGTGGTGATCAGCATTTCCATGGGTGTGTAAGAAAGGGCCACAACTAAGCACTGATGCAACCCTTCCTGCCCTCCCTCTCATGATCTTCCTAAATTCACAGAATCAGCATTGCTGTCAGATGGCCATCTAGCCTCTGTTGAATACCTCCAAAGAAGGAGAGCCCACCACCTCCCGAGGAAGCCTGTTCCTCTGAGGAACCACTCTAGCTGTCAGGAAGTTCTTCCTAATGTTTAGACAAAAACTCTTCTGATTTAATTTCAACCCATTGGTTCTGGTCCAACCTCCTGGGGCAGCAGAAAACAACTCCCTACCATTCTCTATATGACAGCCCTTCAAGTACTTGAAGGTGGTTATCATATCACATCTCAGTTATTCTTTCTTTTAATAAAGCTTTAATCACCCTAAAAAATAAAGCAAAAAGAAGAGGGTCAGAACTAAGCGCTTATTATGCAAGCTCATTGTCCTTTTTGTAGAATGGTTGTAAGTTCAAATGTCGGGCTGACTAGTCACTTCCCCCTTTTTGTCAAAAGTCCTCTCCATTTGTCTCCTGATAGTTTTAAGTCTGCCTTGTACAGTTTGATGTGTTTTAAACCAGTTCTCCAAGATGTGTGGTGGGGTCAAGCCAGCTACTATGCTCAGCAACATTTGAAGCCTTTCTCTAGTCTAAAGAGTCTTCCTTTCATCAGAGGAAGAGCGACTTAAGTTGGAGAAAAGCTCCTTAGGCTGGAGGAAGGCTTCATACATTGCTGAGCAAATTCACCTCAGTGTGTTTCTGTAATGGCCTCTTGGTCCTCTTTTTTCACCTTTTGACTATTTCTTTAAGTGTATTCCTGAACAAGTGCACAGCTGAAGATATCAGCATGTTGCTTGGTTTAAGTTCAGCGAACAAAGGATGGGGTGTTGCTTTGGGGACAAGGAAATCAGTCACCAGTTTCCATCAAGCTGTAAAAACTTTTGCCATTCTGAATGCCGTTGCTTCATCACATCCACAACGTTTGGCAAGTCCATGCCGCATGATTGTCTGCAGTGTTCTGGCCAATGGTGACGATGTTGGCATTTGTACATTTCTGGTGCTCAGTGTACATTTTTATATGTGCATATAAAATATCTTGGTAAAAATTCCAGCAACCCTATAAAGCAAACTAGTGTTACTATTCCCATATTATAGGAGGGGTGGCTTAACCTAAGAAAACAAACAATGGACTGGATTCAGCTTTGGCATTCAGAAATGCTGTTGTAGTCTGTACTGTGTGGGAACAGTGAAGCTAAATCCAAGTATGCAAAAGACCTTGTGCCTCCTCTTTCAAAAACAAAAGCAACAGAATTGCTGTTAAACCTGTCTCTTTATAGCATTCTTGCACAAGCATTAGTGGAGCAGTGCTAGCAGTTCTTTTCTGTTTGCTCATAGTGCACAGCTGGTACAATCTGGACTTAGAGCTATCTCTTTTCACAGTCCCATTCTGTGGCTCAGTGCTGTACATCTAAGTGCAAGCTAGCTTTCCTGCAGATAATCTGGATGCGGTTTTGATTATTGGGAATCAGGAAGGGCAACCAACATGTGATTTAGAATGGGATGATGTCAGCAAAGGCAGTGTTTGGGATCTGCCATATGCCAGCTGCAGTGATGGCCATGGTGTTCACTGCTGTCATCATTGGGGGCCTAACTACCTATTACATAGACCATGAGTCCACCCTGGGCTTGTCCATCCTGGGCCTGTTGGCTGGATGTGCTGTGAAAGTTCTGTGCTCAGAACTTAATTCCAAGGCATACCAAGGAACTGCTTTGGTTTGAGATTATGATTTGTGGGAAGAGGGAGGTTAAGCCTTCCCCTCCCATGTCATTTTCCAGAGGGAATAATTGTTTGTCCCATTGTGGAAACTTGCATGTATCCCTTAGTACACAGAAGCTTCCCCACTGGGGCAAATACAGATGCCTGGGGCCATTTTGGGTTGGTTAAATGGCATGCAGGAAGTTAAGGTCACCTGTTCCTCTGCATGCCTGGGAATTCAGTTCTGAGCACATAACTCCCAGAACATGTCTGATTGATATGGCTGGGATGGACACATAGAGGGAGATGAGGACTTTGTAATGTGCTGTTAGGCCTTTAGCCAAAACAAAGGAGTGTTGTTTGTGTCTCCCCCCATGTGTGTTCAAAAGAATTGTGTGGTAGTCTCCAAAAAATTAGTCCTGTTTGACTGTTTCATTTACAAAGAACATTAGAGGTTTATCAAGACATTTGGTTCCAAAATACTTGATGTCTTGATCAGGCACCAAAATAACTCAAGTCTGTGATGTTTTGAGCTGATTAATAGGGCTCTGTTATTAACTTCGCTTTTGGCCCAGCTGTTTGCTAGTGTATGGTCTTCATTCTGTATTTTCATTCCAGAAAGGCTGAATGCGCAGTAAATATATTAAGAGATGTAATACAACTCAATACATTCCCTCATAATTAAACCACAGTTCACATAGTTGTATTACACATGGACATGCTCTATTTCCTCATCTGTAAAGCTGAAAATGTGATCTACTTCTTACAGTCTTTTGTGAGGAAGAATAAGATCAATAGTGAAATACTTTTGTATTAGTCCTATGTGAAATTATTGATTATGTTCAGTGTTTAACATTTTGGAACCACTTTTATACAAGTATTGTGTGAATTGAAGGTTAATATATGTTGCAAATAATATTTAATTATTTCTTAGGTTAACTTCTCAGTCTGGTGCTACCTTACCAAATGGGCGTAGTATATGTAAGTACTTTGTATTTGATTGGTCTTGGTTATAGTTCTCCTCCAGAGATATTTTGGTGTGTTGGGTTTTTCAGCACCTTCTTTTGTTCATTGTCTGCAGTGTATTATTTTGTCACATGCATACAAAAAGGCCACTCATAAGATTTCCATTTGGTATCTTTTGCTCTGCTTTTTGGTTGTTATTTCACACACTGACTATTAGGATCATAAGAGCAAGAGTCCAGTAGCACCTTAAAGACTAACAAAATATGTGGCAGGGTATGAGTTTTTGTGAGTCACGGCTCATTTCTTCAGATGCAGCTAGAATGGGAGTCCGTCTATCCTATTTATTAGAAAGTGGAGTGATTTTGAATGACAATAGTAGGCGTAATTGGATTTAGGTGAGATATGCAGAGGGGTAATAGACCTGGAGAAATCAGCATTGGTAATGAGACAGGAAACCTAGGTTTCGATTCAATCCAGGTGGATGCATTGTCTTGAACTTCATTATCAGTTGCAATTCAGCTAGTTATTAGGATCATATATTTTCTAAGAAAAGCTAGAAAAAAGGGTAGGAGAAGGTTGGGACTATCTATCTATCTATCTATCGATCTATCGATCGATCGATATAGATATTTAAAAAGCGGATGGAGATGTGGGAATTATCTCTGAAAGTGTGCATGTTACTAAGTCTTCTGTAGACTATTAGCCAACTGTGGTTCTAATATGCAGATAGCTAAATCTGCAGATTGGGGCCATACGGAAGCTCGAGATTTTTCTGCAAGGTTGGGTTACTCACCAGGTTTGCGGAAAAATCTGAAATCTACATTAAAGTATATAGAGGGGTTTAAATCCCCCCCAATTACATTTGCATCACCTGCGCACATGCAGACGATACTCTTACCCGTTCAGCATGGAGCCACTGCAGCCCAGCCTGGTGGTGGACATTGGCAACTGTGGCTGCCATGGCCTCAGTATCGAAGGACATCGGCAGCCATACCAGCCTGGCCATGGTGGCGGAGGACGTCTAGGAGTTACTGCGGCCTGGCCACAGTGGAGACTGCCTGACGAGCCACAGTGGGCCTGGCCGCAGTGGAGGAGGACAACTGGAAGTTGCTGTGGTGGAGGAAGACTTCCAGCAGCTGCTGCAGTCCAGCCATGGTGGTGGAGGATACCTGGCAGCCATACAGGGCTCAGCTGTGACTGAGGAGGATGCCAGTAGCTGTGTTGGGCTGAGCAGTGGCAGAGGAGAATGCCAGGCTAATCCCCCCCCGTCTCTCCCCCTCCCACACTGAGCCATAAGGAGAATCCCCCCCCCACTTGTCAGAATCTAATGTTAGAGAAATGATCCTGCAAGGAATAAAGACACCAAACGTCTACCTAGTCTGTGGTTATGTTCTTTGTATTTTCCTTTTGTATTTAATCCCTGCAGATTAAAATAATAACTTAAATCTTTCAGCTCTCAAAAGCTGTTCCCTTCGAGGGGAGAAAAAGGGAGACGGGGACCATGCTTGTATAAATGGAGGCAGAGAAATCAGAAAAAGCTGTCGATCCAGAAAAAACAGATTTGAAAGTTTGAATCAGAGTTTGCTGTTTGACCAGCTAGTAAACAGGTATGTGGGGATATTCTAATAATATGAATAATTTCCAGATTAAAGCCCTGTTCTGCAAATGTTTTGGGTGTTGTCTTTGGGGTACTTAAATCTTTCCTTGTTTAATAGGAACTCCTTGAGCTTTCTCATCTTCTTCTGGTTGTTTGCCAAGCTCTTTGACATATATTCTTTTAGCAGCCTGGAGATTCCTCATGCTCTAATTTTTATTATTAATGCTAGTGTAACTGATAAGAGCAGGTAGTTTATCTTCATTCCATGTACGGTCTTTAAAGAAAGGACCTGTTGTGAACATAAATTACTTCTCTCAGTACTCTTTGAAATTCTACCTGCTAAAGCCCAAAGTCTAGATTTACAAAATGAAGCTTTTGAGTAGTTGGAGAAGTATACACGTGTGCAATGGGTGAGGATGGTTGTGTTGGAAGATAGTCAGAAATACTTAGTTACTCAGACTATCGATGGATCTTGCTTCATTGGAGAGGAGAGATTTCTTTTTGTTTAAAAAAGCTTTATTTCTAAGGGTAAAGGGTACACAGGAGACCTACAAAGTAACAAACATTTAAAACTCCATTTCGAACATCTTACTGCTAGGAAAGCATGGTTACGCACAAGTACAGAAGCAATGGAGAATCTGCTTCTTCTTGATCCCTAGAAAGGAAGTCACCTGAAACCAGTAACCAATCAATATTACAATACAGACCACTTTTCCTCGGGATTTCTCCCCATTGGTTCTGAACCAGGTTTCCCTTCCAGGTCAGTCTAAACAATAGCATAGGAAGGTAAACAGGTTAACCCTATAATGGCTGGAATCTGAGACCTTGCAAGCCATACATTTCCAACAGGTTGGAGAAATAGGTCAAGACCAGTAGCCCCCTTTTAAAGTTTCTGTATTTTCTATAGCTATAAGTGAAGTGGGTTTTTATAAGGATCCATAAACCTGCAGTTTTCTGCACTCGGAGATTCCCACCTTCTAAGATAACTGATGCTCAGAATAGTCCCACCTTTTTCAGGACCTTCACCTTCATACTCTTAGGTTGGCTAGTATTAGCTGCTGCTCTTGGTTTCTGTTTAACCAGGGGGGGATTGCAATTAGGATTTTGGCTAGGACCTGGTCCCTACTCCGTCTTGAGTCAGTGGGAGGCCTTGAGCAAATCAGTGTTTCTCAGCCTGATCTCCCCCGTTGGATGTTTAAGAAGATAAAATGACTGAGAGGAGAGTGATGTGTATCCCTCAGCTCTTTGGAAGAGGAAAGGGCATAGTAAAATATGATTAATAATGATTACCAAGCATGTGTCTGCCTGCGTTTCCCTTTTTTCGCTTTTCCCCCCCAGTCTGATTTTGTTCTGTGGTTGGGCAATATCCTGGTAAAAACATGGGTAGAACAGTTTTTAATGACAGTGACTTTGACATCCAGTGCCTTGGGGTAATTCACACTTGATCCTGGCTAGTAAACAGTTGTCTCCCTATCACTTATGTCATTTCTTTACCCTTCTCTAAAAGTTGGGTTGCAGTTGGCATTCTGTGAATTGACCTGTGCTTGTTTCAGTGCACCGAAGCCAAGAATCATGTCAGTTCTTCAACAGAGAACTTTCACTTTGTCAAAACAAGTTTTGGCCCTTTGCTTTCCCCCCCTGCACACCTGTGGAGCTCTGTTTCATTAGGCTCTGAATCATGTCTGTGCTTGGCTGATAAGCACCTTAACGCGGTGCTCTTATGAAATGTGTGTGGTTTGCTATTTTATTTCATATTAAGTCTTAAACGTTTCAGTACTGCCGAAGCTGTTCTTCAAGAAATGGACAATATTAACATCAGACGGAACAGGCGATCTGGAGAAGTGGAACGATTGCGCATGTGGACAGATACGGAATTTGTAAGTTCAGATTGGTCATTCATGCTATGCAGTCCTTAAAAAGTATTGGTAATCATAAAACATCAACAAGTTAATTTCTAATAATATGTTATGCTTGATTCATTTGTAAACAATACACCACTGAGATAACAGTTTCAGCAATAGGAGAGAGCACGTTTGACACATAATAGAGCGAAAATAGGATTCCTTTTATAATGAAAATAATCATTGCCAACAGCAGTAATGTAACATCTGGGGAAGAAAATTGGCAGGGAATCCGGCATAGTCAGCTATTCGACTGACCCATCTGTCAAGCTGTGTTGTTTGCAAGGGTGATGCCGTGAGTATAGCCCCTTGCCTATTATTGTGGATAAAAGAGTTCCAATACATATAATTGCCCTGGTGATCTCTTAAGGAAACATCAGGCATATAACTTCATATCTAAAAGCCTGTCAGAGGAACCAAAAAGTGTTTCAGTGTTACCCGCCAGCTTATGTCTCCAGCAAAATTCAAACAACTTTTGAAACGTAGTGGCACATGGGTAACTTAAGTAGAAGCCAGCTTGTGAGGCAGCGAGACTTCCTCTATTACGAGTTGGCTGTTTTGCAGTGCTCCCCTCCCCCCCCAGTAATTCTTTTGGTTGCTAGGAAATGCTGCACCTGAGTAATGGAATCTCCCCATCTCTCGTTTACTTCTGTGGTCCCAATTCCTGTACACCGCATTGCTATGTGTTGGCAAGTCCGGAGATTATGAACATGCCAATTTGATGGGTGCATTGCTGTTTTGTGTCCCTGGAGAGTTCTGCAGTGTTGATTGTGACCTCTCTGGTGTGGCTGCATACTCAAGTGCAGGAGTCATGTTATGAAATAAAAAAATTGTGTGATACAAACTTGTATGTCTAGTTAGTGTGTGTGTGTGTGTACACATGTATATGTAAAGATTCTAAATAGTTTGGTTGACTACCATTTGCTTTGTGTTAGTTGTAAAGAGAAGCAAAATATCCAATATTACAATTATTTTGCTTTTTGTTTCAGAATCATTTTTTTCTTTTGTCTACCTTTTCCCGCTTTCACTAGGTATTTATCCGGTTAGCTCTGTGTCCTGGAAAACACTGTGCATCCTATTGTTCGTAATTCAGGTTATTGAACATAATGCAGATTATTCTTACTCTAGGAAAACATGGATATGTATTCACGTGTAAAAAGGAGGAGGAAATCGCTGCGAAGAAATAGCTATGGAATCCAGAACCACCATGAAGTGTCCACTGAAGGGGAAGAAGAAGGTAATGATGACAGAGGTTAGCTAGTTTTGGTATATGCTGTTGAAAGTGACTATGCAAAGAAGGCAATATATGAATGCTAAAATATGTCAACACACAGATGTTGCTATGGTCAAATTATATCTATCCCAGGGAATGAAATAATACCCTTGTTGCCTCAGTATTCAGTTAACTTCCTAAAGCTCATTGTCTTCTCCATTTGATTTTAAATCCTGTTATCACCTATTGCAAAAATTTATCTTGGTTTATTAAGCAGAATACCATTTGAGCTATAGAATACTAACATTTTATAAAAGCAACTTGTTTATAAAATTGTGGTGGGAAGTGCTGTCAAGTAGCAGCTAACATAGCAGGCATGGGACGAACAGAGGTGGTTTGCCATTGCCTGCCCCTGCAAAGCAACTCTGGGCTTGGTGGTCTCTCATCCAAGTACTGACCAGAGCTGATCCTGCTTAGCTTCCAAGATCTGACCAGGTCGGGCTACCCTGGGCCATCTGGGTCAGGGCTTGAAAAATTAGGAGACTTTTAAAAGATGCAACAGGAGAGCTGCCTTTAAAATTGTTTACTATTTCTGTGGGTCTTTTCTTTCTAGAATCGCAAGAAGAAGATGGAGATATTGAAGCAGAGGAGGCAGAGGGGGAAGAAAACGATCGTCCCTATAATCTGAGACAAAGAAAAACAGTGGAAAGATATCAGGCACCCCCTATAGGTAAGAAAGTGAGCGAGCTGAAATCTGATTTCATTCGTGATAGATACAGCCTATTGTAGCTGTATTTCTAATATTTGGTCAGCTTAACTTTACTAGTGCCATTATTTCTAAGGCCGCCCCAACTCTCTGTTTTGCTAGTTGACTTGTATCTCAGGTTTTCATCTGTGGATCAGTGTCTCTGATTCAGCAGCAGAGAAACTTCAACCACCCCACCCTTCATCTGGCTAGAAAAATAATGCTAATATCAGTGTTTCTTCACCTGTATGCCTTGGGAGTGTACAGTGGGTGGGATTCTGTTAGGCAACTCTGTGGAGTTGTGACTTGCTCCGTGCAAACTGCATAGGTGTGATGCATTTTGCTTCTGGCTTCTCTGTACATTGGGATGAGGAGATGGTTTTGGGCTGACATGATTCCTGCCTTTTCCCATTGCAGAGAACTTGGAGATCTCACTTACTTTACCCTGTACTTATCTGCAAGATTATCTGTGGTAGCCTAAGGGTAGGATGTATATATTTGACTGTGTAAATATTTTGGATGCTATCCCATAGAAATGACACATACTTAGAAATCATTTGGACTTGAGGTAACAGAGGAGATTGCAGATAATAGGAAAATGCTGGCGCTTGACTTGCTTACATAAATATCTGGCTCATGAGTTTTATCATGTTACTTAACAGTAAGGACTTGTATAGGTCGTGAACAGAATTCTATGCGGAATTCTCCAATACATTGTAAATCAGTTTGTCAATCTTGTGTTATTCAGTACCCGCTCACCAGAAGAAAAGGGAAAATGCGTTGTTTGACATTCATAGGTCTCCTGCTAGAAGAAGCCATATCAGGTAAATAACACATTTTCCAGATATGTTTTCTTAGTTTTGGGGTTTTTAGAAAGAATTTCTTGCTTAGAAAATTACTTAGTTAAGCAATTGCATAAAAATAAAAAAATAAGCAGATGCACTTCGATGCTTTTATTTTGTTATTTACAAATAAAGAGTGTGAATGTTTTATTACATGGTAGTAATACTGAGAGTCCTATTTTGGTTTTCACCCTATCATGTGTTGCATATTTTCCTTCTCATATATAAAGTATTCCTTGGGCTATCAGACTTCTTCAAAAAAGAAAGTATGAAGGCAAGCTTTCTTAGCAGGCTGTTTGCTGCCTGTGCTCTTTATGAAACTGAAGACAGCATAATCTTAAGATTTGAGTGTTTTACTGCCATTTACTTGTTAGCCAGGGACAGCAGAGTACATGCTGTTCCTCACTGAAATGGTTTTTGTTTGTTTCTATAGGAGAAAAAAGCATGCCATTCATAGCAGTGATACAACCTCATCAGATGAAGAACGCTTTGAAAGAAGAAAATCTAAGAGCATGGCAAGAGCAAGGAACAGGTACGAAATTTTTTGCTGCTTTCAAAATTAACCTTGAAAAACAGTGGGGCGGGGGAGGAGTTGATCCTGTAAGTCTGACTGGTCACATTTTTTTCATTTGTAATGATATACAAAGCTGTCTTTTTATGTTGAGTCAGACTATTGGACCATCTAGCTCAGTAATATTGGATCTGACTGGGAACTTTAAGAGTAAGATAGCTATCTGGTATGATTAGAACTGTCCTCTTCCACATGGTCCTGTCCAGGAATTAAGATCACAGGGAGAGGCCCTCCGGGCCATCCCATCAATCAAAGAAGCTTGTCTGGTAGGTACACAAGAAAGGGCCTTTTCAGTGTTGGCCCCATGATTATGGAATAATTAATAATTGTATGACAGTGTGTTTACTATAGCCAGGAGATCCTAAGATTGTCTGGCAGCCTGAGGTTTTAGCATTTTTAGCATTATGCACCACTAGGTGGCAAGCCAGTCTTTATTTTTAAGGCAAGAGACATTTCAGAGCTGGTTTCCCATTGTCTGCCTCTGTGTCATGCCCCTGGTATTCCTTGGGGATCGCCCATCCAAATACTAGGCAAGGCTGGCCCTGCTTAGCTTCTGAGACCTGATGAGATCGGGCTAGCCTGGGCCATCCGGGTCAGGGTGCAATTATGGAATTACCTCCCCAGGGAAGTGTGCCTGACCCCTGTACTTTTACTTTTTAGGAAGCGGCTGAAGATGTTTTTGTTCAGGATGGCATTTGATTAGCTTAGGGTTTTTTCTGTTTATTGTAAATATTGATTTTAATTCAGGGTTTTTATTCCATGTAGTCTGCTTTTTACTCTGTTTATATTATAAGCTGCCTTAAGGTTCCAGAAGGCAGAAAGGGGGCTGATATTTTAAAGAAATGAATAGAAAGTATCCACTTTTTTATTTCATTCCTTCCTTCTGAGAAGGCATTCACTTTCCATGCAGAAGGTCCCACGTTCAGTCTCTGGCATCTCTAGTTAAAAGGCTCAGGTAGTTAGTGGCGTGAAAGACCTTGATCTGAGACCCTGGAGAGCTGCTGCAAGTCAGAGTAGGCAACTGTAACTCTGATAGACAAGTGGTACGACTCAGTGTAAGGCAGCTTCATGCGTTCTTCATGTCAATTTCCCCCCATTAAAACTAGCACATTTTTAGTGCATTATTCTTGGGTCAGTTGTTTATACATTTTGTATAACCGGTATATAGTGTTAAAGAAGAAAAAGCCGCAAAGGCAGGAATAAAAACAAGGTAACCTGAATCCAGTGGTAATGTGCTCAATGAGGACATCATGAAAATGGCCCTAATGTAAATTATATTTTAAAAAAATTACAAGAAAAGGGGAAAAAAGAAAATGGCCCTGCTTTCTACTAAGTCCCAAGCAGAGGTTTTTCTTAGTCTGTAGCCTTGAGAATCCTCTTAATTAAAGACTATGGGGACTGAACCTGGGATGTTGGGAAATATGTGGCTTAAGCTCTCTAGGCCCTCTCTGGCAAGACATTTCTGTTCTATGGATTATGTGTATTCCGATGCAGGTAAAACCCATCTTGCTTATAGTGGATTTGTCTTTAGCTATCTGCACATGACCTTTCCTAACATGTACTTCCTTTCTGATGTGTGAAGTGGCCTACTGAGTCAGATTTCTGGTCTGTCAGAGTCAGCAATGTCTACCACAGGTCTCAGCGTTAATACCAGGTTAAATTGTAACACATGAAAAATCCAACCACCTGTGGATTTTGTGGAGCAGGGCTTTCCTATTTCCCCCTCCCAGTGTAGTCCACTGCATTCCCCTCTTCTCACTTACGTTCCTAGAGGTCCATAGACCTCAGAAACAGCATTGAGGGTAAAGTTGGAGTGGGGAATCAACAACAGTTGCTTCCCGTCCCTCAAAGTCTTAAGTGCCTTTCAGTCTTTGAAATTTGCGTGACTGGGGTACATGGCATTCTCTGCTCATATGCATAACTTGTAGCCTTGCTCAGCATCAAACCAAATCCAGCCTTGTTTGGATTTTGTCTCAAGCAGATGTCTGCCTATGAACTTCAGAGCTGAAGACTTGGCTAGTGGAATCCTTCGCGAGCGAGTGAAAGTTGGTGCAAGCTTGGCTGATGTAGACCCGATGATCCTCGACAAATCAGTATGCTCATTTTGTCTTTTTATTTTAATAATAACACTTTATTTAAGAAAATATAAACAGAGTTCAAAACAGGTAAGTCAACAATAGATAACAGATACAAGTATTAAGATGCTCCTACATTTAAATCAAGGTTGCAACAGTTGTATTTACAAACAATATTCTATAAAATTATAAATTAAAAAAACAAATATTTTACCAGAGGTTTAAATCATTAACAGTTGCAGGAATTTCATATTGTTTAATCAGATATTCTAAAACAGGGAACCAGATCATGGCAAAATTGAATGCAGATTTATATGTATTAGTTTCCTGAATTTTTTCAGTAATCTTAGACTTTATATATATCTTCCAAAGTTTAGTGTGCCAAAGTTTGTAGGGCTCTTGTCGCTTTTCCAAAGTAATGCAACCGCATTTTTAGCAGCTGCTAAGAGAATTGCAACTCTCATATTTATATTACTAGAATGAAAGCTTGATTGCCATCCATTTAAAAATATGTGTTCAACTGTACTTTGTATTGTTTGACCAGTTATATCCTCAATTTGAATTATCACGTCTTTCCAAAACTGTTCCAACTTAGGGCATTCAAGCCAGCAATGGGTATAGTTTCTCATTTTGTTTTTTTTATAATCTGTGCACCTGCTAAAGGAAATGATAAAACTTGAGCTTAGACACACAAATACATTTAAGTTAAATAAATATTAATTGGGTCAGTGCTTCCAGACTGCTTTTTGTGCACTGTTCATTGCAGGTGCTAGACCAGATTGGGTAATATTTGTTTTGAAGACACAGTAGCACAAAATGGACAAAGGATACAATGAGATTTGACTTTACAGTTGATCAAAGCCAATATTTCATAACTCTTGTTAATCAACCTAGTTTTGAGTTTGGCCTCTGACCCAGTGCCAGTTGAAGGCGAAACCAGCAGAGCAAAAGTTGTTTCCTTTTCCCTAGGTGCGCTTTGACAGCATAGGTGGATTGAGCCATCACATTCATGCACTTAAGGAAATGGTTATATTTCCTCTTTTATATCCTGAAATCTTTGAGAAATTCAAAATTCAGCCACCGAGGTAGGTATATTTTATCATATGTAATTTATTTGTATTGTATTTTTTTCTGAGCAAAACCTCAGTCTTGCTTTATAAAGCAAAAATCAGCAACTGGCCGTCTCTTTGCCACGTACAGCCTATAAGGTGTATGTACCTTCTGGGCCCTCACCCAGAGCTGTGAGCCTGGAGTACAGACAGTGGTTATAAGACTAGCTGGCATGCTGAGTGAATCATCCCCCATCATCTTGCAAAGCTAGTCACTCAGAGTTCTTGTTGCAAAGGATAGGGAAGAAAGAAAAGCGCTCGTTTTCTCTATCTGCATATGTATGTTAGGCTCTTTGTGAAGGGTAAGTTTTTTAGATGTGATTTAAAAGCAGAATAGCATTTTGGATTAATGCTTTTGACTTTGGAAGATGGCTATTGAATGAGGTTGTTTTTTTTAAAGACAAATGCAAAGAAGTCAATGGAGATGAGATTTTTATTTAGTCATTCAGAGCCTCTAAAAGTATTTCATGAAATTGTCAAGAAGCACTATTTTGGTGACCCGACAAGTCTGTATCGGTGGGAGATGGCCAGGACAACAGCTTCTTTTTTTTCTTTCTAAAAAAAGAAGTGAAATGGTTCAGTTCAGGCCTCCCAGTCTTTCTCTTGTCATGCATTTGTTGGTCTTCTCTCCCCCCTGGTTGTAGTAAACTGTCGAAGGCACATTTATATAGGGGTTGAAGAAGTTGAGATATTTTAATCTTATAATGCAAAGTAGCATTATAATTTTTATCTCTGCAAACAATATTTGGACAATCATCTGATGTTGTTTTTAACTTACGGTTCTTTTATATTGTGAAACAGCTAATTGACCTGATAAATTAGGCACTAGCAAGACATGAAAAACATGTTTTGTGTTCAAATAGCCACAGCAAGATTTTTCTTAAGTAGTTTGGAATAAAGAGAAATTATAACTTTTTAAAAAGGTTGTCTTTTTGTAGTTTTGTAGTATTCTGCATTTTTTCGAAGCATTCTGAAAAGATGGGTGGTCATCTTCTCTAAGTGGGTGGGAAATATAAATATCATACAAGACACAAAGATATGGTGATTACAATGTTTGTCCATTTGTCTTCAGGGGCTGTTTGTTTTATGGTCCTCCTGGAACAGGTAAAACTTTGGTAGCTAGAGCTCTGGCCAATGAATGCACTCAAGGAGAGAGAAAGGTTGCGTTCTTTATGAGGAAAGGAGCAGACTGTCTCAGCAAATGGGTTGGTGAATCTGAACGGCAACTCCGACTCCTGTTTGACCAAGTTAGTATTCCAGATTTATCTTCAGTAGTTTCTTTTAGGGCTGAACGTGAACAGGGAGGGAACCAAATCTTTCAATAATGGCTGAAAATGCCCTCCCCCTTGGGGCATTTTCCCCTTGGGAAGGGGGGGTTGGAAGTGAGTCAGAATCTTCATCCATTCAGAATAACGGCAGTGCAATGCAGGAAATGCCCCCCATTTTCCAAACTGGTCGTATTTGTCCTCATGTCACCAGATCAGATTGTCTGCATAACATCATGAATATCACTCCAAGAAAGGCAATCCTTTTTTAAAAAGAAAAGTATAGAGTTAGCTTCATAGCAGAAATAGTGGCTGCAAATAGTTATGAAAATCATCAAGACTGGTACACATAGTGGCTTGGTTTTGCTATGTGTTGTGGTGGCATCCTTCCCAAAGCGCTACATGTGCCAAATAAACATTTGGTGCAGCTCTAATTTCATTGTATCAGTATTTAATTGCACAGAGTAGGTACATCCATATGAAGGAAACTGAGTGGCATCTCTAGAGTCTGGATCTCCAGTCTGGAGAGATGTTTAAGCAGGAATGTCAGTGTTTTTGTATCTAAATAAGTTTAAGGTACTGGTGGAGATGCATATTTATCAGAATATGTTAGATGTGATAGCAAGCTGCTAAGAATTTTTGTTGGAGCTCAAGTACAAGAACATCATTAGTAGAGTATGAGTGAAAATGCACAAGAGACCAACTTTGCATGATTGATTTTGTAATTTCCAAACGCATTCTATATAAGGAGGAATTCCGGGCTTTTTTGTATGTAATGTCATGTCTGTATGTCAGAAACTGGATGACCCATTGTTAGATAATCCAGTCACTGAAGTTTACACACACGTGCAGTTTTAGTCCCAGTCAGGATGGACCAGGTTGGGGCTAGCAGATGATCGTGGGAAGTGTGATGGAAGAAAGGTGCCTATATTTTTTTCATGAGTGCTTCGTTTTATTTGTGCAGTACACTGCATACTGAGAGCAGGGGCAACTGCAATGCCATAAAAAGGTATGCTGTAATTTTGATTCTAACAGATCTGGAACAATCTTTTCTGTTCTTGTGGCCATTCCGTTCTGCAGATGGTCTGGGAAAGTAGGCTGGTCTGTTCTCTTCGTGAGTGTTCAGACTCTGTAATAAAGTTGGAATCACCTAGCAATAAATCTTTGCAGACAAGGAATTATGTTGTGCAGTGGGGCTTTTGTGAGTTCATTGACCCTTAAACTGAAGGAAGCATGTGCTTTGTAAAAAGAGGCAGATTGTCAGTGGTCTCTCTGCCTGTCCATGATGAATGCGATACAGGAGTAAAGTAATACATGAAGTACACATGGGGCCTCATTTCCTGTCAAGTGCATTCAGAAGGAGAAAAGGGTTTCAGCACCTTGTTAATAAGTTAATTTCTGTGATAGATATTACTGAAATGAAACCCGAGTACCTTTTGGTTAATGTGGCAATCTTTGTGGAGTAAAGGTGGTGCCGTCTTTGCAATAGTTTAAGTTAGAGATGCTGTTCAAAAAGACATAAGAAGAGCCCTGTTGGATCAGGCCAATGGGTACCTCTGGTTCAGCATCTTGTCTGACACAGTCGCCAACTGGTTACTCTGGAGAGTCAGCAATAGGGCGCAGAGGCCGAGGCCTTTCCTGTTGTTGTTCTGCATGAGTGGATGGTTGTGCCACCTTGGAAAGGAATAGGTTGTTACAGAATGCAAAGAACTGTAGTTTTTTCTTTGAAGCCTTGCTGTAGATATAGAATAGTATAACTTTGACCTCTTGAATCCTGTCAGTTCTGCCTTGGAAGAGCTGTGTCAGTGCCCTGCTCCCTCTGGTATAGAGTATAAAACAGCCCTAAAATCTCTTTCAGGAGATGACTCAGTGCAGTGGTTTTCAACCTCTTGTATCTTACATCAAACCAGTAACTAACAAAGAACTCAGGTTCCATCATGATAGAAACAAAAAGCCCACCTTTTCCAAGAAGGACATTTATATGTTTAGAGGCATTTAAGGACATAGCAAGATTGTGCAAGTGTAATGGATAATCTGTGGCAGGTAGGGTTGGCAGGAAGGCGCTTGCTGGTGGGCAGGGGTAATGGAGTTGAGAGAAACACCTAGTTTCCAAGTTTTTTACAACCATACCAAAAGTCAGAAGTTAATGGATAAAGCAGGGAGAAGAAATACTGGAGATCCTGAAGAGGACAATAAAAGGAATCTGAAGTTGTGCAGCTAAAGCTTATAAATTCTGCATATGAAAGCATGTGATCTTTCAATATATGTGATCTTAATTCAGTGGGGAAAATTTACAAGCCTCTATCTTTCTTATCCAGTGCCATTCATACAGATGTCATAAAAATGACTGGAAGTAGCTTAGTGGAAATGGTCACAGTGTCCATTGTCTCAGAGTGGCTTTAAGCAGTATTTATCTGATACCAACTTTATATGGGCAAATCTCCCGAACAGGGGACCTTGTTTTATAAAGGTCCTGAATTTCCTTATTTGTAGCAGACCAAACTTCTCTGTTCAAAAACGATTTTCCTAAACTCCAGCTTCTAATACTTGCACTGCTCTCATGTGGCCCACAGATTGTTACAGATGCATGATTGACAAAGGTCATCAGACTTACAATCACGTCAGTGGACTTAAAATCACATCTTTAAACTAAGACATGATTTCCTGTGGAAACAACATAACCCCCCCTAATCTTGAATACATTTTATATGGTACAGAATAAAATGTGTAGACTCTTTGACCTGAATGGAAAAGTTTTCGGGTTTCAAACATGGTTTCCCTTGATTGAACAGAGAAAGGTTTTAGGCAAGGATTTTAAAGTAGCATTATTTGTTGATCTATCAAGTTTTGCGTCCAGAGCACCATTAAAACTTCACCTGACCAGAATTATCTAGAAGTGCTCTAGGGCAAGTTTGTTTCAGTAACCGAAGATACAAAAGCCCTAGAGTTTGGAGTATAAATAAATGTGTTTCATGTTTCTGATAAAGAATGTTTCCTGCTCACCAGGCATACCTAATGAGGCCATCCATAATCTTTTTTGATGAAATAGATGGCTTGGCTCCAGTCCGTTCAAGCAGACAAGACCAGATTCACAGGTAATACTGATTTAACCATATAAAAGTGCTAATTTTTAATTTAATCTGGGCTAGGATAAATTTCTTGCCTATTGGGAAGGGGGAGTTTAGGATTTTAAAAAGGCATTTAAAACTCACTACATAGTTCTACGTGTTGGAGCCAGTGAACTGTGACTGGGGTGGATCTGCTCATAGAGTGTGAAAATAAGTACTGCTTTTGGGATCTGGGGAAGGAGCCATGGCTCAGTGGAAGAGCCTCTGCTCTGCACACAGAAGTTCCCAGGTTCAATCCCAAGTGTTTCCAGTTAAACATTTTGGGATCTGGTGGTTGTTGAGTGATTTAATCCCTGGCTTCTCCAGGCATAGGACCTCAGGTACCAGGTGTTAGAGGAAGACTTCCCTACTTGACACTGGAGGCCCACTGCTGGTCAGAGTAGATGGTACTGAGCTGAATGGACCAATCTTCTGAGCTGGTATAGGGCAGCTCCATTGTATGTTTGCATACATGTTTGAGTGATGATCTAGATAAAGAGCTAAATGGAAGTTCAGTAACACCTTAGAGATCAGCAAGATTTTTTGGATATAGGTAAAGAAGAGGAGCTCATAATAGTGGCTGAGCTGTACAAAATTCTAGTTCAGCAGTTTTGTGATGAAGTCACCATTTGAAGTACTTTTAATGAGTAATGGGTGCTTTTAAGGTCAGCAGCAAGTAGTGCCTTTGGGCTCACCTTAAGTCTTAATGCGCTTGATGAGCATGGACTAATTAGTTTGTAATGGGACCGTCCATGTACTTTCTGCACTGCTGTTGATATGTTTTTGGAAGTGGTGCCTTTGCATGTTTTAATCTTTCTGTCTAAGTGAAATTAATTAGAAAATGTTCTTTTAGCTCTATAGTATCCACCCTGCTTGCTCTCATGGATGGGCTGGACAACAGAGGTGAAATAGTTGTCATTGGTGCTACAAACAGACTTGATTCTATAGATCCAGCACTCAGGAGACCCGGTCGCTTCGACAGGGAATTTCTTTTCAGCTTGCCAGATCAAAAGGTAAAAAAAAAAAAGTTAAAGGACACATCTAATTGTTTTTTAAGCTGCATGAAAAAAATTCCTTAGATCCTCTCATTAAAAGAAACAGTGATCCTCTCATTAAAAGAAACACAATACTCAGCGCACTTGAAAGTATAACTATTTTGGGCAAAAGCCAACATGTATTTGAGGGTGGTTAAGCCCATTAAACTCTGCGATGGTCTTTACGATTAAATATGCCAATATTTAGATGCAGTCCTCTTCTTCTTCTTTCCCCACGCTTCCAATTCTTTAGGCTTCTTTTGCTTTCGTTACTCAATTGCCTATGCCAGTTTTTGAAATGAAACAAACTATTACTAGTTCCAAAATAGGCTATTTATCTTGTTGTATTAGTTTTGCAAAGAAACTGCCTCTGGGTAAGAAGTAGTATTAAATGGGCTAACCTTTCTCCACACTGGTAGTGTCAGTGGAAATACCAGTTTTCCCATGAGAGTAAGAATAAATATAGCTCTTCATTGCCAGTGTGGTATAGTGGTTAGGAGAGGTAGCCCCTAACTTGGAGAACCGTTTTTGATTCTCCACTCCTCCACAAAATGTCTGCTGGGTGACTTTGGGCCAGTCATAGTTCTCTCAGAACTCTCACAGCCCCATCTACCTCACAAGGTGGTTGTTGTGGGGAGAGGAAGGGAAGGGCGTTTGTAAGCTGCTTTGAGACTCCTTAAGGTAGAGAAAAAACCAACTCCTCCTCTTCTTCACAATGTGAACTGGCTTGGAATTTGCTGGAAAGATCCAGGTTATACTCAGGAATTGAAATATCATTGCTTGGTCACAGGTACAACAGCAAACCATAGTTTGGTGCTATGGGAAGAAGCCTGGGAGATCTTTGGGCTTGCATGCTTTCTCTTCCCCTTGTGTACGGACAAATGATTAATTGGTTCTGGGTTGTATGGTGAGCTGCGCTTTGCTATTAAATCCCAATCAGCAAGTTGTGGGTTTTAGGCCTGACCTGTGCTGAAAATTTCGGGCTCCTATTTGGAATCCTGGTGTGACAGGCTCAGTTTCACCTCTCCCTAAGAGCAGTCAATGAGAGGTGACAGAATGTTGGGGAGAGAGTGCTGGAGAACAGCAGTTAAGAACAGCCATTGGGAGTTGGCAGTTGGGGAGGTGAGGGGGAGAAGAGGTTGTCTGAGTGAAAACTGTGGAGAAGAGCCACTTAGAGCGGGCTGAAAATAGTCAATTGGTAAATAAAGGATCCCAGTTGTGGGAATAGGATCAGAGTTGAGAAGTTCATTGTACACGAAAAAGTGTAACTTCCTGGCCAGGCTGCAGGAGACAAAGGGAAGCCTTTCTTCCCTTCCACTGGCTGAGGCTCCTCTCTGAAGGGAGGGGAGCGAGTGAGGGAGAGCTTGTTTTGCTGGGCTGCCTCAGTCACAGGGGAGAAATACCAAGCACATTTAAGACCAACAGAGTTTTATTTGGAGTATGAGCTTTTATGTGCCTTGCTACAGTGTGTGTGTGATTTGCTGGGTTGTTTATGCCAGGGCTGTCCTGGGTGCAAGTGGGTTCCCTCCCCCTTTCACTGTATTCATGCCCTCATGATCCAGTCTTTCTCAGTAAGAAAACAATGTGAACTATTTTAGAGGAGGAATAACAACAGTCCAGTGAGATGAATTAGGCTGAAAGTGTGTGTGTCCAGACCAAGTTCACCCACTAGGAAGTTGTAGTTATTTCTCTGGGGAACAGTACAAGTTTTGTAGACAAACACATGGCCCTCAGTCTGTGTCAGGATGCCTTCTCATGTTCTTGACCAGCACATGAAGCAACTTATGTACAAAAGGTTGCGATGCCCAGCCATTTCATTTTTTTCCCCTGGGTCCTAGGCTAGAAACACTGAGCATGAGATTTCTGTAAGGAATGTCCAATAAATCAAAAGTAGGCTTGCAGCTTATAGAGGCACACCTGAACAGCATACTCAAGATTGCTACAGCACAGACATTTTGATGCAGTAATTCAGAGCAGAGGTGTCACTTATCAGAGACTGTTAAACAAAATATTGCAAGAGTGCTAGTGTTTCAAGCATGTTTTATTTAAAGTTTAAAAAATCTTTAATTGTGTTTGTCTGTGTCCTTTATAAAGTTTATTTCTCCGCTAGCTGGCATTACATTTTATGACACACATGGCCTGGCCGAACAAGGTCTCATTTATGTCAGATCCAGCCCTCATAACAAATGAGTTCGACCCCCCAGTATTATAGGATATGAGTAAATAGTGGCAGCATGTTAATGGAACAGTGTTTGAGCAACAACCCCTATAATTCTGTATGAGTGAGGGCCTGTTATTAAAGGACTGGGCTACCCTGTCTGCTGATGGTGGGAAAGAGGATCTGAGAGGGGAAATGGACAAGGCTCTCTGTATATTTGATAAGAGACAAGGGTAGCTCGTGACGTCCTGACCAACTTGTAACCCTGAACCAGAGAGAGAGAGAGAGGTTTTAGAGGGTGGTAGGCACTCTGTATGAGTTGAGAAGGCCCATCTCACCTGTTTGGCAAGTGCAGACTATAAGTTGCTGGGGAAAGGAATTGAGTCAAGCCCAAAGACTCCTGGAGGCTCTTTCACATAGAACCAAACCGTGGATGAACTGTTTTTATATAAACCAAGTCTTTGCATATTAGAACTTGAGTTTCTTAATGTTTTCACATATGTTTTACTGTATTATGATACCTTGACCTATCTTTGTCGAAATTACGACTTTGAACTATTAAAATAAATGTTCTGTTAAACTGAATTAATCAAGCATTTTGTGCTGTTTATCTGTGGTCTTATCTGTTTTGTCTGTGGTGGTAAACAACTTGTGAAAGATGAAATAGAAAAATGCGTATTTACTTCGTTTTAAATGGTAAGGCATAAAACAAGTGTCACTTGCTACAAAATTCCACATGGTTTTAGAGCAAAAATTACACTGAGCTTTAACTGGCATATTCTTTTAAATTTAGCAGTAATTTGAAGAAAAGTATAGTAAAGCTAAGGGTTTTTCTGTGTGTGTGTGTGATGTTTTATTGTGATGTTCTTAATACTAAATTTCTTATTTCTTTACAAGGCAAGAAAGCACATTTTACAAATTCATACCAGGGACTGGAACCCCAAATTGTCAGATCCTTTTTTAGGAGAGTTAGCTGAGAAATGTGTCGGTGAGTGGTATCTTATTAGTGCTTTCGCTTTAGCTGTATGTTTTAAATGCCTGCGTATTAAGTTTTGTGCGTGCATCCTATCCTTTGATTAAGCATTTAATCTTGGGGGGGATAAATTAATGCATACTAGACAGTGTAATATAACTAATTTATTATTCTCATGCCATCTTTGATCTTTTCTGTCAGTATCGTAACTCCTCAATAAAAATAGGTTGAAAACTTTGGCATGGCCCCCACTATTCCTTTATAGGACAAAACATGGAAAGCTACCTTAAAGCCCATGGGAATGCTGTTCATCTAGAGGAAAATAGATGTCAGTCTTTTCATACTACAAATAAAATTGGATAACAACATTTTACTATGTGTATGTAAACAAAGTGCAGTTCAGTTTTTTTTTTTATTACTGAAAATGCATTGAGAAGACTCATGAGCTAACAATCCAAATGAAACTAAGATGTGATTTAGGGCATGCTAGTGACTTGTACGGGATAGAAAATGATTTCTCTCTCTCTAAAGTTGGGCACTGTGAATATCTGAAACCTGCTGTGGAGCACCAAACATGGAATACTGAGTAGTAGATTGGCTGTTGAGAACTAAAAATAGTTGCTTTACCTGTAGATTGGAAAAGCTTGACATGTTTTAAACAAAGTTAATAAAACTTTTAAAAAAACCAACCCATGGCCAACTCAAAACAATTTTTCATCTTCTGCCAATCTCATACTGTCAACATTTTTTAAAGAGAAACAACTGCTTCAACTCAATTTGGGTCTACATCAAAACAGTAAAATTTTAAACTGAACACAGTCCATTCAGTCAGCTACTGTACATCCGAATTATCCTCTTCATCCACAGGGACATCTATCTTGGAAGCAGCATTCCTCCACTTTTGATCTGCAAAGAC
This sequence comes from Gekko gecko, assembly GCA_029375565.1. Taxonomy (NCBI): domain Eukaryota; kingdom Metazoa; phylum Chordata; class Lepidosauria; order Squamata; family Gekkonidae; genus Gekko; species Gekko gecko. The sequence continues at coordinate 297,022,506 of JAPDNY010000001.1, read as the reverse complement.
CCCAACATCTTCTGGTGAGAAGAAAACCAAAATATCCAGCAAATGACAAATTAAACTTTGCCTGGTGTAAGAAAGCATGTGCCAAACCCCATTTCATATAGATTTTTTTAGAGAATTTGCAAAAGTCACTTAGCGGGAGAAAGATAAGATAACATAATAACATTCCCCCACCACCAGTAGTTCACCATATTTCAGTCTGGAAAAATTATAATACTTTACGATTGCAAGAACATCTCTTGTAGATCTTATTTGGAAATATACTGTGATGTACCCAATTGAATTTGCAGAGAAGACGTGTTAGAGGGGAGAAAACATACTGTGATGTACCCAACTGAATTTGCAGAGAAGACGTGTTAGAGGGGAGAAAACAATCAGACTGTATGCTCTGATTTGCCCTCCGAGCATAATTTATATTTCTAAAGTGTGCCATCTCAGTGCACTTTTTAAAATTTGCAGTGTATAGCTAAGTCAAAGACAAGTCTAGCTGCCAACACTTACAAAGAGATTGTCTCATTTCCGTTTGAAGAACTTGGAATGTGTCAGCATATTCAACATACTGAAATTCATGCCTATTTCTTTTAGTCCTCCGTTTGATGCAGTTGCTAACACTTCTCATCAATCTCCTTTTGGGGGAACTGCTTGCTTTTGATATGACCGGCTACAGACATTTGGATTATAACGAGGGAAAAAAATTGACTTGATTGTATGGAAATAATTTTGCTCCCTAGAAGCAGCAATCATGAGCGGACTGAGAGTGGTCACTTGTGTAGGGCTTGATTTTAAGAATTGGTTGTGTTGTCATTTGTGTGTGGTTTTGTGATGCTTATCTAGTTTGACAGCCATCAATTGTATTTGTTTTAAAAATTACATGCCAGGATTTTATGTGAGGGTTTTTTAAAAAGTTTATCTGCAGAGATGTGCATGCAAGGCTACTAAAACTAACAACTGTGGGAGGGGAAAAAAAGTATTGTGAGACTCATTTTGTTGGAAGCTTATGGAAGCAATTGAGAAATAGTCATATGTATGGAAGAGACCAGGGCTCTTTTTGTAGCAGGAACTCCTTTGCCTATTAGACCACACACCCCCAATGCAGCCAATCCTCCAAGAGTTTACAGAGCTCTTCTTACAGGGGCTACTGTAAGCTCTCAGAGGATTGGCTACATCGGGGGTGTGTGGCCTAATATGCAAAGGAGTTCCTGCTACAAAAAGAGCCCTGGAAGAGACTGCAATGTGCAGTCTGTGACCCAAGGCTTGGTCTTGAATGCTGTTTCCTGAATGTATTTGCTTCCATAGGAGCCATTGTCAAAATAACAGTGGTGCAAAATTCCCACAGAGGGAGGTGTTTCCAAGTGACTGAGAGTCCCACCACGTATTTAGGTGGAATGGATAACAAAAACTCCCTGAATTTATTTATAACCAATTTGATGCAGAAGAAGACTCTTCCTGTATGTAAGCGTCTAATCAGGGTATCAGAATAAAGTTGTAAAATATTTGAGTCTGTCTCAGTTGAAACCAGAGAATGTCTTCAAGAACTTAACTATTCCTAGCAGATTGCTCCAAAATTTTGGACCTTGAATGGAGATCTCCAAATGCACTCTTAAAAGTGTTACTGGATAATGGATAATAGACATTAGTCCTCAGACATCTCTAACCAAAACACTCTTTCAGTGTGCTATAGTACCCTTCAGACACATTGGCAGAATATAATAATATTCCCTCTCCTTTTTTTCTTTCCAAACAGGTGAGGCAATCTTAATCCCTGGTCCTAAAATAGGTTAATTGGTTAAACAGATTTGGTTCCAAACAATTTATGCAGACCCTTCAAGCCACTGATTGTAGACTAGTGTGAATGTTTGTGGGCCTTGCTTGAATGGCACAGCAAAATACAGTTAAAAGAAACATGCAAATAGAGGAATTGTGAAGAGGAAGGAGGTGGCATAAGAGCCCCCAGTGGGCCCAGTTCTACCAAACAACTCCATTAGAACTTGGCCACTGAATGTTTGGTGAAAACCAAGTGGTCTTTCCCCCTTTACATTTAATACCTTCATATGATACATGTGCTATTTGGTATATAATTAAATAAGAGAGCCTTTTTTTCTCTGTACAAAACTGAAGTCTCACTTGCACAGTCAAAGGACATAAGAACATAAGAGAAGCCAATGTTGAATCAGGCCAATGGCCCATCTAGTCCAACACTCTGTTACACAGCGGCCAAAAATACCAGGTGCCATCAGGAGGTCCAGCAGTGGGGCCAGGACACTAGAAGCCCTCCCACTGCTGCCCCCTCCAGCACCAAGAATAGAGTGCATCACCTGCCCCAGACTGAGAGTTCCCATCTATACCCTGTGGCTAATAGCCACTGATGGACTTCTGCTCCATATGTTTATCTAATTCCCTCTTGAAACTGTCCATGCTTGTAGCTGCCACCACCTCCTGTGGCAGTGAATTCCTATAGCTGCCACCACCTCCTGTGGCAGTCACTACATACCTTCCTGTTACTGGTCCTTCTGTCTGTAGCTTTGATCATCAGACCTCTTTTCCATTTGTGTGTATGCTTCTTCCCAACTTACCCCATCCCTGCCTCATTTCAGACCATGCATTCTTCTGGTGCACTCATAATTTTGGTTGTTGTGAGGTATAAAAATATAAACAATATTAATGTTCTGAACATTCACTACTTTTTTATAATTTAAATTTGAATACATCCAGATTGAATACATTACAGATCTTGCCTCCCTCCAATGAAGGTCCTTCCCAACCTAGAGTAGCATCTCTGTGCTTAAATTGAACTGCCATGAGCCCTGTAAAGGAGGGAGTGTGGTATGCATGCTTGAAAATAAATAGTAGAAATCTTTCTTTTCCAGTTCCTCACAGTTTAATGCTTTGCAAAATCTGTAATTTTGAAATCAAATTTATTGGCTGTTGTATTAAGCAAGATGGTAGGTGAAAAGCCAGATGTCAGCTGTCCGAAACTGAATGAAGGCAGCAGGCTAGGCAGAGTTCTCCTTATAGCCACCACTCCTGCAGCCTGACACCCTTGTACTAAAAGATCTGCACTGTGTTTCCAGGCACAAGTTGAAGTGCTAGTTCTTCCCCTTAAGGCCCTGAATGGCTTGAGGCCAAGGTACCTGAAGGATGACCTCCTTCTATACTATCCAGTTTGCCATTTAAGATCTGCCTCTCAAGCCCTAGTCTCTGTGCTCTGTGCATGATTAGCTACAAATTGCTCTTCTTAAAAGAAGAGAGAATCAGAAACTTGTGGGATCTGACAGCAGTAGACGGCAAGCATGTTGTGGGATCTATTAACATTCCGCAGGGCCTGCAAGACGGAGCTCTTCCACTCGGCTTTTGGTTGAGGCGGTGGGCGTCCCCTCCCCTCCCCTCTCCTCTCCTGGCCAATCTCCCACCAGTGGCCTGGATCCAAATAGACATCGGGGTACCCACTGTTGTATTTTAATCAATCTGACTGACTTCTGGTCTAATTTGTTTTAACATGATTTCTTATGATTCTATTCTGTTTTAAATTATTATTTTAAAGTTGTTTTAATTGTATTATATTAAAATTGATGTAAACTGCCCTGAACCCATTTGCAGGGAGGGCGGTATATAAATCAAATAAATAAATAGCAGCTTTCCAGCTGAAGCGTTACATATGAGTAGGGAGAACTTTCTAGCAGTGGTACCTTTATAGATCCACAATTATTATTAAGTCACCTGAGTGTCAGCAAGGCAGAGGCCGGAGAGATTGGAATTGCAATTCAGAGCCTACCTTGGGGATGATATGGCTGAGCAGGGCCTCCATTCTTCCCTGGGGAATGTGGGTTTTATCTAAGTAGCCAAGATTCCCATGTTGCTAGACCAGAACCAATATTTCAGCTCTCCAGAAATAAGAACTTTTTACTGTTGGCCATTATCATAGGCTCTTAGAGAGATGCCTCTTTAGCCTAAAGACCCTTCTTCAGGTTAAGCACTCTAGCGGTTCTTTTCAGAAAGGAAGGACATACATTGATCAAAATAGTCTACTACTGAGTGAAAGAAAAATTAAGGATACATCATAATCTAAATAGTGTCTCTGATAGTGAGGTTGTCAGAATAATTTTGAAGTTCCTGGACTTCAGTTTCTGTGTGAATCTGTTTTTTTCTTGTAAGTTACCTGTTTTCTTTGGCTCTCAGCCTGGGATGTACCAAGATGAATGCTTCTCCTCTCCTTTGCAAGTCAGACTTTCTGAAGAAGCTGTCCTTGAATTCCTACCATTCCAAACAGATTACAAATAAATGCTTAAGCAGATCGGGCCCACCGTGTATGAACTTTAGCAGAATCTAAATTTAAGATTTCTCTCAAAAATCATAATTTTTACATAAGACTCTTTAGTAATAAGAATGAGAGAATTAATTTTAGATGATCTCTCCTGAAAATTATATTGTAAAATTGATCCAACAGCTATTTATGTGATACACTTTCCAATTCAATGGTGATGCAGAATCTATGATTAACAAAGCCCAGAAATTTGGTACGAGCTCTGTTCTAAAGCATTCATTACTGGGCGGGGAAAGCAATGCAGAGATGTGGAACTTGGCGTTCTGATTGTCTTAGTGAGCATATTGAATGTTTGGCATATTTTCTTTGAATAGTAGCTTTTGTTTTCAAATGTACTGTGCTGAATCTAATTTTTGAGTACCTGGACACAATGTTCCCTCTAAGCTGTGGAGTTTTGTGAGCAAAAATTCTACTTTGCGAACTACTGGCATTAAAGTGATGAGCAAGCCATTTGCTCTGGAGCCATCCTTCCTGAGTTAAGACAAAAATATATGAGCTGGAGGCTCCCTTCTTTCTTAAATTTATCTGTTTATGGCTTTTGGTTGTTTTTATGATGGATTTTAATTGTATTTATATATGCATTTTATGGAAGCCGCACTGAGCCTGCCTCGGTGGAAAGGGCAGCATTATAAATTGAATAAATAATTTAAAAACTGTGAGCTAGCTCACACTAACTCAGCTTAGAAGGAACACTGCCTGGACATGGAGCCAACAGCAGGTGAAAGAATATTCAGAGTTAAAATAAAAAGTCTTGACTGGATTTAAGGCATTTTCCTTGTGGATTCAGCTGCCAGACTTGCAAAACCCTCCCCCTTTTTTCCTTTTTTACTAACCAGTAGGTTTCATCAAAATTATGTTTAGTGTTCTGCAAGAATGCTGAGTGCATTAAACCCATCTAATGAAAATATTGTGATCATATATAGTTTTCATCATTAGTAGCAGTTTGCTTTTCACAGTAAAAGATGAATGCAAATTATTCAGTTTTGCAAAAACGAAGTCTTGAGTTTTCTTTCATATGCTTGCATAATTTGCATGGAGATCTTGGAATAAGAAGTAGCTGTAGTAATTTCAGGCGTAGTTGTCTGAACATTCAATTTGTATGCTGAACTTGCTTTTCTGAGTTAGGTAATGGGTCCCTTTATTTCAGGGTTGGCATCAGCTGTCCCAGGGTCTCAGGCAGGGAAAGGTCTTTTACAGTGCCTACTGCCTGAGAACCTTTGGTTGGACATGGCAGTGACTGAGACTGGAACCTTCAACATGCAAAGCATTCTCTCCGCCACTGAATCACAGTCCCTCCTTTCTTAAATTTATCTGTTCAACATTCTTTGGACCTGGTCGTGCATTTAATGAAGTGTGTTGAATTCAAAGTGTACTGTAGCAGCAGCATCAGGTTTTCTGTGTCTTATAACTGTTTCTCATTCATGTCGTGGATCCTAGGGTATTGGTTGGAAAGCATGTTTTGCAGACACCTGGCTGAACTAAGAAGGGATGGGTCTGGTCATTACCTGGATGGAAAACTACCTGTGTACACTGGGTATGGGCACAAACCAGGAAAATGGTGGTTTGTGTTCCATTTGATTACATGAATCACGAACTTCCATGAACTTCTCCTGTTTCCTGAACTGGTTTGTGTTTTGTTTGGTAGAACAGCCCCCTCATGACTTAGAGATGCCAAACTCACTGGGAGTCTGCAGCAGGCTCTCCTCCACCCACCCTCCAAGTTTGGCGAAGATTGGATATGGGATGTCTGAGATAGCTCCCCAAAGCAGGTGCCCCCAGGAAAGCTGAGCTCTAGCCTCCCCTTAAATCAGCCACGCAGCAAGCATTTCTTCCTAACTCGCTCTCCCACAATGGCTAACTCCTCTCTCTTCCTGCTGCAAAGTGAAAGCAGCTGAGTCAGGGTGTGGTGTGTGTGTGTGTGTGTACACACACACAATCTGCTCCCGTAGAGCAGAATGGGAGCTCTGTGGTGGTTGGCTTCCAGAGCTGCCAATCAAGCTATGGACAGCTGCTGTATGTGTTTCTAGAGCTCTCCACAAGTCCACCCTGAGCATCGCCTAGGAACTGATTGAATCGGTGCCAGGCTATCTGGAGAATGAACTGATCTAACAAACCAAACCAACCTCCGTGGAAAAAAGGCAGCTTGTTTTTGGATTTGGGAATGATACTATCAAACGAACTGGTTTGAAATGAACCATGAACTGGCCTGGTTTGTGCTTGAACTGCAGTTCTTTTTTTTTGTTTGTGCCCATCCCTAGGGTACACATCTTTGAATTCCATTGTAGAAGAAACATGGGCTATAAACAATAGTGTAATTGAAAAGGCTTAAGTATATACATAAGCTGTTAAATACAATATTTACCCCTTTGAAATTGGGGAGAGGGAGAGAAGAGGAGTTAAGGCATGTATTGGGCTCTGCATGTTGCTGTGCACTTGCTGAAGTTCTGTTTACAGATTATATCAAATCTGTGGGGGAAACACTGCTGAAATCTATATTTACTTTATTCATGCCTTAACAGGTGCTGTGTTTTTAGTGCCTCCCTCCTAATCGAAGCCTTACTGATATGTTTTTGACAACTTCTGATTTGTATATACATTCCCCCTAAATTTGAGAAGAAGCTTGAATGCTGTCTCATTTACATCCTGCCTTTCCTTCAAAGGAGCTCATAGTGGCATTCAGGACATTCTCGCCCCCCTGTTTTTATCCTTTCAGCAGTCCTGTAAGGTAGGTTAAGCTGAAAAGGAGATGAGACTGGTCCTTGGTACCCCAGTGAGTTTCATGGTCGAGTGGGGCCCGTAACCCATGTCTCTCCATGCATAGTCTGACCCTAAGCTATATGCTACACAGACTCTCAGCATTTCTTTTTTTTTTTCATTTTTGTATGTGTGCCATGGCAACCTCTGGCGACTCCTACTGGGGCGTGGAGGACGTTCAGAGAAATGGCTTGATAGTGTCAGCATTTCAAAGTTCATGGAGGCAGTACTCATGGGAGAAAAAAATGTTTGATTCTGAAGGGGTATTTCCAATGGCCTCCATTTTTTTCTCTCCTGCCCCATCTGCAGACCTCACCACTGCAAGTCCACTGAGCCTCCAGAACAGCTTTTCAAGAAGTGCAAGTGGCTTGGCTTGCAACTTGAAGAAGGGCAGGGAAAGCTCAGCTGTGTAAATCCGAATTTGTGTATAGTTCTTTGGATGCATGTCAGTGTGAGAGGTGTCACCTTCTGTTTCACGAGAAAAATTTGAGGGTGGCAGTTTGAGAACACAAATGGATAACACACACACACACACATGGCAGAGAAACAAAAAAAAATTAGGCATGTTTAGGGATTTGAAATTACAGGACTTTTAAATAAATACTGAAGCCTGACTGATGTGTGAAGGTTGTAGAATGTAGGTTGTGGGGAGCAAGAGAAACTAAATAATGCAGTAGGAAATTTGTCATTGTTTTTTCACTACTGCCATGGTGTTGACATTTAAAAGTTGAAAAACAGGGAAAGGTGCACAAGAATTTTAAAAGTACGTTCTGTAAGGCTGGCTGATGTATCTCTCAAGCTGAAGTTACTAGGCATGCAAGGTGGCCCATCAGGGGATTTAAAAAACCTTTGGTTTTGCTGCCAGGGTGGGATTGCAAAAAACATGAGGATTGTCAACCACCAGGCAGACCATAAACCATTGAGGCTTGGGGTTGCAACTCAGCTTGGCAAATCACAAATTATATAGGCCAGAAAGATCTATAATGACTCAAAGAAAGCCATGGCCCTCAGTTTGTAGGACCTGAGCAAGACTGTTAATGATAGGACTGTTTGGAGATCATTAATTCACTAGTAACAGAGCCTGTTGTAAAAGGAATACAATGAGTGCTAGCAAGATCTCACAGCACACTGAGGGCAAGAGACTGGGAGCCACTTCCATGGGCTTGCTGCCCGGCAGGCTCCCTGCACCCTGGTGCAAGGGCATAGACTTTCCACTTTCACAGAGGGGCTGGGCGCGGGTTCTCTGGGACTGGCCTCTCTCCCTCCTGCAGCAGGCGGACAAACCCGGGTCACCGTCCATCTCTGCTACTGGCCATCTGCAGAGGGTCTGGGTGTAGCTCGGCTGGGAGGCTGGCTGCACTGGGCAGATGGAGCGAGGCCAGGCTGGGCCGAAACCCGATCTGCGAGGGGTGGCTGGCTGGCTCAGCTGGCTGGAAGGCGCTCCCAACCGGCCCTTCCTGTTCTCAGCTCAGCTTAGCCACGCCACGCTCACTCCCCTCTCCCTTGCCTCGTCCCCCGCTAGCCCCTCTCTCGCCCCCCGCTGGCTGATGGCGAGTGGCGCTGCGCCTCCCGCTCCTCACTCATGCGAGCCACAATTGCAATGTGGGTGCTGTGGCACATCCCTGTGTACACTCACATGGGCTGTGTGGAACTCTCTGTGCCTGGGGAAGTGGCAGTGGGTGAAAGTTGACCCTCCCACACTGGTCTGCCTCTTCTCCGACAGGCTTGACTTTCAGACTTCTCTCCCTGTGACAGTGAAGAGTCTCCATGGCCAGACGGCCATCTCCCTCCCTCCCTGGCTGCTTTCCCTCACTAAAAGTGCAAGCTTTAATTGGCGAATGGTGCTGGCTTTCCTTAGCTATGGGAGCTGTTTGTGGAATTGAGAGGATCAATCCCATTCGCCAGATCCCTCCAAACTGAGTCTGAGATGCTGGCTGCTGGCTCTGTGGGCAGGACTGAGGCCACACAGTGAGGCAGTGCAGCCCGGGGATTGGCACACTTGATTTGGGAGCGTGTGGACCGTTCAGGAAAGAGTCACCCCAAAACAGCATTATATCTAAGGAGAGAGAGGGTCACCATAAGTCGGAAATTATTTGATGGCACTTAACTCTCTCTCTCTCAAATCCCACTATACAGTTTGGTGTAGTGGTTAAGAGTGTGGACTCTAAACTGGGAGAACCGGGTTTGATTCCCCACCCCTCCACGTGCAGTCACCGTTCTCTCAGAGCTCTTCTCTCGAGCAGTTCTCTCAGAGCTCTCTCAGCCTCACCTACCTCACAGGGTGTCTGTTGTGGGGAGAGGAAGGGAAAGGAGTTTGTAAACCACTCTGAGACTCCAAGTGAAGGGTGGGGTATAAATCCGATGTCTTCTTCCTCTGCTGTTGCTGATCATGATGTAGCCTAATCTCCAGGAATGTGCTTAGAAATGCTAATCAGAGAAGGTTCGTGAAATGCTGAGAATTTGTAACTCTTCGAAATTGCAGGCAGCTGCTGGCAAATGCATGGAGACTCTCAAATTGAGGGGACAGTCCCTTCAGTAATCAATTATGGTCAGAGTGTGACAGTTATTTGCCACTGTGGAAGGGTTTTTCGGTCAGGATCCATGTGGCATCGGTAATTTGTACCCAATCCCGAAATCACGTTAATGAAGTGGTTCTAAGTTAAATTCATTTGCTGAAGATTTCAAACTAATTGGATCTTCATAGCTCTAGGAATTCTGTTTAGGTCTTCAGTTACATTGCTACATGAGCGTATGCACTTTCCCATTGTTAGAGAGTGAGGGGAGGGCAACTTGAAAAAAGGAGAAGACTGGGAGGATTAAAATGAATACCCTGTGTTTCTTACCAGCTTCTGCCAAATTTAACTGAGAACATAGTGTATAACTTCGAGGCAGTCAAAAATTGTAAGTCAGATATTTAGTGCTCCGTTCAAGCTTTCCTGGGGTAGTAAAAACAGTGCAGCAGGAAGTCCACCTTGTATTATAGTGTAATGGATATTTGAGAAATGCATGAGGTAGAGTTACAGTAGCTATGTTTTTTCAGAGAATAAGGCGGGAAACCTGCATCTCGGTGCAGGGTTATTCTGCGATAGGCAGGTCTTAGCATGGAAGGACAAAGATGGGATCTATGTAGAGCACCAAAGCACTGTTCTCTTACAAACGCTTTCTGTGTTGTGAACCTTCAGTTAATAAAACATAGTTTTAAAATATGCTGTTCATAAGGACTAAACTTTTTTTCTTTCTTTTACTAAATGAATGCTTTGCTGTTGAATTCCAGACTGCCAGATATTGGATTATTTGCTTATAATAGTGATCTTAAATATGTGTGTGTGTGTGTGTGTGTAACATATACAGAGTCGAGGTAGTATTGGAATACCAGTGTTATTTATGCTTGCCTTTCCCTTATTGCTTCCTTTGTGGAGAAATTTTTTGCCTGTTTGCAGACAGCCTTGAAGATGGTTCTTGATGATTCATCATTGATTTAAGAGGGAGTTCTGAACATTTGCTGCTTCAGACGTCGCCAGCTTGAGGGCCCATTTAGACTAGAGTTGTACCCATATTATGTACTCGCTGGAAGCAGTTTTTAGTCTTTCAGTGCTGGCTGCTGCTGTTTTCAGCTTCAGGCGAGTCCTTGATGTCTGCAAAATATTTTGTGCTGGTTCATGGAACATACGTGTTTCTCTCTTTTTTTGTGTGTGCCCTAGGGTATTGTGGAGCTGACATAAAAGCACTTTGCACTGAGACAGCCTTGATTGCCCTGCGACGGCGCTACCCTCAGATCTATGCGAGCAGTCAGAAGCTGCAGTTGGACGTTTCGTCAATAGTTCTCAGCGCACAAGATTTTTACCACGCCATGCAGAACATTGTGCCTGCCTCACAGCGTGCTGTCATGTCATCGGGGCATGCGCTGTCCCCCATCGTAAGGCCGTTGTTGGAAAGTACCTTCAGTAACATTCTGGCGGTTTTACATAAAGTATTTCCCCATGCTGAGTTCAGCCAGGGTGACAAAAGAGAAGGTAATTCTGTGTTTGTGTTCTCACCAGTTTATTCTGCTTCTGTTTAAGGAAAAAGAGTGTTTTGGTATTTTTTAAAAAACCCTTCTCTTTAATTACCCCCATTCTCTTATGAAGCTCAAGTATATAATGTTCTTCTTTCTTAAGGTAGCTTTGGGCATTTATGACTCTGCTTTCCCTTGCATGTGGTAAACTGTTTCAGAAGCTGTTTGCACTAGGACTTAGATACTTGGTCAAAGAGGAGGAAACCTCAAAATTTTCACTTAGTTCAGACATCCATGTTCATTTTTGAATCCCAGCCACAAAATATGGGATTACCAGAGTAGATATGGGATTTGAAGAAGAAGAGTTGGTTTTTATACCCCTCTTTTCTCTACCTTAAGGAGTCTTAAAGCGGCTTACAATCACGTTCCCTTCCTCTCCCCACAACAAGCACCTTGTGAAGCCAGTGGAACTGAGCGAGTTCTGAGAGAAGTATAACTAGCCCGAGGTTACCCAGCAGGCTTTATATGGAGGGGAGGGGACTCAAACCTGGTTCTCCAGATTAGAGTCTGCTGCTTTTAACCACTTACAAAGCTTTCAATAGTTTTCATCCCTTGAGTATTTAAGGGATATTTCAATTTAAGTATGGAAATATTTTCAATTGACGTTACTTTGAGCTGCTGTATCCCTCTGTCTCTGCCTCCCCCTACCTGCTGCAACCTCCCACACAAGCACTGCTTCCCGGAAAGGGCACTGCTTGAACGTTTCGGGGAGTCTTAGGAGTGGCATGGGGGGCTTTACCTGGACGGGCAGATCTGCAGAAATTGTGGATTACTAATGTGCAAGAATGCCTACTGCTTATTGGGGGGGTGGGTTATTGGATTAAACCCCACACCAGCCCATTGTCATAACAGCATAAATATTTCAATTAACAGTAATTTATTATGACATTGAGCTGCGGTGGCTCAAGTGGTTAAGACGCTGAACTGCAGGCTCTGGAAGGTCAGTAGTTCAGCAGTTCGAGACCCAGGTGCCGCATGACAGGGTGAGCTCCTGTCTCTAGTTCCAGCTCCTGCCAACCTAGCAGTTCGAAAGCAAGAAACTGCAAGTAGATAAATAGGTACCACTTCGGTGGGAAGGTAACAGCGTTCCGTGCACCTTGGTGTTTAGTCATGCCGGCCACATGACCACGGAAACGTCTTCGGACAGCGCTGGCTCTTCGGCTTTGAAACGGAGATGAGCACCGCAACCCTAGAGTCGGATTCGACTGGCTTTCGAGCAAGGGAACCTTTACCTTTACCTATTATGACATACTATAATTGTATCAAATTACATAATTTAAACTATGAACTACTATTACATATATGATTTCGATGGCTATTTTCCAGTGGCAGAAGGATATTTCCATTGGTGGTGGAGAGGGGATGATTTCTGCTGATTGTCTCCTCCCACTGTAAACCACCCGAGTGTGATCTATGGTGTTTGTTTGTGTCTCCCTCCCCAAGCATTTTTTTAGGTGGTATGGGAATGATGGAAGTGGGGAAGTCTTATTTTGTGAGCTTTGTTTCCATTTTTCAGTGTATATAATTTTATTACTTTTAAACTGATAGTATGTCTACGTTATGGCAACTTTTAAGACTGTTGGCATTTGGGGCTGAAAACCACAGGTATTTAATATCTTGTTACACACTTTTGGTGATGTTTACATCAGGGTTAGTAGTTATATAGATGAATGAGGGTCACATTTTGCTGTAAAGCAGCTGCCCTAAAAGGTATTTTGAAACTGGGTTTTTGGGCAATGTGATACAGCAGGAGGCTGGAATTTAGAGATCCAACTTCAGGTCTCCGCCTGATCAATTTGCTCATTTAGATTGTTTAGATAGTATTTCTAAGTCAACACAGTATCTTTTGAAAGGAAGAAAAAAAAGTGCTATAGTAATGATAATATGTGTGCATGTTTATCTGCTATTTTCTGATAATTATTTCTGAGCTTATAGGGGTATGCAAGCTATAAACTGAATTGAGGAAATTCTTTGAATGATCCCAGGAAATGTTGGTCTTGGGAGTTTCTCTGTATTGCCACTTAAAAACCTAATCATTTGTGTGTCTGAGAAACTTCTTGGCAAAGATTATAGGAATTATGTTGTTGAACATATTACAGGAATTCCTGCTTAATTGTATTGCTTCAAATAGCTTTATTTTTCCTTTTAATAATAACTACCTTTTCTCTGTAGCCAGAATGGAAACTGTAATTGAACCATATATTAGCCAAGAACATATGTTCTGACTTTTTGTTAAAAGGAAAATTAAATAGGTACCTTATATATTTGCATTTATTTTACCTTTGGAATCTAGCTTCATTCTTTTTTTAATTAAGATTTTTATTGTTTTCACACTAAAAAGCTAACATAGCAAACAAGCCCCATATAGCCCACCCCCTCCCTCTTCCCTAATGTGTCCTATTAGCAGAGAAGGAAGAAGAGAAAGAAAAGAAAAAGGGTAGTGCAGGAGTGTGGATCAGGAAAGTAAGATGCGGCATTATGGATTCAATTAAACAGGGAATAAAGGTGAGGTGGTATTATTCTAACAGGAACAGGATTTCATGCCAAATAGAGGTGAAGGTTCTGGGAGCTTCTCATCTCTTATATGCTATTCTCTCGTTTGTACAAATGTCTAGCATATTATTGACACAGACATCTACAGAGGGGGATACTTGAAGTAAGTTAACAGCTAGTGGAGATTGATCCTGGATATAACTTCCTGCCAAAATGCGTGATTTTAGGTCCATTCCAAAACATGTGAATGAGATTAGCTCCATTCTTCCGGCAGTGCCAACAGGATTCATTCTCAATGAGACTAACGTGATAATTTAGTAGGATACCAGTACACTCACAAGAGATTTTTTTGTTGGATAGTCCTTAGTCATAAATCAACAGTGGCAGACTTATTGGCTTTTAGTATATTTTCCAATTGGGTTGGTTGAATTGGAGTACTCAGTTCTAGGTTCCACTAAGAGCGGATATAATCCAAATTTAATTTGATTTGGTGTCTTAGAAAATTATATATAAGGATAGGTTATCTAAGAAGGATTTCTAAGGATGGAAGTAGGCAAAACAATGTGTGTGGGGGTTCTGAGGTCGCAAAAGCTTCTGATCCCAGAGCACAGAAGAGAGACAATATTTTATTTGTATACATTGCCAACTGGCTTTAGGCGGGAGACTAAGTTCTATGGGCAAAATGTCAAATGGTTTAAAGTTATCCCCAGGTCCAGTTAGCTGAGATAAGTGTACTAAATCCCCAGAGATCCATTGTCTTCAAAAAACACCTCTATTCCCTATCCTAACACTAGGGTTTTCCCAAATTGTTAGATCCCTATGAGTTTAACGGTCAAAAGCCACTGAGTGCCAATCATACACCAAGCTGACCTAGCAGCCTCAATTGCAGGTGAATGAACTTTTGGATAGTTTAAATGGATAGAGCCCAAAAGTAGCCAATTTACACAGAGGATAAAGCTGGGTCATTTCCAAGTGAACCCAGTCAGGTGTTTCCTGTCCAGGAACTAGAAGTCCAGTATTGTACATTAGAAAGCAGAAAGGCGAGGTGGTATTGGCACAGATTCAATTCTAGGCCTACCTAAGGGGCTCCATGTGAATTTCTGAAATGGAGAATCAATTAAAAAAAAAAAAAACTTTCAGGGGACTATGTATTTGGAGTTGTCTCAGGATATAGATGATGTGTGGGGTAGTGTTCATTTGAAGGATGTTGATTTTACCCCAAATGCCCATTGTTAAGGAGGTCCATCTGTCGAGGTTTTGGGAAATCTATTCCAGAATCTGATCCATATTAATTTGAACAAGGGAGTGAATATCTCTTGGAATATAAATACCGAGATGCTTAATAAATTCAGCGTCAAAATCAAATGGCCATTGTTCACAAAGTTCAGGGGGAACTGGTCCACTCAGAGATAGAACATGGGATTTATTTCAGTTAATACGATATCCTGTTAACTCCCCAAATTCAGTAATGATCCATAATTGCTGGTAAGGAATGTTCAGGATCTGACAGGAGAATCATTGCATCATCTGCATACAACATAAGCTTAAATTCCTTATCCCAGACTTTAATACCTGTGATTCCTTCTGATTGTTGAATGGTGCATACCAATGGTTGAAGAGCTAAATCAAATAATAGGGATGAGAGAAGACAACCTTGCTGTGTACCATGGGCAACAGTGAAACTTTTTGAACATAGTCCATTAGTAAATATTCTAGAGGAACGCTCATTATCTTCACCCAGTTAATAAATTCTGGGGGTATGGTATAAGATTGTAGTGCAAGGTGCAGGAATTCCCAACACAATCTGTAAAAGTCCTTCTCTGAATCTAATGATAAGGCCAACAAGGGATCATGCTTATTTTCTGTGGCAGTAATTACGTCAATCATATATCTGATGTGGTGAGCACCCTGTCTTCTTGGTACAAATCCTACTTGATTTGAGTGGATCATGTACGTGCTGCAGATTTGAGGCAAATTGCAAGAGGTGTTGTAAGGATTTTTTCATTAACATTTGTTATGGATATTGGCCTATAACTAGATCAAAGAAGTAGGTCTTTCCCTGGTTTGGGGATGACTATGTTAAATCCTTCATACATTGATTTTGGCAAGATGCCACAGTTTTGAACATCTTCTGTAACCTGATTCAGAAGCGTTATCAGTTCGTTACTGAAGGCTTTATACTATTCCACAGGGTACCCATCAGGCCCTGCGGCCTTACCATTTTTCATATTCTTAAGTGCTGATTCCGTTTCTGAGTGTGTAAAGGGGGCAGTCAAAAATTCTTGTTGCTTACTCAAAGAAGCTGTTAGTTGTAATTTACCCAAAAACTTAGAAATAGTTTCTGTAGAGGGGACATGGTCTACAGAGTAAAGATTTAAATAAAATTTCTTAAATTACTCATTAATTGCTTTAGGTGTAATATGGATATGTCTTTGTTTATTTTTAATTGCTGCAATATAATTGCGAGAACAGATTTGTTTTAATCTAAATGCCAGCAATTTGCCAGCTTTTTCTTCGCTTGCGATGGGAGCAATTTATTAAGTTCATATCTGAATTTCATCATAGTGCTATGATTGTCAGAGGTGGGGTTGATACTATAAGCAGTTGTGGCATCTTTTTAATTTATTTTCTGGTATATTCACTTCATTACATTGGTTTTTCTCTAGGAAGCGTAAGCAGTAGTGAAACTTCTCAGAGTATCCCATAAGATAGACTAGGTAATTTCCTTTGATATTAATAAATAGGAAATCCTTGATGTAAATCTCCATTTTCTTTTGAAAGTCTTCTTTATGGGGCATAGATATGTTTAGCCTCCAGAGAGGAGATTTTAGATCAGCTTCTCCCAGACTGGTTCTAAATGAAACAAGGGAATAATTGGAAATAACACATATCCCAATAGAACAATCTTTAGAAAATAGAAAAAACTTTAGAAATTAGGGAGTCACTGAGAAGAAAATAAGCCAATTGAGAGTTAATTTTCTGAGCATGGGGAACAAATGTATAATCTCTAAGGGATGGAGATGATGCCTGTGATGAACTGCACTTTAAAAGCAGGTTTCATTATGCAGCTAAATCAAAGAACCTGGAGAGAAAGAGTTAAGTTTTCCCTGGAAGGGAGAGCTTGAGTGACAAGCAGTTCCTCTAATTTGCCAGCGCCAGTGGAGGAAAAATATGATCAGCTGAGGGGCATGGTCAGTTGTCAGTCTGGAGATTACAGTTTAAAGTTTGACAGTCAGTTGGTTTCTGACAGAGCTTTGGAATCAGTGAGTCTGACAAGATAAGTCAGAAAGGTTCACCTGTGGAGTGAAAGTAAAAGACTCCTTGCCTTGACTGTAGTATTCCTAACCTGAGGAAGAATTTATTAAAAGAATTCAAAGTCTAAGTGTCAACATTTTTCTTTATTATTTGATTTGATTTATATCCCACCCTCCCTGCCAAAGCAGGCTCATAAACTGAAGTCCACTTTATACCGACACTAGAACTGGGAGAGAGATTTGGCAAGAGTGATTGGGGTAGTGTGTGGAGACTCCCTTTCACGCCAAAAAGGAACAGGGTTAATTCCTCTGAGGAGAAGAAGATTAATCCCTGCCCAGTGTCTCTGCAGGTTCAGCTCTGAAGAGCACCCTAGTCTGTTGTAAGGGAAAATGGTTTTAAACAACTCAGGAAATAGAAATAAACTGTAATTTACATGAGTTAGGTTCACAAAGTCAATGACCAACTCCAGGAAACTGGAACTTCCATAGAAAACTCTCTGACAAAACATTGTTGCTGTAATTAAAATGCTGAGTAAAACACGCCATACAACTAAGAACTAAGAATACCTGAAAATAAGCTTTAATAACATAATTTTGCCTGCTCAAAGAACTGAATTCTGTATTATCAACAACTTTTACCTCCGCAATCCTGGTCCCTGACTCACCTATTCAATCCCTGCCTGTTGAATAAACTTGTTCTTTTGGTTTAACTTGTTCTTTTGGTTTACAGTTAAACTGTCTCCAATGCCATTTCAAAAGGAAAATAAAAAGAGGGCTCCTGCTTTTCAACAAGTTTCTTGGGCTGGGCTAAAAGCGGAATTATATTCTGTGGGACAGGGTGGACAGAAATTCTTTAAAAAACCTCTATTATTTACACACTACCAAGGGCTGTTTTGGCAGGAAAGTTCATGCCCATGTGGGGAGTAATAGGGCTCTGTCATAACACCTTACATCATATAGACTGTTACCACACGTACAGCCTTGCAGAGAAGATTTGGCTCGGTCTGCGGTTTGAAAATTGTTACTTTTGTCTAAGAGAGGGGTCCATTATTATAGTGCAGTACCCTCTCCCAGGATCACAGAATAATCCACAAACTCTGTTGCTATGACAGAATGAAAAAAGGAGGGATTATCTAAATTATCAATAAAGAATTTAAAGGCTGGTAAATCGCTTGGACTGGATGGATTAGTGACTGAGTTTTATAAAGTTTTCACTAAGGAATTGGCACCATATTTATTGAAATTGTATCAGAATATTTTATAAAAGAGTCAGCAGATTGTGGTCAGATGTTTATATTTAATTAATTCATAAGGCAGGGAAAGACACTTCCAAATTGTCAGTTTACAAACTACTCTGTTTACTTATTGAAAACCTAATATTTTATAGTTAACATTATTAGCTAACAGATTAAGAAGTATTATGAATAGTTATATCGGTTCAGATCAGACACATTTTTGTTGGGTTATCAAATGTCTAGTAACATTAGGAAACTATTGAATTTGGTTAATTATGCAAAAAAAAAACCCCAAACTACCCACCGTAATCTACCAGCAGCTTTTTTGTTTGTTAATGCCAAAAAGATTGTGTGTTAGGGTAGATTTGAGAAACACTTTGAAAGCTTTTGAATTTGGTGCAGAAATTTGCAAATGGATTGAATTGCTTTATAGGGGTCCAAAGGCACAGGTCTGCTTTCAGGGTTTTCTTCACAATTTCAGCTATGCAGCGGAGTGAGGCAGGGTTGTCCTTTGCCAGCATTGTTACTTGATTTGTGTACAAAGGTCTTGGCAATTAAGGTGAGAGAAGAAGAATCTCTCTTTGGGTCTGCAATAAGTGAAAGTGTGAGGAGATTAACAGTTACAAATCCAATTACCTCAGTTGCTCAATTATTAGAAGCAGTGGGTAGGTTTGAAAATTAACCAGAAAATACTATTTCTGGGTATAAAATTAGTGTGCAAACATTAACATGTTCAAGGAAAAAAGTATTTCAACACGTACAGGTCTGTGTTGGAGGATTCAGAGGATTAGATATCTGGAAGTGTTTTTTCTCTGAAAAGATAGAAAATACATTGGTGCAGAATTTGAAGCAGTTGATCCAGAAAGTGGAACTTTCTTTGAAGAAGTTTGGTTTAGATTATCTTTGTTAAGTAGAATAGCTGCTATTAAGATGAAGATTCTGCTGAGATTTATCTTTTTATTTGACTGTTCCTTGTATGTACCACAAGAGTTGTCAAGAAGAATAGGTTAGGACTTAAGAACTCTCCTTTAAAGCTTTGCATATATGCCAGAGAATTTCAGGATCTGCTGATGACTGGGAACTTTGGTGGATTTGAGCTGGGGTGGTAAGATTCATTGATTTGAAAGGAAAGAGGGATTTTTCGACTTTGGAGGAATTGGACAACAGAGTTTCCGGAGAAATCCCCATATTTCAGTATCTTCAGCTGATTCATAGTATAGAAAATGGAGGTTTGCCCTGGTTCATGGGGTCTCATGAACCACAAATCTTCCAATTTACTGAAATGGTTCATTTTGTGAGGTTCATGATATGGTAGAGCTGCTCCCCTGTGGGCAAGAGATGCCAAACTCTCAGTGAGTCTCCAGCTGTCTCTCCTCTACCTGCTCTCCAAGTGTGGTGAGAATTGGGCTTTTTTTGGGGGAGTGAGTTACAGCCACCCAAAGCACATGCCCCAGGAAAGTGCTCTCTGGGGAAATCACAGCCACAGGTTCAGGAGGAGTATGTCGAATGGGCCTCCCTGCAAGCTAGAGGCATCTGACTTGCAGAAGATGTCCTTGAGATGCCCCTTTGTCTGCCCTCCAAGTTTTGTGAGGATTGGCTTGGAGGGGCGAGTACTGCCTGCCTCCTCTTTATAGATGTTGTTGCTGCAGATGGGAAATCCTTCTCCTTGGGCCCAGGAGGCAGTCATCTGCCTGCCTTCCCCTGGTGACAGGGATTTGGGGGGTGGCCCACCACACTCCCCCTTGGGAATGGGAGGTGGTCATCTGCCCAGCTCCTTGTGATGGAGATGAATTCTAGAGGAGGCCAATCCTTCCCCTTAGGCTCGGGAGGTGGCCACCCACATGCCTCTCTCTGGTGACAGGGTTTTGGGGGTTGGCCTGCCACACTCCCCCTCAGGCCTGGGAGGTAGTCAGCCTCATTATAGATATGAATACTCGGTGGGTGGCCAACCCTTTCTCTCGGGCCCAGGAGGCAGTCACGGGCCTGTTTCCTGGTATTTTTTTAAAAAAATATTTTAATTTATTGTTAAAAAAGTAACATATCATAGAGAAATACAAGGACCATGAAAAGTAGGTTGAGTTAGGACTATACGCTGAAACAACCTTAACATTGTCAATAGAAGGAACAGAAATTTTAAATATTGAATGCAGTGAGAATCACCTAAAGTGAGATACCAAGATATCTCAGGGAACGATGGAAGTCATACCAGCTTCACAGGAAAAAAACAGTCAAAGAGAGAACCAAAGTCTGTATTCTTTTTTCCATGCTAGGATGCCTCTGACTTCTAAATAATCAAAGACAGGATTCCAGGTGTCTTCATAGCTACTTGGTTGTAGGCTATTTTGCAAACTACAGAAAAAAGGGTTATGATCCATCTCCTCATTGTAGACATTGTTGCTGTAGATGGGGAAACCTTGAGTGCAGTCAAATGAGCTCACTTGTACGGGTGGCTGTTTGATGAGGTAGAGGTTTGTATAGGTGGATGTTGGCCCGCAAGGTAGGTGTTGTGCTATGAGGCAGATGTTGGTTCATGAGGTGGGTGATGTGCTATGAGGTAGATCTTGGCCCTCCATGAGGGGATGGAATACTATGGAACAATGTAGTGTGGCAGCTGGTGAAAGGCCATATCCTCCACTATGGATTAAGATTGGCCATCCATGGCAACCATCTCACCCATAAGGTGAGTGAGTGCCTCTTGGGACTTCCCCCTAGTCCTTTTGTTTGGCAGCAACAATGTCCCTGTGGGAATGACCTCCTGGAGGGTGGCCTGCCTGAAGGTCCACTCCCACCCACAGCACTCTTTGTGTGAGTCTTTTTGCTTGGAGGGGACACCTGCTCCCCCTTCTCCCTGCTGGGACAAAACGGGCCTCTTCTTCCTTTTGCTGGGTGCTACTCTTTGCTCTGGAGGCAACAGACTTGAGTGTACCCTTTTCAGGTGACTGTGGAGGATGATAAATGGTGGGGGTCCGAGCCCCTCTGCATCTGGAAGTTGCATACCTGGCACTGTGCTATACAGGGGTCATTGGGAAGGGTGCAGAAATGTTCTCAAGCTGTGGACTGGAAACGGGGACCCAAAAGTGGGGCAGGTGAGGAGCTTAACTGCTGCGTTGTGGTGCTAGGCTGGGAAGACTGATGGAGGGGTGGACTCAAGGTGGGAGCAGCCTCAAGGAGTTGGGGCTGGAGGGGCTGGGTGTTTTCCCAACACCCCCTAATTCACCACTCTCAAATTCCTCCTCTGCAAACAGTTTTAGCACCTGCTGTGGCTTTGGCAGCACTAATAGGTCTTCTGCCTCTGAGTCCATCCCCAAGAATGCATCGGGCAAAAGAGTCTTTGCCTCTGAGACACCTGGTGACACCCCCAGTACAGCTGGGCACTGGTGGACTGGCAGGATGGGCTGTGAGATGGGGGGAGTGGAATTCTTCCCCCTGTAGCGAGCACCCCTGTCCCCCACTCACCTTCATGGAACAGAGGGGTGTTGACAATTAGGCGGCAGGGTAGATCCTTGCCAGAGGAACCCACTGGCTGAGCCCTTTTCCTTGGCTTTAGCAGAGGAGTCGGAGGTGGCTCAGGGCCCTGAGCCCACCAGACACTGCCCCAGCCAGGGACAGATGTTCAAAAAACCCACTGAGGGGGAGTCTGTGGATCCTCAGCCAAGGAACCCACTGGCTGAGCCCCTCTTCTTGGCTCTGTCCTTTAGCAGAAGGACAGGTGCCTCAGAGCCCTGAGTAAGCACCCAACATCCCTAGCCCCATTGTTCACAATACTGAGAAATGGCTTCCAGTTCCCTTTCCTCCCTGCCTCTAACTCCCTCTATGCCTCACTGCCTGCTGCCAAGTAAAAACTGCTGCCTGTGAGCTGGGGGTGTATATCCATTGTGCTCCCGTTTTGTTCTGACATTTGTTGGAAAAGTAAGAGGATCTTTTTTCATTTATGGTGACCTGCCTAGGTGTTAAAAAATACTGGAATAGTATAATAGTGTGCATAGGCCACATCTGTTGAGGTGGTGGTTAGAAATATGGGGGTCAGTAGTTGTATTTTATTTGAAGTATTCTGATTGTTTTTAACTGTTGTATATTATCTATGATGGAACTCGCCCTAAGCCTGCTACATGGGGAGGGTGGGATCCAAATCTAATAAAATAAAAATAAATAAATTGAAATTATTTTGCAGTGCTCATTTATTTGCTGTCTGAAGATCTTATTGAATGACCTGCCATACTAGTATGAATTTGTTTCAAAAGTGGCAATTATCTCAGTTGGTCATTGTGGCAAGAATGGCACTGGCACGGAAATGGAAAGACCAGTTGATGAGATCTTTGGAACTGTGGTTAAACAAAGTGTAGTTCAAATGGACAGTGAACAAGATATCATCATGTAGACATATGTGGTCTTGGAAAGGCTGGTCTGCTGCTAAATTTGCAGATACTTGGAAAGTATTTGCATTGTAGTGGAATAACCAGTAAGGGTTACCTAGTTGTGCAGTAATAGATATTGGAATTTGTTTGAAAGGTGGTTCTTTGTATTTAGAGTTTGGGAAGTTATGGCAATGTGATTTTTTAAATTTAGGCTTATTATGGTGGTGGTACTTGTAGGGCAGTGTAATTAATGTACACTTAAGTAAGGTTTATACATGTCAGGTGATCAGTCTGTGGTTGTATAGTTTATTTTCTTTGAATAGAAAAAAATGGTATAATAAAAAAGAAACAGTATTATGTAATTTAAAAAAAACTTCATTTTTTTGTACTGAACAGATACACCAAGTCTAATTTTGGATGATAGTGAAGATGAAAATGCAACATCAATATTTGAGACAAGTTGCCAGTCAGGATCACCAAAGAAACAATTATCAGCTGTTGTACATAAATCCTACCTTCATTTTACGATGTAAGTAGATTGACTTTTCAGTGCACTGACAACCCTGATTAACATTTATGCCGGCTTGCAGAGCCAACGTAAACATTATTTGTGACACTGCTTTGGGAGTGAAATGTATGGACCCCAACAATAGTGGATTCTTGATGGCTGATGCTTGCTTGAAAGTACTGAAAAGTGTATTGATATCTCTCTCCCCCCCCCCCTCCCCATATTTAGCATATGGTGGTGCTTCTGTTCTGAAATCACATGCTTCCACAAATTGGTGTTTTTTAATGGTAGGAGCTTAAGGAAAACTGACTAAAGTTATTTTTGTACTATTTAAATGTCTAATTTCAAATGTTTGGCTTGTTTACCTTATGGGATTAGCTCCCTTCTTTCTTTTTTTTAAAAATATATTTATTGGGTTTTTTGACATAAAGCTCCACCACTATACAAACTTTAACAAAAACATCAACAAAAGTATAACTACCAACTCTAACTCTATAGTAATAATTTTCCAATTCAGCAGCACAGATTTACAGTAGGACTAGACCCAACATTATTATACTACCCTAACCCTTATAAAGGACCATAGGTCAGTTTTCTGTTAGGTGACTACCACTCTCACAATTTACCTTACAAAATTACTTTATCAATTCTTGTTGGCAATGCGAAAAACAAACAAACATAATCACTGTTTATAGTCATCATTCCATTAATCAATCAAATTTATAACCTTTACTATTCCCCCTCTTACAATAAACTGTTCATTCCTTACGTATAATATATATATATGTAAAACTTGTCGTTACTATATTTTAAATCTTTTTCTTTTACTGCCTTTTTCCAGTATCCATTTTATCCCTGCAGTTTACAAATCAATTTAACTTTTGCAGAAACCCTTATAACAGACTTAACTTTCATGTTTAGACTACCCCACCTAAGCCTACTGAAGCAAACAGATTACTTTACACATAATGACTCATACTTTAATATCACCTCATTCTGGATCATATTAACCTTATACAGTTTAACTATATTTTAACTCCTTTATTCTACTGCACATCTCCAATATTTACCACCACTTTTTACCTTTGCTTTGCCACTAAACACCCTTATTTACCCATCGTATACTTACAACATCAAAAAACAACGTCATTTTCCCCAGTTCAGTATATAGCAGAATCCATTTTATCCCTGCAGTTTACAAATCAATTTAACTTTTGCAGAAACCCTTATAACAGACTTAACTTTCATGTTTAGACTACCCCACCTAAGCCTACTGAAGCAAACAGATTACTTTACACAAAATGACCCATACTTTAATATCACCTCATTCTGGATCATGTTAACCTTATACATTTTAACTATATTTTAACTCCTTTACTCTACTGCACATCTCCAATATTTACCTCCACTTTTTACCTTTGCTTTGCCACTAAACACACTTATTTACCCATCATATACTTACAACATCAAAAAACAACGTCATTTTCCCCAGTTCAGTATATAGCAGAGAGAAAAAGAAACCATTCCTTCCCTTTCCTTATATAGCTTAAATTTCCTCCTTATCATCTGCACTCTACTTTTCTGCAACAACATTTCTACATGTCTTCTCCCTTTATGCTTATACCAGTGGTTTGCCTTTCCCTCTTCACCTTTCTCCCATTCTAAATCCCATATTTCATTATCTCTTTTGAATTTCCAAGCTTGTAGATTTTCCTTTTTCATTCTTCTCCTTTCTTTTTCAGTTGTCAGTCGCTGTTTCTCTTCCCTTAACAGTTCAAGCTTTGCATCAAATAGTTCTTTTGCCATCCTTCTGAACTTCCCAACTCGTATCTTCCTCCTTTTTGTCTTTCTCTTTCCTTCTCTTTCGGTTTTCAATCGTTGTCCCTCTTTCCTTGAAGGTTCCAACTTTACACAGGCAGCCTTATTTCGCTTCCTTCTCATTATTTTAACTGCCGGGCATTGTATTTCTGCATAGTCTTTCTCTTGAAACAGCCCCCAATTTTCTATCACGCAACAATCTCCTTTCTCTCTTTGCTGCGCATCTAGGGTTTCTGTCACAATATATTGCTCCTGCTCTTCCTTTATTTCCGTTACAGATTGGGTGCTATATGCTTTCTCCTGTAACTTTATACATGCTTCCTCGCACCCCTTTTGTATTCCCTCTTTTAGAATTCTAATAAATTGTTCGAACGTTAGTTCCTCCACCTTCATATTTTCATCCAACTCTTCCTCCACTTTTAATGCAAACGCCATTTTAGTCAGTTCCTTAGAGCCAGTTCATTCACTATGAGATTTCAACCATTCTTTCCTCTTTATAAGTCCTTGCCAGTGAACCGAAAGAGAAAAAATCCCAGAAAACTAAACAGCCAACAAACAAGAACCCCAAGAAATAAATACTTGAAGTTACAGAGTCCTCTCCCTTACTTCTCACAGCCGCTATCCTTCTCCATTTTGAGCACGCTTGATAGGGGTAACTAATATTTTTTTTTCCTTTCTCCATATAAAACTCCAGAGTATGTACTCACAGCTCTTCTTTTATGTTGCTGAAATTGGTGAAAATCATTAACTCCCAGTATAGTTAAAACGGATGGCTGCATCTATGTGGGGCATGGCGTCCATGCTCCACCCCCGCAAGCCGCTCCCGCTTCGGGGCGATACTGGTCACCCCCCCGCATTTGCCAGGAGCGGGAGGGGCCAGAAACAAGCCCCCTGCGCCAGCCCTCTCTCCGGGAGGACTGGTTCGAGCTCTCCTGGCGTCGGGAGGCTCAAAAGGGAACGAAAACGGTTCGGGTGGCCTGGAGAAGTCCAGGGACCACCCGTCGACGCGCCGTACCGGAACCGGATCTACACTGGTTCTAAAATCAGCTCCCTTCTTTCTTAATACTCCCATTAGTTGTCATCTGTAACCATTATTTTTAATTATATAAGTGTACACAGGTATCTGGTTACTTTAAAAAAAAACGTGTTGTCTAAGTTCAGCTGTTTTTCCTTTTTTCTCATCTGCTTTCCATTAAATGGGCATACTCTATGTACCAGTTTCCAGAAAACATTGTAGGATTTTCTGTTACAAGACTACTGAGTGTTTTAGGATATAATACTTCAATAATATTAATCAGCGTTCAGAGATTGAAATTACGATTTTACTTGCGTATTATTCTCTGTTTGCATGATACTTCTGTTATATTCGAAAACACAAAAAAGACAGCTGCTTTTCCAAAGAAACTTGTAACCTACATTTTGACAATGGTAAAGGCAGCATATATTCAGATGATCTCATGTGAACCACAGCAGCACTGTTTCAGGTGTGCCAAACTAGTTGTCAAAAGCTTATCGTATGAGATCTGCTTTTTTTGCATATGCAGTAAAAGTTCTGTTACCAGTGCTATAAATATTCTTTTTTAGGTGTGTGTGGTGTGAGTGGCCCAATGAGGTTGCACGATCAATTTATACAGGGCAGGGCCTGTATAAATGTTGTTCCTGTTGGTCTTTTGCGGTTTCTGTGTGGCATTGTGGCATGCTTGCACTGCCACAGTGCCACTTGTTCTGGAGTGTGCCTCTTGTTCTCATGGCAAACAAGCACCTTCCAAGACAGTTCACTTTCCCTGAGATTCTCTGGGAGAGTCTGACTGCTGGGTGCTGCCTGCTTGCCTGCCTTAAGTGCTGCTGGCTGGTTTTCCCCAATGGAGGTAATGGGGGTAACCTGTTTGGGTGCCCATAGAACTGGGCCCACTGATCCAATTGCTTTGGGACATGGGGGTTTATGTGGGGAGAGGTTCCCGAAGCTACCCTGAAAATTTGAAGCCTCTCCCTCAACCCCCTCCCCCCTAGAGCCACTAACAGCACCATGGGGAAAAAGGTGACTTCCCCCACCATAGAGAACAATGGAAGGTATGGGGGCAACCTGTTTGGGGGCCTGCTGAATTAGACCCCCTGGTCCAATGTTCTTGAAACATGGTGGGTATCTTGGGGAGAGGCTCCAGCAGCTACCCTGTGAGTTTGGAGCCTCTCCCTCAAACCCCCTCCCCTCCAGCCCCCAGAATATACCCTATGTTTTTGCCATTGACTTCAATGGCCCTTAGGATATAATGGGACCGAAATTGACATTGGGCTGGCCAAAAGACTCCCTGGTGCTGGTACTGCTGAAATTGACATGCAGGAGTCTTTCTGCTGGCCGAAACTGCCTTGGTGTTTAGTCATGCTGGCCACATGACCACGGAAATGTCTTCGGACAGCGCTGGCTCTTCAGCTTTGAAACGGAGATGAGCACCGCAACCCTAGAGTCGGATTCGACTGGCTTTTGAGCAAGGGAACCTTTACCTTTACTAATTACCAGTTCATCAGATATGCTGTTTAGCAAAGCTTTTACCTGGCTTCTGCTGAGTGAGATGGGCAGCACCCACCTGACGTATAGGATGATGTGCAGGTCGCTCGACTGGCATGCCAGTTAACCAGGTGCAGGATAACAAAGCTTTTGCTGTATCCACATAATCTTAAACCATAACATATCCAACTACAGCTAAATTACAACCAAACCCATGACTTGTGTTTGCTGGGGAGTTACGGCTAAGTAACTTTTGAAACTCTGCAGTAAAAAAATACTTGAATACTGGGTGTATTTGCCCTGAGCTGAGCTGGATAGTCCAGGCTAGCCTGATCTCATCAGGTCTTGGAAACTAAGCGGGTTCTGCTCTGGTTAGTACTTGGATGGGAGACCACCAAGGCAGACTAAGGAGGATTGCTGTGCAAAGGCAGGCAATGGCAAGCCACCTCTGAACGTCTCCTGGGTTGAAAACCCTACAACGTTGCCCTAGGTTAGCTGAGACTTGATGACAAACCGTACATTTACAACTTAACTGCCAGTGTGATGGTGGTAATCTATTTTGCCCTCTACTAAGCATTTAGGGGTGGTAAACAGTGTGATTCAAGGAAAGTATGATTAGTACACATCGGTCTAAGAAAGCATTACTGTTGTTACAGGTCAGCTTACCACCAGCCCACCTCTTACAGGCCAAGATTACTGCTTTCTGGAGAAAGGGATTCAGGTCAGACTTCACACCTTGCTCCAGCCCTATTGCACTCTCTTGAAAAATTTGCTGTACACAGATTAGATCTGCCAGCACTCTATTCAGTCAGTGCCAAAACACCTGAGGAGTCCTGTGCGCAGGTTAGTTGGTGTTTATTTTCCATTTTAATTTAACCTGTCACATGCTCAGTGTCTTGTTGGTGCTGTATGGTTATTGTTTCAGTCTGCATTTGTGTACTGGCATGAACAATGAGGATGAGATATTAGGAGCCGAGTCACATAGCACCCTTATGTAAAGAAGAAACCTTAATGTCAGACAATAAAAGCTTGTAAAAAGTAACTAGGTAAATCTCATGAGAGCAGTTTGATTGTGTGATTATCATAGTTTTAATATCAGTATTTTCCTTGACCAGATCTTTCGTGAAGCGAGAAGAACACTACCAAGTATTGTTTACATGCCTCAGATTGGCGATTGGTGGGAAGCCGTCAGTGAAACTGTGAGAGCCACATTTCTAACTTTGCTGCAAGACATACCATCATTCTCACCTATATTTCTGCTTTCTACCTCTGAAACCATGTATAGTGAACTGCCTGAAGAGGTGAGCATGAACTGTGATTGCTTGAGGTGTGAAAACGCATAGTTCGGGTCTCAGTGGTCTTGATGCAGGGAAATCCCAGCAAGATGCATGCTAGAACTTGTTCAGACTTGGAGGGAATTGTCCAACTCAGTGGCTCAGAGGCATATCTTAGAACCTTTTAAATAAGCTGGTTATGATCCAGTCCAGTATGGGATTGGGGTGGGGGGGGGAGGACACTTCTGGGGTTGAAAATGCAGGGGGGAGAATTGTTTGTATCCATCTCTACATAGTTGGTTGAATCTTACTGCTCTGCTTAGCGTAGAGCAGACATTTTCTCCAGAGGAAGAGACTCATCTGCCAGAGAAGATAGTTTCAGAGGGTGCCTGTGTTGGTCTGCAGTGGAACAGCTAACTTCAAATCCAGTAGCATTTTAGAAACCAATAAGATTTTTGGGTAAATGCTTTTGGGAGTCAAAGCTCCCTTCATCAGATGTCTGACCACGGGAGCTTTGACTCTCTGAAAACCTTTTTGGTGCTACTGGACTCGAAGCTAACTTGTTCTGCCAGAGAAAGGCTCTGCGCTTAATTGAAAGGAGCAGTAGGATCCAGCCCAATTTTTACTGGGAGTTGAAACTTGAAAATTAACCTTGTCTCATCTGTAAAAGAGCACGAAGCTACAAGTAAAGTGTTTCCTCCTGCAACTTTTGCAATCCTCATCCTCTCTGGGGGGACCTGCTTGTTTGACTTAATAATGTTAACACCCCTCCTCTGTATTTGCCAAATCACCTAACGGTTTAACTAACTTCAGTAAAGCGGTGCATTTTTTTTTTGCCCTGAGAATCACCCAGTAGTGGTTTCCCCCATTATCCCACTGTGGATGTAACTGTTCACTTCTATCTTCTCTGTACCACTGGTGTAGGTGAAATGCTTTTTAATGTGGGTTTAGGAAAATATTTGATGTGTTTCATTTTATATTTAATTATGGCTAGTATCCAGAGAACAGCACGGTGCATTTTTTTTGTTACACTATGATCTCTCTATTTGTTACCTCAGTCTTTTTTTTGGAGGGGGAGTGAGGGAATGTCTCCTCAGTCTCAAAATCACTTTGATGGGGGGAATGGGGAGGCTCCTGAATAAGAAATAGCAACCCAAAGATTTGTTTGGGTGTCTGCAATTGTTTCTTAAACAATTAGCCCTCCTAGGTGGACTGCTTTGAACAAGGGGATACTAAAATAAATACATAAATAAATGGTAGCACATAGAGGTTTACAGTTCAAATAAAAAAAATCTCAGTGGTCATTCCCAAGCTTTTCTAAAGTAGTTTGTTGAATTCCGACCTATATTTGTTGAGTTGATGAATTATTGTACCCATTTGTTTAGTGATAATGAGGGTCTGATATTCTAGCAACTGGTAATTTTCTCCTGGGGTTCCATATGCTTTTTGTAAGAGCAGTGCTGAGGTGCTGGTGACCTGAATGAGTCTGAACTAGTTTAGATGCTGCTGTTCTCATGCACATGCCACTGAAAAGCCATTGCTCAGTGCTGCCTACCACTAATATTAACCTACTGTGACCTAGGTACGCTCATCAGGGTTGTTGTATGCCTGGCCAGACACATGGTATTGAGTATTTAAATGTTACTGCTTCTGTGCTGTAGAAATGAATTAAAGGGCTTTCTGAGGAAACTTTATCTAGAGTAGTGACCTCTTGTGTCTCCCTTCAGTTTTCTTGTTCAAAAACTAGCCCTATGGATGTAATGGCAAAATTGTTTAAGTAGCTTTAAAATACAGTCAGTTCTTTTATTTTTCACTATGCTTTTGTATAGGTGAAGTGTATCTTTAAAATCCAGTATGAAGAGGTTTTTTATATTCAGAGACCTGGTGAAGAAGACAGGCGGAAGTTTTTCCAAGAGCTGGTTCTAAACCAGGCATCGATGCCTCCTCCAAGAAGGAAGCAAACTGGTTAGTTCACTTTCTGTGATACTTGGAGAATATGGCCTCTTCCACCTGAATGGCCCACTCCTGGTGGGTTTTTTTGTTTTGTTGTTCTTTTTGTATTTTTCCTATGTGCATGTATGTGTGCGTGTGAGTGTGTACTTGGAAGTCATGGCAACCTCTGGTGACTGACCCCTCCTGGGGGCCTGGAGGATATTCAGAGAGGTGGCTGGATAAAGCCTGCCCCCATCTCCCAACTGCTGGTATTCCAAGGACGACTCCCATCCAAGTACTTGCCTGAGTCGACTCTGCTTAGCTTCCGAGATCTGATGAGATCAGGTTTGCCTGGGCTACCCAAGTCAGGATTCCCACTCCTGGTTTTGATTTTTTAGATAGGACTGGGAACAGGAATTAACTGGCTGTGACCTTGTATGGGATTCACGTCCTCATTGGGTGTATTCAGGCACTGTCACTCTTCCTCACTTAACAGGCAGAGGCAAGTTCTGTGATGGCTGTTAAGGTATGGGTGGGGGAGGATGGAAGGAAGAGATTCCTAATGGTGGGGTCCATGGCACATTCAGGGGGCTCTTGAAGTAAGTTGTGCCTTTGCGTTCCTTTGGAACTTTGGTATTGGTGTTTTTGGAATCGGGTTGTTGTTGGGTTGGAGACAGTGACCAGCTTACGCAAGATTCATGGATCCTTCTTCACTTTCCTGTCTGTCCAGCAGTCCATTCCAGCCCTGAGAAAGCTGATTTTCAGGGTTGCAGGACCTGTGTAGATTAGTGAGTCACACGAATTGTTGGGCTGCAGTGAGGAGGGAGGTGGGGATGAAATTACACCCAGCACCCCCTTCTGGCAGTGCAGCTCTTCTTACGGAAGATGCAAGGAGGGCAATTTCATCACCTTTCCCTGCCTCTGTGCAGCCCCTCAACACTGCTTGGGGAGGAGGGGGAAAGGGGGGGGGGAGATCAGTGGCTGTTAGTGCTTTCGGCTGATGGATAACTAAATCCATAACTGAATCATTTTGGGTTTCCCCAGATTGCAGGTAGATAGAGGGAGTTTAAAAAAAAAATCCCTCCACTTTTGCCTTTTTAACTTTCCTGTGCTAAAAAGCCATCTTGAGCCAAAGGAATGTTTTAATTCACGTTTTAGTTAATAATGGTAAGCTATGTAGGTATTTGGTATTCCAGTTTCTAAATCTCCCGGCTCTTTCTGCGTTGGACTACTGGTGCTGAGCAGGCTGTACACAGGGGTCTGAAAAATAGTCACACAATATTGGTATTTCTCAGTCTTTTTAAAACTGCTGAAGAATGCAGAGTTTTTGGTGTTATCAAATCGTTGGGTGATATAAAGTGTTCTGCGGATATAATTTGAAGGAACCTAATGTTCCCCCCCCTCCCCCGAATTCTCTTTTAGCTCTTTCTGATATGGAGGTGCTTCCCCTGGCACTGCCATCTCCGACCCGCCAGCTGTCAGAGTCAGAAAAGCAGCGAATGGAAGACCAAGAAGAGAACACGTTGCGAGAGCTGCGGCTGTTTCTCAGGGATGTTACCAAGAGGCTGGCCACAGACAAGCGCTTTAACATCTTCAGCAAACCGGTGGATATTGAAGAGGTCTTGTTTCAGTAAACGTGCAAACAATGAAGTTGACCGTATTAACAGTTAATTTTTTTAAAAAAAGAAGGCGGAGATCAGTTAGTATCCCAGATGGCCTTGGTTATCTGTGATCTAACTCTTGTTTTCCATATTTACAGGGAATATTGGCTTAATCTGAACATTTTGAAGCCACAACTAACTGGTTCTTGGCTGCGATACTAACATAATCCAGGACACTGTGTATTGTTCAGGCTGCTTCTTTGACGGTGAAATAATTTGTTTTCTTCATGCCAGGCTGAATGCAAACTGATCTTTGCTTGGAGAAACAGCATTGAACAAGCTGTGTTAAAGGAATATTTATTAGATTGTAATATCTATTACAGATAACAAATTAACTAGTAATTTTCTCCCTTGCCTATCTCTGGCCAGTATTATTATTACTGAGAAGCAAAAAGGTCGTATAGATGAAATAGAAAATGCCATTTAACCGGCCAATGGTAGCAATCTGCAAAATTTAAAACAACAAAAAATGAATTTATTATAAGGATTCATAGCCTACCTTTATCAAGGTGGCTTACAATAAATTATTTAAACCAGTATGACATCCATTTTTCTATTTGATGGACTTGACAAAAGAAAATTTGGGTAGACTTTCATTCTGTAAGAAACTATTGAATAGAGAATGACAAAGTTGCTATAACTGTTATTTGTATTCTAGAAATCTGCTTTTAGATCACCATATTTACAAGCTATGTTTGTCTGTCTGGTTTTTGGTCAACTTCAAAACCAACTTTGCACAGATAACAGCCAGTTGTGATGATGCTCTTAGAAGAATATTGTTTGAATATTTGGAGTTGATATTGTTTTGCAGGCATATAAGTTTGTGTTAATAAATCTTCTAAATGCCTGTGTATAATGTAACTTTAACTGTAAGTTTCATGGTCTCTGTGATGCATTATGCAGACCACATAATGATCTTTCTAGAACTTTTGAAATGTGACCCCCTCCCCTGAACTAACATTTGAAACTATCATTTCAGTTACTGTTCAAGTTGATATGTAACAATCCTGAGTTCTAGACATACATTCTCTTGGGGGGTTGGTTGGATTACTTCTCCCTGACGATTTGTATGGATAGCCTCTAAACGTATGGGTGCCATCTGTATATCGTCAAATTGGAATGTATAGATTTAATGAATTGGCTGTAGGTGTATGGCAGTCGGTGAAGTGAGGTAGAAGTGGGTGGGTGGAGTTGTGCTCCTTTGGCATGCATAGGCTGTCCTTATCAAACGTAACTTTAGCCTTGTGATTTCCTGCTGAGAATTTTGGAGGCTTGCTTACCCCACGTGCATTTATCTTGGAAGCTGATCTGTGAATGAGCATTTCTGCATTGTGCTTTGAAGTCCTGGAGAGGGGGTACTAGGTTGTCTCTGTATAGCATATTTTAAAAAATCATTTCATTTTCAGCCACCATGTTTGCAGTTGTTTCTACATGAAGAAGAACTTTGTTACCAGCACCAGTTTTACTCTTTGGGGACTGAAACTGTTCTGCATGCAATGAATCTGAAAATAAATGAACTTAGTGTTGGATATATGTGAAAATCAGCATAGGTCTCTGTGTCACTTTATTGTGCTGTTTGATTATAGGTTTCAGACTATCTGGAAGTTATCAAAGAGCCGATGGACTTGTCTACAGTAATAAGTAAAATTGACAAGCAGAACTATTTAACGACAAAGGATTTCCTCATAGACATCGATCTCATCTGTAGCAATGCGTTGGAGTATAATCCTGACAAAGATCCAGGGGGTAAGAAAATTCTGTTCTATTCTTGCTTAAATATGAACACACATTTTGCTCTTGCATTTCATAGCTTCTTGAGTTTCATAGCCATTCATAGCATTTTGTAGCCACTGGTTAAAAAAATCACAGTTCACAGCCCCCTCCCCCACACATAATTGATTCAGCTGACTGAGGTGTCCCTTCATGTGTCTTATGAAGTGAACTACAGATCACAGAAGCCTTCAGTACATTGGTTAGGGCTGGATCTTAATTTCTGTCCTGCTCACACAAGTCACATTTCTGCTTGTGCAATCTGGGAGTGCTTCTGCTATTTCCCTTCTCAGTGTAGACCACCATGCTGCCCTTGGAATTGCATTTTAGGGATTACAACAAGCTTCTAGGGACAGGTGAGATCTGCCCTGTGAGTGCTGGTCCAGCCTTGAGTGTTCAAGGTCCAACAAGACTCCTTTTTAAAAAAACAAACAAAAACACCCTATGTATTCATTGCAGGGTTAGTATTTGTATAAGCTATATGCCATAAATGCATATTGCTTAAAAGTTTTGTAGCACAGTAGTTCCAAGCTTAAGCTAAACCATCTTGGTTTAGAAACTTAGGTGAACCCCCAAGCCTTCCTTTTCTCCATCTCTGGTTCCCATCATGTATTCCCCAGTTCCCTTTCAAAGTATATGGCAAGCAGCTCATGTCCTACAAATGCCTCTTGCATCCTCAGAACAAGGCAGTGAGAAACACATCAGCTACACTTCAAAAACAAGCTTAAATAAAATGTATCTTTATCTTGGTGGGTGGCTGATTTTGGAGGGCTACAACTCAGAAGACTCTGACTCAAGTTCTTATCAGTCTCACCCTTTGATTGGAAGGGGGTTTGAGCTGGAGACAGAAAACAAGTTACTTACTGGTTAATAATCCGCATCACCGCTCTTTCTCATTGGTGCTGCTCAGATTTTCCTCTTGAATATTCTAGCATTTAGAGTTTCCAGATTCAGTTTGTGCTATCTTTTGTATGTTTACTCATAAGCAAGTTCCCACAAGTTCAGCTGGATGTATTCCTAAGGAAGTATATGTAGGCTTGCTGGCTATAATTCTTTTGTCCATTAGTGGCTGGCTCCTGCATTGAGGGGTGGGGTGGGGAAGGGATCACGGTGCCATAACACCATTAAGTCAAGAGCCTAAAGTTACTTAACGGCAGCATTGCCTCTCAGATGGAGAGTCCCTGCCTCCTCCATTCCTAGAAACCCGAGAGAGCTCTGTTTTCACATTAGCTGGGTGGGCATTCTGAGTAAGGACATTGCCACAATTTATGAGAGTCTGAAATATGGGTGTTCACAGACATACCTGTGTGTGTGTATATATGTATATATATATATATTTGTAAATTCATGTTGGGGTTTTATTAGTTATTGTATTTATTGAATTGTTTTATATTGTTGTAAGCCACCCTGAGCCGGCTTTGCTGGGAGGGCGGGGTAAAAATCTAATGAAATAAATAAATAATAAATTCCAAAAACAGTGATCCTGTGTGGTGTAGATCAGACTAGCACAGTCCGTGACCTGCCAAACCACTGGTGTTCATTGAGCCATGTATTGTGTTGTGAAACCTTCTAAAACCTTCCATCATCTGCTGGACCGACACCTGCTGGTAAACTAGGTTCGGTTTGGGTAACATCACAAGCTGTGATTGCCTTAGGTAGCTCCATGCATCTTCCACACAGCCTTGTATTTTCAGGTGGTTTTTTCAGGCAATTGTTTGATCAATGCTATTATATCACTTGCGTGGGTTTTATTGATTTCTTTTTCCTGATGGGTTAATTTGATGGATCATGTGCCTTTCAGATATTTGTACCATTGCCTTTGGCATGTGAGGTAAGATGATGAATACATTTAAAAAAAATTTAAAATGTCTTTGATGATTAAAATGAGAATTGTGCTAATTTTGTAGATAAAATAATTAGGCACAGAGCCTGTACTCTGAAGGACACTGCTCACGCTATCATTGCTGCTGAGTTGGATCCAGAGTTTAATAAAATGTGTGAAGAAATCAAGGAAGCAAGGAAAAAAAGAGGTATAATTAATTTAAAATATGTTTATCATAGATATACTGTGACACTTGAAGATCTTAACAGTTTGAGATATCTGAGTTTAAATTTTGCACTACTTAAATTTGAGAGACGATCCTTTCAATCCCCTGTGCAATTTGGTACATTATTTGCATGGGGCAAATTTCAGGGTTGCTGATTTTGGAAAGTGGTTCAGGCCTTCCTAGAAAGAGATGTAAACATGTGGGAGAACCTAGCATTTGCAGCGTACTAGACTTTCAGCCTCCCTGGATTCTCTCCTTATGACATTTTCCCAGGTGGATTGATGGAGCCCTCAGGTGCTTTAAAACAGAACTTGGTAAGGTTTATGTAAAGAGGTTTACTGCTGGAAGATCAAGCATATGAATAATTTTCACACATATCAGCACTTGTCTTGTATACTAGTTTTAGAATATGAGCATTGGCTCTCAGGCAGCATATTGTAATTAGGTACATGAGCTTGCAGGACACGATGATCTTGGAAGAATGGTCCTTAGCGAATACAAACAGGAAGCATCCTCTTTGAGCAAGAAACCTACACAATGGTATGTGTTCCTTGTTGATCAGAGTCACATTCACTCTTTCACTAGCTGAAAGAGCAGCTTCATACCAGTATTATAGTTTTCACACGGTGGTTCAGTCAATTTACTCTTTGATCAGCGATACACCCTAAGGCTCAATTCAGATGTCACATATAATTGTCCTTTATATTTAACTAACTGTGGTTAGTGCAGTTGCCTGAACATGGGTAACTTGACTAACTATGGTTAGCTGGGGTTAAGGGAGACAGCTAGGATGAAGTGGTGAAAGGTGAAAGAGGTTTGGTTTTTGGGCCTCTCTTGCCAGGCACCTCTGTAGCTGCGCAGGGTGTGAAGCAGGAGGAGGAAACAAACCTGGATTCTGTTATGTAATGTGAAACCCATGGTTAAGGAACTGGTTAATAAGCCAGTCTGAGATCCCTGCTTCAGATCCTGGTTTGATGGACTCTACACAGTTGTAGTATAACATTCTGCATTTGAATGATCTGCAAAAATGGTGGTTTTGCATTTCATTGGACCCAAGCCTGTATTTCTTCACAAGACCTTTTGCAAAAGAGAATAATCTCTCTTAGTGGGCTGGGCAGCATCCTTTGTTAAAATGAGCTTTAGTTTAACCAGCCTCTGTCCTTAATGGGCTCGAAGCGACCTTCAGGTTTTTCTCTAGCAAAACTAGCATTCCCAGCAATAAATTCTTGGGCTACACATGTCTGCTTAGGTCGCAGGCTTTTTAATACTTAAAAGTATGATAATATATGGAAAAATTATGTAAATCAAGATCTAAACCCCACAGTTGGCTTGTCTGTATTAATTACTTGGGAAGGAGGATGGAGTTTGGTGTAAATACCACAAGAATCAAATCAGAATGCTGTCTGATATGGTTATTTTAACAACACCTGCTTTTGCTGGAATGGAGGGCTCTCAGTTCACTAAGCCAGATATTAGATTAAGAAGCTCATTGGCAACAGTGTGAGAATTTCGCAAGCAGAAATAATCAGAATACAATAGGCACTAGGCGGGGTGAGCAAGTGATAAAAAGCACTGGCATTCTGCAAAATGGGCTTGTATGTCCTGAGATTTTGAATCCTGTTTAGAGTAGGATTAAATTTTGTGACAAACTTCTAACTTGACTGCCATGCCTAAAGCATTCTAGATAGTCCATACCTTCTTCCAGGTCTCTGGCCTGTCCAGGTTTGTCTGTTTGGACCTATGTGAATGGATTTGTGCTATCATGGCAGGCACAAAGAAGCTCCTGGGCTAAATATACCAGTGAACAATTGCTGATTGGCCTCCTAGTTACCTGTGCCCTTCTGTTGAGTAAAAAGACTCTGACCCACTGTCCATAAAAGTTGGTTTCAAGAAGTAAAAGAATTGACTTACAAATACGTGTCTCTTTTTGTCATGTGTTTTTCAGTTTGCATGGTGCTTGGTGTGAAGCATTCGACTCTCAGTAGCCGTGGGTATGCTGTTAGATAAGTGAGAAGTAGTGGGGTTCCTCTTTACTCTGTTTCTCTTTGGAATCCAGCCATCCCCCATCTCCCCTTTTTGCTTTGATCAACGAGAAATCCAAAGAGAGAAGAGGCAGGAAGGGGAGGTTCTGCAAAATATGAGAATTTCCCTCTAGATGCTCAGAGGAAGGCAATTTCTTAGCAGCCTTCCTGTCCTCCTGTTAAAGCACCACTCTGTGGCATGCAACATCTCTTCAAGGTCCAAAGTTACAACAGGGTGCCGTGATTTCTCTTCAAAGAGAATAAGAGGAATCGAAGGCTGTATCTAAAAAACTGAGACCGATTTCCCACAAGCAGCTGCGCCGCCCTCACTCTTCCTTTTCCCCCAACTGTATTCATCAGTTTCCCACTACTTGCTGCATGGCTGCATTTTGACCTGCAGCATCCCCCGATTTCCCCCGTGTCGTCTTGATCTCGAAAAACAAGGATCGAGAAGACGTGGGGGAAATTGGGGGTGCTGCAGGTCAAAATGTGGCCACGCAGCAAGTAGTGGGAAATTGGCGGATACAATCAGGGATAAAGGGAAGAGTGAGGGCAGCTCAGCTGCTTGTGGGAAATCGGTCTGAATTTTAGAAAAAAAGTCCCCTCTCCTGTAACAAACACTGGTGAGAACTACTTAATTTCCCATCCTTGTGCTCCTCCCAGTGGTCTGAGGGCCCAACTACACATTACAGGCAAACACACACAACTAGATGCTTGCTTTTTCAAGAACAGATGCTTCAGGTGGGGAAGATGGGAGAAAAAGTGGATGGGATGGGAGGGGGAATGTGTGATTTTTCAGCAGTTTTTCCTCAGCAGAGGAAAGAACTTGAATATCAGTTTTACGCACTTTCCCAAGATACAAGCCTTGGAAGACTAATGTGCTGGAATGAGCATGCCTTTTGCAAGGCTTTTCACTGAGTTATTTCTGCTTCTCTCCCTCCAGTTTGGCTGTGTTCAGGCCCTTTGCCCTTCTGTTCTCAGATTGCAATAGTGCTCGTGCTGAGTTATTGAGATCCAAGCTCTTATCTTTGGTGACAATGTGAATGGATATAGTAGTATACAATTATAATAAAATCCAGCATCATTATGTGGTGTGGTGAATTTGAAGCTGGGGTCAAATCCCTGTTCAACTATACATTCTTCTTCATGATCTGAAGCACATTCCCCCCCATTTTACTTTCAGTTGCTTGGCCTCAGAATGGGGGTATTGATTATCTTCCTCAGGTGGCTGTGAGGAGAACTCACAAGAGCATAGTGTAAAATGTGCTATAAACTGTAAGCACTATAGAAATGCTACAAGTAAAACATTTTCTTTGCAGTATTCATGGGCAACACTCCCTCTAAGCTGTGGAGTCATGTGAGCAAGAATTCTACTTTGTGAGCTACTGGCATTAAAGCTGTGAGCGAGCGATTTGGCTACTGAACATAAGAACATAAGAGAATCTAATGCTGGATCAGGCCAATGGCCCATCTAGTTCAACACTCTTGTCACACAGTGGCCAAAAATACCAGGAGCCATCAGGAGGTCCAGCAGTGGGGCCATAAATTAGTTTGCTTGGGAGCCATCCTTCCTGAGCTAAGACAAAAAAATGTGTGAGCTGGAGGCTAAAAAACTGTGAGCTAGCTCATACTAAGTCAGCTTAGAAGGAACATTGTTCATGGGTAGTAATCTTTTCTTTGTAACTTATTGTAAAATAAAAGCCCTGGTTGTACTTAGTGACATAATTGTGTCGTAATGCTGAATAGGAGCATATATAGTTCCTGGAAGGGAAGCCTAGAAAGTTCAAGTGGGTGGGACATGATTCTTTGCTTAAATTGGAGTGTTTTTGAAAAAGTTCACTGGTTAAGAAACCAAAATATGTGTCAGAATCTTGCCTCTGATGGGAACGCATGACATGACCTTAGGGAATCCCGCTGAGCCTTTCAGTCATTTAATGTAGGGATAGCAATACTGGCCTACCGTACAGGGTTGTTGAAAGCAGTGCAGCAGGATAAAGTATGTGAAGCACTTTGAACACTCTAAAGCCCCGTATAAATATTACAAAGTACTTTTTTCTTTGAAATGGGAGGGTTGGGTTGGGTTTTTGGGGGGAGAACAGTCAGGTTTTAATACTCTAAGGCTGTATGTCTGATGGATTCCTTTCCTGGATGAAGTAAATATCCTTGATGTAAATCTTTTTGTTGTTGTTGTTGCGTCCAGTTAAATGTCTTTAATTACTGTCAGGTTTTAATGTTACTTTATATTCCAGGCTTCTCTTTAAAAACTCAGATCCGGTTTATAGTGTGAGGATTATTTAAATAGGTATGCTTATCTTCTGTCCGCAGGCTTATCAGTAGCAGCAGAGCAAGCAAATCCTCACGACACTGTACAGAAAACAGAAACTAGAGTTGAAGAGGCTTTTCAGAACAAACAAAAAAATGCAATGTCAGTCTGGCAGAACTCTGCAAATAAATGTGCATGTGAGTACTGCCAATCATTTCATTCAGATGGTAAATGCAGTAACCAAGACACATGCATGTATCTGATGTACATCTTTTTTTTAAAGCTCTTTCTACCATGTCTTCTAGTTAGATTTATTTTTGAAAACATCTTCTTTACATAAGTGGTTCATGCTAGCTGAAAGAGTCTTCTGTGTTCAGCTGAATGGAATTTCTCCTCATAAAAGTGTTTAGAAGAACATAGATGGGTTTACACTGACCAGTTTTGTATAATGGAGATTATTGTGGGAGGAGAACCCTTGTTTTTAGCATGCACCCTGTCACACACTGCAAGAATTTTTTTTTTTTTTTACAGTTTTCAGTTTAAAGTGTTACTTGCGTAATTTTAAGCAGGATACTTTGAATGTTTTAGAACAGTAATTAAATACTATTTAGTCCTGTTCCATATTTATTATTTAGAATTAGGGATGAACATGAACTGATAAACGAACCCGGGAGTTCGGGAGAATGTGTCTCCCACGATTTGCCACATGAACCTTCGTGTTTTTCATGGAGGTTCATGAGGATTTGTGCAGACTCTGAAGGCATTTAAATACATTTGGAGCTTACTTCTGGGTCTGGTGGCCTGACCGGAAGTGAGCTCCAAAGGCTTTTAAATGCCTTCAGAGCCCACTTCTGGGTCATGCTGCAGCCATGCCCCCAACCAGAACTGAGCTCTGAAGGCATTTAAGTGCCTTCGGTGCTCACTCAGGTCGGGCCATGGTGAAAACCCCAAACCACAAGCCTCCATGAGCCTCCATTTTTCCAGTTCATTCCCACCCATATTTAGAATCCAGTAATTGTGGATCAAAATGAATTTAAATGTAAAAATCTTCTGCTCTTTTGCACATTACCTAATCAAATTGGCAGGTGTCAAATGAGGAAAGTGTAGACTGCTATCTTCCTGACATACTCCCAACATATCTCCCCTCTCACCCCAGCAAGGATAGGACCAGGTCTACAATCAGTAGCTGAATTAGAATTGTATTTTCCCACTTTTGTATCTGATGGGGATCAAGTACAACTATTGTATTCTGGAAACATCATGATTTTCTGCTTTCAACTAATTAGAAACCTTGGAGACCTAATTACTATTGGAAACGGGTATGCATAGCTTAATTCTCCCACAAATCTCTCCCATGCAAAGCAATAGCATCAGGTTTCTGCAGTTTTTACATGACTTCTCTTTGAGGAAGACTTCTGAGGCTAAGTTAATACTTGCAACAGGTGAACATTCTGGGCTGTATTTCTATTAATGATTGTTTCCTGTAGTACTGAAGAAATTGCCTAATATTGGCTACTTAAAGGTCTGCTTTCTCCCATATGTGCCTGGTCAAGAATCAGTCATTTGTCATGTCTTTGCATACACCAGTACTCTGAACTGAGATAGATTACTATTAGCGTGAGGACCTTTTCTGTCATAGGTCCTTATTTATGGAATATTTTTGCCCTCCTGGAACCTGATCTTCTTCCTTCTCAGGCCCATAGCTATGGTGGGGCATTCGGGGGTGAGGCCCCTGACTTACATCAGTGGCCCCTTTAAATGCTGATCCCACAGAGGATTCCGAGGCCAGGATCCAAGACATGGCTGCCCGAAGATGCCATCAGGCATGCTGCTCCCCAGGCTGAAGAGTGCTGCAGGGAAGGCCCCTTCGGCTGCAGTTTCTGTGTGGAGCAAAGTGGGGGTGGCGCTGCAAATTCAAACTGCTCACTGTCCCAATGGCAAGAGGGTGCTCTCTCCCCACTTCCGCTTCCCTGGATTGCCTGACCACACCTGGAGACCTTGGCTTTGTGGTGGCATTAAGTCAAGGCTGGTGGGGGGGGAAGGGGCTGGGTTCACCCAGAGGCCTCTGGTGGGGACAAGCACCAACCACCTGCCTCGCAGAGCATGAAGTGCCCTGCCACAGTGGCGCCAGCTGTCCCTCAGCACTGCAGCGCTCTGTGCCCAAAACAGCAGCAGAAGCAGTAGCAGCAGCAGGCTGCAGCCTGGGGGATCAGAGCACCGCTTCTTCCTCCTCCACTCTTTCCTCGTACTTTCCCCCCTCTTGTGAAGTTCAAGGCAGAGGCTTAGAGAAAAACAAGTTTCTCTTTCCATAAACTGGGGTGGGAGTGGGGGGCGCTTTTTGCTGTTCAGTCTGCTCCCTCCTTTCATCTCACACTACCGCACTTGTGTTTCTATTCGGTCTACTTGGAAGTAAGTCCACTTTTATTCACTGGTGCTTACTCCCAGAAAAGAGTTCTTTAAAAAATTATGCCCCCTGAAAAATTTAAATGCCCCCCCCAAAAATAAATGCTGGCTACGGGCTTGTCCCTTCTGGATGCAGGTTAAATTCTTATTTACCCAGGTATATGTGTGATTTATGTTTCTCTCCCTCCATCCAAGTTGTATATATTTTTTGTCTATTCTGCTGGCTGTATTTGTTAAGAATGTTTGTCCCCTTTCCTGTGTTGTTAAGCTTTGGAAAATTTGTTTGTATGATATTTGTATTTGTGATATATTATCTTGTTTGCTTCTCCAGTAATCTATGGCTGAAGGCCACATTTCCTAAACAAACAAAACAAGTGTGCCATAGTAATAACTAGGTAATAAAGTAGGCACATTGGCAGGAGACTTGATCGTGTTCCGTGAGATACTCATAATGTTCTGTTTTGATGTCATACTGAAATGCCATCCAAGTGAAGGCCAAAAATGATCATTTAAATTTCCACTGTGTCATTGGAAGCTGGAGAGTTTTATCAGCTCAACCCCAATTGACTTGATACCATCCATAGTTTAATTTGTTTGCCATAGATGCGCAGCTAGTATAACACCAATGAACCAATGAAGCCTGGGAGGGGCAATTTTTAGATATCCAAATTTGATTCCCTGAGGACAAAACTCTTCAATGAATTCCTTCATAATGCACTGGTATAGTGTGTTATGTAGCTTAAGGTTAGAGCAAAACAAAAAAATTGGACATCAAGCCATGTTTTGGTGTGAGCTAACATGGTGGCCAGGAAACAGAACAGTACTTTAGCCATTATCTGTGTTATAACTTTGCTTTGTCGACCTTTACCAGTGTGGATGATCAGTGCAGGGTGGGTTGTGTTGACATATCTGTAATTTGTGCTTTGATTGCATGTAGCAGAGACCTGGATGCTTTCACACCACTGATTCAGTGCTGTGTACCTTATCCTTGGGAGTTCCGTTTTTGGACACTAGACATGTCCAACATGTACTTTCCCACTATCCATGGAAAGTCAGCATATAACTGTTCCTTGTTCTTCCCAGTAGGTGGTGTCAGAAGCACATTGCTTTGTGTGTTTGAACCAGTTACTGAGGAGCTGGGTTCAGTTACTTTTCCGGTGAAAGATTAGTCGATGTCCCGCTACTTGTACCTGGGTGTGGAATTGAGTGAAGCATAATGAACAGAGTAGGGTTGGATCCCTCAGATCTAACAGACGTGTTCTCCTCCATTGCAAAGAACCTTTCTCTGGCCCTCTTTGAATACTGTGAAAGAGCAGAGCATAAAATTATAGGAACCCAAATATTAGGAATACTTGATGAAAAGTATTTATTTAAAAATATTTATACCGAATAACTCTAGTTTTTAAGTCATCATAACATTTTTTAAAACAATGTGCTGCAAGAAGTAGAATAAGAGGTGTAACCAGCAGCAGAGGAAAAAACACCAGGGGAGTTGATTAGTCAATCATGTAAACACCATGAGA
The DNA here is from genome assembly GCA_029375565.1 of Gekko gecko. NCBI lineage: Eukaryota > Metazoa > Chordata > Lepidosauria > Squamata > Gekkonidae > Gekko > Gekko gecko. Next base: position 296,978,319 of record JAPDNY010000001.1, on the reverse strand, counting down.
AACTTGGGTATATAACATGCTCTTTTAACCTACCACCGGCACATCATCCAAGAAAGCTCCAGCAAAATCGAAATGTCCCCAGTAAACAAAGTCTGAAAAAATACAAAAGCTTTGCTGTTATTTCATTTGGCTTACTTGAATGCCATGCAGTCTGACAGGCTTGAAAGGGCACAGTACTGAATTCCTGTCTCCTAAATCTAGATAGCCCAGGCTAGCCTGATCTCATTGGATCTCAGAAGCTAAGCAGGGTTGGCCCTGGTTAGTATTTGGATGGGAGACCTGCAGGGATTACAAGGGTCCTCACACAGAGGCAGGCAATGGCAAACTACCTCTAAATGTCTCTTGCCTTTAAGACCCTATGGGGGGGTCCCCATAAGTCAGCTGTGGCCTGACAGCACTTTCCTCCACCAAATACTAGAAATCCTTGTTAGTGCCCTTGCCCTTTGGGGGGGAGATTTTCCTCAGGGCCCCCCCATTTTCCTCGGCAGTACAGTCTCTTTTAAGCATCTCTCTGCTGCTGTAGACTAAATTGTTTTGTTTTGTAAATGAAAACTGCAGTTCTTAAGATATAGAGCTATTTTGCAGTACTGTGGAAATATACACAATTCTGCTCCTTGGCCACAGTCCTGCATATAATGATTTGGTATTGTGTGATGCTGATTTGAATCGTATTTTCAAATGACGGTGTTCAGAACTGTACTTTCGGCTGTGCTGTCATAACTTGAGTCCTCAAATCTTTTGAATCAAAAAATAGGCTGTGTTATTCGATTCCCTCATAAATTCCCTGCCTGAGGTTTGAAGAAAACCCTTTTTAGTTGCAAATTATTCCTCCTCCTCCAGCTGAATTCTTTATACCCAGTAAGACTGTTATATATTGGAGCGGCCTGAACAGAAAATGGTAGACAGCTGAAAAGGTGCTATGGCTTTTTGCTAGTTTTTCTGGTAGTACACAGCAAGAAACTTAAAATGAAATGTGTTATCTTTCTAAAGCTTGTTTCAGAAGATGCAAGTTTTCTGTTTAGATGGGTGAGGGGTTGTGAAGTTTAGGATTTCTGTTCAGATGGAAGGATAGTACACCATGAATATATTTATGTATTCCAGGGGTTGAAATATCAGATGGAATTTTTTTTGTTCCATACTAACTTGACACAAATTTATTTTTTTTAATTTAGTTAAAGACACTATTTCCTTTGGTTAATGGTGTTTGATGGGAATTAGTTGTCTTAATATTTCTTGTTTTTGACAGTTAAATGTGTTTTCCTTGAGGAAAACTCCATACTTAGTGGAATGTTGGTTTTCCGTTAAACAATATTGAAGGAATCTTGTCTTTTAGATGCTAAGGGTAAAACTCTACTGTTTTTCCTGTTTTGGTAAGTCACTGACACGCACTGGAAGTATAGAGGTATGATAAGTACTCAACATTCTTGTAAATAGCTGTGATGAGGCAAAGGCAATGGTATACTGCGAATAAACACACTAGATTATGTTTAGCTTGACCTTTAATTAAAGCACTTTCCAGCTCTGCAAATGTTTGTACCTCTAACCGCGATTTCCCGTCTCTTTGCCATTCAGTTCGGTTAAGGAGGAAATCAAGACGCCGTTCACAGTGGGGGAAAGGCATTATTAAAAAGAGAAAAGTCAATAATCTGAAAAAAGATGAGGATGATGCCAAGTTTGCTGATGATGAAAACCAGGGGGAGGACAGCAAGCTGCTGGAGAACGGGGAGCTTGAGGGGAGTACAGACTGCGTTGAGGAGAACGGAGAGGAGACTGGGGATCTCTCTATGACGAACGACGAGTCCTCTTGCGATATCATGGATATACACGCGGAACAAAGACTCAATAATGGGATGGTGGGGAAAGAAAATAATATTCCATCCACAGAAGAGAGTTCAAATGAATCTCTGCTAGTGAGTAACAGGGTTACTGTGAATGCAGGGAAGGACCCGAAAAAGGAGTCCTCGTTCAAGAGCGACTGTCTGAATGGAGAGGCCTCTGAGGGCACACCAGCTTCAGCATGTCAGTATGACAAATGTGATTCACTGAATGCTGCTTCACCTTCCGGCACCCCCAACACATCTGCTCCTGTACAAAACGCAGCCACTGATGATCACCGAAAAGAGAATGCAGAAGCTTCTGGTGAGAGCCCGGAAGTCGAACAGATAAAGCAGTCAGGTACTGAGGCACCACAATGCAGCAATAATGAAAAGAGATCACAAGGCGTAGATGTTGAGGCTAAAGAAACAGAATCAGATAAAGAAGGTATGTATTTACCAATTTTTCATTTTTAAAGTCCCGATTGGATCCCACTGTCAGAGTGGATGCAGTATGTATTTTCCTTCTTGTTCCAGCAGATACAGAGCTGTGGAAGTGGACTAAGGTTTGAACCTGGGGTAGCCCACTGCTTATCAGATATCAGCAATACCCAATTTCCACGTTCTTGTGGCCTCTGTATTCTCCAGGCAGAGGTCTGAGAGGGTACAGGTGTGTTCCATGATAAAATTTGATTCCTTCCTGAGAGCTCAAGCTCCTGTTATAAGGTGTCTGAGTAGTTAATCAAATAGGGTGGTATTTGCAAAAACAGCAAGAAACTCTTTATTTAATTGGGTAGTGACTCTAAGGGCCAGGGGGAAATCCCCCCCGTAGGTCGACAGTGGTTATTCTTCAATAGCACTGGTGTTTCTCTCACTGACGAAGACTTTCATGAAAACTGACTGGAAGGAAAATTTAACGAGTACAAGGGAGAGTAATGTGAAAACGAGGCTGTCTTTGGTAGTTTCCTGAAAGGCAAGGTGGGAAAAGTTGTTTACATTTTGAATATTTTACTCTCTTTCTAGAGGTGTATTACTACTCTCCAGTGAGAGTTTGCAAACTGGTTTACAGCATAAAAATACTTAGCTCTGTTTTCCAGAAGGAAAATACCTGCGACTTTGAAAATAAAACTTGAGTGTTCATACAGCTCCAGGTGCCTTTGTGGCCTGACTTGTGATTTTTGCTTCTTAACTACAGGTACACTGAAAAATAAAAAACCTCGTAAAGTTCCTTTGGCACAGGTTCCAGAGGAACAGTTGGATCCTGTACCTCCTGTAGTTGTTGACCACGACAGATTAAAGGTATGAATAACTGGATATGCCGTGTCCTTCAGAAATAATTTTGAATTGTAGGGAATTAGATGGCTTGTAGCACAGTTCATGTTCATTATGTGGAGAACTTAATTCGTTTACAAAATTTATATCCTGCCTTTCTGCCCCATCAGGGACATTTTGTAAACATTGAACCATGTTATAACTTGTGTCAGGATACTTCTATATCACTTTTCGGTCATGTACTCAAAGTGGCTTCCTCTGGGCAGAATGAATGTGATCTGAGGGTGGAAGAATTGATGAAATTTCCTTTGTCACGAACAGACTGCTGTTTGCTTGAGTTTAGACCTATAGAAATATCAAAACTCTGTATGGGGGCACTCTATTAAAATGGTCTACCTCTGGAGCCACATGGATTCAAATGGCTTTCTTATGACTCTTGGAGATTTTCCTCTTGATGTGGTTGGTGCTCCTGATGCCCTGGTTGACCCTGAAGGGAGGAAATGACCCAGGCGATTGACACAATCACTTGCAAGTGTTAGAGCCCAGGTAGACCCTTGATTTACTGAGGGGTTACCAGTGATGAAAAGACAAGGGAGATGGCTTTGGCAATGAAGGAATACTTGGGACGAACACAATGACACATGGGCTAAAGTTCGTTTTAAAGCATATTCAATGGCATTCATGGTGGTGAAGAAAAAATAGACCTATAAGGATCTTGCCTGCAGAAGGAATTGTACTGCTCGGAGGCCTTCTGTGACCAATTTGGTCAACACTTTGCAGAGAAAATCTCTCACATCTGTACAGACTTGGATCATACATTAGCAGTGACAGGGTCAGATGGTGCCAGGGTGCTGACTTCTCCAGTTGTTTGGGATAGTTTTCAGTTAATTCAGCTGGAGGAGGTAGACAGGGCTCTTGGAGGTTTGAGGCCTACCACTACTTTGTATGACTTTTATCCTTTCTGGTTATTTGACTGGTTCCAAGAGGTAGTTAATGCTTCTTTGAGAGAAGGGATGGTTTGTCCTAGCCTTGGAATAGGTTGTGAAGCGTCCACTGACTAGTGTCATGTTTCATTCTTGAGGAAGGTGACTGAACAGGTATTCACTGGACAACTCCAAGCATTCCTGGATGAAGTGGATTGTTAGAATCTTTTCCAATCTGGCTCCAGGTCTGCTTGTGGGAATGAAAAAGCTTCGGTCATCCTGGTGGATGAACTATGCCAGAGATGGTATCCTCTTGGACTCCGTTTCTGAGATGAGACTGGGAGGCACCGTTTTGTGGTGGCTCTGGCCCTACCTGGAGGGGGAAAGTAGTGCTGGGGGTTGGCTGCTCAGATCTTTGGCCTGTGGGGTCCCACAAAGCTTCATCTTGTCCTCTATACTCTTCAAGATCTACATGACACCGCTCAGTGAGGTCACCTAGATATTTGGGCTAGGCTGTCACAAGTATGCAGATAACATAACCAGTGTCTGGAGGCAGTTTTGGAATAGACTGCAGCTGAATCCTGAAAAGATGGCAATACTACAGAAAGTCTAACCCGGGATTTAAGGAGTCACCCCTTCTGGATGGGTTGCACTCCCCTTGAAAGAACAGGTCCATACTTTGGGGGTGTTCTTGGACCCCTGGTCTCCTGCTGGATAAGCAGTTGGCAGCTGAGGCAAAAAGCGCCTTTTAACAGCTTGGGCTGGTTACCCAGCTGTGGCCTTTCTTAGGGAGAAAAGATCTGACCATAGCTGTGCCATGCCCTGGTAATATCTGGATTAGATTACAGCAGTGCGCTCTACATGGAGCTGCCCTAGAAAAGTGTTCAGAAACTTCAGTTGGTGCAAAATGCTGCAGCCAGAATGTGGGTTGCAGAGTCTGTATGATTCCAGTCTTGGTCCATCTGGACTGGCTCCCAGTCTGTTTCTGGGCACAATTCAAGGTGCTGGTGTTGACCTTTAAAGCCTTATTTGGTTTGGGACCAGCATACCTGAATGATGCCTGTTCCTTACAAACCTACCCCACCACTATGGTCATCTTCGGAGGCCCCGCTTCAAGCGCTCCAAAGTCCAGCCTTCTGAGTTTAGGCTGGTGGCAACCTGGGAGAGGGCCTTCTCAGTTATGGCACTGAAACTCCTGGGACTCTCCTTCCAGAGAGACTAGCCTGTCTCCTTCTTTTGCTGTCTTCTGCCACTGGCTGAAGACTTCTTCGTCTTGTCCAGCATCCCCTCAGTGATCTCTCCTTCCTGTTCTATATTTCAACTGTTGTTGTAATTTTTTTGCATGTATATTTTAGCTTGACTTTAATTGTTTTAATGATGCATTTTTGTTTGACTTTAATGGTTTTTAAAGATCATTTTTTATTTTGTATGTGTTTAGTCTGTTAGTTCTCTTGGTGGCCCTGATGAGGGCAGAAGGGCGGGGTAGAAGTTTTGTAAATAATAATTGTGCATTCTCTTTCCCTCATGAGACAGCTCAATAAGGATTAGCCTTTCACTTTTGCAGCAAGATGGCCATCTGTCAGCAATGCTGATTCTGTGAACTTAGGCAGATCATGAGAGAGAGGGCCGGAATGATTGCATCAGTGCTTAGTCCTTGTGGCCCTTTCTTACATGTCCAGGGAATGCCATTTTGAGGTCAGGAAGCAATTTTACTCCAGGTCTGTTTGGCTGGAGATCCTGGAGGGTTCCCCCCCCCCATCTTCTGGGTGTGGAACAGTGGTCACTGGAGGTGCGGGGGGGAGGTATTTGTGAATTTCCTGCATTGTGCAGGGGGTGGGACTAGCTGACTCTGGAGGCCCCTTCCAACTCTGATTCTAAGTCTTAGGCTGTTAACTCTGAAAAATCCCTTAACCAAACTTTTAGATGTGCTCTATAGAGTTCTGAAATATGTGTTCTAACCTTTCAGTTTGTATATTTTGATAGCATAGGATTGGCTAAATGGGAAACCTGCAGCCATTTACAGAGACCTGTTTAGAATCTTGGTGGAGGAGAAGCATGGGAAACAGTTGAGGAGACAGCCAGGCATCTCTGGTTAGGGCAGAAGAGAATAATGAAGCATAGGGAGAGTAATTTTTTAAAAATAAAAGTACTGAATTGAAACTGTTACACAGTGAACTTAGAATATTGAGATCTGATGCGTTTCAGTCTAGATGGTTGACAAGTATGTCAAACTTTGTATGCAAACTTCTTAACTGATCTTCTTGTTCATGTTGCTGAAACAAATTTTAATAGGAACATGCTGAAACAATTTAAATGATTCTCTCCATAATAAATTGTTTCTTTTGAAGAAATCCATTTGCTGTTTTATAACTGGCAAAAGGCAGCAAAAGCAAGAAGATTTTTATCCTTAACATGGGACTTTGCAGTAAGCTAGAGTAAAGCTGATACTGTGTATTCTGAGATTCATCTTAAAGAGAAACTTAAGAGGGGCAGCAGCAGCAGCAACAAAAGAAGTAGAGGGAGGTGGGCAGGGGTGGAGGGGGTCACTGAAGCGCCCTTCCTGGACTTCTTGTACCTAGTTGAAACAGGCAGTAGGTGAGTGAGGTGTTGTTGGTTGGTTTTGTCACAACCACAGTGAACACCACAAAGCATGATTGAGCCAAAATTTTGAATCCTGGTGTGCAGGAAGGGTGTGTGTGTTTGTGTGTGTGGTGTCTGAATCATGCTGATGTTACTTAATAAAAATGAGAACCCTCTTTTTGTATAGAAGTTGAATTCCAAAGTAGGACTAAGCGGGAACTCTGAGTTTGGAGGGGGGATTTAAATTAGCATTTTATCCCCCCCGCCAATGAAATGTGCTCATCCTTTGACAGTTTTGTATGCAGAAGGTGTGAGAAGGGTAAAGAAGTGTTGGTATAGCAGGAGCATGCATGAACACATATTCAGTTTCTCTCCCGCCCTGGCTCCATTATCTGGAATTTAAATTGAGGCTCTTGGGAGCAAACTACTTGCAGTCTTACACCTCACTACTGCTTTGTCATCATTCCTTTATTTGAAAACAACTCTTCATAGTAACAGTGACATTATCACACAGCCAATCAGATTTGGCTGTGTTATGACACCAGTAGAGGTAAGTGAAGCTAATTCAAAGTAAGGACACTGACCTTGCACAGAACTGGCTTCATTTACTCATCTGTTCAAATCCCCTTTCACTAGAAGAAGATAAAATAAACCGACAACAGCAGCAGAGGCTCATTATTGTTCTGGTTTCAAACTATTTAAACAGAAAGCAAGCCAGCAACAGCAAGACTGCCCCATAGTACAAGGGGAAAGGGGGGGGAGTGAAAACAAATAGTTGGTTATACCAAGCCAGCTCTGAGCATCAGTTCAGCTGAGCTCTTGAGAGATACACGCCCAGGTTTACCAAGAACAGCCACTTCACAACCTACAAACAAGCTTCAAACTACAGACTACAAACTAAAGCCAAACAAAAAAGAGAAGATCCAGTTAATCCAATTAAAACCTGGTGAATTCAATTAAAAACCTGATAAAAACACCCATTAAAAAGAAGAACTAAAATAAAAGAACTCTTCTGAGAGCATAGCTTAACACAGCTGCAGTGCCATCCAACTGGAACCCAGCTCCATTTACTCAGTGATGTCATATAGCCAATTCTGACTGGCTTTGTGATGTCACTGTTGATAGGAAGGAGGAGTATTTTAAAGCAAAAAACGGTGCTGCTGCTAAATAAGGCTCCACATAGGGAACCACTGCAAAAGGATACTTCCCAAAGACCACCCACCTTCAGGTCCCCAGATACTACTGTTATATAATTGGTTAAAATGTTCTTTACCTTCGACACGGAAATAACAAAGAACCTCAGCTGAATATTAATGTGCACAAAGGTCACCAAATACTAAATCTGTTTGCATGCTGCTGCTGTTCCGTTGTGGCTTTCTGTGTGGCCCAGCATTTAGTGCTGCCGTGACGCTCAGTGAAGGCTTTAATCGTAATTTGGCTTCTGCATTTGGAACAAAGGATGACTCAGGTTTTGCGAGCAAGACCTTTCAAAATCTTCATCTTGGTGTGATCTTTTCCTTGATAGAACTTGCTTGATTTGCTGGTTAAGAAAAGTGATAACTTGACTGTCGCTCAGCTTGAAAGGCTGTACTCGCTTCTCAATCAGTGTATCTACCGGCATCGTAAGGATTATGACAAGTCACAGCTTGTAGAGGTAAGTTTACATGGCTGCTTCAGCTGAGTATTTCATCAGTGTTAATTTTTGATAGTGATATTACCTGCTGGTGAGTAGAACCAGTTTGAGAAGTATCATGCCCTTTGGTTCCTGACCTTGCCAGTGGTTCTTGTGTAGCAAAACTACTGAAGTCCATAATTTCCTGTTCAGGCACACAGAGGAGGAAGAGGAATTGTGTGTGTTTGATGTCAAAAAAATGATTGCTGTACATTTGTGAGTAGCTGTGCTATGTAACAAACTCTGAAAGACTTAAGCTTCTTCCCATGTTCTTCTTAAAAACAAAACACAATATCATTGCTTATCAAATGAAATTGGATTGGCCATTATTAGGAAACATGTTTTTATAAGAAATGTTGTTCTTTTCCCATTAGATTAGACATATCCCCCCTTTTCGGTGTTGTGGCCTGATTGAAAAACTAGTGAAAATCAATGATGCTCAATTTAAGACAGGCCCATATTTATTCCTACTGGTTTAACCGGGGACTAAACCAGTTTGTATAGCCAAATTGGGTTATAGTTTGAGCTGTGATCACTCGATTTGTTATAATATCCTGCAAAGAGATCCTGCAAACTTTGGGAAGTTCTTTTTAAGTCCATGTGCTTGGGCGTTTTCTTTCCACGGCCAAATACACCTTTACCCGAGTAGCCGTGAGTAGCTAAAATTCTTGCCTTTTGCTTTCAGGAGATGGAAAGAACTGTTCATACATTTGAAACATTCCTGTGAACCCTTCAAGGTGTGAGAGGTTTATCTCTTCATAAGCTGCTCGCGAGGGAGCAGCCTTCTGAGCCATTCGGTTTCCAGTCGCACCAAGTGTGTGCAGAGCCTTGGTCTTAGCATGCTTGCTCTCTCTGTCTCACTTTCTGTTATGAATTTGGTGCTATTGTCTCAGGTACCTGAAACCAGCCAGCCTACAAGAACCAAACGGAACTTCGTAAATATTTGTATCTTGATATAGATAAAGAATACAATGCCACAACTTGGAGATTTTTTTTTTTTTTGGTGCTACAGAAACTGCTCTCATTTCTGCTGTCTACATGCATTATTTTGTGAGAAGCTTCAGGCAGAATGGAGCAGGCTGAGGAGAAAACAAAACAAAAACCACCACACACAAACTTGGATAGAGCTGATCTGAACTGATTGTTTTGAAGTGGGCAACTTTTAAAATTTTACTTTCAGTCCCCCCCCCTTTTTTTATTCTCCGAGGTAATGGACTGAAGCCTGTTTTTACAGCTGGCAGTGAAGAATTGTGGTAACAATGAATTATTAACTTGGTATACAATAATGTGAAGATGAGGCTCTCTAGAGTTGCCTTCAATGTGCCTTTTTAGTCAGAGGAGGAAGAGAGGAGGAAGAGGAGAAGGCTATTAAAATGGTTGGGATTGTAGCCAATGGCAGAGTTAGAAAGTTTTTTTCAAAAGCCTGCGTTCCCAAAGAACAGCTTCAGGTTCCCACACTGTCGAACAGCAGCCAGTATTATGTGTTGACATGCTGATGTTGCTCTGCGGAAGATTACATTATGGAAATAACCACAGGTTATCTCAAATGGTAAAAAATGCATTTGTTTCACAGGTGTATTTGTTTTTTTACAGCAAATTACCGGTGAAAAGTCTGCAGTTGGTATTTAAGATGGCTGTAACTATTTTTTAAAAACATGTTCTATCATTTCTCAAGATTTCTTTCTACACCTTCATTATGTTGGAAACTAAGACTAGCTGGGTGGCCATAGGCAGGAAAGATTGTTCGTTCTGCAATCCCTTTAAAGCATGAATTAGACCAGGTTCATGTTCAGTTCAATCCATATTGAAACAGTATTAATGAGAAAATAACTGAACCACCGTTCTTTGGTTGTTGGCTGTTTTTTTGGACCACTGAATTAGCCTGTGAGGGTTGTAGTTCTCTGGAGCTTAATGATGTGGCAATAGTTCTCAAGCCCTGTTATTTTTTGGGGTGTGTGTGTGGAGTAAGAGGTGGCACACTCTAGGCAGCAGGACATCTGTGGCAGGCCCAGCCATTCAACAGTCTCCCCAACAGATTTCTCTCAGATCCCCCCCCCGGTTAGAAGGCAGACGTGGCCTGGTGAGCACCTGGCATTCCGTGTTGCGCAATAGAGGGAATCAATTGATAATGTTACCTGAAACTGCAGGAGTGTCTTTCCCAAAATATGCAAATCTCAGTATGCTTTGTTGTAAATCAAGCAAAAACGGTGTTGGACTACCGCAGAGACACTCAGCTACCTCAGCTTTTTGTATTTTCGTTACCAACAGTGTTTACAGAAAGCTGTAATCGCTCTACTGCTGTTCAGCTAAGGTACATGTCACCCAGGTGTGTTGCTTGTTAGTGGTATGCCACTGCTAAAAATCAGATGCTGGCCTTGGGCTGCTGCTGCAGTGATCCAAAGCGCTCTCTTTTCGTTCAAGATTTTGACCTCGAAGCCTCTAGATTCCAGCCAAACCCTCCCCGGGCCTACCCATTCCCAGATGCCACTTGCTTAAATCTTAGGTATGCATTTAGTCACCGTGTTCAAAACACGATTCCTGTAGAAATGCTATATTTTTAGGTGGGAAAGTGCGATTAAAACAAATACATTTTAAACTAGTACTTTGTTCCTTTTTAGAAATTTGATTGTGGGGGACTTTTTCCATTTTTTTTTCTGTTAGTATTTATTGCCATCAAACGCTGTTTAGGATATTTTGCTGTCAAATCCATTAGCATTTTTGTATTTTGATGGAAATTGTTACAAAACTCTTTAAGATTTGAAGAAACTAAAAAAATGTAGCAGATTTTTTGTAGCAAGTTTCTGGTAAAACGATTTTTTGCAAGTCTCAGGTTCTTGCAGCCTTTTTAAAAAATATTGTAGTTCAGAGATTTCCTTTGTTCAAGTAGCAGCAGCACTTGTGAAAAGAAAAAACTGCATACATTTTCTAACAGGTTGCTAAATTTGTACAAGCTGAAATAATTTAAATATAGTAATCAGATAATTTGAAGAGTATCTTGAATTTGTGTCCAGCATTAAAAATGCTTCCGACTGGTCTGTTATTAAAAAAAAAATTACAATCTTTAGTAGTTTTTGAATGTTGATAAAGTGAGGAACAGCCTCTAAATGTTTTAGGTCTTTCGGAAGAATTAGCTTATTATAAATGTATTAGTGGGCAACATGATTAAAATTATATATTCACCCTTTTGGCTCCAAAACCACACTAATACATGTATAACTTTTCTTTACTAATAGCTTAGTGGTTGTAGGGTAAAACCTGTTAATCTCTCCATGTTGTCAAAGCTGTTTACTATTTGTAATTTTTGTTATTATTATTATTATTGTTTTTGCCACATAAAACTGGCAATAATTTGTACAAATCAATTCCTGTTTCTTGTTATGAATATTACCAATGAACTCCTGGACAAGGCCTTCTGTCTAGGGCCAGATGGAGGTTAAATTGCTGTGGGGCTAATGATGGAACTGCTCTTAGGATGAACTTGGCTGTGGAGTTAATTGTGTTTGCAAGCTTGAATTTCACCTGTGATTAATTTATGTTCTGTGTCCTCTGTATTGTTACTTGAGTTTTCTCATATGCCAATGTATTTATTATAGGATTATTGATTTGTTTTTTGTTTTTGCTAATAACTTGTCTTCCCATTCTTTAAGTTGGAGGGTGAGTTCTGGCTTTGATATTTTGAATGGCAGGTCCTGTAGCTAATAATTTTTTCTCTCCCTCCTTCCTTTGCCTCCCTACACCTTTTATTTTTGTGTGTAAATTCAACATGAGCTTGAATTTGAGCTTGTACCTGCTTCTCTTCTATATTGTACATTGGTTTACTTAGGCAATGGGGATGTCTCGTTTTTGGTTTCATTCTTTTGTGTCTATCTACTTTTGGATTAAGTAAGCTTACGTCATCAGCTATGGTAAATTTTGGATTCTATAAGTTGTATTCGGAATTGTGTTTAACTTGATTTCTTTGTCTTTTCTTTTCTTTTGCATCTTGACTTCATTTTTGCATTAGTTAAGTAAATTATTTAATTTTTTTTTGAATTCCTGGGTATTTTGAACATTTTACTGTAATTTGTAATATAACTGCTGTGAAATACTTGAATAAAGATGATAAGTAAAGATGGTCCCTGGTGTCTTTTGAAAATCCTTCATATTTTCTACTGAGGAGTCTGATACAACGTGATTAAAACAGCGCCGGGGTGGTGGTGGTATCATCCATGTCTGTGTTTGCTTAGGAAAGGCAAAAGTGGATCCTGTAATACACAAGAGGAAGAATCTTCTATATGCAGATCTTTTTTGCCTTCTCACCCCTTCCCTCCACATGCCTCTTAGGTTACGGTAAACAAAATGCACCATGGCAGCAAGCCTGACATTGAGGTGGTTAATCAAAAATTGCTTCCTCTTGTTCTTGTGTGAGAACCAAGAGCTCTGAGAAGAGTTTATGCTTAAGACAGAGCCGGGGGTGGGATGGGATTTAACTTTGGGTTTTATCCACCATGAATTTGTTTGAGGATTCCCCAACCCTCAGTCCAGAAGTTTTAGGGTATGTGGGAAGGGGTTGTTGTTGTGGGAAGGCAGGTATGGTTATGTTGCACCCCCACCCCCACCCCCCGCCCCCTGTTAGCCACATCAGGTCTCTGTGTTATCAGGGAATTTAGCTGAGAGACCTTTCAATGGGTGTGCAAGCTACGGACCAACCTCCAACTATACCAGAGTCAGGACCCACTGGGAGCGGTACAGACGACAGACAGCAAATATCTTTTATGAAATTTATTAAGAAAATAACCCTAATATGTTCAGTTAATTCAACAAAAATATCACACACACAACAGCTAGGAAATAAAGGGTTGAAGCGATCTCAAGAGATCAGAGACAAAAGAGGGCAAAGCGTTGGGGGTAATAGCTACCTTCCAAAAAGGAGAGTCCGTGGTGAAGAGCAGATGGCTTGGCCAACAAGCACATCCGTGAAGACCTACGAGAGAGATGGGGGATCCAGCCGGTACACATTCCAGGAGACTGAACCAAAGATGGCTGGGAGCCTAATTATAGGGAAATTGTGCCTTCAGGGTAGTGAGGCACGATAGGGGAACAATCCTGAATGGGCTGGGATCGTTGGTAATGGCTCAGAAGGGGTACTGGACAAAAAAAGTCCCAGTTTGGGAAGGGATACCTTTGTTAGAGAAGTATGGGGCAATTGTACAGTTTTGGCTCTGTTAATGGCTGGGCTATCACAGGAGCAATGGAAACAATAGGCCTTGTCCAGGATATTCCCAGTATGAGGGATAAAGTCCAAAAGTGCAGGTGTGAAATACAGTACAGGAATGCAGGTTCTGGAATGCTGGAATTCAGATAGGCAGTTGTCTTTTGAGATGCTGAAATCAAGCCATTGTCCTAAAGAAGGGCAGCTACAGGCTGTCTGTATTGGAGCTTGATGGCTGAAGGAGTCAGAGTGATGGTTTGAGGGACATGTCTGGGCTTGTTGGTCTTGCACAGAGAAAGGGCTATGCTTGCCCTAGGCCCCTGTGCCATCTTTGGACCTAGCTTGTCTGGGGTACCATCCTTCATGTAGCACAAGGAAGCTCATACTATAGCACCCTTTTCATCCGCACACCCTCCCAGCCTGACCATATGTACTGCACATGTAATATCATGAGCAAATCCTACAAGGCACACAAAGAACATGGGAAATGACTGCCATGAGAACCTTGCAGCAGTGAACAGAGCAGAGGATCTTGGGATAACCACAGCAGATGCCTCCAAGGAACCTTTCTGTGAGAAATCCAGGTGTGCCAACAGGTCAGCAATTATGCCACACCAGGCTGGAAGACAAAGATCCCTCTTCCTGTATTGTCTTTTACATGATATGCAATCACTGACCATTAACATAATTTGAACATTAAGTGCCCTATGACAATCTGGAAACACTCATTCAGATCTTCGCATTCTACCTAAAACTCCCACTGAATGTATGACTCAGCTTCATTCTCCAGTTTTGTAATCCTGAATTACAATTCAGTCAAGAACTTCCCTCCCTATTGCACTTCCCTAGTGCTGTTTAGTCAGCTCTGTAACTTTCGGTTGATAAGCTGCCCAATTCTCAAGTATTCCATTTATCTTCTGTTGTAATCTTTAGTTTCTTGAAAAGAACCCATTTTATGCCATGGGCCCAGAACAGTATAACTTGCCTGGCTTTCGAGCCAGCAATGAAAGGCTGGTCCTGGATACCAACGAAACTGCGGTGGACTCCCAACACACACACACTGGATCCCTTCTCCTTCCATCTGATTTCTTTGCAAAATAAGACAGGTAATCTTTGCTTTCCCTCTTGATCTTACCCCCCCCCCACTTATTTTCCAAACCACATGTACACCTTGAGTTCAGTTTGCTAAAGGTGTACATTTTGGAGTAGCTCCAATTTGGAGTAGCTCTGCTGAATTTTGGTGCTGGTGGTTATATTAATTAGAATAAGAAATGTGTGTTTTGATTTAGTAATGCTAGTATTTGTTTAGGGTTATCCCACCCACCCACTATTGTACTAACTCACTGGAAAAGTTTTGTTTTCCTTTTAAATCAGGTCTCTGTCATCCTTTTCCTGCTGAAAACTCGCTACTCACAGCCAGCTCTTTGGATAAAAGATCCCAGTTTTCAGCACCCTGCACAGACACACAAGCTGATTCCCCATTTTGATCCAAATTTATATTCACGTGTTTGTGGGGGCATGGTAGCAATTTACTTTCATGAATTCCTTTCACTTGCCATAAATCTGAATCCAACTGGAGCTTCTGTCCCTGTTTCAACAAAACATGGAAAATCTTTTGTTCCCTCAGGTCCGTGGTTCTTAGTCAGACTTTTAAAACTTTTCCATATTAGACAACAGTTCTCTTTCCCATCTTGCAATCTCCTTCCGAAACGCTCCTCAATTTTAGAAGAGATGCTCCAATTGGAGCCTAGGGTGCTCTTTAAGAAACACAAGTCCAAAACCCATTGGGGTTCACCAAATTAGTTATGTGGTTCTTTTGATCCAGATCGTTACGCTGTTGCCAGCTGAATAACTTCATGAAAAGAACAAGGCTCTGCAGGACAGAAATGTGTCTTGCCATTCAACAAGATGAAAAGAAGCCTTATTATCACATGTACAATCCTCAGCTATACTTTCCTTTCTGCACTGTGGAGGTGTGGAACATCATCCTCTAATGGGACAGCTGGAAGGATTGCCAGACAACGGTTCACATGTAGGTTATTAGTGGCACAAAGCCTGTTAGGGATGTACAAATTCCAGAGGGATTGACTGTAATTTCATATACATTGTGTTCCTCTTGTTGTTTGGTTTAGTTGTTAATGCAAAACAGCTCCTGTCCATGTGCATTTAATAGATTTCTGCCTGAGTCTTTATACCATTACGTTGTACACAGAATGGAAATTATTTACTTAAAAAAAAGTGATTAAGTGAAAACATTTAAAAGAACAATGTTAAAAAAGTGAAGCCCAAATTGCAAACTTGTGCATGCGGTCCTAAATTTTCTAGTGGCCCCCCATTAAAACTATTTTTTTTTAATTATTTTATTGGGTTTCTATCCCGCCCTTCCCATGAATGGGCTCAGGGCGGCTTACATTTAGGGCACTATGTGCCAAATACATAAAACATATAAAGCAGATAAAAACAAGATAAAACAGTCATATTATTACAGTAAAGTGCTCAGCATAAAATTGATCTCCTAATCACGTTAAAGATGGCATCCTGTAGATGGACACAAGTCCCAGTTCAGCCATATCTGTCTTGTACATTACTGTGGCTCGGTCTCCATATAGGGCCAACCACTACCCTGATGTTACTAACTAGAATCGGTGGTGGTAGTGGTGGGCGGCTCCTAATTAAAAGTCTGGTGGAAGAGCTCCGTCTTGCAGGCTTTGCGAAACTGTACAAGGTCCTGCAAGGCCCTGATCTCCTCCGGGAGCTCATTTCACCAGGTAGGAGCCACCACCGAAAAGGCCCTAGCCCTGGTAGCGGTGAGCTTGGCCTTGGGTGATTTCAGTGTTCATGCCGATGATGCGGCTTCCAATCAGGCAGCGGACTTGGTGTCATCCATGGCAGCACTGGGACTCTCCCAATTCGTAACGACCCCCACGCACTGGGCTGGACACACACTCGATTTGATCTTGGTGGCTGGGATGACAGTGGACCGGATTACTGCTTTGGCAGTATCATGCCTTCCAGGGCATCCTGATGTTTATCTGCTTCTCAATGTCTCTCCTGTTGGGCTGGCTGATTCTTAGGTGCTGGTCTTCTGTTGTTTCTACGACCAAAGTCCCTGATGTTAAACTCAAGGGTTGCTGTTGAAATTGCACTGTCAGCAGTTGTCTTGAGAACCCTAGCTCAACCAATGGAATTCCTGGGGGTGTGTGAAAGCCCTCCCTGAGGTCCCTGGGTTTGCCCGAATGCCTGTAGTGCTCCTGTGGCCTCGTCCAAGTGCCAATGGGGCCCCTGCAGCACCAGCAGCAGTTGCTGCTGTGGCCGTGGCCGCCGCACAAACACCAGCGATAAATCTGCTGGAATGGTGGTCGTGAGGCTGCCCCACCCCAGGAGAGCCTGACGCATCCTGTAGCCAACTTGCTTGAGCGCTTCGCTGACGGAGTCTCCCCTTGGTTCCGTGGCTCTGCCCAGCACCAACAGGGCCTGGAGTGTCGGCTCGCGCACACTCTCTACCCGCGAAGGCTCCACTCGGTCCTGCTGCTCCGCTGCTCAGCAAAGCCGAGACCAGGCCAGACCGAGGAGTCCGACAGCCGCACCAGGAGGAAAGGAACAGCTGCTTGCCTTGGTGGGGTAGGAGCCAAAGCGAAATAGTCAGTATTCATTAAGTGGATGTCAACTGCAGTCTACTTTTTTAAGCAGGCAGAGTTCTTACCATTGATATGGTTAAGATAATAGTTAGCCTGGCTCAGCAGTACACTCATAAAAACTTGATCAGTTCTGCCAGGCAAAGTAGTCACCAAAGGCTTTATTAATTAAAATAGCAGTTTTTAAATTTAGATTAAATCTCTGCATGGCCTTCTGATGCTGCTATGATGGAAATAAACAATACAAGGAACCACAGTGTTTGGGAGACTAAAGATACAAAACACACTGTGCATACAAAATATGCAAACTGTAAGAAAGATTTTAATAAACTATACCCTGTGTGATTCAATAACTATAAAATTCTTTAAAAAACCTAGTTTCTGTCTCTGTTATCAACCATATGATTCCCATACACAGTATATTCCCTCTCACATCAAAAGTCTCTATTTTAAGCTTAAATATACAAGACCTCAATTTCTACAACAGGAATGTCTGAATTCACAACATTTTTTTAAATTGTCTTTACTGTTTAGTTATGAACAGCAAACCCTCATCCCACAAAAAAAAACATTCCACAGGAAAATACGGAAGAATTTAAAGGTTGTTGTGATTTGACAGACAACAGCTGCTAGAAATTTCACCACATGCAGAGTAATTTGTTTGTCTTCATCTCTAAGTAACCAGGATGATTTTGCTTCTGGAGAGAGGAAATCCAGATTAAATAAAGGGGAGATCAATTCATCTCTTAGAGCTGAAAATTTGGGACAATCAAGCAAAAGATGATCCACGGAGTCAATTTTACCGCTGCCGCAATTACAGAGTCAACCTGAGTCATACTCCCTGACATCACAGCTGAAGGTAGGGCATTCAGGCGTGCTAGGATGAATGCCCTTCTATCCTTTGGAGAATTCACAACATCTACAGTTCAACAGGTAAATTCAGCAGGAAAGTCTAATGCAGTACATCAGGTCAGTTGCCTTCAATTTTACAGGTGAAAATTCATCAGGTAAGTTCAACAGGAGAATCCAATGTAGTGCTTGGTAACATGATGTCCTCTGTATCCTTTGTCTTCTGTCTATTGAATTATGTCTTGGGAAGGCATAGGGATGTGCGATGCACATGACTGGAAAGCAGAGGAGCAGTTTAAGAGTTTTTCTTCATAAGGCAGAGAAGTCGTTTATGAGAACCTGGCTGAGAGAACACAAGCTTTCCTGTTTGAAATAATAATTTGAGGGTTTTCTGTTTGAAATAATATCAATTTGCATGGCTTCTGAAGAAGCATGGTTGGAAACAGGCTACTCGATTACCTGCTAAGCCAAAGATTAAAGTCAGACGTGAAATTAATAAACCTAAAGTAAAAGCCAGAAGTGAAACTGACTTAATTCATATATTTGATAACAGAGATAGAAACTAGGTGTTCCAAAGAATAGAATTTTGTTAGCAGTGCTCTGGAAAAAGACTAACTGATCTGTAGTTAAAACTTGAGATAAGGATATAAGAATATCAATGGAGGTTCGCCAAGAGCTTGGCCAAATCAAAGCTGCTTTTCTGTCTGGTATCTCTTTGGCACATGTGGCTGGAAAACAATTGCTGCTCTGGTTGAAAAGTTCAAAATACTGTTAGCATATTTTCTGTGAAACTTGTGAATCCTGTTTGGTATCTTTGATGTATTTGTTTATATGTCAAAGATGCTAAAAATAATAAACTTTTTTTTTAATTGGTACTTTACTTTACGCAAATATATTTATTCTGTACATTTTTATCCTGCCCTTTCTTGTTGAAGCTCACTGCAGTATAGGTTAGTCTTTCCTTCATTTTACACTCACAACAATCCTGTGAGGTATATTAGGCTGAGAGTTGAGTGACAGGCCCAAGATAGCCTAAGTGAGCTTCATGGCAGAGTGGGAATTTGAACCTGGGGCTCCCAGATCCTGGTTGGACATTCTGTCCATCACCAAACTGGCACATGCAGCATAGGGCACAGGGCTGTATTTTCTTGTCTGCCTGGTAAAAAGAGACCCTACCTTACCTGCTGACAGTGCAAGGCTTGTTATTTCTATCCAAGACTCTGTAATAGTGGTTCAATGGTATTTATCACAATTCTGTGTACGTAACAATTAAAATGTATGAGGACTATTGTACCTTATGAGACATTGCCAAATAATGTAGATCTCAATATGCTACTAAAAGCCTGCATGGTGTAGTGGTTAAATAGCAGTAGACACTAAACTGGAGAGCCAGGTTTGATTCCCCCACTCCTCCTCCACATGAAACCTGCTGAGTGACTTCAGGCCAGTCACAGTTCTCACTCAGCCCCACCTACTTCACAAGGTGTCTGTTGTGGGGAGAGGAAGGGAAGGAGATTGTAAGCTGCTCTGAGACTCCTTCGTTTAGAGAAGAGCAGGGTATAAAAACAGCCTCCTCTCTGCTGCTGCTTCCTTTCCTGATGTCATTGGCGCAATGTTGGGTGGATACATCAGAGGCTCAGTGCACTTCCCAATCTTCCATCAGGACCTCTGTACTAAACAGTGGATATATAGATGCTGAGGCTCAGAAACAATATTCCTACTACGTGCTGTATGCCTAGGTGGTACCTGATCCCGCAGAGGATGGTTTTAGAGGAGAACCAGATCATTTTTCAGCTGAAGTTCAGTTGAAATTTTTCTGTCGACGTTCTGCAAGCAAGGCAGCCTGGATCTTGGAAGAATTTGGGGAATTTATCCAACAGGAATGAATTAAAAATGAAACGAGAAACTCCCATTAAGAGGCGTACAACTTTAATCCAGTAAAGGTAAAGGTAAAGGTAAAGGTAAAGGTAAAGGTTCCCTTGCTCGAAAGCCAGTCGAATCCGACTCTAGGGTTGCGGTGCTCATCTCCGTTTCAAAGCCGAAGAGCCAGCGCTGTCCGAAGACGTTTCCGTGGTCATGTGGCCGGCATGACTAAACACCAAGGTGCACGGAACGCTGTTACCTTCCCACCGAAGTGGTCCCTATTTATCTACTTGCAATTTCTTGCTTTCGAACTGCTAGGTTGGCAGGAGCTGGAACTAGAGACAGGAGCTCACCCCGTCATGCGGCACCCGGGTCTCGAACTGCTGAACTACTGACCTTCCACAGCCTGCAGTTCAGCGTCTTAACCACTTGAGCCACCGCAGCTCGAATTTACTATAAATTGCTAAGCAATAGAACTCTTGGGTACCTCTGAGCATGCTTTTGTTTGGATACCCCTTTAAATGACAACACCCAATTTCCTTAGTAAAGCAAAAGCTTGTGTTGTCCAGAGGTGTGTTTAGAATTTCTGAAAGCTTTTAAAGGAGAGGCAGCGGCTGCATCTCTTAGCAGATATGTGTATGTGATTCATTTGTCGCAGGCTTTCCATCAGCTTCCCAGAGGAAATTCAGAATAATTTGTACATACCAACAAAACCAAAATACCCTCTGTCTTGCTTATCTTTCCAAGTAGTATTGACTTGTGCTGAATTAAGAACTCTTCTCCCATGTTGGTAAGGTTGGCAGCTCCTTTAGCTCACCCTGGGTTGATTATGTTTAGGGCCGGTTCTCAATGAATTGTAAAGCGGTAGTCTTCGCTGTTCAGCCTGACCTCACGACACAGAAACAAATGGTTTAAAGTACTGGAGGAAATATCTCAGAGTAGCAAGTATGTACACTGGCTGAAACCAAACCTTTATATTTAGGCTTGAATGGGTAAACTATAGACCTAATATTATGAAATGTTCTTTGGGTGAAACGGTTCTTTCAACTGGAGAGGTACTTGGGATCAGGTTAATTATACTTGACCAATCATTTATTGCTCAGTAATTTATAGAGAGCACATGATGTTCAATGGAATAACAGAGGAACCACAAACCTGTTTTATTGTTCATCTTCATGGCTTTCGCAGGCTGGCCATGGAGAGGAGCTAAGAAACTTTATACAGAAGTTTCTAGAGTCCAAGAATGCTGCCCCTCCCCTCCCCTCCCCAAGGGTCACATGATGGAGGAGGAGTGAACACTCTTCCCTCAGTTCTCTTCTTGCCACTGTAAGGAGAGGACATCACAGAGCAAGCTACTGTGGACAACATCCCTCAGTGCTTCTGACTGGATTTCTTCATCTCTTCTTAAAAAAGGGTAGGATACCACTTTTTAAGAAGTGCAAAGAATGTGGAGCAAAAATGGTGCAAAATGATGAGCACAAATCATGCCTCTTATGTTTGGGCGAAGGTCACAATACTACCTCATGCCTGGCCCACTGCCACCTCATGCCGAAGGTTAAAGAAGGAGGGGTGGCTAGACTTAAAGCAGCTTTGTGGGGAAAAGCTTTGGGAGCCCCAGCCCCACATTCAGATAAACGCCGGGCTTAGAAAAAAGATCAAGGGCCTCATCTGTAAGCTTGGTACCAACCACCTTGATGCCACAGCCACCCCCAAAATTGACTGTTACTTGATCAGCCTCAGCTGCCAGCAAAAAAAAGAAAAAGGTGAAATACATGCATCGTGCATCACCACACTGTTCACTGTCACCTTGACACAATTGCCACCTTGGCACTGACAATCCCCCTTGCCCCAACATTGAACTTCACTTCCACATCGGGGTTGAGACGATTCACCGGATCATCATAGTTCTTCAGTGGAGTCTCAGAACCATGCATTGTCACCGACCAATCATGCTTCGATGTCGCCTCAACGTTGATCATCACCAATACCGATTTATATTGACCTCTCCCTGAGGACAAGAAATCAGTTGCCTTTGGGCAATGCCACCAGTCTTCAAGACTTTTAGACCAGGAAGTCTTTGAAATTCTTCCAGTACAACCTCCAGTGCAACGTGGATGACAAGAGGATGGAACCTCAAATTAGGGGCCACCACAAAATACTCCCTAGTTCCCTTTTCCAATGATGTTCCCCACACAATGGGGCTCATGGGGCCAGCAGCAATTTCCTCTATGGTATCCACCATCACGTTACTGCCAACAAACACTTCATCATTGATGCAGCGTCACATTTTTCTGACTCAGAAGAGAGCATGGATCAGTGCTCAGAATCCATGAGAACATAAGAGAAGCCAATGTTGGATCTGGCCAATGGCCCATCCAGTCCAACACTCTGTCACACAGTGGCCAAAAATACCAGGTGTCATCAGGAGGTCCACCAGTGGGGCCAGGACACTAGAAGCCCTCCCACTGTTGACCCCCCCCAAGCACCAAGAATACAGAGCATCACCTTGTCCCAGAGTCCCTATCCATACCTTGTGGCTAATAGCCACTGATGGATCTCTGCTCCATATAGTTATCCAATTCCCTCTTGAAACTGTCCATGCTTGTAGCTGCCACCACCTCCTGTGGCAGTGAATTCCAAGTGTTAATCACTCTTTGGGTGAAGTAGTACTTCCTTTTATCCATTCTAACTCGACCGCTCAGCAATTTCATTGAGTGCCCACGAGTTCTTGTATTGTGAGAAAAGGAGAAAAGTACCTCTTTCTCTACCTGCTCTATCCCATGCATAATCTTATAAACCTTGATCATGTCACCCCTCAGGCATCGTTTCTCCAAGCTAAGGAGTCCCAAGTGCCTCAACCTTTTCTCATAGGGAAAATTCTCCAACCTTTTTATCATTCTAGTTGCCCTTTTCTGCACTTTTTCCAATGCTATATCCTTTTTAAGGTGTGGTGACCAGAACTGTACTTAGTATTCCAAATGAGGTCACACCATTGATTTATATAGGGGCATTAGGATATTGACTGATCTGCTTTCAATACCCTTCTTAATAATCCCCAGCATAGCATTGGCCTTTTTTATTGCAGTCGCACACTGTCTCGACATTTTCAGTGAGTTATCTACTACAACTCCCAGATCTCTCTCTTGGTCAGTCTCTGCCAGTTCGGACCCCATCAATGTGTACTTATAGTTAGGATTTCTGGCTCCAATGTGCATCACCTTGCACTTGGCCACATTGAACTCATTTGCCACATTGACGCCCACTCGCCCATCCTCAACAGATCCCTTTGGAGTGCCTCACAATCCTCCCTGGTTTTCATCACCCTGAACAATGTATCATCTGCAAATTTAGCCACTTCACTGCTTACTCTCAACTCCAAATCATTAATGAACAAGTTAAAAAGCATTGGACAGAGTACTGATCCCTGTGGTACCCCACTGCTTACCACCCTCCACTGAGATAGTTTCCCATTTATACTCTCTGTTTCCTATTTAGAAGCCAGTTTTGATCCACAAAAGGACTTGTCCTTTTATCCTGTGATTTTTGAGCTTACTTAGGAGCCTTTGATGAGGAACTTTATCGAAAGCTTTCTGGAAGTCAAGGTAAACAATATCTATTGGGTCCCCCTTGTCCACATGTGTGTTCACCCCCTCAAAGAACAATAACAGGTTAGTGAGACAAGATCTTCCCTTACAAAACCCATGCTGAGTCTGCCTCAATAGGTTTTGTTCATCAGTGTGCTTACTAATTCTTTCCCTAACAACAGTTTCCACCAATTTACCCGGTGTCGACGTCAAACTGACTGGCTTTGTAATTTCCCAGATCTCCTCTGGAACCCTTTTTAAAGATGGGAGTGACATTAGCTACCTTCCAGTCCTCAGGAATGGAGGCAGATTTTAATGAAAATACAAATCAGAAGATACATTGATGCCTTCACCAGATGACACAGTGGGTGAGCCGTCAGCTCCATTGCCCACAGAAGACTTTAAACTTTATGCTGGGCAAATTGTTCATATGGCTAAAGCCCTAAATCTGGAATACTTCTCTATGGAGCCCCAGTCTTTGGACCCAATAATGAAAACCCTATACAACCCAGAATCTGGGCTTGTGGCTGTGCCATTAGTGCAAGGCATATAAAGTATTGGTATGAACACTTGGTCCAAACCAGCCTCCAATGTAGCTTTGGCAAGGAAGCTTGAAAATACAAGGTGAAAGAAGAAGGCTGTGCATGCCTCTTGCATCACCCAAGAGCCAACTCCCTGGTCTCTGAGGTTCTTCCAGCTAGAGGATGGTCAGTTGCCTACACTGCACCAATGGACGTGGGCCGCAGACTTAACTTCTTAGGCCAGAAGGTCTACTCATCAGGAGCAATGGGACTGCAGGTGGTGAATTTTACAACCATAATGGGCCAATATCAGATGCTACTATTGGATAGGATATCTCAATTTGTGGACTTAATCACAGATGATAAGCAACCTTTAGCCTAAGGTTCTCATTTTAAAGGGCCAAAAGCTGGGAAAGCAGCAGTTAAATACAGCTCGACATGTAGCTGATTGCAATAGTAGGGCTGTGGCTTCAGGGGTCGTTATAAGATCTGAGATCCTCAGCCCTCCCACCAGACACCAGGGCCAAAATCAAAGATCTTCCCTTTGAGGGCACGGAGCTCTTAAGCGACCAGATGGATGAAATCCTAGATCCTATCTGAAAGTATAAAATTACACCAAAGTCACTGGGTATCATCCCAGTGCTAACCAGCAGTATAAGCAGAGGTATTGGCCTGGGAACTCTCAAAGGTTTCACTACTCAAGGCCATTTAGCTACTCTGAGTATAGGTACCAAGCCCCTCTGTCCTCTTAGCAATCCTTTAGACCTCCATACTCACAGCAGTCCCAGGGTAGTAGGCAGAATAGAAGTAGGAATAAACAACCTTCCCAGTCCCGTGAGGATCAACCACCTAGGGAATTAAGAATGCCCTGACTAGTGGGTGAGAACTTTCTGGACGGATAAGTGTTTTCTGGGTTTTGGTCAATAGTTACAAATGATGCCTGGGAGTTGTCAATAATAACCACTCTCTGCCTTTTTACCAACCAACTCTTAGATGGTTCACACACACTCTTCAGTTTTTCTCTCTCAAAAGGTTGCTTCATTACCAAAAGGAACATCACAACAGTTTCCCCAGACTCAAACCCTTTAGGGTTTTTCCCCAGATAATTTGCAATAGACAAAAAAGGGGGCAGAAAGAGGCCCATCTTGGACCTCAGAGCCTTGGATAAATAGTTACATGTTCCAAAGTTCAGGATGTTGTCCTTGCAGGAAGCCCTCTTCTTACTGGGCAGAGGTCTTTGGTCTGCAGTTCCACATAGCAATCCATAGAATCTGTAGGAGGTACCTCAGGTTCCTTTATGCGGACAATGTGTGCAAATATATAATCTTGCCTTTTGGGCTAGCATCAGCACCACGGGTGTTTACCAAGTGTACATCAGTGGTTGTCTCCGATTTGAGACTGCAGGGGTGCATCATCTACCCATTCTTAGATGATTGGCTGTTCATAGCCGACTCCCCAGGCACCCTAAGGAACGATTTGGATTGTGCTCTGCAAACCCTAAACAATCCTGGGTTCCCTATCAATGAGGAGAAATCTTGCCTTTCTCCTACTCAGTCCATAGACTTCATAGGTGCTCATATTGATTCAATAAAGGGAAGGGCATTCCTAACATTATTGAGAGCTAATCATATTAGATCACTGGCCCAGAAATTCTTAGTCTTCAGATTTCAGTCTGCCAGAAACATTCAAAGATTACTAGGGTTACTTGAGGGTTAGATTACTACAGCAGTAACCCTGTATGTGCAGCTTTGCATAAGACTGTTCCAAAACTGGTTCCCACGAGAGTTCCATCCAATCCCAGACTCATAATGGGAAAGACTTTTGATTCCCAGATCCATACTTAGAATCCTTACTTGGTGGACCAAATTTCCTCATCTACTTAGGTTAACCCAGTTGGGAACCCATTATTTACAGATGCCTCCGTAACAGGTTGGGGTGTGCATTGTGGGGTTCATACAGCTAAGGACCTATGGTCTGAAGCCGAAGCTAAACTGCATAATCTGCTGGAGTTGAGGGTTATAAGGAACACTCTTACTTCTTTTACAGAATTACTTCAAGGTTGGCGAGTGCTCCTGGCTCCTGGCTATAGACAACATAACAGCTAAATTTTATATAAACAAGCAAGGGGACATGGGATCCATCAATTTATGAACAGAAGCGTCTTGCATATGGTGTTGGGCAATAAGGCATGGGGTGCATCTTCAGCCATACACATTGCAGGGCAACACAACACCTTAGTGGACATCTGTAATCCACGAGTGGTCAATCACGAACCGTTACCTTCATCCAATTTTTTCAGAAATGGGGATGCCACAAAATAGATTTCTTTTCAACTACAACCAGCACCAAATGCCCGTTTTTGCTTCAGGGCTACAGCAGACTGCAACTCGCTTCGGGATGTGTTACAGCTACACTGGCATGGACACCTGTTTTATGCATTCCCGTATTCTTCATAGGGTGGTCCCCAAACTGCATAGGGTGGTCCCCAACTTGCATACTTCTCACATCCTACTGGCCAAGATGAGTCTAGTTCCCACTGCTCTGGAACCTGGCAAGAGGAACTCACAAATCCCTCCCATTGGAGGAGGACCTTCTACAAGTAGGCCCGCTCTGCCACCCTGGGCTCATATCCTTACACTTGGCTGCTTGGCTGATCAACCCCTACTACCATTGACACGGAGGGTGACAGAGGTAAAGCTTGTCTCTCACAGACCTTCTACAAGAAGGTCATATGAGTATAAATGGAAGAGGTTCTCAATATGGGCAAAGGGACAAAGGATTAATCCAGAAACCTGTGACACATATAAGATATTTGAATACCTCCTTACCCTGAAGGATGAGGGCTTAGCAACTCCATCTATTAAAGTCCAATTGGCTGCAATTTTGGCTTTTCGTGAGACAGTAAATAATTCCAAAGTTTTCTCCACTGAGGAGTCTAAAAGATTCCTTAAAAGTTTGTTGAATTTATACCCACTTGTTGTATGCCCTGTCCCTCAATGGAGTTTATCTTTGGTTTTGTGCAGATTGATATATAAACCATTTGAACCGATGGCGAGGTCTAATTTGTCTTTTCTTTAATCTAAGACAGCGTTTTTGGTGGCTATCACCTCTGCTGGCAGGGTAGGGGAACTAAGCGTACTTTGCTGTGACCCTCCCTTTCTAAAATTCCATAAAGTGGTACTGAGACCATGCCTGGCATTCCTCCCTAAGATAGTGTCCCCGTTTTATATGGATCAGGACATCACCCTTCCATTTTTTCCCTTCCCCAACTTCTACATCAGAAAGAAGGTTAGATGTTAGAAGGGCTCTCCTCTTTTATTTAAAAAGAACAGAAGGCTTTTAAGAGGAACAGGAATTATCTGTTTCAGAGACCTCAATAAAGGGAAGGCCGCCTCTGCACAGACCTTGTCTAGATGGCTAGTTTCCACAATTAGAGCAGCATACACTGAAACAGGTAGGAGCTGTCCAGTCACTGTGTCATCTGCACACTCTATGGGGGCTCAAACTTCATTGGCAGCCTTCTCATCCAGGCTACCTCTCAAGGATGTATGCAAGGCAGCCACCTGGTCAACACCCTTGATTTTTGTCCAGCATTACTCCATGGATGTCGACTCCCGGAGTGAGGCAGCTGGGGGGAAAGTGGTGTTACAGTTTATGTTCTGCTGACCCAGCCCACTCCTTCCCCCTCGGTAAGCGAACTTGCTAATCTCTCATGTGGGACTGCACACATCCCTCCCTCCTTTCCCTGCTGTGAGCTTCCCTACTCATGCTCATTCCTTATGGCAGTGAAGGGAGAACTGAGGGAAGAGTGCTCACCCCTCCTCCATCATGTGACCCTTTGGGCGGGAAAGACTATGCCAAAGATGGAGGGGAGGGGGAGCACTCTTGGGCTCTAGAAACTTCTCTATAAAGCTTGCTAGCTCCTCTCTGGCCAGCCTGCGAAAGCGCAGTCCCCATGTGTGCCTGCACAGAAGACCACTCGATTAACACCGGTTACAGGTAAGTGCAACCCTGTTTTCTCAGAAGAAAGTTTGTGGATTGCTCCTCTGAGACAAGGGAAGTGTTGAAGTGGCTTCCAGTTCTCATGCATTAAAATATCAAGGCACAAAAGGTGTGAGATGGGACCAGTGGACTGTTTGTGAGATACTGGTGTGAAAACCAAAGATAACGTTGTGATAGTTGATGGAAAACTGGTCATAGATGTTCAACAGCAACTGATGGGGAAAATCCATTATAGAATTCCGTATTTCCAAAGATTTTTGTTTTGGCAGTTGAGACTGGAAAGGAAGCTTTGTTAAGATCAACACTATAATGTTGCTCCTGTTTGTTTAAAACAAAGTCCAATTAATGCTGTATCTAGATCTAGAAATAGATTTATTTTAACAAGAACTTAACAGTAAACATATATACAATATCATTACAGAAAACCCTGTGTTTTTAGTGTTCACAGAAACAGCCAGTTTTGTTCCAGTGTGAGAAAAGAAGAAATGATAAATTTGGAGATGTTGAATGTTTAGCAAGGCTTACAAGTTAGCACCTCCTTTGGAGGTAGAAACACCAATGCTAAAATTTGACCTGCCCCAGGCAGTTAGGAACTTGCATGCCAATCTTTTTGGGTCCACATTTGCACTGTGGTTGATAAATATTTCACTTGACTTTTCTCCCCCTTCAGTGAATAAAACTGCAATAAGCCTGAATGTTATCGCCCATATGTTCTGCCTAAGTGAATATTTCTTTTGAAATATGGCAAGATACAAGTTATCTACTAATAATCTGCTTTGTATAAATTTCTCCTTAACAAAATAACTTTAATGTAATTGGCCAGCCATCTGTCATACGCTTATCCAAAACTTTCCAATTAAAAAAACCCAAACTTATTTGGTATCAAAATCAACTAGCCATTTGCTGCTGTTCTCCGGCTAATTAAAGTCAGAATAAGGCTGTGATTCTAGCCACACTTGCTGTAAAGAGACCCGTTTCAAATAGATAGGTCTCGCTTTCAAGTTAATGTGCTTAAGAGCAAGTGCAGATGTCACACACCCGCTGGAGAGATACTCCCCAAAATAGCATCCCCTTTGGTGTGCCTCTCTCTGGTCCCTGTAGTATTTAGGAGCACTCACCATTTGATACAGTTATCATGCTGTGATTTGCCTTGCCCCCCCCCAAACCCCCAACAAGCATCAACCAAGGACATGATGTAAGAAATTTCACAGCATGACAATGCTACACTGTGCGGTGAATGTGACTGGAGGGACACTCTTCAACAGCATCCCCCCCCCCGTGGAGGCACGACAGCTGCTCCCACTAAGTTAATGGCTCACAGCCCCCTTGAGAGTGCAATCCTGGTGTCATTCATTTCCAATGGCAAAGACTTTCAGTGAAGGTGGGTTTTCCCTCTATGACTACAGTGGCGGGCAATATTGTACCTCTGATTAAAAAAGGGTCTCTTTCAAACGACCAGGATGAAGTTCAGTGAAAGATCAAGGGCCTGTGTGTCGGCTTTCGTTTTTCTTCCTGGCTGAAGCAAAGAAGATCAGCAACAGGCTGTGGGGGGGGTGTCATCATAAGATACTTTTTTTGTTACCTTCGCACCCTTATAAACCATCCTAATCGCAGGGGTCAGCACACCTGGAGTGCAATGGATGAGCCTCCCCCTGAGAAAACCTCCTTCGTGATCAAGGCTGGGGGGGGTGTGTCGGGGTCATCATAAGATACTTTTGTTGTTACACCTTCGCGACCCTATTATACCAGCCTTCTCATATCTGATCTCTTCCATTTACAGTTCTATAAAGAAATTTCCACATCACAATGCTTCTCTGAATATACAATTTTTTAATATACATATAAAAATATAGCCCTGCTGTGTATATACTTACAACTCTACACAGTAACCTTTCTCCCCCCACACCCTCTCTCTAATGCCGGCTCTAACTTGATGCGTTTTCAGTAAAACCCTGTGTAGTGAGAAGCTGCAAAGAAAAAGCACTTATTCTTTGAAAAAACAGCCATTGAAGCCTCTTGAAGAGAAAGGGGTTTCTTTAAGACTTCTGCATATTCTTGGGAGAGGGAAGGGGCGGAGAGAGAGTGTGTGAAAAAATAGACGAGATCTTATAGATTCATTTGTCAAAAATAGAGACCGAAGCATATATTCCTGGCTAGTGGACTGTCACTCGGTGGTGAACTCAACCCCCTAACACAAGCCAACACCTCAAATAACTGGCCCCCCAAAATATAGAAACCCAACACAGAATTCTTGTTCTAAACTTAGATTAGATAAATAAAAAGTTTAATAAAAGCTCCTAGATGCCTCTTGCTTTACAGAAACTGAGCTGTCGTTTTTGTTCATACAGTAGAAAAAACAGTAGAAAGGCAGAAACGAGCCCTTCCCATGACCACACATTCACATTGGCATACGACATCAGGAAAAAAAACCCCTCTCTCTTTTTGTTTCGTTTTTGTTAAAAGGACATGGAATGCTAGTAGACAGACAGACACACCTCTATCCTTTATTAGCTCTGCTCTAAAGAGCTGTGGGAAAAGACGTTTGCTTTGATGGAAGACGGGCCTCGATCTACGCAGTCTGTCACGTTAAGTTTTCTCTCCCGGTCATTGGTATTGGAAAGCATGTGTTGGTTTTAAAAACAAAAGTAGCAATCAAAGTGGTAAGGGCACTTTGACCTTCCTTCCTTAAGAGCCCCCCTGATGCTTAATATGTAATACCAAAACCTAATCGCTGCAGTTATTTCAAGAACCTCCTTCTCAAGGAGGCGGATGCAGATTCTTTTTTTCCCTCCCAGCCAGTTGATCATCCTATGAGAAATGCTATTGCACCTGGGTAGAAAAAAACAACAACACCACACACCCTGTGTCAGTAAAGTGCCACTATGACATCTAGCGGCACTGCCTGTGTAAAGTTACACAAGTGTGGACATGGCACAGAGCTCTCTGCTCCTCATTCACCCAAAGGTGAGGATGGATTTCTACATTCAATGTAGAGACTGTGTCATTATTAGAGCAACATCTGCATCAATTGGATTTCCTTGACTTTTTCTCCGCTGTGACAGTTTCTCTCTTGGGCCTGCTGTAGGCAGGTGGCAGTCGGCTGGACATCCAAGTCCTCGTTGGCATCAACCGCTCTGGATGTATTTTTTAATGACTACGCAGCCGTGTCGGAACACGGGACACGGCATGTTGGGCAGAAGCGTCCATGTGTTTGTCTTGGGGTCATAGGCTTCCATGTTTCCTAGCGCTGGCCCTTCGCTACTGACAATTCCACCCGTGGCGTAAATTTTTCCATCAAGCACGACCGCACTGTGCAGAAAAGAGAGAGAGAGAGGGAGAGATGATGAGGAGGACAGGTAAGAATATCTCACTGATCACTAAGTGACCGAGGCTGCTACTTGGAAGGAGAGCGTGAGTGCCAGCACCATTTTCGTTACAGAGCCTTGCGAGCACCGTTAAGCTTTGTTCACCTTCATGTTCAAAACGTGTGGAGTCTCTCAAGCTCGGGAGGGGTGGTGGTTTCAACTATTTTGGTGATTCCCTGAGCAGGGGAAATGGCACAGCCAACATGGACGTTACTAGGATTTCTTCCCCTACCATGTACCTCGGACAGTGGAAACTGGAGGACTGCCATTGCCTCTCCATCTGTTGCTGGCAAAGGGTATTCCAATTCCGGCATCATGGAGTGCAGCCCCTTGGCTCTTCCCCTTGCCAAGACAGTTGATATGGCAGCCTGATTTTGCTCTAAGCAACAGAGCATGCCAAAAGGGTTACCCTTCGCCTGCTTTCAGCAGGGGCTCCCCTGCCAATGTGATAATTTTCCCACTGCAACACGTCCCATGGTAAGAGCAAAAAAGAAAAGAAAAGAGGGAGTAGTGTCTGACCTGGAAATGAAATAACATTTGGGTTATAATCTAAGAACTTCCCCAATTTACTACAGATATTTGGGAGAATTCCTAGAGCATCCTCCAGGAGTAACACCCTTCCAGATCAGACACAACCCTCCCCATCACCCATTAATGTTGCAGACAGAGGCCTAGCTGCTCTAATAAAAGTACAGACAAAGCTTGCTGTGAGAAACGGTACTGTCTTCTGCAGATCTTTTCAAAGCAAGCAGAATTTCAATGTGACTAAGGGGACCACCTTTTCCATCCTGGGTCTGCCCACCCTGCCTGTACTTGAACACAAAGCCACATGCTGAATGTCTGAAGGAGGCTTGTCAGGCCTGTAACGGGGGTGGGGGGTGGGTTTGGGGGCAATGCCCCCCCAGATGAGTGCCGCCTCCGTGGATATATATAAAATTAAAGTGTGAGATGTGCATGGGGGTTCCAAAAAGACCCCGGGTACAGTCAGGGAAGCTTCAGTCTCATTTTATTTTTTTCTGAGCCAAAAAATTAATAGGTTTTCAAAATGCAAATAAAATGGAATAAAAAAAATTGCAAAAAAAAATGAAATTGCAAAATGCAAATGAGAAAGAGTTGGAGATTCCCTCCCCAGCTTACACAGAAAAGCAGCCCAGAATCGAGTCTTTCCAATCAAAAGGACTAGAGGAGAACTAGGGGTTGCAGTGGAGCCAGAGCTGCTGTTTCTGCTGCTGCTGCAAGGGGGGTTAAGACGCCGTTTCTCTGCCAGACCATTCTTAAAGGTAAACACTCTCATTTCAGCGGCCTGACTTCTTCTGCTTCCAAACAAAATATCAACACAAAGCTCTTGCTGGTTGATGTATTTATAGTCCAAAATACAAAAAAAGCAGTCGAAGATGTACCGGCTATACAACCTTTTCGAGAATCCTTTCTCAAGACTGGACTTATACTGAAGCCATGCCTACAAACTCAATCTCCAGTGCTGAAGCTCCTAATTCTGGCACAGCGTCGAACTGAGAGTGTTCACCTTTAAGAACGGCCTGGCAGAGAGACAGCATCTTATCTCCAGTGTTAAGTGAATGACTGTTATTGTTTTTCACTGGAAGTCCTTGCATACTTAGCTGCTGCAAGAGGAGCAGCTGCCCTAAGCCTGCCTCAGTGGGGTGGGCGGGGTATAACTCCAATCAATCAATCAATCAATCAATCAATCACACTAGCTCCTCCCTTCAAGAGTACTATCAAGAAAAATAGGAGATTGTTTTAAATTTGCATACAACTTATATTTGGTAATGAATCTTTTCTTGTGCACATTTTTTTTAAAGGTAGGGTACATCATATTCAGGGCTGTCTTCCTTTGGTATATTTTATGATGCAAGGTGTGATTAAAAAGTGTAATTATGTTTTTAAAATATCTGGTATCTTTTCCCTGTGATACTCTGGGAGGCACACACACACACACAGTAGCCTGACACCCATGCTTCGCTATGGTACACAGTTCTGTAAATCCAGTTATAATACTAATGATGTGAAGTTTGAAATGTAACATTTTTGTAGGAATTCTAATGGAGAAGACTGTAGGGAAAGCAGGCAGGTTTTACCTCAGAACTCTGAGATACACAGTTGACCAATCGGGGTGGGGTGGGGCAAGAAGGCAGCAGCCCGCCAGTCACATGGAAAACAATTGAGGGAACACATCTCCCCCCCCCAAACCCTTTTAGGGACTGTGTTTCTCAGAAATCTCTTCATAGTGGGGTTGATGTCATGGTAGGAATGCACTCCCCTTATTTTGGGTTTCTTGGTGCAGGGCATTGAAATTTTTTTTGGGGGATGCAGGGCATACTGCCCCTTTATTACAAAAATGGTTCTCGTTTATGTTACATTTAAGTGGGACATAACTACATATTCAAAACAACATCCGCGCAATCAGATATTAGCCAAGTTAATATGAACCAATTTTCTAGAACCCACATTGTGAGAACCTAATACAGGAAACCACTTTTCTATAAATTTGGGGTATATTTCTATAATGGGTGGGAGTGTGACTAAAGCCATTGAGGAAGCTGGGCCAGCAGCACCACTAAGGTGATCCTCTGGCGGCGGCCACCCTGATGCATTAAAGTACCCTGGCCCTGCTCCTACACCTGATAGACACTCACCTGTCTGGTATAAGCAGGCGATTGTGTTTAAAGGCACTGGGGAGGCTGGGCCAGCAGCAGTGCTAAGGCAATCCTGCTGAGCAAGCCTCCCCAACAGCTGTAAGCATTCCACCCCTCTCCTACACCTGACAGGCAGCTGTCTGTCCAGTGTAGGAGGGAGAGAGGTATTGCAAACCATTGTGGAGGCTGAGCCAGCAGGATTGCTAACGTGTTACTGCTGGGGTAGACTACCTGATGGCTTTAAGCATCCTGCACCAGCTGCTGCACCTGACAGACAGCCACCTGTCAGATGGAGGGGAGAATGTTTGAAGCCATCAGGAAGGCTGAGCGAACAGCACTGCTGCACCTCACAGGTGGTTGGGCATTCCTGGTTTCTTCAACTGTCATTAGCTCTCTGTGGTCTCCTGTAACTTTTTTTTAATCTCAGAACACTGAGCTCTGCAGTTGACCAATCAGAGAATGGGGGGGGCGCAAGAAGGCAGCTGCCTGGCAGCCACATAGGAAGCAATGGGGAAGCATATTTTAACCCTTTTGATCCCCTTAGGGGTTGAATTTCTAAAAATCCCTTCTTAGTGAACGTGTTATGGTAGGAGTGCTCTCCCCAAGTGTTGTATTTCTAAGTCCAGGGGTTTGGCCTGGGCGCTGATTTTACAGTGAGGGGA
The DNA here is from genome assembly GCA_029375565.1 of Gekko gecko. Taxonomy (NCBI): domain Eukaryota; kingdom Metazoa; phylum Chordata; class Lepidosauria; order Squamata; family Gekkonidae; genus Gekko; species Gekko gecko. The sequence goes on along the minus strand of JAPDNY010000001.1, from coordinate 296,943,732 downwards.
TTTGCTTTTATGTATATTTCTGAGCCTCTGTCCATTATTTTTGAGAAGTCTTGGAGAACAGGCGAGGTGCCAGAAGATCGGAGGTAGGCAAATGTCCCCCATCTTCAAGAAGGGGGAAAAGGAGGATCCGGGTAACTATCAACCTGTCAGTTTGACATCTATACCTGGGAAAGTTTTAGAACAAATAAACATACAGTCCTTGAACATTTAGAATGGACAGCTGTGATTACTAAGAGCCAGTATGAGTTTCTCAAGAACAAGTCATGTCAGACTAACCTTATCTCTCTTTTTTTTTTTTATAGAAAGTTACTACCTTGCTGGATCAGGGGAATGTTGTAGACATAGTTTATCTGGATTTCAGTAAGGCTTTTGATAAGGTTCCACATAATATTCCTGTTGACAAATGGGAAAAATGTGGTTTGGATCCTATGACTGTTAGGTGGATCTGTAACTGGTTGACAGATTGCACCCAAAGAGTGCTTGTGAATGGTTCCTCATCTTCTTGGAGAGGAGTGACAAGTGGAGTGCCTCAAGGATCTGTTCTAGGACCTGTTTGGTTCAACATCTTTATCAATTATTTGGATGACGGGATAGAGGGAATGCTTATTAAATTTGCAGATGATACTAAATTGAGTGGGGTAGCAAGTACAGTAGAAGACAGAGTCAGGATACAGGATGATCCTGACAGGCTGGAAAACTGGGCTAAAACAAATAAAATGAATTTCAATGGGGATAAATGCAAGGTTCTGCATTTTGGTAGGAAAAATCAAATGCATAATTATAGGTTGGGGAACACTTGTCTTGGCAGTAGTATGTGCGAAAAGGATCTAGAGGTCTTAGTAGACCATACACTGAACATGAGTCAGCAGTGTGATGCGATTGCTAAAAAAGCAAATGCAATTTTGGGCTGTATTAACAGAAGTGTAGTGTCCAGATCATGTGAAGTGATGGTACCACTTTACTCTGCTCTGGTTAGACCTCACCTAAAGTACTGTGTTCAGTTTTGTGCACCACAATTTAAGAAGGATATAGACAAGCTGGAACATGTCCAGAGGAGAGCAACGAAGATGGTGAGGGGTCTGGAGACCAAGTCCTATGAGGAAAGGTTGAAGGAGCTGGGTATGTTTAGCCTGGAGAGGAGATGACTAAGAGGTGATATGATAACCACTTTCAAGTACTTGAAGGGCTGTCATATAGAGGATGGTGCGGAGTTGTTTTCTGTTGCTCCAGAAGGTCAAACCAGAACCAACGGGTTGAAATTAAATCAGAAGAGTTTTCAGCTAAACATTAGGAAGAACTTTCTGACAGTTAGAGCAGTTCCTCAGTGGAACAGGCTTCCTTGGGAGGTGGTGGGCTCTCCTTTGGAGGTTTTCAAACAGAGGCTAGATGGCCATCTGACAGCAATGCTGATTGTGTGAACTTGGGTGGATCACAAGAAAGGAGGGCAGGAAGGGAGGCAGCCAGGGAGGCAGTGGGGCCCTTGGATGACCAAGGGGTAAAAGGAGTAGTGAAGGATGATAGGGAAATGGCTGAGAAGCTGAATACATTTTTTGCCTCTGTCTTCACTGTGGAAGAGGAGAAGTGTTTGCCCACTCCAGAAGCACTGATTTCGGGAGGGGGTTTGAAAGACCTGAATCAGATTGCGGTGACAAGAGAGGAAGTCCTCCGACTGATGGACAATTTAAAAACTAATAAATCACCAGGCCCGGATGGCATTCATCCGAGAGTTCTGAAAGAACTCAAATGTGAACTTGTGGATCTCCTGACAAAAATATGTAATCTTTCTTTAAAATCTGCCTCCATTCCTGAGGACTGGAAGGTAGCTAATGTCACTCCCATCTTTAAAAAGGGCTCCAGGGGAGATCCGGGAAATTACAGGCCAGTCAGTCTGACATCGATACCGGGTAAGTTGGTGGAAACTGTTATTAAGGAAAGAATTAGTAGGCACATTGATGAACTAAAACTATTGAGGCAGACTCAGCATGGGTTCTGTAAGGGAAGATCTTGTCTCACTAACCTGTTAGTGTTTTTTGAGGAGTGAACAAACATGTGGACAAGGGGGATCCAATAGATATTATTTACCTTGACTTCCGGAAAGCTTTTGATACAGTTCCTCATCAAAGGCTTCTAAGTAAGCTCAATAGCCATGGGATAAAAGGACAAGTCCTCTTGTGGATCAAAAACTGGCTTATAAATAGGAAACAGAGAGTGAGTATAAATGGGAAACTTTCTCAGTGGAGGGTGGTAAGCAGTGGGGTACCACAGGGATCAGTACTCGGTCCAATGCTTTTTAACTTGTTTATTAACGATTTGGAATTGGGATTAAGCAGTGATGTGGCTAAATTTGCAGATGACACGAAGTTGTTCAGGGTGGTGAAAACCAGGGAGGATTGTGAGGCACTCCAAAGGGATCTGTTGAGGATGGGTGAGTGGGCGTCAACGTGGCAAATGGGGTTCAATGTGGCCAAGTGCAAAGTGATGCACATTGGAGCCAAAAATCCTAAATATAAATACACGTTGATGGGGTCTGAACTAGCAGAGACGGACCAAGAGAGAGATCTTGGAGTCCTAGTGAAAATGTCTAGACAATGTGTAGCTGCAATAAAGAAGGCCAACGCTATGCTGGGGATTATTAGGAAGGGAATTGATAACAAATCAGCCAGTATCATCATGCCCCTGTATAAATCAGTGGTGCGACCTCATTTGGAATACTGTGTACAGTTCTGGTCACCACATCTCAAAAAGGATATTATAGCATTGGAAAAAGTGCAGAGAAGGGCAACTAGAATGATAAAAGGGTTGGAACACCTTCCCTATGAAGAAAGGTTAAAATGCTTGGGGCTCTTTAGCTTGGAGAAACAACGGCTGAGAGGTGACATGATCGAGGTTTATAAGATTATGAATGGGATTGAGCAGGTTGAGAAAGAAGTACTTTTCTCCCTTTCTCACAATACAAGAACTCGTGGGCACTCTATGAAATTGTTGAGCAGTCGGGTTAGAACAGATAAAAGGAAATACTTCTTCACCCAAAGAGTGATTAACATATGGAATTCACTGCCACAGGAGGTGGTGGCAGCTACAGGCATGGACAGTTTCAAGAGGGAATTAGATAAACATATGGAGCAGAAGTCCACCAGTGGCTATTAGCCACAAGGTATAGATGGGAACTCTCAGTCTGGGGCAGATGATGCACTCTATTCTTGGTGCTGGAGGGGGCAGCAGTGGGAGGGCTTCTAGTGTCCTGGCCCCACTGCTGGACCTCCTGATGGCACCTGGTATATTTTGGCCGCTGTGTGACAGAGTGTTGGACTAGATGGGCCATTGGCCTGATTCAACATTGGCTTCTCTTATGTTCTTATGGTTGCCTCAGTGCTTAGTTCTTGTGGCCCTTTCTTACATGCCCTGGGAAATGCTGATTGCCACTTTGGGATCAGGAAGCAATTTTTCTCCAGGCCAGTTTAGCCAGGGATCCTGGAGGTTTTTTGTCATCTTCTGGGCATAGAACAGAGGTCGCTGGGTGTGTGGAGGGGGAGCTTTGTGAACTTCCTGCATTGTGCAGGGGGTTGGACTAGATGACCCTGGATATCCCTTCCAATTCTATGATTCTAGGATTCTATATATAGATATATGGGTTCCCTGGCAGTCTCGCATCTCGGCACTATCCAGACTCATAGTTGCTAAGCTTCAGTAGGGCTGCTTAAAAAAATGCCTTGCCAACCTAGGGTTGCCAGATATATTTTTAACAGACTCCACACACAGTGAGGCTCCACCCCCTCCTCCCAGGGCAAACAGTGTGAAGCGCGCTGTTTGATTGGGCAGCGGAGCTCCCAGCCCCATGCTCAGCAGTGCTTGCTATTTCGTGCTGGGCACCTTCTTCCCAGGGCAAACGGTGTGGAAATTGCGCAACTTGGCCTGCCAGGAGCACCCAGCCCCAGCACGAAGCAGCAGCCACTGCTGCTTCATGCTTGCACTGCCTCAGCACAGCTTCAGCACTACTGGTTGACTTGGACAGACCAGTGTTTTGACTGACTGATTGGGGGAAACATTGGGAAAAAAATTAAATTCCGGTATTTGTTCAGGTTTTTTCCTTGGACAGTCAGTGAAAATACTGGACTGTCCAGGTCAGTAGTGGACACCTGGCAACCTTATGCCAAGCCTGCCTCAGCATAGGTGTGTCAATAAATAAAACAATTGCTTAATTGGTACATGCAGCCTTCATGTCCACTCTGTATTGCTTCCTCCAGTTCTGACACTGCAGCTGCTAAAAAAATGTACAGAACCTGGGGATCCTGATGGGGGCAATGAAGGGGTAGGTACCCTTTATACCAGAATTTGTGCATTAAGCTGTCGTCGGGGAGAAAGCGGGTTTTTCTGTAGGGGGAAAATACAGCTTCACCGCTAGCTTCCTTTTATAGCTGCAATCCTTTTTTCTTTTTTGGTCCTCTGTCCGGGCATCTGTTATGAAGATATTACTGATGGCTGACATGTTAAGATAATTGCAGTAATTAGGGTGCAGCTTTGTTGCTTAGATCTATTAATACGAGAAGATTAAAGGAATACGTGTTGCCAGAACCTGGAAGGGAAAAGCAGGAGACCACCAGCAATAGCTGAGATCAAGCAGGCACAAGGCTTACGCAGCGACACAAGAGCAAGGGAGTGCCAACTTGATAACAGAGGTTAGAGTGTTGCTTACGACCCGAGAGACCCCGGTTTGACTCCCCGTGTGCCATGGGAACTTGCTGGGTGACCTTAGGCCAGGCACACACTCTCAGCCTAAACGACCTCACTGGGCTGTTGTGAGGATAAAAAGAGGAGAGGAGATTAATGTAAGCTGCTTTGGGTAAATGAAGTAAATAAACATACTTGAGAGCCAGTTTGGTGTAGTGGTGTAGCCAGTTAAGTGCGTGGACTCTCATCTGGGAGAACCGGGTTTGATTCCCCACTCCTCCACTCGCAGCTGCTGGATGACCTTGGGCAAGCCATAGTTCTGACAAGAGCTGTCCTTGAAAGGGCAGTCCTCGAAAGAACTCTCTCAGCCCCACCTACCTCACAGGGTGTCTGTTGTGGGGAGGGGAGGAGAAGGGAAGGGAAAGAAATTTGTAAGCTGCTCTGAGACTCTGAGTGAAGGATGGGGTATAAATCCAATCTCTTCTTCTCTTCTTTTAAAGTGTTGTTTTATGGTCCACTTTAACCTGTGGACTGTTTTATAGATGTTACCGTAGACTGCTCAGTGCTTCTTTGATGTTTCTATGATGTTATTGAGAGCCAACATGGTGTAGAGCTACAGCTGCAGACTAGGATCTGGGAAACCCAGGTTCGAATCCCCACTCTGCCATGGAAGCTCACTGGACTGGGTCACCTTGGGCCAGTCACTCACCGCCTCCCCGGCCTCACTGCGTTGTTAATGAAGGCAAAATGGACAAGGGAAGACCGCATGGCATGCTGAGCTCCTTAGAAGCAGGCAGGATAAAAATGTATTAAATAAGCTGAAGGAAGTGGGACAGGCGCAAAAGCTTGAATGGATGCTTCGATGTGTGTTTGTGGGGGTGTTGGAGGATTGGTAAATGCACTGAATTAATCCCCCCCTCCAAGTATAAATTACTGGACACAGTCTTTGTCTGATGACTCTTGAGGTGGGGGTGGGGTGTATGGCCTTGCTCTGAAGTTCTCCCCAATCTCCTTCCACTTTCCCAAAGGTGACAGGCTTATTCCCTGTTATTTATTACTGCCCTTCCACCTGCTGTCTTGGCCTTGCCATGATCACTACAATAAAAATTGCACACAGAATACCACATGATGCCGTGGCTGGACAGACCAGGAAGATTTCCCCCCCCATCCACTTGATCTTACTCTGCTTCAAATACTTTCTGAAAGCTCTAAAGAGCCCAGCGTCTTAACAGGGAACCACAAATGTGTCAGGGTATGTATATTCTGAACAAAGGCGATTCAAATGGCAATAGCAGAGGGTACAAAAAACATGGGAACTTAATTGGGCGGACAATAAATTACTAAATGACAGTTTTGCTTGGGTACTGGGGTTTTAACTGAGTTCTTACAAGCTCTTTCATTAGTGACCACTGAAAGCAATATTTTCCCTGAGACCAGATGTGATTAAACTAGCATTTCCAGCAGCAGAATGCTCATTAACATCTGGTGAGATATTTCGCTCCGTGCTGAATCATCAATATCACTTTGCTCTGAAGCAGCGATGACTGCTGGGCTGTGTCTTAGGGGACTCCAGTGCTGCTGGTCTTTAACAGCCGTCCCTTATTTAGAAGCTTATCGCTGCAAGATATTTTACTGTCTCTGCTTGACTCAACCATAAACATCCATCCTTGTCCAGATGCAGCATTTCAGTGCAGAAATATTCTCTCTAGCTGTCCTTGAGGTTATAAAAAAATCCCCAATTTAAATAACTAAATTAGCATGTTCATGAACATTACATCCTTTCTAATTCTTGCAACCCGTTTTAGTAACTGAGAATGGGTACGGAGCTTGCTACTTGGTTCCCTAGAACTGCCCCAGAAGGCCATTAAAAAAACAAACCGGAGAACTACTTTAAAACGACAGCTACTCTTTGCAATAGAATCACAGAATCATAGAGTTGGAAGGGGCCATACAGACCATCTAGTCCAACCCCCTGCCCAATGCAGGACCAGCCTAAAGCATTTCTGATGAATATTCATCCAGCCTCTTCTTGAAAGCTGTCAGTGAAAGGGGAGCTAACCACCTCCCTAGGCAGCTGGTTCCACTTTTGAACCATTCTGACATTGACAAATTTCCCCCTAATATCCAGCCGATACCTTTCTGCATGTAATGTAAACCCATTGCTTTGGGTCCTATCCTCTGCTGCCAACTGGAACAGCTCCTTGCCCTCCTCCAAATGACAGCCTTTCAAATATTTACACAAAAAAAGCCACCTACAATTGTCATCCCAATGAAATGTCTCTGCACCAGAAGAAGAAAATTCTGCCCTCAGAATACCTGGTTTCTCTATTTTCATTCTGATTCTACAACTGCACTACTTTCTCCACTGCCAATACTTTTGAGACAAATCTATTCAAGTAACAGAGCAGAACCCAACAGGACATTGCCATGAACTCATAGGTACTGCATATTTTAATGTGTAAATACTACTGGATAAGTTGGGCTGTTGTGCTGATAGCTGTCAGGATAAGTCCATGCGTTCTGTAGCAATCTCATGCCAACGGTGGAACAACAGACATCTGGATTTTCCTCTGCACTGGCATGCCCGATACTGCTGCCCTGGACTTACCAGGCTGCTGCAGAGGGCAACCTCTCACCTCTGCTTTCGGAGTGGGAGATGTGGTGACATCAGTTCTGGTTGCTGGCACTGCATCCATAACACTCTAGGAACTTCCCCAGTTTCTGTAGTCTTCACCATCTGGCCTGGTAAGGTTTACTCTTACTGGCAGTGACTGTCCCATCCTTGCTACCTGATATCCTTGCTACCAGAGATGCCAGGGATTGAACCACATATGCACACAAGTGCCATCAAGTCACAACCAACTTATGGTGGATCCAGCAAGAGGCTTTCAAGGCAAGTGAGAAGCAGACATGACTTGCCCTCACCTCCTTCTGCAGAATCTTCCTTGCTGGTTTCCCATTCAAATACCGACCTTGCTTAGCTTCTGACATCTGGCTATACCACAGTGCCTTTTCTTCTAGGGAATGAACTAGGGGCCTACAAACCAAGAGCTTTGTCACTGAGTTGTATCTCTTCCCTTAACTTACCAAGAGCAACACAATTATCTCAATGGTCCCCCACCCAACTTTGCCCTCTCTAGTCTGTTCACTGGCCAGATATCAGTGGGTTCAAAGGGGAGGAACGATTTGTGGCAGTCATGCCTTTCCTCTTGAAGTTTTAGATTTTTACTTTTATAGCTACAAATACAGTACTGGAAAAGAAACTGGTATGGAAGCTGAAGAGATAATGAGTATTAGATGGGAAAACCATCAAAAGACATATTAATGTCCAAACAGTTCCACAAATCCCAACTAAACAGTAAGGCATTTTCGTTTTTGCTTCCTACCTGCAGAGGGAAGTCTTTAACTGCAAGGTCTAACAATGCCATGGTCCGTATTTCAGTGTGTGGTGTTAACTGTCCTTTTCTACTTTCAAAGAGTTATTTATTGAGCCACTGCCAAGACTCCTAGGACCTGGAGTCTTCCAAGGGGCTCCGGAAAGGAAGAATGTACCCCAGTTCAGGGCAAGTGGATTAAGTTCCAGCAAGCATTCTACCATTAAAATAATGTGTCTTTAACTTTTGATAGGGTTACCAGATGTCCTCTTTTTAGAGGACATGTCCTCTTTGTGTGTGTGTGTCCATCCTCTTTTGGGCTCTAAAAAACTGATGAAAATGCCCTCTTTTTGGGTTGGAAAGTTAGGAATATTCCTTATTAGTAGCAATTATCACAGCTTAAATAGTAGAGTATTTAAAATGAGATGTGTCATAGGGGTCACTTGTTTGAAGTAGCCAGTCGGGAAATACGCCCTCTTTTTTTGCTTTTCAAAATATGGTAACCCTAAACTTAAAACCAAATGTGGTATGATGACTAGACATGTCCACTGACATGTGCATCAAGTGGGGTTTTAGCAGCTTAAATTTCTAGCACCTGTGTCTGAAAGACTCGACTTAAAAAAATATAGTCAGTATCCAATAACAGAGAAGCAAAGATTTTTGGTATTAATTGGAGTCTAAGGTCTAAAAAAATATGTGTAACTCTACAGTTATTCTTGCCAGATTGTTTTCTAAATTTGCAAATTCAGTTCCATATGCTAATTGGGCTGCAGTTCTTCAATTATGATCACATTTCAAACTAGCGTACAAGAAATTGAGTGCTTTCAGTATCAGGGCCAAATCTAGTATGAAGGCAATGGGTTAACTGGAGAGATTGCCAATGTCTTGGAGAAAAAGGAGGGTTATATACTCTGACTGAATGATTTCAAAGTTTCATCCTTTTAGAAACAACTGTGTTGAGGACATAATTCCAGATTTGGCCCATGACAGCCAGATGAAGGATTCGTTAACAATTTTAGGGTTATCCCCAAAGCATCAATTTCACATGTATAAATGAGTGGGATTTCTTGCTACCAATTTATTTTCATACTCTTCTGGTTGTCTATATTGTGTGGCAGTATGTGTTTGGGTTATGTAGATGACAGTCCAATGCCTTCTAGCCAAATACAGGATAAAGTCAAAACCAAAACTATTTGTGCCAAAAGAGGACAACAGAGCCTGAAGAGGGACTCTCGCCAAAGCTTTGCTTGTTTCACTAAAACCTGCCAAACAAAAAGGCTCTGTGATTAGGGAGTTCACCACCTTGTCCATACTTTTCAATTGTGGCTGTTCATAGGAGGTATTTATTTATTTATTATTTGTATCCTGCCCATCCCGTAAGCAGGCTCAGGGCGGGTCACATCAACTTAAATAATACAATAAGGTTTACAACACAATAAAATATTTACATTAAACATTTAAAATCAGTAGTTATAGCTGCTGGTGAAAATTCCGACCCACTAATACTGATGGATATAGCTGGTTGCTGGTATGGAGCTCTGATTACTTCCTCAAATAAAGAGTCAAAAATAAAAAATATACATAGGTCGGCCTCTACTATGGATTAGTCATGGACAATGTTCCATCTTTAAGATGTTAATTCCATCCATAAACTGTTAAGGTTTAATGGTTTCAATCATGAGTCATATTTTAAAATACGATAGTGATGTGCAACAAGATTGTGTCCCCTACATTTCTAGGACTAGCAGCCCTAAATATTCCAATTGCTATGTGGTCCAGCGTAATCCTGAGTGGACTGATAGGAACTTGGCAGATTGGCACTGCAGCCATGCCCTTATGGTAACGTTGAATCTGACCCCACTCAATAGCCACTGTTTCAGCAAGCATTTAAAAAACCACATTCTCTGCACTTTGTCCCATCTGAATCTCTCCCCCACCCCCCTCACTAGGTCCCCCCAGGCCTTTGATCTCTCACTGTCACCACAGAGAGGGGAGGGGCCATGGCTCAGTAGGAGAGCATCTGCTTTGCATGCAGAAGGTCCCAGGTTCAATACCTGGTGTCGCCACTTACAAATACCAGGCAGTAGGTGATGTGACAGTCCTTCACCTGAGATCCTGGAGAGCCGCTGCCAGTTTGAGTAGACAACACTGACCTTGACAGACCAATGGTCTCATTCAGTATAAAGCAGCTTCATTTGTGTTCACATAACCTGCCTTGTCCAAATAATGTAAAGTACAAGAACTCTGAGCGCCATTTTGGTGTAGTGGATAGGAGCACGGACTCTAATCTGGGTGAACCGGGTTTGATTCCCCACTTCTCCACATGCAGTTGCTGGTGTGACCTTGGGTCAGTCCTTTCACAGCTGTTCTCTCAAGGGCAGTTCTTGAGAGAGCTCCCTCAGCCCTACCTACATCACAGGGTATCTGTTGTGGGGAAGGGAAAGGAGATTGTAAGCCACTCGGAGACTCATTCGGGTAGTGAAAGGCAGGGTGTAAATCCAATCTCCTCCTCCTCCTGATCTGCTTGGCACACGGGGGTTCATATATTAACGTAACATCATTATACCATCAGCAGTGATGCCATAAAAGGATCTGAAGTGCCGCACAAGTGAGGTGGGTCTGGTTCGCATGCGACCTGATTTCTGTAACAATGTTCTTTCTCTGTGTGGTTCTGTGCCAGAGCTTGGTTTTGTCTGATGCCACTCCTGCAGGGGTCTGCAACCTATAGCTCCAAGGCCAAATGTGGCACAGTACGGAACTAAACAGGGCTCTCTAAAAAAAGAAAACTAAATCTTTGAAGTCCTGTTATATCAGAGAGGTAGGCGGGATGCTGGAATAACCAGTATGTTAAATGAATGGCAGGCAAGGATTTTTTTATCTAAATAAAAAGCTTTTTAAGAGTAATCCTTTGCAAGAAGAAAAACGAGGGAGGTGAACAGCTGCCAGTAACCCAAATGCAAACCATGCCCAAATTTACGCCAGTGCATTAAAATAATAATAATAATAATAATAGTAACAGTAATAGTAATAATAATAATTATTATTATAGTAATTACTAAAAATATTTTATGCCATTTTCCCACTCAATTTAGAGTCCACAAAACAGCGAACAGTCACAACGTTAAAACAACTTAAATATATAAAAAACAATTTAGAGCTATTGGAATCCATTAACAAGAAGGAGAGCCAGTGAAGGAGTGCCAAACGAAACAGAAACGACTTTACCTGCTGGCAGAAAGCAACAATGGAGGGGGGCAGATGAGTTTCTAATTGTGCAAAGTCATCCTTTGTGTATTTATTACTTACTAGGAATAAGGCCCATTGTGGAAATAAATACAACGAGCTCTAGAAAGAGGCTCTGGGAGAGTGCCAAGGCCTTGGGCACTCAGCGTCAATGTGCTGTGTTGACCTCAGCAGGGTATAATGACACAGAGTCCACCATTTTCTCCAGAGGAATTGATCTCTGCTACCTGAAGAGCAGTTGTAATTTTGAGTGATCTCCAGCCCTCACCTAGAGATTGGCGACAATTGTTACTCAGGAGGAAATGGCTGGTTTGGAGGGTGGAGTCTATGGCATTGTACCTGTCTGATGTCCCACCCCTCCTCAAACCTCACCCTCTCCAGGCTCCACCCCCAAACCTCCATGAATTTCCCAACCTGGAGTTGGCAACCCTATCTCCTTCCCAGCCAAGCATCAACCTGCCATTATCTACCCCTCTGATTTCAGCTTTACATCTCCTCCCCCCTCCCTCCTGGAGATCAGTTGTAATTCTGAGTGATTTCCACCCGTCTCTTGAGATTGAGAACAGTGGTTCCCCAGAAGGGAATGGCTGGTTGGGAGAGTGGAGTCTATGGCATTGTACCTGTCTGAGGTCCCAGCCCTCCTCAAACCTCACCCTCTCCAGGCTCCATCCCTCAAATCTCCAGGAATTTCCCACCTGGAGTTGGCAACCTTATCTTCTTTCCAGCTGAGCATCAACCTACCTTTATTTCCCCCTCGCTCTTCAGCTTTCCATCTCCCCCACCCACACACCTGCAGCCTCTCTCGTGCTCTGAAGCCCTGACTACCAGAGTCCACCATTTTCTGTGCTCTGAAGCTCTGACTGCCACAGAGTCAACCATCTTCTCCAGGGGAACTGATCTCTGCCATCTGGAGAGCAGTTGTAATTCTGAGTAATCTCCAGCCCTCACTTGGAGATTGGCAACAATGGTTTCCCAGGAGGAAAAGTTGTCTCTGCAATGAGGACCAAAGCAGCTTACATCATTCTCCTCTCCCCCTTTTGACTTGCACAAGAACCCTGTGAGGTAGGTTAGGCTGAAAGTCTGTGATGGTCCAAAATCACCCACTCAGCTTCTACAGCAAGAACCTGGATCTAGCAGAACCTGCTTTAAAGCACTGACTGCTACGCCTAGGGCAGCCAACCTCCAGGTGGAGCCTGAAGATCACCAAGTATCACAACTGAACTCCAGACAACAGATCTCCCTCCCCCCGAGAAAATAACTGCTTTAGAAGGTGGGCTGTATGGCATTCTGTTCAGCTGAGGCCTCTCCCCTTCCCAAACCCTGGTTTCCATAGACTCTTCCAGAAAATCTCCAGGAATCTCCCTACCTGGAGCTGGCAACCCTAGGCTCAGGACTGGCCCCAATGAGTTCCTCTCAAAGGCCTGCAAAGAGTTTCCGTCCTTTGTCTGAACCAAGCTTGATTGCCAACTGTGGCGAAACGGGCTCCACTTTACCTCCTACCCTCGTCCCGTGTGTGTATTTCACTCCTTAAATTTGCTGCCACGACTCACTGAATCATCACTGCCTTTTTAGAGGAACAGTGGCCGAATCTCCGTGTTTGGAGATGGAATCCCCAATCTTTGGGGGATCCCCGGAAAGTTGGCAACACAAAGGTCTGGCCTTTCCTTGCCTCCTTGGGCTACCCCTCCCTTTGTTATTGTGCAGAGCAGGGGAGACTATGTGGTAAGAGCGCAACACAGATTCTTAGCCCAAATAAAAGAATTTATCTAACTATTTACACAGTTATGGGGCACACACACACTGTAGGAGTAAGCACACACTATGAACCAGCAGGGCATAAACCCACAGGGGTTAAACACCATCCTCTTTCCCTATACACCAGCCTCTGGCTCTCTGCTCTAGCCTCTCTCTCTCTGGCCCAAGAGAGCAGGGAAACTTCCATTCATTCTTCAGTCCAGCAGACTGTGGTGTGGCTGAATTTCTGCTGCCTCCAAGGGTTCACCCACGTCTCTGGCTTGTAGCCTGGTCAGCACAGGCAGCAGGAGCCTTTCCTAACCTCCTGTAGGACGAAGACGGCCTCCTCCCTGGATGGGCTGCAGTCTATATTGATGCTGCCCTGCATGTTGGGACAGTCCCTGTTTTCCTGCCCTTTTCTGCCTTGGGGCAGCTGGGAAATGTAGTCCAGCAGATGAGGAAGGCCTATTCAATCCAGTGAGTGATACTCCTACAGGCCCCTCTCTGGAACTTCAGCTCAATTAAACCTTATGGCCAGGGGTCTTTTCGTAGAAGAACAGCTGCAGGAGCTCATTAGCATATGGTATGCTAATGAGCTATTAGGCTATTAGCATATACCACGCCCCTTGACATCACCGGAAGTGATGTAAGAAGGGGAAGCAAAAGGGGGGGGCGGCATCTTCAAAAGCCTCCCCTTCCCTTCCCCAGCTGGCCTGGGTGGGGGAGCTAAGAGAGAAGGGGTTTAAAGTTTAAACTCCTTCTCATGAGAGTTGGGCCACAGAAGGAGGAAAGAGGGAAGAAAAGAGATAGAGTAGAGAGAAGGAAAGAGGGAAAGAAAGAGAAGGAAAGGGGAGGGAAAGAAAGAGAGGGAAGAAGGAGGGAAACAGGGAAAGGAGGAAAAAAGAGAAGAGAAGAAGGTGGGAAAGAAAGAAAGAGAGAAAAGAAGAATGAGGGAAAGAGGAAAAAGAAAGAAGGAAAGGAGGGAATGAAAGAAATTTGGCAGCAATTCAGCTCCATTATATCCTATGGGCCATTGAAGTCAATGGTGAAAACATAGGGTATATTCTGGGGACTGGAGGGGAGGGGGTTGAGGGAGAGGCTCCTAACTCACAGGATAGCTGATGGAGCCTCTCCCCAAGATACCCACCTAGTTTCAAGAACATTGGATCAGGGGGTCCAATTCTATGGGCCCGTAAACAGGTTGCCCCTATTCCCTCCATTGTTCTCTATGGTGGGAAAAAATTAACTTTTTTCCCACCATAGAGAACAATGGAGGGAATGGGGCAACCTGTTTGGGGGCCCATAGAATTGGGCCCCCTGGTCCAATGTTCTTGAAACTAGGTGGGTATCTTGGGGAGAGGCTCCATCAGCTATCCTGTGAGTTTGGAGCCTCTCCCTCAAACCCCCTCCCCTCCAGCCCCTAGAATATACCCTATGTTTTCACCATTGACTTCAATGGCCCATAGGATATAATGGAGCTGAAATTGACATTCGGCTGCCTGAAAGACTCTCCTGGACGCCGGCTGGGGGCGGGGCTTGGCTCCTGAGCTCCCGGAGCTGCACTCCGGTGCTCCCCCCCCAAAAAGACCCCTGCTTATGGCAGAACATTTTAAACAAACAACCACAGACAGCAGCCCAGCAGCCATCTTACAAACACAGGTATCTGCCATTTCATTACACCTACCAACAGCCACTGAAGGAAAAGTTAAGTCCCACACAGGAGGCACGCAGGAGAAGCGTCTTCGTCAAGAGACAAAGCCATTTGCTAGGAATTCTGACAGAGAAGAGTGGCTGAAGGGGAAGTGGGCGGGGAAGAGGAGCAGACCCAGCACCTGGCCAATGGCATGTGAGTACTCTTGAGTGGCGGCTGGCAGGCCAATGGCTGAGGGAGTGCATTTTACAGCCAATGGCTGAGGGAGGGCATTTTTACAGCTATAAGGAGAGATTAGGAGACCTTGTGTGTGCCAATTCCTCCTTATAAATACTTATCTTTTGGTTTGGTAAGATTCCATGCGCTCCCATTGGCTGTAAAATGCCCTCCCTCGGCCATTGGCCCATCAGCCGCCACTCAAGAGTACTCGCGTGCCATTGGCTGGGTGCTGGGTCTGCTCCTTTCCCCACCCACTCCCCCTTCAGAGGATTTGCTGGCAGACCAGCTCTCTCTCCTGAGGAAGACAGTTCTCTTGACTCCTGTGAGGGACTGTCCCCTCAGTGGCTGTTGGTAGGCAGCCAAGCTTGTTCTGTGAGTAAATAAACAAAGGACTTTCAGCATAACCCCCTCCCCCGCCCATAACCCCCTCCCCAATGGCCACTTTCCTGTCAGAATAAATGGAAAAAGGCTCTTTCTCCTGCTTAGCTTCAGCATGGCTGGCTGGCTAACGAGGTGGGCCAGCAACCATCAAACCATTTTCTTCAACTCCCTGCTGTGCGGCTGACTTTCCCCTAGGGTTGCCAATCTCCAGGTGGGACCTGGAGATCTCCCACTGTTACAGTTGACCTCCAGATACAGAGATCAGTTCCCCGGGATAAAATGGTTGCTTTGGAGGGTAGACTCTATGGCATTATACCCTGCTGAGTCCTTCCACACACACCCCAAATGCTGCCCTCCACAGGATCCACCCCCCCAAATCTCCAGGTATTTCCCTAATCAGAGTTGGCACCTGTACTTTCTCCTCTGTCAGTAAAAGGCCCTTTCCACACCTATGTTGGCTTTTGGGGAAAAACTCATTGGACCCAGTCCTGAACTCCAGGTGGGCAATTCCTGGAGATTTGAGCGATGGAGCCTGGAGAGGGTGAGGTTGATGGTTGGTTGGGAGGGAGATAGGGTTATCAACTCCAGGTTGGGAAATTCCTGGAGATTTGAGGGGTCAAACCTGGAGAGGGTGAGTGTTGAGGAGGGGTGGGACCTCAGACAGGTACAATGCCATAGACTCCACCCTCCAAACCAGCCACTCCCTCCTGGGGAACCACTGTTACCAATCTTGGGGGTGGGCTGGAGATCACTCAAAATTACTACTGCTCTTCAGGTAGCAAAGATCAGTTACTCTGGAGAAAATGGTGGACTCTGTCATTATACCCTGCTAAGATTGCCACAGCAAATTGTCACTGAGTGCCCAAAGCCGGGGCACTCACCCAGAGCCTCTTTCTAGAGCCCATTGTATTTATTTTCACAACAGGCCTTATTCCTAGTTCCTAATAAAGCATCCACAACAGCCAAGGTTTAGACTGCAGACACTTTATGCATTATTACTCAATATGTCAATTATCAGCAAAGTTAAATAGTTTATTTTCAGTTATGCAAATGGTCTTTTGTATACTGGCTCTTTGTTGACTTCTGGATCTGAGTTTTGACATAGTTTGGCTCTTTGGTTACAAAAAACTGCAGACTTCCCACCCTCCAGTATGTCTGATGACGGGTGGCCTTTGGTAGCATAACATGGTTTCTGTAACCATGATATACTGCAACTTCACTGGCTTTGATTTTACATTGCAGTGCCCCAGTGACAAAAGTCCAGTGGCTGGTGAAGGTTCTTACTTTTCCAGGTGTTGGCTATGCTACTGTCTTTGCTACTGTCTTTGCTACTGTCAAAAATATAGAAATGAGTTCTTGCCTTATTTTAGGGATTTTGGAATTGTTCCAAAGATCAAGTAAGTATACCTCTGGTGAGAGAGGTATACTCTGGGAACTTCATTCCATGGACAAGATCTCAGACAAGGTTTCATCCTTTCACAACTCTTCCAGACATTGTGATTTCTAATCAAAATGGTTCCCTTTTTTAGAATATGTTTCCAGTAGAGACACTTCCCCAACTTCTTATGTTCCACGTAAATATTACGATGTTACTACATTTAATGTAACTTCAACTGGTTTATTGTATTGACGTACCTGGTATTCTGCTTAAAGCATATGCTATTTGTTTTTTTTGTTTATTTACTTCTCAGTTTTTATGAAGCTCTGTTGTTGTTGTGTTATTCATTTTATAATTGAAAATAAATTAAAAAATTGTTAAAAAAGAAAAGAAAAGAAAGGAGCTGACAAGACTAAGCCATTAGAGGCCTTTAGCCAGGGTTGGTCATCTGAAACACCTGGACATTAGCACAGGGCTTGCCGCACAGAGCTTCTGGCATTATTTGTGTTCTTGTGTTTATTCAGGAGTGCCATTTGATGGCTCTTGGTGATTTCCTTAGTATACCGCTTTGAGTTTTTGGAAAAGCAGTATAAAAACAGTCCATAATTAAATGCATGACAATGCGTACTGCAGTCTCAGGTGGGCCTGGCTTCATAGTCACTGTGAATACCGACACACAGTCTCTGAGAATGTGAATGCCACCCATAGACATTTTTATGAGTGACTACCCTTTATGCACGCAAGCTTCATCTTCCTCAACGGCATGCAATTCTGAAAGCATTTGCGGCGTTCCTCCCCCGCCCGCCCCTTTCCCGCTCATTCCCTTTCAGCCACCAAAGGACCAGGATTACAGCGGCAGGAAGACAAGCAGCTTTTAAATCTGTGAATTCTTGAGCAGCGGGAAACCATTAAAGAATTGGTGTTTCTTAACAACACTCACATGGGAGTGCTTCTCTCCCTTTTCCCCGTTGCCGACAAGCCATGCGCTTTAACTTGTTTCACTGCCTCATGCTTGTCTTCCTAACTCTGTAACAAGGAAATGAGTTGGCTGGGGACTTGGGAGCCCATGCGGTGTGCGGGCGGCTCTTATTAGTTAAGCAGAGGAGACACCACGCTCCACTGTAAAAGAACAAAAGTTATGTTTTTTTTAATATGAAGGGGAATAAAACCCTCACTGTTTCCCTCCCCCCCAACTTTTGTTATTGTGTAGCATAGTTTGAGAACTTAAGTTTTATTAAGGGTTTCGGTTTGGCAGGGCTGGATAACAAATCTGACTGCCTGACTGAAGTCAGAGGAAGAAGAAGCTTGCCGACTGGGAATCGCTGGTTCTAAATTAGCTTCGCTGGAACCGCTGCTTCTGCAGGTGCGTGGCTGTGGATACCCTGTGGATAATTTCTGTAACACAAGTCTGTTTGCATCTTGCCTGAATTCTAAACAAACTGGGGTATAGAATTTTCAATCACACAACCGAAGACATATCCAATATTACTTTTGCTTGAAGGTGAACTAGGAAAGGGCTGCATGCATCCATCTAGTCTCGGCTCTGTCATTTGGGACAGATGCAGATTCTGGAAGATACCCTAAAGAATTTGGAAAACTAACGTTCAGTTTTGAGATTGGTCTGGGAGCCCATTACCCATACCAGAGATCCCCAACACGGTGTGCCCGTGATTGGTGGATGTGCCTCCTGGCACCTACTTCCTTCTTCCCCAAAACAATACTGGTTTTCCTCCACTCATTGGAGCAACTTCAGAAGACCCCCATGAGGCATCACCCTTGTTTCTGCGTGTAGCAGAAAAGTCCAAGGCACCCTTGGATCTGACTTCTTCCGGTACTATTGTCAGTCGCCCACCTACCACCCAGATCTATAATGTTGGTCACACCCAATGGAACAGTGTCATACTTCCCACTGTGGTCTCTGCATTGAGACCACTATTACAAATATTAAGATTCATGGCTGGGATTCATAAGCTCTGCTAAGATCCTATTCAGCTGAGGTCTCCTATTGTCCTTTGTATGGCAAAGTCCCTAGAGACTGGTGTCTCTTGTACTCCCATGGGAGCAATGAATCCATCATGCACCCGTGATCTACTGGACCAGCCACCTTCCCAATAATGGATGTCTGCTTCGATACTCTATAACAAATATGGCAATGGTGGACCGTGTCCAGGACAAGAATATTCATCATTTGGCCCCTTTGATAGAGGAAGCCATAAATTTTAAGGCATTGGTCACAAAAATCTGCACCTCTTCTTGCCTTAGGCTTCAAACTAGATGATTTTTACAATCTATAACCACCAGTTATCAGGTGTTCATGTGGGATAGCAATAGCCCCTACCTGAAACTTTATGAGAGGACTAGTATAAACTGGCTAACCTCCTGGTGCCAGAGGTGTGAAGAAGCTCTCTAAACATCATATCTCATCACCAAAGCAATAGCTGATATTGCGTGGCCCACAGTCATGCCACAGCATTTTCCTTGGCCGCTATTCCTGGCTGTACTCAATAGGACCAGCAAATCAGATTTGTGCCAGCACTCAGATCTCCCTTTTGAGGGCTGCTAAAACTGACGAAATCCTGAACAAAATGGGGAAGGACAAATTCACAGCTTAGGCCCCAGGTATAGTGACTCCTGTACCCCCCCACAAAGATCCAGGCCCTATTATATGTTTTATTACTTTTATTATAGAGGTAAAGGTAAAGGTTTCCCTTGCTCGAAAGCCAGTCGAATCTGACTCTAGGGTTGTGGTGCTCATCTCCATTTCCAAGCCGAAGAGCCAGCACTGTCCAAGGATGTCTCCGTGGTCATGTGGCCGGCATGACTAGACGCCAAGGTACATGGAATGCTGTTACCTTCCCACTGAAGCAGTACCTATTTATCTACTTGCAATTTCTTGCTTTCGAACTGCTAGGTTGGCAAGAGCTGGAACCAGAGATGGGAGCTCACTCCATCATGTGGCATTCGGATCTCGAACTGCTGAACTACCGACTTTCAGAGCCTGCAGTTCAGCATCTTAACCATTGAGCTACTGCAGCACCTTATTATAGAGGTAGGCTCCTGCAACTGTCACACTTTTCCTCCACCCTCAGGCCTTTTTACCCACCCTATGCTCAACCACCTGCACAACATCCTGGAGGTTGCCCCTCCCATATGACAATCTCATAAGAACATAAGAGAAGCCAATGTTGAATCATGCCAATGGCCCATCTAGTCCAACACTCTGTCACACAGTGGCCAAAATATACCAGGTGCCATCAGGAGGTCCATCAGTGGGGCCAGCACACTAGAAGCCCTCCCACTGCTGCCCCCTCCAGCACCAAGAACAGAGTGCATCACCTGCCCCAGACTGAGAGTTCCCATCTATACCCTGTGGCTAATAGCCACTGATGGACTTCTGCTCCATATGTTTATCTAATTCCCTCTTGAAACTGTCCATGCTTGTAGCTGCCAACGTCCAAACCAATTTCAATCTCAACGTCCAAACCAACCATCCCAATAAACAGGGTCGGCAACTACAAAACAACTGCATACAGGGGAGGGATATCTTTCCCGCCTAATTTGCCAAGACATTTGTCAGGACCAGTGGGTCCTTACTGTAGTGTCCAAGAGGTATGCAATGGAGTTTCGATCGTTTCTCTGCAACTCTCTTGTTATCCATTGCCTACACGCACCCCATCCCAACTTCTGATGGGAATAAAGAACTACCTCAAGATAATGCAAATCTGAAAGGTGCCTATAATGACTGAGGTTTTATTCCAGATACTTTTCTGGTAAACATGGAAGGGTTAACAGTGATTTTTGATCTGAGAACTCTTACTGAATTCCTGTCCTCCCACCCTCCCAATTACTGTATTGTCATAAGGACATAAGAACATAAGAGAAGCCAATGTTGGATCAGGCCAATGGCCCATCCAGTCCAACACTGTCACACAGTGGCCAAAAATATCAGGTGCCATCAGGAGGTCCCCCAGTGGGGCCAGGACACTAGAAGCCCTCCCACTGTTGACTCCCCCAAGCACCAAGAATACAGAGCCTCACTTGCCCCAGAGTCCCTATCTATACCTTGTGGCTAATAGCCACTGATGGACCTCTGCTCCATATATTTATCTAATTCCCTCAAAGCCGTCCATGCTTGTAGCTGCCACCACCTCCTGTGGCAGTGAATTCCAAGTGTTAATCACTCTTTGGGTGAAGTAGTACTTCCTTTTATCCATTCTAACTCAACCGCTCAGCAATTTCATTGAGTGCCCACGAATTCTTGTATTGTGAGAAAAGGAGAAAAGTACCTCTTTCTCTACCTGTTCTATCCCATGCATAATCTTATAAACCTTGATCATGTCACCCCTCAGGCATCGTTTCTCCAAGCTAAGGAGCCCCAAGTGCCTCAACCTTTTCTCATAGGGAAAATTCTCCAACCCTTTTATCATTCTAGTTGCCCTTTTCTGCATTTTTTCCAAAGCTATATCCTTTTTAAGGTGTGGTGACCAGAACTGTACTTAGTATTCCAAATGAGGTCGCACCATGGATTTATATAGGGGCATTAGGATATTGGCTGATCTGTTTTCAATACCCTTCCTAATAATCCCCAGCATAGCATTGGCCTTTTTTATTGCAGTAACACACCGTCTCAACATTTTCAGTGAGTTATCTACTACGACTCCCAGATCTCTCTCTTGGTCAGTCTCTGCCAGTTTGGACCCCATCAATGTGTACTGATATTTAGGATTTCTGGCTCCAATGTGCATCACCTTGCACTTGGCCACATTGAACTCATTTGCCACATTGACGCCCACTCGCCCATCATCAACAGATCCCTTTGGAGTACCTCACAATCCTCCCTGGTTTTCATCACCCTGAACAACTTTGTGTCATCTGCAAATTTAGCCACTTCACTGCTTACTCCCAACCCCAAATCATTAATGAACAAGTTAAAAAGCATCGGACCCAGTACTGATCCCTGCGGTACCCCACTGCTTACCACCTTCCACTGAGAAAATTTCCCATTTATACTCATGCTCTCTTTCCTATTAATTAGCCAGTTTTTGATCCACAAAAGGACTTGTCCTTTTATCCCATGATTTTTGAGCTTGCTTAGGAGCCTTTGATGAAGAACTTTATCAAAAGCTTTCTGGAAGTCAAGGTAAACAATATCTATTGGGTCCCCCTTGTCCACATGTTTGTTCACCCCCTCAAAGAACACTAACAGGTTAGTGAGAAGAGATCTTCTCTTACAGAACCCATGCTGAGTCTGACTCAATAGGTTTTGTTCATCAATATGCCTACTAATTCTTTCCTTAATAACAGTTTCCACCAACTTATGTGGTATCAATGTCAGACTGACTGGCTTTGTAATTTCCCGGATCTCCTCTGGAACTCTTTTTAAAGATGGGAGTGACATTAGCTACCATCCAGTCCTCAGGAATTGGAGGCAGATTTTAATGAAAGATTACATATTTTTGTCAGGATATCCACAAGTTCACATTTGAGTTCTTTCCAATATCTTTCTTTCCAATGTCTATCCAATATCCTACCTCTGTTGCATCTAAGTGTCTGGGTCATGATCTTGGATGTGCTAGATGATTGCTTCCATGTTAAAGTTATGGGCCCCCAATGGCTCCCAGAGTATTTAGTAAAGTAGTGACCACTGTTGTGGCCTATATATGTAGGTTCGGGTGCAAGACTTACTCGTGCCTCGATGACTGATTGTTTGTACTGGACACCAAATCAAAATTGCAATCAAATATTCATCGAACCTTGCATGTGCTCAAGGCCTTTGGATTCTAGGTGATTTTCACAGAAACTTAGACTGCTCCTTGGTAAAGGACTTCTCACCAGAAGACAGACTCCTGGTCACCTGGCTGACAATACTTTGTTAACAGCAGCTCCAGATACAGCCAGACATTTTTATCCAGAGACTTCTGGGTTTAATGACCTCCACCATTGCAGTGATGCCAAATGTGACGCTATGCAAGCACTCACCACAGCTTTGGTTCCTCAGGACTTTTGATGCATATCGTTATTACCAGTTGAAAAGAAGAACATTCCAGGACAAAAATGGGTCTTTTAGAAGTTGTTTAGAAGTTGTTTCAGAGCTGTTCTCTCAGGAAAAGTTCTTGCAAGAGCTCTCTCAGCCCCACCTACCTCACAGGGTGTCTGTTGTGGGGAGGAGAAGGGAGGAAATTGTAAGCCGCTCTGAGACTCCTTTGGGTAGTGAAGGGCAGAGTATAAATCCAATCTCCTCCTCCTCCTTTTTGCAACCCCAGCAAGGGGCTTTCTAGGTAAGCGAGAAGCAAAGGCAGTCTGCCAGTCCCTTCCTCAGCAGAGTCTTCCTTCCAATTAGCACACCTGCATACAGGGTTGCCAACTCTGGGGTGGGAAATTCCTGGAGGTTTTGGGAATGAGCCTAGGGAGGGCAGGGTTGGGGAGGAGAGAGACCTGAGCAGGGTACAATGCCATAGAGTCCACCTTCCACCAAGCTGCCATTTTCTCCAGGGGAACTGATCTCTGTCATCTAGTGGTCAGTTGTAATTCTGGGAGATCTCCAGACCCCACCTGGAGATCGGCAAACTCACCTGCTTAGCTTCCGCAATCCAATGAGATTGGGCTGTACCATGCCACCTTCCCTCCAAGCAAATGGAACAGCCAATAGGAAGTACAGTTAATTTGCATTTAACACTGAAGCTTCTTAGATGAAAGCTTAGTGTGAATATGTACATGGGTGGGGAGGGGAATCAGCATATTCATTTAAAATAATGTATTTCATGCCATTTTCTTTTCTCACCTCATTAATGTATTTGATCAACAGTTAGGGTTGCTAGCTCTGGGTATGGAGATTCCTGGAGATTTTGGGGGCAAAACCTGGGGAGGGGAGGAAGCTTAGCAGGGATGTGATGTCAAAGAGTTGGCCATCCAAAGCTGCCATTTTCTCCAGGGGAACTGCAGTCTGGAGATCAGTTATAACTCTGGGAGAACGCCAGGCCTCATCTTGACATAGGTAACCCTAAGAGTGAGTGGTTAGCTGTCTTACCATGGTCTGGAAGGTTTCAGATCAGAGGAACATATATACCCCTTTGGGGAAAGGTATGAGTGTGTGAGACTCCTGACTTCTGTTTTTAGGAGGGGAGATTGGGAGGGACACACAAACAGAGGGACACACAAACAGAGGAACAGCCAGCTCCCATTGGGAAAGAAGGAAGACCTAGGAACAAGAATTAGGACAAACTGATGGGATTGTTCCAGGTGTTACGGCACAGAGCTGGCTCTGTGCTGGGCTTATTTATATGGTTGGAAGTTATAGGAGACTTGATCCCCTGTGGTGTACAGCCATGCAGATGAATGCTGGGTTTACAATCTGTGAATGTTCAGAGGCTAAGCTCAAACTGCCCTTTCAAGTAGCCTGGTCAAAGAAAGAACCAGTTCCACCTTCCTCCCACTCCTTCTAAGGTCGAACCTGTAGTGTTTGGTGGAGTAGCCACTGGTATGGTAAAGAACGTAGCCCTAGAAGCCAAAGGAGAGCCCGTGACAGGTGGGCTGAAAAAAGCACTTATGCTATGGGGACCTTTGAGGCTTCAAAATCATTAAAATGTTCTGGGCTTTTCTCTTCGCTGTCTGTTGCATTTACAATGCATATTGCTTTGGAGCTTATGGGAAGAAGCAGCTCTCTCTTGAGGAGAGGGGCAGACATGCTTGGAACGCTTGGTAGACCTGCTAGAGACTGTGCAGACTCTAAAGGGAGGCACACGCAGCTCACGGTCTGAACAAAGGCGACCTGCCAGCTGAAGAAAGGCTAAACTGTGATGAACTGAACCTGAACAACAAACCTGGTTCCCTTAAGATATTCCTTAACATCCAATGAAGGAAAGCTTTGACTCTCCAAAACTTATACCCCGAAAATCTTGAGGGTCTTTAAAGTGCAACTGGGCTTGCTCTTCTGTTGCAGACCAACATGGCTACCCACCTGAAACGAAGATATTTCTGACTCTCCCTTTAATATCTCAGACAAAAACGTTAGGCCTAGGGAAAGAGGACTGCATTTATACCTATGTTTTCCCCTATGCTCAGGAGCCCTGACCTGGACAGCCCAGGGTAGCCCAATCTTATTAGATCTTGGAAGCTAAGCAGGGTCAGCCCTGGTTAGTATGTAGATGGGAAACCACCAAGGAAGTCCATGGCTGTGAGCAGAGAAATGCTTGAAAATCCTGTGGGTCAGCCATCAGTTGGCTGTAGCTTGACGGTAGTTTTTAACACCATGCTCAGGAGCTGTAGTCTTTTATCATAGAATGTTAGAGTTGGAAGGGACCTTGCAGGTCATCTAGTCCAAGCCCTTGCACTCTGCAGGAGTGTAGCCAAAAGATAGCCCTACAACATACCTGAAACATGGTCATCCATCCTCCGCTTAAAAACATCCAGCGAAGGAGCATCCACCACCTCCTGAGGCAGTCTGTTCCACTGCTCAACCACTCTTACAGTTAGGAAGTTTCTCCTGATACTTAGCCGGTAACAACTCCCTTGTAATTTTCACCCATTAGATTTAGTCTTGCAATCCAGAGCAAGAGAGAATAGATCTGCTCCATCTTCTACATGACAGTCCTTCAAATATTTCAAGACTGCAATCATGTCCCCTCTAAGCCTTCTCTTTCCCAGGCTAAACATACCCAACTCCCTCAGCCTTTCCTCCTAAGACTTAGATTCCAACCCTCTCACCATCCTGGTTGCCCTCTTCTGTACACTCTCGAGCTTGTCAACATCCTTCCTAAAATGTGGTGCCCAAAACTCGACACAGTACTCCAGGTGAGGCCTGATATAGCAGAATAGAGTGCAACCACCAGCTCCTGTGATCGGGACACAATGCTTCTGTTAATGCATCCTAAGATTGCATTAGCTTTCTTCACAGCCACATTGCACTGCAGGCTCATGTTTAGCTTGTGATCAACTAGAACACCCAGATCCCTTTCACAAGCCAAGTCCCTCCCATTTTATATCTGTGCCTTTGATTTTTTGTACCTAAGTGTAGGACTTTGCTGTTTAACTGTATGCTTTTATGCATTATATCCATTGATCACTTACACACTTAAAAGATACAATTTCTTTTTTCTAAAATAGGAGTTATTTGGTCTATATAGCCATGGAGAAAGTCACCAGCTTTGACGCACACACTTATCAAAGTGTAAGAGAGAAACTGCTGTTGGCCTCCTCCCTGATTTTTAGTGTTATGTCTGTTTATATATTTTTTATTGAATTCTTGTATATATGATTTATTTTAAATGTTTTAATGTTGAAATGTTTTAACATATGATATTTGCCACCCTGGGGATCCTATTTGTGTAGAAAGGTGGAAATGTTTAAAATAAACAAAAAACAAGGGCAGCCCGCATAGTTGGCGATATCTCTCACAAGTGAGATCTCCAAAAATTTTCCTTATCTACTTATCTAAATGTGACCAGAGGGTGTGACTGCAGGCTGCCAGACTGCAATATTTCTAGTGGCCTGCTGGTGGCAGTGGAGAGTAAACCTTATTTGTGAAAGAAAATGAGCAGGAAAAAGCTGTTGAGGTGAATTTACAGAGGTCCAGGAGCTTGAGACCTTGCCCAGCTGAGTAAATCCCCCTGCCCCTGGCTGCTGATAATATGATCAGTAAGGGGACTTACCAGGAGAGAGAGGGAGGCCTAGGCAACATCACTGGTGATGTGGAAAAAGCATTTCTGGCATGCACAGGAAGTTACACCATCATGTTGGTGGCATCCAGGTGATGCTCTGATATTTGGGCAAAAATTCTATGGTAGAAGCCATTTTTACCATAGAGTTTTTGCCCAAATACCAGAGTGCTGCCACAATGTCATGGCATGATGACATCACTTCGATACACACCAGAAATGATTTAGCCATGCCACTAGCAATGTCACCTGGGCCTCTCTCCCGCGCCTGGTAAGTCCTCCGCATGAGGAAAACCAGTTGCCAGAAGGGGCCTGGCTACCCTACTTTAGTATAAGAAGTGAAAATAAATATGAAAACAGCCAAGGGAACGAGGGAAATGGAGGAGAAAAATGGAGGATTTTACGCACCGGCAGTCTTAGCCAGAGAAACCCACCACACCATCCTAGGACCTGTCTCATCCAGAATATCTTAATACACACCAAATTAAAGTCACTGTACACAGTTTTATGGAGTCCCTTTATGGGCTTCAACTGGATTCCCCTATCAGAGTCCCCATTCCTACAAAGATTTGTGACTAAGCCCACCTGCAATTTATATCAGTTGAATGAATACGCTAGAGCAATTACAGCATTACAGTTCCTCAGGGCCTGTAAAACGGAGCTCTTCCGCCAGGCTTTCGGGAGCCGCCGCTGCCACCAGTAACGAACAACGGATGGCCGAATGTGAGAGAGCCCTGGATCCTGGAAACTGCCACCAACAGCCTAAAGGACATCAAGCACTGTAAGAATAACGAAAATGAACACTGCGAGCTGACTGGGAGTTAAGAATACCGAATTATGGCTGCCACCATCAAACGAACGATAACGGTCACTAGCACTTTATTATGGTTTTAGAATTGTTTTTAATTGTAATTTACATTTTAACGTAATCTATTTATTTTTATGTAAGCTGCCCTGAGCCGGCTCAGGCTGGGAGGGCAAGGGTAGAAATCTGAAAAATAAATAAATATTTTTTGACCCCCTGCAAAGGCTGGGGACCTTTCATTTTCCACCCTGAATATTTCATTTAACTGAAACTTTTTATAGGGGTTAACCCCCCACTCCACTGCAGCTGTTTTGTGGTGCCACCCCTTTTTCAAAATACCTGAAGTGCCCACAGGCTCAGCATGATGGGGCTGCCCTGAAGTCCTGACTGAGGACTCCAGGAGTACCGAGCTGCAAAAAGCTCTGTGTGTCGAGATAAGGAGACCTCTGCTGGATCAGACTGGTGGTCCACTTAGTTCAGCATCCTGTTTCAAAGACTGGCCAGCCAGTCGTCCTGGAGGGCCAACAAGCAGGGAACAGAGGCCAAGGTAGGACCAGCCTCCAGGTGGGACCTGAGAATAGCCTGAAATCACAGCTCATCTTCAGACTAAGGAGTGCAGTTCCCCTGGAGAAAATGGATGCTTTGCAGGGTGGACTCTATGGCATTGTATCCCACTCAGGTTTTTGTCCTCTCCTGGTTCTGCTGCCAAATTTCCAGGAGTTTCCTAACCTGGATTTGGCAACCCTACCCCCCACCCCCTGCCAGTGACCAGGGAGGACTTGGCAACCCTAGGCCAAGGCCTTCTCTTGATGTTGCCTCCGGGCACTGGTACTCAGAAGTTTCCTGAGTCTAAATGTGAAGGCTCCCAATAGTTAGCACGGATGGACCTCTCCTACATGTATCTGCCTAATCTCCTTTTAAAGCCATCTATGCTCAAGTGTTCCAAGCCGCGGTGGCTCAGAGGTTAAGATGCTGAGCTGCAGACCAAAAGGTCTGTAGGTCAGCAGTTCAAGACCCTAGTGCCGCATGATGGAGTGAGCTCCCGTCTCTGGCCCCAGCTCCTGCCAACCTAGCAGTTCAAAAGCAAGAAATTGCAAGTAGATAAATAGGTACAACTTCAATGGGAAGGTAACAGAGTTCCGTGCACCTTGGCGTTTAGTCATACTGGCCACATGACCACAGAAACGTCTTCAGACAGCGCTGGCTCTTCGGCTTGAAAACGGAGATGAGTACCGCCCCCTAGAGTCAGATTCGACTAGCTTTTGAGCAAGGGAAACCTCTACCTTTACTTTAATTATGCTCAAGACTATCACTACATCCCTGGCAGTGAATTCTACCGTTTAATAACTTCCTGCATGAAGAAGCATTTCCTTTTTTCTCTTCTGAATCTATTGCCCGTCATCTTCACTGACTGTCCCTGAGTTCTAGTATTATGGGAGGGGAAGAAAAAGGTCATTAAGGTCCTACCAGAGATCATCTGAGAGTGAAAACAAAAGTCTAGATGACTGTGCCATGGAAGGAAGGAAGGAAGGAAGGAAGGAAGGAAGGAAGGAAGGAAGGAAGGAAGGAAGGAAGGAAGGAAGGAAGGAAGGAAGGAAGGACTTAGTCATTTCAAAACACTGGCTCTTTATAAACAAATGAACTCAAGATGCTGCTAAAACATTCTCAGGATTTTAATAGAAGGCAATGCATTGCTCTCAAAGGCCCCAGTCCCTGCTTTCAGCCCCTTTAAAATTCTAAATAAATACAGTTCCCTATTGTTTCTCAAAAACCAAAACTAAAAATACTTTTATTAAAAGGCAATATTACCACTGTGAAGTGCATATGTTACTTTTACAGACAAAAAAAAAAATCAAATGACTTCCATGTGAGAAAGCACAACAACAAAAAAATGTGACTAATGCAAAGTGCGCACATTATTAATGGACTGCTACTTCCTAATGTTAGAAGAGTATTCAGGTAAAATATAAATAATACTGTGCAGGGATTTTGCTTGACGGACACAAAGTATTCATTTCCTCCATTCCGAATTAAAAAGCCTAATGCAGAGAGGTAGGTACTCCACTCCTGCAGGTTTTCAAAAAGGGAAATGAATATAAAATTGTTTCTCATATCTTGGATAAAATCTCGCGCTCAAGGCCAAATTGCAGTCTGACAGGTTCTCTGTGATCTTGGCCAAAGAAATATCGTATTAACAGTCATTCAGATCAAAGTAATTTTAATGTGGTTGAAGAACATCCCTTTTTGTTTTTTTGTTTTTTTTTAAAAATATTCCCACATAACAAATGAAATGAATTACCAAGGGAAGTTATGTCAGTTGTGTCACACATTTTGCTTCTGGTTTACAATCTTTAGAGAAAAAACATAATTAACTACTGCCTGGACACAGTGGGGTTCTCCTGCATTCAATTTCACTCTCGTTAACACAGAGGAACAATGAAAATCTGTAATTAGCATCTAAGCAGCAGGAACACACAGTGGCTTTGGCTGGGATTTGGCCTGTGATATTTGTATAGGCACTCGAGTAACATGGCTCCCGGACAAAATTCTCTCAACAGCCAAGAGAGGGCACTCTTTCAATAATAAAAATGAGATTTAAAACTAGACTTGTGTTGCATGATGTTTTCCTAGCCATGCTTTTCTTTCTGCGAAACAAAACAGAAAGGCTTTTTCTCTTTCCCCCCAAGCGTTTCTTGGGAGATTCACATGAATGCAGGGCCTGGAACTCAGGTGAAATGACTAATCCTGACGGAAGAAAGCCAGGCCCTTCAAGATGGATCTGTAGCTGTTACGCTTACATGAGAGATGTGTGCCTTTTATTCATTTATTTAAAACGTGTTGTAGTCCCTCTAGTATGGAAGCTGCTTTGGTCCTTAACTGCAATTCATTTAAATACTATTAACTTTAAAAAGAGTTAACACATACTGCCAGTTTGGTGTAGTGGTTAGGCGCATGGATTCTAATCCGGGAGAACCGGGCTTGATTCCCCACTCCTCCACATGCAGCTGCTGGTGTGACCTTGGGTCAGTCATAAGTTCTCTCAGAACTGTTCTCTTACGAGCAGTTCTCTCAGAGCTCTCTCAGCCCCACCTACTTCACGGGGTGTCCGTTGTGGGGAGGGGAAGGGAAAGGGATTGTAAGCTGCTCTGAGACTCCTTCGGGTAGTGAAAGGCAGGGTATAAATCCACTCTCCTCCTCCTCTTTTTCTTCTTCTTCCATCACAAGTAGGGTTGACAACCTCAAGGTGGTGGCTGGAGATCTCCTGGGATTACAAATGATCTCCCGCAACACAGATCAGTTAACCTGGAGCAAATGCCCACTTTGGAAGGTGGACTCTATGGCATTATGCCCTATTGAAGCCCCTCTCATCCCCAAACGCCACCCTCCCCAGGATCCAGCCCCCAAATCTCCAAGTATTTCCCAACTTGGAGTTGGTAACCCTACATCACAAGTTGTGGTATGATACATTAAATTTGATCTCAGTCGTGGACTTTCATTATACCCCCATGCAAAACTTTATATATGTGTGCTGTCTCCACTCACAAGACTTTCAGCGTTGGTCCCCCTTCAACAATTAGGAGAGTTCGAAGTTTTGTTCATGATAGGCGCTGCAGGTTTTGCACAATTCCCCACATATCATCAGTCAGGCTGACACAACCAAGTAATCAACAAATGTATTGTAGCATAAGTCTCCATGGATTAGAGCCAGATGGCATGAGTTTTATACAGTGGGCCAACATGCCAGAGAAACTGGTGGGTGTTTCTCCTCTCAATGCAGCAGGACATGAGACAATGTTCATGCAGAAAATTAGTCTTGCGTGAACTAGCTCTACAACAGTCCTGTGAACAAACCAGCTCTTTCCCTGCAATGGTAAAGCAGATGCCGGCTCTCAGCAGGGGGTCCCTTTGTAAAGGCGGTGACATAGTCAACAATCCGTGAGATTAGTTAAGATTGGTGGCTAAGCTTGTATTCAAGATCTATTTGCAGTAGTTTCAAGTGTTTCAGCACAGGACCAAAAAACAAAACAAAAAACTTAACAGCTTCTTCTGCCTGGCTTGCATTTAATGTGACATTTTCAAAACTCAACAAGATTTCTGCTCAACCAGCAGTAGTTTTTGCTTTTGAAACCAAGTCGTTTTTGGGGGGTGGGGGTGGGGAGCCTTTCCTATTTAGAATCATAAAACCATTATCTGAGTTTTGCCGAACGGAAGCCTGATTTCATCTTAATTCAACAGGTGCATCCCTGTGTTATTTGTTTGACAGGAGAATGCTCTGCATGGTTCTAGTTCCTAAAACATTTTCTGGATATTCTCAAACTATTTCAGTAAATGTGGTTTTAATAGTATAAAGCACCAGTAGGCCCTGAGGACTGGAAGCCACCCACAGCTGCCAAAGCTTCCAGTCAGCAGTCACAGCCCAGCTCAGCTTCTTTTGTGGCAATTCATCTGTGGGCTGGTCAGTTTTGGGGGAAATGGGGCTTACCTTCTCCCATATTTTGGTAAAAGAAAATGGGGCACATTCAGTTTTGGTTCTCAAGTTATTCTAGTTCACAATAACGCACGATCGAACAGGGGCCCGGTGACATAGCTGAGACATGCCGATGTTTAGTGAGTAAGAGGAAGCATTTAGAGTGAAGCCTAGACAGATAATTAACCCGAGGTTTCTATTAGTATACCCCAGAGAACATTACAACCTTAAAACATATACTCTCAGAACGAGTAAAGAGGAATGCTGCATGCGTCTGCATTCCCACTGTGCTTCTCACTCTAATGTAATAATTTTCTCCGGCAGAGAAATATTGAGATGCTGGTAATGCAATGATAAATTTCTTTTGTCTCACCTGCAGAACTGCCTGGAGTGGTTCATGTTGGGGCCTGCTTTAATATTGCCTTTTTCTGGGTCATAGATGGTAGTTGCTCGTGCATAGGCTCCTCCGAGAATAAAGATGAAACCGTTGAGGGTGATGGCAGGAGCGTATTTGTTATCTGTCAATGGGAAGCAATATCGAGATCAGTTTCCAAGCTTGTTGCTAGAATCTGTTTGTTTGTTTTGTATTGTATTTATACATTCCCTGTATTTATAGATAAGTCACGTTTCTTGAAACCTCCAGGTCTAGAGAGAGGAAGGCAAGGAAGGTATTTTCACTGCTTTGTGCTGCTGATTTTGTTCCTCACTTCTTTTTTAAAAAGTTAACCAGCCTTCCCCTTTCTTAGCACACAGTCCCTTTGCCTAGCCACACTTCCGGTTATGAATTGCCATCTATGAGAACAAAGCATGGCTCTCTGGAAGAGCTGCTTTGCAGCTGAAACGAACCTGTCAAATTATTTCATATACTGAACGGCAGCATATCTTAATACAACACAGATCTTTCCAAAGTGACAGATTTATACAGAATTCTTCTTCATACAGAGAGATGTTAGATATTCCACAAAAGTTTTTAGTGGTACCCCTCCCACACACATCTTCAGCAGAGAAGAAGCCAACTGTGATGCATCTATATAATTTCAAACTGTAAATAGGAGGAGGGATCAAATATTTTAATACCACCTACTCAGACAAATGTGTCATATTTGCAATCCTATGCAGAACTGCTCCAGACTAAGCCCTTCTCAATAAATGCTCTTAGACTGGCGTAACTCTGCATAGGTTTGCACTGTCTGCTTTGGATCTCACCATGAAGCTATAGGAAAAAATAAGATATGAATCTGTTAATAAACATAGGGATTTAAGGCACTGCATTAAAGTATCCATGCTCAATGCTCAAGCCACCGTATTTGCAAACATGACAGTTTGCTCCATGCAAGGTAATTCTAAACTAGTAACCTTATTATAATCTGTCTACACAAGCATTGTTAACGTATTGGCCCACACATCTTTCGGATCACTTTTTGCAGCAATTGATATGTTCATATGGATGAACTCTTGCCAAAGGGCCTGCTAATATCACCGGGGGCAGGGTTGCCAGCTCTGGGTTGGGAAAACACCTGGAGATTTTAGGGATGGAGCCTGGGAAAGGCAGGGTTAGGGAGGGGAGGGACCTCAAAGGGGTATCATGCCATGGAGTCCACCCTCCAAAGCAGCCATTTTTTCCCAGGGGAACTGATCTTGGCCGTCTGGAGATTAATTGTAATAGTGAGAGAGCTTCAGGTGCCATCTGGAGGTTGGCAACCCTAGCCGGGGTGGGGGTGGGGGTTTGGGTTAATGGCTTAATAGCATTGCAGAATTTCCAAAGGTAGATTTAAGGGCATTAATGTTAAAATGGTTTCTTAGCCTGCAGATCTGCACTTATGACGTACGTTGGCATCAGAGCAGTAAACTGACCATAGGAGAGTTCTCAAAACTGTTCATCAAGTTGTTTCTTCAGTTACTGTGGTACACCTGTACAGTTATACACTGGAAACTGATTTTATTCTCACTGCCAGATACGAACAGCACAGTGTTCTGTGGACTGGCATACATATTTATGTTCCAAGGACACCACTGGATTCTGCAGCTTGTCTACAACAAACATACGTACATATGACGCTGCCTTACACATTGGTACATTAAGGTCAGTACTGCCTACTCTGATGGCAGCGGCTGTCCCCGGTCAGGTCGAGCCCTATGTGATGCATCTGTAGCCGAGTCCACAGTCAGCTAAAAAACAAAAAAATCCAGGGGAAATTGAATTCTGCGCTAAAATTAGGTGACTCCGCATAACAAGTGTTCATTCACATAAACTGCTACAATTGAAACAAAATCTGACTTAGAATACTTTGAAGGCCTACAAAGATATATATCAGGAAAGAGAAGGATATCCAGGTGCGACCATAAAGGTCAAAGAACAAGGACAAAACAAAAGCCATAGAGTGGGACACCGTAGGACAAAGAAGTCCCATCCTTGTGACTACAGGAACACCATCCTAAGATCTCTTCCATGTAGCAAACGCCAGCTGCTCATGCTCAAACGGAACTTTGTAACCTCAAGACTCCTTAACCAAACCACAGATTTTACACCGAATTCCAGATTGTGCGTCACACACAGAGGTCACATGAACACACGAAGCTGCCATACTGAATCAGACCCTTGGTCCATCCAAGTCGGTTCCGTCTACTCAGACTGACAGCAGCTCTCCAGGGTCTTAGGCACAGGTCTAGTTGCATCACCTACTGACAGACCCTTTAAGTGCATATGCTGGGGACTGAACCTGGGACTTCCTGCATGTCAAGCAGAAGCTCTGACACTGAGCCACAGTCCCCCCTCCCACTGAAGTACACTGGCCTTACAGAACATATACAAAGGGGTGTTTTTCCTAACATACACTTTTCTCATCTCAGACTAGGTATACATGACAGCAATGCTCCCTCTAAGCTGTGGAGTCTTGTGAGCGAAAATTCTACTTTGTGAGCTACTGGCATTAAAGTTGTGAGTGAGCAATTTGGCTGCTGCATAAATTAGTTTGCTCTGGAGCCATCCTTCCTGAGCTAAGGCAAAAATCTGTGAGCCAGAGGCTAAAAAACTGTGAGCCAGAGGCTAAAAAACTGTGAGCTAGCTCACACTAACTCAGCTTAGAGGGAACACTGTATGACGGCACAAGGTACGTTGCTGATATCAGTTTTAATAACAACCCTTAGGCTTTTAACTGATAGTTGTTTGGGGGCTTTTTTAAACTGTATGACTGTGAGCAGAATTACATCCTTCTGAGTTTAGAAGAGTGTTAACTCTGATGAAGATGGAACTGAAAAGTCTTTTTTATTGTCTTTTTCTTCTTATATGATTGCGAGCCTGGAAGAGTTCAGAGTGTGGGATATAGCCTCCATTCCCAGTAATTACATAACGGGACCTGGGGAAGGCTGATGTAGGCCTTTCAAGTATTGAGTCTCAATCTCCAGGTGACCTGGGCATCTCCACCTTGTATATGAGAGAGGGAGAGGGTGAGAATGAGAAACTCCCCGAAAGTCAAGGCACCAAGCAAGCATCAGGGTGTTAAAGAAAAAAACACACCTCTTTTAAGAAACAGCAGTCCTCTGCCAGATAATCTACTTATACAACATGAAAACCAAAAAAGCAGAAACACGTCTGTGAGAAAATACCGTTTTATCTGAGCAGTTCTTTAGAAGGATAGGAGCGGATTCACTGAAGAGCTAAAAAAGCCATCCGTCTGCATTTTCTCAACTACACCATTACTGTAATTTGACAGCCTTCCTGAGCACCCTTCCTCCTTTTATTGCCTGCAAAATCCAAAACTGTGTACGCCTGTTATTGACACAAAAAGCTCTCTCTCATATATGAAACACTCCATGTATGCTGATCACATTTTCACAGGCCCTTTTGAGCTAACGTGACTTTGTGGAAGACACATTAATCTAACAAAAGAGATCTTGAAACTTCACCTCAAAAGCCCACAGGGATATTCTTCTGGGCTTCCTCAAGGCAGAAACAATAACTCCTCAGGAGGCTAATTCCCTGCCTTCATATTCTTTTGTTGCATCAAAGAAAGAACATCTCCCTTTGGTGTTTTAATAGCAGAATTTTGCTTTTATTTCTTACAAGCAGTTAGCATGGTCTCTCAGATTCCTTTGTACCGGCCTAGCTTTAAGCAGGCTTGGGTGCCCTATAACTGCTTCCAATATTCCGCCTGTCTGCTTTATTTTATAAAGAGGGGAAGGGAATGAGATTTTACTTGCTGGTTGCAGGAAGGAAGAATATTGTATCAAATGACCTTAGGTCAAGACTTCTAAATTACAGAAACCTGAGGGGAGGGAGGGAAACAGACAGCAAGTCAGTCACTCAACACAATTTTTTTTTGTTTGTTAAAGGGCTGTGCGCTGAAATCCCTCAGCTGCCACAGATGGGAATATCCTCATTTTGATTTTAGATTTATTTTATCATTTTATGGAAATTCTAACACTGAAATTGCTTTGCAATTATCTCCCCCCCCCGTCCCCAAAATAGGGCTGCCAATGCTGTGTTGGGAAATTCCTTTAAAATTTAGGGGTGGAGCATTGGGAAGGAAGGTGTTTGGGAAGGGGAAGGGCCTGGGCAGAGTATGGTGCCATAGAGTTCACCCTCCTAAGCAGCCATTTTATCCAGAGGAATTGATCCCTGTTTTCTCAAGAACTCCGAACTGTACACGGAGATTGGCAACTCTAAAACTCAGTAGTCTTGGCACCTAAAAGGCCAAGAGCTTTATTATACCACTAGGAATAAGGCCTGTTGTGCAAATAAATATAACGAGCTCCAGAAAGCGGCTCGGGGGGGGGGGCCTGGACTTGGGCATTCAGCATCAATTTGCTGTTGTGACCTCAGCAGGGTATAATGACACAGAGCTTACCATTTTCTCCAGGGGAACTGATCTCTGTCATCTGAAATGCAGTTGTGATTCTGAGTGATCTCCAGCCCTCTGCTGTCTGAGGTCTCATCCCTCCTCAAACCCCACCCTCTTCAGGCTCCATGCCTCAAATCTCCAGGAATTACTCAACCTGGAGTTGGCAACAGTCTTTCTCCGCAGTGGGAACCCAAGCAGGAGGGAAGCAACCTCAGAAGGGTATAACGACACAGAGCGCACCCTACAAAGCAGCCGTTTTCTCCAGGGGAACTGATCTTTGTCATTGGGAGAGCAATTTTAATTCTGAGTGATCTCCAGCCCTCACCTGGAGAGTACCAGCAATGGCTCCCCAGGAGGAAATGGCTGCTTTGGAGGGTGGACTCTATGGCATTCTATTCAGCTGAGGCCTCTTCCTAAACTCTGGCTTCCATAGACTCCACCACAAAATCTCCAAGAATTTCCCAACATGGAGCTGGCAACCCTAGTCAGGACTGGCCCCAATGAGTTCCCCACAAAGGTCAAAGTAGACCTGGAAAGGGCCTCCCGCCTTTGCCTTTTTACTGACAGAACCAAGCTTGGTTGCCTAGCAACAGCCACCGACGGAAAAGTTAGCCCCACAGCAGGAGGAGAAGAGAATGGTTTGACAGCAGGTGGCCTACCTCAGTAGTCAGCCTGTCACAGAGGAGCCAAGCAGAAGTAGGAGTGTCTTTCATCAAGAAAGACAGCTGTTTTGGCAGTTTATTCTGTCAGGGAAGAGTGTCCAGGATGGCAGTGGGTGGGAGAGAAGAGCGGACCCAGCACCCAGCCAATGGCATGCGACTATTCTTGAGTGGCGGTTGATGGGCCAATGGCTGATGGAGCGCACAGCACAGCCAATGGGAGAGCTGGAAAGTGCCAATATGCCAGGGCTTTTCTATCTATCTATCTATCTATCTATCTATCTATCTATCTATCTATCTATCTATCTATCTATCTATCTGATGTTAGGTTTTAAGATGTCACAAGTCCCTTTGCTGTTTTTGCTGGACATGGCTACTCTGTCCAGATTTCATCCATGGGTGACACAAGGTTAGAAACAGGAAACTAAAACATTTATGTTTAGACTTGACACTTTATTCAGCCCTTCTGTAATTTTGATATAAACAGTCAAAAATAAAGAGGACTCTAGTGGCACCCTAAAGACTAACACATTATTCATTTTTTTTCCTGCAACAGATGAACACAGATGACCATCTGGAATTCAAACTAGGAAAGACTCTAACCCGAAGGTTAAAAAAAACTTTGATGGGCCACTGTTATGACTACCATCCAAACAATAATAAATGCTAAAGAAAACCATGAGGAATGTCTTGTAATGTGCACAGCTATTCCTAATAAAGAGTCTAAAAAAGGAGAACCAATGAATGGAAACAAAATCTACTCTCAAAAGCCAATGCCTGAAAATCTACCCAGATTATCTGCGGCAGAGCTGAATCCCAAGACCAACATATAGAAATGGGGATAAGAGAATACCAGCTGCCTAGGATGTGACTGTGGATTCCTAGCAGAGTTGAGAGACAGGGCTGAACAGCAAATAGGGTAAATTAGCAACCACTTCTAGGATTTCAGGCATCTGGCAAGAGCTCTTGTTGATCCTTGAAGCCAGTACTCTATGGGACGGCATCTGACAAAATAAATGCCCAGCATCAGGTGGAAAATTACAGAGAGGACAGTGCAGAGCAAAGGGGAAAAATAAACCCCGCATCCAGGGGGTAATGAGAAGAACAAGGGAGAAACAACCAACCAACCGAGTAAAACAGTGTAGGAACCGGCTCTGATTAGCTTATATTCAGTTCCATCTTCTTCTCAAACAGCACAACCTGATTTCAAGGAATAAAAGGTGATTGTGAGGAGGTGGGTCCTGACTGGGGAGAAAAGTGGAGTATAAGTATAAATATACAAGTGTGAACCCTCAAGGACTTGTGGGAGGCATCTTGTTTCCCTCTCCCCTGCTATTTCCTCTTTCACTTTCCTGGAAGCCTCGTAGCCTCTCCCCTTTACCTACGTCTAGGGTTGCCAGCTTGCGAGATCTCTTGAAACCACAATGGATCTCCCAGCTACAGAGATCAGTTCCCCTTAGGGATGCCAGCTTCAACTGGAAAATTCATGCAGATTTGAGGGTGGAGCCTTGGAAGGGAAGCAACCTCAGCAGGGTATAATGCCATAGAGTCCATCCTCCAAAGCAGCCATTTTCTCCAGGGGAATTGATCTTTGCAGGATTGCCAGGCCCCCCTGGTGTGGGTGGGGGTCCCCCGGTTTCCAGCTGGCAACCTGCCCTCTTTTTTCCTGTCCTTCTGGATCTAGGTATGTGGACAGTTACTTTCTCTGCTTTCCAACAGATGCTCAACTTCCAAACACTTGGAGAAATTAGATAACAGCCGCCGCTACTCAAGGTGCATATTTGTTTAGAAAGGGGGCCCTACTGTGTCTTATAAACATAAATTATCATAGGTATGATTGCCATTGAGTAGGAAAGGCTAAGCAGGATATAAACATGGTAATTATTGTTCATGTGTAACTCCAGTGAGAATGAAAACTGAAGACTTGTTTAGAAAAATGACATGAAATGTCAGGTCAGAATTGAGAACACACTCTTTATCTGTAAGGTATAAGAAAATCTAAGGCAGGGATAAGCTCGCTGTTTGCTGAACCAAGAACTAATCACAGAGCTATCATGATTAAGAGTCTGGTCACTGTGTGGCAAACTTTATTTCTTTTTAAACCTCATGTCTGGATTACTGAAATGTGTTCTACATTGGGCTACCCTTGAAGACAACCTGGAAACTGCACCTCATACAACCCTATTATTTCCAGAGGCTGGAAGATGGGAATACATCTTGCCCATTTTAAAATTGCTCTGTTGACAGCCAGTTTGTTTCTGAGTTCAGTTCAAGATGATTTTGACATTTAAAGTCGTTCATGGCCAGGCCTCCCATAGCTGAATGACTATGTCCTTCCATGCACTAACTACAGCCTTCGGGTTGCCACCTGCTGGCTGTTCCTCTACTTAGGATGGCTGGGGTGGCATTGACCAGAGACCAGGCATTTTCCATCATGGCTCCCACTCTGGGGCTCCCTGAAGAGCTGAGCCCCCCACCCCCCAATCTTCAGGAGACACTGCAAGGCTTGTTTGTTTGCCAGGGCTTTTTGTGGGTAAGATTGTTTGGGGAGGGGGAGGTATTTCTGGTTTTTACTTTATTTGGGTTTAAATTGTAATGTTTTAATTACTACCTGTTGTCACAAATTTTAGTTCACTGAAAATGGAGTTTGGATTCAAAAGTCAGGTTCAGGATTCTGCGGCCTGCTTTGGAGTGTTTTCTCAGAGACTCAAACTGCCTTGTTGGGAAAAGAACACACACTGACCTTGCAATGGGTAAATAAGACAGCTGTGTTAGAGAGTCATCTCCTACTATTATCTCCCAATTAATATTCCATCCAATTAAGCACCTGTGGGGGAAACCAGTTTGGGCTGGCTGCAGACAGACCCATCTCCTTCTCACATGGTCAGAGGAAGTATTAGGTCATCTGGTCAGCGATTGGCTCATTCATTTGGCTATAGGTAATTGTTGAAGGCCCTGATTGGTGCAAAGGCCCAGCAACACTTGGGACCCTATTCTGCACCCTGGATGGTACCTACCTGTTATCAAGACATGCTGGCACACTCTGGCTCATGTTGGCCATCTTGGACTTATGCTTGCTGAAGTCAAACAGCACTGGCTTTGCTGACTTTCGAGAGAGTGGTTTTGGAATCCACAACTATGAATGGGTAACATTTTGTCACTTGTGAACCAATGTCTTACTGTGTTTTAGTTAGCCTCTGAATTCTTAGTTTTATTATTTTCTCCTAAACAACCTGTTCTTGTTTAAAGTATTATTTGCACTTTAATAAAACTATATTTTAAATATAAATTCTGGTCATTTGTCTTCGCAGCCTGCAATTTCAATATAATGCTGAGACTGGCAGACTACCTATCACAATACTTAACTTTTGTGGAACTCCTACTGTGAGTCTACCTCGCAGAGAGGACTTCCTAGACACTCCTGGGAATGTCAGGAGATTATCCTTTGGCTTCTGGCTGGAGGGATAGATCAAAGGATTGGTAGCAGCCTACCAGCTTGAGGTATGTGCAGGTGAATCCCAGCATTTTGTAATTTGTATTTGCTGCCCTCTTGGTGAAAAGGATTTAGCATGGGTTGGATGACCTTTTGACACCTGTACGCTTCCTTGAGCCAAGAGGAAAGGTGGAGGACAAATATTTTTACAAGTAAAGGAATGAAAAAAATTGCAGCAATTTCAATTAAAAAGTCTGTTCCGTTCGTGTGGAAAATGATTTCTTTTACCACGCCCACAGTGCAAGAGATCAGTGAGCCTCTCCCTACCTCCCAAGAAGATAAAAAACAGAAGCTGGCAATTTGTAGAGAAAAGGATAATAACAAG
The DNA here is from genome assembly GCA_029375565.1 of Gekko gecko. Lineage (NCBI taxonomy): Eukaryota > Metazoa > Chordata > Lepidosauria > Squamata > Gekkonidae > Gekko > Gekko gecko. The sequence continues at coordinate 296,902,840 of JAPDNY010000001.1, read as the reverse complement.
ACACGACATTACAGTAATGTTGTCTTGCCAATAAAACTTCATGTTTATAAAATTATGAGGTATATATATTAAGTGGAGAGAACTTTTCCTCAAACTCCCAAATTTAGGGGCACCCAATAAAATGGATGGGCAGTAGATTCAGGGGAAACACTTCTTCACATGACACATTAGCTTACATGGCTATAAAAGGAGATCAGACAAACCCATATGGAGGGCAGGTCCATCAATGGCTAGTAGCCATGATAGCTGAATGGGACCTCTGTGTTTGAAGGTGGTCATCTGTGGAATGCCAGTTGGGGGGGGGGCAGCAGGGGAGGTTTGGGCTCTATGTGGCCTTTTAGGGAATCCGGTTGGCTGCTGTAGGAAACACTAGACTGTTGTGATTCGATGGTGCTTTATGCCTAGCATCCAACTGTAACAGCAGATTTGGTAACATCTTACACTCACAGGATGCCTTTCAGAAGGCGGAACCATGTATAGAGGTTTATAAAATTCTGCATGGCAGGGCGAGAGCAGGCAGGGGGAAGCTTTCCTCCCTTTCCCATAATACTAGAACCTGGGATCATCCACTGAAGCCAAAGAATGGGAGGTTCAGGACAGATAAAAAGAAGTATTTTTTCCCCACACAGTGCATAGCTGATTCATGGAGCTTGCTGCCACAGGATGTGGTCATGGCTGCCAACTGGGAAGACTTTAAAGAGGAGTCGGCAAATTCATGGAGGACCAGGCTATCAGTGGCTACTAATCATGATGAATATCTATTCCCTCCAGTAACAGAGGTAGGATGCCTCCTTAAAATCAGTTGGTGGGGAGCACAGGCAGGACGATGCTGTTGCAGTCTTCCTGTTTGTGGGCTTCCTAGAGGTAGCTGGCTGGCCACTGTGCAAGTAGCACTGGACTAGATGGGCCTTGGGCAATGCTCCCTCTAAGCTGTGGAGTCTTGTGAACAACAATTCTACTTTGTGAGCTACTGGCATTAAAGCTGTGAGTGATTTGGCTGCTGCACAAATTAGTTTGCTCTGGAGCCATCCTTCCTGACCTAAGACGAAAAAGTGTGAGCCAGAAGCTAAAAAATTGTGAGCTAGCTCACACTAATTCGTCTTAGAGAGAACAGTGGCCTAGGGTCCGATCCAGCATGGCTCTTCTTATGTTCTTACATACACATGGAAAAAGTGGCCCCAGGCATAACTGTGGCAGGTATGATCCTATAAGCAGGACCCAATATTAGATCCTGCTTCAAAGACTGTCCATGGCAAAGTTATTCGGACTTAACTGTCCCATATGGACACACCATTCTATGAGTCCGAAAGAACTGCTGGGATTTCAAAAGCAAAACAGAGGTACTATTGTACGTTGTTGTTTTGTAAAGGGCTCGAGATTATAAAATAAATCGAACATATATTGTTAAAATGACTTTCAGTGTGTACATTTGGACCGAACTGCAGTGATGGATCATCCACGCTTGAGCATGCATACAAAGAGCCATCTGATTCTCTCAGGCACTTACACGAAGTATGATGGAAAACTCGGGAAATATGCTAGCAGAACTCTCACTGGAATCTCGGCTGCTATTTACCAAGCTTTCAGTATATTCCACCAAACATTGATATCCACTATGGGAGCAAAAAATGCCAAACACACCCCAGGACCTAGATGCAAATGTCATTGGTTAGCAGCTTCTTTGCCCTTTTAAAGGTTGGGAGTGAGATTAAACAACCCATCATACTTAAGACACCTCTGAGAGGCAAGCTGGAATTGCACACTGGAATGTCATCTGCCCGTTAATGACGATCCTTATCTGTAATTATCGAAAGATTCACAGCAACACAGAGTTAATCAAGAAAGGTTTCTACATAATTCCATGGCATTGAAGTGGTTTAGTAAAGGTAGATCTGCAAGACCTATTTTTCATGGAGTGGAGCTTCAGGAGTCAGAAATTAGATTCCAAGGCTTTTTTTTTAATAACGTGCTTCTAGTCTGCCTCTTTCTCTCTCCCCACCCCCCTCGCAAAGGCCCTTCTGTGCTTCTCACCAGAGGCTAGAAAACCTCTCCAGCATAAAACTGGGACAGGCAAGCCTATGAGTCACCCAAACACACATCACCAGACCTGTTAAATATTCAAGGCATTAAAACACTAAAACCAAATAAGTGTCTTGTTAGTATTTATAATGTTTACCAGTGTAAGGAAGGCAAGAAATCCCAGGAAAGAGTGCTCACTGTGCCCTTCTTCTTGCTTTTCTATAATAAAAGGCTGAAAAGAAGCCTGGGAATGTTAACTCTCGATTGCAGTATTTGTGATTCCTCAGAATTTGAAATGTTTTGGCAAGGAAGGCAGAGGCTGAATGGACACTCACAAAGATGCTTCAAGGTGGGACATGGAGCTGGCCGTTACAAAGAGAATCAGTTCCACAAAACGGTATCAGAAATATGATCATATTGCTAAGGTATCTAAGGGTCCCCCTGCGAGAGATGAGACTGTATATTCCTTAAAAGATCAAGCTGGCATGTTAGGAGCAGACCTGAATCCAGCACTGCTCCAGTAGCCTAGGAGCAGCAGTGGAAAACAGACACAATATGAAATGGAACTCACGCTACCGAGACCTTTGTTAGAATCCATTTTTAGCATTCCTCGAATCAGATGGTGATATGTCATTTCCCCCCTACAATATCCACCCCTGGCCTTCCTGGTTACTATTGTTGCTGCCTGGCCCTCCAGACAGAAAAACTAAGCACCCTGTGGCCAGGTGCTTGAGATGGAACTGATGCAACCTCTTCCTGCCCAGGCACTCACCAGTAGGACACCCTGTTTCCGAGTCATAAGAAGAGACAACAAAGACAGAAGTAGAAACCAGGAAACCTAGAGAGTGGCAGGAACGCCACACCAGTGTGGTGTAGTGGTTAAAAGTGGCAGACTCTTATCTGGAGAAGCGGGTTTAATTCCTCCCTCCTCCACATGAAGCCTGCTGGGTGTCAGGTTCAAAAGCAAGTAGATCCAAGCATTCTTAGGAATAAGAAGGGCTTTATTGGAATACAGTGCTAAAACCCACAGTGTAAATGCTATTGTCAGGAATGGCGGGACAAGCTGCTCAAGCATGGTTATAGTGTGATGCAAAAGGTGACTAGCAAATGATCTGCAAGCGCGCGCGCGGGAAACTCCCGGCGGGAGAGTTACTTAATGGGCGGGACACGACTCCCTCCTCCCCTCGGCTTCACAGGAATGGAAAATTCTCATAGACTTAAGAATAGCCCAAAGCCTGCATTCAAAGCCACCGTGATAACACCGAGCAGCAGAGAAGAAGCTCCCACATTACAGCTAGCATACCTACACAAGTGCAGAAGCAAGGAGGAGATAGGGAACACAGAACAATGGACACAGTGTGAAACATTAAACAACCATTACTGACCCTGGGTGACCCTGGGCCTATCACAGTTCTCTCAGAACTCTCTCAGCCTCACCTGCCTCCCAAGATGCCTGTTGTGGGGAGAAGAAGAGAAGGTTGTAATCCTCTTTGAGACTCCTTAAGATAGAGAAAAGTGGGGTATAAAAACCAACTCTCCTTCTTCTTCTACTTCTACCAGCGTTTATTTTGTTAGTACACAAAGATAAAAACACTGACACAAGAACAGAGCTGACAGCCATGTTCAGAGTACCGTGAGTGCCCTCTTCAAATTACATTGGTCTTTGCCCTGCATGTGCCCTTTTACCAGTTACTTCCAATCTGCCAACTGCGCTCCCACCTGAGGGACTGAAATCTGATTATTGCCACTTGTGCTTTGATCACCACAAGAATAACCTGCCACAATATGAGATCCATGAGGATCCGTAGAATGTAAAATGCCTGCCATGGGTCAGCCAGGGCTCAGCAAGAGCGAGGACTCCTCAGGAGAAGAGAAGCCCTGTTTAGCCAGGTCTGAGTCAGCAGAAGCCAGCAAGCAGGAAGATGAGCTGCAGGCTTGTCAGGATTTGCAGCCAACAGCTGGTGCAGAACCACCAACACCTTCCAGCCCTGATTCAATAGGTGAAACTCAGTCGATTGTTTCCAGCCCTCCAGTATCACCCATATCCTTAGAGCACTGCAGACAGAGGCTATGAACAGAACCACAGGAGAGATGACAAAGTGCTCACCTCCTGGCCCAATGCCAGCCACTTGAGTAACTGCAGGATTACTCCTGAGCAGCTGGCAGCAAGAATGACTCTTAAGCATATGGCTATACAAACGATGCCAAGGGAGGCTGTTAGGTGTGGATGCAACAAGTTGAAACCCCTCTGCCTATGTGACCACTGCATTGGATCCTGTCTCTACCTTGTGACTCTTTGGACCGTTTCCTGACTCTGCCTTTGTCTTGCTCCTGAACCTGCTTGTGAGTAACCCTTGGATTCTCAGACCTTGGTGTATGGACTGACTCTTGGACTAGACTCCTAACTCTGCTCAACCTTGGACTGGACCTTATCTATGCTTCTTGAGTTGGTTCTCTTGTCTTACTCTGCACTCTGAAAGTATGCCCCATGCTGTTCCTGGCCTGGCTCAGGACAGTGCCAGAATCACAAACACAGATTTCTGTGCTTTATTGATCTGTAAGGGTGATTACCTACAAAGGCTTAGAAGTTGGGAGTGGTTTCTCCCGCTCTCTCTCTCTTATGCCCCCTCCTTCCTACTTAATGACTATTTGCCTTTTATCTGATTTTACTATGGATGAGTATTTGGCTTTCCTGAAATACTTTGATGGAAGACAAAGAGGAATACAGGTTTACACTGACAGGTTTCTGTACATCAGACATCCATAACCTCTGTTGATAGCATGCCGACAGGCAACCTAAGCTTATGTTGTTGTCTCTGAGCCAAAGCAAAATCCCAAGGGCAAGCCCTTTTTCCTAACCAGCATCATAACAAAAACGGGGCCTAACTAAAATACTTGCTAACATGCATGATGTGTGTCAATCCATCATAGTTCCCTCTAAAAAAAGTTAGGCTTCAACTTCAAGTTGTACAAACAAGATGCCCTTTTCACACTCTGGATTTCCCTGGATCAAAGATGCAACCAAGATTTCAGTCACTATTTTTATGTTGCCACTTCTGATGGAATGAAGAAATATGCCTCTAGATTTATTTATTTTTTTGTCCTATCTCCCTAAACTATTTCTTCCTAAACTATTTCTAGAAACCCCAAGCAACACACAGGGGCACCTCATAATTTCTCATAACTCGTAATTTTTGACAGAGAGATGTTCATTTGTGTTATTGACCAACATCCCACAAGCACACAAGTCACCATTTCCTCAAGAGCTAACCCAGGATTAAGCTAAGCAAGAACACTGGAGGTTTGAAGACCTGTCAATTTAGGCTGACTTTGCACCAAATCGAAACATGAGAGATCTCAAGACCGAAGAAGTGTAGGTTCGGGAGTAAGGCCATATTCTGGCCCAGGTTCAGAAACCTGAGGGAAGAAATGAAGCAGAGCTGTGCAGTCCAACTGAATGCTTTCGTGCATTCAAGATGGAGATCCAATACAGCAAAAAAGCTTGCCAAAACAAGTGAATGCCCCATTTAGCAAACAGAATCAACGCACACATGGGCTGTCTTGCAGTCTGAACAGCATTGGGAAGAAGGCCGAAAGATAGCAATGCAGACTTCCTCCTTGCAAATGTCAAGTAATATTTCAAAAACTGGTACAGAAAAAGCCTAGAGGAGATGGCAGCTTTAGCGTCGAGCAGAAGGCAACCTGAATGTTACTGGATTCCATTCCACTTCACTGAATAACGCCTTTTCTTTTGTACCTTGCGATTCCATTTAACATGGCATCCATGAGATTCCTAATGAAGCAACCCTTCTGCCTTAATCTTCCAAAGATCTGAGCTGCTTCTGAAGATCACCATTGAGCCAATATGTCCCATTTCTTTAAACATTTGCAAAATCAACGGCCTGTTATCTATCTTTGTGCAAAATCACCAAATGGCTCTGCTGTTAACTTTCACCTTCAGAGAATACTATACAGACAGCAACTAATTAGCTATATTCGTTCTTATGAAGTATAAATATCCTTTCATTATCTGCAGCCCTGACATATTTTTTTTTGTCATGGCATAAAGCTATTTCTTTGCAAATTTCTAGTCTCCTTCTGGATAGCAGAGGATGATTTTTCCAACCTCGCTTGGGTTGACAACTGCTAAGACACTGTAACGAGTCTTGGGAACGAACTGCTTGCTTCTGCAGTGCTTTTATTATTTGGGTAAGGAACAAGAACACTTTTTTCCTTTCCTTTTTTTCTTTTTGCATAATACATTCAGTCTTGCAGTCTGCTCAGGGTACAGGAAAACCTCATAATGTCACTCAGTGGATTATATGAACAGTGGCACTGTACGCATGTGAGAGGGAGAGCCAGGAAATGGGTTTGTTTGCACTACTGTAATACATAAACATGATTGCCAATGCTTAACATCCTCCCGCTGAGTGTTTCATGCTACATCATATGCATGTCATGTCACGTTAGGCTGAACATCGAGAGCCGTGAAGGAGCAGGGAAGGGTACCGTTATACCCACCGTTGATGCTGTGAACGAACACGAACTTGCTCCTTCCTAGTGGTATCTCTCACACAATAACAATTTTTTTAAAAATCTGTAGTCTGCTAGACAAAGGGCTTCACACATCTGCCCTTTCCTGCAGGCTGATTTTGTACAATTGGAGGAGAAAGTCACAATGATGTGGTTTTTCACCACAGTTTTCATGTGACACTATAATCTTGTGAAAACCTGGAAGCAAATTACTATGTATGGAAAATATCTAAGCCCTGTGAAAGCCTGGAAGCAAATTACCGCATATGGAAAATATCTACGCATGAACAGTTCTGGAGCACAGGGTCTGTATAAATGAAGGACTCCTGATTCGGAGCTTACCTTACAGATCTGGTGCGTGAAGGTACAGGGAGACATGTTTTAACTCCCACGCTTATTATGCCTAACGGTGAAGGGAGAAGAAATAGCTAAACAAAAAAAAGTGTGATTTCTGCTGACACTGGGTTGCCAACATCCAGGTGGGGCCAGGAGACCTCCTGGAATTACAACTCTGCTCTAGGAGACAGAGATCAGTTCCCATGGAGAAAATGGCAGCTTTGGAGGGTGGAGTCTATGGCATTAAAGCCCCCTGAAGTCTGAGGTCCCTCCACTCCACAAGCCCCACCCTCCCTAGGCTCCACCCCAGATCTCCACGCACTTCCCAACCTAGAGCTGGCAACCCTAGTAATGATGGCTTATTCATATCAGTGATGGTTTCTCCCCCCACCAATCTGAGTGGATGATTAGGAGGAGTAACAATTGCACTGACATCTGCAGTGTGCCAAATCGTGTATTACTAGCATCTTTAATCTGCATGGCTACTTCATTATATAAATACTTAAAATGAATAAAAACGTGCATTGTGAGATACATAGATCTCATTGGGCTGGCTGACTAATTATTTTGACTGCCCTTATCGTTTCACAACAATGGCTTCTGTTCTCATTCTTGTTTTTAACCATAACACGAAAGCATAGTTTGCCAGAGATTCAACGGAGTGATACTTGCTGCTCTTCCCACCCTTTTCTAAAATTCGTATTTCAAAATATCGTTTGTTTACCTATCATGGGCGACTCTATAAAACTCCACGCATTAGTCTGAGGGACGTATGACTGCAGGACTCCAGCGGCACGGCCAGCCTCATTTACGCCCCCAAAGACATAGATCTTTCCGCCGCAAACAGTGGCAGCTGCAGAATGCACAGCCTTTGGCAAAGGAGCGACTGTCTCCCATTGATTGGTGATTGTGTCGTACCTAAAACACAAAGACATATGAATAAACCTAGATGCCACAGTGACACAGCAACTGCTAAGTCAGGGGGGAAAATCTTTGCAAACACATCTTCCGACCCCATCACAACACAGCCGTTCAAGACTGCGGACATCATTAACGTCTCTTCCTTGTATTTTAGATCAAACACTGAAAAAGGCTCAGAGAGGGGAGGGAGGGAGGGAGAAACCAAAAATCTATTTTCTATGTATACCTTTCAAACCTAATTATATTGCAATCTAAAGAAATGCAGGATACCTTTTTTTGTCAAGATCACTTCTGCTAATTAATTTCTGTTAATTAGAATAGAGCGAGATTGTTCTTGCAAATCAGTGCTGTCATATGCGACAGCAACTGGAGGCCGGCAACTGTTAATGCACTTAAAATTGTTTAGCTTGAAGATCATCTGATCTTCAGACATAATGCAACATGATAGCTCTCGTTGCCCCAGTTAACTAGCCATTAAATGCCTGGCACTGTGGATACGCAAGTTGCCTGTGCTTAATTTTCATCATGTGAGCAAAGCCACCACACTTCAACACATGAATGCTGCAAACATTAATGGGAAAACTGCTGCAGGAATAAGATTTCCACCACTGCATCCATTTCCCCCCATGTAGTACAGCAGATAAGGATATGCATTAGAGCGCTAAATTGGTTCTAAGGTCATTGGTATCAGATTTAATTAAGCCGTTGACCATAAAGATGTACAGTTAATAAACCAAGGATGAAGATTCATTTTAGACAATGTCACCAGTTCAGACACCTATTTTTTCCCAAGCTAATATGGCAACAATCCAAATAACTCCGGCAAAAGCGAACCCAGGAGACAGTAAAAAATGATATGGTTGTTAGGCTTCGATATTTCCATGGAATGAAAGCATATCCAGCTGAATAGCAGATTCGTGAACATAATGGATGTAATGGCAGATTATAAGACTAAATTACTCTTCTCTCTCACTGTCTTTACAGCCATGCACACACTCACATACACACGTATATACCTCCACCTAATGCCACTCAGGAACTGCAGCTAACAAACAGGAAAATTGTTTGCATTTGTGATTCTTGAGCCAGGACCTTCCTTTTTCTTTAATGGGCTTATTTATTGTTAATGAAATTTTAAATGGTGCCTCAATTTGCTAGAGTCAAAGAGGAGGAGGAGGAGGAGGAGAGGACTCCAGAGGAAGGAACTGAGGAAAGATGAAAGGGAAAAGAACACTTACTAACAATATAAACAGCAGCAGGGACTGATTCCCCACAAGCAGCTGTGCTGCCCTCACTCTTCTGTTTCCCCTGCTTGCATTGGTCAATTTCACACTATTTGCTGTGCGGCTGCATTGTGACCTGCAACTCCCCCAAATTTCCCCCACGTCTTCTTGATCTCAAAAAACAAGGATCGAGAAGACGCGGGGAAATCGGGGGGGGGAATCGAGAAGATGCGGGGGAAATCGGGGGTCAAAATGCAGCCATGCAGCGAATAGTGTGAAACTGACCAATGCAAGCAGGGGAAACAGAAGAGCGAGGGCAGCACAGCTGCTCTTGGGGAATCAGTCAGGGTCTTCATTCAACAGCCGTGATTAATGAGTTATATGAACATCCAAACTAGAAGTATATTTGAAAGCAAATAAGGGAAGGGGGGTATGGGAATGTAAAAAAATAGCAAAAGAATTAAGGAAAGCAGCTAGATGAAATAACTGTGTCATAATAGGTGATTTTAACTACCCACACATTGATTGGGTTATATGTGGTCAAGTCAGGAGAAAGAGATTGGGTTTCTAGATACTCTCAGTGACTGTGCCATGGAGCAGATGGTCATAGAACCTACCGGGGGAGAGGCAATACTGGGGAATAATAACCATAATGTTATTAAGTTCAACATTTATGTAAATAGGGAGTTGCCCCAAAAGACCATCATAACCTTTTTAACGTTAGAAGAGTTAACTTCTCTCAAATGAGGGGGCTTGTGAAAAAGAAACCGAAAGGAAAGATAAGGAGGGTCAAATCCCTTCAGGAAGCTTGAAAACTATTTAAATAAGAACATAAGAGAAGCCAATGTTGAATCAGGCCACTGGCCCATCTAGTCCAACACTCTGTCACACAGTGGCCAAAAATTCCAGGTGCCATCAGGAGGTCCAGCAGTGGGGCCAGAACACTGGAAGCCCTCCCACTGCTGCCCCCCCAGCACCAAGAATAGAGTGCATCACCTGCCCTAGACTGAGAGTTCCTAGCTATACCTTGTGCTTATAGCCACTGATGAACTTCTGCTCCATATTCCCTCTTGAAACTGTCCATGCTTGTAGCTGCCACCACCTCCTGTGGCAGTGAATTCCATATGTTAATCACTCTTTGGGTGAAGAAGTACTTCCTTTTATCTGTTCTAACCTGACTGCTCAGCAATTTCATGGAGTGCCCATGAGTTCTTGCATTGTGAGAAAGAGAGAAAAATACTTCTTTCTCAACCTGCTCTATCCCATGCATAATCTTATAAACCTCGATCATGTCACCCCTCAGCCATCGTTTCTCCAAGCTAAAGAGCCCCAAGTGTTTTAACCTTTCTTCATAGGGAAAGTGTTCCAACCCTTTTATCATTCTAGTTGCCCTTCTCTGAACTTTTCCCAATGCTTTAATATCCTTTTTGAGGTGTGGCAACTAGAACTGTATTCCAAATGAGGTCACACCAATGATTTATACAGGGGCATTATGATACTGGCTGATTTGTTTTCAATTCCCTTCCTAAGAATCCCCAGAATAGCGTTGGCCTTCTTTATTGCAGCTACACACTGTCTAGACATTTTCATTGAGTTATCTACTACGACTCCAAGATCTCTCTCTTGGTCAGTCTCTGCCAGTTCAGACCCCATCAACGTGTATTTATATTTAGGATTTTTGGCTCCAATGTGCATTACTTTGCACTTGGCCACATTGAGCCCCATTTGCCACATTGACGCCCACTCACCCATCCTTGACAGATCCTTTTGGAGGGCCTCACAATCCTCCCTGGTTTTCACCACCCTGAATAACTTCGTGTCATCTGTAAATTTAGCCACTTCACTACTTACTCCCAATTCCAAATCGTTAATAAACAAGTTAAAAAGCATCGGACCAAGTACTGATCCTTGTGGTACCCCACTGCTTACCACCCTCCACTGAGAAAGTTTCCCATTTATACTCACTCTCTGTTTCCTATTTATAAGCCAGTTTTTGATCCACAAGAGGACTTGTCCTTTTATCCCATGACTATTGAGCTTACTTAGGAGCCTTTGATGAGGAACTTTATCAAAAGCTTTCTGGAAGTCAAGGTAAACAACATCTATTGGGTCCCCCTTGTCCACGTTTGTTCACTCCCTCAAAGAACACTAACAGGTTAGTGAGACAAGATCTTCCCTTACAGAACCCATGCTGAGTCTGCCTCAATAGGTTTTGTTCATCAATGTGCCTACTAATTCTTTCCTTAATAACAGTTTCCACCAACTTACCCAGTATCAATTTAAAACTACAATCCTAGAAGCTCCGATAAAATGTATGCTGCAGGTTAGGAAAGGTACAAATAGGTATTAAAAAAGGCCTGCATGGTTAATGAACAAAGTAATGGAAGCTGTAAAAGGTAAGAAGGATTCCTTTAAGCAGCGGAAGGCTGGTCTGAGTAAGGTGAGCTCTCTTGCATCATGCCACCACAGCAGCACAATGCAGAAGTGGACTCAGAAGGCATTTAAATTCCTTCAGAGGGCACTTAAATTCCTTCTGAACTTCCTTGTGTCACACCACTGCGGTGGCATGATGTGGAAGTGCACTCTGAAGGCATTTAAATACATTCTGAGCCAACTTCCATGGCCTGCTCACAGACCAAACAAACCCCCAGAAAACCCTGGGCAGTCCATGGGTGGTCTGTGGAAAGTGGGAGGGCACAGATTGGGCTAACGAACTATGAACTGGGTCCCGGTCCATGGAAAAATTGGATCTGTGGTCTGGTTCATGCACATCCCTAGCAGCCACCCATCAACAGATACAGCTGGGTGTCATCAGCGTACTGGTGACATCCCAGGCTGAAACTCCGTGCCACCTGGGTGAGAGGGCACATATAGATGTTAACATCAAAGAGAGAACTGCCCCCTGAGGAATCCCACATTAAGGGGAACCTAGTTGACACCCTCCCCCTAGTGCTAGCCTCTGTCCCTGGCCTCAGATAAATGAGGTAAGTCACTGTGAGACTACCCCACAAACTCATATGTCAGCCAGGCGGTGGGTCAACAGGTCGTGGTCAACTGTGTTGAACACTGCTGTAAGATCTAACAATAATAGCAGCACCGACCTGACTCGGTCCAGTTGCCTACAGAGATCATCCATGAGGGTAATCAACACCACTTCTGTCCCACGGCCCGGGTGGAAACTAGACTGGAGCAGGTCACATGCCAATGTGTCATCCAGGAAGCGTTGGAGCTGCTCAGCTACTGTTCTCTCAATTACCTTGCCCAGAAACTATAGATTCAAAAATGGGCAGTAATTGGCAGGATCTAAAGGATCCAAATATGGTTTTTACAAGGGCGATATTACCACAGGCCCTTTCAGACCTTCCAGATAGACCCCCAGATCTAGGGACAAATGGATAATGTGCACAGGAGGGCTCCATGTTCCCTCCCAACTCACTTTCACCAGCCACAAGGGACACTGGTCCAAGAGGCATGCGGTAGGCCTGATAGCACCCAGAATTCTGTCAACATCGGCCAACGAGAGCTGCCTGAAGTTGTCAAACACTGAGTCCAAAGGTGGCTAAGGGGCCTTCAGCTCATATACTGTATCAACATTGGCCAGAAGGTCGTGGCAGAGCAACAGGACTTTGTTCGCAAAAAAGCTTGCAAATGCCTCACAGCTAATAGTCAAATTACTAATATTTTGTGTTCTCTCAGTAAGAGAGGTTAAGGATTGAATCACCCTAAATAATTGTGCCGGGTAAGAGCTAGTGGATGTGATGGAGGCAGAGTAAAATTCTATTTTGCAGCCTTCACCACCATCTCACAGAATTTCATAAACATCCTATAAGATCCTATAAGAATCTTATAGCTTCATTGCGAGCATGCTGCCAAATTCACTCTAGTCGTCTAAGCTCCTGTATCATCCCCGTAAACTCCATAGTATACCAGAGGGATGATTTTGAGCAGGGGCGAAGAGGATGTCACGGGGTGTGTGTGTGTGTGTTACTTTGTCAATGGCTTCAGAGAGACAGGGATTCCAGTACTCGATCAGCGCATCGAAGGATTTGCCAGGGGGCATCGGATTCTGCAGAGCATTCTGGAAACCAAATGGATCCATTAGCATCCATGGGCAAGCATAAATCATAAATAAACCTAGACGGGGTGGGATAGGGACACCCAGCCGGGCCTTCAGAACCATGTGGTCTGACCATGGCACTTCCTCCTTACAAAATAAAGCATGGGATAGAGAAGGTAGAGAAAGGTAGAGAAAGAAGAGCTAGTTTTGTGTAGTGGTTAAGTGCGTGGACTCTAATCTGGGAGAACTGGGTTTGATTCCCCACTCCTCCACTTGCACCTGGCTGGATGACCTTGGGCAAGCCGTAGTTCTGATAAGAGCTGTTCTTGAAAAAAAGAGCAGTTTCTGTCAAGAGCTCTCTCAGCCCCACGTACCTCACAGGGTGTCTGTTGTGGGGAGGGGAAGAGAAAGGACAGTTGTAAGCTGCTCTGCTCTTCTCTTCTTCTTTTCTCCCTTTCTCACAATACAAGAACTCATGGGCTCTCAATGAAATTAATGAGGAGTAGGTTTACAATAGATAAAAGGAAGTACTTCTTTATCCAAAGAGTAATTAACACAGGAAGTGGCGGCGTCTACAAGCATAGACAGCTTCAAGAGTGGAGTAGATAAACATATGGAGCAGAGGTCCATCAGTGGCTATTAGCAGCAAGGCATAGATGGAACACTATGTCTGGGGTGGTGATGCTCCGTCTTCTTGGTGGTTGGGGGGAAACAGTGGGAGGGCTTCTGGAGTTCTGGCCCTGCTGATGGACCTCCTGATGGCACCTGGTTTTTGGCCACTGTGTGACACAGAGCGTTGGACTGGATGGGCCACTGGCCCGATCCAACATTGGCTTCTCTTATGTTCTTATGTATGAAAGGCATTTATTCTATTTTTTTCTCAAGAATATCTTTGCCAGCTAAAAAACAAAAACGAAGGGAGAAATAAATTTGCTGGCTGGCACATGCTTGGGGCAAACTGCATTTGTTCACAGTGTTTAATTTCACAACCATGGCTTGTAGATTTGCGCTAGGACAGTAAAAATTGATATGGATGGTCAGTTTTCTAAATATAAAACTACAAATTTGTAGTAAGATACAGGTTGCCAACCTCCAAGTGGAGCCTGGAGATCTCTGAGAATTACAGCTGATCTCCAGATGACAGAGATAAGTTCCCTGGAGAAAATGCCTGTTTTGGAGTGCGAACTCTATGGCACAGAGGTCCTTCCCTCCCCAAACTCTGTCCTCTCTAGGTTACACCCCAAATCTCCACGAATATCCCAACCCAGAGTTGGCAACTGTGTACAATAATGTCTCTTAACTGGTACAGCTGGTAACAACCAAGTTACCAAGTACGAATGAAGGATGTGTATGAAACTGATCAAATGTTTGCCCTAACCTCAGCCTCTTCGCTTGGAGGAAACGGGAGAGATATCATGGCAGTCTCCCTTCAGGATTTAGTACACTGATTAGCTTTTGTTTTGCCAGGCAGCCTCTTACACTCAAAGCTGCCAGTGGGGGTACAGAAAGCACTGTCAAAAACTAAACAGACTGAAGTATTTTGACCCTCAGCTGATGTAGACTTTGAGGTTCTCGACATCCTCCCACAAAACCTTTGGGATGCTAAGCTCTATATCTCTTGAGCCGAAACAGAGCAACATTCAGATTTAGCTCCATTCTTCCTTCTAGCCATTGCCTCTGTTTATCTGCTTCACAGACAAGTAAAGGAATCAATTCTGGCTTCTTTTACGCCTCTCTGCCTGCTTCAAGTATATAGAAAGTACAGCTCCTTTTCTGTTGTTCCTGTTGTTGTTGAATGACCATCAGCAGAGCGTCAAAGGTAATCCAGACAGGACAGGCCTACTCTTTCAAAGGAACCTGATCCTCTGTAACTGTGTGTGAGAGTAAAGCAACCCTAGTCTGATATGGAGGTATGGTTATCCTAGCTCCCCCAACCCTAGCCAAATGTTAGAAATCCTCTGAACACGGTCATGTGGGCAGCTTTCCCAGGTATAATGCCTTCATGCTATAGAAGGCATTTCTCCTTAAGCTCTGCCTCTTAGCAGTGCGAGTAAGGCAAAGTGGCTGGCATTTCAACACTTCCTTGTTTCCACCCTATTCACTACTTCATCTCTGTAGCAATTAGGACTCCATCTTGTTTGGCAACTCTTTCTGGAAGCGACGACATTTCCTATTTCAACATCTTCCAAGGAAGGGTATTAATACTGACAGGGAATGGAGACTTAATGGCAACAGCAGGGAGGCCCATCCAATCTACAGCGACGTCTCTATGTCACTGCCCACGTGCCCCGGAAGTGACACTTCACTTCTGGAATGCCGGGGTTATACTCCAGTATTTGGGCAAAAATTCTATGGTAAATTTGTCTTCTCCATAGATAGGCTTGCCAGACCCCCTGGTTTGGTGGGGGTTGTCCAGTTTGGAGGGGCTCCTTCCCACCCGCCAGCCAGCTGGTAGGCAGGGAAGCCCTGCCCCCAAGAGCGACCACCCGGCCTCCTCCCCACCTCTTCCCAACAAGTTGTTGGAGAGAAGTGGGGGCCGCACGTCTGCACTCTAAGCCCTGAATTCGAGGCTTGGAATGCAGGTGCGTGCGGCCTCCCCCCCACCTCTCCCCAGCAGCATTTAAAGGACAGCTTTAAATGCTGCTGGGAAGCAGTGGGGGCTGCGTGCCTGTACTCTAAAGCCCCAAATCCGGGGCTTGGAATGTGAAAATACATGGCTGCTGAGAGAGGTGGGGGTGCCGCTCACCAATGTGATAACGTCACATCTGTTTGATGTCATCACGTTAAGGACTCCCACCTTCTCCAGTAACACCCCCCAAAATCCCCCAGTGGGGACTTTGAGGGGACCTGGCAAGCCAAATCATAGAGTTTTTGCCCAAATACTAGAGTATTGCCTCTGATATCCTGGAAGTGATAGTATCACTTCTGGGTCATGTGGGATGCACATAGACATGCTAGGGCACCTGGGAGGATTTTCCTTTCTTTTTCAGGGTAAGATTCCCCCACCGGCCAGCTGATTGGTGGCAAGGAGGGGGGCCTGGCACCGGTAGAGTTGCCAGGTCAATTTACCTGGCCAGCAAGGGTCTCCCAACATCCTTCTGGGAGACTGTAAGTGGGCATTTTGGGGCCTGCTTCCAGCTGGGGGTGACACTGGTTTTGGGGCAAAATTCTATGCAAGCACATACAGCTTCAGTAAACATGAACTGACCCCTGGATGTTCAAAGGGTTCTCATTTGTGAATACATACCCATATCCTTTCCTTAAATATAAAAAAGTAGTGGTCGGCTGGCTTGCCCAAATAAGGTATGCCCAAATAAGGGGAAAATGTGCGGCAAAATAGGTCGGTCGCGGGGGCTGCCAATCACGATTGGGCCCTGCCCACTGGTTGACGTGCCTGGCTGTGTGGGCTCGGTCCCACCCACACAGCCAGCAGACAGCCTATAGGACTCAGTCTGCCTCCAGCCGCTGGACCGGACGGATGCTCTGGCAGCTCTCCCCGGTAAGTGACTCAGGTTGACTGGGGCCTGGGGCCAGGGACGCCTTGCATGGCGGGGAGGCGGCGGCAGAGGGACGGGACCTCCAGCGGCTGGCCCAAACAATGACACAGCCTCCCTCGCTCGCCACTCTGCTACTGCGGAGCCGCACCAGGAGGGGGAGGCCGACGCAGAAGGGGGACGGGGCCTCCACGGGGAGTCCGGCTAGCGCCTGTTGCATTGGATCACGCAACGGGCCTTGCTGCTAGTATAAATATATGTGGTACTTCTGTTTAGATAACATGGTGAGTGCACATATCAGGAGGTGTGCTCTCAGTAGCATGGTTGTCAGCCTCCTGGTATGTGTGGACAGAACATCGGAAAAGGGCTGATATGAAAAGTGATTTATAATACTTGAAATGTGCTATATAATTCCAATTAACAGGATAATAATGAGTCTCTCAATATTACAAAATTATAATTTTTATCCTCGCAGACCCCTTGTGCATTAGTTCTCTTTCTTTTCCCTCATGCCAGCTTCTTAGCAGTTTGTATTTCTCTCTTTTCACAATCTCATTATAACTGCTAGAGAAATCTTCTACTCTGCAGCTCCCGCTGAGTGGAAAAGGCACTCTGCATTATCAACTCTCTGAATTGTATCTGAACACATATCATTTTTTTTCTTCTCTAAGCCCTGTCCTCTTAATTTCTCTCTGTCTAGGTTAGCAGTTTTATGAGTGAATGCTTTAATTTATTTCTGTTATAAAGCCTTTGCACCATCATTATCTGGGGTTTATATACCATACCTTAGCTATCTTATACATTATTCAGAGAACACTTTTGCAGGAAAATAGCTGAGGGAAAATAAAGCCGGATTGGGTCAGGCTTTGTCTTCTCTTTAGGTGGCCCCCAGGACAATTGGCATTTTTAAAGCAACTGTCCTTCCTGTATACTTTCTCCTTCTTCCAAGGATCTTTAGGTGTATGGGTATGAGCATGTGTGTGTAGCTGAAGTCTTCTGGCTATCTGTACAATGTTTTAAAGATATCAAGGTAGCACAGTATTGTTGGAAGTATATTTTTAACATTAGGGTTTACTTTAAAAGCTTTTGTTCAACTGCACGTATAATACACCGAAGCACATATAATATGCTGAACCAATTACAACTCAAAAGGGCTGTGCAGTCTAGATGCACACTCTCTTCCATTCCTGCTTCTCTCAAATCACTCTGTGGAAAGCAGAACAATAATGATAGCAGAGTGTTTAAGAAATGCCCATCAGAACAACTTCGCCATCCCTGCAGAGGAGAAAGGAACGGAAAATTGTGGGGAAGGTCTGTTTTTCTGATGGATAAGCATGCACAGCGGGTTTTCAGTGAACTAAAATGTTATATTAAAAGAGCCTGAAAGATATTTTAATGCCAATTTTTTTTTATTGTTTTATAATTGGGACAGAGCAATTTTCCTGGAGGAGCGTTGGTGTGGCATAGTGGCAGAGGACTTGTCTATAAATCACTAAGTTTCCAGTTTGAATCTCATGTCTGCCATTAACTTACCAGGGAGATTAAGGCTGGATTCAGACACATTACTTAAACACACACAGCTAAGATAAAAAACCAAACACACACACAAAAAAAACCCCACACCAAACCTGCTGGTTGCTAGGCTCACACCTCACTCATCACACATACAGTTATAGGATTGTATCCAGTCATCTTTTTCATTCAATGTTGCACAATTCACAATTTCCCCCCTCACTATAACCCCTGTAAATGGCTTTTGTAAATGTAGGTTCCATGGTCCCCAGCACAGCTTTTTCTGGTGGCCCATCCATCAGGAAAACTGGTTGGATCTAACCCATGGTTAAAAATCAGCTGTGATTACTCATAATATGCCAGTGTAGGCGCATGAATCGACCAAAGTTAACCCCCCCCCCCAACTGGAAGCCTTATTACTGGGATGAAAATTGGATTCTTGTTAAACTTCATGGCTGCATTTGTACATCATGAGTAACTGGATAAACTGAAATTCTTTGAGCAGGAAGTGAAGGGGGAGGATCACTAAGTACACCTGAGCCATGTTTTTATTTAAGGGGAGTTAAATAAGATATTTGAATGCCATTTTCTCTCTGCCTCACTTCTTGCTCACTCCTTGCTCTCCAGGACTGCTGTGAAGGGTAAACAGATTATGTACATGAAGCACACTGAAATGCCAAAGCTTTCTGCTCATTTTAGTTATGTTTGTTTTACACTTTGATATTGAATTATGCTTTTTAAAAATCTGATATTTACCACGTCAAAAATAGTATCGTCAAAAAATAGGGAAGAAATATTGCAAACAGAAATGCATTAAAAATAAACTCCACTGCCAGTGTGGTTTTTTTTTTTACTCACTCTAAGCCCTTATGACCCTCTGCAATCTCTGGCCCACAGGATCAGGGTTACAGGTAGGAGGCAGTCACAGTTCACCACCGGTTTTGCCTCTTTTAAAATATATAGAGAGCAATGACCACTTCTTCTCCCCTACTCATTGAAACATCACCAGAGACGATAGCCCAGTCTCCTTCAGTAAACACCCCCCCACTCAGACATTGCGCAGAGCTACTGGGGAGTTGGGAACTCAAATACTGTTTCATGCACAGACTGCCACCATTTATTTATACCCTAATATATATTTATATATATAGGCCAAGATCTTAGCTTGTGTGTGTGTGTGTGCTTCTTTCTCTGAGATTATAAATATCCAGCCTACAGGATTAAACAAACCAGGAGTTAAATTTTTATTTACGGTTTGGTCATAAGGTTGCCAGCCTCCAGGTGGGGCTTGGAGATGACCCTATGCGGTCTGGGACCAACATATAGCTGGGACCATCTCTCCTGGTATGTCCCCCAAAGAGCGTTACGCTCAATGGATCAAAATCTTCTGGTGTTCCCTAGCCCCCAAGATATCCACTTAGCCTCAACCAGAGCCAGAGCCTTTTTGGCTCTGGTGCCGGCTTGGAGGAACACTCTCCTGAGTGAGATTTGAGCCCTGTGGGAACTGATACAATTCCACAGGGCTTGCAAAACACAGCAGGCCTATGGTTGAGGCAGTGGAAATTCCAGAGGGATTGGCCTCCCCTTGCCTTATTTGGCTTTACTTACTTCGTTCATCTGTACCTTCATTCCATCATCCACAGATGCACTTGTAACAGGATCTCTATTGAGTAGGATTGTTGCCATCTGATCATTACTTTTAGTTGTACTATATGGGTTCTAATGCTCAATTTATATTTAATTATTAATTTATATTTATTGTTTTAATATTGTTATATTATTGATGTTAGCTCTGCTATGCAGGGAAGGGCGGGCTATAAATTGAACAGAATGAATGAATGAATGAATGAATGAATGAATGAATGAATGAATGAATGAATGAATGTCCTGGGATTACAATTTATCTCCAGACAACAGATCTCCTGCAGAAAATGTCTGGCTTGGTGGGTGGTCTCGTTGGCACTATAGTCCTACCCCTTGCCAAACCCTGCCCTCCCAAGGCTACACTTTCAAATATACAGGAATTTCCAAGACAGAAGCTGGCAATGTTATTTGGATATAACACTGAAAAAAATCAGGTAGAGTTTATGAAGTTTCTTTTCAGTTGAACTTTTGAACTATTTCCCTATTCTGGAATTTGGGATTCTTTGTTACAAGTTGTTCTTTTCCCCATCACCATTAAACTGCTGCTCTTTGCCACAGCTTCACTCAGCTAGTCCCACTTCCAGCTGAACTAACAGCTGTTTTTAACTGTCTCTCTCACCAACATTCCATCAGCTCCCATTTGCCACTCTTAGGGAGAGTGGCGGGACCTAACCTGCCCATCACAGTGTGCCTTAACTGTTTTAGCCTAATAAGATGTGTAACTTAACAGTGACTTGAAATAGCACTGTGAGGAGGGGGTGTCCTCTGTTTTGGACTGGAGCCATGGATGCAGTCTTCCTGACTGCAAAACCACTTCTCCATGAAGGGCAATTTACCCTGCTGCAGGAAAGATATAGACCACTTGTATGTTGTTTGTATATTTTCCCCAGTAGAGCAAACAGTGTGTGTGTTATATGTGTCTATATGATGTGAAGAGGAGAAGGGTTAAGCCTAATCTTTATCTATCTTATTTATTTAAAACTCTTTTAATGCTGCCTTTCAACCCAAGCCAGGGTCCCAAGGTGGCAAACAAAATGTGTCAAACATTAAACCATTTCAAGCATTTAAAATACAAAAATATTTTTAAAATTAAGCTAAACACATGTAAACACACAGATAGGGAGGAGGGATAATAAGAGTTAGTGAGGGAATTTCCCCCCCCCGAAGTGTTCACCTGCTGGCAGAAGGCAACAATAGACAAACCAATCTCCTTGGGGAGAGTCCCAGAGTTTCAGTGCCATGACTGAGAAGAACCTGTCTTGGGTTGTCACCCATCTAGCCTCTATTCTAAAGATAACCAGAAAGGTCAGGCAGGTTTGTATTGGAGTAGGTGCCTTCAGGTATGCTGGTTCCCAGACATTAAAGGTTAACATCAGCACCTTGAATTGGGCCTAGAAACAAACTGAGAGGCAGCATAGATGGAACAAGACTACAATGATATGGTCCTACAACCCTCCTGAAGCTTCTGAACAGTGTTCAAGGGCAGCTCGACACAGAGTGCATTGCAGCAATCTAATCTAAATGTTAGCAGGGCATGCACCACAGAGGCAAAATCTTTTCTGCCCACAAATGGACGAAGTTGGTAGAAATCTCCCCTGGGCATCAGTGCTACCTGCTTATCTAGCAGGAGACCTAGCGACCGTCCTGATTTGGATAGGGGAAGGAGTAGCTATTCATCATAAGCCCTTATTCACAGATGCTCCACCCAGTTCATGGGAAATTGTTAGTGCATTTTTGATCATTTCTGTGTAACAACTTGGATCCAGCCATGTGTATGCCGAAACGTAAACAGACGTAGCACAGTTCTGCTTTTGCAAGTTTCGTCAATTTCACACCTGAAGCCACGGGGCTGCATTTTGACCTGTGGCTCGCCCGATTTCCCCCGCAGTTTCGTAATCCTCAAAAAACAGGATCACGAAACTGCGGGGGAATCGGGCGAAGCCGCGGGTCAAAATGCAGCCCCGCGGCTTCAGGTGTGAAATTGACGAATAGTATCGGGGCAAACAGCGGCGCAACCCCGAGGCAGCTGTAGTGGGAAATCAGCCCTAGTGTTCTTCCCTTCTATATATTATAGTGTCCAGAAGCTGGTTGTGCAAGCTGAAATGCAAGTGGGACTACAGCAAATCTGACTACAGCACACAAGCAACCATTGTGGTCTTTTTCTTGCATTTCTACTTGTGCAAGAGCTCCATCTAGCACAAGTGGAAATTTTGTGCTGGATCCAACCCAATTTATTTGAAACAATGTTTAAAACAACGCATAGCTTAAATCATCTCTGCATCAATGGGGAAAAAATTACCTCTCCACATGATCAACATTTCCTGCTACGCCAAGGCCTCCAATGGTATAAATTTTCCCATCATACACCAGGCTGTTGTGCCGACACCTTGGGACTGTCATGCGGGAAACGAGATTCCAGTTATCAAGTAGAGACATGTAACACCAGACGTCAGACAGAGTGACTCCAGACTCCATGCCACCTACCCCCAATATAAAGAAGGGGAAAAAAAAGACCAGGGTGACTTGGAGGAAAGAGTTGTTCTTGTATACACATACAAAGCCAGTTGTAACATAACAATTTCCAAGTGATAGTTGACTAATTAAAATAAATCATTGTCAATAGCAAGCATCTGCTCAGTTGCTGCTGTTCAGTATCATTTATTCATCCCAAAGGGTATTTTTTTCTAAAGGCTGTCATGATGTCAGACTAGGCAGGTCATTTACATATGGGAGCATGCCTGAGCAACATTCATAAATAACCTAAAGTCTATTCAGTTACACTTGCAACTGGTATGAACAGACTGAGCAGCTTGCTCAAACCCCTCTGGTCTGAAATCTTAAAAGCCTCAGTTAGCCAACAAATGCAAAGTAGAGAGCGGGCAGACACCTAAGAATGTAAAAGTGTGAATGTGGCAAAATAGGTGTTTGAAAACACAAGTATAGAAAAAGCATGCTCATTAGAGAGCTGAGATCAGCAACAAAACAAGATTGGGTTTATCACTGTACAATAAACCTGGGTTTATCACTGTACAATGGGTGAAGTGGTTTACATAGAGCACGGTCCCCAATCTTTTACAGCCTGTGGGCACCTCAGGAAAGCTGACACAAAGTGGTGGGTGCAACCACAAAATGACTGCCACAGGAAATGGAGGCAACCACGAAAAGGCTGACCCTGTGTGTTTAGGCTATCACATCATAATTTGCAGAGGTAAAAGTACATTATATAAAGCCATTGCCTGCATTATAGTATAAACATCAACAACTCAAAAAACACCAGGGGGCCCCATCCACTTCCTAAAAATGCTTGGAGGGCACCAGGAAAGGTGCTGGCAGGTGCCACAGTGCCCATAGGTACCACACCGGGGATCCCTGTCATAGAGGCAAAAAT
The DNA here is from genome assembly GCA_029375565.1 of Gekko gecko. Taxonomy (NCBI): domain Eukaryota; kingdom Metazoa; phylum Chordata; class Lepidosauria; order Squamata; family Gekkonidae; genus Gekko; species Gekko gecko. Next base: position 296,879,713 of record JAPDNY010000001.1, on the reverse strand, counting down.
CAAACCATATGACTTCCTAAGGTTAAACCCTAATAAATGGACATCACATTTATAAGAACATCCCTATTGCAGAAACTTGTGAGATGTGCTCCTTGCCACAATGGCATCCAAGGCTTTATTGGTATGCTACATTTTAAGACTCATGAAATCACAAACATTTTAAGACTCAGCTATCCAGCATTATGTTAGTAAACTAGCATTTCCGTACTTCTCCAGTATAGATCTGTGAGAAGAGATTGTTCAGTTTCAATCAAGCCAGCAAGAGGCCTGCAGTTCATTTTTGACAAGAGATGTTCAGAAAACGGATGAGAGTGAACCTTCCTGTAAGCAAATATGGTAAGTGCAGGTCAGATATCCAGCTGCTCAGTCAAACTGACTCAGATGCAGAAACCCATCATTTAGACCCTCCTCTAGCCAGTGTTTTACACACTGTGTCGCAGTAGCAAGGGAAGCTCTTCACACGCTTGATGGGGTGTCGAACCCATCCTTTGCACGTTACAAGTGTCCAATGCACTGGGGAGGAAATCGGAGCCGGAGTGAAATGGAGAGTGATAAAAGGAAGTCTCTCCTCGCCTGGGAAGCCGGCATACATTCTCGTTTATGTCCTCTCGCATAGCAACTGTTTTTCAAACAGAATGAGGTCCTCCCCCTCCCCTGAATCTTTCTGCTCACCTGAGAGATAGACGTTGTCTCCAGCGCTCACCACACTAAAAAACTCCCGGTCATAAAACGGCAGGCTGGCCAGCGGGTACCATTTGTTGCTTTGAGGATTGAAGCACGTTACAGCGGTTAAGGCCCGTTGATTCATGCCAATCATCTGTCGGCCTCCCACCAGTACAATTACTTCAGCCACACCTAGAAAGGAAATTTACCAAAACATGCTTCTTTAATGAACACAGTCAATACTCTGTACTCATGAAAGGACCCCTCCCCCAAAAAACCAGTCATTATCTCGAATCCTCATTTAAATACTTAATTTCAAAGTATATTCAGTTAACACTTGTTTTGAATGTGTTAGATGTGAGAAAATATTGAAAAGTGTTAAAATCTAGTTCTTTACTGCCGTTCAAGGATGTGGAATGGTATAGTATAGCCTGATCTTGTCAGATGTCGGAAACTAAGCAAGGTCAATATTCAGATGGGAGACCACCAAGTAAGACTTCGCAGACAAAGGTGATGGCGAACCACCTCTGCTTAATCACTCACCTTGAAAAACCTATGGGGTCGCCATAGGTTGGCTGCAACTTGATGGTACTTTACACATGCACACTGCTGTTTATGTGATACAACATTGATGGAAACATTTTCTAACTAAAACTGAGTAATTAACATGGGGGAGGGGGAATCCAACTATCCTCCAAGTAGCATTTCTCCAGCCTAAGCAGCCTTCCTCCAACTTAAGTAGCTCTTCCGGGCATACATTTGGAATGGAAATATAGTTTCTTCTCATCAATCTTCTTTAGCTAATAATTATGTCCTTTTTGGTTTCTCTGATCTTGGAAGGTATGAAAACGTGATGGAGGTTTGGATGGGAAAAGCAAAAAGAGGAAGAGAACACAGTAAAACTGGAAAAGGAGACGTACAAAAAAAATCTAAGAAAATCTAAAAAAGAAAAACACTTCAAAAGTTCTTACAGTTGCTTTTATAACTGAATAGTAGCCGAGCAATAAAAGAAGCCCTACATAAAACAAAGTTATATTTTGATGTTCTGTAAGCAGCAACTGTTGTAGCCTTAATTATTAAATTTCAGCAAGACAAATAAAATTTCTTTTAAAAAATGTTGCTAACAAAAGCCTCCCCTTGCAACATGAAGGATGGTATCCCGGACAAGTTAGGGCCAAAGTTGGCATAGGGCAAGTCTAGTTGTCTCTGTGCGCAAAGCCAAGAAACCCAGACATGTACGCGGGACTATCACTCTGAAACCTTCAGCCATCAAGCTCAGATATAGCCAGCACATAGCTGTCATTGTGAAAGAACAATGCCCTAGTTTCACCAGCTCAAAAGATGCCAGCACACCTGCACTCCAGCACACCTGCATTCTTACAATTGCACCTCCGGACTTTGCTCCCGATACTGGGACAATCCTGGCCATGGTCTACTGTCATCATTGTTCCTGTGCTAGCCCAGCCATTAATACAGCCAAGACTATACAACTGTCTCATGCCTTTCCCTTTCCAAACCAGGACTTTCTTCGTCCAAACCCCCCTTTCGAGCCATTACCGGCCATTCCGGTCCATTCCCCTATTGTGCCGCACTGTCCTGCAAGCACAGTTTCCCTATAACTGGGCTCCCAACTCGGCCATCTTTGGTTCAGTCTCCTGGGTCATGTACCGGCTGGATCCCCCATCTCTCTTGGGTCTTCACAGATGTGCTTGCTGGCCAAGCCTTCTGCTCTTCACTGCCGACTCTTCTCTTCAGAAGCTAGCTACTACCCCATCAACGCTTCGCCTTCTTTCATCTCTGATTTCTTAAGATCACTTCAATCCTTTATTTCCTAGCTTGTGTGTGTGTGTGTGATATTTTTACTGAATTAGTTGAATGTATTGGGGATATTTCCTTAATAAAATTCCCAAAAGATATTTCCTGTCTGTAGTCTGTGCCGCTCTGAGAGGGTTCTGACTCAGGTATAATTGGAGAAGGATCCTTAGCTTGCACATCTATTAAGCAAATTCCCCTGTCATAATCCAACCAGAGACCCGGTGTTGCGGCTAACAATAGAGACCAGATGATCTTGTTTGTCATGTTCAACTTTTATTGCTGCTCTTTCCTAAAGAATTTTTTTGCACCTGCCTCAATTGATCAAAGGGGACCATAGTTCAATCTAACATTAATGTTACACTTAAGTCAAATTTAAGTTTGAAAGAATCTTAAATAACATAAGTGCCTGTTGGATCAATCAGTGGTCCATCTAGTCCTGCATCCTGCTTCACACAGTGGCCAATCAGTTGCCCTTGGGAATCAACAAACAAGGCATAAAGACCAAGGCCTTCCCTTTGGTCACCACGGTTGGTGGCCACTTATGGACCTATCCTCCACGAATCTGTCTAGTTTGCTAAAGCAATCTATGCCCATGGCCATCTGGCAGTGAATTCCACAATTTAATTACGCATTGAGCAAAGAAGCATTTCCTTTTATTCTTCCTGAATCTACTATCTATCCACTTCACTGGGTGCCTCTGAGCCCTGGTATTAATGGGGGACAGAGAAAAAGTTTGCTCTGTCTACATTCTCTACCCTATACATAATTATATAAACTTCTATGAGGTTACTTAGCTGACTTTTTCCCAAAACTGAAAAGTCAAAGACTTTTAAAGCTTTTCCTCATAGGAAATGTACTCAACCCCTAAACAACTTCAACACTCTCCAAAGAGACTGACTTCATGTTACAAACACAGCCACTGAAAATGCCCTTCTGCACTGAGAGGGCCTTAACATCATAGCTGCAGTATAAATCAAGTGAATTGCTCAGGATGTCCTCATGCTCACCCTACTGCCCTCAAGCAGGGTGCTGTGCTAGAGTAGGGAATTATCACACATGCTGCCCAATTCATAGCTTTATAACTGCAATCTAGAAATCTTAATAAGCAAAAAGAATGTTTTCAGTGGCAATACCTGCTTCACTATGATCATGCCAGTGTGCAAACCCAACATATACAAGTACATTCCGTTGCACCCTGCTTAATTTTTGCTGCTCACCAAACTGGATGCAGTAACTCTTAAGGCAATATCAGGCGCTTCTTCAGGTGCTTCAGATAATTCTGTTGTCAGATCAAACTACAATGTGACCTCTATGACGTCATGATATCAGCTGCCTATCCAGTTCAATGTTATTTATTTAGACCACCCTCTCGAGTGCAAGGAGCTGCGGTGGCTCAAGTGGTTAAGACGCTGAACTGCAGGCTGTGGAAGGTCAGTAGTTCAGCAGTTCAAGACCCGGGTGCCGCAAGACGGAGTGAGCTCCCGTCTCTAGTTCCAGCTCCTGCCAACCTAGCAGTTCGAAAGCAAGAAATTGCAAGTAGATAAATAGGTACCACTTTGGTGGGAAGGTAACAGCGTTCCGTGCGCCTTGGTGTTTAGTCATGCCGGCCACATGACCACGGAAACGTCTTCAGACAGCGCTGGCTCTTCGGCTTTGAAGCGGAGATGAGCACCGCAACCCTAGAGTCGGATTCGACTGGCTTTCGAGCAAGGGAACCTTTACCTTTACCTTTACCTCGAGTGCAAACAAGGCTCAGGGCAGTGTACAACAATAAAAACACATTCATAAATTAATAAACAATTTTGAAGAATAGGAAAATACAACAGACGTTTCTAGATGGCACTAAAAACTACAAAGCGTGCCATTGCCAGTGGGGAGGGGGAGGAAAGAAGTAGAGGTGCCAGACAAGATGGAAACTGTTAGTGTCCTCAACCAAAAGCCTAGTGGAACATCTCTGCCTTACAGGCCTTGCAGAACTGCATTAGGTCCTGCAGGGAATGGATGTTGTTCGGCAGAGAGTTCCAGCAGGTTGGGGCCATGACCAAAAAGGCCCTGGCTCTGGTCGAGGACTGGTGGTCACCAGTAAGTTCTTCTCTGCAGAGTGCAATGCTCTTTGGGGGGGTGTACCAGGAGATGCAGTCCCAAAGATACATGAGTCCCAGACCATTTAGAGCTTTAAAGGTTAATACCAGAACCCGAACCTGATCTGGTACTCCACCTGGAGCCAGTGCAGCTGGCACAGTGCTGGTTGAATATGTGCCGTTAGTGGGGTTCCAGTAAGGACCCATGCCACTGCATTCTGGACCAGTTGCAGTTTCTGGATCAGTCTCAAGGGTAGCCCTGTGAAGAGCAAGTTACAGTAGTGTAGTCTGGAGGTGACCGTTGCATGGATTACTGTGGCTAGGCTGGGGGTGAAACAGGAAAGGGGGGCAGTCGCCTGACCTGGAGTAGCTGGAAAAAACACCAGTCTGGCAACATTTGTGATCTGGTCCTCCACTGGTACGCAGGCATCCAAAACCACACTCAGGCTCTTGACCATTGGTATTGGTATTAGGGGCACACCATCAAGAGGTAGAAGTTGGCACCCCAATCCTGAATCTCCCCCACCCAGCCACAGAATCTCCATTTTAGCAGGAGTCCATCTCAGCCAGCTCTGTTTCAACCATCCCACCATGGCCTCCATCCCCTCAGCCAAATTAGTTGGGGTGGTATCTGGCCGCCTGCCCATCAACTGATACAGTTGGGTATCATCCAGGCCTGTAGCTACAGTGGGGCATTTCGAGGCTAGGCCCCCTGACTTGCTGGCAAGGCCCCCTGACTTCCCATCTAGCCCAGAGTACTATGGTCTTCTCTCCCAGATTAAATTGATTAGCCAGTGCCCCCTGAGAAATTTAAATGCCCCCTGATTTAAAAAATCCTGGCTACGGGCCTGGTGTTATCAGCATACTGGTGACATCCCAGGCCAAAACTTCACACCAGCTGGGCAAGGGGGCACATATAGACGTTAAACAACATTGGAGAGAGGATTGCCCCTGAAGGACCCCACACACTAAGGGGTATCTAGTTGACACCCTCTCTCCTAGCGCTACCCTCTGTCTCTGACCTTGGAGAAATGTGGTAAGCCACTTCAAGACTACCCTATGAACTCCTATGCTGGCGAGGTGGTGGATCAACAGGTTGTGATTGACCATGTTGAACGCCTCGGTAAGGTCTAGCAGTAACAGCAGTGTCGACCCACCTCAGTCCAGCTGTCTGCAAAGACTGTCAGCCAGGGTGACCAGGGCAGAAGCCAGACTGGAATGAGTCCAGCATTGATGTGTCTTCCAGGAAATTCTGGAGCAATTCTGCCATCGCTTCTCAATTACCTTATCCAGAAATGAAAAGATTCACAAGAGGGCGGTAACTGGAAGGATCCACAGGATCCAAGGATGGCTTCTTTAACAGTCTCTCTTAATTCCTCCGGGTAGACCCCTAAATCAAGGGACAGATGGATAATGTCTACCAGTGGGGCCCATATTCCCTCACCACTGGCTTTCATCAGCCATGATGGACATGGATCTAAGAGGCAGGTGGTTGGCCTAAGAGTGCCCAGAATTGTTGACATCAGCCTGGGAGAGCCAGATGAAGCTGTCAAATACTGAATCCAAGGCAGCCAAGAGGCCTCCAGTTCACATACTGTATCAATATTGGCCGGGAGGTTGTGGCAGAGAGACAAGACTTTATTTGCAAAAATGCTCCCGACCTCACAGCTAATGGCTGAATTGCTAACATTTTGAGTTTTCTCAGTGAGATAAGTTAAGGACCTGAGTACCCTAAACAATCGTGCTGGATGAGAGCTAGCAGATGCGATGGAGGCTGTGTAAAATTCCTTTTTTTTCAGCCTTCACTGCCGCCTCATAGGATTTCATAGATGTCCTATAAGATGTTCTTGCACCTTTTTCACAGGCTTGCTGCCAAACTCACTCTAGCCGTCTGAGCTCCCATTTCATCCCCCTGGGTTCTGAAGTGTACCAGCAGGATAATTTAGGTTGGGAGAGAAGAGGACATAGTCTCTCCGGGCAAGCATAAATCCACTCACCGCCTAGATAGGAGGGGTCTGGGACACCCAACTGGGCCTTCAGGGCAAAATGACCATGGCACCTCATCTGACCATGCCACTTCATCTACAGCAATCAGATCCATATCCATCCCTACACCAAAGATAAAATCCAGTGTGTGGCCTGCTTGATGTGCGAGACCTGATACAATCTGGGAGAGTCCTAGTGCTGCCATGGAAGACACTAGATCCAACTCCTGCAAGGAGGTAGCAGCATTATCATGGATGCTGAAGTCTCCCAAAACTGTCAGTCTTGGGAACTCCAAGGCCCAACCTGCTACCGCCTTCTGCAGGCTCAGCTGTCCACTGGCCAACACAATCAATACCAGCAATCTTTGGAATGAGGAGTGTGCTGAAGGAGAAATCTTCTTGGGTAAGTACTGCCATCCCTCCCCTGCCTCTTAGTTTGGGACTGATGGAAGACTGAGAAACCTGGTGGGGTCAGCTCTTTCAAGGTGACTGTTTCGCCCTCCTGTAGCCAGGTCTGGGTCATGCACACCAGGTACACATCTTGTGCTGCGATATAATCTTGCAGTGTCATGGTCTTATTATTGATGGACCTGGCATTACACAGCATCAGTGTTGAAGAGGGATTTATTTTCCTAACCCTGTCATCAATGTGTCTCAGGATGGGACGAAGGTTGGAAGGAGACTGAGCATAACCATATCTCCATCTCCTTCCCTTCCAGTACCTTCTCCCTCTATCCCCAATCACTGGGATCCCCAGCCCAGTGCTGGCACTCTGGATGTTATCCAGAACCAGAACCATTCTGTTCTCCTCTCCCTCCCCTCACCCAAGGAGCAGTAGCCCAATAAGACAACAAACACCAAATACATATAGAATATCTTAATGTTAACAATAAAGATAAAGGTAAAGGTTTCCTTTGCTCAAAAGCTTAGTTGAATCCGAATCTAAGGGGTGGTGCTCATCTCCGTTTCCAAGCCGAAGAGCCAGCGTGGTCTGAAGATGTTCCTGTGACCATGTGGCCGGCATGACTAAACGCCAAGGTACACAGAATGCTGTTATCTTCCCACCAAAACGGTACCTATTTATCTACTTGCAATTTCTTGCTTTCAAACTGCAAGGTTGGCGGGAGCTAGGGCCAGAGACAGGAGCTCACTCCATCATGCGGCACTCAGGTCTTGAACTGCTGAACTATCGACCTTCCAGTCTGCAGCTCAGCATCTTAACCTCTGAGCCAGCGCAGTTAACAACAGCAACTTTCTAAAACTATAAAATCCAATTCCACTCCATCCCACCCTACCCCAGCCCCCTAACAATAATTGAGATAGACAGGTTGTATATGGTATCTGAAGGAGGTGACTAAGACTCTAGGCAACAGTTGTCAAGGTTTTTCCAGAGGCTTAACACAGTCTTGCTCACCAAACTCCACTCTCACAACTCTGTCTACCTCATCTGAGTCCTTCATTGGCACCTCAAGCTTAGAGTTAACCAAGGCATAGGATGGAAAGCCCCAGTCCTTCAGTAAGAGTGAGGGCCCAGGCCCACCACAGTACAGGTCAGTGGGCAAATGCACAGCCCAGACAACGCACCATATCCACAGATCACGGGCTTAAATGGCGATAGGGGATGGGAGGCCACTGATAAACAACTCCTGGTTCTCTCTTCAATCCTTGGGAGCTGATGGGGTAGCTTATAAGCAAATAAGTGAGTAGACCAGCTCCTTTACACTTAGACAACATCTCCATATCGGCCCCATCACTTTACTGAGGCTGCTGGAGGCCTCGCAGAGAAGGTGGCAAATGAAGGAGCTGGCAGGCCAAAGGCAGCAGCGGTGCGCAACAGCCACAGCACCCCACACCTCCCACCCAGCAGCAAGCAGCAGAGCAGATGGTCAGTGCTTCCTGATGAGAAGCCCTAATGAAAAGACAATGGTGGGTAGGTGGGCAGGCAGGCGTATGGACTGCTGAAGAAGAACAGCAGCAGCAGGTGGGAACAACTAGGGCATCTGGAAAGCAGCAAAGGGAAGTGACAGCAGCGACGACAGCAACAACTGCAGCAAAAGAAACCCCGCAGCCTCAGACAACAGCAGCAGCCACTGGTGTCCCCCACTTAAGGAATCCCAGCTGAGGAGCCCCATAAAAGCGATGAGCGGATGGTAGCAAGGAGAGAGAGAGAGAGAGAGAGCGCAGCAGCAAGCACCCCCCAACCTAGAGCTGCAGTTGACAAGGCCCCCAGGCACACAGCAAACAAGGCTTCCTGGTGTTGCTGTGTCCCGGCCCAGTGATCTCGGGACTCAGCATGACCCCCCAGCGGGAGAACCCCCACAGCTACCCCACATACTGGCAAGGCCCCCGACCCGGGGGAAAAACGAGGCATCAGGGGAGACCAAGAGGAGCAGGAGCAGCCTGCGCTGAGCCCCGGTGGGCAGACAGTGCTGGATGAGCCCGCCGCCAGGGCCAGGCCCCTCGAGGGGCGGCCTGGAGCAAGTGGGCCTTTGGAGAGCCCCTGCAGAACAGGGTGACTGCTGGTCGGCGCCGGCGGCATGGCCCTGAGGCCGCCCAAGCCGCCGGCGGTGCAACTTCTGCCCCGCCTTGACTGGCTCAGCGTCCCAGCTGTCGGCTGAAGAAGGGGGCGGGGCTGGGGCGGGGCGGCACGGCAAGGCCGATGGGGGTGCTGGGAGCGGGGTAGGGATAAAGGGCGGTGAGGAGGAGACGTCAGGGAGGAGCAGGTTGTCTATAGGAATTACTGAGAGCAAGAGAGACGGCACGAAGCCCAGAAACAAGGGACCGGGAGTTTTCCCAGACACGCGGGCAGAGGGACCTCCGGGGTGAATGAAACCCCGTTCCCTGCTGGTCTGAGGCGTCTCACTCCTCCCCCCCCTTTGAATATCCAGCTCCCAGGGCCGCCACCCATGCAGCTGGGTCCTTGAACGTGACGGCCACCGGAGAACCAGGACCAGGCTCGCAGGCAAAGCATGACAGGCAGAGAGAGCAACCGGGGGTGGGTGGGTGGGTGAGGCAGCAAGACAGTGAAAAAGCAAAAGCAAAAGCGAAAGCCCCAACAAGGAGCCACACAGACCAGCAGGCATCCAACCACTGGTATGGTTGTTAATAGAAGCTAATAGAGACCCATTCAGAGCTTCCTCTAAAGAAGGATGCGTTTTCAAAATGATTCAAGCATATTAGATTCTATTATAGGGATTCTATTCCCAATTTAGGGGTTCTGCTTCCATAAGTAGCTTGCCATTAAGTTAAAAGAAAAATAACACAAGGACATGAAGGCAGTGTTCAAAGGACTACATTCTGAGGCTAAGTATTCTAGAATTAATGTCACACATGCATTCCGCTTCTCACCACCTTTAATATGAGTTTGAGTAATGGCCATATTTAAGGGACTAAAAGGATGAACGATGTGTTCCAAAAGATAACTAAGCCATGCAAAATTATATAATGAACATCTTTAGATGCTAATGTGTCATAAGGTAACTTTGCATCTATTACTAAGAAAACAGAAGTCACCTTCTGACCTCCACTTTGCAAATTTTCTCCCATGTGCATTTTCCCTCAGAAAGCAGGCAAAGTGCTTTCTCCTCCTATATTAGATTTTTACATAAGAGACGACGAATGTTTTCAAAAGCCACAGTAAGCATATGTGCTTGGTAGAGATGACTATTCACTATACATCTCCTATAGATATTTCCCCCTTCCTGCAATGTTTTCAACTTCAAACAAAAAAACCCAGTCTATTTGAAAGTCCAACACAACTCACTGCATAAGGGGCAAGGAAAACGTATAGGTAATAAGGGATTGTTGTTTTCAGGAGAAAAAAAATAGCAGGGAAATCTCATCACCTGGGCCAGATATAATGTGATAATAATAAATGACCTCAAGAGGGCATTATGCATATTATGATATCCACTAAGGATTTAAAGACCCTTTGTGAGTACATGAGCAGTTCCACATAATTGGACTTCGACCTACGAAAATAATCACTCCCTTCCCCTGATCCCTGGAAAATTACTTTTCCCTAATCAACAGGCTCCTGAAAATGGTTTTGCATTACACCTACAATTTTATCTGCAAACATTAAATAGGCACTTTTCAGAAATCCTTTTGACCGATAAACCATTAGCCACCCCTCCAGCTAAAGAGTTAGAGGAGTGGGTTGTTATTGAAAATCCTGTGCGTTTCATCTTTCTGGTATGTTCCCTGATTAGACAGTGTCTCTGCCAACTGAAAAGGATGCAACTTGACATATAATTTTATATACTATATGCATCAGTAGCAATTTCTTGCCTTTTTGATTTTGTTGGCTGGGATGAAGCAATGTTGGAAGGCATTCTGTATTCCTTTCACATGCAAGTCTATCTAAATTTGATACACAAATTCATGCTGTCTTCAAATATAATAGGTATAGAGAGATGCTTTAGCATTGCTATGACATATACCAGGGGTTCTTAACCTTTTTGGCACTGCAACCCCTTGAGCTAGCCATTGAAATTGCAACATTATAAATGGTAAACATGATATATTTAATTCTCATCATTTGCCCAATCTACTGTTTAAAAAAATTGGCATAGATCCTAAACTTTGCTTAGGTTTGAGCCCCTCATTGTCTGTTGGCTTACTGAATGTCAGTGGACCCACACGAGTGGAAGCTCCAACTGCAAGACCAATGTGATTTGCAGCGGACAACTACCTCTGCAACCCAGTGCAAGCAGAAGCAAGATTTAGCATTCAAGCCACGGCAATCACTTTGCTAAATAAAGTTGAAACACACTCAAAAAAAGCAGATAAAAGTATCAGTGCAATGGCTGAAATTGCTTCTTGATGAGATGTGAGATACAAGGTTTTGTCACAGGTCATGAGCAAGATCCAATCTACTCCTTGCCTTGGTTTTAATGGCTCCATTATAGAAAAGCCAGCCTCACAAGAACGCATTGTGGCAAATGGGATGACGACATTTTAGAGCAATTTGGTATTCACCGTCAGCTTTATGCCAAAAGATTACCAGGTCAGAATCTTGAGACACTGCTTGTTACCTTCACACAAACCAAGGAACTTTACTACTGCTAAAACATCCTCATCATTGATGACTTCTTACACCACTGAAATGGGTCTCACAATCCATGCATTCATCTCTCAGTGTTCCAGAACACAGAAGTATTCAGTGATGGACTGTGTCATGGAAGGTAAATGTAAAACAGTATCAGCAAATGAACACTTCCGCTTGGATCACCTCAAGTACAGTAATCAATTCTGAGAATATGGGCAGCCTGAGCTATGAATTGGTAAACCTGGACCTTTGGAAGGAAGTAAGAGACCTTATCTTCAGCTATGAGAATATTCATCATATTTCCTTGGAGTCAGAGGTTCAACTGACTGATTTCTTTAAAAAAAATTGCAAGATGGGCCAGCTTTAGAATGAACGTATGCTCCATCATCTGGAATGATTAGTTCTGCTTTCTAGGAACATGGCAATTTTTTTCTGTCATTTTCTATACTCAGTTTAAGACTTTCCCCCATGATAACCAGCGAATGTCTGTATAGAATAGGAGTATGTTGAACTTGGCTCCAAGCCATTTAAACAATACTTTAAAAATTCTGGCATTTTTTGCACTGCTTCAGATACGATTAATAAGACATCAATGAGACTAATGTAGTGGTGAGAGTGCTGGACCAGGACTTTGAGACCCAGTGTAATGGACTGGTTAGGTTCTTCCTTTCCTTAAGAGCTACCAATGGAAGCTGATGGAATGTTAGTGAGAGCGACAGTTGAAAAAGAGCAGTTAAGAAAATGGAAGAGAGCAGCTAGAGTTGAGAAAGAGTCTCGCTGAGATAAACTGTGGAGCAGAGCTGCTTAAAGCTGACTGAAAAGAGTGAATTTGTAACAAAGGATCCCAAATGCTGGAATAGGGGAACAGTTCAAAAGTTCAATTGAAAAAGAACTTTGCAACCTCTACTTGAATTTCTTCAGTGTGATGTTCAAACTTCTTGTCTATTTAGCCCTGTGGGCTGGTTGCCTCAGGGAAAGAAATACACACACACACAGGCTAAGATCTTGGTCTATATGCAGGGCTTTTTTTCCTGAGGGAACATGCTGGAATGGAGTTCCAGAACCTTTTTGGCAAAATTAAAAGTTCATCACTTTTCAGTATGCAGACTGAAAACTTCATTTCTCTCTTGAGAGTTCTGGCACCTCTCCCCCCCAAAAAAAGCCCTGTCTATATACATGGTGGCAGCCTGTGAATGGAAATGTGTTTGAGTCCCCAACCCCAATAGCTCTGTGCAAAGTTTGAGTGAGGTGTGATTATTAAAGGGGGTGGGCTATCCTGTCTGCTGATGTCTCTGTGAATGAGAGGGAGGACCTGAAATATGAAATGGTCATGGCTTAAAAAGAGGCAAGAAGGGTAGCAACGTTTAACTGCCTGACCTACTATTAACCCTGAACCTGTGGGAGAGAGGTTGTGGAGGGCAGTAGGCAGTCTGTGTGCAGAAGAAAGGTGCATCACAAATGGGGTGAATACCCACGCTGTCATGGAACCTGTGGAGTGACCTTGGGCTAGTCACATATTCTCAGCCTCACAGGGTTGTGGTGAGGATAAAATGGCAACGGGGTGAAAATTGTAAGCCACATTGGCTGAGAACAGTGGGGTATAAAGGGAGTAAATGAAGTGTCTTCAAAGCCAAAGCATAATGTCAATGTGGCATGGGGGGGACAAACTGTATCACAAATGCATGAAACCCAGAATGAACACCCATCGTCAACAGTGACCCACCAGTGTACATGGCAGTTAACTTCACCCAATCCAGTTCCTTGTAGGCAATGGAATCCTCCAACACCCTGAACACATCTTTTCTGTGGATAATTGTGCTCAGTGTTTCAGAAAACAGATAACCTCCCTCAGAGGAGGCTGCAATAGCCTTTCAAGTTCTAGGCACACACAAGAAATTGCACACGAGAGGCAAGGTCTGTTGATTCAGCCAGATGAAGTGCCGAGGACGGCTTGTTTTTGTTTCTGCAGTTACTTGACCCAAAAAGGTCTCTGTTCAGCTCAAAGACGTGGCTTCTCATGGGTTGATTTGGAAGCCAGGACAGATTCATTTTCCTTGCTCACTGCTCTCTGAGGATCAGGCTCTCTGCTTCTTCTAGAATATGGCTTGACAGCATCCTCTCCAGTTGTATGGGACTTTTTACGTTCAGCAAGCGATAGGAGCCTCAGAGAACGGCTTCATTTGTCATAGCGAAGTGCCCAGCTGAATCCATACGGGAAGATTTCAGAATGCCCTCCTTCATCTTAAATAATTCAATATATTTTCCTGCAAACTGTATGTGACTTTGTTCCAACTGAGCCTTTAATTTGCTGGGTTTCATGCTCTCTAGGCTAAGAACTTTATTGCAAAGCCTGCACTGAGGCATTTCAATGGACATCAACAACGTCTTTGAAGCCCCACTGTAAAAAACACTCTGTCTTATGACAGTTTCTTTCCTGAAGCCATGATTGTCATGTCTGGGTGCCTACAGTTACAATAGTTTTCACCCCCCTCTGCAATTTCCAGTCTCTTGCCCAGAGTATCCTCGTATCCTATACATCCAGACTCACAGCTTAATTTCAAGGTTGGCCCAGGCCTGCCAGAGCTCACAAAAGGAAAAGAGGCAAAGAAATTAATAAGGAATAAATGGGAATACTTTAGTAGCACCCCCATCCCCCCAGCCTTCTAGCGCAAAGAAGAAATCTGCTGCCTGTAAAATGCCCCCCACTGGGTTCGAACACTTCCTTTTGCCTCCTGGATTGTAAAATGCCATGTAGCAGAGAGCAGCATAGTCCTAGCAACCTCACTACACAATGGCCTGGTGGGCAAGTTACTGATTGTCCAACTGGCCAACTTGGTGGGCAACTTGGTGGGCAAGTTACTGATTGTCCTCAGTGAAAGAATATTTGTTGATAACAACAACATCATAACCATGCATAGGGTTGTATCCAAACAGCTTTTCCGCTGCTGAAAAGGAAAGAGGCGGTTCCCTTTCACCGCTCAAAAAGGCTCTGCTGGGGATCTCAGGATGTGAATGCACAAAAGCACATGAGATGGACGCTGTAATAAGGAGGGATACCGCGAGAGATGGCGTGAAAAAGCTGTCCAGATCCAGCCTATAACGAGTAACATAATTAATTTATTAGAACCATATGTCAGCTTGTTACCCTGCCAAGAAGGCCTTCCTGGTTACACCTTACCCAGGGTATACACAGATTTACATGTCTTCATAGAGGGAGGGGCCATGGCTCAGAGGTAGAGTATCTAGATCAAGATGGGTAGCCGTTTAAGCCTTTAAATTTTGTTAGTTTTCAATGTGCTACTGGACTCTTACTCTTTTCTACTGGTAGAGTATCTGTTTGGCATGCAGAAGGTGCAGAAGGTCCCAGGTTCAATCCCTTGCATTTCCAGTAAACACGGATCAGGTGATAGCTTATGTGACAGATCGTGCCTGAGACCCTGGCAAGTCACAGTTAATCTGAGTAGACAGTACTGACCTTGCTATATCGATGGTCTGACTCAGTATAAGGCAGCTTCATGTGTTCATACTTAACTTACTATAAGCTATGATAAGTAAAAGCTCTCTGCTGAAAGCTTGGGGACAATCATATGCACGCTCACTTGGTCCCAAGCCTTTCCGAATTTAGTACGCTTTACTCTTGAGTATAAGTATATTCATGTGCATATATGTATATTCATGTGCATATTCACATGAATAGGGTCATGAATTGTTGGTTTAAATTGGAAAATATTGGTACAACAGAACAAACTATGTACAAAAATAACAGACAGTGTTTCAGGACACTTCCCAAGGCTGTCCTCGGTGCCAATCAGAATTGGATACACATGCACAAAACTGTCATCTACTGCCTGTGCTGAGGTGTTTTGAAATTGTGGACAATCTGTAACAGAAAAGCAAGGGCTGGGGGCTCTACATCTGATTTGTGGTGATGAATAAAGATTTTAGCACATGGGGAATCTGTATCAAAAAACCTGAAGTGAAACTATGGGATACCTGATTGGGCAATCTGCTACTCTGACTATATCTTGGAAGTGCCACAGAGAAAAAAGAGAGAGAAAGACATAGACAGAAAATAAAGCTGTTTAATCTTGCATCCATATGCAGACAATAAACAGCCCGATCAGTCCTGTCAACGGCTGCAGACAATGATAGCTCCCAGAGTTTCCTCTTTGAAACAAACTGCGTTTTTACCTGCTGATAGCCTGGGCCGGGTTCTTGGAGTCTGCATCTCTTGTCGGGCGTGCGGCAACATGTGATAACGCTTCGCTTCATTGACTAGATCCCGGCAAGCCTCTGAAGACTTTATCAACTCCTCGTTGTCAACAACGTTTAGCAGATAACTGGGATGGATGAAGGGTAGGCGGACCACTGCCAGCAACTCAGCCGCATACTGGAAAAAACACATGGCAACTGTTTCACACTGATGGACTCTTGGAGACTCTGCATTTCTTCCTCCTGCTCCCGTCTTCTACAAAGCTGACACTTAAAGTGACCCAAGCCACATTTTTTTTGCAATAGAACTAAAACTTTTCCTAGTTATGCACTCCACCTTATCCTCCTCCCCAGATGAAGACTGCACTAGGGGCAGGTGTTAATGAGTCCTGGGGCAAATGTCACTGCCACCACTTCCTGATGGGGGCCAAGCAACGGGTACATACCTTGCCCTATGCCAGATAGGTAGACCCACCATTACTGCAAGTCAATTGCCCAAGCCCAGATCGGATGGACCCCCCCTTCAGAAGAGAGAGCTGTGAGTGATTGGGAGTTCCATCCAGGGCAGCTGCCCCCTGTTACCTATTGGCTAAGAATGCCTCTTGATCACACACACTAACAGTAAGGAAAATACTTGCTTGCAGACAAGGTCATAAGGCTTCTAAATTCCAGTTTGAGTGTTTGAGACTATTTGTCCTCTTTAGAATTTTACTTTAAATAGGTGGCGGGCAAGCCAAGTATTTGCCTTGTTTTTTTAATCTGTATCTTGTATGTTCTTGAGTACTAAATGTACTGTATTTTATAGATATCTGCTACTCCCTTTGAAACTGGATTACCACAAGGAAAGAGTTTGTATTCCCTAGTGGAGGAATTGGTTAAGTGCTTCTATGTCCCAAAAATTTTTTCATTACATATTTGTACTGTGTATTTTTCATACTGATTGAGGTTTATTTCATTGTATTTTATTTTGTGGGGCTTAAGAAAATATTCTGATGAAGACTTATTTGGAAAGAGAGTATTAATATCCAGAAACCTCTTCAATAAACTGGACTTTTGGAATTTAGAAGCCTTGTGACCTTTTCTGCAAGCAAGTTTATTTTCCTTACTACATATGGATCTTTTTTTTGTTTCTTATAGGGTCATTTTCACAGACATGTTGAGTTTTCCTGTTCTTTGTGTGCCAGTTCTGTGAAACTCTTTTTGGGATATACTCACACAAACAAATACACACTATTTCAAGGCCTTCCTGAATCTCACAGTGGAAAAAATAATCTTTAAAAGATAGCAGTTCTTGTCCTATAGTCTTGTACACAAATATTTCAAAATAAAACTGAAGATGAATTTATACTGAATTTAGCATCTTATACATAGGAGACTTCCTGTATTCTTCCCAGTTGCCTCAGTTAACCTTGAAATTTAAGACTGGCAAAGAAAGAGCAATTCCAGTAGCATTTTAAATGTAAAAAAAGTATGTCTATAGACTATCTAACAGGGAATGGTTAATAATAGCATTGGTTTCGTAAAGGCACGAGGTCTGTTCACTGGCAAAACAAATCTGCTCTTTCTAGGTTTTGTTAGAAGTCAAACTCCAGGAGCTAATAATCAAATGCAGATGGCATGTCTCCATCTTTCTGCATAAATAAAATAAACTTTATAGTGCGAAGGACATTTAAATGGCTGGGAACATCCATCACCCGTCAAAGCCTAACAGAAAGCAAGAAAGCAAAAAACAAAACAAAAAAACACAGAGAGAAAAATGGCAACTTATAAAAATGTAGAATTCCTGCAATGATTTATTTCTGTAACTGTTCATTCTCTTAAATATCACGGACTGCCTCAAAGAAAAAAAAAGCACAACATTTGGAGAATGTGCTGACAGACAGAGTGCAGACAGATAGAGCAGATTTGAACAAATGAAGAAAGGTGATTAAGAATAGTCAAGGCTATCACTGTGACAATGCATTTACACACTGGAGACTTTAAAAGCTTCAAAAGCTGCCAATTGAGCACCTGTGATCTTTAAACAACTGTGAGCATTCATCACCATTCATGAGTCTTTCCCTTAGCAGAACGTTCAAGCTTGTATAGAAGCTCATTTCAATGAAGAAAGAAGACTGAAGAATAGAAGAAAGGGAATGACATCCAAGGAGAGCAAATTAGTACCATTTCTAATGCTCTGACATTAATAAGCCTAGTTTTCTAGATGGTGGTTAAGGATTTGGACCCATAAGGCAGGCGTGTTCTGCAGCTACGTGGTTAACCACCCGCAGTCACATAATTTGATATTATCTTCTTTTTTCAAGAGGTCTGGCCAGGGCTCCAACAATCTGTTCACACAAAACTATGTAAAAGTGCCTACTAGCTCTGAAAGAGCCAGATATCTTTTTTTAAAATGTCTCACTTCGCTGAACAGACTATTAAGGATAGGAATATCAAGGGATTCTTTAAAAAGTCTGCTGGCACCAAAAACGACAACGTTAGTTGATTTAATACTGAAACTTCTGCCAATTGAGTCTAATAAATTTGTCCGCCCAAGTAACATCGGCTACAGTTCCAAAGGGGAGAGCAGGTAGAGGAGAGACCCAAATGAGTTAATGAGACCAGGCAGTAGGTGATGTGAAAGACCTCGGCCTGAGGCCCTGGAAAGCCACCGGCAGTCGGAGACAATATTGACTTTGATGGACCAAGGTTCTGATTCAGTGTAAGGCTGCTTCATGTGTATTTGTTCTTTTGGCCACGGCAGTCCCCAGTGCTGAACAGACAAGCCAGCATTCAGCATAAAAAGCTGCCCAACTTTTCAGCATCTGGGAAAATATTATTGCAGAAAGGACAAAATAAATTTCAGTTCATGTGAGCTGTTCTCTGCCATGTGTGCATATCCCGTGTCTGGATTGTTACCATAATAGGAATAATCTACCTCTTTAAGCTTCAGATTCACATGTGAATATTTTTGTAAAATTGTATGTTAGGGATGCTTCCACATGCAAGTTCTTCTCTGTTTTGCATTTGCATTTGCAGCTGGATGGAAAGGTGTGCATTTTATTGTTCTGCCCGTACCAGCACCGTCTCCCCGCTGTTGGCCCCTCATAGTGGCCATTGTCTCGACTACACCACCAGAAGGCTTTTTTGAGGACATCAGGTGAGAAAGTGTGGAAGATTCTGCTAGCTAGCAGCAGCTGCATAACACCTTGGTGAGTCTGTTTCCCCTTTGCTTTTCACAAGTATGCAAGGCCTCAGTTTGCCCAAGGGTACAAGCTGAAGGGGTCCTTATCCTTGAGATCACAGCCTAGGGTGGGGAGGAAGATCTGCCAGCAGAGGGAGTAAAAGAGGAAGACCTCTTTGCTTTTTGAACCCTTCCCCCCTTCTCATGTTTTCATCGGTTTGTGTTTCATCGTTTTTTTACATTGTAATTTTTGTACTGCAAGTTGTTTTGGGTCCCCATGGGGAGAAGACTGGGGTATAAAATAAATACATAAATAAATAGATGGTTACTACATCAAGTACCATTTTTAAAAAGAACCCTCAAAATTCCTCTGGTGGTGCAACAGGGAAAATGGTGGTCACTAGAGGCTGACCGAGAAAAATGCACAGAAAACTTGCATGTGGAAGCTCCACTGCCAACCCGCAATGCCCCTGTATTTGCTGCAGCAACGAAAGCAACACAGAGAATCTTTGCCATGTAGAAGGAGCCTAGATACCTTTCTAGTTTCCTTTTACAGACAGGAGAACTCTGACGAAATGTAATCCTTTCTAACAACCTTAAATAGACAAGTCTCAAAACACATGTCCATTTTGACCATTTTTTTAAAATTAAAATAAACAACTAATATTAATGAGTACAGTAATAACTGCAGTTTTAGAACTGAGATAAGATAAAAAAAAATAGTGCAATTTTTTTGACTGCTGTAATAGTGTTAGTCCACCTTGACAATCTGAACAACCTGGGCCTGTTTATTTTTCTAACAGCCTGTTTCCGGGAGCCTTTAATAAGCACAAATAAAAGGTGAAATTGTTCCACCAATTAAGCATGCCCTTTGCCCCACCCATTTCCCTCCCAGTTACATCTACCAAACAATATGACTGCAGACATATTAGTAAATATATCTGCAGCAACATGAAGTCAGAGGGAGCGGGAACACCTCAAACATATGTTCGTGGGAGGCAAAGCTCTGATTTCAAAATATGCTTATTTTGAAAGAACGCCTGGGGGCATTGAATGGCGCATCATTCTCAGCCAAGCTGAGGTAACAGATACTGAGAAAACAGAATAACCACCGGGGATTGCAGGAGGATGGCATAGGGTATATCAGGGGTTTCTGTTTGTCCTACTGATGCCGGAATAGCCCTTGCGCAATTTAAATGAGAAAGTATTGGAGGCCTACAGTATTACAGTCCAGTAGAAAAGAATCATGTATCTTTGCTAAGCACCGAGACTGTGGAACTCCCTCCCCTTCAGAGACATTCCTCTGTCCCCTGTCTTCTGCCAGACTTTGCAGGGGTGGCCAAACTGCAGTTTGGGAGCCGCATGTGGCTCTTTCACACAGCCTAATTTAATGTTAATAAAAATCAAATTTGCATATTTTCCAATAAAAAAGTGTGTGTGATATTTGTTCATGTCTCAAACATCTGACGTTTATTCTGTGTGGCTCTTACGTTAAGCAAGTTTGGCCACCCCTGTGTGCCAGAGGGTGAAGACTTTTTTTTTGTTTCGTTTGGCACTCCCCCAATAACCACTCCTCCCTGTCTTATGTTTTTAATTGATCTCTCTCTCTCTCTTTTTTACATATGTAGTTTAGTTCTGGCTTTTAACTCATTTGGTGATCTGTTTTTTTACACTGCTCTGTTAGCTGAAAGATGGGATATAACCTTTTTAAAAAATAATAAATATTTCAGTCTGTCAGAGATGATTCATGCCTTGACACTACTGGCCTGAACACCTCAGAATCCTCTGCTTAATCAGATACTTCTTTTTTTATGACCACCCCCCACGTGTGGGTTTTCAGTGAAGCCTGTCAGAACGAGAGGGTTAAGAGGTGGCAGAATACTAAAGTGACAGAATGGATGGTACCACTTGAGACCGCAGGGAAGGGATTACAGGTTTTTTTCGAAATTCCCCACATTAATCATTCTTTGTGAGTGGAAAATTAGCTTGTATAGAAACTGAGGGAGAAAAGTTAGGAAAAGCAGCCTTGCCCAGCAGCATAGAAACCAGGACCCATTCCTATAAGGTCACACGTTTGTACACACTAGGATTGCCAGGCATGGATGAAGAAGAAGAGAAGAGACTGGATATGGCTAGAGCCATAAAACCACAGAGTTTCTGGCAATTCCTAGAATTACCCTGTACCTGGAAGAGATGTAATACTACAGCTGGCATTGCGCCCCCCCCCAACCGTACATTGCCTGGCAGTCCTAGAAAACATAAATATCTTATCTGAAAGAGGTATCACTGCCTGTTTTAGTGCTTTAACTGCTCAGAAACAAGATACACGAAGAACTTCTGGGACAAAGCGTATGAAAAGCAAAACAAATGATTAATGCACATGCACATGAACGGTCAAAACGGATAGTGCCAGAGGAAATTTACTAAGGCATAGCTGAGAAAAGTGGTAGACACATTTCAGCCCTAAAATTACAAATTTTATTTACTTTAAAAGAAGAAGAAGAGATTGGATTTATACTCTGCCCTTCACTACCCAAAGGCGTCTCAGAGCAGTTTACAATCCTTTTCCCTTCCCCTCCCCACAACAGACACCCTGTGAGGTCGGTGGGGCTGAGAGAGCTCTCCAGAGAACTGCCCTTAAGAGAACAGCTCTGAAAGGACCTATGATTGACCCAAGCTCATGCCGGCAGCTGCATGTGGAGGAGAGGGAATCAAACCCGGTTCTCCTAGACTAGAGTCCATGCTCCTAACCACTACACCAAACTGGCTCTCCAGTTTGCAACCTTCTAAAACTATAAAATCTAATTCCACTCCGTCCCATCCCATCCCCTAACAATAATTGAGATAGACAGCTGGTATATGATATCTGAAGGAGGTGACTAAGACTCTAGGCAACAGTCGTCAAGGTTTTTCCAGAGGCTTAACACAGTCTTGCTCACCAAACTCTACCCTCCTAACTCCATCCTCCTCATCTAAGTCCTTCGATGGCACCTCAAGTTTAGAATTCACCAAAGCATAGGATGGAAAGCCCCAGTCCTTCAGCAAGGGCGAGGGCCCAGGCCCAGCACACTACAGGGCAGCAGGCAAAAGCACAGCCCAGGCAAGGCACCATGTCCACAGACCATGGGCTCAAAGGACGATGGGGGATGGAAGGCCCCTGAGAAACATACTTAGGCACCATCTCCACACTGGCCCTGTCAGGTCAATGAGGCTGCTGGAGGCCTCGCAGAGAAGGTGGTAAATGAGGGAGCCAGCAAGCTGAAGGCAACAGTGGTGCGCAACAGTTGCAGTGCCCCACACCTCCCAGCCAGCAGCATGCAGCAGAGCAGATGGTCAGTGCTTCCTGATGAGAAGCCCTAATGAAAAGACAATGGTGGGTAGGTGGGTAGGCAGGCATATGGACTGCTGAAGAACAATGGTGACAGCAGTCGGGGGCAACCAGGGCAGCCGGGAAGCAGCAACAGCAAACGACAGCATGCACAGACAATGTGTTTGTTTCGTTTGGGGGAATTTAAACCCCTAACATATTTTTAAAACTTTTCACATTTTTCTGCACAAGTTTCCCAAGTGCACAGAAAACTCTCTTTAGCCTCCACGTGGCCTGATCCATGGATTTAGCTATCTGCAGATGGGGACCACAGGAGCTATTAGAATATAAGGTATTGATATTATAAATCTTGGGGGACAAAACCTCTGTGAGTCTTTACAGGAGATCTTACATGAGGAGCAATATGGGTTTGGATCCTACCTGCTTTTCTGCTCCATCTCGTTCAATCCCCCTCCTTACTGCATTTATTCACATGGGTCCCAAGATCACAAGCACAGACTTTTTGGTTTCTTCCCTCTTTTGCTGATAGAAAAAAATGGCAGGATGGACCCAATCTACAGCACTGTTTAACAAAGCCCACTGAAATAAAACTATTTTGTGTTCCTGTGAAATATCATGCAGCAGGGGACTCTACACACCTGTCCAGGTACAAGTGGTTGCAGCCATTGAGAAAGTCAATGATCTGGCTGTTTGAATTAGTCAAAAAGAACACACCGAGAATTAAACTTTGTTGGTCTTAAAGGTGCCACTGGACTCACACCTCCAAAAGATACTGTTGAATTCAAGAACTCAAGTAATGAGTGGGTCTATATCAAGGTGGACGATCCTTCAAGTATGTGGGCCCCAACTCATAAGTAGCTTTACAGGTCATTGCCAGCACCTTGAACTGATTCTTTCAAAACAGGTGTCTTATGCATGCAGTGGTGATTTCCTATCCTTGGACAAGATACTACATTTTATATCACACGAAGCTTCCAAGTGACCATCAAGGGCAGCCCCATGTAGAGTCCATTATAGTAGTCCAACTTAGATGTTACAGCAATACAGATCACTATGGCCAGGTCAATGAGGTCCAAGAAAGAAGAGAGTTTCGTAATTAGTTCAAAGTGATAAAACCACTTACAGCAGCTATGGCAATCTGCTGCTCAAAGAGCAGAACTGGGTTGAGAGGAGCCCCCAAACTCTTCATGAGATCAGACAGGAAAAATTTGACTCCATCCAATATGGGTAGTCCAGTCCCTCCAGAATATCCACAGTACCAATCAACATAACCCAGCAAGGTGAGAGCAGATCTACCATAAAAGAGCAGCCTGTGGAGAATGTGCCTTCACCTACAACTTGCTATTAAAGTTCATCATAGTTGGCTTGCAAGGTTGTCAAAAAAAAGCAATGTCCATATCTCAGGGCTAGTAAGGTGCTAGGAACAGACAAGCAAGCTGTAAACTGACACCCAGCTAAAAGCAATCGGTCCAACAGACATGCAAATGGGCTCTGCCAGTGTGAGATCAAAGGAGGGAGAAATCCAACCTTTTCCCGAAGGGGGACACACCAAAGGATAGTTGGGCCACCTCCCTCAGTCAAACAGGCAAAAACAAACAGTCATCCAAACTAAAGGTTGGGATAAGGCAAAGGTTATAAATTCTCATGACCTGAAAGGGAAGCTCTCTTGCAGTTCTCTCATCTCTGGACTCCTCCTGGCTGACGTGAAGGACTCCTTTGGACTCCATTTTGATCATGTGTAGCCACAAAAAGTGAAGAAGCACAAACCTCGAACACAAGGTAATAGAACTTCTCTGAGGGACTGTATCTTCAAGGATTCAGTGCCTGTTCCTTTAATTACATTGGTTAGGGACAAATCTAGTCAGGGTGAGATGGTCTATGGTTTGCCATTTTATTTTCCATCTTTTGCTCAGCCCTGCTGCCTGTAGGTAATCTGAAACATGTGCATAATTATTGTATTAAACTTTTCTAACTTGAACAGTAGATGTCTGATATCTATGCCCTGAAAGGGTGTCCACTTGTTTCCATGGCAACTTGGCCAAATGAGGAGGTGAACGCAGTAAGGAGGCAGAGCCAGGATGAGGCTCTGGAGCCTTAGAGGGCTGGCCAACTTGCATATTTCCCTCTCCTCCCAGATCAACCTGTTCTTCTGTCACTGCCACCATCTACTCAATTTGTAGAGAATAACAGTTATAGACTACTCAAAGAAAAGAAGACACATTGTGATTTCAGAAAAAGGGAAAGAATTTGTTACACTAAAAGAGGGACCTTTCCAGAAAACCTGAACAGCTATTAGGAAACTTATTGTAAATGAAACTAAAACACTTAGTCAACCATCTCTCACAGATAAGAACCAAGATTTTGTAAAAGTGAGCGGTTACAACACTATCTTGTCTGTCAACTGAAAAATATATTGTTTTGCCAACAACGTTTACCTCAGCTTTTCCAATTCCTGACTACCTCATAGCATCCCTGCCTTTAAATCTTTTTGATTGTTCATTGTACACAGTCTCCAGTGCCATTTCAAGGGATCTAAAAAGAGGGCTCCAGTTTTCTCCTTACAAGTTCCTGGGCTGGGCAAAAGCCAAATCAGATTCCGTCAAAGCATGGGACATTCAGATTTATAAAGCTGCAAATATTATCATGCTACTGGGGGCCATCTCAGTACCTGAAGGGAACTAAGAATTTTTGTGGGGAAAATCTGCCTCACAGTGAAGAAGTAGTAGATGGCTTGTCTGACAACTGACATCATAGATGGCTTATCTGACAACTTTTACTAAAGTATTTTGGCCTAGCTGGAACAAAATCTAAATCATTGCTACACATATCCCACACTAAAGAAGTTCTCAATTTCTCCCTAAACAAATAGGCCATATAACCAGAGGTAAACAGCCACTGAAGTAATAAAGCAAAAGCTTGCCCACTTTTTGCTTAATTGGATTAGCAGAGAAACATCATTTTGTTTCCCTCTCTTTGTCTGAACTTGTTTCTCATTGTGAAAACTAATAATAATTTAGAACCGGTTGCTCTCTCATCAACATAAAAGCTAGAATCACTGTTTGAAGCTTTTGTCACAGGTCTCTCTAATAGACCCGTCCCCCCAACCGTGCACAGTATTCCAAATTCTGGTTGAGCTAGCTTTGCAGATTTCAATACATCCAAGCTACCAAGGCATTCCACAGCTTAGTCTTCTCCAGTTCTGATTTGTGGCCACTTTTGAATGTTGTTAGCTATGATTGTATTTAATGTCTTGTTAGTACTTTTCTTTTAACTAAATCCCGAAATAAGCACTGTTCCGCATTTCAGCCTCCTTACCATCTGCTGCTTCTTTTCCTCTCTTTTCTTTTGCCCTTTTCCATCTCAGTATATTTTAATGTCATTTCCATTACTACCCTTTTCTTTTTATTCACTAATACAGAACAACTTCCCTCAAGGGAATTTTGTAGAATTTATAGGGCTGGATTTCCACAGAGCATCTCCATCTCCATCCTGGTACATTCCAATACACTTGTGTGTTTTTGTACCTTAGAATTCTACTGCAGCTACAAATTTTAATATGCATTCCATTAGTTATTCATATGTAGATGCAGGCTGAGTTCTTAGAGGAAGAAATATTCAGGTTTGTGCTGGCAGTTCCTTTTGGGTTGCAAATGGAGAACCAGGCCTCAACCTTTCAAAAATGTACCTTATTGTACAGAAAGCAGGACTCTGCTTCAAGGAATGAAGCCACCAGATTGCAAGGAAGAAAGGAGAAACAGCATTTTGTGACTACTACTGCCATATATAACTTCCAGCAGTGAGTGCACCTTCACAAAAAACAGTGAAATCAAATCATCCCGATTTTTGACTCTCAGCAGCAAAGATGTTGTTTATCCTTCCTGAGTACTGGGTACAAAGATGTTTTTGAACATAAGAGTGGAAAACAGTAATCATGGTTGAATGTTGCTTTGGAACTCAGGTGACCTAAATCAAAGTCACTCTGCCCATTGGTTCTCAATATAGGTGGTGTGAATTAAATATCTTCATTTGTTGTAGCTCATGAGCATCCATACTGTTTTGCAAAGCAGCAAAAATCCAATGTGACATCACAATATAGATTCAGATGGGTAGCAGTGTTGGTCTGAAACAATTCAGTTCCTAGAGCTACCCTACGTCACTTCTGAATTTTCCCCAGAAGTGATATAAAAATGAGGCTGATGCCCCACCCCCAACTGTCCTGCTTGTTGCCAGACTTGAGCCTATTATATACTGATGTTTCCTCTTGCTTTCACCATACATATCCATCAGGTTTTCTTTGTCATTCTGCTTTGATTTTTCTCCCTTCAGTGCTCAGTTCATTTTCTGATCACTGTTTCCCCAGGTTTTCTGAGAGTACTTTTGTGCTGATTTTCCCCTTGTTTCACTTCCAAGCTGAAGGTAATTAAAAAGCATACAAATTCCCTTGGATTTCCCCCTCCACCCTTTTACTAACCCCCTGCCCACATTGAGTTTATTCCACCCACTCCGCACCTTCCACCATCCTCCCCCTTTAATCTGCGTATGAGCTCCATTTCCCCCTAGTTTTGTTTTTTACAAGTCTAGCTGTTGTGGGTCAGCCTAAACTCAGCATGAAGTCCTCAGGGAAGAGGACTCCGCAAGAGAAGGGAAACCATGCATGGATGGCTCTGAGTCAGCAGAAGCCAGCAAACAGGCCGATGAGCTGCAGGCTGACCAAGACTCACCACTAAAAGCTGATCTGGAGCTATCATCCAGCTCTGATGCAGCAGCTGAGATGCAAGTGATTAAGACGAGCCCACCAGGTTCACCCTTTGAGTGCCGGAGACAGAAACTTAGAAAGGAACTGCAAGCAAGGAGGTGGAGCGCACATTTCCTGGCCCATTGCCAGCTGCTTGCTGATGACAGACTGGAGTAGTTGCAGCAGTACTCCCAAGCAGCTGGCTGCTAACAAGGGCTTGTTAGGAAGTGCCTATAAAACCCAGGGCTGGGAGCCTGCATGCTGTGGAAGAAACAAGTCATTCTGCTGGACTCTGTGATCACAACTCCTGACCCTACTTTCTTCATGTGACCTTGGACTGGTTTGGGGCTTTATGACTCTATGGCCTGTGGATGACCACTGGACCTCCTGAATATGCCCTCTGGTTCACCCCTTCTGGTAATGATCCTCCAGCTTGTGCACTTTTGGCTGTTGGACTTCTGAGACTAACTTTGGAACTTTGTATGAGCACCTGAATGTGTCTGGCTTGCTTGCCTATGCCTGCTACAAGACATTAGCAATATGAGACTATTGCTAGTCTTAGGTCACTGAATAAAAAAAAATTTAAATGGTAGTGGGGGGTTAAAAGGAGCTATGTGAGGTTTAGTTCCCTCCTGGTATTTACTTGAAAGAGGAATCAAAGAAGAGGCAAATAGCAACATCCCCAGTGCAAAGAGGTGGTGGGGGGGAAGGATTTCAGTGTTGCATGCAAACAAAATAAAGGGAAGGATTGTCAGTGTGGAGTGAAATTGACATGAGATGTAAAAAGAGAGAAAGACTGGGATGGGAAGACTAAAACTTTGAAAACATTTTTCCTTTAATTCTTTACTGAACAAAGTGGAGGGGGGGGAATTTTGGCAGTCTCTGGAAGCCTAAAATTAAAATGGTGGCTGAGCCACAAGGACCTATGGTGAATCACTGAACTTAAGAATTGCTTTGGATTGATCCATTTTGAGGAAGAGGGCAATCTGCACAGGACAGGCTGTAAGAATCTGCCAGGATCAAATTAGAGAACCACAAAGAAAAAAAACATGCAAATTTGCAAGGAAGGGCAGGAAATCAGCACTACTATGTGACTGTGCTAGGGCATTGGTGAAAATACCCTCCCTGCCTTTACTCAATTATTTTCAATTTAGTGGCACAAGACTAAAAAAGCTTTCTAGAGCTTCTGCCAGAGGATTCCTCCCCCATACAAATTGCAGTCCTGTGCAAAGCGTGGTGGAGTTCCAGACAACCTTGCACAGGCATACACACATACAGACACACCCATGTTGCCAATGATCACAGCTTGCAGTTCCAGTGTCAGTGGGTTCTACTGTGCATTCTGTACACTCAACATGTTCTTCCATATTATGAAATCGTGTGACTCTCCCATTTTTCACAGTGGCTGATAACACAGCGCAGAATCCTCCTACTGCTCAGCAATATGGAAAATGGGGCTTCCCAAATGCTTGTCAGTTTCAAGAAAAGTTCCTGTCAATTTCAACATCAGGTTCCCCCCCTTGCCTGCTTTCCTTTCTGTTCCTTTTCATTCAATGAACTAATGCTAAAATGCATGAGCAAAACCTGAACCACAGAGGTTTAAATGGAAGGCGCTTGCTGGATGCTACTGTACAGCTGTGATTGGGCAACTGTGTACATTTTTTAAAAAAGCTTTGGACATCATCCCCACACATCACCCATTGACCTACTACCCTGATTTAGAAAAGTGCATTTTAAAAAATTGTAGCTGCAGAATAAATACACTGGAGGAAAAAGAATGGTTTGTAAGGTGGGCACAGAATCTGAAGTCAAGATTAAAGGCTTACTGCTCTGAAAATCTGCAGTAAGATGTAGGTGCATAATGGGCCTTGGTGACCATTTTACTTCATGTGGCTTACTTCAAGGAAAGTGTTCTTTGGACAGCAGCCTTACAGTACGATGTGAAAGGTTCCAATGATTTTTAAAGACAAGATGGGCCTAGGATAAGGGTTCTGCCCATTTATGTGAGGGCTGTGTGTAGCGTACACACGTGTGAAAGCCTGATCACATGCTACAAAATCCACATGAGCACCCTGTCCACTGCTGGACCTCCTGATGGCACCTGGTATATTTTGGCCGCTGTGTGACAGAGTGTTGGACTAGATGGGCCATTGGCCTGATTCAACATTGGCTTCTCTTATGTTCTTATGTTCTTATGTTCTGTCTGCCCCGGTCCTGTCACCAGACAAGCTCTGGGAGTCCCAAACTTGGAACTTAATTCCCAAAACAGTTTAGGCTGAATTTGGACCAGAAACTTAAATTCACCCGCTCTTTGCACTGTTTTCCCAGCATGAAAAAGCCCTAAGAAGCTGTTATTGTTTGGCCTGTTGGGGAACCTGATATGCACTGATGGAGTAGTGAGAGAGGATTAAGGAAACATACCTGGATTTACTTGAGACTATAGCACAAATACCTGAGATTATAATAAAACGTTAACTATGGATACTATCAAAATGGACTTTGAACTTCCACTGAGGTGTCCAGTGGAAGCCAGGATATTTATGTAATTTATTTATTTAATCACAACATTTTATGCTGCCTTTTCACCCAGTCAGGGAACACAAGGCAGTGAACAAAAAGAAACATTTAAACAACAATCTGCCCTCCCAGAGCAGATTTAAGCAGCCATGAGGGGCAAGGGTCATACAAACAGGCCTCAAACTACCAAGAATCCTGTCCTCAGACTGCACAAGCTGAAAGGTATCCCATGCGACTAGACAAATCAGCACCCTGGGACCATCCGATCCTGTCAGTGCTAATGTAAAGTCCAAGTTGGAACAGATGCAAGAAATTTTTATCTGCAAAGTACTTAGCAAAATTATCATAGCGGGTTGCACAGCAGTCTACCTCCTCCTGTCAGCCAAAACACAATAGGCCTGTGACCTCTTGGAAGAGTTCTGCAGGTCTACACTGTGCAGATACAATGATAGTGGAAAAATATTGTTTTTTCCCCACCATCACCCCCTCGGTCAATGACAGGCTTTGTCATTTTTTTTTACAGAGAGGTGAAAAAGCAAGACCTTGATTATAAATATGCACATGATGCTGGATGCTGGAGAGGAGGAAAAACAACTAGCTTTTATCTCTCCTATTTGAGACTCAATATAGGGTAAAACACTGGGAAATCAGTGACAGGATCTTCCCAGCTTCTTTATGGCTGAATTTGGAGCATGATCACCCAGGCAGGACTGAGAAGGTTTAATCCTTTGACCCGTGCAGTTTCACAGGTTTGAAACTTAGGCCCTTGCCTAGGTGTAACTTTTTAAAGGGAAACACACACACACAAATATTTACCCAGCTCCCCCTCCCCAGAGTACAGCAAGTTGGGCCGACTGATTAGCAAACCTGTAAAGGGATGGAAGGACTAAATTTCCTCTCCATTCTCTTTGCAGCACATTAGAGAAAAGACTGAGGAAGACTCATAATCCCCATGATTAGTTTGACTCTAAACTGTCCTGTGGAGGAGGCTGCTGGTAAACTTCAAGGTGATTGCAGTTGGCCCAGGAACTGGTGACAAACTATTCTAGACTTCCACAAGGAGGATTCATTCCAGCTTGGTACCCAAACTTGAGTGGGATTGGGGGGGGGGGCATCCACAGAACGTTGTCCTCTAGTCATCTACTTTCTGGTTTCTGGCTTGATGCAGGTGTTCTGTGAACCTGGTTGAATGAACTTTTTGGAAAGATTGCAGCCTTTACATGTCATGTGGATGGGAAGGTGTGCATTTTTGAAGGTCACACCCACATGGGTACCATTTTCCTCGTATCAGTTCCTGAAAGTCTCCATTTCTTCCATGCCTCCAGAGGGCTTTAAAAAAAGACAGGCAATTGTCAGATTGCCACAGTGCAAGTAATCCTATAATGAACTACTGCTGCAATCCACTGTGAGTGTTAAGTGTCATCAAGTCACTTCTGACATGGCAACCCTATGAATTAATGACCTGTGAAACGTCCTATCATTAACGCTCCTGCTCAGGTCTTGCAAACTGAAAGCCATGGCTTCCTTGGTTGAGTCAATCCATCTTATGTTGGGGCTTCCTCCTTCTCTGCTGCCTTCAGCTTTTTCTACCATTATTGTCTCTTCCAGTGATTCCTGTCTTCTCATGATGTGTCCAAATATGACAGCCTCAGTTTGGTCATTTCACCTCCTAGAGAGAGTTCAGGCTTGATTTGATCTAGAACCAACTCATTTTTCTTTTTGGAGGTCTGTGATATCCATAAAACTCTTCCTCCAACATCACATTTCAAATGTATCAGCTTTCTTCATTGTTCAGTTTTCACACCCATACATAGTAATGGGGGATACTATAGCATGAATTATCCTGATCTTTGTCACCAGCAGCACATACTTACACGTAAATATCTTTTCTAGCTCCTTCATGACTGAGTCAAGGAATAGAAAAACTTTAACAATTTCAATCTCTTCATTGCCAACCTTGAAGTTGTGCACCTTCTGCTTTAACCTTTAGCAGTACATCCTTGTTTGACACCTTTGCCACTTTGAAACCATTCTGTCTCTCCATATTCGGTCCTAACAGTAGCCTCTTGTCCAGACTACAGGTTGCACATCAAAACAATCAGATTATGTGGCAGACCCATTTCTTTTAAAACCAGCTATAGTTTTTCACGATCCACACACTCAAAAACTTTGCTGTAATCAATGAAAGCTGATTTTTTCCCTTAAATTCTTTCATATGCTCCAGGAATCAACATAAATTGGCTGTATGATCTCTAGTGTCTCTTCCTTTTCTGAATCCAGCTTGAACATCTGGGATTTTTTATTCTATCTATGGTAACACTGTTGTAAGATTTTGAGCATCACTTTACTTGGATGAGAAATTAATGCAATAGTTGCTGCAGTCTTTGACATCTTTCTTTCTTTCTTTTAATTGGAAAGCAGACTGAGCATTTCCAGTCTGTGGGCCATTGTTCTGTTTGCCATATTTGGCATGTTCTTGTTAAGATTTTGATGGACTCCATTACTGTGGCTTGAAGTAACTCTACTGATATCCCATCTACCCCTCATGGTTTGTTTCTCACAATTGCTTTGAATGCAGCTTTGACTTCATTTTCTAAAATTAAAGGTTCTTCTTCAAAAGTTTCTTCTTTAAAGGAATCTGTAATCCTTTCATCTCTTCTGTATGCTTCTTCAGTGCATTGTTCCCAACTTTTCCTTATTTTATACTGTTCAGTTAATGTATTTCTATGTTAATCTTTCAGCATGCAAAACTGTGCTTTAAATTTCCCTTTGATTTCCTGGATCTTGTGGAACAGATCTCTCATCTTTTCTTTTTTGTTATTCTCTTCTATTTCTTTGTGCTGGTTATTATAATAGTTCTCTTCATCTCTATGTGCAAGGCGCTGGAATGCTGCATTCAGACTTCTGATTCTATTTATGTCATATTTTACTTTTGCTTCTTGATTATCTGTAGCAATTTTATGAGTTTCATCAGTCAACCATTGAGGCTTTTCATTTCTTTTGGTCACAGGATGAGTCTTTGCACATCCTTCCTTGGTAATATCTCTGGTTTCAGCCCATAGTTCTGATTTACATTCACTGGAACTTAGTAATGCAAATCTGTTCTTTCCATGGTCTTTAAACTCTTCAAGAATGCTGTTAAGATTGTAATCTGGCACCATGAATGTTTTGGTGTTTTTTCTTCAGCTTTATTCTACTTTTTGATATTCTACTAACTCCTTTGAATTCTCTGTTTTCATTTTTATTAAAAAAATTAAGTCTCTAGCCTTTTTTTTTTTTTGCAGATGTATCTCCTCAACAAAATGGGCTACAGACAAAAAATAATAATAATGAAGCCTAGGAGTTTAGAGGAGGTAGCAGATCATAACAATAGACTGTTATAATATTCTTTGTGCTATAGTGATCTAGCAATTGCTGATTTGAAGAAAAGCCTGAAAAGTCCTATGACGGTGGTTGGGAAATAGAAGTTTTGGGCAGCCGAGGCAAGGAGAGTGCAGGGAACACTGCTGTGCAGTTGGCTCCACTGCCATTGTGAATGTGCCTATCACCATAGCAGCAGTAACAGTTATATGAAGAATTGTCACCATTGTAGAAGCAGCCTGTGTGAATCACTGGTCTTATTCAGAGCAGCAATTTAACCATTCCTTTGTGGTTACCCCTATTATACTACATATGTACATCTCTGGTTGTACTCAAAAGTAAAATAAAAAGCTCTCACCCTTGTCATTACTTATTGGGATTTTCTTTTAAAAGCACATGCCACACAATGGAATTTATGTAGCAAAGTACTGAAAATGTCTGGAAAGTGTCCAGGCTCCTATGGTGTTATGCCTCTCACCAATGAGATAATTATGGTCATACACCTGCATTAGCAACATCTCCATCTTACATCTCATCCATAAGAAAGCCCTCTGGCAAGCCAGCGCTCTCACTGCCATAATGAGGTGCCCACTGGTTAATCAGTTTTTATAACATGAAAACCTTCTGGGTTACGAATTGCTACTAATGTATTAGATACTTTCAGAGGGTCAGTGTGGACTGGCTTCATAGCAAATATGCTGCTTTTGTGAAGTTTGGAAATGCCACATATTAATCTAAAAAAACTGCTTCTGCCCATGTTGGGGAAAGAGGAGAAAAAGGAGCCAAGACACATATGTAGAGACTGGGGTTAAAAACAGACTGCAGCTTTATTGCTAGTTATCAGGCCGGACCTTGCCAAACTGCAGCAATCCAAACACTGTAGGGTCTCTGACTAAGTATTAGGAATTACAGTGGGAGGAGAACAGCCCATGGCTATACTAGATGATGAATCCATGACTGCTTCCTTTAATCATCAGCTGGGATGCATGCGTGCCTTTCTTATGCAACAGTCCCTAGGCCTCCAACTCCGCAATACCCTTTAAGAAGGTCTCTCCTGAAAGGTTATAACAGTTTTGTCCCATGTCCCTCACCAATGTCTGTCCTAGCAAAGGAGGCAAGAAGGGCCACATGTGGACACAGGAGTCCCAGTATGGGAGTTAATCATGGCCAGCCACTTGACCCCTGTCAACCTCAAGCAAGAATACACTTTTTCCTGAGGGCAGCGTCAACCATGGCAGTGGGGATATTATCTGGCCTCTCTACTAGCCTTCCTTATGTGTCCAAGTGTTTTATTTACCTTTAATAACTGAACGAATATTTAAGGTCCTTGCTAGGAGCTATGATTAGTTTGGCTGATTACATTCTTAACTGAATTAGTATACTTCAAGACGTTCCTAGTCTGCTACCCAAAATTTAATCTTTGATCTCTGATCTCTTAGCACCATTACCCAGTCGAAGGTTGGTGCCATGCTATCTTTCAGAGTGCATGGTTTGTTTTCCTCCCTGTCAGCAATGTGGACATACTCTAAACAGAGAGAAGAGTGAATTATGTTTGGGAACAGAATGGATGAACGCTTTTCAAAGTAACAGACTCTGACCTTCTTCTTTTTCTTATCTATAAAAGAAGAACTCTGTTCAGGATGCCAGCTTGTTTGTGAGTCTTGAGTACTCGGACGATCTAGCCTCAAGCATGATAATTCTTCCTAAAATTGTATGCTCTGTCAGCAAAAGCCTTGAGTAAGTCTTCTCTCTCCCAGATTGATCTTGGAGAAGGGGAGGATTGTGCTGGGTTTTAGCAAACTCCCCTAACATTATGATCTCTTCTGTACGACTGCTAAGACAGACAGGGCCAGCCCGAGGTTTTTTGCGCCCTAGGCGGGGCTACCTTTGGGTGCCCCCTCCCACGCGTGCCCAATTACATGGCAGTTGCCAACCTCCAGGCGGGGCCTGGAGACAAGGAAGTCCCTGCCCTCTCCGCTGAGGCGGCCCCCTCCGTCCTCTGGACCGGCTTTTGGGCAGAGCTTGGAGATGCCTGGTGGCTACTGAGACCGGCCTGCCCCCTCCCACCCCCCATGCTCTGCTCGCTGCTGCTGCTGTCCTCTCCTCCCGGTGGGCAGCTCTGAGGCCCCATCCCCACCACCCCAGCGCTGCAGCCTGACTCGCCTTCCTTCCTCTGCTGGGCAGCCGGCGTGCTCCTGGCCCAGAGAGGCACCTCCTCAACACAGCTGCCCGCAAAGTTTACCTTCTCGGCAGCGCTTCCCAGCAGGTGCGGTGGCGGGCGGCGCATTTCCCACTCCAGGGGAGAGGGGGCAAGAGAGTCCTCCTCCTCCTCCTCCATCTTGGGGGGGCACCTTCTCTGAAGAAGGCCGGAGACGACCCCGGCTCTCCTCCCCACATTGCCCTGTGTCCCCCCCCGAAAGTGCTGCCACCGTTGGCCCCTACAATAGGCTGGCCGGGCAGAGGACCCTGCGGCGCAGCACCCCCTCCCCAGCTTTTCTCTCCCTCCTGTCTGCCTGGGCTTTATGGGCAGGGAGCTGCTGCTGTCTGCCGGCCTCCCTCCCGCCATAAACACCACCATTGATGCTGCTGGCGAGCTGCAGCTGCGAAGAGCGAGCTGGGGGGGAGAGGGGGGTGCATTGCCTGCAGAAACAGCTGCTGGGGACAGGGGGGGCAAGGCGGGAAGAAACTCTCCGGGCACACCAGCCGCCTCCCCCCCCCGTGCCCCAGCCAGGCGTTCTTTACTGGTGGTGGCAGCAGGGAGTCCCTCCTGGCTGCTGCCATGCTGCCCCCACCTCCTCCCCCCCGAGGGCGGAGGGTGGGTGGGTGAGCTGTGCCGCCGCCTCCTTCACCCCAGGCAGGCGCTCTGTACTGGTAGCGGTGGCAGGGAGGCGGCAGTGTGCCTTTCGGGGGGGTCAGGGTGCCATTTGGTGCCCCTGAGGGCCGGCACGCCTTAGGCGAGTGCCTAGTTTGCCTAGTGGGCAAGCTGGCCCTGAAGACAGACCACTTATAGGATACGCAGTTGACAAGATACATACCATTCCTAGGATTGCCAGGTCTGGGCTGGAAAATACCTGGAGACTTTGGGGGTGGATCCAGGAGAGGGCGGGGTTTGGGGAGGGGCCTCAGTATAGTACAGTGCCATAGAGTCCACCCTCCAGAGCAGCCATTTTCTCCAGGGGAGCTGATCTCTGTCAGCTGGAGATCAGCTTTAAAAGCGGGAGATCACCTGGCCCCAGTCCAAGCAACGCTCCTTCTAAGCTGTGGAATATTGTGAGCAAAAATTCTACTTTGTTAGCTACTGGCATTAAAGTTGCGAGTGCGCAATTTGGCTACTGCATAAATTAGTCTGCTCTAGAGTAAAAAATGTGTGAGCTGGAGGCTAAAAAACTGTGAGCTCGCTCACACTAACTCAGCTTAGAGGGAACCCTGTTGCAAAGCTCTCTCCATTATGTTTCAAAACTCAAAAAAAATTTCACTCCTTAAATTCCTTATTCTACTCCTCCAAGAAGGACTCTATATAGGACCATGCCCTACACAAAGGATTCTACTTAGAACTCTACTCATTCACTGGTTTTGAAAGAAAGTCTAGTGATTTTTTTTTTTTAGCTTAAAATTTTGTATGGCTTAAACATTATGTTAGAAAGCTATTACATTTTTTTTGACACTTTGGGCAGGAAGGTCAAAATAATGTCTCCCTGTTGTCTGAAACATCGTTTTTAAAAATATACAGTTATTATTATTACACGCACATACAATTACCTTTTGTGCTGTTGGCTTAAGTAAACATTAGGTAGCGGTAAAAACACAGAAGCTAAATTGCATCCAAATTTATGAGTTTTCTATTTTATGTGATTGCTGGGCTCAGCCATCTATGCATAATACTGGAAAGCAGTTAACGGAAAAAAACAGGCTATGCTGGGAATACACACAATTCATCACAAAGATAAAAAAGATGAATGTACTACACATTTAAGATTTCTGGGCCCACTCAAATCCATCCTGACTTTATAAGGTAGTCTAGAAAAATCTTAAGCAGCAATTTTAACAAGGACTAATGTATGCTTTAGCAATTCCCAGTGAATCTGTAGTCAAGGGTGGCACGGATGATGCAGCACAAATATGAGAACTGCGCCATACTTTACAAAGTAAACCCAACTACACTGTATACCCTAGAGTTTACTCCTATTCACAGAAGCCTAATTCACAGTAGGTCAGCTGGTGACTTTAGGGATAGAGGAGGAACATGCATGGAAACCAGTTCTTCAGCTAAAGAATTATCTTTGCTTCAGATGGTCAGAGTGATGTAACCTTTCCAGATCGGACTTGCTCACTGGTAAGGTTGCCAGGTCGTCCCCCCCAGCCACCAGCTGGGAATGGAGGGTTGCCAAAATCCAG
The DNA here is from genome assembly GCA_029375565.1 of Gekko gecko. Classification (NCBI taxonomy): domain Eukaryota; kingdom Metazoa; phylum Chordata; class Lepidosauria; order Squamata; family Gekkonidae; genus Gekko; species Gekko gecko. The sequence continues at coordinate 296,842,409 of JAPDNY010000001.1, read as the reverse complement.
GTTGAGAAACTCCTGGAAATTTGGGGATGGAGCCTGGGGGGGACAGGGACCACGGTAGGGTACAATGCCATAGAGTCCACCTTCTAAAGCACCCATTTTCTCCAGGGGAACTGACTTCTTTAACCTGGAGACGAGCTGTAATTCTCGGGGATCCCCAGGTCCCACCTGGAGGCTGGCATCCCTGCTTACTGGCCTGAGCAACTAGCAGGCCTGCTTGGACTAACTCGACTGCCTTCACATTGCTTCTCCTTTGTTTGGCCATCACTTGCAAAGGGACTTTGAACCTACAGATATGCCTCCCTCACATGGAAAACACTAGTGTACACAGAGCAATCAGGTTTGCTGTTGAAAAGTGCATTTGCTGTGACCACTAAATGAGTGGTGTTGTGAAACAGAAGTCTTATGATACCAGGATACTTTCTCTTACAACAGAGCCCTATGTATTTTTATTCCATAATAAGTCTTATTGAATTGAATGGGACTTACAAGTAAGTTTACTTGGGATTATAGTTTAGTATTTTTTTTTCTGGCTAATGGTGCAAGGATTAACAGCCTTGGGAGCTAAAGCATGAATGTTGAAAGACTGATGGTATACAGCAGCCACCTACGCATAACCTATTTTTAATCTGGCTTTAGTGCCAGCGGGTTGTTAGGGTAACCACCTCAGTTTTCCTAGTCTATAGATACTCTTTATTTTGGTGAAGTCCTTCCATACTAGTGTGTATGGAGACCAGATCAAACAAAACAGCTCTTCTCAATTTATTGCATCTCCTGAGTTTATTTAGTATTTATTGGCCTCCAGGGTGATTTTTCAAAATGGAGAAATTGTCTCCCATGATTTCAGAGCAATAACTACTATGACACTACAAGATTAATAGCTAGGATCGTGTAACATTACCATCACCTGTTTTTAAGGCGATGTAACAGAAGAGTGCTAAGGATATAAATCTTGGGCATAGCTACCACATCCTGCTTCGATGATGTTGTAATTTGACATCTTAATAGCAACACAGCTGATTAAATACTGTATTTATATAAAGGGAATGGCTGCCCTGATCCTCAGACAGTGCCCACAGTAGCACAGGAGAATTTTGGGAAAGGATTTTAGTTTTTGTTGTCTTTTCATTTATACAAAAACAAATCACTATACTCTAGAGTCTAGCACTGAGCATTTAAAAAAGAACCATAATTAAACAGCTTAGTAGCATTGCAGTCACTGTTCCCAATTCATGCAACTTCATCTACCTCTCACACCAGATCTCAAGCCAGGCTCAGACCAAAGTCCAAGATCACTACTCCTCTAGTTGGCTCCATAACCAATTGTTTCATTACACAGTCATCTGTGATGTCTATGAAACTCATTTCTATAGTACACATTTCTCAAATACACATCGGTGCCATCAATGTAAGGGTAGTTGATATTACCCAGTATTACAGCATTTTACCCTTTAGTCACCTGCCTTATTTCATGCTTCTTCTTGAAATCAGGGTTGTGGATTTGATTAGGTGGGATTTTAAACTAACCCTTAGATTAATTATCTCCTAAGATATAGGAGGGGGGAAGCTTAGCTGTGGTGATAAAATGCAAGTTAGCAGGGAGAAACTAATGAAAGCTGGTGCAACTTTCACTAGTTCTAAGATGGTACAATGTTATTCCAACTGGAAAATCCCATTGTTTCTGGGATAAATTTATAACCCAATGACTTTGTTGATCAAGGAAATGATAAATGGTAATTAATTTTTCTTTGGGGATATCATGCACCAAACTATAATGACAATGTCCTTAAAGGTCAACTGTGAGAGCCAGTAACTGAGTTGCTGCAAGAAAAGTGCATCTGCAGGTACAGGTCAAGTTAATTAAGATTTCCCTCTGTGCTGGATTGTGCCCATAGCCAATAATAAAGACAGCACTGCTGCTCCTAATATCTATGAATTTCATTAGCTTCCTGCCCAAAATCACCAACATCTAAATGAATTCTGCTTAATTATTAGAAAGTAAAGGGAAATCCTTACATTTGCCAGTGATGGTGGGAACACAGAACTAATGTTTCTTTGTTAAGGCTGTGTCAAAACTTAATTTAAAATATAATTTTTAGTATTATAAGCTAGTTGACAATCTTTCGGATAACACTGTACTAGCAAGACCCTTGCCATTGACCTGACTGGGACCAACTGCCCTTTGAGATCTCACACCTGCAGTAGCCATTCCACTTGGCCATTATGCAACAATTACATAAGTTATTTAAGGATCAACAGTAGCATTTGCTTCTCTCTCTAATAATACCAATAATTAAACTAACACTGGAGCAAAGCAGGTATCAGGAATGTTGTCTTCAGCACCACGAGAGGAAAGAGGTAGGTGTGTACTCTCAACAAAGGAATTCTTTCATTTGTAATACCTCTTTATGCACATTATAACACAGGGCTGCCAAGGCCCTGGTTAGGGCAGGGGGCCCCCATCCCCTTTGCTCCTGTTGCCAGCTGTCATTCTGAGAGGTGTATGTGGGGGAAGTTAATGCTGGCTATAGAATCAAATCACTACTGGTAAAAAGATGGAAGTGACATAGTTTAGCTCTAGAAATTGCCAGAAACTCAATGGTAAAACCCATATCCCCACCAATATCCTCACCCACAACCCTATTGCCAGTTACTAAGCACAGCCCTGCAACCTTAATTCCACATCTAGTCCTCTTTTTGTTCAAAGCTAAACGTTGAATGCACAGCTCTGATTTGGATCCATTTGAAGATCTAAATATTTGCACAAATATCTGAGGTCAATATACAGTAAGGCAGAACTAACCACCAAAGAAAGGACTGCGGTTTGCATATTTGTATGCAGAAAAGGGTTTCGTCCGCTGGTATTTTCTTTTCTGAATGACAAAGTTGGCTTTGTACATTAGAAATGAACATTTTAGATTCCACATGTTTCACCACATGCATTATTTGCAAATTTAAAATTCTGTGTGAGTACAAGGTTTCTGGAGAGCTGCCTACTAAATTTCTCAGTTCCATTAACTCTCTTTCACTACTGACTATCACTCTCACTATCTGTTTGCACTTTATATGTTATGCGGCACAGGGTTTTTTGTTCGTATCCCCCCTTTATCTATCGCTGCTAAATCTGATGGTAAACTATGTTGACTTGATTGTGAAAAGACCTATGTTATCCCCAAGGATTTGTCATTTTATTCCAGAATTAGTTTATGAATTGGCTGTGAATGGAATGAGTTTTTAAATCAGTTGGGGAAGACCTGAGCCTTTTTTTTTGTGATCTGGAGAAGCTGCCTTTAACATAAATTATGCACTTCTGCTGCAGATTGATACAACTATCCCTAATATTAACATGTGGTTTTTCAAATTCAGTCAAGAGGTGTTGGTACAGTCACTGCAGTACCAGTTTGCACCACTGACTTGTCTAATATACGATGGTAACATGGCCACAATTGTGGCTGTGGTGCACTTAAAACTGCTTGAGAACAACCATCAAATAACTATAATAATTCTGTGATCACAAGAGCAGGACCTTTAAAAATTAGCTATGCAGTAGCTTCCCCAAGGATGGAGTGATATCTAAATAACCCCACCATATGGATGGGAGAAGAACTACATGGTTCCCAACCACAGAATCTACATCTTGCTAGAAGACAGGTGGTGGTAATGCCAATTCCATGGGAAAGACCAATGGGATTAGTTCCCATGACTTGTAAATCATGTCATTTAAGCATCATTATAGCTGCACATGAATAGTTTGCAAAGCATCCACATGATTAGGAAGGCACTGCTTTTTGGTTAGTAACTCCAGCATGGCTGGGGTACACTGTTTAAATGCAGCACTTAATAGCTTTCAAACCTCTGAGAGTTATATAAAGTGGTTAGAAGAGGAGGCATAAAATATACTTTCATGTATTTATTATCAATGTATCTAATTGTCAACATGGCCCCATCTGTGGATATTTACATCCAGAGATTAGAGCCATGGACAGACAAGATAGATCTTTCTACAAACCAGAGAAAAACCTCAGGTTTTTAGAGAAATCTGAAATCTAAAAAAAATAAAAATACATTAATGGGTTAAAAAGATCCAAAGTATCAGAAGCAGAGCTTCTACCTTTAAGAAAGAAATGGATTCAGTGTCTGTTGCTAGGCAACCACACAGTACTGCCAGCCTTCAAACCTTAGTTTTGATCAGTAAAGGCAGGGGAAAGGGGGCAGGGCTCATTCAAGGGCTGTTTTGGCCAATGAAGGAGGACACATGGTTCCAGACCTAGCAACAAGTAACTTGCTACCACCTGAACAGCATGACTCACCCAGGACTAGTTGCTTGCTACTATTCAACAGCAGCCACACCATGAAAGCTAGTGAAGTGTAGTGGCTAGAGTTTTGGACTAAGATGTGGTAGACCTAGGTTTGAATCCCCATTCTGCTACGGAAGCTCAATGAATGATCTTGGGTCAGTTATACATTCTCAACCTAATCTACCTCACAGGGTTGTTGTGTGGATAAAAAGGAGAGGAAAACAATATAGGCTGCTTTGGGTCTCTATTGATGAGAAACATGGGGAATAAATTAAGTAGATAAATAATAAATATAGCTGCAGATAAGGAGTCAGATAAAAGTGCATGGGTGGAAAGTAGAGAAGGAGGCATGGAAAGGTGAAGATATGGGGGTTGCCAGGAGGAGGAAAAGAGGAAACAATGTAGGGAGAGAGATACAGGGGAAAGTGCCACAAGTCCTTGAGCTATCCCTATGGCACAACTGGGCCCAGCTGAACATCTGGCTCTGCACAAATGGACCCAGTCCAGTGGTTGGAACAAACCAGAGTTTTTCCAGGGATAGGCTACCAGGGGGAGGGAAGGAGGGAAAGCTGAAGACAGGGGGCAGATAAAGGCATATCGACTGGTGGGTGTGAAGGACAGAAGTAAGCAGGAAGAGGGGAGAGGCTATGGGGCTTCCAGAGAAGGGAAAGAGGAAACAGCAGGGGATATTATCCTCCCCACCAGTTCTTTTAGATCCCGCTTGTTCTTTTCTAATAATCTGCATGATAAATGTGTGCCTCCGATAAAAGAATATGGTTTCAAGAGTAGAAAGATACTGAAGATTCTATAGAAGAAGAAGTGGAACAACGGAAATAAGCACAAGGACTGTAAACATAGGGATAGTTAAACATTTTCTTGCATGCCAAATGTAGCAAATAATGCTGCCTGGGATTAGAAAAGATTTAGACAGGCTTTATAACTGTTTATGATAGTGAGCCAAACTAATGGCTTGTCAGATACACAAGCAGTTTTTTCTAAGCATTGCTAGGACAGAAGTGATCCACGCTTTCATTAACTTGTGTATTACAAGTAAATGCTAAGTGTGAAGAACTAGCAATAACTAGTGGTACTAGATTTGAAACCTTCAAACCTTATGCAGATGGTCTTTGTGCACACAAAGCATGTGTGAGGGGGCAGAACTGCACAAACCCAGCCAACATGCACTGGAGGTCCCATTTCAACAGGAGCCCATGTGCATGCACCCCAATGCTTTTTGGGATGTGCATGTCATTTATACAATGTAGTGCTCAGTCTAAGACTTTGGAGCATTAAGTGGAGTCAACAAAGATCCAGTAGGTATGGTTCTGCATGCTCTCCCCCAATGGATACATGCAAAGACTATTGAGAGCCAGCCTACCGTAGCGGTTAGTGTCGGACTAGGATCTGTGAGATCTAGGTTTGAATTCCACTCTGCCATGGAAGCTTGTTGGATGACCTTGGGCCAGTCACTCATGCTCAGCCTATCCTACTTTGCATGGTAGTTGTGAGGATAAAATGGCTAAGATTTAAAATGAAAAGCATCTTTGAAAGCAGTTGGGAGAGGGGCACAATAAAAGCTCCTCACTTACTTAGTTTTTCATTTCTGACATCTGGACTCATAACATGTGAGAAGCGGGGAGAAACAACAGGCCACAGAGTGTGCCTATGAAACAAAAGAAACAATGGGTGATTTCCCACTACAGCTGCCTCGGGGTTGTGCCGCCGTTTGCCCCGATAAAATTCGTCAATTTCACACCCGAAGCCGCGGGGCTGCATTTTGACCCGCGGTTTCGCCCGATTTCCTGATCCTGTTTTTTGAGGATTACAAAACTGCGGGGGAAATCAGGCGAAGCCATGGGTCAAAATGCAGCCCCGTGGCTTCGGGTGTGAAATTGACAAATAATATCGGGGCAAACGGCGGCGCAACCCCAAGGCAGCTGTAGTGGGAAATCACCTATAGTTTTGGCTACAGAGAGATCTGGGAGTTTTTGCTTAATGCTTTCTGATAAACATATGGGTATGGTAGTTAGAAATGCACTTCAAATGCACTTTACCAGCATCAATTGTTAATGCCGAATCATATTTTTGTAACCTCCAGACTTGACTACTAGAAAACAATGCACGTTGGGCAGCCCTTGAAGGTTACCTGGAAGCTTCCATTAGTGATATGCATAGTCATAATTTTGCATGAATAGATGAAAGGTATTTTGTATGAATAAGTGAAATGTGAGTATTTATCAGCTTCCGTATGCATGAACAGAAAAATGGATTTTTGAAGGTATGCATTTGAGTATAGACAATGCACTAATGGCAACTGTGTGTATTAGGAAGGTTGTGGGTTGTGTATGCCACCATTATGCATAGTTGGAGTCCTAAAAATGAATGACTGAAAATGGCTATTACCTTTGGATGATGTGTTACTGCATTTTTCTAAGCTGCCTTGAACATGGGAAAGAGCGTGTAGAAAATTATAAAAATAAAAACAATCTGTGCCTTTTTTGGAAAAAAGAAAATCAGAGAACACGGTGATACAAGTTCACCCCAAACTGACTATCTAAGAAGCTTGTATGGATTCCTTTTGTTTCTTTTTAAAATCCATGTTAACCCCCAGAGCATTTATACTCCCTTCTCCATAAGCAGTTTGATTTTCTTGTTCTTGTACCTGCTGCTATGCCAAGCCATGCATGCGTCGTTCTTGTAATCCTTCTTTTCAAATCAGCTTCTCATATCCTTTAATCAATTACTTGGCAGTTCTATAAATCATCTCCAGTTTCTCTGCAAACTTTGGTTCTCAGGTGCCATTAAGCTACTGTTTAGAGAGAGCTTTCTTGCATTTACATGGGAAGATTATTAATATTTTTATAGGTGAACCATTCCATTTTGTAAACTGGCTATTCTAACTTGTAAAGCACGGGGGTGGGGGCAATTTTCAGGATGGTAGGTTTGTATTACTGCTTATGTAAAGACTTACATATTCAGTGTATTAATACTGAATATGTACACCACCTAAAATAACACCAGTAATGGCATGCCAGTTAGGACCAAACAAAGGATCTTACTTAATGTTTAGCATTCCTCACTTTAGTCCCCCCCCTTTTGGTGGGTACAGAGCCGTAGCAAAGAAACTTTGTGTCACAAGCTTTGATTCCTATTAAGTTTTCTGTTAGGTGTTTCTCAGAATAGCAGAACTGAGAAAGTCCTCCACACACGATCCCAGAGAACTGAAAATAAGTGCAAGTTGGGGAAGACAGTAGATGGCTGGATGTAGAGCATTTTGTGTTTTTCAGGACAGGAAACCATGCCTTATGTATTTTTAAACTCTCTTCTTTCCTGTTGAAATTGTATTTATGTTTATGAATTTCAATGGCTTCCTTGTGTAATCTGGCATGGTAATTGGATGTGTTGTCCAGCCTTTCAGTGTCTTGGAATAAGATACTGTGTCCTGTTTGAGTTAGGCTATGTTCAGCCACTGCTGAACAAGAAGAGAGTTTAAAAATATATAGGGTATGGTTTTCTGTTCTGAAAAACACAAAATGCTCTACATCTTACAATAGCACTGAAGATAAGATTAGAATTTCAACAGCCAATCCATATGCAAAAGAACCTCCTCAGGGAAGCTCCTCCATTAACATGTCACAGCCTGGGGAACTCCTACAAGATAATGGCTCAGCCCTACCCCACCTTCCTGAGTAGATATAAATTACCTGGCCTACCATTTTTCTTCTCACCTTGACACAGAGGTATCTTTCCGTGTTATACTTCTGAGGATGCCAGTCATAGCTGCAGGCAGAATGTCAGATCCTACAATGCCAAGACTGTAGCCATACAGCCCCAAAATCAACAACAACTAATTGTATTAATTCTCTAGACAAACTTCACCTCACAATATACTCATTTAGCCCATTCTGTCCTTCAAATTATGATTACCTATTACACAATCCCCCCCCAACTTTCCTCACTAATAGAATGAGTTTACTGTAGGGATACCTAACAGTATAATCATTTCTAACTCAGCTAGGAAGATAAATAACAGAAGAAAAAAACAGCAAATTCAGCTTTTCTTGAACTTCCAGTCAGCTACAGGCTTTCCATTGCTTGTCAAGTAATCAGACAAAACGCCTCCAGCCAATACCCTGTTTTCAGTGCCACATGACACTCTGTAACTACCTGGGAACAAAACAATGTCGGGCTTTCTACTTCCTCTGTCTTTTTATATTTTTATGAAACTGCATTACCAGGAGCACTCAGAGAACTCCAGAAATGTTACCACACGCAGTCAGCATTCAGATTTGAAGCACAGGGATATCGTTATTTACAAAGCATTAGCTTAATAAACATTTCTGTTTATTCTCCTGGAAGCAGACCGATGACCTTTGAAAAGCAGCAGCGTCCTCTCTTCTCAGCAAGCCGCTGTGCTATAGAATACATAAGGTATCCTTTAAAATAATCCTACCCAATTTGTACAAAAAGAATCCTCAGGACACAATAAGGCACAAATGTCAAACATAAGACTCACGCAGGACAGAATTGGATTCCACTGTTCTGTGGTACTGGCGTACATGTATACATGGCTGACATGTGAAGACTATTTTCCATGTGAGAGCTAGTCATATATATTTCTGCCTTCAGTGAACACTTTCCCACATCATTCTCCAGCACAGTTGCCGCACAAACCCAGTGTTTTGTACATCACCATATGTACAAAACGTCATAAGAACAAACTTTTTTGGGGGTATTTTTGCTTTTGTGTGTGTGCATCTGTGCCCGTGCCTGGAAGTCATGGTGATCTCTGGCGACTCCTACTGGGACACAGAGGATGTTGAGAGAAGTGGCTTGATAGCTTGCCACTGGCCTCCTGGCCCTGGTATTCTCTGGAGGTCACCCATCCAAATACTTGCCAGGGTCAGCCCTGCTTAACTTCTGAATCTAATGAGACTGGGCTTGCCTGGGCTATCCAGGTGAGGGTAGAACAAACACCCTTCCTGAGGCTGCACACTTTGCAGAAGAAGCCAAATAGCCTCTAGGGATATGCATTCGGCTTTCCCGAACTGAAAAAAATACAGAATAAATACATTATCGGTATTTATCCTGTATTTTTTCAGTTTGGGAAAGCCGAATGCACATCCCTAGAGGCTATTTGGCTTCTTCTGCAAAGTGTGCAGCCTCAGGAAGGGTATAAAATTTATCGGTATTTTTAAATTCAAATGCAAATTCTGGAAACTTTTCGGCTTCCGAATACAGGTTCCCGAATTTGTTCAGTTTTTTTGGATTTCGGGTAGCTGAAAACTGACTTCCCTGGGGCTGCAGCTTCCCTAGTCAATTTGACTCCCCGCCTTCTTTTTCCCCCTCCCCCCTCCAAGCTTCTTGCCACTGTGGAGAAGCTCAGGGGGAGGGAAGAGGTATGCTGGGACGGCTGGGAAAGCACAGATCAGGCATGGAAACATGCCTGGGCTCCTTGCCTGCCCCTCTCCAGTTGCCCCACAGCCACGGGGCCCCTGGAGAAGCACAGGCAGGGAACCCAGGTACGTTTAGATGCCTTTCTTTCCCTCCCTGAGAGCTTCTCTAGCTACCCTGGGTCAGCTAGAGAAGGGGAGGCAGGGACAGAAGCCTTTCCTTTGTCATTTTCATTCCCCTGGCCAGTCTGCTGTTCGGTTTAAATGGCAGGGAGTGAAATTGACAAAGAAAGCTGGACTGGCTTCCAGAGGGAAAGAAGGCATTTTTACATGCCTCCCTTCCCTCCTGTTGGGTGTATTAGACCTGAATATATATTTGAGAATACCGAATATTTCCCCAGTCCTGATAGTTTACTGGTACTGGACTGGGGATATTTGGCATATACCGATATTTTTTGGGTCTGATATACCTGAAGCCGAAAAATATCGACTTTTTTTTTGCACACCCCTAATAGTCAGGGACCATTCAGCTCTCATCCAAAAGACTTTTCCTACAATTACTAATCTTCCAGGGGAGCAACCTTGTTAGTCTGTTGCACCAGAAATACAGAGTAGTCATCTGGCGCCTTAAAGACTAACAATAATGTTGTCTTTTTGGAATGAGCTTTCATGGTCTACAAGCCTACTAAGCAGTGGTTTCCAACAGGTAACATGGTGTAGTGGGTTAACAGTGGCGAGCTCTAATCTGGAGAACTGGGTTTGATTCCTCACCCCTCCCTATGAAACCTGCTAGGTGACCTTGGGCCAGTCACAGTTCTCTCAGAACTTTCTCAGTCCCAACTATCTCACAAGGTACTTGTTCTGGGGGGAAGAAAGAGAATGTGACTGTAAGCCGTTTTGAGACTCCTTGGGGTAAAGAAAAATGGAGAATAAAAACCTACTCTTCTTCTTCTTGTGAACAACTGCTACTCCAAGGGCTTTTGCTGAGTGGCTCATGGATTCCCAAGAAAAGATTGTGAAAAGATTGGCTCAAGGCTTTTCTTTTTAATTTATTTTTATTTCATAGGACTTTCCTCTGTCCTGCTTAGTTGGTAGTTCCGTTTTTTGTGATCTTCCTACTCCATGTCATGTTTCTTTTCTTTTCTTGCCATCAAGTCACAGCTGACTTATGTGACTCCATAGGGTTTTTAAGACAAGAGATGCTCAGAGTTGGCTTGCCATTGCCTGCCTCTGCATAGAGGCCCTGGACTTCCTTGGTGGTCTCCCATCCAAATACTAACTGAGGACTACTTAGCTTCCAAGATCTGAAGAGACTGGACTATGCAGGTCAGAGTGTTTTTTTTCTAGGGCGGAACTAAAGGTAGTAATGAGCTGAGAAAGGGAGTGGGTGGGGGGAGAGACATAGCTGAGGATAATTTTCATTACTCACAAGTAGCTCTCATTGAAGACAAGCTTGGTGACTTTTGCACTAAAGTATCTGAGGAAATGGGGTCTAGAGGAGGAAAGTTTAGCCCAGAGTCAAGAAGAAATATTGTTAGTCTTAAAGAGCCACATGACTACTTTTTTTAATTTTTACTTCTTATGAAAGAATTCCATGATTCCCTGGTACAGAGTTTCAAGACTGCTAATGTATGACAATCAGAAGATTTTGCTGGCACTCTTCGCAAAAGTCCACCAAACTTCCCAATCTGTGATAGGATGCCATTTAAGAACAACTTACTGCATACTGCCAGTGGCTGCAGGGTAGAATTTAAAGCAGACATGATGGCTTTAACAAGTGTATTAGTGCTCCCTCATGGATTTTCCAAGTAATTTTCAAGTAAAACGTTGAAGTTTTTTCTTCCTTTCTTCTGGGCTTTGTACTTACATTTTGTCAAGTTCAGAAACAATGCCTATCTGTACAGCCTTTGACAGCCAGGGTGGTATAGTGGTTAAAGTATCAGACTAGGATCTCCAGAAACCCAAATTTGAACCCCTACTCTGCCATGGAAGCTTGTTGGGTGACCTTGGGCCAATCATATCCTCTCAGCCTAACCTACCTCATAGGGCTGTTATGAGGATAAAATGGGGGAGAGGAGAATGATGAAAGCCACTTTGTGTCCCCCCACTGGGGGGCAAGGCAGGATTGAAATAAAGGAAGTAAATAAATAAAGAGTGTGAATCATGTGTGCAAATTGATATATGTCAAGGAGAAGTAGGGTTGCCAGGTATTACCTGGCTGCTGGTGGGGGGGAGGGGAGGTCTGTGTCTCGCTCCCAGAAGTGATGTCAACACGCAGGGCATGTTGTGGGAGGATGCTCTATCATTCGAGGAAAAACCATAGAGTTTTCCCTCAAATGACAGAGCGTTCCCTCGCAACATGCCCTGCACGATGACATCAGCTCTGGGTGACATCACTGCACCAGGCACATTGGCGCAAACGTGGCACCTTGAGGGTGGGGTTCCCACTGCCGGCCGAATCCGGGCTGGTGGATCAGGGGCCCTGAAAGTGGGCAAACCCCCACCCCCAGCGGGGGAGTGGCAACCCTAAGGAGAAGCAGCTGCTGTCCATGGCCGTAAGAAAAACAACACAGGCACTATTACTGAGCTTTGTGAGCTGACTTGTCAAGCAGTTGGTGGGCTTGTTCAAACAGTTGTTCTGCATTATGGCTAGGGATTTATTTGGCCAAAATGAAACACTGTTTACTTCTCAAACTCTCTGTCTCTCTTATATTTTGGTCAGGATGTCATGTAAAAACACGGACCTTAGGAAAAGGCCGCATGGCTCAAATAATGTCTGCTCATACACTGAATGCATCAGCTATTGTAGATATACGCACTTCACTGGCACCAATTGTCGGGGAACTTCTCACGCTAGAGACAGAAGCAGCAGGAATAATTCTGAAAAATACTGTGCTCCTCTTCTGAAAGGCGCTGGATCCAGAGTTCAAAAGGAGCTCAAAAAGTTTTCAGTGCCTGATCTTATATCATTTTTCTTGCCTGCACAAAGAATCATCATTGATATAGCCATGTCCGTGGGTCTGTGTGCTTTCCCTTCATACACGTACTAAAGGCTACTGAGTCTAACTTTACACACCCCTGCTCCCGAGCAATCTCTTCCCGAGCGTCAAAGATGCCATTATAAAAATTAAAAGGCAGCGCTTTCATAGAAGAAATCTGAAAAGGAACACTTTCTACATTTAGAAAATATACCTCTGTGTGACTAGGAAGCCTACAGTAAGCCAGCAGGATACAGAGAGGTGAAGGGGGGAAAGTTAGTACAGTCATCCTTGAAAGCTGATTTATCTGTAAGGTTGTGCACAAAAGAAGCTCAGGTACCTGGAATTTTTTAAACAGTGGTTTAACTGCAAAAACGCTACTTTCAGCAGAAACACATACAAAAAAAAAATTAAAACCCCTGTGACAAAAATAAAGCGATGCGTGAAACCAAAGACACAGGCAAAACAAATAAAGATGCCATGGTAAACTAAAACTGCACTTCAGAAGGAGGAGAGACTAGAAAGTAGTGTTGAAACGCTGCCACATGAAAGGGAGAGTGGAAAAGGTGAGGTGGCGGCAGCAGCAAAAGCCAAGAAATGAAAGCCATCTTTTAAACATTTAAATCACCACCAGAGGAAAGAGGAGGGAATCAGCAATCTTGAATGTACAATGTTGGCTGCACAGTAGTTCTCCATGTCGATTTACTCCTATGCAGAAAAAATCTATACAAGTTCTTTGTGCCACTGGCTGATAATCATCCCAAAGGGTCATGTTGTTTTCTTTTTCTTACTCAATATCTCCATTCCTAAACTGTCATTTGTTACTATTAGGTCCATTAAGTTAATGTAGGGTCACTTCCAACCTTATTTCCTGGGAACCTCTAAGATGTGTATTTTTCCCCAGGGTGCTCTGCTAAATTAGAATCCCCAGGTCATTTTGTAAGACCCTGGCCAATATGGTCCTCGTCATGGCAGCACTGTCTTAACTGAGGTGTGATTATATATAAAAGTGCTGCATTGATGGGCGCCTCGTACATGACTTGTTTCTTCCATTGCTACCAAAATGCACACTGCTCTCACAGTGCTGAGGTAACACTGGAATAGATTATTCATCTGTAAGTGTTATATAGGAGCCAGGTTTACGAGAAACATAGGGCTACACTAGACAAGATGGTGTCTCTGAGGTAGCACTGGGGATGCACCACCATTTTGTAGAGTGACTTCCCAATGGGGCCCCCAAAACAGCTCACATCATTATTCCCCCCTTTTCCATTTTATCCTCACAAAAACTTTGTGAATTAAGTTTGTCTGAGAGTGCGAGACTAGCCCAAAATCACTCGGCAAGCTTCCAGAGCAGAGTGAAGACCCGAACCTGGTTTCCCCAGATCCTAGCCTGACGCTCTAACCACCACACCACACTGGCTCTTCATTATCTATGAAGAAAGAGCAGCATTACTCAGTCTGCATGATGAAATCTGTTGCGCTGGAAAACAGAGTAAAAACCAGTTCAGTTTTATACTAGCAGTCACTATGATGACTACACTTGAGTACTTAGGACTGAGCCACGCTCCCCTTCCCCTGTGGTATAGAGCCCCTTGTCCTCATTCACAGAAAACTGAAAGGGTTTCCACATTACACAGGTGGCACAAGAAGAGTTTGTCCTCTGTCCTTAAAAAAGACTCATAAATTCCCTTGATTACCATTAGGGACCCAAGGGCTCTGCACATCTTAATTGGGGAAACATTTTCCTATTTGAATTACACACGATAATGTCTATGTAGTATAGAAAAGGCCCTGATCTGATTGGCCCAGGCTAGCCTGATCTCGTTAGATCTCAAAAGCTAAGCAGGGTTGTCTGTGGCTAGTAAATGGATGGGAGACCCCCAAGGAATTCCAGGGTAGCTACGCAGAGGAAGGCAATTGCAAATTACCTCTCTTAGTCTCTTGCCTTGAGAATCCTATGGGGTTGCAGTAATTCAGTGGTGACTTGACAGAACTTTTTACTTACACACACACACACATGAAGAGTAGAGGAAAGCATTGTCTTGTAGTAAACCCCACCCAAAACTATAACTATTATACTTGGGAAATAGTTTCAAGTAGGTAGTCACATTGGTCTGTGGTAAAAGAACAAGATTTGACTCCAGTAGCACCTTAAAAACCAACAAGATTTTCATGGCACAAGCTTTCAAGATTCGAAGTACACTTTGTTGGATAGGAAACAGGTCTTCCATCTTTTTCGTGTTTTGGCTTTTTTGTTTAAAGCTTGGGCTGAATTTTGAATCAAAGTTTTAGGAGAAGGCTGCTGTCACATAATAAGATATACAAACTGATGTCCATTGTTAGTGATACATATTGCACTATGATAATGAAGAGTCCAGGGAGTAAGTAAAATAACAGCTTATCTTTTCCCTTATCAAGTTTTGAACAAGATAAGAATACCATCCCACAGCTTCCTTCAGGAGTGGCACCCCACACAAATATGGTGGTCGCTTAATCAGAGGGCCTGGTCTTATGTCTCTGGTCGATAAGGTGTGAAGTTAGCTTGCCACAAATCTTAATCAGCTAAGGCAACTGGCAAATTGATGCGCTGCTGCTGTAATTCTTTTAGCCCAAGGACAACATTTTACTATTGCTGTTCTTAAAACCAGACAGTATTTATAACTCTGATCTGAACTCTTATCTTGGTTAAGGTCAACCGCGCAGCAGAATAACTGTCCAGAGAAGGTAGCCCCTATAAATATATACTAACATCAGCACAACCAGATCAGATATAGCGTAGCTCCTCTCAGTATAACAAGTCTGTAACAGTGCAATCCTTAGCAGAACTGCACCTTTCTGCATCTATGGACTTCACCGGACAGGGCATAATTCTGCTTAAGTGGCTCTGTAAAGCAGCCATTCTATTAACATCTAGTGTCTAGAACTGTACTGATGATTCATGAGTCTTGCTATTCCTGAATACACGTCACTTAAAAAGAAATCTGGGTCCCATTTTTGGTATGCATATTATCATACAATACTAAATCCTCAAAGAGCTATCTCAGGCTAAACTGTTTTACATAAGACAACACGCAGCAAATATGAACTGTGCAACTCTAAATCAGGAACTGGGATCCGACGGTGAAATTACAGGGAAAAAAAATTCTGCATATCTGGTGTTTTCTCTCTGCTGTTATTACGTCCTTCGTGCTTTTCTTTTCATTTGGGGATAAGGAAGCTGGATTTCAAACATTATATTTTAAAGATGGATGTGGGGACGAGGATTCCCCCCCACCCCCTTGTTACCTGGGCTCTGAGGGCTGCGTCCTTTTTAATCCACTTGATCACTGTTTCATAAACCAGCTCTTCCGTTTTCGTGTTCAGGCTGTCGTTGGACATGTAGGAAATGAAGTCGTCCTTTGAGATGTTGAGGATCTCGTCCTGAGTGGCCACCTCGGGGAAGATCTGCAGGGCGTAGGCCTTGGCCATGCTGTATAGCTCGCTGCACTGCATTGCTTCAGCCATGGCTAATATTCCTAAACAGTTGCTAGCAGTCAATTGTTTTTCTAAAAGGAATATGCGGAATACAAAGGGGAAGGGCAGGGGGAAAGAAGAAAGATTGTTTTTTTTAAAAAAAAGAGTCATGTCATTTGTTTGATGACAAGCCCTGTCATTTGCCACAGTTCATCTGAGTGGCTGTCTTGGCCAAGCAGGGTCGGTCCTGGTTAGTACTTGGATGGGAGACCACCAAGGAAGTAGGCAGAGGCAGGCAATGGCAAACCACCTCTGAATGTTGTTGGCCTTGAAAGCCCTACAGGGTTGCCATATGTCAGCTGCAACTATATGTCTGTGTGGGCACCTGGAAGTCATGGCGACCTCTGGGGACTGACCCCTACAGGGGGCCTGGAGGATATTCAGAGAAGTGGTGCACCCGCTTCCTGACTGTTGGTATTCCAAGGAGGTCTCCCATCCAAGTACTTGCCAGAGTCGACCTTGCTTAGCTTCTGAGATCTGACAAGATCAGGCTTGCCTGGACTACCCAGGTCAGGGCACATCAGCTGCAACTTGATGGCACTTTCCACCACCACATTTGGCATATTCCACTAAATATATGGCTTGCATTAAGCACAGTTTTGCAAAACACTCTCTCTGTCCTAGGCTGTACCCACACATTGTTTGCAAAAGGTGTTTTCACTCTGCAGCAGCAACCATTCACAACTGGATTTGCTGGTCCACAGGAAAAAAACCCAGCTGCAAATCACTGCTATAGCACAACATTCATTGCTGTGGGGATGAAGCTCTGGATTTAGCTTCCATGCACTGCCACTGAGAACTTGTTAGGGGACATGGGTAGGAAGGACGTTGTCCGAAGCCTGAAAGGTTGGATCAAATGACCATAGGCCCATCCAAATATTTGCAAAAGAGAAAATTCAACAATGTAAACATAGAAATTAGCACAAAGAACCTTAGATACGATGCCTGTAAAGAGAAAGGACATAGGCTCACAGGAGTAGAGATGGGGATAAAAGAGAGGAATGAATGAATAATCGCTTGTATTCTCTAATTCAAGCCTGCATTAAGCCGATACACAATTAGTTGTGTGCAAGCCATGATTCTGTGGGAGCACAGAAAAAGAGAAAAATGTGTGAGGTGGGAAGAATTCAGTTCCATGAGACACTCAGCTTCTGTGTTTTTAAAAAAGAGTTTCTAATCTTTATACAGTTGTTGAAAAGCAAGTGGGCAACGGCTGCTGCCATCTGAGAAGCTTCAGAAAGGTATATCTCTGCTTATAATGGCCCTGTGGGAGTATGTTAGGTGTTTGCCAGAGAATGACGGGGCAGGGCCTAAAGCATGAGGAAAGATGAAACTTTTACCTGAGTTTGAGGGACTTATGCTGGGCTGAGAGCCCATTCTCATCATATTTATGACATCTGGGAAATAAAATAGGAAAGTTTCTTTCACAATTTATGAAAATCAGTATGGTGTGATGGTTAAAATGTTAGGTTAGGAAAAAAGAGGCCTGGTTTCAAATCCTGAATATCACTGAGTGACTATTTACCAGTCACTATTGCTCAGCTTAATTTACCTCACAGGATTGTTTCAAAGACTGAGGAGAAGACAACCATGAACACCATTCTGAGCTCCTTCAGGAGAGGGCAGGATTAAAAAATGGTATTAGTAGAATGGGATGGCATGGGGGATGTTACAGGCTTGTATGTGGCCCAAGAAATAATACTTGGGCCCTAGTCATAAAGATTCACTGTTTAAGAGACTGACAGAGCCATCCTAAGGAGAGCTACACCCTTCTAAGACCACTGATTTAGGACTACTGACTTTGGACATCTGCACTGTGTTGAAAAGCCCTGCTAATTTTCCTAGCTAGCATTTTCCTCTTCACCAAAGTGGAATTTTTATTAGTGCTGCTTGCTTCAATTAAATGGACAGATGATGTTATCTCTTCTTCATTAACACATTTGTTTGCATCTGTATTGTATTGTAAATTTTCATGGGTATGCCCACAGGTTGGGGAAAAAACACAATTTCAAGAACTGGATTCTTGGGATTTTAAAAAAAAATTTAAGTCATCACAGGATCGTATACAAAGGAAGAATTGTTCTGAGCATCTTTTGCAATTTCTAGTTTATTTAGAGACATTCAAGGGCAGGAAATAATGGTGGAATGTACCAAATACAAAGAAATAAACAATTTGCCTCCTTGACATAGTGGGAAGAACAAACTAGCTTTTCCATTGGTGGCTCTTACAGGAATACTGGAAATAGTTTATGAGATGCTTAGCTTAGGCAATGCAAAAATGAAAAATGAGGCTAACCCAAATGCTTCCCCCTAAACTTTTCATATAGCAAAACCATTCCACTATCTCTGATGCTCAATCCAGCAAGAGCTATAAATAAAAATAAGCAATTACGCTTTATGAATTCTCCAAATGAGAATACAAACCTCCGGTAGTTCCTCATATATAATGAAACTTAACAGCCAGCTCTCCCCTATTTCATAACCGTTAACACGGTTCACTGAATCCAAATATTAAGTATTGGAAAATGGGGGGGGAACCCCTCACATTGATTTAGTGGAAATAAATGTATTTTGTTATAGTAGCTGAACCTTTAGAGATAATGTGCATGGGTATATCTATGGATCATTACAAAAGCCATAAAGTCTATTAATTTAAAACACACTGGAGGGCAGCTTTTAAAGTAAATCCAGTAAGGAAAATGCCAGGCAATAGCCAGCTGTGTGCTATTTGGACATGGCAGACGGGGGCGGGGAAGGAGGCAAACGGGAAGCACAAGCACTTTGCATTTCCTGGATCTGTGCTCCTCCGTTAACATCATAAATGGAAGGCTGGGTTACACCACTAAGCAAGCATCCTGCTTCTAGTGCGGTGGGACAGAATTAGTGGAGCGGAGTGGGATAGAATTAGGCTCACCATTTGCCCGCTTATGGCAGAAGGGCTCCCACTGGTGGGCCAGTCTCCTGTCCTTGCTCCCTGGACTAGCAGGAGAAAAGTCTGGAGGAGGAAATGATGTTGTATGAAGTGAGATGTCACATCCGCCCCAAATCCCAGATGTAATGTAAACACATCAAATGACACTCTGGGCATCCCAGAAAACGCCACATACCATGAAGTTTTCAGGGATGGCCAGGGAACTGGCCAACACACTCACATCACACAGCATCATTTCCATCATCCTGTCACTAAATCCACCTGATACATTTGCATCATCTTCTCATGTGTGATGCCTTAGCACAAAATACAGGGACAGCGAGAACATCTTTCCTCCAGGAGGGATGTAAAAGGTCCATTTTAACTCTATTGTTATATAGTTCTTATCCCAACCTTCCTCTAAGAACAGTACACTTTCATCTCCATTTTATCCCTTCAACAACACCGTGAGATAGGTTAGACATATTAGGGATGTGGGAGGAGCAGGGCTCACAAATGCCTTGCAAGTCCTGATCTCTCTCCCTTGCCAAACTGTGTCCCTATCGGAAGCCACTCTGAAGAACCATTCCAGGCTTTATGTTTTCTCAGGAAGTCACAACACCTTCTGCACTCCTCCCTGGCTTGTAGAATTAGGAAGGCTGTGACAAAGTGGGCTGCCTTATCACAGACATCGGCAGAGCATCAAGACCAAAGTGCTCCACAGCAGCACGACAAGCAGCCTAGAAGAGTTCTGAAGGAGCAGCTGGAAGCCAGCATTCCCTAGATACCTAAGAAACCTCTGCTCTCTGTGGGGAAGCTTACCAGAGTGCTTATAAAAACCATCCTGAAGCCACATATTTGATGATCCCCCCCCCACAATAATTTACAGTCTGCAAAAGTCAGGGCTGTGCATCCTCAGTACAAACAACAACAATAAAAGGCCAATAAAAATTCTGCATCCAGGTACTTTGAAGTTCCTATCTGTTCAGGGCATTAGAACTTGGTTTGAGCTCTTGCATCTGCAATATGAAGATATAAATAGCGGTCTACTTATATGGTTATTATAAGGGATACAAGATTCTGGTCTGGATCCAAAGAACCACTGTCAACACAAAGCCTGTGGATTGGGAGCTGGCCTTCCCCACTGCAACCAACGAGACTCTGGGCTGGATCCAAAGAACTACTATCAACACAAAGCCTGAGGACTGGGAACTGGCCTCCCCCAGGGCAACCAACAAGACTCTGGGCTGGATCCAAAGAACTACTACCAACACAAAGTCTGAGGACTGGGAGCTGGCCTCCCCCAGGGCAACCAACAAGACTCTGGGCTGGATCCAAAGAACTACTACCAACACAAAGTCTGAGGACTGGGAGCTGGCCTCCCCCAGGGCAACCAACGAGACTCTGGGCTGGATCCAAAGAACTACTACCAACACAAAGCCTGAGGACTGGGAGCTGGCCTCCCCCAGGGCAACCAACAAGACTCTGGGCTGGATCCAAAGAACCACTATCAACACAAAGCCTGAGGACTGGGAGCTGGCCTTCCTCACTGCAACCACTAAATGCCATGAAGTTCTGATCCTACAGGTCTGTCGGGGGACTTCCATGAACAACACTGGGGAATAAAAAATGGGGATGGAGGAATCACAAAAATCACCCGCCTACCTCCATTAACAGTACTGTCATGGAAGATCACCTTTGGACAAAACCCAAATGTATATGAAGGAGGACTTTGAACCCTTGAAGCCATTACAGAAATAGGAAGTACTGTTGGTGTTATCACTATCCTTTTGAGATTTCAGCAGGCATTCCCCATTCACTGTCTGGCACATCTCTGCAACCATAAGGGCTAACAGCTTGCAAAGGAAAGCTGAAATTCTCAGGAAGTCGAATTCTGCACCCAACACTAGAGACTCTTCCTCCAGCTGTGTAGACTCACAGCTTCCATCCTGGGCACAGGCCATGTCTCAGTGAACTTGGTAGTCTTTTTTTAACAGAGCTGCATTTCACCAAAAAGTACCAACAAATGATGTTTGGTGATGTTTCAAATGGTCTTTTGATCCTGAACTTGAAAGCAAGGCTGCTGAAAGATGGAAACCCCTCAAGTTTAGAAGAGAGAAATAGCAGGAACGCTTACCTAGAAACGACACGCACACTTTGCAGAAAGTATGGAACTGGAACTTGCTAGCAGCTTCCAGAAGGGTTTTGGCGTTGGCAGAATCTATCACTAAGGAACCTGTATAAACAAATTCCAGCAGTAATTCTAGGACGTCCGCTGTGAGATTTGATAATTCCAACTCCAGCTTCTCTCCACTTCTGCTACTGTCCCGGGGTGACCTAGTAACAGCAGACAATGAAATTCTTACAGGACATTAACAATTCCCCAGTGGCTGTCACTTACTTGACGCTAGAAAATCACATTACACGTTTGGGGGTTTTGTTGGTTTGTTTAAGAGTTGAAAAAACATTGGTTTTTTTAAAAAAAACAAATGAACTTAAAAAAAGACTTTATTACTGGATCTGAAAGAGAAGAGTCTCACGCACATATGGAAACAAGTTTATTGCTACTCTGCATATTCATGCAAAAAAAAATTGCAAACCAAATCAAACAAAAAAAATTAAGAATGAGCTGACACTAATGAAAAAGTGGAATAGGATTAACTTTCAAAGGGAAGCAATACATTTTTTTCATCCCGCATCTCTTCATCTTTGAACATTAGAACTAAGTAAAGGAAAATAAGCCTTCTGCTTCTTAAGAGGAAAAAGGTCACCTTTTTTCTCCCCATAACTGCATCCTTCAAATACTACCCAGAATGTTTCCTAAAATTTAAAGAGCTCAGGATGATGTATTCCAGCTTCCACTAATAAGGACCTCTGCAGAAGCAATTGTTTTGTGCCCCGGCAGTCCCCAGCAAGGCACTGATGATGAGCGAGTGAACTTTCAGAACAGTATGCCATGAAGCACAGGGAGCTGCAGCAAGTGGGAGTTATCAGCTGTCCCCTTGATTCTTGCATCGACAGAGTAAAGTCAATGAACAGAGCAAGAAGCTCATGACACGAGTAAGGGGACAGGGGAGATTTGGGGGCAATTCTACCTTCTGGATGCAGACTCTTGTGCTCCAAGGCATACTGCATCTCACCAATGGCATGCAGGGTACGGAGGGATCATTAAAAATTGCTCCTGCAAACTCATTCCCTTTGCAGAAGCCTTGAAACCAGTCTTCCCCACCCCTTCTTAATAAGTAGGCTTGTCAGGCCTCCCGCTATAGCGGGAAACAATAGCGTTTCCGGCAATTCCCAGAGCTGTCCTTTGTCACTTCTGGGTTGTCCCTGGAATTGAGACAGTGATGTTGGCGATGTCCCCACCCCTTGCCCTCTTGCCTATTAATAAATCATCCAGACAGGTGACAGTTCTTAGAATGACTTTCTCGAGGCTTAAAAGGTAACCAAGTCTTATAAATTGTGCTTGTATATTAAAATTTGTCATAAAATATATTGTTCCCTTTTTTAGGCACTAAATTAAAGGGGGGGAAGGAAGAAAAAGAAAAGGAAGAAAACCCCTCATGGCATTTGTGTTGAAAACGGAATACAAGACGAGATAGACGGACAAAATGGTTAGAGCGGAGGAGGGAAAGGGGTGGTGGAACAACCACCAGCTCTGCCACAGGAAGCCAGGAGCCATCCTCTGGAAGTTTCATGACCGTGGCCTATCGGTTTGTCCTGCATAAAGTGCTAAACAATTTGGTGATCAAAGTATCGCCTGCATTTCAAGTGTGCATTAGTGCTTGTGAAACTATCAGACAAAATAAATAAATAAATAAATAAAATAGATAGATACATGGTGGGGGAGGAGGGGAGGGAAATGGGCCCAGTTGCTAAGTGCTGGCACATGGTATAGCTGCAAAACACTAAAAGTGGGGTTATACCTGAAAGACAAAAAAACAAAAAAAAATTGCATTTGGTAACTTCAAGAGAAGGGGAGGAAAGACAGTTAGCGTAGGGAAGCAAACGCCTTTTAAACGGTTAGAGCCACCAGCCCGGTTAGACTTCACCACTGAAACCCATGTCAGAATCAGCACCAAACATGCCTGTAAACCATTGGTAATAACGGGTCATGAAAGACCAAGGCATCCTGGAAGAGAAGCATGGTATGTCGCAACAGAGCCTCAAAAGTTAAGGTCTATGTTGCCAAGCAACTTTTACCAGCTTATCTCCTTTTAGGTATGGGACCAGATGACCATATAGACTATAGAAAGATGGACCTTCTGACAGAAATACAATTTCTGATCTCCCGTCTCCCAATTCCACCTACATTTTTGCCCATCTCCTGATGCAAAACAATGAAAAGAAATGCATTAAGCACAAAGCCCTTTTCACTCCCTTAAATGGAAGGGTGATAGCTATGATTTATGGAGTCTTCTTAAGCCTTTGACTCTGTTGAAGCTTCTGCACGTGTCTAATGTGTCATAATTATCCCTATTACTTTCAACTGCTTAGTAAAGCTCAGTCTTTGATGGTTCTGGGCTCTTACCTGGTTTTTATATTGATAAAATTTTCCTTCTGAGAGCTATAACGTATTTTGTGAACAGAATAATAAATGTATGCATACTGACATCAAACTGACATCTGTCCACATACTGCGCAGTGTTACTCTTTAGACAACTGTGCTGTGATTCTATCCAGATTTTCTGTGCTAATAAAACCCTGCAAGTGGCTAACCTTATTGCCTTTGAAGCCAACAGAATAAAATAGCAGCAAATGGGTAAAAGCTTTCCTTACAAATAAGCAGAAGTCTTGTGACACCTTAAAGACTAACAATTTTTTCCTCAGCACAAACTCTCATGGGATTTTCTTTCTTTCTTTTTTTGCCATCAAGTCGCAACCTACTTATGGCAACCCTGTAGGGTTTTCAAGGCAGGAGATATTCAGAGGTGGTTTGCCATTATTTGCCTCTGCATATCAACCCTGGACCTATCAACTCTGCGTATCAACCCTGGTGGTCTCCCATCCAAATACTAACCAGGGCAGATGCTGCTTAGCTTCCAAGATCTCATGAGCTCAGGCTAGTCTGGGCTATTCTGGTCAGGGCCTCCTGGACTTCAGCCTACATTTCTGGACCTGAAGAAGTGGGCTTGAGCCCATGAAAGCTTGTGCTGGAATGAAATTTTGTCAGTCTAAGGCGGGGCCACAAGACTCATCTTCATAGTGAGAAAGCTGCTAGCAGCTTTAACCACCATTAGAATTTAGAAAACACCAGTATTAGAAGCAATTCCACCCAGTTATTGTTCCTCGGAATAATTAAGTGATAATCTCTTCTCCTTTGTAATACATGGAGCTATAAACGGCTGCTGCAATTGATTAAACACCAAAACAAAGCTAAGGTGTTTAATCAATCACAAAAGCCTCTTATGGAGCGCATAATACCCAGCAGAGATTATTGATGTTACACGACCTGCCAGAAATGGAAAAGAAAATTGTATCCTTTTCTTCTCCTGTGAGTTTGATATTGGCAAGTGGCTGCCACTGGGATATTCATGCCGCATACAGATCATGGGTATGGTTTAAATGTATCACTTGGATCTGAATAAGTACTCTGAAAGGGCTTGGCTCAGTGAATAAAGTAATGAAAAACACACACAAAGTAAGCATGGCATCCATGATAAGAAACTGGTTTGCAGGATCTTAAGTAGACTAGAAGCAGTTGAATTATTGGTTCGTATGGCTCCTAAGAGATAAACAAAGAGTTTTCAAAGAAGCAAATATGAATCTGCCTTATACTTAATCAGACCACTGGGCCCATCAAGGTCTGTACTGTTTACTCAAAACTGGTAGCAGCTCTCCAGAGTCTCAGGCAATGGTCTTCTGTGCCACCTACTGCCCCATCCTTTTACCTGGAAATGCCAGGAATTGAACCAAGGACCTTCTGCATGCAAAGCAGAGACTATTCCACTGAGCCACAGCCCCTCCCTATGTCTGTATAGACAAACTACCATGACAGAAGAAATATGATGGGTTAGATCCCACAGAAAACACAAGGAAGTCATTGCAAGAAGCCCTTGTGCTAAATTAATGCATCTCATCTGGCATTTTTGCTAGCATAAGATACTGCACAAGGTATATATTTCAGCAAACCTGATATCCCTCTTCTCTGATCATATTGTATCACACCTCCAGACTAGATTGTAATGACTACATCAAATAGCTTCTTATTTTTTTGCCTTTTTTTTTTACAGAGCAACACTAATTGGAAAAGTAAAATCTATGCTTTAACATACAGGAGCTCTTCAGCAAAGTCTTGCACAAACTCAATTGTATTGCATAGTGGGATTCAACCCAGTGTTACAAGGCAGGTTACACCATAGCCTGAAAGTGGGATTACACTGAAGGCAAACTAACTGAGAGTATTCTTGATGACATACAACTAGAGCACTGGGGATGTCTTCATTTAATATATGGCACAACCTGCTCACTGGACCTCAAAGAAAGCCATCATAAGGCATGTTCTCGTGTTAGGAGCAACAAGTGCCATCTGCCATGGAAGCTCGCTGAGTGATATTGGGCCGATCACTCCTCTCTCAGGCTTAAACTATCTCATAGGGTTGTTATGAGGATAAAATGGAAGCTAGGAGAATGAAGAGCCACTTTGGGTCTCCACTGGGTGGAGTATAAATTAAGTAAAATAAGTAAGTTTCTAAAACAAAATTCTGTGAGGTACCTGACCCACTACTTAGTTAAAGATCAGTGGGACTTTCCCTAACTGCACAGGGAGCCAAAATTTTGTGCTATTTAGGCAGACCTGTGGGTTGGATCCAGGCAACTTCTCAACTCAACAGCACTTAGTTCCCCTCCTTATTACAAGCCCTATCTTACATGGTTTTTGCCCATGCAGGTCCCATGATCCTCCAGCATAGTCTCTCTGAGAGTCAAAGGTAGGGTTCCCAAGTACTTACTGCCTGGGAGTGGGGGACACATGCTCCCCAGCCGGACCAGTCCTCCTGGTAACGCACCATGCCGTCGCCAGGAAGTGACATCAGGCGACGCTCTGGCAATGGGGCTGAAATCTCGATGGTACCATCGAGTTTCCAACTGCATTGCCAGAGCGTTGCCTAGCGTCCCTTCCTGGCGACGGCATGGTGCTCCGTGCCTGTCCTTCCCCTGGGGATGGTCCTGCGAGGACGTATCCATCGCCCGCTGGCATGCGGTAAGTTCTTGGCAAGCCTAGTCAAAGGAGTTCCCCTCTGTTCTTTCTCACAGCAGGAAACTTGGCTGGATCCAATCCATGGTCTTTCCAGAGGTTCATTCCACTGTACTAGGAATGCAGTTCCCATGTTTTTCTTCCCTTGCAGGTGATACAGATGATTCCCCACACTCTACAATGATCTTGTACATCAGAGCAGAAGGGGGTCTTGGTACCTTCCTTTAGCTAATTCTTGAGTTTCAAGCACAGCATAGTTTCAAAAACTCAAACTGCTGTTCCTGGGAAAGTGCAATTTTCACTGCAACTAATGCTTTCATTGGAGGAAGTGTGACTTGGGAAAAAAATTCCTGCTTCTACCTCTTTAAAAACTTGTTGCTCAAGAGAACTGGAGCTGCCACTCAGTTTTTACAAACCCCAATTGTAGCCATAAAAGGGAGAACTGATAATCAGACTTTTGCTGGTCAAGCAGGCATGTTTAAAGGAGGAAAAAAACCCACTAGGGGCTAAGTGTGTTTACAGTGGGAAAAAGATAAGAGTTCCATTTAAAAAAAAATTAAATTACTGATGAGAGGCATTCCTAGTAGTAGAACCGGGGAGGAGGGCACTCAGTGAAGTTGATGGGTAACTGATTCAAGACAGACAAAAGGGAGCAGTTCCTTACTTAATGAGTAATTAAACTGTGGAATTTGTTGCCAATGAGCGTAGTGATCTCTAGAAGCAAAGATGGCTTTAAACAGGGATTAGACATATCCACAGATGAGTGGCTACTAAAGGGAGCCTCCAAATTTAGAGGAACTAAACCTCAGAATATGGGTACTCAGAGGCAACATTAGGTGAAGCCTTCGTTTCTATGTCCTGTTAGTAGGGTAGCCAGCCTCCAGGTGGGGCCTGGGGATCTCCCGCTTTTACAACTGATCTCCAGCTGACAGAGATCAGCTCCCTTGGAGAAAATGGCTGCTTTGGAGGGTGGACTCTGTGGTATTGGACCATGCTGAGGCCCCCTCCCCTTTCCAAACCCCGCCCTTCCTGGTTCCACCCCCAAAGTCTCCAGGTATTTTCCAACTCTGACCTGGCAACTCTGTTAGTTCGCCCTCTGGGGCAATTGTTTGACCACTCCCATGTTCCAGCCAAAATCTTTTCATGTTCTTTGCTCTAGCCCTTAAATCTTCCAAAGCTTTACACAAGGAATGCCGGGCAGGCACTTTAAAAGCCTTTACATTTATGTATCTGAATGGGCCCCTATGCTTCCAAATGAGTGAATACCTCTTAATATTACCCGTAAGGTGTAATGAATGAATGTTGGCTGACTATATTATAGGGTATTAATAGTGCAAGACTCTCTCCAGATCTGAACTTTGGGGCCTCCTGGTTTTCTACATCTCTGATCTGTCAGCTCGTGAATATTTTAGAAGTCAGTGGACATTTAAATGCGAACAAGCTGACCAGTTTTGTCCTTTTGCCCTAAAAGTTTAAATAGAATGATGTCATTTACTGGCCTTGTAATCACTGCTCACATTAGAAAGGTCAAACATTCCACACTGCGGCAGGAAATCAATAACTTCCTCAACAACCCACGGGGAAAAAAGAAAGTTTTGCTTCTGGAAGAATAATGTGTAATAATAAACAATTTTAGTCTTCAGTTTTATCAGTCGGGCAATCTAGGAGGCAGGCTGCAGCAAAAAAATCTGGTGGAGCCTGATAGATAAGCTCATTAAAATTAGGAAGTGATTTAAAATTGGACTCAAGATTTATCAGGAGCTAAACAGCTATGGAGTTTGTTTAGGTCAGTGCTGAAACAAGCAAGGGAGAGCTTTTTTAACAGCTTAATTTTTATAGGGCTGTCAGGGAATTCTTTCAGAACCACAAAGCGCAAAGCCTCTACATTCAGGTGATAGATAGACCTCTGGCTTCCCTACCAGTCAAGAGATAAGCAAGGCAGCATTATATTTTCTGCTCTGGGGGCTACATATAGAAAACAACTTTTTAAATAACTTTGAGCCCAATCGATTTAACTAAAAACAAATGCACTTGGATAGGGCCTGTCCACTTAGTTTTTCTACTGCTTCGATTTCGAGGAAGAACAGGGACAAAATATGCAAAAGGATCTTCTTGTGCAAAGGAAGGGTCATTTGTAAACCTAATCCGTAAAGCAGAAAACAGGTTCTACTTCTCCCTTTGTCCTCTTATCAACTAATTTGAAGATAAAAGAACAAAACGTTTCAGAGGGGAAAGAGACAAACACACAGAGAAAGAAGGTTTAGATAAAGATCTAACAATGGATGTTTGCAAATACTCGTAAATTCCTGACATTAATATATGCCTGAAATTGCTTTAGAGACCCTAAACAGACACAATGCTACCTTTTAATGACTGACAGCAGTAGACCTGTCTTCTGTGTTGCTACAAAAGGTCAGTTTTCTCTGTTGTGTGCACAACACAACACAACACTTCCTCACAAAAATATCACATCAAAGACACCTTCCCCTGAAAGAGAATTATAGCACAATATAATAAAATCTTCTCAAGATCAAGGTCACATTCGAAAACTGATGGAAGCGGCTTTTACAAGGAGGAGTGGTGGATCCATCAACTTATGGACAGGATCTTCCACCACTGGCTCTAATAGGCGTTTTTGACATGGATTTCTTGCCATGGTTAAGCTACACAGGGCCCATTAAACCTGCTCCCCATATTTATTTGGGCTGATTAAATGCCTGATTGTCTTTTGAAGGTTGGCCATATTCTTGCTCAGATTTGCAATACATATGGAAAAGATACCTATACATATTTTAGACAGCTGTCTGCTATCTAGTTACATGAGAGAGTTACATTAACAAGTCAAAACAAACTCAGGATGTTCAAAACGAAGCCATCTGCACTGAAGAATTGTGAACAGCATGAAATGTGTTACAGAAAAGCCCCGTAACTAAGTACAGCTTCTTAGCTTCATCCTATGCTACAAGAGGCATCTTATACCTGTGGAGCATAGCAGGGTGATCACACTAGGGTAACTTCAAAAACAGGACTTTTAAATAAAACTGGGGAATCAAGCTACAAATCGCTCCGGCTTGGCCAAACTAACAGTTGAAAACTGAGGTTTTGATTTTACAGTTTAAAGCTCTTTTATCTGAAGTTGCTGTATGAAGCTCCAACCAGCAACCAGATTCTGACACTACTGGTTTATACCAGTTTATACACCCAATATGCTATTGAACTGCCTGGAACTAGTTTAACTGTGTTCAAAACCCTGAAATATACAGGGTTTATTTATGCATTTATTCATTCACTTTATAGCCCTCCCCCCCCTGTATAACAGGGCTCAGGGCGGGTAACAACATTCATAAAATTTTAATCTGTATGGAATGTTTTTAATAATCTTGCCATGGTTAAGCTACACACTAAAACAGCAACCAATTGTAGATAGTAGATGGTGTATAAATATTCCAGTATGGAGATAAATATCTTAAGCTCTGTCTGATATGAAGGAAAGGGAAGGGGAAAGAGGACGGAAGGGAGGCCAGTTGGAAGAAGCGTCTCTGCCCTCAACCATAGGCCTGGCGGAACAATTCCGTCTTGCAGGCCCTGGGGAACTGGATTAGGTCTTGCAGGGCCTGAATCTTGGCCAGCAGAGAGTTCCCCAGGTCACAGCCAGGGCTGAAAAAGCCAGATTGGAAAGGATCCAAGGCTGAAGTCTCATCAAGGAAAACCTGGAAATGTTCTGCTGCTGCTCTTTCAACTACTTTGTCCAGAAATGATACATTCAACACTGGGCAGTAGTTGGATGGATCAGTAGGATCCAACAATGGTTTAAAAAAACAAACAAACATACAGAAAACAGCCTCAGCTGTCTTTTAATCTCTCTGGGAAGACCCCTGAACTCAGGGATAGATTTACAATGTCCACCAAGGGAGCCCATATTCCATCACCACTGGCTTTTACCAGCCGTGATGGACATGGGTCCAAGAGGCATGTGCTAGACTTCACAGCACCCAGGATCCTGTCAACATTGGTAGCTGGCTGAATTGGTGCAATACTGGACCCAAAGATGGCCAAGGGGCCTCCAGTTCCTGTACTGTATCAATATTGGCAACAGGACTTTATCCACAAAAAAACTTTTGTCATTGAAATTTACTTTACTTTTATGGTATTTACTTGTAGATATGGTTTTATACTGCTGGCTATGTGCTGTAATAATAAATTCATTCATTCATTCATTCACAAAAAAACTCACAAAAGCCTCACAGATAATTGTCAGATTACTAGCATTTTGGTTTCCCTCTGAGAAGGAAGTTAATAACCTAATTACCCTAAATAATTGTGCTGGGTGAGAGCTAGCAGATGCAATGGGGGCCACATAGAATTCCTTCTTTGTGGCCTTCACTGCCATCTCATAGGATTTCATAAACATCCTATAAGATAGTCTTGTGGCTTCATCACAAGTCCGTCGCCAAACTTGCTCTAGCCGTATAAGCACCCATTTCATCCTCCAAAGACCCGCAGAATACCAAGGAGCTAGTCTGGAACAGGGGCAAAGAGGGCATTGGGGAGCAATTTCGGCAATGGCTTCAGAAGGACCGCTATGTCAATAATCTATTAGCATATCCAACAAATTGCCAGGGGCATCGGATCTTGCAGAGCACTCTGGAATCCAATTGGGTCCATCAAGCTCCGTGGGCACGCATAAATCAGCTTGCTACCTGTGCAGGGATGGGCTGGAATCAACAGCACTGTATCAACAGCAACTGGACTCACGTCTATCCCCATGGTAAAGATCAAATCCAGTGTGTGGGCTGCTTGATGTGTGGGACCTGATACAATCTGAGAGACTCCCAGGGTTGTAATTGAGACCACCACATCGGAGGGATAACTTCACAAAGAAAATGGGTACAAACAATGACAGGCTTCTCTCTATTTTTCCAAGACAGCTTGGTGGCAGTGGAAAGAGTCATCAAGTCACAACCAATTTATGGTGACCCCATAGGGTTTTCAAGGTAAGAGACAAACAGATGTGGTTTGTCATTGCCTGCCTGTGCACAGTGACCCTGGGCTTCCTTGGAGGTCTCCCATCCAAGTACTAACCAGGCTGATTCAGCCTAGCTTCCGAGATCTGACATGGTTGGGCTAGCTATGACTATCCAGGCCAGGTCTCATAATAGCTTAGCACTTTTATTATTCATTTAATGGATAATTTTTTGGCTCCTGCTGTGGGGGCCTGGCATTTCACTTTTATTAAAAAACATTAATTACGGTGGCTTTGCCAAACAAGCCTACTAGAACAACTAGTCCACAAACGTTTTTACAAGCTTGCCAATTATCTATGGAATGTTAGCAGGCTGAAAGAAATCAAGTCTTTTTCAGTTTGCAAGAGCTGTCCCTGCCCGGTTGCCAGTTTTTAACTGGCCATAAGCAGTTAGGCCAAAGGTCACTTAGAAGCCTAGACTATGGGTAGAACCAGGCCATCCAGCTTAACATTTCGGGACAGAAGCCATGGTACACATCGAATTTCCTTTCAGCCATTTTGATTACGAGCAACATACTTTTTTTAAATACTAATCATGAATGGTTTTGACTCTCTCGGTGTAGAGCTGCAGGTGTATTGATCTGAACATCCACAGTGGTTCAAATAGCTGGGAGACTCTGAACCATTCAGCTTCCCAGTTTGCATAAAATGAAGCAAAATACTTCTGACAAGCATCTGAGCCATTTTGGTCCTAGCCCCAAAGTCAGCATCCAGTTCTCTATTACAAGGCCTTCCCATCACCTCCAAGTCAAGGACCTCTGTATAATCCTCCTTTAACCCTGTAGTTGCTGCTGTGCTCCATTAACAGACTTGAGGCACTGTATAGCTACTCAGGAGTCCCAGCTCCTGTGGTTCAGGCCTATACCTGCAAATTTAAATTCCAAGCACCTGCCTCACCTCCCCCAGAATGAATCTGTGGCAAGACTGAAATCTTTAAAATATAAATATTTGCCTACTAAAAAGGAAAAAAGACAAGGAGTTTTTTCCCCCACTTAGTCAAAAAAGAATTAATATAATACAA
Organism: Gekko gecko; assembly: GCA_029375565.1. Classification (NCBI taxonomy): domain Eukaryota; kingdom Metazoa; phylum Chordata; class Lepidosauria; order Squamata; family Gekkonidae; genus Gekko; species Gekko gecko. Next base: position 296,810,077 of record JAPDNY010000001.1, on the reverse strand, counting down.
TAAACTGGTCTTCTTCTCTAGATGTTTTATTTGGATCTGACTGATACAGAAAATCCAAAATCTGTGGTGGGGGGTGAACGGTTGAAGCTGTTAAGTGGAGATGAAACTCCGCTTCTGCTCCCCCGCCCCAATCTTTGTCAAATTGTTTTGAGTGGGAAAAATAGGAGCCACAGTTCTCATGGGGGGGGGTCTGTCTGTTTGTGTGTGTTAGTTTATGTTCTCATTAGAAGGAGCCTGCTGAAGGCTACCCAATTTAGGCTAAGGGCGAAGGCACTAATCCCAAAAGAACTTCGAGTCGTAACAAAACCAAATGACACCTGAACTGCCCACCCTGTGACTTTATCCTCCAAATTATTAGTTTTCAAACCCCGCCAGGGCTGTTTATAATGGCGTAAACAAGCCCGAGAAACAGGGTTCCATCTACAGCATACTCCCAGCCCAGAACACATCCACAGAAAATGTCATCCCATCCCTATGAGCTTTATTTACAATTCAACACTTTACAACTCATGGGATACATACAAAGGCAGCTGTGTCACATGCAAAGTGATGGATTTCTGCAGCATACAACCAAGATATGCAAAGCACATATAATTTAGTGAAGTAGCTACAGCTGCAAAGTAATCCGTCAAGTAAATGAGGACCTTTCTCCAGCAGCATCATTGTAATATGAATGCCATAAGACATCAATGTCCAATTATAATAGATTTTTTTTAAAAAAATATGCACTATTATTACTCTTTTAGAATTACATTATGAGTATAATTTTCAAAATAAATGTTGGTTACTACTTCTATTTCTGTATGCTTGGGTTTTTTTTAAAAAGGCCTGGTAAAAGCATGTTATAAAGTACTATGTACAGTAATAGCTTCATGAATTTGTCTCATAAATCTTATACATCCAGGCACAAATCCAATTACTTAGCCTCTTCTATGTTGTGGATTTTCTCCCTCCCATCACCAAAGAACCTGGGCAGATGGGATATCTGGTCTAACATACTGGGATGGTGACTCTTTTGGCCAAAGTTCATGACTGCTCAATCACCAAAAGATTCTTATTCGCTAGAGCAAACTCACACATTCCGTATTCTCACCCATGCTCAGAGCCACATAAAAGATAATTAGATGACAAGACAGATTAAGAGATGTGGCAAGAACTAAACCAGCAAAAACAAAAGAGGTAACTTCCCGATATGTCAGTAGCACTATTCATGTATGACATTTATGTTGCTCACTATAAATGTGTTGATTTTATGGTTTACAGTAAGTGTTGCCTTATACTTAAAAACCATTCCATCATGATTTACAGATTGTGATTTTCATAATGTGTAAACCTCTAACTTGGAAATCTCAGGCTAGCTCCATCTTGTCAGATCTCAGAAGCTAAGCAGGGTCAGCCCTGGCTAGTATTGGGATGGGAAACCTCCAAGGAATACCAAGGTCATGAATAGGGTTGCAAAATCCCCTTGTTGATCTGGCAGGGGGATTTGGAGGGTGTTTGGGGGAGTGGGTGGGGATGCTGCACGACACAATATCACCTGGAAGTGACGTCATCACATCAGTGATGCCGGGGGCTGACACTCTGGTTTTTGGGTGAAACTCTATGGTAAATTCACCCTCAAAACATAGATTTTTGCCCAAAAACCAGAGTGTCCCCCACACAACATCCCTGATGTGATGACATCACTTCCAGCTGACGTCATCATGTCAGGGTGGAGTTTTCCCAGCTGGCCGGGGGATCCCTTGCTTGAACCTGGGGGATGACAAAACTAGTCATGAAGTGGAGGCAGGCAATGGCAAACTACCCCTGAATGTCTCTTATCTTGGAAACCCCACAAGGTTGCCATAAGACATTTCTGACTTGATGGCACTTTCCATCATCCTAACCTCTATTGATGGAACAGCCCCCCCCAAGAGTACAGAAATGCATTAGATAAGAAAACAAAATATTTGTTATTAAAGTCAGCTGGGATAAGCTTACCTTCAGAAGGCAAGCATAATGCTATAGCCACATAGCTGACATACTGAATCACAGATCCCTGCTCCACCTTCTGGGGAGGAAGTAAGTGTCAAGAGTCTGGCTTAAACAAGCGGCCAGAGAATGAGCCAGCTGTCTTTGGAAGACTGTGTTCCTTGACCTGCTGCCCTCTCCTCTGAGGACTTAGGATAGAGTGAGCTCCCTGAAGGTCTGTTTTTCTGGAGGAACAAACAAACCAAGCCAGCGTTGGCACAAACATTCATGAAAGCACTACCAGAAGCCGGGTTGCCTTCTATGCTACACAATGACCAAGTTGGCTGTATAATTACATAAAAACTAAAACAGATAAAATGCTCCCGGGAGTCTAAGGACTGCAGAAGACCAAATACAAAATGCATTCGGAGAGAGAATTTTGTTTTTCTCTCCAGACGCTGAAGGTTTCCTCTACTTCATTCAGGCCTGATCTCCCTTAATCACATTTACTGCACTATCGTAAAACAAGAGCCTAGTACACAGCTGGTGTTATATGATGCGTTTCAGTCAAATGTGGCAAAACGTATAGAAGTGTTTCCTTGCTCTAGATTTATGTAAATCTCCAGACACTGGAGTATAGTTAACTATTTGTTCAGTTAACTGGCTCAATTTTATAGGCTCTTTGTTGCATGGATATATTGTCTAAGTGTTGTTGTTGCTGTTTTCCCCATTACTTGCCAAGGATAGGCATGAACTACTTTCAAGTTGTTGTATGGATATATTTTTTCTTAAAAAAATTATTGCACCCTACTCTTACAGGGGTTGCCAAGGGTCTTCAAGTCCAAGGGTTCAAACCTGCTTAGCTTCAGCAATGCTGCTACATCTGGTCCTCCCAGACCATTCACAGGTCCCTATTGCTTCCATGTTTATCAGTTGCATCAGCATAAACATAGTTCATACTGATTATGTGAAAGGGGGGAGACACAACATATATCAAAACAAAATCGGGGAGGAGGGGAAGCACTAGATGAATCAAAACAGAGTAAAAACAGGCTTAAAGCACAGTTGTACAGCACTCAAGGAAACGAACCCAGTCTTTTAATGATGGAAAGCCATATGCCAGTAGCTTCCAGTGTGACTCTAATGATGCTTTCAGAGGGCTCTTTTTGTAGCAGGAGCTTCTTTGTATATTAGGCGATACACCCCTTGTTATGTATTGAGCATGAAAGCATAGCATTGAAGGGGCTGACAATGGGCCATTCAGGAACGCCTTGACTTCGGGAGGAACCACTCTTATTGGTCCTAAGACCTCTGTTCCAATTGGTGATTATCTCTGTGTTGGGCATGGTTTTGCCTGTTCTAATCCTTTATAAGTCAGCCTGTTCTATGCATATGTGTCTGGTGTTGCCTGCATTTTTGACTCCTTATAATAAAGCTGAATCACTTTTGTTAAATGAGCCGCGTGAAGCCTCATACTTAACACCTCTAATGTAGCCAATCCTCCAAGAGCTTACAGAGCTCTTCTTACAGGGGCTACTGTAAGCTCTTGGAGGACTGGCTATATTAGGGGTGTGTCGCCTAATATACAAAGGAGTTCCTGCTACAAAAAGAGCTCTGGGACGGGAGAAACACACAGTCTGCCACAGCCATAAACAAACCAAGGACCAGTATGTCAGGATAGATGTTGGAGACCTCACTGCACAGCTTCAGCTAAGCCCTGAAGCTCACTCGACCAAGTTATTCACTTTCACAGGATACATGCTCCTGGATTATTATGATTGCAACAATAAATGGTCAAGCAATTGTTCAGCATTTTGTACACTGAAAAGTGCCATAAAAGTTATGAATCATAATTTCCTTAGTTGAGTGTAATGGTCTCCTACCATTATATAAAGGGGCTACAGCAGCAGGATTTTATTTTTGCATAGGATCTATCTGCTGACATTCAGCCTTTGTGGGTGTAATAATGACAACAGCACCTACATCTAAGTCATGTATAACATCAAAAGATCTACCTGCAGCTTTCCAGTCTAAAAGACAGATAATAAGGTTATGGAAAGAGGCAAAGACAGAATAGGGAATTTTGAAGCAACCTTGGAACAAGGGACCCCATGAATGTTGGGAAGGAGAACTTTCCATATAAGGAGACAGATCACATGAGATAAATATATAGCTGGAGCAACAGAGCAAAAAGCCCTTGGTTTAAAAAATAGTTATACACCATAAATATCACAAAGGAGTCAGAAAGGGACACAGGAGTAGAAAGGTAAGAGAATATAAGAACTTATAAATAAAAAGGCAGACGTTTGAAGGGATCACAGTGTAGACAAGGCAGTCAGCAGTTTGAGAAGAACAAAAGTGACACATGTCCAAAACAAGGAACAGAAGATAAAACCTCAGAATGTAGAAAAGATGTAAGAGGACAGAGATCCGAAACTGAAAGATGCCAAAAAGAACTGCCTATAACCTATAGGAAATACCTGGAGATTTTTGGGGTGGAGCCTGAGGAGGGTGGTGTTTGAGGAGGGGAGGGGTATAATGCCATAGAGTCCATCTTCCAAGGCAGCCATTTTCTCCAGGTGAACTGATTGCTGTCATCTGGAAAGCAGTGGTAATCTCAGGAGATCCCCAGCCACCACCTGGAGGTTGGTCTAATGGACTATTAAGGGTTAATGCCAAACAGAGTCTGAGAAACTCTGAGTGACGGGCTATTCAAATGAAATTCTGTGGATAGAGTCAGTTAAGAAATGACAGTTGGGAACTGACAGTTGAAGAAGAGACAGTTAAGCAATGACTGTGGACTAGGAAGGAGGCAAAAGGAGCGAGAGGATCAGAGAGGATCCCCTTTCAAGCTGAAAAGGGAAATTGCTTCTAGTTAAGACATGTAATCTCTGCCCAGTGAAAAGGGAGATACCTCTTAAATGAGGAGTGATCCCTGATCTGTGTATATAGAAGGATTTTGGGAACTTGGTTGTATGTTCCTGCCTTCTAGACTTTAAGAGTCGGTGAAACTCGGAAACCTATGCTTGAGTATTTAAGTAGAAACTGAAAAGAAAGCCTCTCTCCTCAAAGTTTTAAAAGACCTTTTCTGAATAACAGAAACACTTACTTGCTGGCAACAAATTATATGGAGTTAATGTGATTACAAAGTTACCTCAGTTTTATTATCGGTTCACCTCACGCATCCTATCCCTGATTCCACCTGACCTTTTCTCCTCTCAATTAAATATAACGTTTTGTTTATTTTGAACTTTCAAAAGTCTCTTGTGTGCCATTTCAGCAACTGAGTGTCAGAAAGTGATTTTGTCTCTTCCCTCAGTTCCTGCTCTGGGCCAGCACCTATCTATCTGTCTGTATATTTAAAAGCAACTAGGTGGGGCAGCTATAGGCAAACAAGAAGAAAATAGATATAGGAGCTGCTCAGCAAGAAAGATGAAGAAAAAAAGGGAAAATCCTGTGCATGAGGGAGGGAAGCAAGCGAGATCACCATAGTTGGAAACCCCACTAACCTAGTATAGAAATATGTTAAAACCCCTCAGATTATATTGTAGACAACTGAACATACAGGAGCAGAGATGAGGAGAGGCATGTGAGGAATCCCTGACTGAGCCACATACCAACTAAAACCACAGGACCTTTGATAATCTGAACTATCTTCAGTAAAGCATATGTCTGAAGACATTTTAAGTCCTATCAGAAAGTAGCCTTTAAACATTTTTTGCTATTGCTCTTTGTCTATATGTTTCTCCCCTTATATGGAACTTCATCTTCCCAGCATTCATAGGGTCCCTTTTCTCTGTATTGTGCAACTCCTGTCCCCTATTCATTTGGAGGCAAGTCTCTCACATTTCTTCTTCTGCTCCAGACCAACACGGCTGACTACCTGGATCTATTTAGGTAACTATTTTTCTTTGCCCTTACCTATCAAATCCCCAAAAATAGCCAGAAGAGGCTGTGAGATGCAGGCAAATATAAGTAGGTTGCACAAATCATGTGGTGAGACAGGAGTGTGGCTCACACCTGTTTGGCCAAAACAAAAGCAAGAACAGTTATCAGTCTGTCAGTTCTTGGATAAGAGTTCCAGTTCTATCAGAAAGGGAAAGAACCAATTCTACACCCATAGCTATAGTACTCTTGAAACAGATATCTGGTTGACTTGTAGTGCATAGAATTTTCAGAATGACCCTGTCTCTTCTGACTTTCCAGATTTTGTCTGCCGAGTAGGTCAAAGTGTTCCCTCTGTCACTCCTGTGTCAATATTCGGTGTCAATCTGACACATCTAGTAATTGCTGCCAGGGATGTCAACCAACTAAGATGTTATTCTACTCAATTAGAAGCTTTGTTTTTAACTGACTGGATGTACAAAGCAAGTAATTAAAATAATCATGACAGCATCTCAGCATAAGGTTCTATTGTGAAGATATTAGATGAATTGTTTTCATCGTCTAGGCGACAAAAATTTTTGTTGTTGCTACTAAAGAGGCACTTGAACAGAATGCATCCCCTAGATCACTAGGTATATAAAGGTGTGTCCTGATTCAGCCACAACTTGGACATGCAGGGGGTGTACTATGCATACTGACTTCTTGCATGTATGAGGACTTCCCTGAAAGGAGGAATGGATAATCCAGGGTGGATTGCACTGGGATCCTAGTTTTTAATTTCTACAAAAATCTGAATATTTGTGTGGAGTTCAGTCCTATACTGCCAACATATAGCAGGGCAGATCCAAGGGGAAAAAATCCTTCCCTTTGCCCTGCATAGGAAAAAACTAATTATTTTTGAAACTCCCAGCTCACTTTTATCCAAATTCCCACGAATTTGTACTCTACAAAAACATGTTTTCCAGGAGTCTGGCTGCTGCACAATGTCAAACCTAACAGCCAGCTAAAATGTTAAGGTGGGATACGTGCCACTGGTTAACAATACAAAGTACAAGTCCCTTTCAGAAGGGAGCCACCTGTAAGAGAAGAGGAATATTTTCCATAATAATAATTCACTGAATTTGTTAGAAGAAAAGACATCTGAAGCATTCTTTGCATCTCTTTCCCCTTGAGCTATATGGAATAGTACACTATGTTCTTTCCATCAAGTCACCAGATCATCTCCTAGATTTTATAAATGGTTTAACAGAGACTACTGATGTTATTTCTCTGGATGGGGAGAGTGTCTCTGGTCACAACTGAACACCATACAATATAATCTCTCGGCTCTTTTCGAATGGCAGAGACTGCATCACCACACCTGTCTCTGCTTGTGCCATTATGCATATTCTACCTGGCTTCATCTTAGACTTAAAGGGAGCCCTACTGATAAACTACAATGTTATTGATAAGTGAGATGATAAAAACACCCATTGCAGTGAATTCTCTTCCCCTTACAGTTGTGGGTCTTTGCTGTCAGTGGGCTTTTGGTAGATCGGCAACTATGAAATCAAAAGAATTTGGATTAGGAGGTTGCAATTATTTCTGTCTTTGTTTTTCCCACACACTGAAACTCAATCAAGAAGAAATGTCCCAAGGCACAGAAACCACATGCTTTCATAGATAAAATGAATAAGCCAAGGAATGCAGGCCTCCCCCCCCCCCGCTGAAAAACCATTTGGACTCAAACTCATTCATTTCTAATCTGCTTGCATGTGTGCTTTATACATACATTACTTATGTAGTCAAATATTTATATCCCACCAGAACAATTAAAACAGAATACAGTAAAAAACGCGAAAAGGAGCAATTAGCTCTAAAGCAGAAAAAATGGATCTAACCCAGGTAAATCCTAAACTGTCTCAACCACCTAAACAGCCTAAGTGTCCTCCAAATGCGCTCCTAAAGAATACAGCTTTGCAAAACTCCCTAAAAATCAACAAAGTGGGGAACTTTCTTAACATTCACAGGAAGATTGTTCCCCTGAATGGGGCCACAACCAAAAGGCACACAGCAGGGCAAAGGCAGAGATTACTCTCACAGATGGCACAGATAGAAGACACAGACTGCAAACTCACAATTAGACCACAAGGTCAACAAAACTACCTCCCCCCTCCCTTTTCTAAACTGGTAGTTTCCCACTACTGCCCTAATCAGGCCCAAGCAAATACTAAGTTTTTGCTGGCATTTCAGGGCCAGATTTCAGATGCCACAACATTAGGATTTTTTCCATTCTAGCTTACCACTGAAATACTGTACTAGAACCTAAATGTGAAGATACTTGGAAATAGACATTCCATTACTATGAAATTGTAGACACTTAAAGACATGACTTGGATGTGAACCTTGAATAAAGCTGCCAACTGCGTGAGGAAAAGCCCTCAACAGTTTCAAAAGAAACCATCACAAAACCAAACCAAACCAAACCCCAAGCATTTGAAGACTTAATTTGGATGTACATTAGTTCAGGTTATTTTCTAAGGCTGAGGATTTCACAATTAGGATTCTGGATACATTAGCTAGAATTCTTGTGTGTAACCTGATCTACATGACATATTTGGGGTTTTGTTTACTAAGTCATTTGATACTCCTCTACCACATCCATTCCCCAACCCATCCATGTAGAACTGGTAGGAGGGGAACTAATAACCTCAGTACTTTGAAATAAATTCACGGTGGGTTGTTGGTATACCAGTGATCGTTAGCTGCTTATGTACTTTTGACAAACTGAAACTGATTTGGTTGCAAAGTGCCAACTTGGACTGAAAACAAGGCCCAGAACAGGTTGCATGAATTGACCCTAAAGTGCAAAAATAAAGATTCCTGATGGTTCTAGGAAATGGTACCCCTTATCTCCTTATCGAAGACTAAAATTTCTTCTTGCTCAAACCGAATGAGGTCTGAAGCAACCTATCTGGACCTAATGGGCAAACTGATGCTTATCTAGAGGTACCAATCTCAGAATGTCTAAATTCATGAACGATTGAGTCTAATGCCTGTTCAGTCTTGTTAAAACAATATGGGAACTCAGTTTCCCGTGCTGTGATAGCTGGACAAAATGAATGGACTGGCATTTCCAGGGTGAAACCACTGGGTGGAATGAAGTAGTGCTTAATTCTCCCCCCCACCTCACTATTTCCCCTCATGCCAGCCATTTTGGTTTCTGTTCCCCAGTCCTAGCTGGGCTGGGCACCAAGATGAGAACCAAGCTTAACTGGTGTCAACCCTTTACTGAGCAAGAAAGTTGAGGGAAGGGATAAGTGCACCCTATCCTGTTCAGTGCTCCTCTTCAGAAAATGTCTCCTTCTCTGCGTTATCAGAAATGTATATGCAGTTTCACCCTAATAACCACAGTTCAAGTGGTGGGAGAGGGCTGCTAAACTGTTTACCATTCAGCATTTATTGGCTACAAATCACCCCTCTGATCTGTTTATGGCTTCAACTACTAATCTACCAGAGATGAAACATACATACAAATGATCAGAAAATCTTTAAACTGAAATATGTTTATTTGTAGGTAACTAGAAAAAATTAAAAGTACCTTTCCAACCATATGGATTGACACATACATACAGTGAGGTTAATGGGCCTAGCTCAATGGCAGAACATATACAAAAGTCCTATATTCAGTCTCTGGCATCTCCAATTAAACAATCTCAAATAGCAGGGGAAAGTACTGGATTAAATGGACCCTGTGAAAAGCAATTTATATCTTCCACTTGGCCGATCCTGCTTTCTCTGAATATAGATGCCACTGTATAATATAATAAATTTGTATAATAAAGTGCACTATACCTGTGAGATGGTAGTTAGATAGTTGGACTAGGATCTGGTAGATCCAGATTCAAATTCCCACTGCCATGGAAGCTTGTTGAGTGACTGTGGGCCAGTCACACACTCTCAAGCTAATCTACCATAACATGGCTGTTGTGAGGATAAGATGGAGGATAGGCAGGGCCTCTGAGAGGGGGTGGCAGCAGGGCCATTTGGCCTGGGCCTCACATTCTCGGGGGGCTCAAATTTACACTTTTGATGTTAACTCTTAATTTGGTTATAGTTACAGACACAGAAATACTAGCCTTCCTGACCTCCTTTTTTTGGTGGGGGGGCTAAAAAATATAAGTGGCCTGGGCCTCTCTTTACCTCTGTGAGGGCCTGAGGACAGGAGAACAAAGCAAGCTGCTTTGGCTACCCATTGGGGAGAAAAGGTGAGGTATAAATGAAGTGAATAAAATATAAATAAGATTCCTAGGGATCTCTCCTCCTCTTCTACAATCATTAGTTTCAATAAGAGTTTAGGCAAGCTCTGTTTAAGAAGAGATGAATAAAGTTCTTAAACTCTACAAGTCCTATTTCTGCAGCAACACTTTAAAAGGCCAGTTAGACTTAACCGCCCCCCAAAAACCGATTATGATAGAAGCGATCAGACTAACAGTTCATCTCCATCTGACAACTAGCAGCAATAAATAATTGCAATCCCTGATTTTCTCCAGAAACAGACTTATCTGGTGATTTAACTAGCAAGCCTTCACAGCTAAATTCAATGACACTGCATGGCCAGTCAATTACTGGGTTTCTATAAATGGATCCTACGATTTGCTTTCCCTGTAGAATACATATCTCATCTCTGCAAGAGGCATATAATGTAGCCTTAACTAGTAAGTGATAATGAGCAGACTGGAGAGCAGAGACAGAGAGCAGCTAAAGCTCACTATCATTAGATTTATGGAGGGGGGGGGGAACGTGCGATCGGGCCAACTTTTTTTATGAATAATTGATAAGGCAGTCAGGGCAATTATATGACAGAAGCATCACATTTCCACAATTAGGGGGGAAAAACAAGCTTTATGCAAGAAAACGGAACACACTGAAAAGGAGATACCAGCAAACATGCCATCCTGGAATAAAATACAGCTGATACTGTGTTAGTTGGCAACATTTAAATGCACAATTTTGAAAGCAAGCATAACGTCTTGTAATTCCTATTTTTTTTAAAAAAAGCACAGTCCAGGTTCAGAGTTTGGTCAGGAAAATACTGTAAGGCAAAAAAAAAAAAAAAGTCAGCAGCCTCATTAATTTGCTGATGACTGAGAGAAATATGAAAATTATTCTTGTGGGTGTTCCCCATTCCCATGTTGCTACACTAATACAACAGTAGTTAGCATTTCTACGTGGGTAATATGAACCATGGAAATTAAAAAAAAATCTCTGATGTAATGGAAAAGAAAAGATCATCATGCAATGTTTAGAATCAACTGGCTAGAAACGGAGGGAGCAAAATGCAAAGATGGAAACACGATTCTTGGGAAATATACACAGATCTACTGTATCTGACTCAAAACAAGACTTCTATCTGCTTAACCAAAAAAATGTATCAAACAAATAGAATTCAGGGCTTTCTAAAATGTAACAGTATCTCGGTTGCACAAACCTGTTTTAAAACATCCGAGTTCAACGTTTTCTTAAGAAAAGGTCCACTGTTACTTGGTTTTGATTCACCATTTGGCTTCCAGCAGCCATATTTATATCAGGTGGCCAAAACTTCAGAGATTAAAGGATTGGATGTATGCTACATAACTCAGCTCTTGGTAGTTCCTGGCATCTTTCAGTGATATGTTTACTGGTTATCATAGCCTGAAGGAAGAGTTCATAGCATCCCTTTTAACAGCTACTCTAATGAGTTGTGTTTCGTGATTAATGTCATTTATGAGTTGTAAACGCTTTATGATGGAACGTTATCCATGTGCAAACTAGTGAGGATCAGGAATTGTACACGGTCAGGGTTACGTGCCAACAAACAGAATCTGAGTTTGCACTTTTTTTTTTACAAAAAAGATATACATTCAGAGTACGTAGAAAGAATGGCTACTGGCTCTGTGACAGGAGAGTCAAATCTTCATTAAACCTGAAAGAGAGGGGGAGGAAAAAAAGCGACACAAATGCGCCCTACAAAAGAACAGACCAGATCACAGCTGGAAGGAAGGCAAACCTTTTAATCAGGTCCTTGAAATACAAGCTGCAGGAAGCTAGAACATTTTGGTGGACTTCAAACTCTTTGCCTTCAACAATAATTTTCAGGTCTGTAAACTCTTTCGCTCTGCGTTGCTGGTTCAACTCCTTCAACATTTCTGCAGAACAGAGAAGACAGACAGTGCCAGGATTCCCATTAAGAGGCTTTTTAAAAAAGTTTTATTTTTTTAAAAAAACAAGGAAAGTAGAGAAACAGGAAATGCTTGATATTCTTTGTTGGCAAGACTGGCTCAACGCTGACAGTCAAAGAAATCACGTACAAAATACATACTGTATATACATTGATAAATATATATGCTTATAAAAACAAGGAACAGTAGGTCTGAACGTAACTCAAAAATCCTACATTTCAAAGAAGAAAAAAGTTCTCCTGCATCAGTGAAATTAGAAACAATATAGATATATGTATATACATATATATATATATATATATATATATATATATATTACCACAAAATATTGAAAAGTAATAGAACAAAGTTGGAGTCCAGTGGTACGTTTTTGTCATAATAAATGTTTGTCACAACAGAATGCAAGAACATCTGCTTTATCACCTCCAAACACAACTGACTTTTAAATGTGCTGGAATTAATACTGAATAAAACATGACATTTATGATACAGCATGAACTTGACATGTTTCAAAGAAAAAAAATGCAAAGCTTGCAAAAATCCCTATTTTAGGCACACAACAGAAGGCCTTGAGGTAAATGACTGGTAAAATACAATAATGTTAAACTAGAAGAACGTTTATTGGGAAAGCATGCCTACCGACAGTAATTGGAAAAATTCTCAAAGAAGCAGGCACACTTTCAAATACATTAAAGCATTGGTTTAAAAAATATAACTGTTCTATAAGTTTTCCCTCCTTTGAATTTTCATAATGCAGACTCAAGTTTCCAGACTTCACTGAATGGTAGCAATTCACTTTTAACACTAAGAGAACACAAAACCATCACCAAGGGTATTTCTGTCTTGTAGGAACTCACTTACCGTGCATAATGCATCATCCTGGTTATCACCTTCTTTATACTCAGAGAACAGACCAGTACCATGGTACATATCCTTGTATGTTATTATGGAAATGGTAAACAACTCCATGGTGAATGACCTCCTAAACTAAAACGTACAAGTCTGACAAAGCTGTGAGATTGTCATTTAAAATAGTGGTGGCACTGTGACAATTTCAGCTGCATGAATATTGTCTACCATTCTACATTTGCAATAGGTCAAGAGCTTCTTTTCCCCCATAATGCCTATTTTCTGCATAGATCCATTCTCCTGAAGATCTTTTGAGAGCAATCTTTTCCTTTCCCTTCAACCCATTTTTACTGTTCTAGCGGTTCTACAGGTGTTTTTAATGTGTTGCTATCATTTGCGTGTGAATGGAAAAGCAAGTCAGGTCAAAATATTCATGCTTGGTTCCTAAACCATGGCTACTCCCAAAACAATAACTTGCCAAATGGATGTCATTTGGGGGGGAAAAATCAGCAGGCATAAAATTAACAGCAATTCAAAACAATAACAACGTAAGCTTACAAAGACTGAACATGTGTATCGATGATACTCAGGGATATCCAAGTCAAGACAACATGAACAACAAATATTTTTTTCCCCCAGGCCTCATCAACAAAATGTCACCTGGCACATTGATATCTATTTGACGGAAGCACAATGGTTTCTGAAAGGCTAATTATTCTGTACTGAAATGGGTCACTGTTCTCTGGAGAGAAGGCAGATCATTAGAGATGGTACAGAAATAACAGCAGGCCCATGTCAGATCTATATTAGAGCAAAATAAACTATTCCATCCTCTGGGTGCCATCTCAGGAGCTATTTTTAAAGCATCCACTTCAGTTAAAATGCAGTAACATGTCTCAAAGACACATAAAACTTTCTACAGGGTCAAGCAGGGTCACTTTCCCTTGGAGAAGTTTGAAATCTTTGAGGTGGGAGCAGGGGGGATCCTTTATTCACCTTAAATATGACTTGGGTCCCCCCCTGTGCAGAATCTAATTAGTAACCTGACCCACTGCTAACACACACTGTGAGATTGTGGTCTTTGTAGGCTTGTTTCAACAGGGCCAATCTAAAGCCTGAGCCAATCCATACAAAATATTATAACACGTTTCCTAAGGTTGGCTCTGCAACAAGTATACATCTCAAGTGCTCTACCGCAGATGGTGCCACCAAGTTTCCATTTAGTTTGCCTCTCTTCCATTTTGACAATGAGAATAGCTCTTATCTGCTAGTTACATGAGGCCTAGAAAATGAGATCTGGGGTATCTACAATACAAAGGTTAGGAGCCAAGGGACATGACTGTGTGAAACTCCACATACATGCACATGATGCCACCATATACTGAATCAGATCTTCTATTCAAGGTAGCAGTGGTTCTCCAGAGTCTCAGGCAGAGGTCTTTCAGATCAACTGTTGCCTAATCTTTTTAACTGAAGATGCCGGGGATTGAACCTGGGAACTTCTGCATGCAAAGCAGATGCTCTACCACTGAGCCACAGCCCCTCCCACATGCTAACACACTCCTATGAAACAAAGCTGGCCTCAGAGATAAACAAGGCCCGCCTTTGCCTAGCCCAACACCACTGAACAGGACACCTCAGTAATCAATCAGTAACTTAGACACAAAGGATACTTCTGCATTAACATTCATGTCAGCAAAATTCTTGAAACTCAAAAGCATCCTCAACTTAAAAGTTCTCTTGTACACATTGACTCAATACTAGCCAGTTAGAATCTCCTTCAAAAATCCCAGCTTTGTGAGATAACTAACACAGCCTGTCCACACATTGAAACTTCACTTTTCCTCATTTGGAAATATTCCCAGGACCACAGAACCTTTCACCTTTTGCCAGTCACGATGCACAACAGTTAGCTCACCTGAGTTCCCCTGCCCTTTCTCCAAGCCAGGAAAAAGGAATCTTTTGTTTTAATTTAAGCATCTAGCCCTATAAGCAAAGCTAGAATCTGTCCACAAATGATGCTTGGAGTGCTCTGCTTTCCTTAATGATCACGATCTTTCAATTTTAATTTATGCTGATGACACTGCATTATTATCACGCACACTGATAGGGCTGAAACACATGTTGGTTAGTTTTAGCTTCTACTGTGCTGATGAAGGATTAACTATAAATGTTGAGAAATCAAAAGTGGTTGTCTTCGCAAGAGGCTGCTGACCGAAGTAAAAGGACTGGAGGATGGCAAATCCCAACACTGAACAAGTAACATTGAGATATTTAGGAATGATATTCTCCCAAGACCTCAGTTCCGGTCTATCTCTTATAAAATAGCACCATATTTAAATGCCTTGACATGTTTTTTTTTTCCCCACACAGAAGGAGAGAAGTATTACGCAGCGGCTAGAAGGACTTTGGGGGATGGTGGTAAAAGTAATCAAGTTATACTTTATGGCACCAGAATGTGGGTAGAGGGTATATCTGAGACTACTGATTCCTTCTTATTAAAATTCTTGAGAAAAATAACTAGGTTACCAAAGTGTTTTTCCAGTATAGCTATTTGTCAAGAATTTGCAATTCCTTCATTAGCATCAATAGCTTGGCTGGATGCATTTAGAGACTGGTTAATCAGAGACTGGAACTAGGCTTTACTCCAGCTTTACTGCTCTTGATTGGAAGTGAGAAAACTGCATTCCAAAGGGTCAAAAAAACAGCTATTGGTACCAGAATTCAGAAGCAACTCAGCTAGCAAAAAGGGTATGTTCCCTTGCCAACAATAGACTCAAGCCTCCAGCTACCTTACCAGCATATTTGAAGTCCATGATGGCTCCCCAATATGGAGATATTTTTTGGCTGCTAGATTGAATGCCATGTTAACCCCAAAAATGAAAGGTAACTTTTTGGGAATCCCCTCTTCAGGACACTGGTGTTTCTGCAATATGGGAAAGATGGGTACCTTGGCTCATCTAGTTATTGAATGTCCCAATTCCAGTGAGGAGGGACAGAGATGGATTACCTCAATACGTGGGAAGAAAGAGCTCACAAATATTAATCAGAGCCTTTCTTTTCTTCTACAAGATAAGGATCCATATATCACTAGGTCACTAGCATCCTACCTTTTAGCAACCCAGCTTAAAATGTAAAAACTTTTGTGACTGGAGTGAGATTCCCCCCCTCCCCTTCTATGTATGATTAGGCTGAAGGCTGCGGCCAAAAGAGCCATATCGTAAAAGGAAAGGAATGCTCTGCTAGTGCTGGTGCCCTGCTTTGTTGTGCACACTGAGGTGCTCAAGCATGCCTAAACCTGTTGCTTTCCCCCCATTGCATTATCTTTTTTGGATTACTGGCTGCCCAGATGTAATGATACTGCTTACTTTGGATTTGGAACTTTTGTGTGGCAAATGCATATTCTGTATCCATGTTAGAGAAATATCAGCTTTGTTGAAACTTCTTCCCCTTCCTTCAATGGTCATAGTGAACCACAGTTATTGAACTTTACTGTTCTTTCCTATAAAGTACTTTAAGGTTTGTTATTTCCCCTAAGCTAAGAAACCTTGGGTCTGGTCACACGCAGAATTAGCTGCGCGATAGGGACGGATGCCGGGTGGATTTTATGGGTGCGATCACACAAAAACATCTGGCAAGCGTCCTGCACCCGTCAGCAACCCGTATCAGTCAGCCGAAGATCCGGAGTAAAAAGATACCTGGGAAAGTGCACTACTTTCTGGAAACTGCGGGGCGTGGGCAGGCGTCAGATCACGGAAGCGCTGGTATCCTGTTGCATTCGGCGCCCATCTGCATCCCGTCTCAAACTGGATTTTTTTTAAGCCTCCTTCGCCATGTACTTCTGTGGTCATGCACATATGGGAACTCCGGCTTGGAAAAAATAACCCCGTCGGGAAGCGGCGGCTTGTGATCACCGCATATGTGATCATGCCATGCTGCTTCTCCGCCCCCCCTTTGCCACGCTTCACCATCAACATATGGTTGGCGGCAGACAGCCTAAGCACGAAGCCTCGGGGGAACATCTGATCGCGCTACTGCGCTTCATTTTGCTCCAGGGCAAAAAGCTTCACTCCCCCCCGGATTATCTCACTCATATGACTGAGACCCTTGTTTCCTTTTCTCTTCGCCTCCTAAAACACCACAAGTCTTCTGAAAATATTGAACTTTTGTAACAGTGTTTGGAAGCTAGTACAGTACGCCGTGGCTAGATTGGGGGCATGTGACCCTGATATCACAGAAATTACACCAGCTATGGATGTGCTCCCAACCCAGTTCAAGATGTTGGTTTTGGGACTGTGGTATACGAAGCACAGTGTTCTCACATATGTTCCTGCCCGGGACTTCAGATCACAGGAAGAGGCCCTCTGAACTGTTCCACCAATCAAAAAAACCCTTGCTTGGTGGAGATACACGAGAGCCCCCTTACTTTCAAACTCCTAGAGGCAGCTGAAAACAGTTTTATTTAGGACTGCATTTGACTAATTTAGGGGTTTTTTTACCATCCTAATTGAGATTTTAAACTGTTGTCTTTTATGTTCTTTACTGCTGTTGTTTTATGTATACTGCAAGCTGCCTCAAGTGCTGCAAGATAGAAATGTTTTAAATAAATAAATAAAATATTTATAGGAGTTGCTAAGGATCACACAGTAGCAGTAAGAGCACTGGGAGTAGGACGGTGTGTGTTGTATGTGTGCGCGCGCTGAAGTCTCAAATCCTCACTCAGCCATGAAGCACACTGGTGATCTAAGAGCAGTCAACCTCTCTTAAACTAACCTGTCTCACAGAGAGTGGGAGGAGCACATATTCCACCCTGAGATCTCTGGAGGAACAGAAGGGTGAAAATATCCCAGAAGACTGGGATAGGTTCTGGGAAGGATAGGGGTGTGCATTCGGGAATCCCAAAACGGAAAAAAACCCAAAAAAGCATTTTCGGGGTTTTTCGGCTTTTGGGATCCCAGACAGGCTATTCACTGTAATCTTCAAATTCCAAAAAAAAATTCCCGGAAAATTTGGGATTTTTTCGGCATTTTTCGGCATTGCACCAGGCATTGCCGAAAAATGGCGTTGTGGGGTTTTTTTAACTGTTAAAGGGCCCGGGAATTCCTTTTCCCGCCATTTCCCCCTCTTTCCCGCCTTTTCCTCCTGTTTCCAGGGGGGGAGGAGGCTCCAGACAGTCAATCACTGCAATGCATTTGCAAAATGCATTGCAGTTTGCAAGTTTGCAAGGCTGTTGTTGCTGCCTGCAGCCCAACCACCAGTTTGCTCCTTTCCCAGGGAAGGAGCACTGTGGTGGCCAATAGGGTTCTGGCATCTGCTCTCTGGCCAATCACAGAAGGTTTTTCCTTTTTGAAATCCTTCTGTGTATGCTCAGAGAGCATAAAAGAGCCAGTCTCTGGGCTGACTCTCATTGCTGTGTTCCTGGATCCTGCTGGCTGTTGAGAGAGAGCTGCCTGGCTTGGCTGTTGGAGATTGTGACTGGCTGGCTTCTGCTGCCCCTGCTCCTGAGTCTGCCCTGCTTTCCTCCCTGCTCTTCGTGGACCTCGGATCAATACCTCAGAAAACTTCAGACTGGTTTGATTTATTAGGGCACTTTTAAATTTAATTTCTTTTCTCTTTATTTTATTCTTCCTTAGGGTTGGTTTGGGAGAGACCTGGGGTTGGTGGGGTGGTGATTGCACATGGTCTGCTGCTGGCTTGGCAAACATGCCCCCTCACACCACCACCACACCTCTCAGGTTTTTTACAGGGAGAATCTGCTTGCCTGATCCATTCCCATAGGAAACAATGGAGAACTGGGGGCACCCTCTTTGGATGCCCCTAGAATTGGACCCCTTGGTCCAATCTTTTCAAAACTTGGGGGGTCTTTTGGGGAGAGGCTCCAGCAGCTACAGTCCAAATTTGGAGTCTCTACCTCAACCCCATCCCCTCTCCAGCCCCCTGCAAACTTTCCAGAAAATTTTGCCATTGAAGTCAATGGCCCCATTGGATATAATGGACCCGAATTTTTCGGGAATCCCAAGAATTTTCAGATTTCAATGCTTTACCAGTATAGGTATTCAGGTTTTTTCGGGAATACCGAAAAAATTTGGGTCCAATATGCCCAAATCCGAATTTTACCGAATTTTTTTTTTTTTTTGCACACCCCTAAAGGAAAGTCTATCTTAAAATAAAAATGAAAAGTTCAACTAGCAGAACTAAGAACTGGTGATTACAGCCATCATTCCTTCTTAGGGCAAAAATACAGACCAAAATGAAAAACTTGAAATAAATGATGTCTTACAACTACCATTCCTTATTTCTCCACTTGCACTTCCAACAAAGGAGCAAGAAATGAACCCGTCGCTATGTTATGATCAGCTGTGGATAAGGCAGGATTTCACACTTAGTGGTAAAAACAGGGTTCCTAGTCTTCTGTTTGTTGTTAATGTGCAAAGCAGTGACAGGAGAGAAGAATTTGCAGGGAAGAGGTAGCAGGAGGGGGCTTAACCTGTCTCTGCCAACCTGCCACTCTTCCTTGCAAACTCTTTCCTCATCCCAGCATTCAAGAAACATGGGACTGGGAACTTGTATGCAACTGAATAACCTTTTCAATTGCTATGTTTTACCACAGGGAGAGCATGCTACAGGATCTCCTGTTGTGTGTAACAAATGTTTTGTGCGTAATCAATGTTTTGTCTGTTGTGCATCCTGAAGCTGAAGGTGTGTGTGTTGCCCCTCTTGGACAAACTGGGGATCGTAGGCATTAGAAGGATCATGCATAGCATGTTCTCCCCATATGTGTGGTAAAACACAATGACTGAAAAGGGCTAATGTGTAAGGTCCATTCTTAGTCAAAGGGCTGGTTCACTTGCCTGGAACAAGTCCATGAAATAGACTGCTTAAATGAAGCAATATCTGACATAATGTGTACGACAATGACGAGTGGTGAGTGTATACTGAAGGGAAGTGACATCTGCATCTGTGGAGATATCAAGTAACGACAACTGTTATAAGCCTGGGTCTTCGTAGTGAGGCCTTAGTAGCTCTAGGGAAGCCTGTATTCGAGTGAATACTGGGCCTATATTTCCCAGGCCTCCTTTGGACCCTGTGATTGGTTAGCAGGGGATTTGGAGGGAAAACTTGCACCAGTAGGAGAATGGGGGTGGTGCCTGGGAAGAAGGGATAAAAAGCCTCACACCTCATTTGGTCACATGTAAAGCACAATCTACTGGGAAAGAGTAGAGATAAGGGGTCGGGTGGTACTCTGGGCCCTCCCGAGGAGGCCTGTACCAGAGTGGCTTCCCTGGTCCCCTGCTACAACAGCATTCATGAGGCTTCTTTGATTGGAGGCATTTCAAGGAGTGGAACTCAACTAAAATGCAACTGTGCTTCAAACGCAGCGGGGGACAACGTTTTAAAGTTGTTTTTCAAAAACACCAGTCCTATCAGGATGCTGGCAGCCTTTCCCCCCATTTGTAGTAATAGTAATTAACATTAATACTGAAAGGAGACATTTGCTTAACAAGACCACCACAGGATTTGTTACATAATGGACCTCTGTAATAGATCAGCCAAAGAATCCTACTGGGTATGACTACAGGAAGCTGTTACATGAAATTACCAGGAGAAACAGACAACCTAGTTCATTCTTGCAAGAGGTAACTAATAGCTTTATGTCTGTGAAACCAAAGAATCCATCTCAGGCAATGGCTTCATTGCCTGGAAGAGGAGGAAAAGGCTAATGGAGAAAAGATAATGTAATATCTGATCTAAAAAAAACAGTATATGAGCCTGCATCCTAAGGCAGAGGTCACTTTACCAGTGCCAGGATGTCCCAGGATTTCAAATATGGTCACACATTCATTCTGGTTTATATAAACATTTATGTTACACATCATTATCTCTAAGAGCATACAAATACTAGCATCCCTATTTAATGGATGACTTGGTACAAGCCCCATGATTTGACCACCGCAAGAGAGTGCAGAGTCGCTTTGGGGTCTGCGTCTCAGCCAAGCTCCCATGGAGACATTGAATTAACTGGAATTTCCCACCTAGATACTGTACTTGTGGAGAGTTCTATGCTGGTGGTTGTATTTTCAGTGGCTGTTGAGAAGGCAGCAGCACCACCACACATTCCTGCAGGGACTGGGTAAGGACAATTGTCAAGTATGATTGGTAAGCTGATCATACATTCCTCCCTGTCAACATGCCCAGTGATGTGTTTTTCACCAACCGATCTCTATATATGGAAACGTATTTTGTGTACGTACAACTCATTATTCACGTTATTGCATTCTATGGTGTATTTGTGTTTCTTTCTCTGCTAAATGTTCCAGCACTGCAAAAGGTTTCTTCTGAAACTTCAATTGCTGCAGAATGCTGCAGCCAGGATGTTGACGGGAGTTGGTTGTAGGGACCATATCACTCCAGTCCTGGCACATCTACACTGCACTGCTTTTACATCTATTGATTTATGTCGTGCTTTTCTCCCCAGCTGGGGCTCACAGGAGCCCAATCTGTTTCCAAGACAATTCAAGGTGATGGCTTTGAATTTTAAAGACCTATATGGCTTGGGACCAGAATACCGGAAGGACCCTATGCTCCCTTATGAACAAATCTCACTGCTGCGATCACCTTCCAAGTCCCTGCTTTGGGTTCTCTCTCCTTCTGTGATAGGAGGTGGCACACCCAAAGAGGGCCTTCTCAGTTGTGGCACTACGGAAATCTCTCCCCAGAGAGTCATCTGTCTACCTCTGTTGCTATCTTCTGCCAGCAGGTGAAGCTTTTTTTCCCCTCAGGTGTTTCCTCAGAGATCCCGCCTTCCTGTGCTTTTTTAAAATTGTTTTTATGTGTCTGTATTTTAGCTTTGATTTTAATAGAAGAAGAAGAGTTGGGTTTTATACCTCACTTTTTCCTACCCTAAGGAGTCTTAAAGCGGCTTACAATTGCTTTCCTTTCCTCTCCCCACAAGAGACACCGTGTGAGGTAGGTAGGGCTGAGACAGTTCTGAGAGAACTATGACTGACCCACGGTCACCCAGCTGGCTTCATGTTGAGGAGTAGGGAATGAACCCCGGTTCTCCAGATTAGAGTCGGCTGCTCTTAACCACTTTACCAAGCTGGCTCAAGCTGGCACTACACCAAAACAGCTCTAATGATGTGTTTTTGTTTGTTTTTAATGGTTTTTGAGATGTTTTTATTATGTAAGTTTCTAATCTGATAGCCACCTTGGTGGCCCAGATGGGAGCAGAAAGGCAGGATCTAAAATGTAATGCCATGCTGAATTTCCTCAAAATCTGATTCGTACACAAAAAAGTGCTTTTGGAGGCAAGTGTGCAAAAACATTCACAGTGCCTCCCCACATCCATATATTATTTTATTGCCCTTTTGCATCCATTGTTCCCCAATCTGTTGTGGTTTTTGGGGGGAGGGAACTGAACCAATTGGCTAGCTAAGCTGCCTGATGATTTCTGTCAGAGGGCTAGACACCCAGATGTGCCACCTATTGAAAGAAATGCTGTGTAGAAGAATGTGCATCTAAAAGGATGGAAGTGTTGGCTGTTTGCCTTGGCAAGGGGGATACATCCCACTTTCCCAATTCTAGGCCCTTTGCAAGTTTTACATTCTTCCACCAGAAAGATGCACAAAGTTATCCAACAGGACAAATTAGTTAGCAAGGGGCAGAACTGCTGATGAAACGCGCACCCTGTACTCCATTAGAGCTAAGGACTACTGCAACATTCAGCGTATCCATATAATCAGACAGTCATTTCCCCCGGGTGCTTCAAACAGGACTAGAATACCCGTCAACATTCTTAACCTACCCGCAGTGCCAATGACACTTAACATTTGTAACATCTGGGACAGGCACATGCAAATTCATATTAGAAAGAATCCAAAATAAACAGATTAATATACTAAGTGTTCAAGATTAGTTCATGCACTCTGGATTGCTTTCAGAACTGGGCAGCAGCAAAGGGGTAGTATTACTGCCATGTGTCCAGATTTAGGAACTTCAAGACTTTTCTGCAGCAGTGCCCAGAGCACAATCTCTGCTTAACAGCTAACTCCTTTGTACAAATTCCTAAAGTGACAGGGGAAGGCAGCAGAAAGGTGACCCTGCAAATTCCATGGTAGTTTCTGATGGTCTGGATGCTGTTGGTATAGCGCTGGTAGCTCTGGGTTGGGAAATTCATGATAATTCAGGGGTGGAGCCTGGGGAGGGGAGGAACCTCAGGAGGAGGAGGAGGAGGAGGAGGGGAGGAGATGGGATTTATACCCCTCCCTTCACTACCCAAAGGAGTCTCAGACCAGCTTACAATCTCCTTCCCCTTCCCCTTCCCACAACGGACACCCTGTGAAATAGGTGGGGCTGAGAAAGCTCTCTCAAGAATTGCTTGTGAGAGAGGAGCTCTGAAAGAACTTGTGACTGACTCAAGGTCGCACCAGCAGCTGCATGTGGAGGAGTGGGGAATCAAACCCAGTTCTCCAAGATTAGAGTCTGCAGTCCTAACCACTTCACCAAACTGGTAGGGTACAGTGCCACAGAGTCCACCCTCCAAACCAGCCATTTTCTCCAGTGGAACTGATATCTGTAGTCTCTGGAGATCAGCTGCAATTCTAGGAGATCCCTAGGCCTCACCTGGGGCACAGCAACCCTAGGTTGGTCACAAATGCTTATCACAAGTACCAAAAACTTTGAGACCATGGAATATTATTGAGTATAGCAAGAATGGTATCTGAAACGACCTAACAGTTCTAGATATATGTGTGATTTATCTAGTTCTGACTTGGTTGGCCCAGGCCAGCTTGATCGCATCAGATTTTGGAAACTAAGCAGGGGCGGAGGTGTTCCCTCTAAGCTGAGTTAGTGTGAGCTAGCTCACAATATTTTAGCCTCCAGCTCACACATTTTTGTCTTAGCTCAGGAAGGATGGCTCCAGAGCAAACTAATTTATGCAGTAGCCAAATCACTCGCTTACCACTTTAACGCCAGTAGCTCACAAAGTAGAATTTTTGCTTCACAGCTTAGAGAAAGCATTGGCCCTGGTTTATATTTGGACGGGAGACCACTAAGGAAATACAGGGTTGCTATGCAGAGGCAGGCAGTGGTAAACCACCTCTGTTCACCTCTTGACTTGAAAACCAGGTGAGGGGCTGCTATAAGTTGGCTGTGATTTGATGGCTCTTTACATACATGGCAGGAATATAGCAAAGAAAACAAACAACACCCCCCCGACTTCAGTGAGAGGTCCACAAATAATCTTTTCTTAAGCTTTGAGACACAGAACAAAATATGTGCCCATTCAAAACTCAATAATTAGTTCTAACTCTGCAACCTCTTTTTGATATATGTTCTTTGTAATACCTTTATCCTGTTTTACTGGCTGTAATTCAAGGGTGACTGAAACTTACCAAGGGTTAGTCTAAGAGTAGCTATGGAATGTCTGGTCAAATGACAGAACTTGGTTTCGATTGATATGCCTTTTCATGTATTTTAAGGTAGCAGAGAGAACTACTGGTTAACTGGAATGAAAATCTAAATGGATAACGTCATCTCTCTATACTGAGGTACCAAGAAGAATAAGAACAAAACAAAAACACCCTCTTAAACAATGTCTTCAGTTTTGCTTTGCTTTTTTTTAAACTGTAGACAATAATTGCAAAAGTGAAATTATCGTACAGCATTGTATGTGGAATAGCCAGGAGATCCCTGGGGGGATTGACAATAATTAATCTAACCTAACAGAATCTTAAACTTAAAGTACGTGAAATAGTAGCCAGCTACATCAACAGAAAACTTGAATGGTCATATCAGCATAAATGTACTACACGTTGAAATTTAGCCTTCTTCGTGACGTCTGACTAAAAGGTATGGTGTCTGAAATGACCTAGAAGTCCTAGATCTATGATTTATCTAGCATATTTTCCTGGAACATTTTCCTAAGCAATATTCATACACAATGCAACTTCATTTATCTGAGTGGCTCAGAGGACATCCATTGTATTAGGACAGGCAAAGGTACAGGGGAAAATAAAGTAACATATCCTCAAGGTTACTTTGGAAAGCGGTTATATGGGACACATGCAGTCAGTTTTGTTCATAAAAACTTTTGAGAAATTAAGGATAACTATTGTTATTGCGATTTCATTTTATGAGATGCTGAGACAGAAGGAAAGGAATGCAGCCACATAGGCCCTTTTCACATTACCTTCCTAAACCAGATGTTATCTGTCATTGACCCCGTTACAAGTAAAGCGATACATGGGGTTTCACACAGTGAATTGCCTTCCGTTAAGGAGCCGTCCCTGAAGCACTGTGGTCTTTTCAAACAGTGCCACTTCCCCTCTGCCCTTCCCCCCAGCATGCACAATCTTCCTTGGCCTTTTTTAAAAAGGCTCTAATGTGAGGGCTACCTCACTGAACCAGTCTCACACTTTAAGCACTTCAGTGGCCCAATGAGATGCCTGGACCTCTCACCCTTATTTGAGGTTCCCCCTCCCCAAGGCCCCCCATTGCAGCTCAGCGATGCAAAGACGAGAAGAAAGAACAGCTCATGAGAGAACAGCTCTTTCAGTTTAACCCTTTTAGTGCCTTTAGTTAAGCTCTTTCGGGTTAACCCTTTTAGTGCATAGGCAGGGTGGGGAGCGCAAGATTGCACCTACTGGGATTATGTAGTCCCACTTTTTCAAAAGGATTCTCCCCTTCTCCCTTCCTTTAAAGACTTCCTGAGCAAACAGGGATTCTACAGGCATAGCCTCCATGCCACACGGGAATGCACCATGGGGGAGAGCTGCGCCTGATGGATTTCTGTCTGCTCTGCATACTGAAGGAGCAAGAACAAAGAACAAGACCAGCTTAATGCCTAAAAATCTATCCTTGCTGAATCTGTTTAATCTATGCCTGTGGCCATCACTACATCCTTTGGCAGCAAATCACTCTTTGTGTAAAGCAGTATTTGCTTTTGTCTGTCCTGAACCTACTGCCCATCAGCTTCATTGGATTTATTGGGGGAGGGTGTTCAGCTGAACAGGAAAGATACTTGAGGAGTGACAGCAGTGGCAGCATATTGAGGGCTGGTGCTGGCAAGGATGAACTAGGTCTCTCAACTAGAACTCAAGGGCATCCAATGAAGCCCTAGACACTTGGGGAGGAAAGGGGTGGGGGGAGAATGCCAAAGAGCTAAGTTCCCTTCCTTTCCTTTTCTGCCTTCACCTTCCATTCCTTTTCCCCACCTTGGGATAAAGTAGATGTTTTCCTCTTCTTTACATCACTGAGCTGCAATTGGGGGATTGCAAACAAGGCTGAGAGTCCAGGAATCTCTGTGGTGCTGCTGTGACACTGACTTGCTATACTTTTTTTAGCGCTTTAGCGCTCACACTAGAATATTATAAAAACCTCAGAGGGAGATGGCTTGCATGCAGGGTGAAATGGGGAGAGGAAAGAAAGCAGCAGTTCAGGAAGTGCTACAGGGCATTTTACACAGCACACCACAGTGATTCAGAAACAGAAGGAAGGGTTTGAAACTGGAACAAAGCAGTTTTAGCCAGCAATGGCTCAGGCACACTTCCCCAACAGGACACAAGCAGGTTCGTCTAAACAGGTAAATTAATTCTGTTAGCAGCCAGTTATTGAAATGGGTCTGTCTGAAATGACAGAAAATATTCTGTTAGTAGCCAGTTACTAAAAGGAACAGATAGGCTGTCTGAAAATGACCACAGTTTTGACTTTTCAAACATTGTCCAGTTTTAACCAGAAATCTAATTCTGATTGTTGTATCTGCTAGCAGACAGGTCTGGAAAATCTAAGAGATGCTTAGGGGAAGGTTAAAATATTTATTACAGAATGATCTGGGTGGAATTCAAATGTATCCTAATTGCTTTTAGCAGAAAACTAGCAGATAGCTTTTAGACCCTTTTGATCTTTTCATGTAGCATAAGGCATTAAACTAAATGTCCTGGAGTTCTGAAATCTTTGAACAGTCAGCACCCCACGTGAAAGGGTAATCCACAAGGCGTCGCCTCAAATGCTGGTCCAGTAAGGTGATCCAGAACACAAACACAACATTGCCAAATTGTACAAATAACAGAAGTCGGCAATGCCTCTCTCTTTACTAATAACAGTCAGAAGCATTTTTTTAAAAAAATAAGTCATAGATTATGTGGAAAAGGAGGTTAGCAAAAGGTAATGAAATACTACTTGCAGTTTATGGCCATCTTTGGCTGAGTTAGTCTTAAAAGCTCACCTTATTTTTTTAATGGAAAGAACTGCAAAAGTGAACAAGTTAATGGAACTGTTTCCTCTTGCTTCTGCTTTCCTCCATTAGCCCCCCTGCCCCCCGTTCTGTATTTATTTATTTATTACATTTATATCCCATCCTATCCCACAGTGGGCTCAGGGCGGCTCACAACATGAATAAAATGATGAATATATAATTAAAAACCGAGTTAAATAAAACAGGATGGCAGCTAAGAAACATACATTACTCCAGAAAAGTCCAATACAACTCCTGTCAGACGTTAGCAGGATAGTAGGCATCTTTAGGCTTACTATGGACGGAGACCGCACTGGTCAGAGGACCCTTCTTGGGGTGAGATGCAGGATGGCGAGAGGGGGCAGCAGCCCAAGAGAAAATCAACAGAAATAACTCTTCTTTCCTCTTGCACAAACTCTTTTCTGGATGGAACAAAGGCTCACAACTCTGTGTGTGTTGTATCTGCAAAGTGCCGCCTCTTGCTGAGATTCTCTGCCAAAGCCTATTCTGTTCCCAAAGCTTCCCTGATGCTGCTAGAATGACACTACCATAACCTAGTAGAGAGCACCACTCTGCAAACTTGCTCTCTTCACTGCTCCTTAGATCTAACCACCTTTTAACACTTTACCAGGCTGCTGGAGCAAGGCAGGAGAAGATAAAGGTAATCTAGCTTGGGAAGTCTTCTGGAACTTCCAGGTGTTGGTTTTCTCCAGGATTCCTGGTGATTTGCGCAATGGCTACATGCAGACTATGTGTCATATATATACATGCCAGGAGCCATCTGTGCTGAATATGGGTAAGGCAAATGTATAAAGGGACATTACACAGAAACAGCAAGGTAGTTCCAAGCCTCTAGGAAACCATGAGTCTGCTTGGGATGGGGCTCCACAATCCAGGGAGTAGGGCAGGGGTTGAAAATGCCTTCCTCGGGTTCCAGCGAGCAAACTGCAGCTACATCTGGCTCCTGGAAGAAGCCCCCATGTGTGGACCTCAAGTCTCGAGTCTTTCATTTATTCATAAACACAAACTACTGTAAATATTCATCTCTTAGAGTCCGATCAGACAGCTCTTTAGATCCGTACAAGGCACGATTGCCTCACAGATCTAAAGTTAATGTCGAGACACAAACATCTGGGAAACGTCCCTCTTTCGTGGGCATCCCGTTTTGCCACGCTTTGGAGGTGGACTTAAAAGATACCATTTTAAATCTGGGGTTTTCGGTTACCTGCGAGACAACTGCGGATTTTCATCCATCTGATTGTTCCACAGCATGCAATCCTCCTGTCGGGGTGGTCTGATGTCAGACCATCCCAAGCGGGCACCATTTTAAAAAATCTCTACACATGCACGGATCAACAAGGACATGCTGTCATGTCTATGTGCATGCGCAAAAAGTTGTTTTTTTAAAAACCACTGCACACCTCCTTCAACAAGGATGCGCTGTGATGCTTATGTGCAAAAAGGTTTGTTTGTTTTTTAAAAAAACCACCGCACGGGCCTCCTTCAGTGGATACCGTCTAGACAATCCACAACGGAGGCAGCGCGTGGCAAGGCGATTCCCCCAGGGGATGTCTGGTCATGCGATGATGGATTTAAAAGATCGGGATCAAATTCGAGCTGACATAATGGCGGGATTAGCTGCCCATCTGAACGCACCCTTAGATTTTCTGGTCCACACAAAAAACCCAGAAGGCAGTGTCTACAGTAGGGTTGCCAGGAGACTGGGGGAGGGAATGGGGGGGGGCTATCAGTGACAACATTATGCCACTTCTGGGAAAAATCTAGAAGCAATGCTCCCTCTAAGCTGTGGAGTCTTGTGAGCAAAAATTCTACTTTGTGAGCTACTGGCATTAAAGTTGTGAGCAAGCGATTTGGCTACTGCATAAATTAGTTTGCTCTGAAGCCATCCTTCCTGAGCTAAGACAAAAATGTTTGAGCCAGAGGCTAAAAAACTGTGAGCTTACTCATACTAACTCAGCTTAGAGGGAACACTGTCTAGAAGTGATATCTTTCCCCTCTAGGAATCATCAGAAACTCTGTGGTAAAACCACAAAAAAACTTTTTTAGCAATTTCTAGAGAGCACTGACATCATGGCAAGGGTTTCCTGGAAATGGCATCACACCATTGGCTGGATGGCCATTTTATTTTTTTCTCCTTCTGCAACTAAAAGTGGCCATGGGAAACAAGAGGTGGGAGATTCCTTGTCCCAGCCAGGGGACTGGCAACCCTGGACTACAGCCACACTGTCATATTACTTCTCAGCCAAGAAGTCCCCACTTTATTTAAGGACAACTCAGCAACCCTAGATTTTACTTTTTACATTTAGCATGCCACTCATAAAAAAAAGCTTGTCCTGACAAACACACACGCTAGCTTAAGTCCACCAGAGTGTTTCTGCAAATGAAACAATTTCCGCCAGCAGAGCATGATTTTACCTCCCCCCCCTCACTGCAGCCCAAAAGACCACCCAAAATGCTGCTCCTGGGGGACAGGGGACCCCTAAGAACAGCATCTGGAGGAGCATTTTGGGTTGCAGCAGGAAGGGGACACTGAAAGTTCCACTCCATAGGCAGAAATCATTCTGTCCAAGGAAACACTCCAAGGGATCCAAGCCACTGACTGAATGCATTTGAGAATCTTTACAGTGACATATTGCTGTACCATTTCATTAGCAACTCAAGCATCTTTGGGTATTTTTCAGTTTTATTTTTCAGGCCCCATCAGGGTCTGCATGAGGTTGTTTCACAATGTAATGTATAGCAAGACTAAATTTAAGGACTGTTTCACATCCTGTGCTAGACCACCACTGGTATTTCTTCAGAGCTACCTGTAAAGCCTTGCCGCTGTACAAAAACCTCCTTGGGATTCGTGAAACATCTGACTTCCTGCAAGCTAAATCATATATAGAGATCGCTTTTATAACAGCTTTCCGAGCAGCGTTATTGCCGCTGTCATTATGCACCCAGCTGAAACTCATGTGTATAGACGCGGATGTAAGCACTTTTTGTTAATACGTACAACCCAGTGGACACCAAAGAAAATGGCAATTCTTTTCATGCAATACAATGGGATTTTAAAATGTCTGCATGGAAAACAGAAAAGAGGCAATTTCCAGTTCAAACTACTATTTGCAGGATGGCTTTTTAATTCTTAGAGCCATTCAAACAGCACGGGCCTCCTGAAGTGTTGCTTCCAAGCCATCTTAGACATATGTTTTATGCACTCCTCAGACAATGCGATTCATGTGTTCACTTCTTTATACTTATAGTTTATGATTTTATGCCCACTCGATTCAGTAGCTCCCCTCCCCCAGCTCTATAAACTGAATACACAGCTATTCATACAAATAGAAGCACAAGATTTTATTGCCACAATGCAAAATTGGCAGTAGGCAGATGTCAAAATCCTTGCATCAAACTTCAAATTGCAAAACTCAGAGGTAAGGGATGAGTACTACAAAAACCTGTATCTAAAAATAGATACAAAAATACCTTAACAAATGTATTGGATTTGGAAGAACATATTCCCAGCTAAGTTCATCACTGAAACAATGGCACAGATTGGCCCACAAAGCCCATGTACCTGCAGGAGCACCTGTCTAGGCTGACCTTGCTTTGGTGTAGTTTGGTCTCAGTAACTCCCCGAGGAACACACACACACCACAAAGCAAAAGAAGGCTTTGTTGAAGAAATTCAAGTTCAGGTACTAAAAACAACAAGGCATATAGCTCAACAGCAGTACACTGCACAAATAATAAAACAGACTAGCTACCTTTATTGGAGTCCTAACAAAGCGCAGTTGGTTCTTGAAACACAGAGTCCCAGAGCATAATACAAATATATTCCTGGCGGCAAGGAAGCAGAGGAAGGAAAAGGTAAAAGAGAAGGTAGTAATTCTTCTCACTAACCATACTTTTAGAAAACTGCCAGCCGTAAACTCCTGATCTCCTCAACCAATCACTGGGCAGCATCCATGGAACTTTCCAGGGTGAGAGTGAGTTCCCCTCCCATACCAGATTCACAACTGAACTGTGTGAGAGAATTAGCAGTCGATGGCCTTGATGAATAACTGCCACTATGTGTGTGGATGGGGTGACTAACACTTGCAAGGAATCACAGAACAGTGAACTTAGCTGGAACTGAGTACAAAATCCCTTTAAGATGGCTTCTCTCTTGACATCACCTCTCTCACTATGCTCTGCTGCAGCAGTTTGGCTAATCTGAACAAAGCTGTCTAAGGCTGCGTTCAGACGGCCAGTCAATCGCGCCATGAGCCCTCCTAAAATTTTATCCCGATTTTTTAAATCCAGCCTAGCACGACCAGACGCCCCCCTATGAAATAGCCTCACCGCGCGTTGTTCCCGCCGTGATTTGTCTACACGGCATCCACCGAGAATTTAAAAAAAAAAGTTTTGTACATTCGCATAGGCAAGGCTGCGCCTCCTTGG
The DNA here is from genome assembly GCA_029375565.1 of Gekko gecko. Taxonomy (NCBI): domain Eukaryota; kingdom Metazoa; phylum Chordata; class Lepidosauria; order Squamata; family Gekkonidae; genus Gekko; species Gekko gecko. The sequence goes on along the minus strand of JAPDNY010000001.1, from coordinate 296,778,509 downwards.
AGAACTGAGGCGATAGCGGAGGGTTTTCAGCAAAGTCCCGGTCCTCCCCCTTGCCATTGCCATCAATGGAGGGACTATTTTGCAAGTTAGAACAGTCCTTCCCCCTCCATCTCTCCCATCGCGGTAACATCTTGTCCCTAAAAGAAATAAGCATGAATATTACATTCCTCGTAGCGCTTATCGCTGAATGCGTTTCCTCGTTAAAGCGCACATGGGGTTTCAATTTTTAAAAATCGCGCCCCCGTCGGCTCGGTCTGACGTCAGACCGAGCCGACGGGAGCATCGCGCGCTAATGGAGTGACCAGACGGAAGAAAGTCTGCAGTTGTTGCGCGGGTAAGCGAAAACCCTACATTGAAACTACTACTTTTTAAATCAGGATTGGAGGCGCAGCAGAACGGGATGCCTATGGGACTGGAATATTTCGCAGATGTTTCTGTCTGGTCGTGCATTTTTGATCCGCAAGGGAGTCGTTCCTATGGCAGATCAAAAGATCCGTCTGAACACACCCTAAAGGTGCTCCCCTGCAAACAGGAAGCTGCCTGTCCATGTGCATTCTCAGTGGTGGCTCTCACCATGTGAAATGGCCTCCCTGAGAAGATCAGAAAGGCTTCCCACATGTCTGTCATTCTGCAGAATACGCAAAGCAGTAATGCTTTTTTAAAAAAGGGATTAGAACTGCAGTAGAATAAGAACATGTAAGAGCTTGCTGGATCCACCTAGTCCTGCATAGTGTTTCACACCTTGGCCAACCAGTTGTCTAAAGAAGCAAGTCATAGAGGCAGAGGCCTTCCCCTGATGTTGACTCCTGGCACTAGTATTTAGAGGTGTGCTGCCTTCAGTCACCATCGCTAGCAACCACTGATGGATCCCTCTTCTGTGAATCTGTCTAATCCTCTTTTAAAGCTATCTGTCATGTGGCCATCGCTACCCCTACTGGCTGTGAATGCCACATTTTAATTACTAGCATAAGTAGCTAGAATAGTTCAGAAGGAGATCTTTATAACAGAATAGGACTGTAGTCCATGGCAATGATGACTGTAAGTATCACTTGCCTTTACTGCATTTTTAAAGCCTTGTTACCAACTTTCTGTATTCTTTATAGTATACCCTTCAATCATAGTTATTTGCATTGTTCTCGAAACCTGCAATACCAGACCTATTGCATTGTTCATTGGTTGTCTTATGCTGTCTGGTTGAGCTGTTTAATGCCCTGCAATCTGCCTGGAGTCTCAATGAAAAAAGTGAGATATAAACAGACAAATAATGACTATCAATAGTTACTCAAAAGTTGAATATGGCTCACATTCTACTATGAGTTGTGGAAGGAGTAGTGACACCTGGAGTCTGTATGAGTGGAGAACGCACCTCCTCTGGAAGTAAACAACACTAACAGGCGCTTTACCTGACCTCACAAGTAGCACCTCTGCAGACCTGGTCTCCCGAAAGAGGCATGTCACATACTGCAATTTTAATCGTCACATGGCATCAAGAGTCCACAGTATGCACCCACTCAAATGGAAACATTTGAAGTACATATACACATTTATTTGTTTTAATAAACTTACGTACAAGCTAGCTTTGAACTGGAACAAATATCTTCATGACCAGTTTTATTTTATTTTAGCCCAATGACTAGTTGGTTGGCAATCTAATATTTGCATATACCAACATGATTTACATATGTAGGGTTTTGGTTTTTTTTTTACCGCCTCCACAGTGAAAGGAGGCGATTCTTTGTCCTGCTACTCTAGCTAGCCAGCTTGTCAGTGTAGACAATGTGTTAAATCAGACAGATGACTTAGAAGAGAAAGAACAAATGCTGGCAGTTTGATTTTGCAAGATGCAAAGGTACATGCTAGGTGTAACCGAGTACGGCCTGTTGCTACTGCAATATGTTCAAGCACGCAGTTATGCTAAAGTTGAAGTGAAATGATGCCAAAACAAGATTAAGGGGGGAACGCATTGTTTTTGCTGATACCTTTTAGGCACTTTGTGGTTGCTGTTGGAGTGCTGCTATCAAGTCAGCTAAACGTGGAATTTCTCCCCCATCTACCACAGACACATTAGAAGTGTTAGGTCTTTATTTCACAGCTCCCACTTGCGTGCTTGTTATTTCCTCTTCAATATTTTTAAGGCCGTATCATATCACAGCTGAGCACAATTTGGGAAATCTGGTACATATATGACATTACACAGCTAAAGGCAGCTATAGGATCCTCTGGCATATATAATTCTGTTTTGGTTATGGACTCCCCTGAACATTCCAACACGCTCCAAAATGAGTTGGATGCCGGATCTGTCATTCTCCTCGGGAGAGAACACGGAGAGTTTGCGTCTGCCTAGACTTCTATGACGCTGCCTTTCTCAGCCTGTTCTACAGCCCAGACGACTCTTCTACAGCCTGGAGGATTTCCCAAGGACCCAGGAGGGCATGGGGGAGTTTAAATCTCTCCCCGGGGCTTCTCTAGCTGGAGGGCCCTCAGACTGACGCCGCCCCGTGCTGCTGCCCTGGGGTCTCATCAGAGCGTGCAGGGCGAAGGCGCAGGGGCCTCCTGTGTCTTCCTAGAGCCTGTTGTCTCAAGCCTACAATGGGCCTTGCCCCTAGTCTTAAATATAAGAGAGGCTGTAACCCCCTCTCCCCCAACAACTGGTTTAATGCCACAAATGCCACAGAGCTGCGTCTCATCCCCAAAGCAATAGCAAGAGGCGGGTGGAATGGACTCTGGGCTCCTGCTGAGAAAGTCATGTGGACAAATGCAACACACATAGTTGCCAGAAACCTGGATATACTCTGGAGAGTCAGCAAATAGGAAGTAAACTTGGGCACAGATTGCCAGATTCCTGAACTAGTGAGTTCAAAACAGCTACCCTGCAAATAAAGGCAAGAAAATATTAACAATATGTATCCAACTGCCTCATCACCATCATCATCAGAGGTCCCCAGTGTGGTTCCTGCCCACACCTTTCCTGGTGTCCACTGAGTATTTTTAGAAAGTGGGCGGGGATTCTGCCCAGCGAGGCTTTTGATTGACCATTAGAGAATTAATTGGCTCTGCAGATTTTTAAAAATGTTGCTCTGGCAGCAGCTGCCATCACAGCATAAGGATCTTCACTGTGTGTGACTGCGGCAGACATCTTGTGGTTGGCTCTGCCTCCTGCAACAGCCATCTTGTGCCTGAACTCGCCACGCCATCTCAGAATTCCAGAGTTGCCCAAAGGCTCAAAAGGACTGGGGACCACTGATCTTCAGCAACCGCTCCCCATCTTCATCAAGTGCTGTCTTCAATCATCCTCACTTGGAGATGGCATCACAACACAACAGCAACCCAAACTAAAATGTGGTGCCAAAGCTGAAGTTCAGAGCTACAAATATCAGTGGACAAAGGTGTACAGAACTTCCTTTGTTCACTTGCTTCAAAGCCACACTGAAATCAAAGGTTTTTGTAAGGCCAATGGATGGTCAAGATCAGGCTTCGGCTGAATCTCAGAAACTGAAGTTGACAGCTGAAACTAGCATGACCTGCACTTCTTATAGACAGATACCGTCTGCTAAAAGACTCAGGGCCAAGTCAAAAGGAACAAAATTCGCCATTCGCAAGCAAGCAGAGGTGAAAGGGCTGAGCATGATCAGAGGGGCATGCCCTTGGACATGAGCTAAGAAGCAAGAGCCAAAAGGTTCTTGTCCCTTTGGCTCTTTGCCTGCAGCTCACAACTTGTGGCTTAAAATGAGCCAGCCACCGTGCCTAGGACCAGCTCAAAAATGAAATATAGTTTATTGTTTTCTTTGTTTACTGATGTATTTATATTGCATTTTTTCTGTTGTAAGCTGGTTTGGATACCTTCAAGGAGACAAACAAGGACATAAATATTTAAATAAGTGAATAAATAAAATCCAAGAATTTCAGGTACACATAACAAAATGTACATGTTATTACGAAGAACCAGCAACGCATGGCAAGTTTTATTTATTTATGGATTAGACTTTTAAACTGCCCTCCCACTGTACACACATGGCTCAGGGCAGTGAACAACAATAAAAAACACATTCATAGTTACTAAAAGAATTTTAAAACAATGATATAATAAACAATTAAAACTTCCAGATAGTGCTAAAACTTCAGACTGTGCCACTGCCTCACATAGGAAGGCAGAAAAACGGGGAAAGGGAATGCCGGACAAGATGGAACCCATCATTGTCCACAACCCAAAAAACCCTGGTGGAACATCTCTGCCTTACAGGTCCTGCAGAAGTGCACTAGGTCCTGCAGGGCATAGATGTTATTTGGTAGAGTTCCACCAGGTAGGTGTCCTCTGGCTGAGGACAGCCACATGTCTCCCGGACTGGGGATCACCACTAAGTTCTTCTCTGCAGAATGTAATGCTCTTCAGGAGTATAACAGGAGAGGCAATCCCAAAGATATGTGAGTCCCAGAACATTTAGGGCTTTGAGTATTGCTCTAGGATCTGGGAGACCAAGGTTCAAATACCCACAATGTCATGGAAGCTCACTGGGTGATCTTGATCTGGCCACTCTCTCTGAGCCTAACCTACCTCACAGGGTAGTAGTCGTCATGAGGATAAAAGGAAGGAGTGTAGAACAAGACTGTAAGTCTGTCACTTTGTGTCCAAACTGGGAAGAAAGCAGCGTATAACTATCTAAATAAATAATGAAAGATTTGTGTATAAGATTCAGAATGAGCTATAATCCAATTTTCAACATCCTTGATCAGTACGAAAGATATAGGAAGCAGGTCTCAGAAAGGCCTATGTGGGATCTTCCTGCGAATCAGAATGAACAATACTGGGCCAGTGGTATCCTATATATATAAAAGCCCGAGCATATTGGCACTTTCCGGCTCTCCCATTGGCTGTGCTGTGTGCTCCATCAGCCATTGGCCTGTCAATCACCACTCAGGAGTACTTGTGTGTCATTGGCTGGATGCTGGGTTCGTTCCTCTCCCCCACCCACTGCCGGCTTAACCACTCTTTCCTGTCTGAATAAACTGCCAAAATGGCTGTCTCTCCTGATGAAGATGCTTCTACTGCTGCTGTTTCATTCCTCCACATCTGGCTGGCTACTGAAACTGCTGTTCCCTGTTCAGGAAGAGGCTTCTACTGCTGTTGTTTCTCCTGCTTGGCTCTTCTGTGGCTGGCCACGCGTCATCAAACCATTCTCTTCTTCTCCTGTTTTGGGGCTCACTTTCCCCTCAGTGGCTGTTGCTAGGCAACCAAGCCTGGTTTTGTCAATAAAAAGGCAGGGGCAGGAGGCCCTTTCCAGGCCTACTTTGGCCTTTGTGGGGAACTCATTGGGGCCAGTCCTGACTAGGGTTGCCAGCTCCAGATTGAGAAATTCCTCGAGATTTTGTGGTAGAGTCTACAGAAGCCAGAGTTTGGGGAGGGGAGAGGCCTCAGTTGAACAGAATGTCACACAGTCCACCCTCCAAAGCAGTTATTTTCTCCAGGGGGAGAGGGATCTGTTATCTGGAGTTCAGTTGTGAAACCAGGTGATTTTCAGGTTCTACCTAGAGGTTGGCTACCCTAGGCCTGGCAGCACCCTCAGGGTGACTTGATGACACCTGACTGGTCTGTCTTAACTAGGCCTAGCTGCTTGCTCCTGTTCACCAGCAGCAGCCCCCCTAGGACAGCCACTGTGGTGTAGCAGTTAGTGCTTCAGAGCAGAGTCTGCCAGACCCAGGTTCTTCCTGTGGAAGCTGATTGGGTGATTTCAGACCACTCACAGACTTTCAGCCTAACCACAGGGTTCTTGTGCAGATCAAAAGGGGGAGAAGAGAATGATGTGAGCTGCTTTGATCCCCACTGTGGAGAAAGACTGTAATTTTCCTAGGTAGAGGCTGCAGGGAGGGGGAAGAGAGCCTGAAGAGAGTGGGGTTTGAGGAGGGGTGGGGCCTCAGACAGCTACAATGCATAGACTCCACCCTCCAAACCAGCCATTTACTCCTGAGGAACCATTTTTTCCAATCTCCAGGTGAGGGCTGGAGATCACTCAGAATTAGATGGCAGAGATCAGTTCCCATGAAGAAAGCAGTGGACTCTGTGTCATTATAGCCTGCTGAGGTCACCACAGCAAATTGATGCTGAGTGCCCAAGCCCAGGGCACCTGCTCAGATCCTCTTTCTAGAGCTCGTTGTATTTATTTCCACAATGGGCCTTATTTCTAGTGATTGAGTATAAAGCAACTTCATGGGATTTTTTTTAAATGGGCCTAAAGAGCCTAAGAAAACCCCCACAAACCCATGTTCCTTCCAAAACTTTGAAAGATTTCCCCACCAAAAGCTTGTGTCGTGTTAGAAACAGTACTTAGCCTTTTACTGCTGAAGTTACAGGAGCTTTAGAAATGGAATGAGTAAAATAACATTTTCAAAGAAATCAGACAAAATATAGACATCTAAGAGCTCCTTTCTCAAGTGGTATCAGGGTTCACTGAATCTAGCATGTGTTTTCAGCTACGCCTCAGCTCTGGGACAAGTGATGTAACAATAAATACTTCTTCCCAACACCTCCACCATGTACATATTGGTTCTATTACTATTTTCAATATATGTAATTGCTTCTGACACAAGGCCAGATACATTTGTGGCCCCACACACAAATTTTTGTGTGTGTGTCATTCAATTTCAGATTGGAACATTCCACTTTTAGTTCTATATCAATTGTTTATAGTATATCCTTCCCTTTCCTGCCTTACAAGTGTAACAGGGACTTTGTTACATATTGTATTTTGTACTATTTGACCTCTGAAGAACGCTCTTGTGGGCTGAAACATTATATATTGTTCTTTTTTGTGCAATTGTCATTTTGATTATTACATGAGGCTTTCTTTGGGCCCCTAGAAGGTTTTTATATGTTTTTGAAATAAACACATCTACTTTTGTCTATACCTATTGATGTTTTTAACTTTTGTCCGTCAAATAGTTTTCAAAACTTCCTGTGGAAGTTTTTGCTTAGTTGGTTTAGTTTTTCTTCCCCTCTCTTTTTGAGCACTATTCCTTACATGCCTACAGACCCACGCAGCTGCCTTTTACTGAATCACACCATTGGTTCATTAAGATCATTACTGTCTACTCTGACTGGCAGTGGCTTTCTAGTAGAGGTTTTTTTTACATCATTTACTACCTCAACCTTTGAACTGTAGATGTCAGGGACTGAGCCTGGGGCCTTCTGCATGCCAAGCAGATGCTCGGCCACTGAGTCATGGAGTAAAGTAGTTCAGGTGAAGCTACCTTTGTGATGTGGGAAGTGTAATCCAAAAGCAAGAAAGGAACAGCCAAGCATGGACAACCCTCCCGCACAAAACTGTAATGGCAATGCACAGGTTAATGTCTTTGTCACACAAGAAAAAGAGAGCTGCAAGCCAAATATTGACAGGACTTCTTAAATGACAGGTACAAACAGAGAACACCCTCCGCTCCTTTGGAACTTCCTCAAAGAGACTATTTCTTCCTATAAAAAAACAGAATAGTAAATATGCAGCTGTGGCAGATGTTGGTACATGAATATTTATATACTGAGAGGCCTTGCGGACATTCTGGGCTACCCCACTAGGCACGTTAATATTTGAACAGATCAATCAAAGCACTGGGTTCATGAAACAATGACAGGCGTAGCCCCTATGTCCCCCCTGCCCCCAATGAAGAGGCAGTTCACATTCCAAACAACCCAAGTAACTTTAATGTGAAGAGCAGAAGTTTGTGTCTCTCTGGCCTTCCAAAATGAAGCTCGTGTGCGTGTTGGAAAGCTGGAACATTAAACTTTGGGAGAAAGGCAAAGCAAAAGTTCTTGTATGCAATGCTACTGCCTACAGGTAAACTCCAGGATAGATCCTTGTGGAAAATGTACAACGTGCGGATTGTACACATAAAAGTTAAAAGTGGAGAATGCACACACAGGCTACAAGAGTGGGATAAAAACATGAAGAATGAATACAAGAATAAAGGACATCACAAAGTGATTGGTTGCCCTGTCGGTCGATCTGTCCTGGCCTGTCTTTCCCAGTCCATACCTGTTTGCCTGTCTAAAGCAGTTCTAGGTTACATTTCTAAACAAATATAGAGCCTCCAGCTAATGCTGAAAAACATGCAAAAGTGCCCAATGTTGACTGGTGCATTTATCTATTCTCAAAACTTTTCTCTATATTAGCCAATGCTTATAAAGAGCACGATAACAAGGTTTCATAGGCATCAGGTAAGACTTGAATTTAAAACCTAAACAGAAGGATGCACAATTAACTCAATTTTATTAAATCTCATAGGAGTTTTACCAATATTGTCAACAAAACTAAGACTTGCATCTTTATGTGGGTACATGGTGTGCTAGATGTGCATATAGTTTGGTTCAATTAACATGTGAAGTAACACAGACAACTAACACACCTGGCATTCTCAATGCCACCTATTCTTACCGAAGAGTGGATAACTAATAGTGTGGAAGGAATGCTAAAGACTGAAATGTCACAGAAAAAAACTTTTTTAGCTAACTGTCCAGGCTATGTAAGGTATGTTTGAGTCCAGTAGCACCTTAGAGACCAAGAGGATTTGGAGGTATAAATTTCAATAGTCAAAGGTCCCTTTGTCTGATACCAGGTATGATGGCCCCATCCACTTCCCTCTTTCCCTGCCTGACTGAGCAGCCCTAGTATTCTGTTTTCTTCCTTCCGAAAGAATTCTGGCTGTCCCACCCTGTCTCAGTATAATATTTTACTGCTGGCTCAGCCCAGGAACCTGTGGGAAGGGTCAGGATTGCCCCTTAACTTAAGCAACTTAAATGGCACTTGAGGCTTTTTGAAATTCAAAAATAACAAAATATTTTATTTAACATAGAGGGGAAAGATCAGGTGAGACCAGGGGTTGAAATTTCTGAGTTAAAACCAGTACACACACAGACTTTAGTTCTTATGTTTCAGGCTAATGAGAGTTTCTTAAGCTTTTCACAGTGACTTAAATCTTTCTGTTGAGAGGCTTTTGTTCCTGTGTTTTCCCAAACACTCTAGTACACTTTCTTTGAGTAATCATTGACTCGTTCAGTTTCCAGAAGGCTGGTACACTCTTTCCAGTACCCAAACCCCTTTTCTAATCACACCAGTGCTCATCTTGAGTTTTTCAACTGACTCTTAATGTTTCTAAAGGCAATTTCTAACCACACCAGACCAGTGATTCTGCACTCTTCAGAGCTCATTCCCTGTTTGACTGAGTAGGGAATTTTCTTCTCTCTCTAGAAGTTCTACCCCCTTTCCTTGATCCGAATGGGAGGCTTCATCTACTTCCCAAGCTTCCTTGCCAAGTTCCCCCCAATTCTTCTGTCTGCGTTAAACTGCTTTCAGCTAAGGCTGAAATCCAAAACTGTCAGTACTTGACTCTTCTCAGTAAGGGCTGAAATCAGACTGAATTCTCCTCAGCATCCGGTTCAGAAGTCTTTCCCTGATCAGCTGATGCTAACCAGTCAAAACTCTTAAAATAGCCTGTCACTCAAGGCTCTCTGGATCTGTGAAGAATTAACCCTTCACAGTCCTTTATCTGTTTACACAGTACTTCTAAGCTCTTAAAAGTGTAGTCATTCACGCCAGGTTATGTTATAAGACAACAGGTACTTGAATGGTTGCCTTGTAGAATTTCCTTAGGGTGATGAAGTTTAAGGTAGTGGTGGGAATTTGGAGGATTTGCAGTATGGGATCTCACAATTATTCTAGCTGCTAATGCTGGATAACAGTAAGAGAATTAGCTCTGTATTCACTATTTCTTGTTAAGCGATATGTGTGTGTGTGTGTGTGTTACTTCAATCATACCCAAATGGGGACCCAAAGTACCTTACATCATTTTGTTTTCCTCCATTTTACTATACTGTGCCTGAAAAACAAATTTCTGTTTTGTTCCCATGTCTGATAAACATAGGTACACTCTTTCTCTGTGAGTGTAAAATATTTTGAAAATTACCTGGGAAGGCTACCTTAAAGCATTCATTTCAGTAGAGCATACACATGTTTCCACAGCCTTGAGTCTTACTTTACTCCATTAAGTAGTCATAACGATGACAGAAAGAAACTGTATACACATTAGCAAGAAGTCTGACATCTAGAGGTGATAATTCAGAGAGTATTATATTACCCTTGGTTAGTGGTGATTACAGTTTCATCCTTGATGTAAGCTGATGATATTTATAGACATCACGCTGCATGTCCCCTCAACACAATCTCTCTCTCTCTCACAAAGTTTGTGATACATGAAAACCTGTTCTGTTTCCAGCACCGAGTCCTACTTGGTCTGCGGCAGATTCCGTGTTGCATGTTAAGATTTTAACTCCAGACTTTTGGCTTTATCATTATGCCTCGAAACAACGTATTTTACTCTCCCTTACTCTCCCCTTTTTTATTTTTATCAAACTTGATGAAGAGTTCTAGAGAACTCAAAAAGATTCCACATTGTTTTGAGAGGCATATTGTTTTGCGATGTTTTGGTTGATCCTAATTTAAAAACAACAACAACATGACTTTTGTTTTTGGAATCTTTCAAGATACTGGCCCTGTATGTGGTTTTCTTTTTTACCATTACACAGTGAGATCTTGACATGCCCCTACATAAACAATTACTTACCCAGACACATCCAGCACAGAGTATGGCACTGTGATAAGCAAGGCCAACTGTAGCCCCCATCAGGGGAAAATCAACTAGAAGAAGCATCTGGGAAAGAAGCACTTATAGCTGCAGAAATTGGTGCCAGGCGAATTTGGGGGCTGGGGAAGGGTGTCAAGAGTCAGCACATCATGCAACCCTTCCCTCCTGACTCTGAGGGCTCAGTTAGATGTGATGGCCTCCCCGTATCTGCCGTGAGGATACTGCACCCATGTTAAGGCTGGGATTTTCTCCTTTCAAAAATTCTATGGGGCCATATCCTGAAAACCTATACATACCCATCTCTGCCCCTGGCTACTTCTTACTGTCTGTGAACACTAATTGATGCCCAGGATTTAATGCCCAGAAGCCCCTCTTCAGAATTTTATTGTAATTGTTTTGAAGCACAAGGAAAGGTTGTTTAACAAGTAAACTAGCAGATTCCACATATTCCAGCATATAGGAGGAAGCATGATTCGTTTTTCTACTTTTTATATTTTATCTTACCCTGATGTAAAGCAGCAGCATAATAACGAGACCATCCTACAATCTCTCCACTGAACAGAATAAATATCGAAGCAAAATGTCTAGCCAGTTGTGGAAAAAATATATTTCACGAGCACTGACAAATTAGACCACTGCAAGTTTGAGTTCAGAATGGGGTGCCATCGATACAAAAACTGTACACTACTTTTCTAAATAAAACAGCTGTGAGTTATATAGGAGATAAGCAAGAAGGCAGTGCAAACAATTTCAGTGAAGATATTAGTATCAGTTATTCTAATAAAACTCCTACCACAGTATGAGGTAAAGGAATTGAACCGCATACACTTAACTCTAAGATGGCACAGGCAGAAATTTATTCGGTCGACACTGAAAAATATTTCTACCGTTACTCTGAGTTTTAAGAGTACCAAGGATGTCTTTTGTGAAATAGTTTGCTATCGTTTTTCAAATTATACTGGAATTCAATACTGAATACAAACCACTAGATTTCAGTGGATAGAGCATTAGAGACAGTGACATGGCTTCAAATAAATCCCTGCTCAGGTACACATTCACTCAACAAATCACACTTGCTCAGCCTTTCTTCTTGTTCCAATATACCATTCTGACCTGCTACTGCAAGGCTATTATAATGGCTAATGACATGAACATCGCAAAAACTCATTATCCACTACTAAACAGCTGTAGAAATGATTACTGTTAATCCTGCATCTCATACAAGCCAGGTCATAAAACACTAAATAAAGAAACTATGTGAAATAGTGTGTGGGGGTGCATGCGTGGGCAGGGATAAAGGAAAGCTATGAAGTATGATGCAGTTGGACACAGTGCATTTTCAATCAGAGCTACCACAGCGAAACTGAGGTCAATTTTGGATGCCAGCTAACTTTTACAAAAAGGGGAGGGGGAAATATCTTTGCATTCTAAAATGTGAATCAGTGAGGCCTTCCATGCCCAGCAACAAAACCCACCCTTATAAGCTTTGCCAACAATGATTTCTCCTGACCTTCTGCTACAGGGGTGTCGAACGCATTTGCTCTGAGGGCCGGATCTGACATAAATGAGACCTTGTTGGGCCGGGCCGTGTGTGTCATAGAATGTAATGCCAGGTACTGGAGATCTAAACTTTATAAAGGACACAAACACAAAGGGTTTTTTTAAACTTAAAATAAAAACATGTTTACAACATTAGCACTCTGTTAACTGACACCTCTTGCTCTGAATTGTTGCATTAAAATGTCTGTGCTGTTGCAATCTTGAGCATGCTGTTCAGGTGCGTATCTGTAAGCTGCAAACCTATGATGATGCAGCAGCAGCAGAACTGGAAGAAGAAGCAGAAGGTGACTGGAAAAAAGCTCACAGGAAAAAAGCGCACAGAAAAAACTCCATGGTCATAAATGCTCACAGGAAAAAAGCCCATGTGGGAAAATGCCCACGTGGAAATAAGCCCTTATGGGGAAAAGCCCACATGGAAAAAAGCCCACATGGAAAAATACCATGTAAAGGCTCCATGGATATTTATAATGGTGGATAACCATTCATCTCCATTTATGAGAATGAACAGGTATTACCTATATTCACATGCAACAATTTGTGTTGTGATTTTATCAATTATAATGAAATAATAATTTTGCTATATTATTAGTAAATCACTTCATTACTATACAAAAGTGGCCTGTATGAAGAGGGCTTTAATGCTTTTGAGTGTAAAGGCTTGGAAGGGAAAATGCAGGAAATAAAACTGACCATCTTGTTATCAACAAAATTTATTAAGAAGGAAAAATAATAACAGAAATTAAACTCTATATAGAAATGTTTTAAAATAAAATTAAATACTTTAAATTTATTAATTTACCATTTGTAATTTACACTGGGGTGACTGCAGTGGAATAGGAAATTGAGCACTATATGACATGGTTACCACTTCCATTATTATTTGTTATTTAATGCTGTCTTATGGTTTTGTTATCTTCAGTGGGAACCCAATCAGGAGGGGAAGTGACCTCAGCAGGGTCTAATGACTCAGAGTTCACCCTGCAAAGCAGCCATTTCTCCAGGGGAACTGATCTCTGCCGTCTGGAGAGCAGTTTTAATTCTGAGTGATCTCCAGCCCTCACCTGGAGAATGACAGCAATAGTTCCCCAGGAGGAAATGGCTGGTGGGGGGTGGAGTCTATGGCACTGTACCTGTCTGAGGTCCCACTCCTCCTCAAACCCTACCCTCTCCAGGCTCCACCCCTCAAATCTCCAGGAATTTCCCAACCTAGAGGTGGCAACCCTATCTCCTTCACAGCCAATCATCAACTTACCATTATCTGCCCATGATCTCTACCATCTGGGGAGCAGTTGTAATGCTGAGTGAGCTCCAGCCCTCACCTGGAGATTGGCAGCAATGATTCCCCAGGAGAAAAAGTAATGTCTTTCTCCACAGTGGAGACCAAAGCAGCTTACATCACTCTCCTCTCCCCTTTTTGATCTGCACAACAACCCTGTGAGACAGGTTAGGCTGAAAGTCTGTGACTGGTCCAACATTACCCACTCAACTCCCACAGTAAGAACCTGGGTCTAGCAGACCCTGCTCTGAAGCACTAACTGCTATGCCTAGGGTAGCCAACCTCCAGGTGGAGCCTGAAGATTGCTGGTTATCACAACTGAACTCCAGACAACAGATCTCTTCCCCCTCGGAGAAAATAACTGCTTTGGAGGATGGACTCTATGGCATTCTATTCAGCTGAGGCCTCTCCCCTCCCCAAACTCTGGCTTCCTTACACTAGCTTCCTTAGACAGAGAATATCCAGGAATTTCCCAACCTGAAGCTGGTAACCCTACTCAGGACTGGCCCCAATGAGTTCCTCACAAAGGCCTGGAAAGGGTTTCCTTCCTTTGTCTTTTTACAGACAGAACCAAGCTTGGTTGCCTAGCAACAGCCACTGAGGGAAAAGATAGTCCTACAAGAGCCAAGCAGGAGAAGTGTCTTCGTCAGGAGAGACAGCTGTTTTGATAGTTAATTCTGTGAGGGAAGAGTGTCCAGGCTGGAAGTGGACAGGGGAGAGAAGCGGATCCAGCACCCAGCCAATGGCACACGAGTTCTCTTGAGTGGTGGTTGATGGGACAATGGTTGATGGAGTGCATAGCATAGCCATTGGCCAATGCAAAAGACAATTGGATACCTATTCATTCTCATAAGAGGAGATGAATGGTTACCCACCATTATAAATATCTATGGCGCTTTACATGTTATTTTTCCATGTGGGCTTCTTTCCAAGTGGGTTTTTATGTGTATGAGCTTTTTTCCATGTGGGCTTTTTTCCATGTGGGCTTTTTTCCTGTGAGCATTTATGACTGTGGGCTTTTTCCTGTGGGCTTTTTTCCTGTGAACTTTTTTCCTAGAACCGAAGCAGAAGACAGCCAGTTCCACTAGGGTCCTGATAGAAGCCCTCTGGGGGCCTGATCCACCCCCCAGGCTGCATGTTTGACACCCCTGCTCTACTATATCGGTGCTGAACTGGTGGATCATAATCTCACAGCCTACAGCTGGTGGATTGTGCTCCAATGAAAAATGGATTACAGCAGGATTGATAGCATAAATGTTCTTTTTTCATTTTTTGAAAATGAGAAAGAGAGTGTAGGAGAGAACAAAAGAAAGAAGATCTGCAAACATATATGGTAATATATGCGTTGTTGCGGGATGGTCCCATTTCTGAGAAAGCTGAAGAGCTCTGCACTCAATAGAAGTCCACCTCACTTGGCATTATAACAATGTCGAATGCTGAATAAAAAAGGAAGTTCAAGCCTTTAGAAAATGGCAAATCTTTATGGATCTTAAAAGGCTCCTCCTACTGTGGCAAAGGATTAAAACAATCAAACTGGATAAATTAATGAAGAGTAAATAGAACATCTCATTTCAGCCAGTTGAGGGCTAGGAATTCCTAACCAGGCAAGAGTAGCAACCTGAATCTAGCAAATGAAACGCTTTGTTGCTAGATCACTAGATGCTCATTTTATCTCCTCTTTCCCCTCCTCCAGCAACAGCCTACACAAACACAAAAGCATTTTCAGTTAGACCATAACGCTGACAGGAGTTCTGAAGCTTTTCACTGCCAGCAGAAATAAACTCTTTCTCTCTCTGTCTATACGTGTGTTTGTGTGTAAACACAGCACTGCATTGACTGTAATTAGTTGTAAGCCCTGGCAATAAAAGAAGTGGCATGTGTCACAGCAAAGCATAGCAAGCATGCATGTGTCATATAAATTAGAGTGATACCCGAACACCGATCTCAGAGTAGGCCTTTCCCATCTGACTAAGGGTAGGTTAAGAAAGAAATTATTATGAAGCAGAAGTTTGGCATCCTGTTAAGAGTTGGAAACCAGCTTCCTCACATGAGTAAAAAAAAATACTCCCTGGCACTCTGTGTGAGATTTAAAGCTATTATACCTCTTTGTTCTGATGAAACCTTCAGTATAGTGTATTTCTCTCAGACAGCTGTAGAGAACAAGGTGTTGCTGTTATTCTCTTAAGTTAATGGTACACAGAAGAAAACACTGGTCTGATTTGACAGCAAAGGGGATTTAAAAAAAAAAAAAAGTAAAAGGGCAAGGAAAGTATAACACAGCAGAATGCCAATTTCAACTGATTTGCATCTTATACTTGTGGTAACAGATTGTCTACAGAGAACCCTCATGATTTTTCGTAGCTTCTGCCTGTCGCATTTACTCTGGCACTCCAAGACATTACTTAGGGCAGGGATGTTGAATTCATTTATTATGAGGGCCGGATCTGACATAAATGAGACCTTGTTGGGTTGGGCTCTGTGTGTCATAAAATGTAATGCCAGCTAGCGGAGATATAAACTTTATAAAGGACACCAACACAAAGGGTTTTTTAAATTTAAAATAAAAACATGCTTAAAACATTAGCACTCTTGCAATATTTTGTTTATTTAACAGTATCTGAAAACTCACACCTCTTGCTCTGAATTATTGCATCAAAATGTCTGTGCTGTTGCACTCTTGAATATGCTGTTCAAGTGTGTATCTGTAAGCTGCAAACCTACTTTTGATTTATTGACATTCACCGCAGAAATCTCATGCTCAGAGTTTGAGTCTAGGACCCAGGTCAAAACATGAAATGGCTGACTGATTAAGAGAGTCTGGTGAAGCAAGCTATGATGCAGCAGCAGCAGCAGAACTGGAAGCAGGAGATGGCCAGTTCCCCTGAGGGTCTGATAGAAGCGCTCTGAGGGCCTAATCTGGCCCCTGGGCTGCATATTTGACACTCCTGACTTAAAAGCCTTCAAGTCTCATGGAGTCATTTTTGAGCACAACAATTCATATGAAAACACTTTACTGGCTTTTGCAATGCATTAATGCTGTTAGGTCCAACTGGTATCTAACCATGTCCACAGAAAGAACAATAAGGCTAGTTGGTATGGAAAATTAGTTTCCTCTCCTAGTAGTCAATATCAAATTTTTAGCAGCCTCCAGTGTTCCAGCGCTGAAAGCCAGCTGTGGAGAATTTGGGAATCCCCATTTAAGTCCTGTGCATACAACCCTCTTATTTTTCTTAACACTTGTCTTGATGAAAAGCTGGTCACTGAGGAAGAGAAGTCCATCAAATTATTTCGGTTTGTATCCTGGTGCCCACAGTTCCTCTTGTGGGGTTTGCGGGGGTTTTAAATACAGGAGTGTTCTGATGAAATATTAAGCATTCTTTGCAGGGGAGATTCAGCATGTGAATCTTTTCACCGCTCTCCCTCTGTCGCACGCTCATGCAATTCAAGAGAATTTCAGGTTGGCGGTATAATGCAATGGGGTCACTGGGACACAGTATTGCCCCATACTTTGAACTGCAAAGGTGAGCAGAAGTTGCTAGGAAATCAAATACTATCATACAGAACAAATGACATTTCAGAAGAGAGTCAAGACCTTATTTTCTGATTCAGCATTTAATCCTAATAGAGGAAGCACGAAGTACAAGTGGAGGCACTGAGCCTTTCGAAATGCAGGGAACCAGTCACAAAGCAGTGGAGGAGCTGCCACAAGGCATAAGTGGAAAAAGGCTGAGGAAATTACTTCTTCGGCTGCCACCTTACAAAAATTACCAGCAACCCAGACAGGCAAATAATTGCCCACCAGGGAAAAAAAAAGATAGATCAGTGGATGGCTATTAGCCAAAACAGCTACTTACAATCTCCACATACACAGGCAAAATATCTCCAGTTACCAGATGGCAGGGGCAAGCAACAGAGGAAGGCTACCTCTATGTTGCCCTGTTTGCAAGCTTCCCAGATGCACTGAACTGAATGGTCCCTGGTGGAGACAGAATACTGGGCTAGATGGTCTGACCACACCTTGGTAGTCCCTTTATTTTTTCACCCCTTGCAACAAGATTTCTTTTAACGTTTACTGGAAATGTTGCCAGCTCTGGGCTCGGAAATACCTGGAGACTTGAGTGTGCTGCCTGGGTGACTGGGGTTTAGGGAGGGGAAGGGACTTGGTAGAGTAGTTTAGTGTTGTGGTTAGGAGCATGGACTCTAACCTGGGAGAACTGGGTTTGATTCCCCACTCTTCCACATGCAGCTGCTGGTGTGACCTTGAGTCAGTTACAAGTTCGTTCAGAGCTGTTCTCTCAAGAGCAGCAGTTCTCGAAAAAGCTCTCAACCCCACCTACCTCACAGGGTGTCTGTTGTGGGGAGGGTAAGGGAAAGGAGATTGTAAGCCGCTCTGAGACTCCTCTGGGTAGTGAAGAGTGGGGTATAAATCCAGTCTCCTCCTCCTCCCCCTCTTCTTCTTCTATAATACTATGCAGTCCATCTTCCAAAACAGGCATTTTCTTCAAGAGGTGGCATAAATGTTTTTAAATAAATAAGTAATAAATGATTCATGTAGTCTAGAAATCAGTTGTAACTCCAGAAGATCTCCAGCCCAACCTGGAGGCTGACAACCCTATTAAGAACTGAGCCCAGAACTGAGCCCAGAACCAGGACTTTATACATTTGCTGTTTTGGCACCATTATAGTTCTTCCCTTCCCTTTTATCCAATAAAAGCTCTATGATACATTGATCTTGAGCAATAATGAGTTGTTAGTCACAACAGACAAAAGGAAAGCACTATAGTTCCAAAGTAACATTTTCATGGATCCTCAGATAGAATGCCACCTGAACTGTATTTGTGGCTTCTCAAAGTGAAATGAAAAGCTGCTCTAATACTTTTCAAGTAACAAGTACCCTTTAAGATAATATCTGCATCTATCAGAATGATATGCTTTTGACAGCATGTAATCAGTGATGTGCAATCCTGAGGGAAAAAAACCCACTGTATGTAAATATCTGTTTTATTCCAAGGCTGGCCATTGGCCTATGTAGTCCAGGACCTTCTGCTAGGACAGAGACTATCCAGGGCTTCAGGCAGAAAGCTATTTCCTCACTACCAAGTGATATACTTTACAGGGAGACGATGGGATTGAACCAGATACCTTCTGCATGCAAATTATGTGCTGCATCACAGAGTTATGGCTCTTCCCATCCATTCTTCGGGTATTAAGTTCCAGGTAATGTAGCTGAAAAGGGGGTAGAGGGTTGGGAGAAATCACCATACTTTGTACGTGGGCCAAACTCAGGTCGAACTGGCCATCAGGTATACAACAAAAAATGTAAGAACATGTTAGGAGGCAATCTGAGAAAGGTGATATGTTTTCCCATTTCGATAATTACCTGCATTACTAACTTCAGTTCACATACACCATAATTTTCTTTGCAGTTGGCATTGATCCTTTTATATTTGCTCATTAACTTTAGAGACTTCACAAACTTGTAGGAATTTGCAAAAGTAGTCCAATCACAATAGTTTGTATCTAGAGGTTCTATTTCATTAGCTTCCCCCTATTGCAAAGAACCTTCTGCTGGTGGAACCTACATCTCCTTGTTGGTAAATGGCTGTTAGCACTAGCAGAAGACTTCTTTTGTTGGAGCAAGAGTCCACAGTTAGCAGAGATGAGCTTCTGGATTCAACCCAATAACAATTACCCCTTAAAACAACCTATTCCCTAAAACAGGTCCCCTCCCCAATCTACTGCTGATAAATCCAGTAGTGGTCCTTGTATGGAACGGAGGGACATTCTCCAAGATAACTAACTTTAGGCTAAATCACATGCCATTTTTAAAATTCTTGCTTTTGGTGGCTTGCATAGAGAAAGATTTCTTGGCAAAGACAGCAGAAAAACACTTATAAAAATAGTCACTGAATCTGTTTTGCATGGCCAGATATATGCATGCCTTTTGTTCGCACCTGGAAGCAAAGGTACTGAATTCCTGGCTCCTCAAACAGTCTGCGGAGGAACAGTCCATTCTGCCAGGTCTGTTTAACATCCTCCACTCTAAGAACGTGCAATAGGCACAAAGTAAACAGGCTGTTCTCTGCCCATGGCTATGCACTGTTAAATTAAATAGATTTTAATGAGGTTTACACACACAGCTAAGTGTAGGATTATAGCCTAATCCAAAAAAGCATCACAACTCTTTCCTCTTCAGTTGCACATATGTACCACTGGTAAATAAATTGGTACATCTACTGTCTGCCTGTTGGATACCACAATCATCCATGTTTTTTAACTTTTGCAGATGGCTCACATTCTTCGGCCAGCCAATATTTATGGTTTCTTTCTGAGACAACTTCTGTCCTTCCAGGCGACCATATGCTGCAGAAATCATCCTGTCCAGGGCCTAGTATGCATGGGTGTTTTCCCTCACATTCACTGTGTATATCTGTCGGGTCTTCTTTGTTGTTCTGCATAGATTTTCTTCCCTTCAGCGCTCAATTCGCTTTCTGGCTACTGTTTCCCTGGGTTTTCTGAGACTGCCTTTGTGCCCATTTCCCCCTTGTTTCACTTCCAAGCCAAAGGTAATTCAGAAGCATAGAAATTTTCTTGGATTCCCCCCTCCCCTGCTGTTTTGCCACCCTCCTTGAAGGTCACTCCCCACCCACATTGAGGTTCACTGCCCACTCTGCACCTTCAGCCATCCTCCCCTCTACACTGAACCTTTTGCCATCCTCCCCTCTACAAGTTCCATTTTCCCCACATTGTAATTTTTTTTTAACATGGCATTAGTTTAGCGATATGAGACTATCATTAGTCTTGGACAGCTGAATAAAAAAAAATTAAAATGACAAGGGAAAGTTTAAAAAGAGCTGTGCAAGGTTTAGTTCCCTGCTGGTACTGACTTGAAAGGGGGATTTGGAGGGGAGGCAAATGGCAGCATGCCCAGTGCAAAAAAAAAAGAAGGCCTTCAGCGCTGCATGTAAACAAAATAAAGGGGGGATCATCAGCACGAAGTGAAATTGACATGACACGTAAAGAGAGACAGGCACTGGTATGGAAAGCCTAACGTTTTGAAAACATTTTTCCCTTTCATGCTTTAGTGAACGTTTTTTTGGGGGACCATTTTAGCAGTCTCTGGAAGCCTAACATTAAAATGGCAGCGGAGCCACATGGACCTATTGCAAGCACATTCACATACAGTCTGATAGAGTTCTACTTCCCCCTTCCTTGACATAACATGGCTGTGCACTTGTTTAAACAGAAAGTTAGATCAGTCACAAACCATATACAGGAGTCATAAACCAACACCATTTTTTTTAAAATTCTATCACTTAGTGTTCATCTAAGAAGTGGTTAGTGATGTTAATGGCTGCCAGTAGGTTTAGCTCAACAATCTTTTCACACACGCCGAGTTTTGAAAAATCCGGATGCAAACCCACTTGGCAGGCTTTTGAATTGTTGGTTCCAAAGCAAACAGACCTGGTGATCAGCTCACATCAGACTGCCACAGTTGAACATGGAAAATTCAACTGTTCAATATATTTGTCCCAAAATATGAAGCATCGTTACTTGTTTTGAAATAATAAGTCAAATATGAGCCTTGAAAACTATAATGTCTAATGTGAAAGGCTATTAATGGAAAATTACCTTATAAAGTATCACGGAAAAGTAAGAGAGAGATACCAATGCTTCAGTATACGGCTAATAGGAGCCCCCATAAAATGTCAGACACATGGTTTATCCCTGGTAGTGCAGAACATGAATGGTAGCAGCTAGATATTTCTCCCTCCCTCCCCTGCCACAGATCCTTTGCATAAATACTGGGAATATGTATTATGTATTGCACAATGGCCCCTCCCACCTATCCATGCTTCAGAATCCTTACAGACAAAAATCAGCCTACAATCAGCATCTGAATTCTTGTAAATTAAGCCCATTACTTCACTTGGCTGACTGAGAGAAGCCTTGAATATTATACAGGAATAGGGGAAATGGGAGGGGACAGAGAAGAAGCAGAAGTAACTCACTTTCCCTTTTGCAGCCTTTCTTGTGCAAACAACGAATCTAATAACTCAACATCTTCCCTCAGGTGAAGGTCCAGTGCACACAGTAGAGTCTCTGCATCTCACCACAGGATATTTTATTTTTATTATTTTATTTGTTTAATTTGTATCCTGCCCTCCCTGCCAAGGCAGGCTCAGGGCGGCTTACAGTATGTGTGTGTGTGTATATATATCTATATATTAAACAAAATCAAAATATGTTAAAACATAAAATTTACATAAAACCACAGCATATAAAATCGTAAGTGCTAGTAGACATGGTGGAGTGATGTCAGTATTCTTTCAGCATCCAGATGGACCCCTACCCCCATAGTCTGGGTTCTTGCCAGGCTATTAGTTGGTACTGATGTTGGGGCCAGGGCCACATATTAACAGGCAGTCCCTAATCGAAGGCCTGGTGGAAGAGCTCCATTTTATGAGTTTCTTGTGTTCCTTTTGCAACTATTTCCTTAAATATTTGAGCATCCCCTCACCCTTTTGCTGAAACACCCTGAACGATCATGGACAATTTTATACAATACTTCTCTTTACATTTCTGGCCACCCATGTGATATTTCGACTGCTTTCATGTTCATTGCTTTCCCTGTGCCCCGTTAATTATCTTTTACTTGGGTGAAGGCCCAGTGAATGTTTGACTTACAGCTTTTGCCCTGTCTGTCTATTATTGGTCCAATTACAAAAAAAACCACAAATTGGTTTATAGAAACAACACACTGCAGAAATAATATCCTCAGACTCATTGAATTCCTAATGAAAGACAACTCTTTTGGTAAAGATGTTAAAGCAAAAAAAAAAAAGGTTGGTCATCATGATGCTCGGCTTAGATTCAGAGCTCTGCTAATCATTTCCAGCATATACAAGGGAGACAAAATGTTTTAAGGTGTGTGTTGGTAGGGGTGAGATGATGAATGAGCTGTAAACCCAAAGAGAATTCATTGCACATCCTGACCAATACAACAGTAAAACTAATCAATCCATTTAGCTCTCTACAGAGAGGAACGGCAGTGAGATAAGAGGATAATGAATGCCAGGCAGCAAGCACAATGCCGATAAGAGGAACACTTGAAATGACCAACCTGAATACATTCTGTGTTTAAGAGCCCTGACAAAAAAATTGACAGTGAAATAATTTATTCAGGGAGTAATGGCCTTTGCTGTGTGAATAAAGGTAGCCATTTAAAGCAAGTTAGTTTTCCAAGCAGTTACCAAAAGAGAAACAGAGTATTAGAATGGTTTTTTCCTCCTTCTGTAAGGGTATATTTATAGGGTATACACACAGCTCCCTCACCCTTCAAAGAACTGGTGGGAGGATTGAAGCTTCACCAACATGGACACTGACATTGTATATTACATAATGCACACAGAGGATTCTACTATTTTAGCAGTGGGTAGAGCCAAAGGACAAGTGCAGATTTTCCCCTTGTTCTTCTCTTCAAAGCAGTCCTTTCTAAAGAAGGCCAATTAATCCCTCCTCCCTCCTCAGTTATTTATTTATGTAGTCAATGCAGGTCCTGGAATCCCAGGGATCAATTTTCCAATAGTCATAAAAGACCTCTGGGGAAAGGGGAATAAGGAAAAGATTCATGATCCTTGCACCTACAGGGTTACTGGGTCCAACCCAATATTTTTGGTTTTCAAACACGAACCAGTTGTAATTTATATTTTCACAAGTGGGCACCCGTAAGGCACTTGCAGGGAGGATGCATCCCCCCCTTGCTTCTTTCCCTCTCTCCCCTTTCTTTGTCAATGTTCCTCCTGCTCTTGGCCCCCACTCCCTGTCTATCAATCTTCCATCACTCCCTTTCTCTCCTACCTCTTCTATAGCAGTCTTCTCTCACCCCTCCTTTCTCCCCTCTCTTACCCTCCACTCGTTCAGAGGTCTCTTTCCCTCACACCTTCTCAATCTCCCCCTTTCTCCCACTTCTTAGAAAATGTCCTCCTCTCAATGTCCCCTCTCTTCCCCCCACCATTTTTCAATCTCCCCCTTCCTCTCATCCCATCCTTGTTCAGAAAATATATACCTCTCTTTCCTCCAGCCCTTCTCAATCTCCCTCTTTCCCCCCAATCTCCCCCCTTTCTACCTCCCACCCCTTTTCAGAAAATCTCCCCTTCTTTCTCCCCACTACAGGAGCCACAGAGGCTGCAGCAGGGCCCTTTGGAACTGCAGCAGGGCCCTTGGGAACCACAGCAGCTGTGGCAGGCCCCCTGGAAGCTGCTATGCTGGCTGACAGCAGTGGCCTGGTCATCAGAAACATCTCTGGTAAGTATTCTGCACGTGCACAGATATTTTTGTTTTGGGAAGGATTCAACCCCCCCCCCAATGTATTTTTAAATATTTAAGGTTTTTCTGCAAACTTGGGCGTCCCCCAAGTTTGGAGATAAATCTCCTTTATGTCAGTGTGGCCCTGATCTGTGGATTTAGATATCCACAGATTGACCCTCTACTTGGCTTTTATATGTATGGATTTTCACTTGCAATGTGAAGATACAAAGATTACATTTCAGTTTCTGCACTAGTACCAGAAACAGCACTACCAAGGAACAAATCCTGTTTAACCTCCAGGTGTACTTCTAGGGTTGCCAGATCGTATCTTCTCCCCAGTGGGGGAATTTGGGGTGTGTTCCAGGAAGGTGTGGGACCATTTCTAGTGCAATGATGTCATGTAAAGTGACATCATCATGTCGGGGATGCAGTGCCACATGTGCAAGCCCCCCACTTTCCCCCTTCTCTTTAAATGGTTGGGGAAAGAGCGGGTGCCATGCATGCCTGCTCCACAAGCAGTGAATCTGCGGGACAGGCGTGCAGGGGCTGCAGAGGATTGTTGCGGGTGGGGCTTCCTCCCTCTGGCCAACTGGCCAGTGTCTGAGGGGAGCCCCCAAAATCGGGGGTTCCCTGACCCCCACCTGGGGACTGGCATCCCTATGTACTCCCCACCACCACAAGCAGGTATTACGTCCACTATCCTGCCAATTTACATGAGAAGCCTAACATCTGCTGAATGTGCTCAGCACTTACTTTCAAGGGTTTCCTCCACTCAGCATCTCTTGATCCAGCCAAGGGTCACCTTGCGTCAAAAGGAGAGACAGAAGCAGTGTTCCCTCTAAGCAGAGTTAGTGTGAGCTAGCTCACAGTTTTTTAGCCTCTGGCTCACACATTTTTGTCTTAGCTCAGGCAGGATGGATCCAGAGCAAACTGATTTATGCAGTAGCCAAATCACTCGCTCACAACTTTAATGCCAGGAGCTCACAAAGTAGAATTTTTGCTCACAAGACTCCATAGCTTAGAGGGAGCATTGGATAGAAATTGAATAAAAGACATGCAAGACGTGAAAACCCATGGAAGGAGGGAGAAGGAGAAACTTTTTTTCAAAGAGCCATGAACAATCTGATAATAGATCTGTTTAGAACTACTTTCTCCAGCTTCTTTAAGAGTGGAATCCAGAAACTGGCTTTGTTGTGAACTAATGAGGAGACTTCATATATGCTCAAAACAGTAAGCACCAACGTGGCCCCTCTTGATTAATGCCTTAGATTTCCTTTTACCATTGTTTTAGGGTGTGGGTTTTTTTTTGCACATTTGGCAATTTGGGAGCATTAACTCTTGTAGATAAGATTCCAAGAAGGTTGTTTCTTAGATATACTATGAACTCCTGTTCTGAATAATTACAAAAATATGCAATGAACAAATTGAAAAAAGAGAGAGCGAGAGAGACAGGCAGTGAACCAGCCAGCTCCAAGTAATTTTTTTTCTGCAATTGATACCCTATCTGCTATTCATGTCCCGTAGGGAATGTGGGATCTGGGTCAGCTGCAAGACAGTTTATTCTGGAACTTGCAGTTGCTTAACATCAAGACAGTGTATTAATAGAAGAACATTTTACACATTTCTGCATAAGCATTTTCCAGCCTATGTAAGCTTGAACATAAAATCATTTCAGTGCCTACAACAACAACATTTAATTCATTGCTCCTTTCTCATGAAGAAACTGTCCACAGTATTTGTCGTTTTCCCTGTGTAACCTGCTTCTTTAAACAAGAGGAGATAGGTTTCACTTCTTTAGTGCACACCCTCTAATGAAGTCACACTGAAGACTCAATATTCCTTACATGGAATGTCTTTTTACTGAGAGAAATTAGGAATCAATCTTTCCTACAAAAATAGTTATATTTTTATCCTTTCTCAGTGTGTTGAGAAACGTGAAAATAGGGTAAATGTATTTAATGGAATATGCTTAATTCGATAAAATTTCTAATTTAGATTGTTAGACTGGTCCATAAGAATTAGACCTACAGAACTTGCAGAATGGAAATCTCCTGACGGACAGTTTCAAGGATCATGGAAATTCACTTCTAGTATGCTAACAGTGCAAGCCTAAGCACAGTCACACCTTTCTGAGTCCACTGAAGTCAATGGGCTTAGACTAGGCCTTGTTCAGACCAGGCCTTGACAAAAGGAAAGAAAAAAGGCTTTATGGGCCACACCAAACATTTAGGAGCCAGACATATTTTCCAGCCTTCGGGATTTTATGTTTTAATGATCATACTTTCTAATTATTGCTACCACAAAACGTAATCCTAAACTCTTTACAGTTTCGTGTCATTTTTTTTAAAAAAAGCTATAACTAGAGTGCCATAGCGTACACATAAATATGGTCATAGGGTTCCCAGCCTCCAGGTGGGGCTTGGAGATCTCCTGCTATTACAATTGATCGCCAGGCAATAGAAATCACTTCCCCTGGAAAAAATGGCTGCTTAGGAGGGTAGAGTCTTTGGACCCTGGCAAAGTCCCTTGTTTCCCAAACCTCACTCTCCTTAGGCTCCACCCCAAAAATCTTCAGGTATTTCCCCACCCAGAACTGGCAACTCCAACCTGGTTGCCATCACAGTAAAAAGCTATCGTCTATCCATCACCAAAACAAGCTTTGTACTTTTACCAATAATCACCAAGAGGCACTTACAATACATTACTGCTGAAAACACCAGGTACCACAATGAAATTTCTAGGCACCCCGAACCTGGGATTTGTTGAACCCTGGCTTAGACAGGAGTGACTTTACTTAGGACTGCACTTCAAAAATGCATATTTTGAACAGTGACTAAATTTGCTTTTTCAATAAATGCTCAACATGTTTTTGTGCACCCATGAATTTCTTCCGTTTTCTTCAGCTGTACTTTTCTGCTTATTTGGTGCCTTGCGTCCACATTTTAAGGTTTCTATATGCAACTGTAAATCTTCATGATGGAAGTGTTTGAAATGCATAACATACAGTCAGGAAGCAAAAGCTATCTCTGAGTAGTTTAATTATTCTGGAATCTTTAGCAAAATACTGCTCTGTCTGTGGAAGCCAGTGCTAATGGGTGCCCTATGGTTCTGCCTTGAAAGAACTCCAGTGACTTCACCCCTTTTACAAGCCATCCTGTTAAGGAAGGGAAGAACAGAATGTCTTACCTCTCTCCCTAGTCTCTGACCTCCCTGCTGAGAACCTGCAGCTGGCTTTCAGAGTGAAGGATAGAGTGAGCCAACTGGGAGATGGTGACATCCAGACTTAGGAATGTCCTCCCCAGCTGCATTTGTCATTGCTAACTTTTAAGTACAAACTGTGTTTTCACTGAGCGATGAGCCACCTTGGATACCTAAAGGTGGGACAGAGAAGCATTTAAAAATAAATGAACCATTCAACAATCCCAGCATGCTTAGAGGTTTTGGCTCTGCCTCTATTACAAAGATTTTTATCTTATGGCAACATATGATCCAAACTTACTATAATAACCTAAATGGAAAGTAAATCAAATGCCTAAGTACCCATCCCAAGGTACCCATCTTCCTTCTCTCTAAAACGGATTGTATGCTGGCACAAGAAGAGACCCAGTATGGGCCCCTCCATTCAGACTGAACAAAGGTTCATTTAAGAGTTAGCCATGGCATCATCAAAAGGCATCAGCACTGACTAAAGTGCTTTGCCTTCACTTGTAAACTCTGGAGAATAGTTACAGTGATTTGGACTTTTGGTACAATGAATGTGTATAGTATAATGCTGCTGCTGCCATGTTTTAAAAATATAACCTCAAAGTTTAGTCCTTCATTTTCTTGGATGTGTGTATCCATCCATCCATCCATCCATCCGTCCGTCCGTCCGTCCGTCCGTCTGTCTGTCTCCATCCATCCATCCATCCATCCATCCATCCATCCATCCATCCATCCTGGACTTTAGAGAACAATTGATAAGAGTATCTGTGAGCAAAAGGAGATGTAACGACTTCATGCCATTGCATAGATTGAAACTTTTAAAAGTCACACCAAAACCAGAAGGCAGCTTCTTTGTTTACTGGATAGTGGGAAACATTTCTCAACTTGCTACCAAAGGACATAGACTGCTCATGTGTTTCATGCAATAAAGGCCCTCTTTTGAATATATAATAGGAAAATAGTTCTCCAATATAACAAATGACCCATGAGATGCCCAGGCTCTCTGATTCAGAAGAGAGCTAAACTGTCACTATGTTTTAATTGCAGACACCTTTGAGCAACATGAAAGCATTCAAACTCTTCACACAAACAACACAAGAAGGAGATATGAAAGTTCCCGCTTCTGAGTACCTTCAATGACAACAGTTTGGAAGATGGAGAAAACATGCTTGTCCTTCCAATTCTGAGTGTCATCCAGGTGAGGAGGAAAAAAAAGTTCTCCAGAGACTGCAACCTCTCTCTGGCAGTTTTCAACAACGTTCCTCAGCTGTTAGCAGCAGGAGGAACGTAGACATTAAGTATGCATTCCAAATCCAAGGACCCAACACACCTGTCATAACAAAGAGATCGCCTGACATGCTCCTCTGCTTATCATAATTAAAGTGGCACAAAAATTAGAAATCAGGGTAGGAAGGGGACAGGAGACAGCAGAGGGAACAGATGGATGGAAGCCTAAAAGTAGACCTGGCGGCTTCTGTTTTGTGGTCAGAAAACAACAGAATTGTGCCTGCCTTTCCTCTCCCAGGCAAATAATTTCATGTCCTTTAAAAAAATAATTGGTAAAGTTGTCATTTCTTAGTCACTAAAAATCAAATAAATGTACAGGTCTCCCTCTGCAGGGAGTTTCCTATGCCTCTCATTCATCTGGCAGCAGGTGAAGGCTTCTTTTGTTTTGTACGGCGTTCACTCCTTCCTAACCAATGTTTTATGTTTTGTATGTATTTTAACTCTGTTTATTAAAACTCTTTTAAAGGTTGTTTTAATTAGGCATGTTTGGGAGTGGGGTTATTTTACTGGTTTTATAATGTCATTTTATCATGTACGTTCTAAACTGTTAGCTGCCCTGACAGCCCTTGTAAGGGCAGAAAGGCAGGACATGAATTTTGTAAACAAATGAGCAAGTAAATAAAAAGGCAGTTACAATAAGGTTGGTATGATCTTAAAAACTCCATGCCAGCATTGTTCTGTATTTAGGTAATGAAAATGTTGCCGGTCGCTTGGGCCCTGCTATTGTTTTCACCCACAAGTGAGGCAAAGGTGAGTAAAATTGAAGGTATTCTGTGACCCATAGAGGCGGAATGCCCTGAGTATGCTTGTGCAATTGTTCCTCAGAACGCTGTATGGCTTTACATTTCATAGATCTCAAATTGTACTCAAAGTATACAAGTATTTCCATATGATACAGTGTCCTATATTTAGCTTTCTGGGAACGATGTGAAAAGCTTAAGGGCACATTAGGCCTTTTTGTAAAAGTGTTGAAATGGGGGGGGGGAGCGATGGAGTTGCTAAGACATTGATTGCTTTGGAAACAACTTGAAAAGGAGCTTTGGAGAGTTCCAGAGTCTCCTTTCCTCACAGTAAGTTCCCAATGCAAGCCATTTTTCCTCTCTATTTTCCATTTATCTCCAAGATGGTTGTGATTTGGTATCTCCCAGTTCTGGAATGTTATGCGTACAGTTAAAGAATGATCAAAAACTGAAGAAATTGTAGTCACTGTCAAATTCTACTGAAGTTGAAACATGGGGAAAAGGTTGCTGAGAAGAATCAAGGAATATTTTTGGAGGCGATGTACCAGAATCTGTGGCAGACTGCAACATTTAGGTTCCTTCCTAATGTCCCCAGTACTGGCCCAAAGCCTATTGGAGAAAGTGAGTCACAGTCTGTAACTAAACCTAGGATGTCTCCATATCTCTCCTTATATATATTTGAGTTTTTGTGTCCCTCTTGCCTGAACGTTCCACATGCCCCCCACAGCCTTTGGCTCCCTGATGCATCCCTCATCAGGGGTCTCTATCCATTGGTGGCTGCATTGCCTGAGTCCCACCCTTCCCTTTCATCTCGTGGCACGATGGAGGATGATGAGGTTTCGGCTGGGATGGAAGCAAAGCTGCACCACTTGAAGCAAAACCTCACTCCAGCCATCAATGGGCTGCTTACGGGGGGGAGGAGCAAAGTCCTATCATATGGAGCGCAGTCTCGCAGCAACCCCCCACACAGAGCAGCGGCTGCAGAGAGCTCTTGCCCCCACCCCGGCTGCTGCTTCCCTTTCCTTGGCCACCTGCACTCCCATTTTGCACAACACCACTTCCGGGGGGGGGGGACATGAGCGGGATGCCACCAAAGCTCCTCTGTGGGCAATGTGAATCTCCTCCTGGCCCATCCCATCCTGGAAAGCATCAGTTCCTCATTCGGAGTGCCCAGCCTTGGGGCATGCCTGGCAAACTGATGCTAAAAAGACTCCTCAAGCCAGGGCCACTCGCCCACAGCCTATTTCTAGAGCTCGTTGTATCTATTTCCACAATGGGCCTTATTCCTAGTCAATTTATAATTCCCAGCACATGGGGATGACCTATGGGTTGCCAAGATAATATAGACTGTGAGCCAATGCTTTGGAAAAATGGAAGCCAAACTCAGGGTTGTCTGTCTTCAGCTTAAATTTATTATTAAATTATTTGTATGCCACGTTTTCCATCGGCCACAGTGACTCGTTACCTCCATAAGTCTAGGAGGAAATCATTAGGGCAGTCTTGCCAGCTTGTATGAACATGGCCACAAGGCAAACAGACAACAGTATCCTAACCAATTACTTAGTGTTATATGTTGAGAATAGGGGCAAGAGAGGACACAGCTGCAGTGCCAGCTGTCATCTCCTTAGTGTATTCTTTTTTTAAAAAAGGTCAAATATGGCAGTATGTTACTATATTGTTATATAAACATCAGGAATAGTGATTTGCTATGTCTATGGTAAGTGGCAGACTAGGAGTTTCATCTACTCCTATGTGCAGTTCTAAAGTATGCTGAGGAAAAAATGTCCTCTTCCACATGTGATTCCCCAACTCTACAGAGGCTTTACTCCACAGTGTATGACCCACCACCACCCACCCAAAGCTAACACTGTTGTTGGCTGAATGCTATTTTTCAGGCTGTGCTGCAGACATGTGGCAAGTCTTTAATTTGCAGAGTTCTGCCAAATAACGGGTAGAATTTTAACCACACATCTACAGCAAGTGGTGAAATTCTCCTCATCACCTAGTGGGCTATTACAAATGACTGGGCTTCCACCTATAAAACATAAATCAGTGCCTGTTCATCTGTACTTATCTGCAGTGAAGACTGCCATCAGCACTAGAATGCTAGATATAGATGCTAAAACTGTTCCTTGGATCACATCCTTGCTTTTCAGAAATCCTGCCCCCCTCTCCCGTAATTGTTCATTTGTCTTCAGCGGTCCATCCACAGTTATCTTTCATAACCCAAAGCTAGTGCACACACGTATGCATGCACGCACGCACACACAATCTTTAAAAGTGCATGTTATACCTACCTGAAATCTTCATTTGAAGGCTTTCTAGATGCATAACCCATTTCCTTGCAAATTATTTTAACTGTATGGTCAAGAACCAAAGTACTTCCTCTGAGTGCTGGGATAATCCCCCTTCCACAGGCATTATGAATTCCACTCCTTGCATTTACTGATGAGAGAGGCAAATTGACCTGATTGCTTAAATAGGGGGGAACTTAACTTTTCTTAAGTACTCAAGCTCAGCCATTCTCTTCTTTTTTCTCTATAATGTACCGTGTACTAGCAAAACAGAGACCATTCAAGCTGGAAAAATAGTTGTTACAGTGTGAGAGCCTGGTATAAACGGTATTCATTTGCTGTTAGTGTAGACAGAAACCAGTCAGTTTTCTTGCAGTATATCACGTCAACCTGCTGAGTGTATATTACCTATGGAAGACATTTTCAGGAAATGTGGGATTTGTGCTATACGAACAGTGCACTCCTAAACAGAGTTACATCCTTCTAAATCCACTGGAGTTAGGGTTGCCAGCTCTGGGTTGGGAAATACCTGGCTATTTTGGGAGTGGAGCTTGAAGAGGGCAGGGTTTGGGGAGGGGAGGGACTTCAATGCTGTACAATGCCATAGATATAGATGGGTAGCTGTGTTAGGCTATCTGTAGCAGTAGAAAAGAGAAAAGACAGTATCTGAAGAAGCGAGCAGTGACTCACGAAAGCTCATCCCCTGCCACATATTTTAAGCAACTACTGGTCTCTTGCTCTTTTCTACTGCCATAGAGTCCACCTTCCAAAGCGGCCACTTTCACCAGGTGGACTGATCTCTGTCACCTGGAGATCAATTGTAATAGTGGAAGACCTCCAGCCGCCACCTGGAGGCTGGCAACCCCAAGTGGAGTCAGATGTCCCTCTGCTCAGGACTGCACTGATAGGTACAGAATTAGCATAAGGCTAATACCACATGAGCTCTGGGGGAAAATCCTAATACTAGTAAAAGGTCACTGTTTATTTATATCATTTTTAATCGCCCTTAATCAGGATTCAGAGTACATTATAATGAAAATTTGAATACCCAACATAGAGAAAAGAACAGTTGTAAAGCCAAATAAGCAGAAAGCTGGCCAGCCAACTACTGCTGCTCCACACAACATGATCCCACTGAAATAACTCTACCTCACACAACTTGTGGAAGTGCATCAGTAGGGCTATCAGGTCAGGGCTGGGAAACTCCTACAGATCTCGGGGTGATGCTTACGGAGGGTAGAGTTAGGGGAAGGGGATGGAGCTCAGTGGAGGAGTGATGCCAGAGAGTCCCCCCCATCCCCAAAGCTGCCATTTTATTCAGAGGAACCTATCTCAATTGTATGGAATTCACCTCCAATTATGGGAGAACCACGTTCAGGTTGACAGTCTCAGAGTTGTTGCCAACCTCCAGGTGGTGGCTGGAGACCTCCTGCTGCTACAACTGATCTCCAGGTGACAGAGATCATTTCACCTGTAGAAAATGGCCGCTTTGGAAGGTGGACTGTACGGCATTATACTTCACTGAAGCCCCTTCCCTCCCCAACCCTAACCCCACTGTCACGGGCTGGGCTGGGGGGCAGGAGTCAGGTCTGGTCTGAGGTTGTTCCCAGGAGAGTCACAGTGAGAGCCAAACTGAGAGTCTGAGAGAAGGGTTGTCTGAAGCAGAGGCCAGGAAGCCAGGAATACGAATGAGGGTGGGGTATGAGAACAGGAGCCGAAGGTGGATGCGAGGTCCGCACGGAGGTGACTCGTTGCTTCCATGGAGAGCCCAATCCTGAGTGGGAGCTATATAGGCCTCCAGCCGTGCTTCCCTTGGCGGCGCTGGCACTCCTGCTAGTACTCAGGACTCAGCACTTGCCTTCCCTGCCAGTGTGCATCTTGGCAGTGGTGGCTATGTCGATGCGGAGCCGCTCCCTCAGCTGAACGACCTGCAAAGGTGAGTTAGGTGGGCTTCCCAGTCGCATCTGAACCTCATTGGCTGCTGCAGGACCAGGTGTGGGGGTTACAGGCTTGGGCGCTGGTGGTGGCAAGTTGTCAACTCCCAAGGAATCAAGAGGGGCCGGTTTCTGGCTCTGGCAATGCTGGTGGCTGGGCTGCCAACTCAGATGAGTGCCTGGCATGGTTGTCGTCACCCATGACACTCACCCTCCTCAAGTTCCATCCTCCAAATATTCAGGTATTTTCCAACCTGGAGCTGGAAACCCTAAACAGAGTGGGTATCTCCACCCCTGTAGTCAGGGAGGTTTCACAATGTAGACACTGCCACCAAAAAAATCCCATGCTCTAGCTGAAGCTGATTTAATAAGCCTGCATAAGGGAATGGTTTGACAAATGCAACTTCCACATGGGTATATACTGGGGGAGATGCGCTGGGTGTGTGTGTCCTGGGCCATGAAGTGTTTTGTTGCCATTGGGACTCCTACATTTGCTCTTAATGAGCCAATGTGCTTCCACAGAAATGGAAAGCATCAATATTTTCCACTTTGTACAGTTAAACAGCGGTACTAAAGTGCACTGCTGGATATGGGTTTGTGTGCATACAGATTTTGTGCGATTTAAAATTTACGATCCACACCGCCAGGTCACAAGGGAGTGCTTTTTCATAAATATAAACAAATCATATCCCCATTGAGTATAATTATTTATTCTGGTTTTGCACTTTGAATAATAAAACATTTTAAAGTGATCCTGGGTGTTATTTAATTTAAATGTCAAGTTAAATTAAATGTTAAGTAGCTCAAGAAATATGACTGTTAAATTTGGATCTTCTTATCTGTTGCTCTAATATATACTGTTGTATAGGAAGTGCTTTATATTAGGTATATAAAAATGCCCCTGTGTTACAGTGCTAAGTATATAATGATGTTATACTTCCTCAGTCTGATGTATGCAACAAACTCTTGGGCCATTGTGAAAAGAAACTACAGATCTTAATAATTTATGTTCTGTGTTTCCCCCCCCCACCAGAATTATCAATGACAGGCTTTGAGCTTTTTTTTCCTTTTAGTAATATATCATTGTAAAAATGCACAGACAAGCGATGTGTCAGTCTGATTTTTTTCCACCTGATTCAGCAACCCAAAAGTCAGACGCAGCAATTTAAGCCGAGTTGCACACTGAAGAATTTAAGTCTAAGCATTTAATCTGTTCTTTCCATAAATTTCTGCTGCTTGTGCTATTATAATGATGCTACCGGTGGAAGTTTATTTATATCACAGAATTCTAGCATCAGCACATTTACGATACAACAGCAATCATTCAGTCAATCGTTAACAGCAATATAATAATATCACAGCCACTCCAAAAATCAAACATACATAAAGACAAAAGGCAACTGATAATAAATTCACTATGAGCCGATCAGCAAGACAAAAGCTATGTGCATACATTGCTGTTTCCCACTACCTATACACATACTTTAATGACTCTACAATAGCAATTGCACATGCTGGTGTGAAATAGGCTACCAATAACTAAGCAAAAATAGTTTCTCTTCCCCCTTGGATCACAAAACACTTTCACAAGTAAATCACTTGTATGAATCCTCCCCATTCCGACAATACACACTCACTGCACAAAGAAAGAGATTGTTCCTCATGTACAGTCAATCAGAAGACTTTTAAATAGCTGAACACAATCTTTCCTTGATTATTGAAAACTCATAGATTTAAAAATAAAGGATTTCTATTCAGCCAAGAAAAAAATAATAATACTAAACCAAGCTGAAAAGATTTGACCACATCCTGTTTCTTTGGGAGGTTTGGGCAACCATCCCAGGATGCACTTAAGATCCATTCAGCCATACAAGAGGTAAAATATTGTATTTTTAATTCTATTATGACATTGGGAGACAACATGCAAGACTTATGGTTTCGTTTGGAGTATACGTTTGCTACTACAGAGTTACGATCCATGAACTGTACTCATGAAAGGAGAAAGGCATGGAAGCTAACTGTAAAAAACAAAAAATGCCAGAGGCAATTCAAAGAAATCAGAGACAACCAGCTCCATTTTAGTTCCTGCTTCCTCCCTGCTCTGTAAACAGCCCCTATTATCTCAGTTCTACCAGAATTCAGAGTTATATCTCGTGCTTCCATCTGTGAACACCGATGAGGACAGCAGCTGTTCTAGACTGAGGTATGGTCCAGGCACTCCCAACAATTCTACAGCTGAAGGAAACTTGATCTACCCTATTTTCTAATATTATTTCAGGGTTGTTATTGGGGGTGCTTCGGGCACAGGCAGACTGGCCATATAGCTCACAGGGGGTGACACCTTGAAACTAGGGATGCCACCCTCCAGGTGGGAAAACTCAGCCATAAATTCCTTCAGAGCTGTTCTCTCAAGGGCAGTTCTCAAGAGAGCTCTCTCAGCCCCACCTACCTCACAGGGTGTCTGTTGTGGGGAGGGGAAGGGAAAGGAGATTGTAAGCCGCTCTGAGACTCCGAGTGAAGGGCAGGGAATAAATCCAATGTCCTCCTCCTCCTCCTTTCCTAGAGGTTTGCTGGTGGCTATGAGAAGGCAGAGCCAAGCCCCAGCAACTTTGCCAATGCCTCAGGGGCCACTTTGCTCAGACCCTTCATCAGCAGTGACCATTGATGTCAGGTCACAAATTGCCTCATAAGAACATAAGAGAAGCCAATGCTGGATCAGGCCAATGGCCCATCTAGTCCAATACTCTGTCACACAGTGGCCAAAAATACCAGGTGCCATCAGGAGGTCCAGCAGTGGGGCCAGGACAGCACTGCTTCCATTTTGAGAGAGAATGCAATGGGTGAGCGAATGCCCACTGTTTATCCCACTGAGCTGAGTGGCCCTGAAGTGCTGATTTGTGGCACCACAAGGGTGACTCATCTCTGGCTTGCTCCAGGGTCCTTTTCCCTTCCCAATCTGTTCCTCTTACAGATATTTCCTATCTTTAGGGTTCAAGAAACACCCCAAAATTCAAATGCTGCTTAAATATTTTTTTTAAATCCTGGTTGATTTCAAAGGGCAAATAGGCACTTACATTTTATCATTAAAACCAACAGTACTTTAAAAAAGTGTTTATCATCAGCTGGATGCTGCCCTTAATATCTGCCCAGCATGAAAAATGAAAGGATATTATAAGTACAAAGTGCAATTTTCTTAAGCAATTACCAGACCCTCACATATATTCTAAAGGAAGTTTGGTTACTGGGTGACTGCAAACATACCACAAAATGCCTTTTAATACTTCAACCTACAGAATCCAAACCAAAGGGCCTATTTAGGTGTTCCCCCGCCCAATTCATAGCCCAAAGAGAGATAACTACTAAATAACTGAACTACAGAACCAATTGTGGCTAATCTCCAGACTGCAGAGATAAATTCCCCTGGAGAAAAATAGATGCTTTGAAGGGTGGATTCTCTGGCACTGTACCCCACTGAGGTCCCTGTCCTCCCCAGAATCGATCCCCAGAAGTTTTCTAACCTGGACCTGGCAACTCTACCCCCTCCCCCATCCCCCACCAGTGGCCGGGGAGGACCTGGCAACCTTGCTTGAAACTAGCCAGAAAACAACACTACTAGTGATGGAGAAAATACACAAACACACATGAAGCTGCCTTATATGACCCATCAAGGTTACTGTGGTGTCTAAAGCCCTCCAGTCAAGAACGATCCTTTCTAGTCAGACTGTCATTGTTAGAGAGCTGCATGCAAAATCTAACATACGTTGTCCAAGGCTCACAAACCAAGTGCAACAGGTGGCTTGAAACCCATATGAACTTGGACAGTGAGAGGATGCACTATTTGAGAGAAGAGTGGTGGAAACCTTACAATAACCTTTAAGGCACACTGACAACTGCAAACTGCCTTTCTATCATGGCGTCAACACATATTGTGAAACGTTTCCATTAAAAAAAGACTCTCCCACAAGGTAACTATTTTTTTGAGGGGGAGAGCAGAGGGAGGTAATAACATAGGTAGGGACACTGTTAAGTACTCTAATGTGCAGTGCAGAGAGGTATTTCTTACAAAGCGGTCCATGCCCTTTTCAAAATGTATCAAACAGCACCCAGATGGGCACTTAAATGACAAAACAAAATAAACATTACTGTAGCAAATGAGAGCTAAAAATTACTGGTAAGGTAGCAGGGCCAGCAGCCTCATGGCAAAAAAAAGAAGAAAGAAGAAAGAAAAGAAAAAAGAAACTACCTCATAAAACTAGTAATCTCACAGACGACTCTTCATTACAACCAAGCAAGAATTTTGCCAATGGCAGGAATATATTTTTGGGAGAAGACACAAGAAGAGAATGGGGGGGGGGGAGAGGGAGGAGGAGGGGAGGGATATAATTTCCCAGGCATCTGGCCTCCCACCGTAAATGGCAGCTCAATCTGAAAGCAAATATTTCACTTCAGCTGGGAAAAATCTAAAGGGGAGTTCAAATGGAATATTGTAGCAGGTGAAATTGGAAACTCTGGCCAGATAAGTAGCTGCACAGCACATACTCCCCTCTGGCACTTTTTAATCAGGAGGAATACAGGACTCTTAGGCAGAAGTAATATCAGAAAGTTACGTTGGATTATGTGGTGCAAGTATTAACCTTGCATTGGTCATAAATTAATTTTTTTTTAAATTTAAAAAACAGAGACATCTGTGCTGAAGGGTACTGGGATATTTCCACATGAAGACACATGCCGAATGCAAACCCTTCGAGCAGCAATAGACTAAGACAAAGCCTATCTAATAAACCAGCTGTAAATATTCAGAAAGAACAGACAATGCACTGAGCCGTGTGTGAAATTAGCTTAATGTGAGCTTGTGGATTCCAGCATGGATACCAATGTGAAAATCATCCTTGGAAGGAAAAAAATCCTTGGAAGGAAAAAAAGAGCTGCATGAACAAGTAAAATACAAGAATGATAACAACTGCATTTTATTAACAGGACAAATTAATAACAATAAAAGGCCTGCATTCTGTTTAAAATATCAGTGCCAGACCAACCTAGTCTTGTTCTATCCTCTGAGGTTCACTCTTCAGTTCTGCTCTACAGTAGCCTGCACACAGGAGACTGTGGTAGCTTCAACAACAGGAGCCTTTATTGCTTTCAATTGGGAAGAAAACTTACGGAGTGTGAACACTAATTCACACATACACGGGGAGTACGATTGCCGCTCTCTAGGCAACCTAGCCTAGAGATCCCCTGGAATTACAACTGATCTCCAGTTTGGTGTAGTGGTTAAGAGTGGCAGTCTCTAATCTGGAGAACCAGGTTTGATTCCCCACTGCTACACATGAAGCTGCTGGGTGACCTTGGGTCAGTCACAAATTCTCTCAGAGCTGTTTTCTCAGAGCTGGTTGCCTCAGAGCTATCTCAGCCTCACCTACCTCACAGGATTTCTGTTGTGGGAAGAGGAAGGGATTGTAAGCCGCTCTGAGATTCCGAGTGAAGGGCAGGGTATAAATCCAATCTCCTCTTCTTCTCTTCTTCTTCCAAGAGAAAATGGCTGCTTTGGAGGGTGGCCTCTATGGCATGATGCCCAGCTGAGACCCCTCCCTCTGTAGGCTCCACCTCAGCTCTCCAGGAAGTTCCTGACCCAGAATTGGCAACCCTAACCGGGAAACTGCAACCATCAGACAAGAAGCAGACCAAAGTCAGGACCGTCCCATACATGCCTTGAGTGGGAGACAGAAACTTATTTTTGAGGGTTCACTTAAAGGTATGCACACATACATAATATTCAGCCTGAAGAGACCACTGGGCAAAATTAGTTTCAAGGAAAGAGAGCACTTTATGCCCTAGAAAATTCCTAAACTAGGCACAAGAGGGATTACAGATCTCCATTTGCTTAAAGGGCACACATGCCATCCCGAAGGATTTGGACTGTAGATTGGCTGACCAGGCACACAGCCAAATTCCCCTTCTGGCGACCACCACAGAAGACATGGATCTAGAAGAGAAGGTAAGGGCATCCAGGGAGGCGTCAGTAGCAAATGCTGCTACCTTCATAATTCTTGTTGCCCCCTCTAATAATCTCTTGCCATCCTCTGGAAGGA
This sequence comes from Gekko gecko, assembly GCA_029375565.1. Classification (NCBI taxonomy): domain Eukaryota; kingdom Metazoa; phylum Chordata; class Lepidosauria; order Squamata; family Gekkonidae; genus Gekko; species Gekko gecko. Next base: position 296,739,188 of record JAPDNY010000001.1, on the reverse strand, counting down.
GCTGAATAAGCTTTCTGGCTCTGGTCGTGATGGCAGCTGTTGAAGAGGCTTTAATGGCCATAGCTGTGGCTTCATGGGCCCCTTTCAGTGTGATGTCTATCTTCTTGTCCAGGTTGTCAGATGCCCATAACCATCTTCAGACAAGAGGCCAAAGGACTGAAGTGCAGTTAACAGTGCATCCACCAGGGAAACCTGTAACATCTCATTAGCGAATGTCAGTAAGTCATACAATTTTTTAACAAAGCTCCTGTTAGAAGTAGCCTTGGCCCATTCTGCTTTTAACTGTCTTTCAAAAAATTCTGGAAATGGAAAAACTTTTTCCGATGTAGAGTATCTTGGAAAAAGCTTCTCTGTACCTTTAGATTTATTTCTGGGTATTAATGACCGGACAGACCAAGTCCTCTTCAGAAGGAGGCTGGTGCAAATCTAGTGCAGAAAGAGATTTAGAAAGGATGTGTTGAAAATCCTCAGCCTTAAAAAGTCTGGCCGAAGGCTGAGGCACACTAATGTCCTCTATTTCCTCATCAGAGAGGAACTCCCCCTCCTCCCTCTGGATCAGGTCAGGGTCTAGAGGCAGCTCCTCCTCAGAGTCAGATTGATTATCCCTTGGGACTTGCTTTCTGGCTGCCTTAGTGGGCCATCTATTTCCAGATGGTCTGTCCCTGAGAGGATCCGAAGGGGCTGGGGCAGGAGAACTGGGGCGGGAAGACAGGGAGGTCAGGTCTCCCATGCGACAAAAATTTAAAAACTCTTCCCTCAGCGCCATCTTTACAGACAAATAAACATCTTGAGAGCTGGAGCCCCCAGCCAGGGAAGGTACGTTACCCATGAGAAGGCTGCTGAAGCTCTCTGATGGGATGCTGTGGGAAGTTGCAGCTGTGTCCAAACCTCCCGCCTGGAGGTTGGCAAGCAAGGGCTGGGGCTCTGTTGGCGTGCTTTGGGAAGCCGCTGCAGCAGTTCCCGCCAAATTTTTGGCACCAAAATGGCCACCACCACTGGTGCGCGAGTGGGGGCTTTCTCCAGCGCCTTCCCCTTTGCGGCAGCGCTTCTGAGGTCTCTTCTCCCTGCTAAATTCAGGGTTATTGCTGGTGGTTGCGGTAAGCCCGCAGGTCATGCCGGCCCTGGAGATGTCCCCGCTGGGTTGTTTGACTGCAACCTCGTCCTCCGTTTCCAAGAGGCAGCCATCCCCTCTCCTCGGCATTGTATTGAATGAAGGAGCGCCGAAGTGCTGGAGACTGTAGATAGTCTCCGAACTCCCTCTAAAGGTTAACGTGAGAATGCAGGGAAAGTAGTAAAGAGAAAAGGTGGAAGAGGAAGTTTTTTCCCAAAGAAAAGTAAGATTAGTAGAAATAGAATAGGTGTAGAAATAGTTAAGAGCATAGGCCTAAGTGTTGGAGGCTAAGCCTTCAACAACCTCTCCCTGTAGAGGCAGGAAAAGAACTGAAGAAGTGGGTGTTCCCAAGCCCACAGGAAGAGGAAGAAGAAAAAAAAATTGTTCCTGCCTCTCCCTGATAGGAGGATGGGAATCACCCAAGATGTCCTCCACCTCAGAGGGAGAACTGAGGAATTTCTACAATGCTACAGATGCGGCAAAGTCACTTCCAGCCACTCTACTGGAAGTGATATCACAACATTCGTCCAGATGTCCCCCCTTTTCTCTCCTGCTGTTCTGTAGAGGGAGGGCAGGAGCTGGAGTGTGGGGTGGGAGGCAGCCGTAGTATAAACTCCTTCTCCCCCCTTGCTCCCTCTCTGAATAAGGGCTAGATTCCTTACTTCATTTGTTTATTTACTTTATTTGTACCCCGCCTTTCTCCACAACAGGGACCAAAGTGGCTTACATTGTTCTTCAGTCCTCCATTTTAGCTTCACAAAAACGATGAGGTAGGTTAGCCTGAAGCATATAACTATAACCTGCTTTCAAAAGATAAACAGACATCTATGGGAATCTGGAATCTCTGACGCGACTTATCTGGCTAGATCATACCAACTGCAGGGCAGGGAGGGGAGTACCACCACAAGCCAATACTGAACTATGGAAGGACTCTCTTGAATCAAGGAGACCATCTGTGTAAACTCTCCGCCATTCAAGTGCCCCCTCACAAATCTAGTCAATCTCTCCCTTAATTTCTGTAGCTTTTGGGGAAATAGAGTTGGAAACTGGTTTAAAATTCTTAAACTCACGACAACCTAGGCTAGAACAAAAGTCAAAGAAGGCTAAAGCATTTGTGGCCTCTGTTTTCCAAAAAAGAGACAGGGTTTATACTATTATGAATCAAATGGCAAAAAGTGGCTACAGAGATGTTTTTCTCCCTGCCACAGAAAACTAGAACCTTTGAATCAGGCAATTAAATTAACTGTAGTTTCAGGAGAGACAAAGGAAGAATACTTTTTAAATAAAACAAATCAGGAACACTGGGAAAGAAATAAGAGGTTTAGAAATGTTTTCAAACTTCAGTACTGGGGCTGAATTTATTCAGTGCAAGAGTGACCAATTTTGGGTTTTTCATTCTGTTCCACTGGGCAGAAGCCAGGCTAAAGCTGAATAACTAATGGAGAGAATTCTCTGTGCAGCAGACTTCTGTACTGGATCCAGAATTTCTGAGCAGTTCATAATTCAGCTCCCATGTTAAACAAAGAGAGACAGCCACAATAATGAAAAGGTAAACCCCATGGGACACAGGCATGCAACCAGAATGACTTTGTATTACAGTTGCTCTACAGTAGGGAAAGGCTGAATGTTTTGTTTTAAATTTCTAAGTAAGTACTTGTACCGGTTACAAATGCAAACTGGGCTGGATACTAACAAGCCTGTCTCTATCCTCACTCCAAGGAGATGGGGTAGAAAGTCTGACTGTGAGCAGATGCCAATAGCAATAGCCTTCCTCATCATGAAGAAGCCATTTTAAGAACAGAAGGGAATCAGAATGGCTTACCCCAGAAAATGACTTCTAAAGGATTAGTCCATAAGCCCCCAAATGGCAGTGAAGCCCTCTACACTACATGCTTTGTAACAGTTTAAATTATTGCACCAGGATTTAGGAAGAAACTTACAATCTTGTGGTGGGGGGAGGGATGGGACATCAGTACTTTCACTCATAAACTCAGTCCAACCAGAGAGAATTAAAAATAAATAAATAAAAGCAATTCCTCTCAGAAAAAAAATGTTTCTAATTCACTTCCCAAAGTGAAAAAATACAAAATATAACATGTACATTCAGTTTGAGCACACATGAAGCTGCCTTATACTGAATCAGACCACCAGCCTATCAAGGTCCATCATGGTCAGTATGATCTACTCAGGCTGGCGGTGGCTTTCCAGGGTCCAGACCGGTCTTTCACATCACCTACCACCTGGCCTTCTAGCTGGAGATGCTGGGGACTGAACCTGGGACCTTCTGCACAACAAAGTTGAGATTCTTCCACTGAGCCACAGTCCCTCCCCTACACATTCACTTGCAAATGTGGCAACCATTCCTAAAAAGCCAGGGTGTGCCTGGAGTCATAGCTGCTACTGGTACTGCGGCTGCATTTCTGTCTTTCTGTCTATCGGGTGGAATCAAAAGCCACTACAACAAGTACACATTTGAAGGATTATCTTAATCTGAAAGTAAATTGGTACATAAATCAGGGGCAAGTAAAGAAAGAAACCCACTGAACAAATCATAGCAGGACACCCACAGTCTGGAGACCTACATGGATATTTAACACCCACCTGCTGTAAAAACCTCCTGTATTAATTGGCTACTGAAGAGTGATATAATTCAAATCACACTTTAAAAAAAAAATTGAAAATGACTCCTGTTTACTGTAAAAAAAATGAACTTTATTGTTTGTTGAAAAGTAAGACAGATCCAACACAAAAGTTATTTGGGTCAATAGCACCCCACCATATAAGCAATGAATCCCAACAGCAATGACTTAACATGTCTTTTTATCATAAAACCTATGTAATATTCAAAACTTTGTGTTAGTTTTCAGCTACAATAGTAAAAACTGTTAAGAACTTTACATAACAATTCAAACAGCCTTATAACTATCAGCTGTATTCTAAGCTTATTGAAATCAATGTGTATAGACTGGAATGAATCTTGCTTAAGACAACACTGCAAACAGTGCAATCCTAAACAGAGTTACATCCTTCTACATCCATTGAAGTCAATGGGGTTAGAAGGGTATGACTCTGCTTAAGACTGCACCGTTAACTTCTAAAGCGTTTTCTTTCTCTCCTTTCCCAGTAAGCTTATGGAATCTAACTGGCTGCAAAACAAACTGTGGTTTAACAGCAAATAACTTTCAGTGTGCCCCAAAGACAACCCCAGTTCTATTTGCAAGCAGGAGCAACTGTAGCAATTTAGCTAACTGCCACAGAAACGAAGAGCGGGTCAGGGTGACCCATTTTAGTCAAAGGGTATGCTTTCCCACCTCATTAGCTAGTAATAGAACAGCTTAGAAGCTTCACAGTTTGAAAGGTTTAGCTCTGTGCCAATAATATAAAGATATTACAAGAAAACTTTCTCAAGTTAGAAAACATAAGATGTTTTAGTTAAATAAGAAAAGATGAACGAAACTTGTAAAATTACAAGAGAATACTTATTTCTACCTAGGGATGCCAGCCTCCAGGTGGGGCCTGGGGATCTCCTGGAATTGCAGTTCAACTCCAGATTATAGAGATCAGTTCCCCTGGAGAAAATGGCAGCTTTGGAGAGTGGACTCCGTGGCACTGAACCCCACTGGGGTCCCTGTCTTCCCCAGGCTCCACCCCCAAATCTCCAAGAATTTCCTAACCTGGATCTGGCAACCCTATTTCTACCTTGGAATATAACTGTCTCCAAATGCACTTCTAGTGAACATTTTCAGTAAAATCTGGAAAATGACTCATGACAATAGACAAAATTCTACTGGGTGTGTGCGTGTCAGCATTACCCACTAAGCCTGCATGTATATTTCTTTCCTTTCCCCGTTCATTTGAATAGTTAGTTAATATTAATGTTCCTAGGATTGTATCTTGTTCTGTGAGCCGCCTCCAGTAGACTTCTGAAGAGGCAGCATATAAACCTTCCAGACAAATAAAAAAATATTTTAAATATATAGTACACTGATGATAACACACACAAATGCACGTTTATGCTACTCCGACTATGTATGTATGGGAGAGCCACCTGCTACAGCAAGAATGAAGGTGGTATTGACCCGATCACAGAGCCTACATGGAAGACCACTGGAAGTCCGAAGTAAACTGTTCTGCTGAAGTAAAAGTGGAATATATGTAGCAGTATATGAACTCACTTTCAAGACGAAGTAACCATGATAGCCTTAATATTTCCTCTCTACCTCAGATTTTAACCTTGGAAGAACTTTCCCTTCCCGCTCAGCCACTGCAGCTACCCTGGTGTTCTCTTTTCTTTCTCCCCCCCCCACTCCTCTCCCCTTTTGGCAGCAGGTGAGAGCCATGGAAGATATCTTTCTACTTCCCTGGCAACTGGAACATGTAGCTTTCCCAGGGTGCTGGATGTTAGGCCAATGCTCTGGAACTAGTCTGTGTGCCAGTGCTCCTGGCCCTAACAGCAGTGCTTCAGGTGCCAGGGAGGGGGTAAGGTGAGAGACAGAAGGGGAAAGAAAGAGCGGCCCACGGCCACTGCCTGTAAGGAAGGAAGACAAGGAGGCAGAGAAAGAGAGAGCTGCGAGGTCTCTTACAGAGGAGCTGCACAGAAGGGAAGAGACAACCACCACAACCAAGGTAACAGGTTGGGAGTCTGCTGAGGAGACATGGGCCGCAGTCACATGAGCAGTTCATGCCAATACAGCTGCACTACCTTTGCAGATTTAAAGAGTGCAGTCAGACAACAACATTTGCCTTCCGTGCCCCAGTTGTCGGCACTCTGCTTTGCCTTGCTTTGGAAGCAGAGTAATCAGGCACTGGGGAAAGTCCGGGATTTAGGAATGCCACTCCGCGCTTCTGGCTGCCTGAACTCCCCTCTTGCAAAGTCAAGCCGTTTGGGAAGTCTGAACCTTCCCTGCCATTTCCACCCTCCTTTTTTTGGGGGAAGGGGATCAGGTAGTAATGTTCGCATAAGCACGTAATTGTCCCTGGCATTGTCAATCACTGCAGCCAAGTAGTCGTTCTGGATTGGGAGTCCCTGGGGGGAGCTGCTTTTGAGTTACAAATCCCCCCCAAGCCCCCTCGGTTCTGTTTCTGCATTAGAGTCTGAATGCATCCCACGATTGACACAAGGGTAAATGCACTGAAGTCAATGGGACTACTCTCATGTAAATCTGCACTTCAACCTCCCCCCCCCCATGTATTCCACAGAAGAGAGGCAGAGGAAAGGAGGCTGAGAGGGGCCCAAATACGTGGCAAAGAGATTGTGGAGCTGTCAAAAAGGAGCCAGAGCGTTGGATACATGCTCATGCACATGGGTGAAAGACCAAAAAAAGGAAAGAATGCCACAACAATCTGAACATTCTACCATGGGGCGAGCACACAGTGAAGCTGGTTCAGGATGGGAGGTCTGATGAAAACTTCCCACAACTATTTAAACTGCCACAAAAACAGGTACAGCCAGATCGTGCCAAGACTCCAGTCTGACCATCGCCTAGGAGGTTCATACACTGGATATATCAATTACAAATTAATTTTAAAATGGCTGGTGGAAAAGATTCCAGAAGGGTGTCAAGTGTTTTCTGAGAGAGAGGACAGAACAGATGATGTTAAGGATATTGCTTCACACAGCAGCCAATCGGTTGCCCTAGAGGGCCAAACAAACAGGCCATAGAGGTGGACGCCTTCCCTGGCTGCTGCTTCTCAGCATGGGTATCCAGACGTTTGCTGCCTCTTTATATGGAGACTCCAGTCACCATGGCTAGTAGCCACTGATGGACCTCTCATGCATGGATCTGTCTAACTCTTTCAAAGCTATCTATGCTTGCGGCCATTACTGTTTTCACTAGCAGTGAATTCCACAGTTTCATTACTCTTGGAGTAAATAAGTATTTCCTTTTGTCCATCCTGAGCCCTCCTCTTACCTCATGACTGCTAAGCTTACTCAGGCCCCGTTCACACGGAGCATTTGCCCTGCTGAAGGCACGGTAGCCCTGCGGACTTTCCGTGCGCGATCATACCAGCACATCTGGGAGGCGTAGCACTCCCGTGGCCAACCCATGGCTTCCCATGGAAAACGCGGAGTAAAAAACTACTAGGGTCAAAGTACTAGTTTCCGGAAACCCTGGGGCAAAGGCCGGCGTCTGATCGCGGGAGCACCAGTATCCCGCGGCTTCCGACGCCCACCCATGTCCCAGGATTTCCGGATGTTGTAAGTTTCCATGGGATGCGCACCAACGCTGAATGACGCATACGCACACGCAAGACACTGACAGCGGCCCACCCACCCCCAATGGCACATGCGCCCTTTGCTACAGCGCGGCTTGCGTGCTCTGCTGCGCTGCTTTTTTGCCACACTGTAGCAGTGCTGTGTGATCGGCGCTCTGCGCCGGAGCGTGGCAACCCGGTGGCCCGTGTGATCAGGCTACCGTGCCTTATTTTGCTCCAGGGTGAACTGCCACGCCTCCCCCCCGCATTTTCTGGCCCGTTTGACCAGGGCCTCAGCTAGGTACCTTGTCAAAAAAAACTTTTGGAAGTCCAACTATATGAGGTTTACCAGATAAACTTTATCCACATGCTTGTAAACTCGCTCAAAGGACTCCAAGAGGCTGGTGAAGCACAGCTTAGGAGCCACACTGATTTTCCCTGAGCAGACTTTATCTGTTGATGTGCTTAATAATTCTCTCTTTAGTAACCATTTCTACTAATTTACCCAGAATGCATGTTAGGTTTAATTGGCTTGTAATTTCCTGGTTCTCCTCTGGATCCCTAATTAAAAATTGGCGTGAAATTTGCTATTTTTCAATCATCTGGCATGGAGGGTGAGTTTAGTAACAAGTTACATATACTTAGTACATCAACAGTTTCACATTTGAGTTCTTTAAGAACCCTTGGGTATATGCCACCTGGACCTGCAGACTTACTAGTTTTCAGTTTTCCTCATAGTCCTAGAACTTCAGCTCTCGTCAGCTCAATTTCACTCCGTTCTTCAGATACCCTTCCCCAAAACACTCTGCAGTTCTGCTGTTTACTCTGCAATTAAGTTTCTCAACTTATTCTCAAAAGAGCTATATATCATTGTAGCTTTAGTCCAACCCTTTCCCAAAATGCAGAGTTGTTGGTTACAGCAATCATGAAGCAGAAGTTTCATTAATGCACTACCCAGTTTGGTAGATATAGACCAAAAGTGGTAATTAGCTATTTCATTTATACCCCATCTTTCTTCCCAAGGATGACCCAAAGCAGATTAAACAATTCTACACTTCTCCATTTTATCCTCACTGGTAGGATAGGCTGAGTGTGTGTGACTGGCCCAAGGTCATCCAGCAGGTTTCTGAGGTAGAGGGATTTGAACTCGGGTCTCTCAAATCACAGTCCAATGCTTAAACTACTCTAACCACACTGTATGGATGACCATTAACTGGCCCACCATGTACTTGATTCCTTCCAGCAAAACAGGGAAGTGCTCCTTTACCAGTTTGTTTATGGAAACTGTCCATATCAGTTGAGGTTCTACCATAAAAATAACCGAATTCCATCCTACTGAAAGGCAAGATAATTTTCCATGTTTCTTGTGCTTCTAACTTTTACTCTTAAAGCAAGATTTTAAAAATGGTAGCTAAAACTCATGGTTTTGTAGTCAGGTATCTCACACAGTTGAAGACAAAACCCCATCACTTTTCGGCTTTCTGTAAAATGACAACAACAATTTACAGTCCAGAAACAAAGACCACTTTTAAGAACACACAGTTTTATTGTATGGAAAACAACAGAAAGTGATAAAACTAATTCGCCTCCCAAAGTTTTCATGAACCCAGCAGAAAAAAGAACCCCCCTCTTATTCTGCCTAGTATTTAGCCTGAAACACCAGAACAGTCTAATGCCCAAAGGGGACCCTTGAACATATGGCCTTCTTAATTTACTTCAGTGGCAGCTCCATATGAGGCTGAATCTGAGCCTTTAGATTGCTATCATCTGTGCAACAAAGCTTACAAAGAACTGGACGGATGTGGGGAAGGGATGAGGTATTGGACAGAAGTCACATGTGAAAACACATGAAGCTGCCTTATACTGAACTGGAACCATTGGTCCATCAAGGTCAGTATTGTCTACTCAGTCTGGAAGTGGCTCTTCAGGGTCCCAAGCAGTGGTCTTTCACATCACCTACAGCCTGGTCTTTTTTACCTGGAAATGCTGGGGATCGAGCCTGGGACCTTCTGCACACAAAGCAGAGGTTCGTTCACTAAGCCACAGCCCCTCCCTAGCTTTAGCTCATGAAATCACTGCGGGGCCTTGAAGAAGCCAATCTCTCAAAGCCAAAGTGTCTCATCTGAAATATAGCAGAACAAGGGATCCCCAGTGTGATATCTGTGAACGCCATAGTGCTTGCCGATATCTTTCCTGGTGCCCACTGTTTTTTAATTTCAAAAAATACTACTACTACATAGAAAGAAAAGACATCTTACTTAACAAAATGGCATAGCTTTTGCATCACAGGTTTCCGAATCAACTCAGAATTGATGGGACTGTTTCTAGCTTCCAGTGTCTTGAAAAACCCAAATCTAGCAGCCATAATAAGATGTAACTAGGACTGCGCATTCAGCATATACCGAGCCAAAAAAATCCAAAAAATGCCTTAGTATTTTCCAGATATTTTTTCAGCCAAATACAGAGGCCAGTATTTATTTGGCTATCTGAAAATGGCCAATCTGAAAAATTCCAAAAATATTTGGGATTTTTCGGGACCGCTGGATAGCTGAAGGTAAAGGGCGTTTAAAGGGATTGCAGTCCCTTTAAATACCTTCCAGGTGAACTCACTGCATCAAGAAGGCATTTAAAGGGCCTGTGAGCCCTTTAAATATCTCCCCCCCCTCCATTGGAAACAATGGAGGATGGGGGTGGCTCTGATGAGCAGTCCAGTTTAAATTGGGCTGCCCAGCAGAGCCCCAGCTGAGCCTGTGGGGAGAACTCTCCCTGCAAGATCGGCTCCTGGGTGGGGTTTCTTGGGCAGTCCAGTCTTAACTGGGCTGGCCAGGAGAGCTCCTGCCGAGCCTGTGGGGAGAATTTCTTTTGGTCCAATGGACCTAAAAAGAAAAAAATGAGAGGATCGGCTGGGGCGACGGGAGCTGATAGCTCTGTGCCACCTCGGCTGGGGATGGCTCCTCTCTGCTGCTTGACTGAAACCGAGCTGCAAAGAAAAGCCAGCTCAGGATCGACCAGGGCAGCGCAGAGCTCTCAGCTCCCACCACCCCAGCTGATTCTCTCATTTTTTTTCCTCTTGGGTCCATTGGACCAAAAAAAAAATCAGGAAACCCAAATATTTACCAAATCCAAATACTGTTTTGTGACTGGTTCCACGTCCTCTGGCAGCCGTTTTGTGGCTGCGCCCACCATGCTGTGTCAGAATTCTAAAGCTGCCCACAGGCTCAAAAAGGTTGGGGGACCCTTGTAGTAGAGAGAAGAATGCAATTCTAAAAACAGTTAAACCCTTCTGAGTTAACTGACTCCAAAAGACTCAACTTTACTTAGGAGTGCACTGTAATAACACTGGCCTATCTCATAGGGTTGTTGTATAAAGATGACTAAGATTTAACACTGGCACTTTTTCCTAACATTGTTTTTCCTAACATTGTTGTTTATTTTGCACAATGTCTCCACAGTTTACAAGCAGATACTCTTCTACCAAGGAAGCCCCATTTCTGAAATTGCTTAGAAGCCCAGACTCACATTATGCCTCTAATACTGTGAACCAGTTTATGTTTGGAAACTGAATTTGGGACAGTGTACATCATCTTCTGATTACTTTAGTACATCCTGGTATTAGAAATAGTGGACAAGCTGGATCCCACTTCTAACTTAACAATGTATGCTATGTCAAAATGGCATTTTGTTATGAGGAAACATGCTGCTATCATACTAAAATAGTGGAACCCAAATTTTTATTAAAGAACACAGTGGACAAATGAAAACAGAAAGAATGGGCAGCTTCTAACAAGCAAATTTACTTAGAAAAGATCACATCCTTTTAAACGATATTTTCTTTCACAATTTTAAGGTTTCAGACCTGTTCCGAGTTCTGCACAAGTTCTAATACCTGAATGTACTAACATATTGGCACATAAACTTAGATAGGCACTGGATTAAGAATAGTAGCATGCACTGCAAAAATATTAAGCAGATGCATAATACAGATGGGCTTTCAGTTAGCTATTCAGCGAGCTAGACGTGCACAACTTATTCTGCTACCAAGAAGAATTCAGTAGCATTGTGTAATATGGTTTTTAGCATGGTGTTTTTGAGGGTCAGATTATATACAGCTGATTCTGAGGCTTGATTTAAGAGCCTTTTAGGACCATTATTTCTGTTTCAACTTCGTGTGGCCCTAAATACTTTCCAGCACCATTCACAGTACTTTACAATGCTATGCTTCCTAATAAATGGCTCTAAAGAATAAGGAGGTCATATTATTTTGAGATTTTATTCTTACAAATTCATTTATAAGGATAGAGGGGCATACCCAAAAGTCGTTTTTGTAGCAAGGAATGACAATAACATGGGTTATTCTTCTGCAAAATCTTAACAAAACTTCAGACATGACTACTTGGTCTCTGCAGCCAAATATTTGCAGATGGGGAACTACTCATGATTTGTTATAAGAAGCTATTGTTTCCCATTTCCCCCCTCTAATCTTCAAGCTAAGAAAAAGTCCACCAGCTTCATTTCTGTGCCTAAGGCTACTATTGAAAGCTCATGAACCTGAGAATCAGTGTGGTATAATGCGGAGATGCCAAAAGATGCTGGATTGGACTTTAACTTTCAGGGGGAGGAAGATAAGAAAAACCTTAAGAGTACTTCATTAAAAACCTCTTTCTGAAAGTGAAAGAAACATTTTGCTTTGCATATTCGTTATCGCAAGAAATGCCGTGAAGTTCAGAACTCAGGGAAAAAAAGCATACTTACAAACTGTTGTCCCAAGTTTTAATTAATTGGTCCAACTTACAAAACTTGCGTACTATCCAGTTGCCTTGAATAAACTGGGAATGGCCAATCCCAACCCAGACTTTCAGATATTTTATCTGTCACTAGTTTTAGCCCTAGGGATGCCTTTGAACTGAAGATAAAGCCAAACCATGCTGAGAAAGCAAAGTAAATTATAGAAACTTCTTAAAGCTAGTGCTTGATCAAGCCAGAAGTAATTCCCCAAATATTCAAAAAATTAGATCTGTTTTATATGCCTAGAGGGGAGCTACAGACTATTAAGATGAAACATGAAGGAACAGAAACCATCACAATTTGGCTATCAGTTAAACAAATTCTCAATCAACTCCAGCAACGGTGATTAATGTGCAGATAACCTTCCCGACTGGAGATATAGACAACTGCATGTTTTAATGGATCCTCACATCAGACACATAGGGCTTCCAGCAAGATTCAGGTGGCTGAATAAAGGCTGTGCACACACCACCTAATGAATGGGTTAACACAGAGGTGAAAATCTCTGGAGGACGACTGAATCCCCCCCCACACAAATAAACATTACTATTAGTGTCAACACTGACAGTGCTGATCACGATGATGCATAACAAATGAGGATTGTTGGATAAGTCTTCATTTATAAATGAGCAATATAAAATGTAGTATATTAGGTGACAATAAATGTAACAAAATTAACTTATGATCCCTCTGGAAATGCCCCCTCTTCTTACTTTTCCTATCATTTATTTATTTGTTTGAAACAATTCTATGCCTCTTTACCATCCAAATAGGGTCCCCAAGGTGGTAAACAGCAAAACATTAAATATTTGAGACGTTAAAACAGTATTTAAATATATAAGGATAGTTAAACAATTCAATAAAACATGTAAACACATAAGGAGACATTGCAGCACAACCACAGAAGAGGACCAATTGTGGGGGAATGCCAAACCAAACAAAAGGGGCTTCACCCACTGGCAATGATAGAGGAAGACAGATGAATTTCCATGGGAAAGGCATTCCAATGTTTCAGTGCCACTATCGAGAAGGCCTTTTCTCAGGTTCCCAGCTTTCTAGCCTTGAATACCGAAGGCATCCAAAGCAGGCAATCCAAAAATGATTAGACTGAATGTTCATATGGGAGTTGGTAGTCTTTCAGGTATGTTAGCCCCAAGTTTTGCAGGGCTTTTTTTTTTTTTTTAAATTATTTTAGGGTTTTTCAATACCAACAAACACGTATTCTTTTCCATATATTTACAGAGTCTTTAGGTCTCAATACATTTTTCTATCCAACTATAAAGTTTAGACCATCTATTTACATGTACTTTCGAATCTCGATTTTGCAGTCTTAAACTTAAATCATCCATTTGGGAGAGATCTAAAATTTTACAAATTAATTCCTCCTTAGAAGGTATAGTATTGGATTTCCAATTTCTTGCCCACAGAATACGCGCAGCTGAAATTATATAAGATAACAAATATCTATCATTGGATTTGTATACGTTCGGTATTATATTTAATATTTAATTTAAAAAGTCTCTGGTTTTAATACAAGTTCTTTGTCTATGATTTCTCGCAAGATCACCAATACCATCTTCCAATATTTTTGTGTTTTAGTGCATTTCCACCACATATGGTAGAATGTTCCCGTATTGGCTTTACACTTCCAACATTGGATTGAATAGTTTTTAACACATTTCGATATCTTGTCTGGTGACCAGTGCCACCAATAAAACATCTTATAGACGTTCTCTTTATATACGATTGATCTCATATTTTTCACAGACTTCCACATCAAATCCCATTGATCTAACTCTATATTTGTTCCTATATCTCTCATCCAATTAATCATTGTATTTTTGACTATCTCGTCCCTTTGGTAGTCCTCTAACAAAAATTTGTATAGTTTTTGAATAAACTTATCACTTGACGAGAGCTAGATTTTGTCTATTTGGTTGTTTTGATCCTCAAAACCTCTTAACTTATCCTTGCCAAATCTGTCTTTTAACATTATATGTTCCCACCAAGATAATTTATTTTCTTGTCTTAGTTTGGATAAGGGAATGGCTAAACCTGGAAAATGAAAGAATATTAACTCTTGAAGGTCACGATCTACATATGGGTTGGCATGCATACATATGGTACGCGAAAGACAAAATTTATAATAATTTTGGAAGACACCTGTTGAGAGGAGCATTAAATAAAATATGGAGTTCCGTAAGAGATAAATTTTATAAAAAAAAACCCAAGATGGGTATCATCCTTGGAGGCCTTTATCAATCCAGTCTTAATAACACCGCAGAAAAAAGAGAGTTACCAAAAGTTGCTAAACCAGTTAGGTAAGTTAAAAGAAGTTTTGCAGGGCTTTGAAGGTCAACACCAACACCTTGAACTAGGCTTGGAAGCAAATTGGGAGTCATTGTAGACAGAGCGAGACCGGAGTGATATTATTAATTATTTATTTACAAATTTTGTATCCTGCCTTTCTGTCCTTACAAGAGCCGCTGAAGTGGCTAACAATTTAAAACATGCATGATAAAATTAACATTATAAAACCACTAAAATCAATTGCCCTCCCAAACATACATGATTAAAACAATTTTTTAAAAAGAGTTAAAACAGTTAAAATACATACAAAACATTAAAAAACCCATTGTTTAGGAAGGCAGGGTTATTGAGGGAATGCCAAACAAAACAAAAAAGTCTTCACCAGCTGACAGGAGATGTCAACAGAAAGAGACAGATGAATCTCCCTGGGAAGAGAGTTCCAGATCTTTGGTGCCATGAATGAGAAGGCCCTCTTCCAGGCTGCCACCTGCCTAATCTCAGAAGGTGGTGGCTCCTGAAGCAGGGCCTCTGAAGATGACCATAACAGTCTGTAATTATTAATTAGTAACATTAGCAAATAACTTGCATAGTGTTAAAAGTCAGAGCAGCTACCTCGGCACCATCTTGGGGAGCCAGGTCTGTAATTATATACTTCCTATAACCATGTTCCTGGCCTCAACATTCTGTACCAGTTCTGGCTTCCAGACAGTCTTCAAGGGCAGCCCCACATAGAACACACTGCAGTAATCTACTCTACATGTTACTAGGGCATACACCACAGTGGCAAGCTCTCTTTTTTGCCCAGGAAAGACCGCAGCTAACTTATCAGCTGAAACTGGTGAAAGGCACCAGGATGCCCAAGTCCAGTAACATCTAAAGGCTACAAACCTGCTCCTTTATGGTCGAGTGCAACCCCATCCAGAACAGGAGATATCCCAATTCCCAAAGTTATTTTTTCCCACCATAGGGAACAATGGAGGGAATAGGGCAACCTGTTTGGGGGCCCATAGAATTGGACCCCCTGGTCCAATGTTCTTGAAACTTGATGGGTATCTTGGGGAGAGGCTCCATCAGCTACCCTGTGAGTTTGGAGACTCTCCCTCAAACCCCCTCCCCTCCAGCCCCCAGAATATACCCTATGTTTTCACCATTGACTTCAATGGCCCATAGGATATAATGGAGCTGAAATTGACATTTGGCTGCCTGAAAGACTCCCTGGGACGCCTGCTGGGGGTGGGGCTTGGCTCCTGAGCTCCCGGAGCTGTGCTCGGTGCGCTCCCCCCCAAAAGACCCCTGCCAATTCCTATGTCAAACCTTCGCCCTCCTCCCCCCCCGTAGCACCACCATATTGTTGGGATTAAAGTCCAGCTTGTTAGCCCTTCTTCATCACAGAAGTGCCTCAACTATGGCAATCCAAAACCCCGTGTCTTTCATGAATTGTGATTTTTAGATAAACGCTACACCCATTTATTTTGATTAATCAGCTGCATAGAATTACACAACCCATGTCATTTAGATTGGAATACCTTCAGCTGGAAAAGACCACAAATTCTAAGTATAGTTACTTAGGTCTTGTGAATATGGAAAAACTTGGTATATGTTGTCAGTCCTCAACAGAGATCCTGAGAAATGTACATTCTAAAATCAGGTACTTAGAAGCTTCTGCTGCAACCAAAATGTCCACAAAAAGTCATACTTTTTTTTTTTTGAGGAAGAAACCTCTATAAAAACTCTAACAAGAGCCTTAGACTGACCCACATGTTACAAAATCTGCAGTACCTTTCTACCAGCTTCTGAACAATACTGTGACATACCTAACCTTATGCCTAAATTAGATGAAGGTGGGAAAAGAGCACTGAAATTTCTCCCTCTTTTATGTGAAGGTATTTGAAGCAGAATATTTTAAAGGCACATAAAATCCAGACTGGATTTGACTCAGCTTCATGTATTTTTCAACTTTACATCTCATCAATAATACCCCCAAATCTACTTTTGGAAAGCAATGTACTTTGAACATATACTGGTAAACAAATCATAAACCAATCAACTCGATTAACATCAGGGTATCCTTTAAAACCAATCTGAAAATTAATTTAGAGTTCCCAGAGTCCTATGTAAAATGAGACTGAATATACTTCATGTATTTGATAGTGCACTTTAACCAAATATCTGGGTCTAAAGGATTTCATTTAATATGCTAGTACTCTAGCAGTTTTTGAACCAAGGTAAGCATTGCAGCTTGTTACTATCACAATCATCCTGGGGTCCCTCATTTTCTCCTCCACCTATCACTTCCCTGAGCTAGCAAATATCCACAAGAGAACTTAATTGCCTGGGAATGTATGTTTTGCCAAGAATTCCAACCCCTTTAGAGATTCCTTGTTTCCTGAAACTCTTCTTTGGGGTTGGGTTACATGCCACCATTCAAGGAGTTTGCCCCCCACCAGCCACCTGGAAGGGGGTGCAAGTAGACCATTTCAGCAGCCCAGACAATTGGGTAAGAATTAGGTTTGCAACTCCACCACCTCTTCTTTCCCGCACCACTCCAAATGGCAGGAAATTTTAAAATGGGCTGCTGGTGGTTGTTGGCAATAGCACAACATTTTACCATAGAGTTTCTGGTGATTTCTAGAGCGGTAGGTCTTCACTTCTAAGGTTTTTCCCCAGAAGTAACATCATGCCACGGGCAACAGCTGCTCCTTGGCTGCGGTCACACACACTAAATAATCCACTTTCAATCCACTTTCAATGCACTTTCGAATTGGATTTTGCTAGTTCACACAGTAAAAATCCAGTTGGAAAGTGCATTGAAAGTGGATTGAAAGTGGATTATTTAGTGTGTGTGACCACAGCCTAAATGTCTCATCTGGTCTCTCATTGGTTGTCAGGCTGGGCTTGGCAACCCTAGTAAGAACTCAAAAAAGAAACTGTCTATAGTTCCCTAGATCATCCTTCCTCCCCTTTTAAAAAATCAGAGCAACATTTGCCCTTCTCCAGTCATCTGACACATCACTCACCCTCTAAGAGGCCTTGAAGATAATGGATAATGGCTCTGCCAACTACAAAGCTAATTCTTTAAGCACTCTTGGGCGGACACCATCTAGCCCAGGGGACTTATAGCCATTGAAATCATCCAGATACTTCTGAACATCCTCTGGATTTATATCCACTTCCAAAGCCAAATCTTGAACACCATTGTCCCCAAGTCTGAAGCAAAATAGGCATTAAGCCTCTCTGCTTTAGCCTGTCAGAGTTTCTCCATTTTCACCCAATAGTGGACCTATCACCTATATGTTCTCTCTGTCTCTCCCTGCACTATTCTTAAACAGGCAGACTGTTTTAACTCTTTCCCTTCTAAGCTAAGAAGATCTCTGAGGGGGAGCAATCCTTACTTCGAGGGGGATGGCTTTCTAAACCCCACCAAAGCTCCATTAGCCAATTCTTCAGTGTTTTTCACCACTGATCTTTAGGGCTGAAGCTATTAAAACCTATCCACCTTCTCTTCCTGATAATGTCGCCAAATGGCTTCTGCTCTTTCCTGACATCTGTCTCTGTAAATATGTGTGCTTCTTTCCCTGAGCAAAAAATGAGGATTTCGTGGCTGTGTTATGTGCGTATTTTCTTAAGGCAACCAGCTTCTCATTCACAATGGTTACATGGGCTAAATTGTAAGAGGGACAGGTGCTTTTTGTGAAAGCTTTCAAGTAACTGTGTCCCCCTCTGGGCGATTTTCAGAAGAGGAACTGCAAACATGAGCGAAAGTGCTCACCTATTTCAGAAGGAATACATTGCCCTCACTTGAATTGGTTATGAATTATCAAGATCAGTAACATGTCAATGTGATCCCTGACTGGTCAGGATCATGTAATCAGGAAGAAGGATGAGATACCATTAGGTAGTAAGTGGGATACAAACAGCAACAAAAGTGCAAGCAAGGATTTTCAGAACTCACCATAAGGGCTGATTTCTCACTTAGGATTCAAATGTAATTACTCAGTGCATTTACACAGTGTCCACACATTTTACAGTCTAACCAATCACATCTGCTAGCACAGTTTCTCAATTCTGAGAACTGGGAAACAAAGCCCTATATACAGACTCTTGGATGCATGTCTGTAAAAATTATCGAGCTCCCAGATCTGGTACACTGATAGTACATGACACTTTGATTACTAGTTAAATCTGAAAAGGGACACATTTTGGCTTTCCCCCATAAAACTCCAAGTCCTGAAGCCTGCCTCAAATTAGTGGCCAGCTGCAAAATATTGGGCTGTGGAGGTTCACTACCGCCTTTGCATCCTTAAAGCAGTTTCAGGTTGGTTAAGGGTAAATTTTAATTAATAACCAGGCTCATATGTATGACACATTGCAAGCAGTACATAAAACAAACCTTTTCTTTAGAAAGAGCATATTTAACCATCTGTGTAAAATACTTTTCAGTTTTCTCTCTCTCTCTCTTTAAATTTTTCCCATTCGTTATCCCTGGGCTGTCTGAGATAAAGTATGGAAACGTGCAGAGAGCATGATGGCAGCTTCTGAGGAGAAAAATAAAGCAAAGATAGTGACTAATACTTTTGTGCTCATGATTACAAATGTATTTAAAAGTGAAATGTGTTTTAAATTTGTGTGCACCTTTCCTAAGTGGCATGATGCATTTGTATTTTGTCCCTCAGGCAGCCTTCCTAGAGTACAGACTATGGGTGTGCAATTTTTTTTATTTGGTATTTTTCGGTTCAGGTATTGGACCCGAAAAGAAATTGGTATTTCTGAAAAATCCTGGATTCGAATACTGGTACTGTATTTGGATCCGAGAATTTTCGGAGATCCCGAATTGGGTCCAATAGACCCAAGAAGAAAAATACTGGATTAAAACAAAAAAATCCAGCCCAACCCTGGGGCTGGCTTGACTTCTCCTGCAACCTGGTTTATACTGGGTTGCAGGAGAAGGCAGCACCAGGATCTGCATGGGTCTGGCTCCTTCTGCAGTTCCTGGGTCTGCTTGCTGCGGGGAAATTGCTCCCCGAGGCGTGCAGATCCTGGCTGGGACGGCTTCTCCTGCAGCCCAGTTTAAACTGTGCTGCAGAAGGAGCCACACCCAGGATCTGCATGCTGTGGGGAGATCGGTCCCTGAGGCACGAAGATCGTGGCTGGGATGGCTTCTCCTGCAGCCCAGTTTAAACTGGGTTGCAGGAGAAGCCAGCTGCTGAATCTGCATGCTGCAGGGAGATCGCCTCCCAAGGCACACAGATTCTGGCTGGGATAGCTTCTCCTACAGTTTGGTTTAAAATGGGCTGCAGAAGAAGCCAGCTCCTGGATCTTTGTGCCGTGGGGAGATCACTCCCCGCGTCACACAGATCCTGTCTGTGACGGCTTCTCCTGTAGGCCAGTTTAAACCACAGTGCAGAAGGAGCCAGATCCAGGATCTGCATGCCTTGGGGACATTGCTCCCCAGGGCACACAGATCCTGGCTGGGACAGCTTCTCATGCTGCCCGGTAGAGAAAGAAGTACTTTTCTCCCTTTCTCACAATACAAGAACTCGTGGGCACTCAATGAAGTTGCTGAGCGGTTGGGTTAGACAGGATAAAAAGAAGTATTTCTTCACCCAAAGAGGGATTAACATATGGAATTCACTGCCACAGGAAGTGCTGGTGGCTACAAGCAAGGACGGCTTCAAGAGGGAATTAGATAAGCATATGGAGCAGAGGTCCATCGGTGGTTATTAGCTACAAGGTATAGATAGGGACTCTGGGGCAAGTGATGCACTCTATTCTTGGTGCTTGGGGGGGGGTCAACAATGGGAGGGCTTCTAGTGTCCTGGCCTCACTGGTGGAGCTCCTGATGGCACCTGGTATTTTTGGCCACTGTGTGACATAGAGTGTTGGACTGGATGGGCCACTGGCCTGATCCAATGTTCTTATGTTCTTAAGCCAGTCCCAAGCCAAGCTGGCAGGAACAGCCTGCTCCCCTCAGCACAGCCAATCCTGATCCTTGGGCTGTCTTTTGCAGTCCCGTTAAATTAAAGCTCAACAAACATCTTGTAGGCAGGAGTAATCTGCTCCTTTTTCTCCTCTGTTTTCGGATCTTCCAGTAATTCCTAAATATATCTGGGATTTTTTTGGGATCCCCCCGCCCCCCCCCGTTTTCCTGAGCAAACCGGAATAGATTTGGGATGCCAAAACATACCTGAAAAATACTGATTAAGGTATTTTGGGTATGTTTTCAGTTCGGTTAGACCCGAATGCACATCCCTAGTACAGACTGTTCTTACTACTGGTTGCTTATATAGTACTGTCAACACACAGAGTGCATCGTAGGAATATAAGAAAAAAAATAAAAAGTCCCTGCGCTGACAAGTTCTGAAAGCCATTGGAGATATGTAAGATAGATGAGAAGTGTGTTTTTGCTTCATAGCACACACATAATATGAATGTCTTCATGTGTGTCTGATTGCTGAGGACCCAATAAATACTTTTTAGTAAGAACTCAGTGATAAAACCAAAGACATGTGGGAGAGGTGATGATCAACATTGTTAAACTCAACAATGGATGTCCAGGACTCAGGCACAGTTGTAAAGAGGAGGAAATGAAAATTAGAAATTAGAAAATAGTACTCCCGGCTAACTCTTGATTGTTTGATTTTCTATTGTATAATACAGCAGGCATCTGCATGGATTATGCATGTGCGTAAGGAAAGTTTTAATTTGCCTTGGGCATCAAATAAATAAACATCCTTGAGCCTGTCCGTTCCCTTCTTTCCTCTGCTGCCTCATTTGGTTTTTCTTTTTTTCCCTTCCTGTGTAATTGATTCCAAGCTCGACCAGCTTTGGAATTAATTAAAACTGCATGGTATCATCATCATAACTAGCATGACAGGCGAAGACAGCATGAACAGCCTTGGCCCAGTGTGAAAGAGAACTGGTGGGGTGAGACCAGAGCAGAACAGCCAGATGTCACTGTAGGATGGACTGGAAGCTGAAGCACACCCCTGCTCGCTCTTCTCACCACCATCTTCTCTGTGTGCCATTATCCAGCACAGCATATGACTGAAGCAGACAGTCATCAGCAAAACAGAAATCTTCCTTCTAGAATTTCATCTTAGCTTCCTTTTTATTCATGTTTGCCTAAGCAAAGGAGCATTCATTATACCAGCACCTCTAGACTTTCTAATACATAATTTTTCCAGCAAGGTATATTCTGACAGAACCTGCCCTTGTGGTCTCCATATTTTGCTCGAATGCCCTCTATTTGCAACTCTCAAAAATTACTATATTATATTATTATAATAAGCATTTATTCTCCTACTCTCCAGAAACTGTTTTTCTTCTTATTCAGAGATAATGATTCGAAAATTACATTGGGTGTAGCTAAATGTATATCAGTCCTTTCAACCCATGGTTCCAAATAGGATATCTAGAAATTTTCTGCTGCTCAAGATCATTAATCTATGAGCTTCTAGTTCTATGAGAGCCAGTTTGGTGTAGTGATTAAGAGCGCAGACTCTAACCTGGAAGAACCGGGTTTGATCCCCCACTCCTCCACATGCAGCTGCTGGTATGACCTTGGGTCAGTCATAAATTCTTTCAGAGCTGTTCTCTCAAGGGCAGTTCTTGAGAAAGCTCTCTCGGCCACACCTACCTCACAGGGTGTCTGTTGTGGGGAGGAGAAGGGAAAGGAGATTGTAAACTGCTCTGAGACTCCTTTGGGTAATGAAGAGTATAAATTCAATCTCTCTCTCTCTTTTGCTCTCTCTCTTGTACACAATTTTTATTCCCTCTTACTACCATCAAGGCCAAGAATGATAATCCTGATAATAATCCAATGTTTTTCAGATGGTCTAGACTTAGAGACAATGAGAGGTAGTATAACAAAAGGGAATGTTCCTAATTAGAATGGAAATACGAATGGTGATTAACCATATGTTTTGTTTTATTTTCTGTTGCACTTATTACAGAGTGTAAGAAAGTTTAAATCATATTTTAAAGGCATAGGAGGGAAAAAAATTAATTCAAAAAGCAAAGCCAATGAAAAGAAAACCCAAGATCTGGTTTGAAGAATTTTACATACCAAATAAGATGGGGAGGAATTAAATCTGATTTCCTGTTGAAGATCCTTAGAACTCATTCCTCATTGAAAAAAAATGCCGCTAAGAAAAAAAATTATCCAAGGTGGCATTCCTAAAGTGGTCTCATTTGAATCTCATTTACAATTTATTTATTTATTTGTTTAATTCAATTTCTATCCCACCCTCCCCGCCAAGGCAGGCTCAGGGTGGCTTACATTAAGAGTTAACACACATTAAAACACAAATTATAAACATCATAAAAATCATATACAATAACAAAATAAAGTGCTAGTGGCAGTATGATATTACATAGAAATCCCAGTAGGCCATGGTGGAATGGTCACAAAAGAGTATAGCCAGAGTTGGTGAACAGCCTATCAAACCATTTATAGAGGCTGCTGGTGGTAGTATGGGGGGCCTTTCCACAGTTCGGTTGTTGGAAGTGGCTCCTAATCAAAGGCCTGGTGGAAGAGCTCCGTTTTGCAGGCCCTACAGAACTGTAAGAGGTCCTGCAGAGCCTTGATGTCTTCCAGGAGCTCATTCCACCAGTACAAAGCTGCTACTGAAAAGGCCCTGGCCCTGGTGGAGGCCAGCCTGGCATCTTTGGGTCCAGGAAGGGCCAAATGATTTTGAGACCCTGACTGCAGTACTCTCTGGGGAACATGTGGGGAAAGACAGTCCCTCAGGTAAATAGGCCCCAGCACCTTGAAGCGAATTCGGTATGCTATCGACAGCCAGTGCAATGCCTTCAGCACAGGCTGGATATGTTCCTGCAAAGGGAGACCCATGAACAGCCTGGCTGCAGTATTTTGCACCAGCTGCAGCTTCCAGATTTGCAACAAGGGCAGTGCCATGTAGAGAGCATTACAGTAGTCCAGTCTCGAGGTGACCACTGTGTGGATCACTGTTGCCAGATCATTGCGTTCGAGGAAGGGAACCTACTGCGTAATCACCTGAAGATGGTAAAAGGCTGCCTTAGCAGTGGCTGCTACCTGGGCCTCCATCGTTAAGGTGGCATCCAGGAGCACTGCTGAACTCCTAACCTTCAAAGCAACAACTTTATAACTTATTTCAAACTTACACAATTGAAAAGATAATCAAAGATTGAGTTAGGCTAAAAGAAACTAGCCCCTTGATTCCTTTATCCAAGGAAATACTATTTGCCTCTGCAAATATTAAAGTAGTAAGAGAAGGAGCATTTCTTAACAGGAGGCTGCTGTGATAAAACAAAGGTTTGGAAACACAGATTGCTGAATACTGTAGATACCGAGACCCATAATATATGTGTTAATTTGCTTCTCTCAGCCAAGTATTCTGTTCTGAACCATTACTTAACATGAAACATCAAGGTATGCCTTCAATTAAAAATGTTCACATTGTAGGTCTTTCTTAACACTAAGTTCATCCGTAAAATTTGGATGTATTTAGTCAGCTCTTGAAAAACATTTGTGGCTTGCTTCTCATACAGAAGATTAACCAGAGATGGGTAGCCACGGCAATAAGAATTCTAAACTCCTTTTGTAGATACTGCCAAATTCTTTTTTTGTTGTTGTTGCTTGGAGCTTGAGGGACTGGTGATGGTCACATTGCTTATCCAAGCTTTTCACAATCAGATGTTAAGAAGAACACAAAGACACATTTTTCAGCTGTTGCTCTCTAATGTGAACCACTGAATGTGATATTCAGCACAGTTTTGTGTTTCAGATTTCCTTGGATACATTTAAATGGTAACAAATGATAAAGATGTCACTGAAATCTTATGCTGTTCCGCAGAGCAGCATCTGCCAAAGACAGCTCTAATCTACGCATTATCGGACAAGATAATGGCTTCATTAGCGCACACTTCAGGGCCCTTAATACATTTATTGGTGACAGTTTGGGAGTAGAATGAAATAAGTGTGTTATTTTCAACTGAAGAGGGGTGAAATCAGTGGACACCAAAATGTATAATAACTGTCAACTAGATACCCTCTTGATCATATAAAGAAAGGGGGAAAAGTGATTTGGTGAGAACAGAAAAGGTTTCTTCGTGAAGGAGGAAAGTTTTAGATCTGCCACTCCCTGCTACTCCACTTTAGCCTTAACAATATTCCATTTAAACTAAGACCATTCATATTCTTGACTTGCACTTGTTTCCCTCTAAGAGGAAATTACATATGTGCATGTACACAGATAGTTATCTCATTCCCGTGGTAGAACACAGAAAAACAACCCTCCATTAGATGGGGACAGAATCCTCTTGAACATTAGAACAATTAGTTTTGGAGAGTCTCCTACATGCATGAGGACATGGGATACAAAGGAGGCAGTTTTCTCTTCAGGACAAACAAAAAGAAGTACCACTGCACTCAAAGAACAATTGGTCTGTGGAATTCACTGTCATTAGATTTAGTGAAGGCCATTAACTTAGTTGGCTTTAAGAGGATTAGCCAACTTCACGAAGGGCAGGTTCATCAATGGTCCATGATGACCGCAAAGAATCTCCATGTTCAGAGGACATAATCTTCTGAATACCAGTACTGGTAGGCAAAAAGGAGTCTTTGGCTTGGATGCCCCATTTGCAGATCTCCCAGGGTTATATGGTTAAAGTTCAGCAATTCAAGACCCGAGTGCCACATGACAGAGTGAGCTCCAGTCTCTGGTTCCAGCTCCTGCCAACCTAGCAGTTTGAAAGCAAGAAATTGCAAGTAGATAAATAGGTACCGCTTCGGTGGGAAGGTAACAGCGTTCTATGCGCCTTGGAATTTAGTCAGGCCAGCCACATGACCACAGAAACATCTCCAGACAGTGCTGGCTCTTCGACTTGGAAACGGAGATGAGCACTGCAACCCTCGAGTCGGATTTGACTGGCTTTCGAGCAAGGGAACCTTTACCTTTACCTTTACCTTTTACTGTATGAAACAGGATGCTGGACTAGATGGACCATTGATTTGATCTATGACTGCTCTTACATTCTTCTGTAGTGTGCATGCACATCAGTCCCACATGTGGTCAATAGATTCTTTAGAGTTTACTTATGTAACTGGCCCCATGCACATAACTAATATACATATTTCCCAGTAGCATGTGATTGTAAAGATACCTTTAAATATATAATTGATGGTGCTCACAGACAGAGTTAATTTCAGAGATAGAGCTCATTCTCTTCACCAATGCAGGTGTGGAAATTTTCCAGTACCTATGTGAAGGCAGTAGAAGACTGAGGTATAAGCCCACAAAAGTAACAAAAGTTGTTTAGACACCCATACCAGAACTGTATCCAGACATTATTGGATATTGTACTAGTGTTGCACTATAGCAATCATTAGCAATTGAACTGCCTTTTCCTCAAAGGAGAATCCAGAAATATGTGGATGTAGCCTATGAATGAAATTACCATGTGCATCTGGATGTTAAATATGTTCATCATATGATGAACAATGATTAATCAGATGTGGGTGAGAGCTGTCAACAGGAGAAAGCTCTCTTCCACCATAATGTTAATAACACATTAAAAAGGTGTTAATTGCTGACATAAATTGAACTTATTGTGCACGCCTATGGTTGGAAATTTATTCTAAGACCAAAAGGATTAACTGCAACAGATTGTACCTGATTGTCTGCTACAGATGATGCCACAGGAAGAAAAAACCTTTGATTTTTAAAAGCAATGATTGCAGTTCTGTCTAGTTATGGGGTGTCATAATCAATGTTCCCTCTAAGCTTAGTTAGTGTGAGCTAGCTCACAGTTTTTTTAGCCTCCGGCTCACGTATTTTTGTCTCAGCTCAGGAAGGAGGGCTCCAGAGCAAACTAATTCATGCAGCAGCCAAATGGCTGGCTCACAACTTTAATGCCAGGAGCTCACAAAGCAAAATTTTTGCTCACAAGACTCCACAGCTTAGAGGGAGCATTGGTCATAATCCCACTGTTTATGTATGTGACACTGCATATCACAATACTGCAGCCATTAAGACTGTGCATTTAATTAGGGTGTTCTATAAAAGTTTTCAACATTTCATTCCTCCTAAGTGTAGGCAAGCAACAAAATAAGCTCCCCTTGAATAGATCAAGCTTTGGTGGCATGAGAGATTCAAGACTTTTGCAACAACAACAACAACAAAAATAAAATGTTATTAATTCATAAACACTATTAGGTAGAGTTCATTAGCCTACAATATCCTCACTTCCTTAAAAGAGCTCCATTAGTTTATAATTACTAAACATTTTATAAAAATCTAAAGTCCTAGCAGCAATTATTTAAAAAAGATAGTTGCCTTGCTTTGATTGCAGATGCCACAGCCTTAAATTATTTTTTTGTAAAAAAAAAATAAAAATAATAAAATTGGAACATCTCACATCATCAAGCCCATAATGTGCAGCAAATGTCTGGTAGAAATTCATTAAAATAACAGACAATTCGATGTACGTGATTCCCTCTCACAAAACATTTAAAATTAAAAATGGCATCATGCCATGACCAAAAACCAGCCTACTCATGATATCAACATTATTATCCTGTACATCAGAAAACACAAGGACTCCCATACTATTGAGAAAGCTTTCTGTCCTTTAAACTACAGCCGTAATTCAGTCAAACCAGTCCATTCCATTGTTTGCTGTGCTTTGATTGCACTATGAGATCTAGAGCAATGGCCTTCTGGGTGACTCTGGAATTCCTCAATATGAAAATGAGGAATAGTAGATAAACTTCCCAGTGGGTCTGCTTATCCACTACCAGGCCTCGGTTGGAGCTGGAGCACTCAGGAGTGAGGAGCCTGAGGGACGGGCACATGACCAACCCCCGCCCCCTGCTCCCAGCAGCCCTCAGGCCATGAGGAGGCAGAAGAAGGAAGGTAAGTTGCCTCCTTCCTGCCCCATCCCTGGCTTCCTCCGGAGCGCCCCCTGCCTTTCTCTGCTCACCTGCTGAGGCGGACGGGCAGAGAAAGCCCTCCGAAGCGCCCCCACCTTTCTCTGCCTGCCCACCAAGGTGGATGGGCAGAGAAAGCCCTCTGGAGCACCTCCCCACCTTTCTCTGCTCGCCTGCTTTCTTTGCCCTCTTTCCCTCTCTCTTCCTCTTTCTCTTCCTTCCTCCCCATCTCTTTCCTTCCTTCTTTTCCCAAAGTTCTTTGCCCTCTTTCCCTCCCCATCTCTCTCTCTTTCCCAAAGTTCTTTGCCCTTTTTCTCTTCCTTCCTCCCCATCTCTTTCCCTCTTTCTTTCCCAAAGTTCTTTACCCTCTTTCCCTCCCTCCCTCTTTCTCTTCCTTCCTCCCTTCCTCCCCATCTCTCTTTCTCTGTCTCTCTCTCTCCCTCTCTTTCTTTCTTTCTCGCCAGCTCGCCATACTTCTGGTGATGTCAGGGGGTGTGGCATATGCTAATGAGTTATGCTAATGAGCTACTGCACCTCTTTTTCTGTGAAATGACCCGTGCCTACTACTATCGGTCTTCAACACAAAGGTGCAGAAGAGTGAATGTGAATGCTAGACATTCTGTCCACAAAGGTAACCTGGAGCTAGTAGGGCTACTTAACTGGAGATAGTCTGACAAGGAGGCAGCAAGGAAATTCTTCTCTAAAGATATAAAGTTCAAGAACTAGATAAAGGGAAACAAATAACTCTGTCACAGTTTTCAGTCTATTTCAGTGTTTTTGACACACACATCAAAATGGTTAGTTTTTATTTTTTAAAAAAACACACAAGAGAGTTATTTCTTCATGTTATGCAGGCTGGAAGCAGCATCAGACAGATGCAATGCAATCATTATTTCCAAAAACAGAAATGATACTAATTATATCATCTGTCTTCATTATAAAAGCTAAACAAAACTTTTCATTCATAGAGAGCTGCCATTTAGTCAATTAACAGGTAATGACCCATAATACAAAGAAGATTGAAATTGGGAATTACATTCATGTTAGTTTGGTTCTGTGGCTCCCCTCAATTTTGTTCCTCCAGTAAGTGGGAAGAACAGGCTCCCTCTAATTCTTTTCCATTAATGGCTTCTCACAGCCCTTGGGAGTTGGTCCAAAAAAACCAGTACAACCCAAATGAGAACAAAATTGACTTTTAAAAAGATCATTCAGTCCAATGGTGTAAACAGCTTACTAAATCAATCTGCCATCCAGGCAAGACTTAACCTGGCAGTAGAACAGAAATTACACATTTCAAAGTTCAGCATTTCAAACTGCACGAATACACAGAGAATGTATCTGTGAGATGGCCACACGTGCATCATGACAGTAGGCCATGGGGCCATGTTTACTCAGTCATTAAGCCTCCATGCTCACATTAGGTGAATCTTTCTAATGAAGGTGAACAGCTAACAGAACACATCTTTTATGGAAATCTGGTCCTCATGTAGGTATAAATCTCTCTAATCCTGTTGCCATTAAAGTAAATTGAAGCTGTCACTTACTTCAATAAACACTAGAACAGAGAAAAACTTTAAAGAAACACCAAAAGCTTGTGGGAAGCTTGCTAGCCAGTCATTAGCAATTGCCAGGTCTGAATCAAAAGTAACTGACTCTTCAGAATTATTCCAAGGAAGATTATACAACACTTTCAACTGAGATAAAGATTACCAAAATCCCATTAATCACCCCCTGGAAAGTACTATTCTTCTATTAGGGCATGAACTTTGGTTGACCAGGCCATGTTCCAGTTCAGGTTGGTTTTATCAATTTGTTTTCTCCTCCAGTTGCACACCTCATTCTTTCCCAAGTCTTTTTTTTTAACAGCTGTAGGCAGTGTTGACATATTCCCTCTTATTCATATCTTGAACTCATCATGTGGAAAGAAACTATGTTGGTTTTAATGGGGATTTTCTTTCATGTAGTGTGACGTCAAACCACTTACTAGTTCCATCGACTCCACACTCAAAGGCAGAAAGGTCATTACCAGAGTATTAATGTTGTCTGTACTCAATTTACAGTCATTCTTTTAATTTGCTGGGCAGTTGTATTATCTGGAGCATGCAAACAAGATCATCCACAGAGAAATTACTATCAGCATGTACCACCATCTCTGTTATATCATCCAACTTTGTCAAGTTTTGATGCTTTTGTGTAAGAAAAGTCAGGAGAATCGCTATACAACCTTTAGATTTGAGTCCAGCGGCACCTTAGAGACCAAGAAGATTTTCAGGGTATAAGCTTTCGAGAGTCAAAGCTCCCTTTATCAGGTATCAGATGAAGAGAGCTTTGACTCTCGAAAGCTTATACCCTGAAAACCTTCTTGGTCTCTAAGGTGCTACTAGACTTCAAACTGTTCTACTACAGACCGAAATGGCTACCCTCTAAAACTAGCACCACGGAAGAGTTCCTCATACAGCAGGCCCAGATCAGACTCTAAGCAATGTTCCCTCTAAGCTGTGCAGTCTTGTGACCAAAACTTCTACTTTGTGTGCGACTGGCATTAAAGTTGTGAGCGAGTAATTTGGCTACTGCATCAACTAGTTTGCTCTGGAGCCATCCTTCCTGAGCGAAGACAAAAACATGTGAGCCGGAGGCTAAAAAACTGTGAGCTAGCTCACATGAACTCAGCTTAGAGGGAACACTGACTCTAAGCTTTATGTTTTCCTCCTCTTGAGATTTCTGACACCAATTCATTATTAGGCAGTTTATATCAGCTTGCTCTGATATCCTAGTTCTCTTTTAAACTATAAGACTCCATCATTTACTGAACTCCTCACTCACACATTCTCCCTCTAATTCAAATGTTATTGTTCCCACTTCTACTCTTTGAAATGTGGAGGCCACATTTCATAACATGTTTCTGTTAGTGCCTCACATAAGCTCATTTATGGTGGATGGACTGGTGGCAATCGTATGGACAGGTTTGGATTCATTGAATATCCCGGGGTATGGGTTCTAGGGTATGGTTGGAAGCAACATGATCCAGCAGCTGTGCTAAAGCCAGCCAGGTCAGAAGCTAGTTTGTTCAGAGCTTGCATGGGAGAATTCGGTGTAAGTTATCTTCTGGGATGAAATAAAGGCAGGATATACATTCAATAAACAAACAAAATATCAGCCTGCAGAAGTATTTCTCCATACCTTCTGTTCCCCATGACAGTGGACATAAAAGAAATGTCAGAATTATGCCTCAACTCAACGGGCCAAGAACAGAATTTTTAACCTGACAAAAGCTACAACATCAACATTACCAAACTATTTTTCAGCACATCAGATTGGTACAATCTCTCTTAGATATCTTGCATTAGCTCCTATTTGCGCTCTTCTGTACCACACCATTTTTCGTGTTAAGAATTTGTTATAAGCAGTTTCTTTTAATTATATTTGGCTTGTAAGCTAGCCCATTTAAACTCTGCCAACATAAGCTTGCTGACCCACACTACTGTAACCTCCAGAGTGGACTACTGGAATGTGCTGCATGTGGGACTGCCTTTGAAGACATCTCAAAAGCTTCAATTGGTGCAGAATGCTGCAGCAGACTCACGTCTGGGTTCAGCCACTCAGATCACGTTAACCTCCTGATGGCACCTGGTATTTTTGGCCACTGTGTGACAGAGTATTGGACTGGATGGGCCATTGGTCTGATCCAACATTGGCTTCTCTTATATTCTTATGTTCTTAACAGCGCTATGTCAATTGCATTGGCTGCCTAATTGTTTCTTTGCCCAATTCAGATTGATGGTTTTAAAGTCCTTCATGCCCTAGGACATTCATACCTCTCAAATTGCATCTTCCAATATATTCCCATGCATTCCCCAATTGCATTCCTCAGACAGCCTTCTCCAGGAGATATCCTCGCCTAGGATTGTCTATTTGGCACTGGAGTCTAAATTTGTTCTACTGCTGCAGACCAACATAACTGACCACCTGGATCCATTTGGCAACAAATCCATTCACAGGTATTCTCTCTGGCCTACCAGAACAGATGCCTTTCCTTGCTGCATTCAAGAAGGTGTGCAAGACTGTTCTGTTCTAGAGGACATCTGGTGGAGGACAAACTAGTTTGAGCTCTGTTAACTCCATGTACCAGTTTTTAACCTAGTGTCAGACACCTTCCATGTCTGTGTCGTGCAGCTTCTGCTGTTTTTGTTAGTCACCTTGAGTTTGCAGAGATTAAGTGAAGCATAAATATTGTAAATAAATAAATTCATTTTAAAACATCCTTGCTCCATGACCTGTAATTTCAATCATCAGTTCTTATTTTACTTCTTCGTACAGGAATCTTCCCCAGATATAGATATCTGTCCCCACAGTTTCACTGGCTCCATTTTAATTGAGGACATTAAGGAGCTTTTAAGTATGCTTCAGATTTAAATCAACATGTTCTCTATACTTGTTTGTGTTAACTAACCTTTCAGCCTGATCTTCAGTCCCATTCTTACGTATGCTGTGCCAAACCTATTTTTCCCCTTTACGAAGAACAGCCACAGTAGTTTTCATATAACCCTACCATAAATATGTTCAGCCTGACCTGGATGGAACAGGCTGGACTGATCTTGTCACATCTCGGAAGCTAAGCATGGTCAGCCCCGGTTAGTATTTGGATGACAGATCACCAAGGAAGTCGAGGGTTGCTACGCAGAGGCAGGCAATGGTCAACCACCTCTTAAAGTCTCTTGCCTTGAAAACCCTATGGGGTCACAATAAGAAAGATGTGACTTGATGGTAGTAATTTCTGCCACCAACCAGTGTTCCCTCTAAGCTGAGTTAGTGTCAGCTAGCTGACAGTTTTTTAGCCTCCGTCTCACACATTTTTGTCTTAGTTCAGGAAGGATGGCTCCAGAGCAAACTAATTGGTGCAATAGCCAAATCGCTTGCTCACAATTTTAATGCCAGTAGCTCACAAAGTAGAATTTTTGCTCACAAGGCTCCACAGATTTGAGGGAACATTGCTACCAACACCAAATATGTTTACTCAGAAGTTCCCCTGATTTCAGTGGGACTTACTAGTAAGTGAGATCCAATTTACATGTACCAGAGGAAAAGCAGTTATTGTCTTATCCATTTGTAGCCCAGAGGTGCTGCCTTCGCCCTAGGTTAGCCTCAATAACAGGGGCAGCCCCCCTTTCTAACCTGAGCCAGAGACCCACAAACCCAGAGCAAGGAAGACACTCCTGGTTCTGAACCACAGAGATAGCAAAAGCCCTGAAAAAGGGCCTCCTTTTCAGGTGGCATAAAAGGCAGTTCTCAGAGGGAAAAAAAGACCTCCAGTATTCTTCCCCACCCCAGCAAAAGGTATGCATATAAAACAATGGGTTCCACCAGGTAGGTATCTGCATTTCTTAAGGCTATTCAGTTACCACCTGGCACACAGCCCTTCTGTCTCCAGAATTTCACCTAGCCCTTTTGTGTGACTCAGAGGTCTCTGGTCTCAGCTCCTGCCAACCTAGCAGTTCAAAAGCAAGATAAATAGGTACCACTTCGGTGGGAAGGTAACAGCATTTCATGAGCCTTACCTTTTAGTCATGCTGGCCATGGACATGACCATGGAAACATCTTTGGACAGCTCTGGCTATTCGGCTTGGAAATGGAGATGAGAACCATCCCCTAGAGTCAGATTCAACTAGCTTTCAAGCAAGGGAAACCTTTACCTTTATGTCTATGTGAGAATCCTTTGTCTCCAAACCTGTTTTTCCTGGTCCATCTCTCAGGATACCGAGATAAACCACTTATACATTCAAATGTTTAGCGATCCTTCCTGATGTTAATCAGGGACTCATCTCCTACCTTTTGCCTATACTTGGGAACCTTTTCAAACTGCCTTGACTGGACCATTAGTGGTTAGAAAACCCATTCAACTAGCCACCCAGCACTTGGCTTAACCTCATCAAGGCCATTATTAAGCCTGACTCTGTCCCTCTGGAACTTCATTGGTTGCATCTAGGTCTGGCTCCTCCTGATGCTGCACCCCCTGGAATTGGCCCAGGCAATCTTTTGTCTTCACCTGAGACAAGCCCCTCAAGACCTCCTATTGGTCAGCATTGTTTTCCAAAGTCTATATCCATTCATGCACCTCCCCACACACACATTCTCTCTCTTTTTCCCTGCACCCTCATAGCGCATAATGCTGGCCACTGTTGCTATTCTCTTCAAGGGCTTCTGCATGTCTAGACAGGTAATATTACCCAGTAACTGACCCCTCTATTCACTATCAATCACCTCTGCTTTCTTAGTTCTGTATTGCTTACTCTTTTTGAATGTTTAGTGTGCTTGTAATTAGGGAAATGAATAAAACTATTTAATTAGTCTTCAAATCTGGAGTCTTCCTAATGTGCTGGACCTTAGTATAAAAAGGTGTATAGGTCTCTTGTACCCCTCTGGCCTTGCCTGCTGCCTAGCTAATTTCCCCAAACAATCAGGCAAGCCATTGGCGGTAACACATTGTCATTTGGCAGTGTTCCATGAATGTTCAAAACCTCTCATAGTTTTGCTTCACAGAGACTCATTATAATGCTACAGGAGAAAACAAACAAACCTTACCTGCCTATACAATCCCAATGTAATGTCGCATTTGAATTGGGCTTTCGGCTGCTAAACAGCAGCACAGTCCTAAACATAGTAACACCCTTGTCAGTCCACTGAAGTGAATGGGCTCAGAAGGTGTAACTCTGGTTAGGATAGAACTCTGGGTGACCTTGGTTCAGTTGTTACCTTAGACTAACCCACCACATTATATTGTTGTGAAGAAAAAAAGGGGAGGGAAACAAGTAAGTCAGTACAATCAAGAGGGTGAGGAGACACCTAATAAGCAGTGTAATAGGACTTGGAGAGCAGAAATCTGAAACATCGTAAGTATTAAACATGACAAGTTAAAAAAGGCGATAAATGGTATAGCATAAGCAGAAATATAATGTAGTGAGAGCAAGAGAAAAACATACAGCACCAGATAATACAAATTAGCATTACAGTTGTTGTTACAGCCCCATTCCCTCTGCTGAAATTTCTTCCTTAATCATTGTTAGAAAACAGCCCAATTTCCTAATAAAAATGCCCTCGTGTCTTAAATAGTTGTGGAAAGCCAAAAGAGTGGGAGCCATGCCACAGGGTGGGGGCCACTACAGAGAATGTACATCTACAAGCACCATTCACAAGGTGGCATCAGTAGAAGGTTACGTTGAGATGAGTGAAGTTGTTGTAATGGGACATATGAGCAAAAGCAGTCCTACAAATAGGAGGTTCCGAAGTCATGAAGGGCTTTGTATATCAGTACGTTGCGCTAAACCCAATGAGCACCCAATGGAATAACAGCAGAATGAACGTAATATGGATGCACTGCCTGGTTCCAAATAATAACCAAGCTGTGCTGTTCTGCACTAACTGGAGTTTCCAGGTTGATTTTGAGGGGGGACCTGTATAGAGTGCATTGCAGTAGTCTAGTCTTGATGTTACCATTGTGCAGATCCAGGTTGCCAAATCAGCTGAATCAAAATAGGGGCCATATTTCAGGCTAAACTGAGTTGGAAGAAAGCTTTTGTGTGTGTGGGTGGCTGTATAAATTTGCTTCTTCAGTAGTCATGATGGGTGCAATATAACCCCTAGGCTCTTGACCAAGTCAGCGAGGGTCAGCTGGACCCCATCAAAAGTTACAATGATTAGAGGAATTTATATGCTTCATAAATATCAAGAGGGAAGTTTAATATCTTTCATTTATGTTTTTTTATTAGTAGGGTTTTTGTAAAAAGGCATAATGGGTTATTAGGCTTTTGCAAAACATTTTTCTATGGAGTGCACAATTTTTTTCTTGATATCTTTTGGTTCGGTCTATCAGACACCCCCCCACCAAAAATAAAAAATAAAAAATTGGGACTCCTGAAATAACAGATCCCAATACCAGTAAAGTATTTGGATCAGGGATTTTTTAGAAATTCTGATTTTTTTAGGTCTAATAGACCTGAACCAAAAAAATCACAGGGGGAAAAAAGCATCAGCAAAGCTGCCAGAACTAGTTGAGAGACAGCTCAGCTGGGGCTCTTTTGGGCATTTCCTTTAACCCAGACTGCCCCAAAGAGCTCACCATGAAGCCGATCCTGCAGGGAGAACTTTCCCCACAGGCTCTGCTGGGCAGCCCGGTTTAGACCAGTCTGCCAGCAGACCCCAACCAGGAGCCAATCCTGCAGGGAGAATTTTACTCGCAGGTTCTGCTAGGGTTCTGCTGGGCAGCCCAGTTTAGATCAGACTGCCCAATAGAGCCCCCCAGGAGCTGATCCTGTGAAGAAAGTTCTCCCTGCAGGCTCCACTTGGCAGCCCAGTTTTGCCAGTAATTCCTGAATATATTTGGGACTTTTTTGGTTCTCCCAAAAAATCCCAGATACATCTCAGAAGCCAAAATATACCCCCAAAAATCAGCTAAGGTGTTTTTCGGGTATATTTTTGGTTCAGATAAACCAGAATGCACACCCGTAGTCTCCTATTGTGCTAATTATCTCATAAAATTCTTAGATAAAAGTTTTTTCCCCCAAAAAAGTTACTTGAAAATATTACTAAAAGGCTTCATGTACATCTAGTGCTCTCAGGTTATTCCAAGGGGCCAAGCTCAAGATAAAAACACACACCCTGGTTAAATTACTTCCTGGTTTTGTTGAAACTCTGAATTGACTTCTGTACCACTTTTATCATTGTGAAAGTGAATTAAAGAAACTTTTGATGGATAATGTCAGTAGTTCACTTCTTCTTGCTCTGTGTGGCATGTCAGAAAGGAAGTCAGTGCCTCCTAAAAATAATGATTCCTTACACAGAGAACTAAATGGTTTCCAGTCAAGAGTTGAAGAGTTCACTTAAGTTTTTATGGAGGTCAGACATTGCACTTTAATTGATAAATTGCCTCCAAAACATTAAAATAGTATTTGAGGAGCAATGTTTTACTCTATAGTAGGATCTAAAACAAAGAACAGGGTCATGATCACATCAGATAGACTGAAATACACCCTCTGAAGAGGACATTAAAGAATGTC
Source organism: Gekko gecko (assembly GCA_029375565.1). Classification (NCBI taxonomy): domain Eukaryota; kingdom Metazoa; phylum Chordata; class Lepidosauria; order Squamata; family Gekkonidae; genus Gekko; species Gekko gecko. The sequence continues at coordinate 296,702,827 of JAPDNY010000001.1, read as the reverse complement.
ACATTCATAAACACCCCCCTCTATTTTTAAAAAAATATTTTTATAAACATATTACAATATATATATGTAAGACAGACACAATTGTGAAGTTTTTGTTTTTAATATGAGCTTTCATATTATTTAATATTTAATATGAGGGAAGGCAGCATGGTATATAGCCTGATCTTGTCAGATCTCAGAAGCTAAGCAGGGCCAGTATTTGGATGAGAGACCACTAATGAAGACTCAGCAGGGGCAGGCAGTGGCAAACCACCCTTGCTTCTCACTTGTCTTGAAAGCCCTTTGTTGCGGTTGCCTTAAGTTGGGTACATCTGGATGGTACTTACTTCCATACCCCTGGAATGGTACTTACTTCCATACCCCTGGAAATCTCAACAATGGGCTGGATCCCATGGATCATTTTCATTTATACAAGACCTCTTGAACGAGGGAAGTCATTGCAAATAGTCCTTGTGCTAAGTCAACTTGACTGTACCCCATTTTACATTCCACTTGCACAAGGTATATGTGAGCCAGTGCCCCCACCACCTTCTTCAATCAAATTGCATCTTGCTGCAAAACTAGACTGTAACGAATTTATCAAATAGTCTTTTGATTTTTGTACACAGCAACACTGATAAGAAGGGGGAGAAAAATCAGTGCTCGATTGTACAGAAGCTCTTCCACAATGTCTTTTGCAAACAGAACTACACTAAATAAAACTCTTCTGATATCATGTGGAGGGATCTAATGCTTTTTGCCTTGGGAAAAAATATTAACACTTCAGTGCACCTGCCACCGGCATACATATTATGCTCCTATTAACTTTAGTTTTTAAAGACACCTATGGCCTTTTATTATGATGATTCACACATGCCAAGTTCTTCACTGAGCCTTGCACTGTCCATGTTCATGTACAGAACATAGCCACTGAATTTAAAGTAGGTCTCACCTGCTTACAAGCAATTAAGATTGTTACCATCAAGGGAATCACTGCAACCACAAGAATCAAAAAAGGGAACGTCTAGTTCACTTGCTACTTTTCCAAAGCAAAGGTAAGAAAGTGCATGCCTGAGGACGTCTGTAATGAGATCTTGTTCCAGAAAGTCTGCATAAACAAAGTCATTAAGATTTTTGGCTTCTGAGTCTTAGTTTATCATGGAACTCAATTCACCAAGTACTTTCAGTTCTTCCTCTGCATACTGGTTATGCCATGTCTATATTTAATTTGGCACAATAGCAAAGGGGATGCTTGGGCATACATCAAATATAAGCCACCAATAATGACAAACTACTGAAACTGGATATCTGCCTCATTTTTTAGACTGTGTTTTGTGCCCCCACTGTATTTGAACTATGTTTTCAGAACAAAATTCGATGGCCTTGATCTCTTGGAGTTCATAGCAGACTTGTTCTGAATTTGAATTTATTGTATAGCTAAATGCATCTAACTTAAAATCAATAATGTCTGTATCTCCAGACGAAGGTTATCTTAAGCTTCCTGTTCTTGAAAACATTCCATGGATTTTCCCACAACAGAGTGCTCGGTGTTAATTTGCAATGTGCACTATCATTTGTTATATCATTTAGATTAAAAGAGATATTGTAGAAACCTTGGTATCTTTGATGCAAAGAATTACAGAAAGAATTGCTTTTGCAATATGATGAATTTCTTAATTGGTGATATGCCTTTCCTTTTCACTCTTTCCAGAGTCTTAAATATGAAAACAAGAGCTCCAAAATGGATTCCTTGAATTCCTCAAGTTATTACTACAGTTACAAACTTGGAAAAATAAATACCGCTAGCTGACGTTGCTACAACCAGCAGACAATGATGTCTTGGCAGCAATATTGTGACAACACACAGAAACGCGCTGGGGCAAATACATTCTTTTCACAAGTACTCTTAAATTAACTGCTTGCCATATAACATATTTCAGACTCCACGATAAATTATTTTTAATGAGCATCTCAAAGAATATCTCAAGATATTTTATTATCTAATATATTACATGGGAGTGTCAAGCAAACAAACACTAAAATATTTGAATATATGCAGGGGGAAAGCCATATACATTCCTTTACCAGCGTCCAACAAAGTCCCCCTTTTTATTTGTTTACAAAACCTTACCACTTATCTTTGACTGAACAGCTAATTTTTAAAAATCCATCAAATGATTTAAAGACATAAAGCTATGCTGAAATCCTATGGAATGACTGCTATTCAGTATGTTTGCTGTTCAAAACTCAGGCCTCCAAAAAATGATATAATCTGGAATCGCAAGAAACATTGGGATCACCAAAATTTCCATTGGGAAAGGTTTTTATGGCATTAGGAATAATACCTACGTATGAACTGTGGTAAGCAAGCTACCTCCTCATCTGGAGTAATATTCTTGAATATTAGCTTAAAGTCCCCAATTCAGGGAAGTTTTGCATTTCTATCTTACAAGAAGAAACTATAGATTTATCTTTTTGCACAGATATCTTTTTCTTTTTAAAAGAAGCTTTAGTCTGCTTTGTTCTGCTTCCTAAAGTATCTCTTTCAAATGTTTGGTGATATGCCATTTTGGAGAAGAAAAAAACTGGTGGAATTTTCATATAAATTTGGAACATGAAATCCCTCGCCTTAGCCCAGCAGCAAGGAGAGCAATTTAATGTTTATATGGGAAAAAAATATCTACACATTAGCATATGGCTGTTGCTGCCATATCTGTCAGGACTTCCATGGTCACTGCTTTTCGAAAAACAGCAACAGTTGGACTCTAACTTTTTCTCTCCATGCCCAAGAGAAAAATTGCATCCAAATAATTATTGGAGAGAAACAATATTTTTAAGCTGTACTCTTCCAAGACTAATTATGAATCACAAGGGAAAGGCCCACAACAAACAACCTATTCTTCTAATTTCCCAAGGCTACATTTGATGGAATTTCAACTAATTTTTCACGCCTCAAGTTTGATCAGATTTGTAAACTTGCCTTTGTCACATAGGAAGCAGCTTTGATGCAACTTGGAATGTAATTTGCTTATGCAGGAACAACTTTTCTTAACAAGAGGGAGAAGAATGGTGAGTTTACAAAAAGTACCGAGTAGCAGTGAATACAGCTGTCTCAAGAGCAGACCATGATCAAATTAATCTTAGCTAATTAAATACATGGGCCAAATTTACCACCATCAGAAGGAGGGGAAGCAGTTTCTGTCATGACTATAGCCAGTGACAGCTGAGAACCCACACCTCCTGTCACGGCTCAGGTGGGGTGTCACCTGACACTGCCACCACTCTGGTTCCAGGCTCCTCTGAGAAGGCCCAGAGAACCTCCCTAGGCCTTTAGACCTCCCTTTAGCCGAAATGAACGTGACGACCAGGCAGAGTGAACAATTAAAATAGTTTATTTTATAGGATGTCAAACAAACAAGGTGCAGAATAATAACAGTAAGTGGGTGAAAAGAAATCAAATGCCCTAACACGTCTGAATATACTGTCCCTAGCTCACTATCTCAAGTGGCCTTAGACTACTCACCCTTCCCCCAGGATGCGGGTTTCTTCCCCACAGCAGCCTCTCTTCTGGCCCTGTTTCCTGAGAAGAAGAACAGCTTCTCCTCTTGTATCAGCTCTTTTGTTCCCCAGCCCTCTTCTTCCCTATTGGCCAAATTGGCGCCAAAACTTCCCAAGGCCTTCTGGGATTTGTAGGCCCAGCCTCTTCTACTGGTAGCCAGGCTCCCTGGGCCCAGTAGGCCTCTGGTGGCACAGCCCAGATCATGACACTTCCTAAGAGTCAATGAAGTACAGCAGTTTACAGTGTCAGATTACAACTGTGGATGACCCAGGTTCAAATCTCCAATCTGCTAAGAAGCTCACTGGGTGTCCAGTCTCAGTCTAACCTATGTCACAGTGTTGTTGTGAGGGACAGATGGGGGAGGTGACCATGTACACCACTTGGTTGACCATCTGACACCAGAGAACATTATCAGGAGTTTTTGAGGGGGGCAGAACACTTGAAAAGACGTGTCTCATCATCTCTGGTGAACTCCCAGAAGTGATGTCACAGCCACCTCCATGATGTTCTAGGAATTCCCTAGAAACAGAAATCTGGGAAATTCCTAGGGCCTTGTGAGGCATCTGTGACATCACTTCCAGATTTCTGCCAGAAGTTATGTCAGTCTGCATGTGATGCTGTCTTCCCTCCAAATTTTCCTCCCACTGTCCAGAGGAAAGAAGTCAAAGGGAGGCAGTGGAAGTGGAAAAACATCTGCCACCACCCAGTAGGTGGAAGCCTATATACTGCTCTGTGCTCCTAAGAACAAGATTTTTCTTCCCCCAAGAAGAAATTAGGGCACAAGACATTCAGCTCTATGTGTATACATCCTGAGCTGCGTTCTCGATTCTTCCTCTGCATGTGTAGTTTTTCATATTTGCAGATTTGTCAACTAGTCCTCCCAATATCACTTATGTAAGCTTTCCCCCACCCCATGTTTTAGCTAACAGGCAAATATAGTATGCCAGCTTCCCTCTTTGACATATATGAATTCTTTTGTGAAACTTCAGGCACAGTCAAGCCACCACTCAATTAGCCGAGCAATCTGGTGCAGAATAGCTCCAGTCACCATTTCCACCATTAATGTCCTATGTGTCTCTTCTTTCCCACCAGCTTTAAGATTCACTGCTGGGTCTCGTTTCATTTTAAGGAGAGACTTGCTTAAATGGTAATGCATGCGTGTGAACACTTATTTCTCTTAAAACGTAGCTTGAGGAGGAAGATAAGCTGTATCAGATGAGCCAAGAGCACTCCAGCTGCTTCCATCATTGAAAATGTCCAAATCCTACTGCCCTGGGCTTTTCCACACCCATACTGGACAGTCTTTGCATATTCCATGTAGCCAGTTACATAAGCTCATGGCTTCTTTGTCAAAGTGAAGTGGTCATTTAATTAGCATGGATTTCTTTGACTAATCAAATAGCTGGATAGCAGAACTAGCCCAAGATCTCACAATGAGTAATTTCAGTTTCAGTACACTAGAATGATAAAAGGGTTGGAACACTTTCCCTATGAAGAAAGGTTAAAACGCTTGGGGCTCTTTAGCTTGGAGAAACGACGGCTGAGGGGTGACATGATCGAAGTTTATAAGATTATGAATGGGATTGAGCAGGTTGAGAAAGAAGTACTTTTCTCCCTTTCTCACAATACAAGAACTCGTGGGCACTCCATGAAATTGCTGAGCAGTCGGGTTAGAACAGATAAAAGGGAGTACTTCTTCACCCAAAGAGTGACTAACACATGGAATTCACTGCCACAGGACGTGGTGGCAGCTACAAGCATGGACAGTTTCAAGAGGGAATTAGATAAACATATGGAGCAGAAGTCCATCAGTGGCTATTAGCCACAGGGTATAGATGGGAACTCTCAGTCTGGGGCAGGTGATGCACTCTATCCTTGGTGCTGGAGGGGGCAGCCGTGGGAGGGCTTCTAGTGTCCTGGCCCCACTGCTGGACCTCCTGATGGCACCTGGTATATTTTGGCCGCTGTATGACAGAGTGTTGGACTAGATGGGCCATTGGCCTGATTCAACATTGGCTTCTCTTATGTTCTTATGGTCTTATGTACACTATAACCATGACTTGCTGAAAGTTATACATACATAACTCCAACCATATACATTTTCTTTGTAATTGCGCAGCCGCATATCTGCACTGCTGCCATGGAAGACACTATTCATTTTATACCTGACACTTCAAATGCATGGAGACATGGATTTGACTGACAAACAATTATGCTTGTCGTATACTGACACTTTACATCAAAGTCTTAAACATACTCAATGCTGATCCAACAAACTCTTGTGTACAAAACAGGAGCTCCATGAAGGATTCCCCATTCACTTAAATGTTGGGAAATGCTCCATATCCTCAGCTCCCTGTAAACACAAAGATTGAGAACACCACTGTTCTTATGAAGCTCCTGATCCAACTTGTAGGTACATTCTAGGGAAATGTAAATATATACAATTCCCACTGAAAACAATGGGACCTGCGGACTTAAATCCAATTGATTTCAATTACAGCTGCATGCTTTAGTCACTGTAGATTAATGAAGTACAGATTGGAGAGCAGCCTTGAAAGTGTTAACCACCAGTTTGGTGTAGTGGTTAAGTGCGTGGACTCTAATCTGGGAGAACCGGGTTTGATTCCCCACTCCTCCACTTGCTCCTGGCTGGATGACCTTGGGCAAGCCGTGGTTCTGATAAGAGCTGTCCTTGAAAAAGAACAGTTTCTGTCAAGAGCTCTCTCAGCCCCACCTACCTCACAGGGTGTCTGTTGTGGGGAGGGGAAGGGAAAGGAGTTTGTAAGCCACTCTGAGACACCTTTGGGTAGTGAAGGGCGGGGTATAAATCCAATCTCTTTTTCTTCTTCTTTTTAGAAACCACAGGATACCGTAGTGCTCAAGACACAAGGTTTATAGATAGTGCTGGGGAGGAGTCATTGGCCATGGTGCACAGAGGCACCAGTGACATTGCAAAATGTAGCCCTCTGGTCCTGAAGGAAAAAACAATGTAGGTTACTAGGTAGAAAGTTAAAGGCCAAGACCTCACAAGTAGCGTTCTCAGAGTTGCTAACTAGTTTCACATGCAAGGTCAGTTAGACATGCACAGATTACAGGTCTCAAAGCATGGATAAGAAAGAGGTGCCTCTGAATATTGGGAGTAGGAGGCAATATTGGGGAAGGCCTTGGCCTCTATACCCTGCTTGTTGGCCCTTCACAGTAACTGAGTGGCCACTTTGTGAGACAGTACGCTGGACTAGATGAGCTACTGGTTTGATCCAGCAGGGCTCTTCTTAAGGCCTATTGGAGTGGGGGACCCTGAATATTCAGAAATAACCTAACATTCATCATTACATTTTCCCATCTGCATGGGCAAGGCCAGTCAAGTTCCCTGTTCAGCAGCAGATTCCTGTGCTATGTGGAATGCCCCATCTTTTGAGGTGGGTTACTGGGTGACTTTGGACCAGTTATTCTCTCCTTCAGCCTACCCTACCTCACGGGGCTGTAGTGAGGGTAGAATGGAGGAAAGAACACCAGTGGAGAATGGCTAGAATAAAAATGTACTAAGTAAATAAATAAATGCCGTGTACCTGCCATGACATACAATCCCAGACTGTGGTTTGTACCCTGGGAAAATGAATTATTCCCACAACAGAAATGTACATTTTGGGAAAGGCCTCTAGTCCTGTCAACAACTGAGTAACAGCTACAGTATCATGGTACAAATATATCATATTGTCTAGCCCTAACAAATTATATTTGGATGTTCTGCAATATTCATATAAGGTCAATCTAGACTAGATTATATATTAAAACATCTTTGCTGGCATGCCACCTTATTAGATAATTTCCATACTTGAAGGTTTAACAATCTTAAGCATGGTTATTTGTTCCAATAACATGGTACTGTTTGATTATTAAACTGTAAGTAACTATCTTACAGTTCAACTATCTCATTTTGTCAGGCATCTTATAAAAATGCTCTCCATGAAGTTCTGAAGTATATTTAAAGTTAGCTGTTTGATTTAACAACTCTTTAATAGTATTACCAGCTACACATTTGATTTTACTATCTCATTTAATGTGATTTATTGCCCTGCGGAATTCATAGGCCTAGCTTGCTTGACTGAAACCTGTCTGAGCGAGCCTGACAATGTTACTCTGTTCCAGCTGACACCAGCTAGATATAAGTCCTTTGTCAACCATGAATTTGGTCAAGAAGAGTGGTGATGGTATAATGTTCCATGAGCCTCTTTCAGAAACCTGGTGCAGATGGTGTTGAGTTTATAATGCACTGGAATACCATAGAAATAGCTCCTGGTGGTTTACCACACTCCTAACCTGGCCAGTGGCTGCTCTGGCTGAACTAGTTGAGGTGGTCTCAGCGCTGGTGAGGGAGAGGGAGAGAGAGAGAGAACACACTGGAAGAGGAATAAGCATTGGAGAACCCCCCCTCCCCAATTCATTTTCTAAAAGGCCACTGGAGAAGAGGGGTCTCATACTCTGATTGCAGGTGGATTAATGTAATGTATCCCTTTTAGTTATGCTTGATCTATGGCTGATCATTCAATTTTACCAAAGCATTTGGAAACAATAGTGGAGGTGTATGGGACAGAGCTTCAGGCACTGAAGTCCCCTTTCTTTGATCAAAATCATTAGACATGCTGAATCAACAGCTTGGAATTTATCCTGTAGAGTGCTGCAGAGCTCTGTTTGCTCACCAGTGCTTTATAGTATTATATCAGATGCCCAGCAAGAGGGTCTATGGCTTTGTGGTTGGGTATCCTCAATTAGTCTAACAACTTCCAGCTTTTTATTCCATTAATTAAGTCTCCAGAAGTGCCTCTATCTTTCCTGAGCCTTTGGTTAAGTGGCTGAAGGAAAACAAGCTAAAACTGAATCCAGACAAGACTCAGGTGATGTCTCTTAACAAGAGCATGCCAGTATGAACCATTGTTCTTAAACACTGGCACTGGTTGTCTATTCTGCTTTCAGGCTGAATTTAAGGTACTGGTACTTCATCTTTTCCAGGGGCAACAGTGACTTAGAGGTTAAGATGCTGAACTGCAAATCAGAAGGCCTGTAGTTCAGCAGTTCGAGACCCGAATGCCACATGATGGAGTGAGCACCCGTCTCTGGGCCCCAGCTCCTGCCAACCTAGCAGTCCAAAAGCAAGAAATTGCAAGTAGATAAATAGGTACCGCTTCAGTGGGAAGGTAACAGCGTTCCGGCGTTCAGTCATGCCAGCCACATGACCACAGAAACGTCTTTGGACGGTGCTGGATCTTCGGCTTGGAAACGGAGATGAGCACCGCCCCCTAGTGTTGGATTTGACTAGCTTTCAAACAAGGGAAACCTTTACCTTTTACTTACTTCACCTTTGCTGTCCTCCACAACTGGGAATCCACACACCTGAAAGACCCTGTCTCTTGGTGTCGCCAGCCTCATTCCTCTCACTGGCTTTTACATGCTGTGCCATCTCATAAGACTGCACAATCCTCCTTTGCCTGGTTGTTGGCCTTTTAAGTCCTCATCCTGGCCCCCTGGCATAGTTTACTACAGGAAATTAGGAAGTCACCTTCTCTGCTGGCTTTTAGAAAGCACTGTAAAAAAATTCTGCTCCAGAAGACATTTTGCTAAGTTGTGTAGCTGTGTACATATGCCGTTGCCAGTCTTTTTTGAGCTCCAGATGTTTTTTTGTTGACTTCTTTTCAGTTTGTTAAACAGTTGTAGGATTCTTATTCCATTTTTATTGTACTTATATGCCTGTGAATACATTATATCGGTCGCACTGGGCTTATATATTACAATCCGAGTTGCAATGTACGCTGAAAATAAGCCTCTGATTTCAGTGACACTTAAGATGGAAACAATGGATGAGAGGGGTCTCACACTCTGCTGCAGATGGATTAGTGTAATGCATACCTTTTAGTTTTGCTTGATCTATCTATAACTGACCACTCAATTTTACTGAAGCATTCTGGAACCAGAATGGAGGTGTATGGAACAGAGCAGTACCTGAAACTGGGGAAGAAGCGACTTGCATACTCTCTTCATCATATTGAACTCCAGGGTTATTGTCTCTTGGCTTCCTTGGACTATGAGTGCCTGATTAAAGTGCTAACACTAAGCATAAGCACGTGGGAAAGCTACAAGAATCCCCTTCACTCCACATGGTAATTCTCTTGGCCGTGAGAATCCACCCAGTAGCATCTTCAAATACTGAAACCAGTCAAATCTCAAAATAATTTGAATGGGCTCAGAAACAATGGATCTGTATTTCAATACAAGGACAACAATACAGTTATTTACAATAATTAATGCATAATAGCAGTTCTTTGCTATTTGTAACTATGAAATCAATGCATTGGATCGTATGACTCTCTTCCAGCAAGTTTTTCATCAACAGAGAAATGGGCCTTTGTCCATCAGAAAAAAGGCATTTTCTACCAGAGGAAGACTTTCTCTGCTGAAAGAAGACAATGTGGAACATAATCATAGTATCCAACTTAAAGTCTTTACAATATAGGAATAATATATATCCCTCCCAACTGTTTAGAGATTTTTTTCCTCTTAGGACAGTACTATTTTAGGAATATGTAAAGCAGGAGGGAGGGTAGGAGGGAGTTTGAATTTAGTAAGCTACCTGGTTTGTTGTGGCCAGTTAATTTTAGTTAGATAATTGTTGAACCGTAGTTGTGTATTATTATTCTGTGGGTGAAGGGAAGGACGGGGAAATGGAAACGGGATCTGAGAACATCTGGAATGCCAGTGCTAGGTCAGGGATCCTGGTGATTCGGGAAAGAGGGAGGTATGGTGGTGGAAGAAGGTATTGGAAGGGAAGGAGACAGAGATATGGTTGTGCTTGGTCTCCTTCCAACCTTCATTCCATCTTGAGATCTGTTGGTGGTGGGGCAAGGAAAGGAAACCCCTCTCCAACACTGATGTTGTGCAATGCCAGGTCCAATATCAACAAGACCATGTCTCTGCAGAATTATTTTGCAGGGCATCAAGTAGACCTGGCATGCATAACAAAGACCTGGGCAAGAGACGGCGAAACTGTCACCATGAAAGAGCTGCATCGCCCCCCAGGCTTCTCAGTCCTGGAAAAAGGGGCAGGGTGGGAGTGGCAATACACATCTGAGAGTCATTTTTCTTCAGGGCACTCCCCACCCCAAAGATCTCCAGTATCAATTGTATTGGCGTAATCTGGGATACTGAGGAGAGTTTGGCTGTCTGGCTGGTGTACCGACTGCCTAGTGCATCAGCAGATAGCCTACCAGGCCTGTTGGAGGTGGTATTGGGCTGGTCTTTGGACTTCCCTAGAATAATTGTTCTGCGGGACTTCAATGTCCATGGGGATGTGGCTGTCATCTGGCACGTCACAGACCTAGTGTTCCCTATGGCAGCACTAGGACTCTCCCAGATTGTATCAGGTCCCACACATCATGCAGGTCGCACACTGGATTTGACCTTTGGAATGGGGATAGGTATAGATCTGATTGCTATTGATGAGGTACCATGGTCAGATCATTATGCTCTGAAGGCCCGGCTGAGTGGACATTATAAACCTGTCCCTAAATTCAGGAGTCTACCTGGGGCAGTGTTAATATTGCTCTTTAAGAAACCATCTTTGGATCCCACTGATCCGACCAATCATTGCCCAGTCTCGAATCTTTCATTCCTGAATAAGGTAATTGAGAGAGCAGTGGCTGTGCAGACTCAGACTCTCCTGGAGGACACATCGAGTCTAGACCCATTCCAATCCAGCTTCCACCCTCGCTGTGGGATGCAGACAGCATTGGTCATCCTCACAAACGATCTGCATAGGCAGCTGGATTGAGGTGGGTTGGCACTATTGTTATTAGTCGATCTGACAGCAGTATTTGACACGGTCGATCAGGATCTACTAACCCACTGCCTTGCTGATATAGGAGTTCGTGGGACACCCTTGAAACGGCTTGCCTCATTTCTCCAAGGTCGGGGACAGAGGGTGGTGCTGGGAGAGAGGGTATCACCACAATACCCATTGGTATGTGGAGTCCCCCAAGGGGCAATCCTCTCTCCAACGCTATTTAACATCTATATGCACTCCCCTTGCCCAGCTGGTATGGAGTTTCGGGCTGGGTTGTCACCAGTACGCAGATGGCACCCAGCTGTATTTGTTAATGGATGGCCAACCAGATACCACCTCAGCAATTTGGGATGAGGGTTTGGAGACCATGGTTGGATGACTGACACAGAGCTGGCTGAGAATGAATCCATCTAAGACAGAGGTTCTGTAGCTAGGTAGGGGGGAATCAGGGTTGGGGTGCCAACTCCCGGCACTTGACTGTGTACCTCTAACACCAGTACCAACCGTCAAGAGCCTGGGTGTGATGCTGGATGCCTCCTTATCTATGGGGGCCAAGATCACACATGTTGCTAGACTGGCACTTCTTCAGTTATGCCAGGTCAGGTAGCTGGTTCCCTTCCTGTCTCACCCCGACCTAGCCTAGCCACAGTGATCATGCAATGGCTATCTCCAGGTTAGACTACTGTAACTCACTCTACACAGGGCTACCTCTGAGACTGACCCGGAAGCTACAACTGATCCAGAATGCAGTGCTGTGAGTCCTTACCGGAACTCCTCTGAAAGCACATATTCAACCAGTGCTTCGCCAGCTGCCCTGGCTCCAGGCTGAATACCGGATCAGGTTCAAGGTTCTGGTATTATCCTTTAACGCCCCAAACAGTCTGGGGCCAACATATCTATGGGACCACCTTTCCTAGTACATCTTCCTAGTACATCTTGTAGCTCAGGTGAGAAGAACTTGCTGGTAATCCCTGGCCCAAAAAGTTATCTGTCCTCAACCAGAGCCAGGGCTTTTTTGGCCCTGGTGCCAGCCCGGTGGAACTCTCTGCCAAATGACATCTGCACCCTGTGGGACTTAATGCAATTCCACAGGGCCTATAAGACAGAGATGTTCCATCAGGCCTATGGCTGAGGACAGCAACAGGTTCCATTTGGCCTGGCTTCCCTCTCCTTTCCTTCTCTCCCCACTGGGGAATACTAACCTGTATTGTATGCATCATCTCTAAGCTGTTTCTGAATTTTTAGATTGTTTTGTTTTAATTTGTATTTGTATATCGGAATTGTTATTCCCTGCCCTGAGCCCTGTCGCACAGGAAAGGGCAGGTTATCAATCAAATAAATAATAATAATAATAATAATAATAATGATGATGATGATGATGATAGATGATGATAGATGATGATGATAATAATAATAATAATAATAATAATAATAATAATAATAACATATAACGTAGCAGGTATTTTGTATAGTTAAGTATTTTTAAAAATCTCTTTACAGCTCTCCTGCATACCACCACAAACAGCTATAAGAGACCTCCAAATACAATTAAATATAAATCTGGCTCAAAGCTCTATAGAAATAAAGGAGTGTGTAGTGAGAATGATTCCTTATTAAAATCGGCAATATGTAACCATTGTATACAATATAAATGATATTAATTCAACCGCATAAAAGACGTAATTTCAGTCACACGCTGGAAAATACAATTGACCTATTGCAAATGGAGAACCATCTTCAAATAACCTTTTATGTTTTGAAGGTTTGTTTTGCTGTGCATTTGTTTACTTATAAAAAACAGAAATAGGCTATTAAGAACAGAACGTCTGAGCAAATGCATTCAAAGGCAGACCCTGCAGGAATACAGCTCATCCAAATGAAACATAATTAGGGAAAACAAATGTAAAATTTTAAATCAGTTCACTAATGATGTATAAAAAAAATCAGTATCCCTTATCAGTTTGACTGGCAAGACATGTTCTTTTCATTCAGGGAACTGCGAAATAATTACTCAACGCAAGGTGAGATTGTCAGGTAGAAACAATAAAACGGGGGTGGTTGGTTGGTTGGAAATAATGACAGGAATGTAATGAAAAAGATCTCGGAGGCCATCTGCAGCACAACTCGCTGACAGAACTAAGCCAGCTGGGCTGGGAGAAAGAACCCAAGAGAGAACTGCTGGGAAGGTGATTGGTTTGTTTTTTGCCTTTCCTAAACTGCTAAACTACTGGGGAGCATTAACTGCGGTTGCTTTGTGTTGTGAAAGGACAGAGTTTGAAAGTGAGTGAGTGCTTGTAGCCTGCTGGGGAGTGGTGTTTTTGTCTAAGTCTGTTTGGGTCTTTTGTCTAGTCTGTTGCTCACTGGTCAAGGTCTGCTTGCTTGGGGCTGACTGCAGGTCCCACCCTTGCTGTTGCTGCTGGGAGGCAGGGAACTGTAAGGCTCCTCCTAGGCAGAGCTGCGAGCCTTTGGCAAGAGCCAAAGAGTGGGCTCTTAGCCTGGGGATCAGGCCTGAGGACCCTGCATCACTCAAGATACTTTTAAACCACTAACCAGTTGTGAAGGTAAAAAGCAGGGGAACAGGTGCTATCCAATGTTTTGCAGGGAGTTCCATATGTACGACCAGGGGTCATTTCATAGAAAAACTGGTGCAGGAGCTCATTTGCATAACTCATTTGCATAACTCATTTGCATATGCCACACCCCTGACAAAGAGCAGGCATGCAAGCATGCCTGGGTTCCCTGCCTGATCTTCTCCAGTCGGGCAGGGAACCCAGGCATGTTTAGAAAGGCATTTAAGGAAAGAAAGGGATTTAAATCCCACTAGGTGATGGGGGGCTCTGCAGGCCTTCCCTGGCCTGTCCACCTGCGCAAGCAGGCCAGGAATGGTGTGGGGGGGGGCACACCCTGGGTTCCTTACTGCCGGAGTGCCGCTGCACCGCGCTCCAGCAGGAAGTGACCCCTGTGTACAATTATCTACCCACTGGGTGGAAATTGTGGGTGTGTTTTTGCTGCATGGTGCTTGTGGCTCTCAGGAAGCAGGTTCGTTCCCTTGAGGCTAGGGTTGCCAGTTTGGAGAAGCTGAGGCAGAGAGACAGGTTTGGGGAAGAGACCCTCAGGGACTTACCAGAACAGTCCTACTCCTGTGCTGACAGTTCTTCTTCTGTTGTAGAGAGTGAGAGTCTTGAGTTCAAAGGGCATCAGTCAGAGAAGGAAGGATGTGATCCCTTAAAAAGAACCTCTTCCTTAGGTGATGGACCAATATCCTTTCATACCAAGGATACCCTTGGGGGGGCTGGGGGGCTTCTGGTACCGGGGGATTTGATCATTAGGAACATAGAGAGTGAGGTCTGTGGCAAGCATTTTGACAGCATGGTGGACTTGCCTGCCTGGTGCAAAGGTTGTGAACATCATGTGCTGTCCATATAGGTAGATAGTGTTGGGGAGGAGTCAGCAGTCATGGAGCATGTTGGCACCAATGACACTGGGAAATGTAGCTGTGTGGTCCTGAAATAAAAGTTTAGGTTACTAAGCAGAAAGTTAAAGGCCAGGACCTCAACGGTAGCGTTCTCAGAAGTGCTACTAGTTCTATGTGTAGAGCCAGCTAGACAGGCACCAATCAAGGGTATCAATGCGTGGATGAGAAAGTGGTGCCAGAAGGAAGGGTTTAGATTTGTTAGGCACTGGGGAACTTTCTGGGACAAGCTGAACCTGTACAAAAAAGACAGGCTTCACTTGAAACAAAAATGGAACCAGATTGCTAGCAATTAATATCAAAAAGTTGGCAGAGCAGCTTTTACACTAATCCTGAGGAGGGAGGGAGCTGACAGGAGCTAGGGAGCTTCCGGTTCAGAACAAGTCAGTCCAAAGGGATGATTGCATAAACACTCAGGGTAATACTGATAGGAGCGTAACAGAATTTGGGAGTGAAGGCACAATGGACACTGAGGGCCATGTGTGGTGACAAAGGAGCAGAGGGAGATGATGGTTACTAGATAGGGAAACACATTATAGGTGTCTATATGCCAATGCTGGAAGTCTCCCAGCCAAGATGGCAGAGCTGGAGTGCTTGATATTCAGTAACAATTTAGATATAGTAGATATCTCAGGAACATGGTGGAATGAGGAAAATCTATGGGATACAGTCATTCCTGGGTATAAGTTCTATAGGTTGGACAGGAAAAGACGGGTTGGGGAAGATGTTGCGTTATACATCAAAGAGGGCATAGAATCCAATAAATTAGAAAACATCAGGGGAATTAACTCCCCAACAGATGTGATATGGGTGGAAATACTGTGGATTAAAGTGGATTTTAAAAAGTGGATTAAAAATGACAGGAAACAAATAGTAGGAATAAACAGACAGTTCTCACAGTGCAGTGAAGTAAGCAGTGGGGTCTCACACGGATTGGTATTGGGGTCAGTCCTATTTAATTTATTCATAAATGATCTGGAACTAGGGATAAATACAGTAGTGTCCAAGTCTGCAGATGACACTAAATTATTCACGGTGGCGAAAACCAAGGCTGACTCTGAAGAGCTCCAAGAGGACCTCCACAAAGTGGGTGACAATGTGGCAAATGAAATTCAGTGTTGGTAAGTGTAAGGTGAGAAACACTGGGACAAAAAATCTCAACTTCAAGTATAGGCTAATGGGGTCTGAACTTGCTGAAACTGAGAGGGAAAAAGATCTTGGGGTTGTGGTGGATAGCTCAATGAAATTGTCAACCCAGTGTGCTGCAGCAGTGAAACAGGCAAACTCTATGTAAGGGGTTATTAGGAAATATATTGAGAATAAAATGGCTAATATTGTAATGGCCCTGTAGACCTATGGTTGCAGCCACATTTGGAATACTGTGTACAGTTCTGGTCACCATGTCTCAAAAAGGACATTGCAGAGCTAGAAAAAGTACAGAGGTCGGCAACCAAGATGATTAGGGGGTTGGAGCACCTTCCCTATGAGGAAAGGCTGAAGAGTTTGCACTTTTCAGTTTAGGAAAGAGGCAACTAAAGGGGCACATGATAGAATTATATAAAATTATGCATGAAATGGAGAGAGTTGACAAAGATAATTTTTTCTCCCCTCCCAAAATACTAGAAGCTGATGGTCAGTAGGTTCAGGAGGGACAAAAGGAAATACTACTTTAAACAGAGAGTGATTAAAATGTGGAATTCACTGCAAGAGGATATAGTGATGGCCACAGGAATAAACAGCTTTAAAATGGGATTAGATATGATTCATGGAGGAAAAGTCTACTAGCCATGGTGACTGAAGGGAACCTCCACATTCAGAGGCACTAATCCTCTGAATCCCAGAACTGGGAGGCAACATCAGGGGAGGCCTTGGTCTCTATGCCCTGTTATTGGTCACTGGTTGGCCACTGTGTCAAGACATGATACTGCACAAGATGGACTGTTGGTCTGATCCAGCAGGGTTCTTCTTATGTTCTTAATGCTGGCAAAGGTTCACTCAAATGAAACAGAAAATCTCTTTTAAGAACTGTTACTAAAGTGGCTCTGACTGTACGTTTGAACGATATGACATCACTATGCTGGGCTTTGAAACTGAGATGAAGCTGTCTGTCATGCAGGAGTTTGAAATTAGCTAGTCTTTAAAGATTATAAAACACTTAGAGGAAAATTAAAACAAAAATACTTTTTTAAATAAACTTGAGATAGTTTACATTAGGGAATCTCATTCTAAACATGGCAAAAGTTTATGGTCTGGCTGTGGAATTGAAGGTTTCTTCTATTTAAATGGATTATATGTTCACTTGTTTGACATTGGAACTGACAAGCAGAATTACAGCTTTGTAGAAAAGGCTTTTAAGAATGAAAAAATAAATTACTTCCCCCCCCCACCCAAATAGTTTTGATTCTTCAGGCATTTGTATATGGATTCTTCACTGTCTCTCTACCATTAAGTGAGAGGGAATAAATCAGATGCTGATGACTGTAAATAGAGATGCTTGTAAAATCTAATTCACAGGATAACAACTGCCTGCCCTGCAATTTATGAAAAATTGTAAAGCTAATACATTGACAGCTGTCATCAGTTAAAGCTAGTATCTGCTTCACTACTCTGCATGAGATGTTTGCATTCTAAGTTCCTCTCATCTCAGTATCGTTGACTTGGCTGGTAGGGTCTGAAAATTCTGTATTACGGCCACTTCATGTTATAAAAATGATCGAACCAACATGCTTTCATGGAGGAAAACCCATGACATGCAAAAGGCAACCTGACTTTAAGTACAAATGTACACACACAGTACACTGAAACAGAATGAGAATCTCCAGCCAATCATGGTTCCCCACAGTGAGGTCATGTGGTCAAGCTCAGGAGAGTTGCGGGGGGGGGCTCACCACACTGCAAAATACATGCAGCAGAACACTGAAATACACTGATCCACAATATACCAAGTAGCCTTTAGCATCTCTTTGTCAAGCTCTGGAAAAGTACCATCATTTCCTCATTTTTTATCTTCAGAAATTAATGGCAGAAGACAATGGCAATTATTACAGGGCTTTCCTCTTCCAGAAGTATTTACATACTAGCGTGAGACTGGTATCTTGAATTAAATCCAGCAAGGAATTCAAATGATTGGAAGATGCTCTCTAAGAACTGTTAATGCCTTCACCATTCATTTGGCAGCTTGTTCTGCTAAAACAATCTACATGGCAATTAAAAATTGTAGAAACACGGTGAGGTACCTTTATTTCAATATTTCATCCAATTTAGGCTATAAAAATAACCTCCCCAACATAAGATTTCAGAATTATAAAGCTATTTTAGCAACCCATATTTATCATGTTTTAAAGGGGAAAAACTACTTGCAATTTTAATGTGCTTGGAAAATTTAAGAAATGGTAACTTATCTTACTAACAGCCTCCAACAATGTCTAATATTGTTAAGAAGGAAAAGCTTAAAAGTAGTGAAATGACTTTCTTCAGAAACTGATGTGTAAAGCAACAAATAGAACTCAGTTTCATTAACACCACAACTAAATGTCATAGTAATGAAGTCTCTTTCATACCAAGCAACACAAAGGGTTTTAATATATAATTTAAATGTGGGCTCAATACAAGGGTACAAACAGCTCAGCAGACTTGATGGAGCCTCTGTGGTCTTTTATACTGATTTAATAGATTTTTCTTAAGATCCAGTCTATTCAGTTCCATATGTAGAACATTAATAGTTTTCAAAGAGAGGCAGGCTAACTTAAAAAATAAAACAGAACACACATACACACATTAAATTAAAACAACACTCTAATGTCTGGTGGAATAACTAAATGCCAAACTTAACACTTCATTGTATTTAACTCTTCTAACATATTTAAAGATTTTTTTTCTGTTTGTAGAAGCAACTGGAGTCAAAGAACTATTCACTTGTTATCTTCCAGGCCAAAAAATCTCAACCCAAGTTCTGGGTTTACCTGTGGACATAACTCGGGAACAAACTGCCTGGGCTATTCTGTGTGATTCTGTGCTTATATGAATGCAGTACTGCCCTTTGGCTCCAGTAAGCAGAAGAGGTTGGAACACTTTCCCTACGAAGAAAGGTTAAAACGCTTGGGGTTCTTTAGCTTGGAGAAACGACGGCTGAGGGGTGACATGATCGAGGTTCATAAGATTATGTATGGGATAGAGCAGGCTGAGAAGGAAGTACTTTTCTCTCTTTCTCACAATACAAGAACTCGTGGGCACTCCATGAAATTGCTGAGCAGTCGGGTTAGAATAGATAAAAGGAAGTACTTCTTCACCCAAAGAGTGATTAACATATGGAATTCACTGCCACAGGAGGTGGTGGCAGCTACAAGCATAGACAGTTTCAAGAGGGAATTAGATAAACATATGGAGCAGAAGTCCATCAGTGGCTATTAGTCACAGGGTATAGATGGGAACTCTCAGTCTGGGGCAGGTGATGCACTCTATTCTTGGTGCTGGAGGGGACAGCAGTGGGAGGACCTCCTGATGGCACGTGGTATTTTTGGCCACTATGTGACAGAGTGTTGGACTAGATGGGCCATTGGCCTGATTCAACATTGGCTTCTCTTATGTTCTTATGTTAGTTTTCAAGTGAGGTACTAGAGTCTAGATAAACCAGGGAGATACTGGACTGGATCCTACTGTTTGTTCTCTTAGCCCTAACACATTCCTTTAGTGCAAGGATATTCCCACTGATGTATCAAAGTATCCTGTGCCGTAAGAATGCACAAGTGCCAACTGAATAGAAAAATAGGATCCAGCTCAGGTCAAACGTATGCCCCAGAATATAACAGTGATACAAGTTGCCACCCACAATTGGTGTGTGTACTTCTTCACCCAGAGAGTGATTAACACATGGAATTCATTGTCACAGGAGGTGGTAGTGGCTACAAGCATGGATGGCTTCAAGAGGAAATTAGATAAACATGTGGAGCAGAGACCCATCAGTGGCTATTAGCCACAAGGTATAGATAGGAACTCTCAGTATGGGGCAAGTGATGCTCTGTATTCTTGGTGCTTGGGGGGGGGGCAATCAGTGGAAGGGCCTCTAGTGTCCTGGCCTCCTGATGGCACCTGGTATTTTTGGCCACTGTGTGACAGAGTGTTGGGCTGGATGGGACATTGGCCTGATCCAGCATTGGCTTCTCTTATGTTCTTATGTATGTGCTGATTATGTATGCACAACCACATGGGTTCCGTGCAGAGTCCACACAGATCTCCCATTTGCCCCATAGCAGATCTGGGGAACTGAAGGCTGAACAAAGATTATGCAGTCTAGATGGGGGTGGGGGGGACTGAAAAACTATACACCATGGGTATTCCAGAGCTTACCTCTGAGCTGGGTGATTGTACTGGACAGCTTTTGTTTTCCTTTGTCCCCAAACATGGAACTGAAACAGGTCTGGTGCACTTTGTTTAATTTAAGACATTTTTATGCTACCTTTCCACCCAATCAGGGTCCGCAATGTGAACATTAAAACATCAAAACAATTAAAATAATGTTAAATACACTTTCCTGGCGCAAATAGCTATTTTGTGTTGTGTTAGATGCTGCCTCATATGCAAAAGCCCCCCTTCAGAGGCTCCTGTCAGATGTGACAAACCCTATCTAGAGCTGAATGGAACTCGTGAGTCCATCTCTTCCCTGAACACTCTTCCCTGAACGCTGAATGGAAGGAAATTCTCTAGTGCCATTCAAACCACTGAAACGGAAAACCACAGCTTGAGTCAGAAAGAAGATGGTGTGACTTACAAGTGGATGTTCCTCAAAAGAAGTAAAAAGAAATTGTAAGGCACAGAGCGACAGCCGTCTCACGCGCTTTGAGCGGAGAATCTCTGATTACTTGAGGTACCCTACAAAGTGTCATTCAGTGCCAAAAAAAGGAATGCATAGTTCTCTCTTTCTCTTCTCATAGGAACCAGACTGTCATCTTTAATTCATGAACAGCTACCACAGAACAGAAGACAGGAAACCGATGCTGGATTACTGGCCCAGGAATGTTGACACTGTAGATGCTTTAATTGGCAAACCTGCCCCTTAGACAGCTTCCTGGAAGAACCCAAATTCTGCAGCACCTTGTGTTCCCAAGACAGCATACAAGCCCTTTCAGTACCAAGCATCAAAAAACATGGAAGAGTTCTGGCCAAACTTACCTTTTGGGTGCCAAGGGTCTGTGAACTCGTACTTCCCCACACCAACAGTCCGTAGCATCTGTACGCCATTGGTGTTGTCCTGACTGCCCGTCTGGTTGGGAGGAAGCTGAGGAGCAGCCTGCCCATTGGTAGCCGGGACGCTATTAGGTAGGGCAGCTGAAGGCAAAGCAGGTGGCGGCGGAGGCAGGATAGGACATGTCATGTGACCGTTCCCTACCGCACTGTGGCCTGGGTGAGTCACCTGAGCCACCCCAGTCATAGAAGACATGGTAATGGACTGGCTGTTAGTGTACAAAGGCTGGCTTTGTAGGTTCACAACCATGTTACTCAGAGGCTGTGAAGGCTGCTGCTGAAGCTGGTAATGAGCTGGCATTAATGGAAGCTGGGGGGTGACGTGTGGAGGGAGTGAGGGTGTAACTCCAATGACAGGGGCTTGGACGTTCACTGCTGGGCTGAAGGTCGGAGGCTGAGTCATCCCATATGAGTGAGTGATAAGAGTTGGCTGGTTACCTGCTGCGACCGTTGTAACCCATGGAGCTGTACCTGGAAAAAGGAAAGCTAGCAATAAGAACAATTTGGGCAGAAAGGGAAATCCTAGCCTAACTGTTCTCCCTACAAGCGTTGCTCACATTCTTGGAACACATTCTGTTATCTCTGTGGAGGGCTCCCCCCCCTTTTTTACATCACATAAACTGGTGAACTGAGTCTGGAACCATTCCAAACTGGTAAGTGCCTCAAAACGTCACAACATGACAGGCAAGTGCAAATGTTAAAAAAAAAAAAAAGATACCGAACAACTAACAACACGGTGTGTTTTACAGCATTATGCATTTTCAAGCGTTCTGCAGTTTAAGTACAGGCTTCCAAGAAAATTAACCTCTTTCCCCCAACATGTTTTCATGGCTCCCTGACAAACACTTGGCACATATAATAACGGTGTTCTGGCCACTACAAAGAGATTGTAATTAGGCGTCTGGAATCGTTGCGCAATGTACGATATGCGTCTGGAAGGTGCAAATGGCTTCAAATGGACATAAAGGTCTTCTACAGCATCTTCTTTTTTTAAAAAAAAAAAATTAAACACCATAGCAGAGACACAGAGCGGGTGAAGGAGAAAGCCTTAACAAACTTGACACAGGAGTAACCTGAGGGGGTCTTTACAACTAGAAAGAAAAGGCAGCTGCAGTGTTAAGAAAAGGACTCATGATACAGTCTTATTTAAAGAGGTAATTGGAGAGAGCTTATTAAATTTGTTTTGAGCAATTTCCCCCCCAGTAGAATTACAAATAAGACTGAAAGCATACCTGGGTTTTCAGTCTCTCTCATCTGTTTAGACGGTGGCTCATCCGTGTCCCAGGGTGTAGACTGATTGATGGGCGTCTGTCCCCACCTTATACTGGTTGCTAATCCTTGGGGCTGATTCTCCGTCTTGGAAATGCAAGGTGTCTGCAGAGGAGGAGACAAAAACGTATCAGGTTTAAAACTCGCATTCCTGGAATCCTTTATCGTGTTTTGCTGGATTTTGTAAAAGTTTTTTCGTTTCATATTACATTTAGCCAGGCTTCTGATTCAAAGGGGAGTCAATCATAATTTAATATAAGGGAATCAATTATAATTTAATATAAGGGATAATTATAGAGATCTAGTGGAAGGGAAGGTTGCCTGGCATAGCCCAGTCTTGTCAGATCTTGGAAACTAAGCAGGGCTGGTATTTGGAAAGGAGACCACCAAGGAGGATTCTGCAGAGGAAGGCAATCGCAAACCACCTCTTCTTCTCACTTGCCTTAAAAGGCCCTTCCTGGGGTTGTCATAAGGTGACTTGTTAGCACTTTACACACACACACTAGATCTGGCATGAGAACAGAAAACAATTGCATACCAATGATAAACCCACACAAGCACAACTTCTTTCACTCCCAGTTTAAACACAGGGCCACAATTTTTCAGATCACAATGTGACAATAAAGTCCCCTGTGGTCCTGGTTTGGCATTTCATATTAAGGTGTTCACTGCTGAAACAAGATGTTTTACTCTGAGACTTTTCAAAATTAATTGCTCCGTGCTTACTACAATTGTTGAGAATATTCACCTGTTTGGATTTTTTTTACAGTGGACTGGGACAAATTACAGTAAAAGAGGCCTTTATTATTTACTAGCCAACAATCCTTTAAACCAAACCAATGAAGTAACACAGTGCTGTAAGAGCCTGCTGCAAAAATGTCTACACTGGCATACTTTAGAGCAGCTGAAATAACTGCACCAAAAAGAGCAAGGATCACTAATCATAATGTGGAAATATAAAGTCAGCTTTATATAAATAATCATACAAAATTAAATGTTCAACAACATAACCCTCTGGTTCCTCAGCTCCTCCGTATGTCTTTGCTGGGTGGGATGGGGAGAAAGAGGATTTCAGAATTTCAAAAGAACACAACCCCTTTTAATATAAGTATCACTTCATTACCTGGGAAATGATCGTTTTGTTCCTTTCCTAGGCTACAACTAGACCGGGAGTCTGCAACCTTTTGGAGCCTACAGACAGCTTTGGAATTTTGACAAAGGGCAGTGGGGAAGATCACAAAATGGCTGCCACAGCAGAGACAATCACAAAATGGCTTATCACACGATTGCAACCAGGAGCAGATATTAATGAGCATTTACATAACATGCTGTCCATTGAGGCTGAATTGAAAAGTAGTGCAGTGTCAGATGAGGAACTTCATACTACATTAATTGTAGCATGAAATTCCTCCATCTGATACTTCAGTTCCCCTACTTTTCTGGCCGTATCACCACATTCTCCTCAGGCTGCAAGAGGAGGGACCAATCACAAATGTCAGGGAACAAGGTTATATACAACTCTAATAGTAACTCCTCAACATTTCAGGCAGAAGCTCCATTTAACAGGATACCTTTTAATCTACACAGCCAGTTAGAAGCCCTGCTGGGAAACAGCCCCACCTACCCCTGCCTGCTTTCTAAAAGCACTGGGCAGTTGCCAGGAAAGGTACTGGTGGGTGCCATGGCACCCATGGGCACCACGTTGGAGACCCCTGAACTAGACATTATGGGAGTGTGGCTGCCACCAAAAGTAACATTTTGTGACTCCTCTTCCCTTACCACATGATAAATAAACAGGTGATATCAATGAGGGCTCTTTTTGTAGCAGGAACTCCTTTGCATATTAGGTGACACACCGCTAATGTAGCCAATTCTCCAAGAG
The DNA here is from genome assembly GCA_029375565.1 of Gekko gecko. Classification (NCBI taxonomy): domain Eukaryota; kingdom Metazoa; phylum Chordata; class Lepidosauria; order Squamata; family Gekkonidae; genus Gekko; species Gekko gecko. The sequence goes on along the minus strand of JAPDNY010000001.1, from coordinate 296,678,589 downwards.
CTTACAGTAGCCCCTGTAAGAAGAGCTCTGTAAGCTCTTGGAGGATTGGTTACATTAGGGGTGTGTTGCCTAATATGCAAAGGAGTTCCTGCTACAAAAAGAGCCCTGGATTTCATTACACTGTGAGTGTCCCACCACATATTTTGTCTTACAATAGATTACGGGAAAGTGAGGAGGAGGTGTGGTGCATGACTACTACTTCCTGATTAATCTGTAACACATTACTGACAGAGTTTCATAAACAAAGAAGATAGCTTCCTGTTCTCAATGAATTTACCATTTAAAGTTAAGCAGTTTGGAAGACAATATAGGAAAAGCAGTGAAATATGAGAATAGTATATGAGCAAATGCTGTTGAATGTTTTGTGTGTGCATGCGTAGAAGAAGAGTCTCAGAGCGGCTTACAATCTCCTTTCCCTTTCCACAACAGGCATCCTGAGGTACGTGAGGCTGAGAGAGCTCTTTCAAGGACTGCTCTTGAGAGAACAGCTCTGAGAGAACTGTGACTGACCCAAGGTCGCCCAGCTGGCTGCATGTGGAGGAGTGGGGAATCAAACCCAGTTCTCCCAGATTAGAGTCCACATTCCTAAAAACTATATCAAACATACACAACATTTAATTATATCTTTCCTCTGATAAATTCAGAGCTGTGTCTATGGTTTCCCCTCCATTTTATTCTCTCAACCTCCTTGTGAAGTAGCTTAACCCGAGACAAGAGCGTTAATGGCCCAAGGTCACCAGTGAGCTTCATGTGGATTTGAACCTGAGTTACCTTGGTCTCAGAGGGACACTCTAACCACTACAGCACACATATCTGTAATGGTGATAAAAGGCTTAATGTATTTAGCCATCGGCTATATAAATTTACAAAATCATCTACTACATTAACAAATAAAACTTTAAAAACAGATATTAAAATTAATTTAAATTAGTTTGTAAGATAAAACAGACTGATCCAATCAAAAACCCATGAAGCTACCCCGTTCAATACCGCCCTAGATCTAATCTTCTTGGCTGCAAGTGCAAACAAAGAAATTCTGTAAGGTACATAAGTATCATTGTCTGATAAACAGGAACACAATATTCTCATTTTCAGAGTGTGTGTATAGCATATAAAATTCCAACCAAAATTTATCTCTGGGTGCACTATATAATGGACAAGATATAGCATGATGAGGAAGGTTCTCAACTGTGAGCGATCCATAAATGCAGATGCAGTGCTCCGGTGGAGTATGCGAATAATGACCAGCCAGAAGAGCTGTCTGCATAGCTTGAAAACGCAAAGCAGTAAAAGATACTCTGAGGTTGTGATTGAAAATATTGGCTAAGTAAATAGATCTAGGACGGTCAAATTTAAATGATTTATACCAAGGAGCTGCCTTAGATTTTAAAGACTGAAGATCGACCAATCAATGCATCTGAATTGTAAATCCAGTCCCTAAATTGAGAATTATCTCCTGAAGCCCCTAAGAGCTCGTCAGGGTTTTGAAAGATGATATTAAGAAAACTGAAGCATGAGGAATCTTTTGATAATAGATTACCTGATGGATAACTTAAGGAATTAGAGCTAGAGAATTTAATCCTTTTCCAATATTTTATGATTACAAGGCGTACCTGTGCCCTGAGAGAGGAGAGTCCTGTTTCGACTCTCATCATGGTTGTGGAAGAGACTCTAGGAAGCGCTAGAATTTGCCTTAGAAATTGGTTTTGAGTTACCTCAAGACTCTATAAGGTGTCCTCCTTCCAACCCCACACTTCGGCCCCAAATAGGAGATGAGGTACAACATTGCTCTTGAATAATTTCAATGTCACTACGGCACACCTTATTATAGATGGGAATGAGGATAAAGGTCTTAAGCCAGATCTTTAACAGACAAGGTGAATGTTGGGAAAAATGACTGCAATGAAGAAGGAAGGGACACACCCACAATTATTACCAGCTATGGAGCTATAGGAAAACTAGTCACTTGCTGTGAGAATAACCTATTTGTAGAACCATGATTTCAAATAGAAACAATGGGAAACCATAAACAAAATCAGCCATAAGCAAAATAACAGAACAATCTATCTAACAATCTGTTTTGTAGATAAGACCAACAGTCCAGAGATTTGCAAAAAAAAAAAAAAAATTAGCAGGAGGATGGTCTGGATTCATTCCCCCGACTCTGTCTGCTTTCAAAGTTCACTTGGCCAATCACATGCAACAGAAATGGTTATGATGATACAATCATGTGGGGTGTGCATATAAGCATTTTAACATGAAGTTCCTGATACAGCAAGGGGCCCAATTCTGTACAGAGTTTTCAGTTGGATCCAGCCAACATTTTCATTCAACCACAAGAGAGCCAGCGTGGTATAGTAGTTAACAGAAGCAGATAATCTGGAGAGCTGGTTTGATTCCCCTCTCCTCCACATGAAGCTTGCTGGGTGACCTTGGGCCAGTCACAGTTCTCTCAGCCCCACCTACCTCACAAGGTGCCTGTTGTGGACAGAGGAAGGGAAGGCGATTGTAAGCTGCTTTGAGACTCCTTAGGGTACAGAAAAGTGGGGTTCCCCTCTTTATTATAGGCCCCAATCCCATATGGCTTTTTCCCATGTGGTAGTGGAAAGCGCTGTCAAGTTACAGCTGACTTATGGTGACCCCATAGGGTTTTCAAGGCAAAAGAGAGACAGTCACAGGTGCTTTGCTGTTGCCTGCCTCTGTGTAGTGACCTTAGTAGTTTCCCATCCAAGTACTAACCAGGCCAGGTCACATTATCCCCAGCACTGACTACTTTTGTGGTCAAACCCCCTCATCCTTTTGTCACTGGGGGGGAAAACTGGTTGAATCCAACCCTTATTTACTTATAGGTCCTGTAAGGCAGAGATGTTCTGCCAGGCTTTTGGATGAGGACAGCAACGGTTTTCCATCATAGCTGGCACCCTCCTTGTTAAGTACAAGACTCAACAAAGGATTCAGCTTCAAAGTGATTTCAGCTATATTAAACAGCAACTGTAAGTCAGGAACACACAACAACAAGGGAAGCACAGCTCCTTCTTTTAAACTCTCCCGGGCTGTCAAAGCCACACCCATTGTCAGATAAGAACCAATAACAAAGCAGGGATAAAGGCCAATCAGGACTGTTCCCTCTCTGATACATTCTCACATAGTGATTGGGTATTTGCACAGGTTTCGCAGAAACCGACCAATAGCAATGCGACATCTGAGGAGCCACATTCCGACTCAAGCTTAACATGTGAAAAGATAGCAGCGATTCACATTCAATACATAACACTCCTTCTTTTTCCATCTTTCCTGCTTCGGCCTCCTCCTAACCTGCCCATGAGATGGAAGAACAGTCCAGAGCAGATTTTAGAGTAAAGTGCAGATGCCATCTGGACATTGTGCAATTAGGATTAATTGATCTGTTGATTTTAAATTGTATTTGTATGTTTTTAACCTGTTGTAAATCGCCCACAGCCCTGTTGCTGTATTTATATCACTGACCCTAAAATTATAACCCTAACCCTTCCTAAAGGAGCTCAGGGCAGCACACATAGGCCTCCCCTCCTATATCTTACCCTCAAAACAACACAGAGAGATATGTTAGGCTAAGAGTGACTGTCCTAAGGTCACAGTCTAGGGTTGCCAGGTCTAGGTTGGAAAATACCTGGAGACTTTGGGGGTGGAGCCAGATAGGGTTGCTAGGTCCCCCGGGGGCAGGGGTTTGCCTGCTCAATGGGCCCCTTACCTGCCGGACCAGATCTGGCTGCCGGGGGGAACCCCACCCTGAAGTGCCGGACATGTTGCGGGGGGGGGCACTCTATCATTCAATGAACAACTCTATGGTTTTCCCTCAAATGATAGTGGTCCCACCCCAGCATACCTGACGTGATGATGTCACTTCCGGGTGATGTCATTGTGGTGCGTACGCAAAGCATGTGCGCCAAAGAAGTCCCAGAGAGGGGCCAGGACTCCCCTGCCACAGCAAAGGTAGGACATGGCAACCCTAGAGCCAGGAGAGGGTGAAGTTGGGGGAGGAGAGGGGCTTCAGCATAGTACAATGCCATAGAGTCTACCCTTCAAAGCAGCCATTTTTTCCAAGGGAGCTGATCTCTGCCAGCTGGAGATCAGTTGTAAAAGCGGGAGATCCCCAGGCCCTGCCTGGAGGCTGGCAGCCGTAGGTCACACAGTGAGCTGCATGGCGGAGTGGGGAGTTAGACATGGCTTTCCCATATCCTAGTCTGACACTCTAACTGCTGCACTATACTAACCACTACATCTGGCAAACAGGAAATAAATAAGGATGTTCTGCATCAACAAAATAATAATTCTTATTTCAGACATGCATTTGCACAAGACATACTCCCAGAATTTAATGGCTTAGTAGATCTCAGTACTCACATCTGATATATTATGACCAAGCTGCACTCCTAAACTTGTATTTATTCAACCAGAGATAAAGCCGTACTTTAAAGTGAGAATAAAACCACAAGACCCAGTAATGGTAGAGAGCTATACAACCTGGAGAAGACATAAAAACTTCTCTGTAATCTATTCATTTATTATATTTTTAAGACTGAGAGGTTTTTTTAATTGTAACACGACGTTTTTCTTGATGCAAAAAATGCAATTTAGCATTATTTAGGGTCTGCGGCCCTGGTGAAACAACCAGCTGTTTTATATATTCAGAAAATTACTTGATGCTATAAAATAAAAGGGGAGAGGCATTCATTTTAGATTTGTGATGTTCACTGGTCACTACTAAGAGAAGGCCTTCATAAAAACGACCACAGAGTTCACAGAAACTAATTGCATTCTTCTGTATTTTTTCATGTCATGTGCTCGTTTGAATTTAAGAAGTAACGTATGAAGGACATAAATTGCTTGTAAGCACTCTCTCAAGTGTGCGTTTGTTTTTTAAAGACAACCTCTCAAAGCTTAGAATTTGAGGGCATTTGCAGCGGCTCGTGGACAAGGAATGCCCAGTAGCCAGTGGTGACTAGGTGGCTGAAGAGGGCAGAAAAAAAGATTTCTCCTCCTCCCAGGTATACTCCAGAAAAGGAAATTGAGAAGAAATTAAAATACAACAGTGAAATTAGGATCTATGCTCTCATTAGTTCTTTCAGGTTTCTGTCTCCTTCCCTCCTGTCCCGCTGGCTTCTGGAAAATCTACTTGGCTGCTAGTTTTTTGAAATATCTTTGCCTCTTCTGACATTTGTGCATCCCTACCTAGTCATGTATTCTTTATGCAAACAACAAAAAACTGACCCTCAAAGGGAAGGTGTGATCATCTTGAGCCATGTCTCTTCAGAGCCTATATCTGTCCAGTGTCCACCCATCTCTTATGATGTGAACCAATTAGTGGCTTACAAGCCCTAAGACAGTGAGAGGATTTGTTTCTGAGTAGCCAGTCAAGGAAGTCTATTCTGAGCCCCATTCCCCACAAATAATTATTTGAAGAAAGCATTCTTAAGCACTCAAACTTTGGTTAAAACAAGATGGATGCCATTCCTGCTTGGTATCTCTGACTGGTTCCCTCCAGCATAGTTGCCAGCTCTCGGTTGGGAAAAAGCAGGAGATTTTCGGGGTGGAGCGTGTGTGTGTGTGTGTTGGGGAGGCACTGAAACTGGTCTTGGTCCTCTGGAGATCCACCTGTAATAGCAGGTCTCCAGGTGCCACCTGGAGGTTGGCAACCCTACCCTCCAGTTACACAGACGTAGTAAGGAAGATATTAGTTTTGCCATCTCCCCCAAAGCAGCCAAGTACTTAAAAATGGCAGTAACTGGGTCAAGTAGGGAAGGTCACTACATATGCATCTTAGGTGCTGGAATATCAACCCAACGAAAGTTATACTCCTGCTAATGTGAAATAATGCTGCTAGGAGGAGGGAGTTGTCAGGAAAGATGGCTCCTATGATTTCCTCTTTCCAGGCGGCCAAGTCAATATATAAATCTCACAGTTCAGCTCACTTTTTTTTCACCGAAGGCGTAAAAACCCATTTTCCCTTCTCCATTGCATGTGAGATTATATCTGTCCATTTATGACCCTCTCTGCTCACTTATGCCCAGATGACACTTCAAATTCTGTTCTCCTTGAGGTATGGTATTTACTTTCAACAGGGAGTGTACTGACAGCATTGAGGAGGTATAAAGTTTTCAAAATGCTGTTTGGTAAAAATTAGAAATAACCTTTGCCTACAAATATAATTCTGCTTCATACCACAGAGAACACTTTAATTTACCTGAGCTTCGCACTTGAAATGTAACCATCAGCTAGCAAGCACAAAAACCCCCCAAGAGCAACTGAAATCTTTCCAAATGTTCCACTATATACAAAAAAACCCCCAAACATAATAATATGTCATTATCCTATAACAAACAGTAAGTACAGCAAATGCCCCTTCTGAATAAAAATCTCAATTTCCCTGTATTCAGTCATTATTCTGACTTCTTATCTACAGGGCCTCTGTATGAGGATTTTTCACTCAGGTGTGGGGCTGTTGCTCAGTCATTAAGAACTAATTTTAATTACTTTGATAAATGACTTAGAAGGACACACTAAACAATGCAGAACTCCTGAGAAAAGGCAGAGATGCCACAGTAACCACAGCCCTGGTGGCACATGCTGAATTGTCCTGGAAAGGGGGTGGGTGGGTGGAAAACCCACACAAAGGAGAAAAGAAAGATGCAGCAAAAGGCAGAGATAATGGCTTGCCCCTGGGGAGATGCTCGATGTGCACAGGAAGATGGAATGAGCAGAGCTGCTGCCTGGAGGTAGGAGACATCTGGCAGGTGCTTTAAGAGCTACGACAGACACACTGACTTCTTTATCCTGGATGGAGCAAAACATCCGTGCCGGGGCTGAGAAGCAATTTGTGAGGGACGAGGCAACCCAATTACTTCAGCTTCCCAATACGTAACACATGCTGCTGAGATGAGATAGCAAGACAACCCCACCCTGGGACTTCTGCAAGACCGCCGAAGCAAAGCAGTACCACAATCACCAGGGCACACATAACATTTCACTTCCCCACTTATGTAAGGAATAGTGTGTCTAAGTATCTGCAGTGAGATCTTTCAAGTTAAAAAAGAAAGGCCACTTTTAACCTGCAATGGTAGAATGCCTATGCAAAGAGCAAGTGTGCACCATGTGTGCCTACAAAAAAAGGGAGGGAAGGAGATATGGCTAAAGGAATCTGCAGGACTTCTGCTCGTGTTGTGCAGAGGTGGGAGGCATCTCCTGAGCTTAAGACACCTATGGTCATATCGCAGGGCTCTTTTTGTAGCAGGAACTCCTTTGCATGTTAGGCGACACACCCCTAATGTAGCCAATCCTCCAAGAGCTTACAGAGCTCTTCTTACAGGGGCTACTGTAAGCTCTTGGAGGACTGGCTACATTAGGGATGTGTCGCCTAATATGCAAAGGAGTTCCTGTTACAAAAAGAGCCCTGGTCATATGCCAAACACACACATATGGACAGGAGAAGTTGTTTTGTTCTGAGTCAGATCACTGGGCTATCATGAGTGGTATTGTCTACTCTGTTCGGCAGCACCTGTTTAAGGTCTCGGGTGTTTCAAACTACCTGACCGAACCTGGGACCTTCTGCATGCAAAGCAGATGCTTTACTACTTGAGCCACAACCCTTCCTAATCAACATCACCTCACGGAGCTACCACTGGTATATAAAGATCAATGTTGTCTACTGGCAGGTGCTCTGCAGGATCTCAGGTAGAGTCATTTCATCACCTATTATCTGATCCTTCTGAAAACTGTAGATGCTGGGGATCAAACCTGGGACCTTCTGTGTGCAAAGCAGGTGATCCACCACTAAGGCACCCTATTGTTTTTCTTTGAAGAAACAAACAGGTGTGTGTGTTTGTGTGTGATTGATATTCAAAACATGACTTCAGTTATGCTGAAGTACACAAAAGTGATTAATGTTCTTAAAAAGTACATTTTTATTGTTGGGGGTCAGAAGTAGTTTCACCTTGAATGAATCCCTTAAATCTCACAAGCAGGACCTTTTTTCAGATCTGCTTTTTGAATATTTGAGATATGAAGGATTCAAGAGCAGCAAGCTGAAAGAAGCTGCAGTAACCCAGAAGGTTTAAATGTGGTTATTGGAGAAGAAAGAGCAGGAAATAAGAAAAAACGATGCTCTGGCACAGAATTGCAGTGACACTGCAGTATTAACAAAAACAAGTGCCACATCTCACATGTTACCCTTGATCCTGGAAGGCTTTTAAAAGAAGTTTTTCAGATTATCTATGTGCTGTATGGAGTGGTAATGGCGATGAAAAACTAGGGTTAGATCTACTCCTTGGAAATATATTAAGAAAATGCTATTAGTCAGTGCTCCTCAAATTAACTCTTCCCCGAAATGTTACATCTACAGGAGACTTTCTGCTGGCAGCTCCCTGACCCCCCCTCCCCACCACTTGGCAGGCTGGTGGGGAAAAGAGAAGGCAAAAATTGACATCACTTCAACACAGAGTTTCTAGGCACAGCCTGGCAAGTGATGGGATGGGGAGGTGGAGACTTCAAGACTGAATGGGAGGACTGGTGTCCCTGGCACTGTGACATTACTTATGGTGCAATTAATTCATAAGTAACATTATTGTGCTGGGGTGATGGTCTAGCATTCACCCAAAACTCTATGGCTTAACCATAGTGCTGGAAGTGACACCATTATGCTGTGGATGTCCCATTTTGCTGGGCATTTCCACCCACCACCCAGCTGAATGGCAGAAGGCAACAGGAACTGGGAGGTCTCCTGCCCACAGCAGGAACATGGTAAGCCTGTGTCACCAACATGGCTTCATTTCTGAGGGGAACACATGAAGTGATGTCATGCCACTCTAGGATTCATAGAGTTTCTGCTGAATCCTAGAGTGGTGTGATGTCACTTCTGGGTTTGCTCTGGAAACGTCATGCCATCACATGACAATGCTCCCTATATCCCCACCCCCACCCCATTTTCTGCCTGCCTCCCCAGGAAACTTCCAGCCAGAGGTGGATCACTCCTTGAGGCAGTGTCTTTTTGACTGGAAGTATTAAGAGGCAATGTACCCAATGCTAAGAGAGTTGGCAACCTTCACTTGATGACACAGCAAGCATCTTGGAGAGCTGAGGTATAATTTTTACTAGTGAGATAGAGGCAGCATAATCCTCTCATTTGTCCAAAGGACTCTGATGGACTACTTGAACCTCCCTAAATGTTTTTAAGATTTTAAATGTTTCTACAAACATTATTAAATAAGGAAAGAGTACTGTTGTGCATATTCTACACCAGGCCCCACTAGAGGCTTTTGTTATGTATACTTGCTTGTTCTGACCAAGCTAGCAGCCTAGTAATTGTATCTTTGTTTGCTGGATCTTGAAGATTTAGACTAATACACCTAACACAGGATAAAGTCGCCTCCCTATAAGAGCTGCATGTTTCTTAGAGTAGTTTCTTATGTTGTTATCAGCCTCTTTTGGCTTTACGTTTCATCTTTTTTAACAGTCCTCTTTGTGCAGCAAAACACAGCACGGAAAGTGTTTGCTTCGTTTCTGCAAATGGCTCTGTCTCTGCCTTGAAGGAGTTTTTAAATCATACATGCTAAACAAGATATATTCCTTCAGTGTAGTGTCTGATTTTCAAATCTGCACACAGCCCTAAGTCAGGACAGATCACAAATTTTTCTGCTCCAGCTCCATGATCAGCTCCCTCACATGCACTGGGCCCCAAAATGAAGATCGGCAATGGCTGGCTCTGTTCCTATGCCTAGTTCACAGTGAGGTCACTAACATGTGCATGGGTGACACACTGCTTCAGACTGCATTACTGAATGTTCCTGGGGCCATTTGAGGTTGGGAAAATGTGGGGGGAAATCTAACATGTGGTTAGGCTGTCAGCAAGATGGAAACTATAGCTGAAGTAATACAACTCTAGAAAGCCATATTTTACACTGCAGAAGCCACTCAGCATCTATCATGGAGCAAAATCCTGATTTCCACACATTCCTCCAGATCAGCGTCCAATGTACACTAAGACACTCCATCTAGTGTCCAGTTTCGAGATGCAGTATTACTGTTGTTGTTATTCTTCACAGTCAGATATTTGATGGGTAGGTAGAGATGTAAAACTTCTGGAAATTTTGAAGCTCGGAAAAAAACGGACATTTTCGGAAAAATGGAAAAAATCGGTACATTAGCACTTCTTTTTTCTTTTCCAGATTGAAAGTCATTCTGTTACTTTAGGAACACAAAATATGACTATGGACAATTTTACTTGGCATGAAATTATCACAACTAGCATATTAAAAATATAGTGTATCCAAACAATTATTACAAACCGAATTTACTTTTTTTATAATATTTATTTGTAATTGTAACAAATGGAGCAAGCAAAGAACCAGATTAGTAGTAATTAAATTATTATTTACACAAAGGTTATAAAGATAAACTAATGTACCTAAATGATTCAGTTTTCTGGAACCAGATAAATGAAAACTCTTACCTTTTTAAATTAAGTATATACTTTCAGGTCCTTTTTGTTGCTCTGTATTTTCTTCCAGTGCTTTGAGGCCTAGTGAAGCCTGAGTGCCAGTATATCCACCCACATGCAAAAACAAAATTGAAACCTTTTTCTTTTCTTGTGACAATAGCACCTCCTGAAGGAAGAAATGCATCTTGCTCTTGCATTGGAGAGTTCAGTTTGTAACCTAGGACTTGCTTGTCCTCAGTGCACAGAAATTAGATTAATCTGATACCAGACATATTTTTTAGAAATGATTTGAAAAATATTTGAACACCTTGTCTTAAAATATTTTATTCATCATGTTAAAATAAAATGTTCCATAATCAATTTTTTTTCTTTTCTTTTTTCAATTTTTCCAATTTTTTGGAAAAAAACAAAAAAGGCTTCAGGAAAAAAAATGAAAGAAAATAAAACCAAAACGGTTTCCCCCTGAATTTTTCCAGGTTTTTTCTGGGCCTTCACATCTCTAGGTAGATGGTGTTCTGCAGTTTAAGACCTAGCCAAGTTCTTGAGAACTGCAAGGGTATCTTCATATAATTCCTGCTGTTCCAAGCAACACTGTAGTCTGGACTGGAGCTGGTGTTATTTGCTCAATGCCCAGAATGTCTAGGTGTTTCTTGAGGCTTCTAGGCACTGCTTCAAGGGCTCCAAAGACAACTGGCACAGTGGTCACCTTCTTCTCCCAGAAGCGCTCTAATTCATAGATCTTGATATTTGATTATCTTCTCCTGTTCTTTCTTTTCTATTCTGCTGTCTCCTGGGATTGCAATGTCAATGATCCAAACCCTATTTCTTATTTTTTTCTACAACTGTGATATCAGGGGTATTATGCTCCAGGTGGTTTACCTGTTTATAATCAGAAGTCCCAAAGAATCTTTGTTTCATCATTCTCTATGATCTTGTCTGGTTTGTGCTCCCATTAATAACATCATCATCATCATCATCATCATTATGCCATCAAGTTGCAGCTGACTTATGGTGACCCTTTAGGTTTTTCATGGCATGAGATGTTCAGAAGCGGTTTGCCATTGCTTGGCTCGTGCGTCATGACCCTGGACTTTCTTGATGGTCCCCTATCCAAATACTGTACAAGGCTGACCCTGCTTTGCTTCCCAAATCTGACAAGATTGGGTTAGCCTAGGCTACCTAAATCAGGGCAATTAATTATTTAGCATATACTAGGATTTTTAATCCCTAGTTGGGGGCAAGGGATCCCCCAGTTTGGAGCCCCTCCCCCACTTCAGGGCTGTCAGAAAGCAGGGGGGGATAGCTGCTGGGTGCTCCATTATACCTTTTGGAGCTTGGTCCCCATATGATATAAGGGGAATCAATCTGTGGGTATCTGTGACTTAGGGTGGGCTGTTTTTCAAGTTAGAGGCACCAAATTGTCAGCATAGCTGCTGGTGCCTCTCCTCAAACCCCCTCCCCCCGTTTCAAAAAGATTGGACCAGGGGGTCCAATTCTATGAGCCCCAAAAGAAGATGCCCCCATCCACCATCATTTCCAATGGAGGGAAAGCATTTAAAAGGAATGTGATCCCTTTAAATGCGAGGCCAGCTCACTCGGAAGTTGCTTCCGAGTTTCCTCTCCCAGAGCCTCCCGTTAAGACCCCTGCCTGTTTGTCGGCCTCACCTGGCAACCCTAGCCTGTACAAATTTCTTTGACTTTTCTTAACCATTTGACCATACCATTTCCAGCCAAGTACCCTGTAGATTAAAGTAGCAGTGACATAACTGAGGTTCTCATGAGACAAACTGAGTCTTACCTGATGCATTAACTCTACAATTTATTACAGTGTACAATTATTCTTTCTACACCATGCCATCAATAGCAGGAGTAACAAAAGACCGTATGTCATTTTGTCCGCCAAGACAAAGTACCCCACTGGTTCTAACCACAAAAGCAAACAGTAGACAAGCAATCCCTACCTTGGAAATCTTTTTTCTTAGTTCTACAGGATGCTGTTAATGTGCCTGCCCTGTCATGGGGAACAATCTGATGAGCAATACTGTTTAATGGATTGGGGTAACTTTATGAAGCAGCAGGTGCTGAGTCTCATTTGGTCATCAGCAAGCCCCCACCCAAGTTGAGGAAAGGACCCGGATCTTGGATGGAGAACAAGATCAGTTTAAGCACTGGGAATGCTTAGGCTACCTCTGCAAAGAGAGCAGCTGTCCAAGGAACTTCCTTAACCTCGGATCATTTTCACAGAGGTTTACTTGCAACCACAAAGTCCTACAACAGAACCACACACAGCATCAGAGACTCCCCCATTTTCTTTTCCAAGATCACAGGATCAGAAAGGCAAAGAATTCTACTGGAAATAAATATATTTTGACTAAAACTGAAGTGCCCTTGTGAAGCAGGCTGCCGTGATGGAAATCTGTGAATCTGGGATCTTGAGTCTCTAAATATTCTTGGCCTAAGTGGAGACTAATTTCTAGCTTTTTAAGCATCTGCTTCCAGGACTTGAATATGCTGGCCCAAAGACCTCAGGATACTTCAGTAGAATTCGTTTATAATAACCTTGCCTATTTTGGGTAACAAGAATAAAAATTAAAATCAAACTGAGTGCTGTGTTACTCTCATTAGTAGCCATATGTAGTTGGAATTAAAATCTGATAATATTCATGCTATTGTTTTGTAATTACATACCTTTTGATTGAGTGAAAATTTGAGGAGTATTATGACATCACAGCAAACAGCAGAAGTGTACAGTGCTGTCCTAAGAAGAGTTGTGTGTGTGTAAAGTGCCATTGAGTTGTGGCTGACTTATGGTGACCTCGTAGGGTTTTCAAGGTAAGAGACATTCAGAGGTAGTTTGCCATTGCCTGCCTCTGCATAGCGACCCTGGACTTCTTTGGTGGTCTCCCATCCAAGCACTAACCAGGACTGACCCCTGCTTAGCTTCTGAGATCTGACAAGATTGGGCTAGCCTAAGATATCCAGGTCAGGACAAGCAGACTTTGTAAATCCGGTTGACTTCAGCTCAGCTTAGGACGGCACTGTTAGAGAGCAATCCTAAGCAGATATACGCAGAAGTAGGACTGTGATTATTGGAGTGTGGTTAAAAGAAGGATTCTGATTATAGGACTCTGTTTAGCACAAACCACACTTTGGTGTGATGCCTGAACTGACCCACAAATTCTCACAGTGCTAGCAGAAAACATGGTTTGTAACACGGTCAGTTGTCACACACATCACACAGAGAAGCATCACAGTGACACTTTTTAATGAGGTTATCATGTGATGGTTGTTTTGCAGGAAGTTGGCCTATAAAGCAGAGCTCAAAATAAATGTGACCATTTTAAGAAGCTAAATATAACTACAATTAATCACAGCTTTTTTAATATGCAAAAATAATTCCCGTTTGATTTTTTGCAGCAATAGATGAAGACAGTGAGGAAGAGAGGCCTCTATACTAGAAACAGATTTGCCCACAGAGCCTCCCCCTCAAAAAAAACCCACACATCAAACAATTATCTCAATTAGGCCTCTATCAGGACCATTTGAAACAGAGTTATACCCTTCTAAGCCCAGTCTTTAACTCTGTTTAGGATTTCACTGCAGGATATAAAGCAAGGATCTTTTTTCAGCATTCACGTATACATTTCTGACTACAACTTTTGTTTGCTACTGTTCAGAATTGGTTAGGGCTCATATACACCTGGTATACAGAAATGCTGGACGAAAAAGCTTGACATAAAATATGTACCCTCATTTCAGCTGCAGGAAAATAGTTCCATTACGTGGCTGCTTAATTCAAGTCTAAACTTTATTTTCTGTGCTGTCTCAGTGCAGTGTACATCTCCCCTGATTTGCAGTATCCAAAAAAGCAAACTCTAGTGCATTCTCTGCTGAGGCAAATCCCACCCCACCAGGGATCTATTCTTGATGCCGGTATACCTAGCTGAGACTTCATTTTATTAATGTTTTATTGCCTTTCATGCATTTTGAGGGAGGGAGATGTCATCAGTTCAAAAGAGCTTGCATTTATTTTACAGATTTCAACTCCTGTAAGCTGTTTTTCCATGCCAAAAATATAACAAACCCACAAAGTACACATACATTATAACAAACATATTTAAAGACTTCAATGCCACAGTATTCAACAACAAATTTGAAGAATAAACCATCCAACAATTAAAACGACTACAGCCTTCAGCAAGGACCACCACCAGAATCAAGTAGCATCAGCTTCTTCCATACTATCCAGTCCGCCAGCTAAGATCTTCTGTAGAAGCCTTGCTCTCTGTATGCAACCCTCCCTAAGTAAAGTGGGTAGTGACCGGAGACAACGCCTTTTAAGTGGTGGCCCCTCACCTTTGGAATGCACTCTCCCTTGAGGGTCACGTGGTACCTACTTCCCTTTAAGCACCAGGTTAAAACATTTATTTACCTTTAAAGGTAAAGGTAAAGGTTCTCTTGCTCGAAAGCCAGTCGAATCCAACTCTAGGGTTGCGGTGCTCATCTCCATTTCCAAGCCGAAGAGCCGGCGCTGTCTGAAGACGTTTCTGTGGTCATGTGGCCGGCATGACTAAACACAAAGGCGCACAGAACACTGTTATCTTCCTGCTGAAGTGGTACCTATTTATCTACTTGCAATTTCTTGCTTTCAAACTGCTAGGTTGGCAGAAGCTGGAACTAGAGACGGGAACTCACTCCGTCATGTAGCACTCGGGTCTCAAACTGATGAATTACTGACCTTCCAGCCTGCAGTTCAGTGTCTTAACCACTTGAGCCACTGCAGCTCCTTATTTACCTTTACCCAGGCTTTTAATGAAATGATTCCATCCTGTTTAACAGTTTTATGGCCTGCTCCCGCCAACTATTTTACCAATACTGTTTTAGACTGCTGTTTGTTTTACGTTCTTTATGCTTTTGTGCCATGGCTTGCTTGTACTGGTATATTCTTAGCATTTTATTTTCTTGGCTGCTTTACTTATGTTTTAAATGGTATGATTTGCTTTTATTGCCTTGTTTTTATTCCTTGCTTCATTTTTTATTGTTTTGTGAGCTGCCTCAGGCAGGTCCAGAGAGGCAACAAATACAAATTTTCTACATAAAAGAATATATATATATATGTATGTATGTATGTATACACACACACACACACACACACATATATATATAAATGTGAGGACATTAACAGTCATAGAGGGTGTCAAACACTAGCTAGTATGCAGAACACTCTCTAACCTCAACAGGGAGATGGTACCATAATGCTAATTTTGTAAAGTAAGCATTTCATATACATAGGCAGTGTGGGTTTCACACAACACAAATATACACTGATGCTAGGGTGGCACTAGAGCCAATCAACTTTAAGGGAAACACAAACACACACACACACACACACACACACACACACACACACACACACACACACACAAATCGTGTTGGATCCAACCACCTTTTTCACTCAGTCTCATCTAATTTTTATTCTTATTGCAGTCCCTGTCCCACCTGAAGATTCAAGACAACAGTGGGGGTTCAAGTAGCAGCAAAAACTGAACCATGAGGTAAGGGAGAAATAAATAACCATCCTTCCCTGCCTTCCCTGTCTTGAGCTTAATTTGAAACTGGACCGGGGCAAATCAGTTGACGGTTCTAATAGCCATGGATGAGTCTTGTCCATGTAGGTCCCTTTATTTATTGGATTTATACCCTGCCCTCCCCATGAAAGCAGGCTTAGGGCAGCTTATATAAAAGTGTTAAAACATTTTAAAAACACATAAAATCTAAAGTGCAATACATACATATTTTCCTAAGCGACGGCAGTCATAATCCAATGTTTTCTTTACGGAAGTCAGTTAATACAGACTTAGACGATGCAGACAATCCCAGGGAGGCTCCAAGTTATATTAGGATTTTGTGGTCAAATGCCTGGTAGAAGAGCTCCATCTTCATCTGGGAAAAGTGGTACTATATACACGAGATCCCCTGCATCCTCTCCACTGCCCCTTAAATGAGCCCTTCTCAATCCCATTTTACTCAATAGGGGTGACAAAAGGAAGGATTCAATCTCTCTACCCTTTCAATTGAGGATGAAATGTAAAATCTCAAATCTCATTGAGAGAGGCATACTATAAATGGAGAAAATAAATAAGTAAGAAAAGAAATATATCTAATTTGGATTAGAGAGTACAAAAAACTCGGTGTGGCAGTTACTCAAGAGTCAGTTCATGTGGAAAAGGGTGTGACCTTGTGCATACTGTATTTGTGACAACAAGGTTTCCCATACATATCAGTTACTACTAGACCTGAGGCTCCCCCTCTCCCATGACTCTAAGGTGTCTCAGTGCCAATCTAGGGCTCTTTCCTCCTCCTCGTTTTCCACCTCTTCCCTCAAACTCTCCCAGGAGAAGCACTCTGGGTTCCCTATTCAGCAGCAGCTGCAGCAAGTTCCTCCTTGGGCCAGTATGTTGCTCAGGCAAGCTTGAGGCTTCTGGGTCTGATCCCGGAGTAGCAACTCGCGAGGGTGGGGAGGAGGGGGGGCACCCATGGGGGCGGTCATCCATACTCACAGCAAATTAGGCCGATTCCGATGGAAGATGGCACAAAAGGCCAGGCTGTCCCAAAAGGAGTTGCTGAAATCTTGGATCTCCATGCCCAGGTAGCCCTCGCATTGGCAGCGGCACCAGGCCTGTGAGGTGCTTTGGGACCCAACATCGAAGGGAATCCGGGCTCAGGGAGCTAGTGGCTGGGAGAATGGCATGGATGAGGCAGAGAGGCAGGCAGACTCGGGTGTCTGTCCAACCAAGCTGGGCGCACCTCTGATCTGGGTGGCTCTCCAGGGGGATTTAGGTGGGTCTGCTGTGTGCTCCCGGCAGGGCTCCTTACCCCGGCTGGTGTCACGGTGCCTGGGGCTGCCCTGCTCGTGGCTGTCTCCATTGGGCGGGCTGTTGCCAGGCCTGGAACGCTGGTTCCCATGGCTGGAGGAGTGGGACGTGAGCAGGATGGGGCTGGCGGCACTGGGTGTGGAGCTGCTCCCACTCGGTCACCTGCAGACGCTGCTGACCAACAACAACTGGCTGGCTGCGGGGGGGCTCACTGCCCAAGGGCCTGGCCGCCTCCCCGTTTGGCCGCTTGATCTGCCTCCTCAACTTCAGCAGCAACTACTTAACTCGCCTGCCTGACGCCCTCCTTGCCCTGCAGGGCCTCAGCCTGGGCAGCAACTGCCTCCACAACCTTACCTCTTTTTCTACTAGTACACAGATAAAGCCTAGAGCTACACCAGATGGGCTGTGGGTGACCTGGGAGGGGAGGGGCGGGCCTGTTTACTGCCGGAGCGTTGCTCTGGCCTGCTCTGGCCCAAAATGAGGTCTGCCCTTTCCAATTTTGAAAGCAAATAAATGCTTCCTCCTGTGCTCAGCCCCACCATCTGCAGCTCTTCTCCCTTCTCCCAATGCTGCAGGAATCCCCAGAGGTTGGTGCAGAGTGCTGGAGCCAGGGGCTTGCTGCAAACCTGCATTTGACTGATCTCCAGAGCAAAGTTTGAATCCAGTGGCACCCTGAAGACCAACAAAATGTAATTCTAGATATAAACTTTCATGGGCATGCACACTGAAGTGACCTCCAGTTTCTCTGCTGGAGATGCATTCAGGATTTTTTTCTTCCCTTTCCCCCCAACCCCTTTCAATCCCAAAGCTGCTTCCCCTTTAACACCGGCTGATTACTCACCCTGCTAATGCCCTACTGCCTCTTGGGAGTCCGAAACTGGGAGATGTAATTCTAATTCCCTTTGCTATGGTTGCAGTAAGGACAGCTGAGAACTACAACTCCCAAGGTGCAACATGTCAAAAGTCAGCCGTCGGCAACTCAGTTTGCCATACACACACACACACACACACACACACACACACACACACATATATATATCGGATTCACTCTATACCAGTTCCATTGGTTTCTGAGAAGAATAAGACATGGATGCATTTCTCCTAGCAACACCAGACCAAATTTGATTACACGGGGAAAGAAAGTAAACATTTCAAGTGGCCATAGGTGCCTGAAGACCTTGTGTCTATCTTTGCTGGAGAGACAAATCCTATTTTCTGCCAAGGTACAGAACAATTTACTATAAAAATAATTTCCACAGAAATCAGCAACAGACAGTATCAGTGCAGTGAAGGCACAAAGCGGTCCCCTTTGCACCCATGACTGCATAGGAGTGCGTCACCTGCATTAAAATCAAAATAAATATCACATTAAGAATTGCTCCCTTTTTTGATGCCTGACCCAGGTCTTTCACTTGACAGGCTATCAGGAGCAGAACTGCGGAAGAACGAATATTCTTATAAATAGAGTGATGGCCACATTATCACCATTACCATCACAGCTTACCAAGAGACTGGCTTTCAGCCCCAGTGAGACAGTGTCATGGTTTGGCTATTCAGTGGCTGAAACAGCAATTTCCAGATATGAAATCATCAGTCTGGCATGTTAACAAAACATGCAAAGGGCAGTGGATGCAGCTAAATGTTGTAAGCAAGGAACTCACAGTGTCTTTTTTGTGAATCTAAAATGCTATTAAGGAACAGTGCTCACACTTCGGTGCTTCCAGTTTTTTGCAAACACTTATGTTCATTCATCATATTGTGCTAATATATGGATTGCAAATAGTTCCATTTTCTTAAGGGTAAGCAGGATGTTTTTACCCGCAAGTAAAGCTTTAAGCTAAATGAATCCTCTTTTATAGATAAGCATATTACTTTGTCTTAGTATTCACAGTATACCTCATTCTCCCCCCTCCTCCGCCCCACTCTATTCTTCCTAGTATTAATGTTTAATTCATCCTTCCCTTTGTTTGTATTCTTTGTTTTATTGCTTCCCCCACTCTTCTCAATTAGATGTTGGTTAGGAGATTCTAGGCAAGATAGTAGAGATAAATTCATTCATTCCTACAGATGAAGATTTCATAAAAATTCTTTCAAGAACATTAAGTACGTCAAGGACATGACAAATTATCTCAAAAAAATATGAGTAGGTATTTTGTATTCATATAAGTTGGTGAATCATTTGTCAGATGTAACAGAAATACAACAGATCAGAATGCAAATCTGGTTCTATCCAAAATGTCTATATTAGCAGTATTTGAATCATAAAAGCGCTTAAGAACTCCAGTGATGGGTATGAACACAATTGTATTAGCCACTTGACAAGCACCTAACAAAGAGAATTAAAGAAAGAACATCCTTAAGTAAAGACAGAAGTTAAAGAGCCCTTCCAGATTATATTTGGTTTTGTTAAACAAGGACTGGCAGAATTAAAGTATGTTATTATAGGAAAGATGGAATGCAGCACCTGGTGAGGCAATTTAGTTGGCTCTCGCAAGCTAAGCAGAACTGAACCAGGTGTAACTTGGTAAAAAAAAAGAAAAAGAGAAGAGATGTCACCAATGGGGCAGCACACCACTCAATTACCTCCAAGGCTGTCATAAAGTAGACCTTGTATAGCACAGCAGCTATAGAAAAACCACATTTCTATTGTAAGTTTATTGAAATAACACTCATATAAAACAACAAAAAAAGGGGAAAGGCAGAAGGGAAACCGTTCAAGAGAAAGGTCATTTATTGCAGAGGTATTACAATGCAGACATTCCAAAAATGCAAGCATATTCTCCATCTCATGTAAGACTTAAAGTTCAAAAGGATGCATGCTTTGATGATGGCTAAATCGCTGTAGACTGACAAAGGAGATAAAAGATAGATCTCTTACTGGTAAAGCTTCTTGATTCACAAGAAGAATGGCTACTTTGGTGTGATGTATTAACTTTTCCATAGGTGCACTGTCTCCAATGTGGTGGTACCAGTAGTCTATAAATGAAGGATCAGAAGCTTTCCGTTGTTGACCAATTTTCATTTGGATGGCAATAAGAAGTTATGGCACACATTTTTTTTCCCAGTAAGCATGTCTGTTAGCCTTTCAAGAAAAATACCTAGGAAAGGCATTTTTGGACCTGGATTGCTTTTTGACCCATGATTTTACCACATTTTCTGACAGATCTGATGGCAGAATCTGGTTATGAATGCAAAGGTCCACCACATATGATACAGTGACATAAACTTCCCAACACTGCGGCAATGACACTGAAAATATATATATATATATATTATAAGAGGAGTAAGATGCCAGTGATGTATGAGCTTTATGGTAACTTCTGTGGCTTTCTAAAAGATAGTTTAATGGATCCATCCCAGTTCTTCCACTCATGCAAGAAGAAGGAGCAATCTCACCTAATACCATGCCTTACCGCAGCTCTGGTCTATATGGTCCATATGTCCCTCAAAGACCCTTGCGCTCGGCAGACCAACACTTGCTAGTTGTCCCCGACCCAAAGGACATCCACTTTGCCTTGACCAGGGCCAGGGCTTTTTCTGTCCCAGCCCTGGCCTGGTGGAACATGATCCCATCTGAGATCAGGGTCCCGAGAGACCTCCTGCAGTTTCACAGAGTTGAGGTCGCAGGCACCCAATCATTCAGCCTCCCTTACTGAACCCCTCCCTGCAACTGGATTTGGAACATCTTTAAGGAGATCTATCATCGTTCCTGTTTCTAGGGTGTGATTGTTTTAACAATTCAGTACAGCTGGAACCTTGTATATTTCTAGTACTGTACTACCTGCTGTTTTAACTGTTTTAACTATTTATTGTTAAATTTGTTGTCGAAGGCTTTCACGGCCAGAGTTCATTAGTTGCTGTAGATTTTCTGAGTTGTGGGGCCATGGTCTTGGCATTGTAGGACCTGATGTTTCGCCAGTTAGAACAGATAAAAGGAAGTACTTCTTCACCCAAAGAGTGATTAACATATGGAATTCACTGCCACAGGAGGTGGTGGCAGCTACAAGCATGGACAGTTTCAAGAAGGAATTAGATAAACATATGGAGCAGAAGTCCATCAGTGGCTATTAGCCACAGGGTATAGATGGGAACTCTCAGTCTGGGGCAGGTGATGCACTGTTATTGGTGCTGGAGGTGGCAGCAGTGGGAGGGCTTCTGGCCCCACTGCTGGATCTCCTGATGGCACCTGGTATTTTTGGCCGCTGTGTGACAGAGTGTTGGACTAGATGGGCCATTGGCCTGATTCAACATTGGCTTCTCTTATGTTCTTATGTTTATGTTCAGTAGCTGTGACTGGCATCCTCAGAGGTATAACATAGAAAGATGGAGTACTCTCTGTTGTCAAGGTAAGCAGAAAAATGGTAGGTAGGTAATTTATATCTACCCTGGAAGGAGGGGTAGGGCTGAGTCATTATCTTGTAGTAGTTCTCCAGGCTATGAACATGCTAATGGAGGAGCTTTCCTGAACCTCCTCTACTGGCGAAACGTCAGGTCCTACAATGTCAAGACCACAGCCACACAACTCAGAAAATCTACAACAACCATTGTTAAATTGTTTTGATTATTTGTATTTCATTGTTGTCACCCGCCTTGAGCCTGCTTGCAGGGAGGGTGGGACACAAATAGAAATAAAGAAAGAACATGAATAAGTAAATATAGTTTGTTGCTGTTGCTGTTAGTGTTCTCCTGGGTCTCACATCCCCCAAACAGTATTTGGCAGTCAAAAGGTTGGTAAGATCCAATGCAACAAGTGGTTTCTATCAAACGGAAGACCAACGTCCTAACTTTGTTCAAGAGCTTACTGATACTAAAGTTATTGTGTCATTTGGTAAGCATAACACTTCCCTCACCACTAAGGAATCACACCCAGCACCCAATGATCTGAAATCAGACAGGAAGGGCAGCAAGTCTGAGGCAGGCCTGCCCCCATTGCTCTCTTCCTGGCATTGCTCAACTCGGTGGTGGGAGAAAAATGGAGGGGGGGGGGAATGCAGCCATCGGCAGCAGTGGGGCTGCAGTAGCATCACTTCTGGGGTGACACAAAGTGCTGCCATTATGATACCACAGATATTCTAGCATTTGGCAAAACTGAATACTAGAGCATCCCTAGTGCAATGATGATCTCACGTCTAGCCACCCCATAAGTGATGTCATTGTGGCACCAACAACACTGCTACGTCACCAGCTAAAACCCACACTGCTAAAACCCACACTGGTTGCCAGCATGTGTGCAATTTCCAGCATCTTGTTCAGAAAGGTAATGCTGAACGTAAAATGTAATGCTGAAGGTAAAATGGGAATCTAGAGAGGAGTATTTTTGCATTTCTGAATGGGGCTTTGGGAGGAACGTGATTTACTTAGGCCACTGTGACAGAAATATTAATTACTATATTGAATAAATATTTATAAATCTTTGTTTTCTTTGGGTTTAATTCATCTCATATGTAGTCCTGGGCCATTTGGGCAGGCTTCTGAGCAGATAAACATTCCAGTGTATATAAATGGCTGTAAGACCAATCCTTGGAATGTGTTATAAGTAGACAGATGCTACTGTGGTAGTGCAAGAATGGGGTAAATATTTTCAAAGTACCTAGGGTAGCAAGACGAAGCCTGGAAATTAGGAGGGTTGGGAGATGGGAATATGGGTAGGCATGTGACATCAGCGACAGTGCCAGCAGCACTATATTACTTGTGGGTACAACCCAAAAGTGACAATGGGTGTCTCTAGGAATTGCAGGAAATTCTATGGCAAAATCATAGAGCACCTGGAAGTGACATACTGGTGCAGAAGCCGGTGGCAATTTTTTCCTCCCACACCAGTGGGTAATGGTGGTGATCAGTGGCAGAGTAATCCTAAGAGTATCCACCAGTATGTCATAGGCATATTTATGAAAGGAGATAGGGGAGGGAAATGGACATGAAAGGAGCATGAGAGAACGTTCAGCTCTGCGCAAGAGGGAAGTTCTCTCCACAACTGAATCCCTTTGCCCTGCAACATCTCAAAAAGCTGCTCTACAGGTTACTTTCCAATCAATGGAAGCTATAATATGCCCCAATCTATATCCCCAGCTCCTATAAACCCAGATCTTTACTGAGCAGAGTGTTCACATCACAGTTTGTCCGCACCAGTTAATGGCAGAGTAACCAATGTATTTCTATAGGACTGAAGGAAGGGAAAGAGGCTGTTGGCAGCTGCAGAGAACCACCATTCCAGAGGTGACTGTGCATATTACCTTCAAAATGCCAATCCCATACTTGTAAACATGCTCTGTTTTTTCTTTCTTTCTGGGCATAAATTCTTACCATATGGCTGTGTGGAAGGGGTCTTCTTGCAGAAATACAAAATAAGGCAGAGAAGCAGTAAAATTTCCCCCTTTTTTGTTAGAGCTGTAGGCAATGCTTTAGGCAAATCTCTTGAACTGGGATAGAATGTCCACTGCATATGTCTGGGATGCTACCTTTATATAAGGTATTACTGAGACCAATTACTGAGAAGATTAAATAATGCTAGGAAAAGAGGAAGACCCAACATGAGATAGATTGACTCAATCAAAGAAGCCATAGCCCTCACTTTGCAAGACTTGAGCAAGGTTGTTAACGATGGAACATTCTGGAGTTCATTAATTTATAGGGTTGCCGTAAGTTGGAAGTGACACACACACACACACACACACACACACACACACACACACACACACACAAACAAAGATAAGCCAAAAGGAAGAACGGCAGACTGCTTAGGTGAGTCTTCAACAGGTTTACCTGGAAACTATGGAAAATATATGTTTTATGGGTCTTACATTTTATAGAGATTCTTATACCTCCTAATTTCTGGGTTTGTTTATATTCGTGTGTTAAACTGTGGATACCAATTCTGTCCAAGAAAGAATGAACTTTAGACTTCATTGTCAGATGTGTCTGTGGAATGCTGCCACATTATTTATTTATATCTTTGGTGTTCTGCCTTTGAAGCCATCCTCAATAACTAAAATACATATCTGGCCACATACTTAGAATTTTGATTTCCAAATGCAATACTTCTGTCTTAAAGTAAACTAATGCTTTACAGATGCTACCTCTGTTTAGGGGGGGCTAATGCTTTTCGATTTCTTTCCTTTTCCACAGATTGTTACTACCCATTCCTTCGTTACTATTTCCTAGTTTCAGCTGAACTTCCCTTTCTGCTTTCTGTTAGCACTCGTCTCACTAATGAGGTTCCCTACTAACACCATTTTTATGGTGTCCTGATACAACCAAAGGAAGGTCAAGGGTGGAATTTATTTTAAAAACATATTAAAATACTCCTTTAGCAATGGTCTAAACTTTCTAAAAATACTAGATGTTTATCCTCCAAGTAGGAGAAGTTGGCTGCCCCTCAGTGCTACCATAGAGGCACATGGTGCATCTAAAGTAGAATCAGTGGTCACTTGAGAACAATAGGGCGAAGTTAGAATAAAGTCAACATGTGAATGCTTATTGTAATATTGGAACTAGCTTCATACTTCTATATATATGTCTTTATATGCTGAAAATATCTAAATGTTGCATGTGCTATAGAAATAGAATAATTACCTCTATATAATTTTGGCTCAAACACAATATCCTAAAAAAACCCCTTTTCTTAAAACAGCGGACTTCAGTAAAAAAAAATTTCAATACAGAAGAGACAAGGATACTAGTTGCTTCTCTGAAGATAAGCAAAGAAAAATGCCCCTCAGGATAACTACAGGGCCTAAAGCAAAGAACTTCATTTTTGTCATAATTATTTCCACCCTTGCTAGACTTTGATGAAACTGGAACTGAAATCTGATCTCTAAACCAGTGTTGTTGCTGTTTTTTAAAGGTAACCTGTCATCTTGGTTTCCATGATGCATCTCCCACAAGAAAACCTCAATTTTTCCACCTGATGATATGTCATGTTCTCTATAAGTTTCCCCAAACTTTTCAGCATCAAAAGAAAAGGAAATTCATGTTTACATGGTAGAATTTTGCAGGAGTTACAAATTAATACACAGAAATTGATTTGTTAGGTGCAGACATAAAGCCAAAGCATGGTTTGGCATGATCTGATTGAGTTTTAAAGGAGCATTTGGCTCAATCATGTGATCACTGCCTGCCCACCAACCTCCACATGCCATGATTACTTCTGCTTTTATGGGAATTTCCCCTCTTTCCTTTAACTGACTCTCAGCTGGTCTCATCATTTTATTCAGTTTGGTATCATGGTTAAAAGTGCAGACTTTAGGTTCCAGTTTTGGTGAATCGAACGGCAGACATGTCCCTTCGGAGCTCCGAGGGACATGACCGTGCTGTGGTGGTAGGGAGAGGCAGGGCTGGCTGGAGGTGTTTCTGTGCCCCAGGCAAGGCACGGATGCCAACCTCCTGGTGGGGCCTGGAGACCTGCCATGCTGCCCCCGCCTCCTCTCCCCCGCAAGGGGGGAGAGCGGGTAAGCTGCAGGCCAGGGAAGGGGCAGGGGTTTAACCCCCCACCCCTTCCGTCCCAGCGCCGGCTTGCCTGTGCACCCCGCAGCTGTGGGGCCCGCCAGCAGACCAGTGAAGGGGTGGGGGTTTAAACTCCCACCCCTTCCGTCCTAGCGCCGGCTTGCCTGCACGCCCCGCAGCTGTGGGGCCCGCCAGCAAACCAGTGAAGGGGTGGGGGTTTAAACTCCCACCCCTTCTGTCCCAGTGCTGGCTTGCCTGTGCACCCCAAAGCTGCGGGGCACACTAGCAAGCCAGGGAAGGGGTGGGAGTTTAAACCCCCACCCCTTCCATCCCAGCGCCAGCTTGCCTGCATGCCCTGCAGCTGCGGGGTGCACCGGCAAGCCAGGGAAGGGGTGGAGTTTTTGGCGGGGGTGGGGGGCTTTTGGCACCCTAAGGGCTGGCATGCTTTAGGCGAACATCTAGTTCGCCTAGTGAGCGAGCCGGCCCTGGGGAGAGGTCTCGGTTGATCTGGACCTCCCAGAGCCCTTGAAGGGGCTCCCAGCCATGGGGCACAAGGAGTGCCTCTCCCACGGCTGACTGCCAAGGGATCGAGGCTCTTCTTTGTCCTGAAGGTCCCGCTGCCACAGACCAGCAATGGCACTTGAAACGCATACCAGGACAAGCAGGCAGACGGTCAAGCATTTTTTCCTTACCTGGCGGATGACTCCAGATGAACTGTGAGTCCTGATGAGTCGAAAAACAAGATAAATATCGAAGCGCTCATGACTACATCCCCTTAAACTAAACTAAAACAATAGCAAAGGAAGGGGACAGAAAGTAAAGCTTGAATTAACTAAGGCAGAATGCACTGAAGAAAACTCTGGTTGTTTTTTCAAGTCATAGAGACTTTTGGCAATTTTCTCTAAAAGTAAACAAAAGCATAAGGGCGGGGAAGAGAGTGCCACCGAAAGTGAAACTTACTCCAGGCAAAGCCAGTCCAGTTGCTACGGTCACGGGACTAGAAGCAGCTATAGACTTCCTAAATATGATAGCGGCTGCTTTGCACCCTCTGCTGGATTAGATGACTAGATTGAACAACAACTCTGAAACCCTTGAAGGACAGCTAAAAGAGACTAATATTAAGACAGAGCAAATTTCCAAATCATTAAAGAAAGTTGATGCCAAGACCAAAAAGTTTAATAAAGGATTAGAGACTGTGAAAAAGAAGACATCCTCTGTTGAGCATCAATTGTTACAGCTGCAGATGGAAAAGTCAACTTATGTATTGAGATTTCAAGGGGTCCCAGAGAAGAAAGGAGAAAATCTCAAAATAATTTTAAGCGAAGCATTAGAACCAGTAACAGATATAAAAACATATGCTCTACAAAGTGAGATGGATATGGCCTTTAGAACATATCCAAAATACATTAAGAAGAATAATCTGCCTGGAGAATAATCTCCAAAAGACATATAAAGAGACCAGATACTTAAAGCAACAAATGGGACTACCCTAAAAATCAAAGATAAAGAAATAAAAGTCATAAAGGACATTCCATTCGAGATAAGGGAGAAGAGGAGGCCGTACAAAAGCTTGATTATGTTCTTGCAGAAAAAATCCACACCCTATGGATGGATTATACCAGAAGGGATCATCTTTAAATACAACAACAATAAAGAAAGAATAGACTCTGTTACCAAAGCCAAAGCTTTTCTGGAGCAGTTTCAAAAACCACTGAGACCAGGAAAGGAAGAGGAAGCAGCAAAAGATGATGCTGAGACAAGAAGCAATGGAAGTTCTTAAACTACATCTTCTGGAGAAGAAGTTGAATCAGACCATGGGGTGGCTGCCCCAAAAATTCCCAAAGCCAGACGAGACTACGACTTAAGAAAGAAAAAAAGATAAACCTTAAACTATTTCTCTTTCACTTGAGCTGAATCAAATTTATTTTAGATATTGAGACACTTCTTCCTTAGCTAGAAACAATTCTTGTTTTCTTTTTTCTGAAAATTAACTAATTATTCCTTTTCATTGTAACTATTATAAGCAAAGAAGAAATTGTTATAAGCGTTTGTATAATCCATTGCCACTTGGGTTTTTAGTGGTTTTCTTTTCTTTCTCCGTTAGATATTAGATACCCTCCCCTATAATTTCTATGTAGTTTTTAGAATAAAAGCAATAAAAAATGATATATATAAAAAAGTGCAGACTCTAGTCTGGGAGAACCAGGTTTGATTTCCCACTTCTTCACAAGTAGCTGCTGGTGTGACCTTGAGTCAGTCATAAGTTCTTTCAGAGCTGTTCTCTCAAGGGCAGTTCTTGAGAGAGCTCTCTCAGGTTGAGTTCAGACTGGCAATTTGCCCCGGCAGAGCCCCATTTCAGAGACACTTTAAAACAGCATTAAAGGGGGCGTTCACACAGGCACATCCCCAGCCTTAGGCAACCCGCGCTGTTCTGCTTTCTCTTCGGGTTAAAAAGATACCTCATGAAAGCGGTAGCAAATCCCCAAAGAGTGCCTGTGTCCCGTGTTTGTCCACTTCCTGGAAGTATGAACGCTCCGCCGATAAGCTGGGAGCAACCCGCGTTGGGCAGAAGGCAGCAGCAGTATGATTGGCCATGCTCTGCTCTACTGCCCAATGTGGCGCCGGCGCCGCGGGGTCCTCTCCCAATCGGCAAAATGCGTTTATACAGCCATACACCCACAGCCGAACTAATGGGGAAACGCCGCATACAAGCGCGCCTTCGGGGCAGCAGTCTGAACGCTCCGGTGCGCCTCCTCCTGGTACACTCCGGCAGCAGCCCGGGCTGTGTGACTGGCTCCCGGAGCAAATTGCCAGTCTGAACTCAGCCTCAGTCCCACCTACCTGATAGGGTGTCTCTTGTGGGAGGGGAAGGAAAAGGGATTGTAAGCCGCTCTCAGACTCATTTGGGTAGTGAAGGGCGGGGCATAAATCCAATCTCTTCTATCCCTTCTGGAGCATATTAGCCCTCATCAGGCTGGTGGTTCTTTCAATTCATAGTTTTCTGCATACCTGTGGGAGGTGAGATTCCCCAAGTATGTAGGGACCTCTGCTTTGTGGGTGGCTTCATTGTGCAGCTTTCATTACCCATACAAGGGCAAGCCAGTTTGCTATTAGATATAGTGATGGCAAACTTTAATTTGCCATGAAAAAAGCCAAGGAGCTCATACCACATAGAGGTGTGGATGAATTAGAGAAGTGAGCTCATCAAGTTGTGCTGAACCATGATTCCAGAGTTACATCTGAATCACACCAATTTGTACATGGAATACTTAAAAAACAAACAAACACCAGTAACAGTACAATTATACGTTTGGTTTTGTGCTGAAATATGTCCTTCATGCTACATTCTCTTCTGCTGGGAGAATGGCCCCTTCATCTCAGAAACAACTGTACCCGTAAGCTTTAGTTTACTGCCTTGCCCCAGCAGTCATAAAGGCAGTTAATACCAATCACACTTCATAATTATTTAGCGCCTGATGTCTAACACGTAACCTGGGACTCACCTTAAAAACAGTGGGTGTGGGGCAAAATGTCCCTACAGTATACTGCTGTGGCAGAAGGGACTTCATCATCCCCTCCCTTTCATCCTGCACACTTTTCACTAGCAGAAAAGGGTCGTGAGGGCAAATTATTCGTCGCACTGTTGGTTCTCAATGTCTGCCCAGGAGACATGTGAAACTGGCAGTGAGGCAAACAGTCCCACCCCGCGCTGGCCCATTTCTTCGAGACAAAACATGCAGCATGGAAGGGAAGGAATGATGAAGCCCCTCCTGCTGTCCCACCACACTCAGGAGAGAATTTGGCCTCCCCTCACTATTTTTAAGGTGAGTTAAACTTGTGTTTAGCCTCTTATCAAACCCAGGGATCCCCAACCTTTTTGAGCCTGTTGGCACCTTTGGTATTCTGACACAGTGCGCTGGACACAGCCATGAAGTGGCTTCCGTGGGAGGTCGAGCCCGCCATACAATGGCTGCTGAAGCTCACCTTCCATCACACAGTGAAGAGCCTTATGCTGTGGTGCCAAAGCAACCTTTTTAAAAAATATATGCACAGCTAACCAGATCCCCAATGGCCAATCAGAAGTCTTGCTGGACAAAATCCTGGCCCCGCCCACTTAAAAAATAACATTTGGCAGGCACCAGGAAAGGTGTTGGTTTGTACCATGGCAACCCCATGGGCACCATGTTAGGAACGCCTGGTCTAATCAAACCCTTAAATGTGAAATCCCACCCAGTCACATTTTTTAATCTGATCCCCACAACTGCTAATGAAAGTTACATAAATAATGCTCTCTCTATCCGTATGCTACATCAGAGCTATTAGTTAGTGCCTGAGGAATTCATTAAACACATTTCCAAAACAGACATATTTGTCTAGACGTGAATTAGTTTGCCTTAAGTTAAAATCTACTATGGAAAGATCTTCGGCACTAATAAAAGAAAGATAGAGCTCAGTTAGTTGGCCTGCCAAACTACAATAGCTTGACAAAAAAAACCAACCTCTCCTCCCCCAAAACAAAACAAAAATGTCAGCTATTGTAAGCACATCCCTCAAGGCAAGGCACAGAAGAAAGCACTCTGCAGATTAGAAGGAATCCCCCCCCTCCAAATATGTCCTTGGACAAATGTTTGACATTGACACCCTCTTCACTTTGGCGAGACTGATGACCTTAATGGGCTTCGGCCCAGGAGTACTGGCAATCATTCAAGTGTTCAAGCAGCTACTGCGCCTCTGGCTTATTTCATACTTCAGAGAGAACCTCTAAACCTTTAAATTATGCTTTAATTCTGCTAACTGGCAGCTAAATATAGGAAAATAAATTTGTAATGGCATGAGACTTATTTCCCTTTTTAAGAATACAGCGATTTGTTGTTTGTTTTTTTTGAATGGCTCATTGGAGTGAATGAGATCCAGAAGTACTAGTGCGGGAATCTATTAGCTAGCCCCTTCCCTAGTACATGTCGGAACCTAGCTCCATTGCTATTCTTGGCCTCCTTCTTTCCACTGGAAACCTTCAGCCCTCAGAACTAAACTGTCACAGAACAGTGAGTGTTCCACAGCATCCCACAGACAGAGAGCATGGTGTAGTGGTTAAGCACGGTGGACTCTAATCTGGAGAACCAGGTTTGAGTCTCCACTCCTCCACATAAGCCTGCTGGGTGACCTTGGGCCAGTCACAGTTCTCTCGGAACCCTCTCAGCTCCACCTGCCTCACAAGGGGCCTGTTGTGGGGGAGGGAAGGATAATTGAAAGCCACTTTGAAACTCCTTAAGGTAGAGAAAAGCAGGGTATAAAAATCAACTGTTCTTCTTCTTCATTTGAATGGCAAAACGAATTTAATTCCATTACCTTTCCCATACTTCTTGAACAATTAGTTATTCAATGAGCTGCTGACAGGTTAACTTCCCTTGTAGAACCCTGCATGTTAACTATGCCACAGATACATTTATCCTGACCTCATCTACAGAAAACTGTACATCTTCAACTGTCTCAGTTCTTGGACTCACCACACACACACAAACACTGCATTAAATGAGCTACAACAGAAACAAAACTAAACCACACATACAAAATTTTAAAACACACACACATAAGAACATAACATAAGAACATAAGAGAAGCCAATGTTGAATCAGGCCAATGGCCCATCTAGTCCAACACTCTGTCACACAGTGGCCAAAATATACCAGGTGCCATCAGGAGGTCCAGCAGTGGGGCCAGGACACTAGAAGCCCTCCCACTGCTGCCCCCTCCAGCAACAAGAATAGAGTGCATCACCTGCCCCAGACTGGGAGTTCCCATCTATACCCTGTGGCTAATAGCCACTGGTGGACTTCTGCTCCATATGTTTATCTAATTCCCTCTTGAAACTGTCCATGCTTGCAGCTGCCACCACCTCCTGTGGCAGTGAATTCCATATGTTAATCACTCTTTGGGTGAAGAAGTATTTCCTTTTATCTGTTCTAACCCGACTGCTCAGCAATTTCATAGAGTGCCCACGAGTTCTTGTATTGTGAGAAAGGGAGAAAAGTACTTCTTTCTCAACCTGCTCACACACACACACACACACACACAAACACACCAATATTTCCCCAAATCCCTCTGTCATCCACCTCATACAACACTGCACCCTTCAGGCAGAAATTGTCACATGTATTCAAATAATAAGAACAAATGTAGCTGGGGACAGAAGAAATTTATTTATTCAATAACAGATTTGGGGTGGGGGAAATCTCTCAGTGGCACTCTGTGTACTCAGGAAACTAAAATTCTGTGCCCAGAACTATGCAGATCAGCTAAATCTGCATACATCTGCTGACTCTGCAGAAGCTAATCTGCTTCCAAAAATACTGTTTTATAAGAATTTAGAGTTTCTTTGCAGAGGTTTTTTTTAGGTTGTGAGGGAAGTCATGAGAGAGACAAGATGTGTGATGTGATTTGGGCAAGTGGCAAGAAGAGTTATGTGAGCTGCAAAGAATATCTTAAGTGTGAAAAAGGAATAGCTGAGCAGAGTACTGAAAGCACACTTGCTGTACTTTTCAGCTTTAGAGCTGGACAGAGTAGTAAAAGCCTACAAAAGTTCTATCTATCCCACATCTAATTTCAGAACATTCTTTACCCAGGGGTGTCAAACACAAGGACCGGGGACTGGAACCGGCCCATCTAGGGCACTTACCTGGCCCACGAGCAATTGGTATGAGGGAGGGAAGGCAGGCGGCTGCTTGGGGGGGTGAGCAGGCAAGCAGACGCAGGTGGTGAGGGGTGAGTATGGTTGAAGCTGTCTAGAAACAGAAAGGAAATGGCTGGGGGTGGCGCTAGGAGTGTAATGTGAAGTAGTTTGGGGCAATGGAAGTGAAGGCAGAAAAAGAAGAGGCACGGTGTTCCCCCCCTCCTCCCACCACAGCTCAGCAAGGATTGGAGAAGCCAATACATGGGGGTGGAGCCAACTGGCCAGCGCTACCACCACTGCACCAAGCGATATTATGTTTTTTCAAATGGTTACTGTGAGGGGGGGGGGTTGGCGAGAGTGGGTGTGTAGAGAGGCAGTCTACAAAGGGAGAGGGCCCAGGAGGAGGAGGGCCAGCACGTGGGCTGGGAGGCAACTGTGCTGTCTTGTGCATGCCACTCTGAGGGGGAAGACCTCCCAGCCTCGGAATCGAGTGGAGAAGTGAAGGGGAAAAGGGGTGCTGATGTTGCTGCTGCACATCTGAACAGTTGCAAAGCTGGGAGGCAGAGTGAGTGTTGGAGCAGGTGGGGGGTGGAGACCTCCCTCCCAGTTCTCAGCCCATGAGGGGAAAAGGGTCACAGGAGGACAAAAAGCGCCCCCTGGAGATTTCGGAAACAGCCTCTTCATCAGGCCTTCCCTCATCCCCACTAATTCTGTGGGAAATGCAGAATGGATAAGAACCGAGGGTCAGAGGATCTAGAAGGGCCTAATTCAGATCCTCCCCTCCTGAGCCAGGACCCTGTCATCTGGGTCACCCGGGACCCGTCGCACAGCCTGGCCCACCTCACGGGGTTGGTGGTGGTGGTGGGGATGGGGTGGTAGAGAGGGGAGTCCAGTGTGCCTCCTTGAGATCCTCAGAGGCAGGATAGGGGAAGAGAGGAAACAAAGAGCAAGAGATGGATTGTAGCCATGCTCAGCTGCTGAGGCTGGGCGTATGGAGAGGTGCTGAAAAACTAACTTATTTACTTGCAAGGATGATAACTCATCTCTTAAAAGTGATATATATACAAAAAGCCAATTTGTATGGAAGTGTAAGATACCCCCCCTATGGTATCCATTGGAAAAAACTAATCTTGCACAGGATTAAATGCATTTATTGGAGGGTGTTGTTTTGTGGGTTTTTTTGGTTTCTCCAGTAAATCAATTGCTTTCACTGCTAGGAAGCAATTGCTTTTGTTTGTATTTTGAGTAAAAAATAAAATTGTTAATTGGGTTTGCCTGTGTCCTTTATAAAGTTTATATCTCCAGTACCTGATATTACATTTTATGCCATACATGGCCCAGCCAAGAAACATTTGTGTCAGATCCGGCCATCCTAACAAATGAGTTCGACGCCCCTGCTTTAGATGCTGCCCAAAGGCTTCTTCCTTTAATCAAGAGGACTAGAAACTTATCACAGGGTATGGAGACTCTCAGGATTAGAGTTGCCATCTTCAGATTGGGAAATTCCTGGCAATCTTGGGGGGGAAGAGCAGGGAGGGCTATTTTGGGGAGAGGAGGGACTTCAACAGGGTATAGTTCTATAGCATCCAACCCCAAAAGCAGTCATTTTCTTCAGGGGAACTGATCTCTAAGAAGATAAGTTGTTAATTCTAGGAGATCTCCATGCCCCACCTGCAAGTTTTCAATCCTACTCAGGATGCAAAATAGACTGTACAGTAGAAGTGCAGGAGCAAATAACCCTAGCTATGAATAATTCCAATATATTATGCTATGAATATCTTTCTACTATCTACAGTGTTATTTCAAGATGACAAAAAACACCCTTTCTGAATTATTTATTTGATAGGCAACAGCATTATCATATTCAAATACATTATTCAATCAAAGTGTTCAACCATCACTAATTAAAAGCATAAAGAAGAATTTTTGGAGTATGGACTGTGGTTTTGCCTCTGTTAGAACAGATGTTATCTGACTTGATAGTACATTAGAGCAGAAGTACTCCTTTCACTTCCCAGGGCTATTTTTGGGTGGGAACGCACAGGAACGTAGTTCCGGCTGGCTCCTGAGTTGGCCAAGCCCAGCAGGAACTCATTAGCATAACAGACCACACCCAACAGCAGAAACTCATTAGGACTGGCTACATTAGGGGTGTCTGGCCTAACATGCAAAGGAGTTCCTGCTACAAAAAAGCCCTGGGTTTTGACAACAAACAAGGTAAACAGAATAAGAAGCAAAAGGTGGGTGTGGCTGGATGACCACACTTCTGGTAACATGGAGGTGTGGCCTATTATGCTAATGAGTTTCTACTGTTGGGTGTGGCCTATTATGCTAATGAGTTCCTGCTGGGCTTTTTCTACAAAAAAAGCCCTGTCACTTCCTATACTCCTTCAGGTTCCTAGTCTCAGGCACATCAATGCAAGTTATCATAAAGGGGCCATTACTGGTATTGGTAATTAACAAAACATCACATAGGTGTGTCTTCATCATTTGCATAAAGCAAAACTGCTTAAATATGATGAAAGACCTGTTTGGTGGCGTTCGTATACTTGGGGAGCACAGACCATGGAATGGTAGAGGTTTGCAGGAGAGAAGTTATGGACAAGGTTCTTCCTCGTAGAATCATAGAATGTTAGAGTTGGAAGGGACCTTGCAGGTCATCTAGTCAAACCCCCGCACTCTGCAGGAATGTAGCCGAAAGATAGCCCTACAACATACCCAAAAGATGGTCATCCAGCCTCCGCTTAAAAACGTCCAGTGAAGGAACATCCACCACCTTCCAAGGAAGTCCGTTCCACTGCTCAACCACTCTTACAGTTAGGAGGTTTCTCCTGATATTTAGCCGGTAACAACTCCCTTGTAATTTCCACCCATTAGATCTAGTCTTGCAAGTTGGAGCAAGAGAGAATAGATCTGCTCCATCTTCTACATGACAGCCTCTATAATCCTCTATCATCATGTCTCCTTGGGAGGCCCACCCTTCCCCCCCATCCCCAAGCAAAAGGTTCATAAAAGCCCTTATATCCCACTCATTGCTGCCCCCACTGTAGTAACTTATTCCCTCCCCTATTGTCATTTTTCCTCAGAGAAACATTGATAGAAAGTCAGACAACCTGCTCCACATGTAGTTCTCGCCTGAGCGCCAGAGTACGCTGGAACCCATCCCACTCATCTTGAATAGCAAGAAATCCACTGATGGCTTTTGCACTGGAATAAGATGTAGCTTGTTAGCCAGAATGATGTGTTGCATATTGCATTAGTTTTTCTTCATCGTCTACACATGTCAGATAAGTATGCCAAGAGTTTATGGTTTGCTACACAGATGGTTACTTTCTTAAGAAGAGATGAGTAAACATTAAACATAGCACAGAGAAAGAACAAATGCAGGGTTGGATCCAGACTCCCAAGCTCTGCCAACAGTTCTTTAGAGCCAACCCATATTTTCTAGCAATAGAATCTATTCCCAAGAATGGCACAATGGCTTGGATCCAGGCTGTGCAGGAATAAGAATTTCCGCTCATGAAATGCAATTTTCCCGCCTCCTGTGGCAGCCCAGAATGCCCTCCACTCCTGTTTCCAGGAATAGGATTGTGAACTGCTGTGGGAAGGCAGCGGCAAGAGAGTTCTGCTCCGTGGGTGGAAATCCTTGAACCCACAGACATGCTTGTCTGGATTCAAGCCCAATCCAGAAGGGTGTCAAGTTTATTCCTGAGAATTCAAGAACAGGCTAGTCAAGCTGAGTGTTATCTTGATGAGTTTCATAAGTCTCAGGGTCCTTTTTCCCCACAGTTTCACCTAATAGATGCTATTTAGTGAGTGTAAACCATAGAAGAAGCAAACAAGAACACTAAAATTAGATATCACAGGAGATTGAAACCCATACCATCACAGTCCTTTTGCTGAACAAAATCTGGCAGCTCAGAATGGGGACTGGTCCTAGCAGTACTGTGAAAGTTAGAGCTATAAGTTAGAGCAGAGGTGTCGAACTCATTTGTTACAAGGGCCAGATCTGATATAAATGTCATTTTGTCGGGCTGGGCCAAAGCCATGTGTGCCATAAACTCTGAGTTGGTATATCCTCACTGCAAGACCTCATAGGCTGGGTATGTGTGCAAAGGAAAACCCATATGGGTAGACTGGAGAGCCAGTGGTGCAGAACTGGGCAGATGCTCCCATGCTGCTTGACTGCTACACGGGACTGCCATTTTTACCCATGCTGTTTGACTGCCATTTTTACCATAGAGTTTTGCCCAAAATGTAGAGTGTTGCCCCAACGTGACTTCTGGAAGTGACATCAGTGCATCAACGATGTCCCCGCCCACCCCTGGAATGCCCCTACAATCCCCCCACCAGCAGGAGGAAGGTTCCTGACAACCCTAGTCATAAGAACTCTTTTTATGTATTGGAACAATTATGGCTTCATGCCACATGTCCAGAATTCCCCTCAATGCATTGATGGCAGTAAATGATGAAGCCAAGACCGGAGCCCACCAATTTTTATCCAACTTAAAAAGTTTTCCTGGAACCCTATGTGAACCTGGAGCTTTATTAGCATTTAATTTATCTAACAACGAGCAAATTTCCCCATAAGTAACTGTATCCCATTTGGCCATATTCTCCTCCTTTAAATCTAGGTGGGGAAGTCATCGATTGAATAGGTTACATATGTGATGAAGGGAGTTTTGACTCTTGAAAACTTACATCCTGAATATCTTGTTGGTCTATAAGGTATTACTGGACTCAAACCTAACTTACTTCACAGGTTCCTTGGCTTCACAGCTATCTACAGACAGGGCTCAACACCACAGACCATCCCTTATTTTTGTTTTTGCTGTGACAGTGCTTGCTTTGGTTACTTGGGTAAATATTCATTTCATTTAAATGCTTGTATTATCCAATGAGTATCATACAATGCCTTTATAGCTCTTCCAGCAATGCAGTCAAGATTACTGCTGGAAGCAGACAGAGTTTATCAAATTTAAATCCCCTGGAATTTAGAAATTATTTTCAGTATGCTTTTCATTTTCTTAACAGACAGTATTTCTATCTATCTTTGGCAGATTGTTTTGGGAGGAGGGAAGGCAAACGCTCGAACCATTTTCAGACAATATAGGTCACATGAATAAAATGTAGAGGTCAGTGCATTTCCAATGTGCTAAATACTAACTAGAACAACTTCTCCCTTTTAATTTGTGTTACTAAACTAAGCGTGCATTTTAACGATTCAGCTCGCTCTTTTGACTCTAATCCTCTGTTCATGTTTAGCAGGGGGATAAATTAGTGTGATGAAATGCAATGCAGACAGTAAATTTACACCACTTGAGAAGCAGCAGGTGACATTTGCCAGTCTCTGACTTCCCATGTCATGATTGATATAGAGCTATAAAATCAGCAACTAGGAGCCTCTGGGAAAATCTTACCGTACTGTGTTGAGCAGGACATTAGAGGGTGCTTGCTAAGTAACTACTGGCAATTGTTTGAGAATCTCAGCCAGTGAAAAGTCTTATCCAAGCTGTGGATTTCCATTTTACAGCATAAAGATAATATGCCTTGCAGCCCAATAAAATGTCTAATATTAATCACCAATCATGTGTTAAATCGAGAAATAGCTTGTAGCCTGAATGCCAAAAACTTCACTTTGATTAAATGATCGGTGCCTAGCTCTCCCTCTCACATCCCCATTAATTTGTTATTGGAACAACTTGCCAAATAAAGAGGGTTATTAGGGTTTTTCTTTTAATGATGTCAACTTTGTCATTTTAAAAATCTAAAAACACATACTGAGATTCCATTTGACTTCTTCAATATAAACACAGAAAGCTAAAACAGGTAATGAATTAACTCTATGACATTCAAGGAGTTACCAGCAAGGATGAATCGGTTGATAAAAACACCAAGGAAAAAAGGGTAGCAGAGGCTGACTGAGGCATCCGAGGCAATGAAGATCTCTTTTGCTTGTCAGTCGACTACAAGTAGTTTCAAAACTAGTAAAATGCCTTAAAATAGAAGTATCGGTGACGTTCTCTGGTTAGCTCCCCCCCTTTAGCTGTCAAGTCACAGCGGATTTATGGCAACCCCAAAGGGTTTTCAAGGCCAGAGATGTCCCTCAGAGGTGGTTTGTCATTGCCTGGCTCCAGGTCAAAACTGTGGTATTTCTTGGGAGGTCTCCCATCCAAATACTAGTCAGGGCTGAACCTGCTTAGTTTCCAAGGTCTGAGGAGATGAGGCTAGCCTGGGCTATTCAGGACAGGGCAGTAAGCCCCTTAGCTCAGTTTAAAAACAGAAGTTATGCCATCAAGAGGGCTTCAGTAGCTCATCCTAAACAATAATTCAAAAGATACATCATGATGGATCATCAAATTACGTCTTAGACTCCGTATGATAGGGGAATTTTGAAAGCTACGTACTCTAAACAAAGGGCTGAATTTGCCACTACTACCATGGTTCAATTTTCCTTTTGAATAAACTGCCACTGTTTTGTTTGCATTTGCTAATTTTTCTGCCAATTCTCTTCTCTTACCGGTTCTGCTAACCTTCTTCCCTTCTCTAGTTTATATGTCTGTATTCCTGCGTCTGCTCAGGAGGGATGAGCCACCACTGTAACATACAGCTACCGGCTTGCTAAGCCCCTTCCCCATTAACAATCAACTGCTATTGTACCATTCAAAGAACGGAGTAATAAATGTAGCACGCTGTCCAAAATCATATTCTTTCAGAAGATAATATCTAAGTAAAATCAAAATCACAA
Source organism: Gekko gecko (assembly GCA_029375565.1). Lineage (NCBI taxonomy): Eukaryota > Metazoa > Chordata > Lepidosauria > Squamata > Gekkonidae > Gekko > Gekko gecko. Next base: position 296,639,383 of record JAPDNY010000001.1, on the reverse strand, counting down.
AGTTTAGGCTTGACTCTTCTGACAGGGTTTTTCTGTAGTCCAATTACTACTTTCTTGCTTGCCGTTTGGTATTCTGCATCTTTTTGATGCATGCACTGATTTAGCAACATTTTTACAGTATGCAAGTATTTGCTGCTAAACCCCGCGACACATTTGTGTAACTATGAACTGGCTAACAGAGTCCGGTGGTGTAAGAAGAAGCTGGGCGATGCAAATTTAAGGCCTTAAAGTAAGAGATTTTAAAATTAGTTTTTGTGATTAATGCCCTATTTAGCTCAGGCATTTGCAGCTTTCAGCCAATCAAAATACATCAAGCTCATTAGATCTATTTTTGCAATATTTGCGGTTTTGGAGCCATAGGCCCTAAAATAATTTCAGCTCTGCCAGAAAGCAAGCAAGCTGAGCAGCTGCAGACAAATTAATCTCTGTTGTACACTTAGCGAAGTTACAAAATGTTACAGCAAACATGGCTGGCTCCTCAAGATTTTAGAGGCCCAGCATTTGATCCAAAGGCGCCCTTCTGCTCACACGGAATCTTCCATTTACTACAGGGCTCTGTACATGAATGGAAGAGAACCTTTGCATCAAACCCCATGTGAAGGCATCATGACACAAAGTGAGGGCTATGTATTTGTCTACAAAACTAGTCTTCCCCAGAGAAATAACTACAACTCCTATGAGGCAGTGGAAGAAGAAGAAGGAGAAGGAGAAGGAAGGAGGAGAAGGGAGAAGGAGAAGGGGAGGAGGGGGGGAGATTGGATTTATACCCCGTTAGAGTCTCAGAGCAGTTTACAAACTCCTTTCCCTTCACCTCCCCACAACAGACACCCTGTGAGGTAGGTGGGGATGAGAGAGCTCTTTCCAGAACTGTCCTTGAGAGAATACCTTTGACAGAACGATGGCTTGCCCAAGTTCACCCAGCTGGCTGCAGGTGGAGGAGTAGGGAATCAAACCTGTTTCTCTCAGATTAGAGTCCACGCACAACCACTACATACACTTAACCATTTCACCAAACTGACAGCAAGTATCAGCCTACTATCTGGGAAATCTAGGTTCAAAATCCCCCATCTCCAAAGGAAATACTCTGGGTGAACTTGGTTGGACATACGCACTCAGCCTAATCCTCACTGGCCTGCTGTTATTCTTCATCTAAATAGTTCACATTGCTGTCCTACTGAAAAAGACTGGATCATGAGGGCATGAATACAGTGAAAAAGAAGGGGAGGTGGACCCAGTTGCATCCAGGAAAGCTGTAGAATAAAGAGCCCAACAACAACACACACACACACACACACTGTAGCAAAGCACAGGAAAACTCATACTTTGAATAAAACTTAAAGGTGCCACTGGACACAACCTCTCTTTCTCTCTCTCTCTCTCTCTCTCTCTCTCTCTCTCTCTCTCTCTCTCTCACACACACACACACACACACACACACACACACACACACAGAGTGATGTGGAGGAGGAAGAGGGGGAGGTGAATCCAGTTGCACCCAAGACAGCCATGACAGAATGAGTCCAACTACAACAACAAAACATTACTTCTTGGTTCTAGTATTTCTCTGTTTTCCTTTTTAATTGTTGCATCATGAGTGCCACCAGACATTTTTTTTTAATTTGCAGAGCAGCTGTACCCATTCACTGGCCCCAGCGCAGTCCATGCACTTTTCTTTTTCAGCCCGGCCATGTCAGCACAGGTTGGACTGGGTAGGAAGAGGAAAATGCAGGAGCCTTGCTGGGGCCAGTGAATGGGCTCAGTTGCTCTGAAATTTTTTTTTTTAAAGTCTGGCACAGGCTGGAGAGGGCTGAGGATGAGGAGGTGGGAGGGAAGTGCTGAGAAGGACACGCTTTGACTGGGTGGGAAGAGGTAAGTGCAGGAACCATGGGCTCAGCTGCCCTGTGAATTAAAAAAAATCTGGTGGCATTTACGATACAAGAAGTAAAGAGGAAAACGGAGAAATACTAGAACCAAGAAGTAAGGTTTCAATCCCTGCCACAGAGATACAGAGTGAAAAACAACAACAACAACAAAAACAGACACACACATACCCCACTGTAGCAAGGTGATAGTATGGAAGAGGCGAGGAGGACAGCCGCAGCAGAACAAGCACCCCCCCCAAAAAAAAAAACAGACACACACAGGCTTACCTTGCAGGCTCATTGTTCCGGCTGTCCTCTCATTTCTGCTCTTGTTGACTATTCTGCTTTCCCTTGTACAACTCCAAACAATGAAGGGGTGGGACTTGTGTGGGAGCAGGAAGTGGCTTTTGGCCCCATCCACTTCATGGGGGGGGAAGAAGTGAGCCCCAATACACATGCTGCCCTTAGCAGCTGAAAGCATGGCTCCCTCCACTTCTCTCCCTCTGGCCACTTCCTTGCAGGCCGGATTAGGGGTCTAGGTGGGCTGATTCTGGCCCGCAGGCCATACGTTTGACACCCCTGAACTAGGTAGACCCAGGTTTAAATTCATAGTTAAGCCCTTTCAAGCTGTACAATTCAGACACTCAAAGGAGATATAGTGCTACCCACAATCATACCAATATATATGGTTGCACTGATGTGTGAAAATGGCAACACATGTATTTTCCCAATTTAGTTACACACAAATGTGCACCCTCAAAAATCAGAGCATCCAATCTCCCTATATTATAAAAGCCGAATGGTGGTGGTACTTCTCTAGAACATTCCACACGCTCTGGAATTGGTTGGCGCCCTGGTGTGCCACTCACAGGGTGTCTGTTTCCATTGGCTGAGTTGCCGCCTCCGTCGGTGTGGGCCCACCCATGGAGGCCGCAACCAACGTTTTGGCCTCACTTCCCTTTGACCTGCCAGACGGGCTGGATGCGCCAGTGGCTGGAGGCCTTTGCTTGGCCTGCAGGCCCCAGATGGGGCCATGGCGGCGGTGCCGCTGACCCGCGGCAGCCAGGAGCAACTGCTGGCCAAGAGGAAGGCCAGGCCAACATGCGCTGGCTCTGCTCGGCAGCCTGGAAAGGCCCTGGAGGTGGACGAGTGGGAACTCATCACCTAAATCATCCAGACTGGCTTAGACAGAGATTTTCATGCAACACATTCTGAGCAAGTAAAACCTTGTTTCCAAAGATGGCTCATTTGCTCCAAAAGGAGAACACATGTCGTAAGAATTTGCTTTGCAGTTCCGCAAAGTTTCCCATTTTTTTAATTTAGAAAAAATAAACAGTTTCCAGGGAAGGAAAGATACCATTCCCCTTCCACAATGTTCCCGGTCCCCCAGATCTTGTAATGTGGAACAGATTCTATTTAAAGAGTACTAATTTTACACTCACAATGAGGGTAATTAAAGAATGACAAAAGGATTGAAGTTTCCTCAGTTTTCCTCCAGTTTTCCAAAGTATGCTTAAGGTTAAGTTGCATATTCTTATCCATGTTAACTACTGAGCACATGAATCTGAACTGAAGTTATTCCTGATTAAAGTTGGTCTGCACTACAATGAGATCATATGACCTGTGGCCACTAACAGTGTTATGTTAATAAGTTACCTCTTTCTAAATCCATTCAATTCAGTGTGCTTAAAAGGATGTAATTCTGCTTAGGATAGCATTCTAACTTACTAGCCACATACTATGGCCAACCAGGTGTCATAAAGCAGCTGGTTCGGGGTTGGATCCAAAGTTCATTGTCTGCTAGGATTGCCAGCACATGGCTTGAAACTGGCAAGAGACTCTCTGGTGGGGGGCTCTCCTTGCCAGTGATTTATTGGACGCAAAGACATTACTTCTGGAGCAACCGTGACATCATCACATTGCTGTTGATGGCCCCCATTCCCTCCCAATTTTTTCCCCCTGCCACCCAGCTGAATGGGAGCCGGAACAGCAGATGGGGGCAGGATGTCTCCCTCAAAAGCTGGAAACCTAGCATCCCTATTTTCCACTGCTACCAGCAGAATGGAATCGGCAAAAATCACCCATCTCCCCCATTATTTCTGCCAGCAGAAAGAGATCTTTGGGTCAAGCCCTGTTTTGTCTACCTACAACTGAAAATAATGAACTAAATAAATTCCTCTTTAAAAATTCATCTTCATACTGGTTCTCAAGCACTCTCCAGGTCAAAATACATGGCTGGTGAATTCCATTCAGCTTGGTAAAGGGAACAGCTTTGGGTATCCAATCTAACACACAGCTGCATACGGCACTTCAAATGCCCTGTAGCCACTACTTTGCAAATAGCAGCTTTTAATGTATTTAAGCATTTCACTTCGACCTATGTCTACTAGTTCCAAAGCGTGTTTCTGCTGACTGTACAGTATTTACTATTCTACTAATCTCTCTTTGGAAATGCAATATGGAAAACAGGAGGAATTAGAATTCAAAACAAGTCATTTATCAACTATAAAACCCCCCAAACCTTGGAGTGTTTGCTCTAATTTTTTTTCTTAAGTATTTGAAGCCTTACTACAAATGTAGATAACAATTTGCATCTTTTGGTACTTGAATGGAAACATTCTAGCTTTCAGAAGAAATTTAAATGCCTGTTTAAGCAGGCAATATTCATATCTTCGTATTTATTTATGTATATATGGAAAAAAGTATCTTAGACTAAATCTTGGTCACAGCGAAGTTGTCTGGGGGATCATGATATGTATTAAATTCACAAAAGCTATCTTTAAGAAAAACAATGCCACAGATTCAACATTTCTGCCGTTTTTTAACTTCTCATTTCCAAAGCAGCTTTCATACATCATAAAACTCTACGATTTCAAAGTGGCTTTGAAATAATATCAGTTCAAGAGTAAAATAAAATCTAAGCATTCTTTGAGTGGGAAAAAAATGTCTTCATAGTTTTAGGATCTTTTCACACATTTATTCCTTTCTTTCCTCTGAAGCTAACACCGAAACACGGATGTCTCCCTCTGCAACAACCCCTGTGATGTAGAAGAAGAGACAGGACACCTTACACTTAAACCAAGATATCTTGTAACATTCCTTTGAAGACTCTCCACACTGCTTTGATCAAAAACAATCTCTTTCTCACCATCCAGGTCTGCCAAATAACCTTACGGTGTTTCTAAGAAGTGGCATAGAAACCTATGACCAGTCAAAAATATCCTTGACCTTCTTATCAAATACACCCAAGGATGTCTTGGTGGACCAGTTACTATTTTTAAAGGGAGGAGGGATACGTGAGGGGAGTGGCCATTTCTTCTATACATATAAAAATGATCACTACTTCTTTGATGTACCCACTAGGGTTGACAACTTTTCAGGTGGGATCTGGAGATCTTCCTGAATCTCCAAACCACAGAGTTTTGGAGGAAATGGCTACTCTGGAGGGTGGACTCTATGGCAGGATACCACTTGGAGGTCCCTTTCCTCCTCAAACTCTGCCATCCTCAGGCTCCACCCCCACATCTCCAGGAATTTCTTAACCCAGTGATGGCAACCCTAGTACCAATTCCAGAAGTTTCAAGCCTTTTGCAGAATTACAGCCACCCATGTCAGTACTATTTCTAGTCACACTGTTGAACATAGCCTCAAAACACAATTTCACTGAAGTGAATAGCACTGCCAGGCATATTGTGTTTGTTTATTTGAAATGTGTGCTTCCTAAGCCATTTGGAAGCCAAAGACTGCCATGCCAGGGCTACTTAAAACTCTCTCACACATTGGTTGTTACTGTACAGAGAACTGTTTGTGACATCAGAAGCCTCCCTTTGTAATTTGTGTGGAAATGTGAAGACCATTGGGGGAGGGGGTTTCCACCCAAATCTGCAATGTGAACTCCTTTTTCTTATATAGTCAGACCTGTATTTTTTAAAAACACCATTGATATTTAAGGTTAGAATTAGCTATTTTGGATTAAAATGGTCTGCCCCCTCTTGAAAAAACCATCCTTGGAACCGGCAGAATTGACCAACTACTGGCCGGTCTCTAATTTGCCCTATTTGGGCAAATTACTTGAGAGAGCGGCGGCGATTCAGTTTCAGAGCTTTATGGATGACACTTCCACGCTTGACCTGTTCCAGTCCAGCTTCTGACCAGGTCATGGGACTGAGACGGCACTGGTCACCCTCACGGACGACCTCTGGAGGCATCTGGATTGAGGCGGCTCGGCAGTACTGTTATTGTTAGACCTGTTGGTGGCGTTTGATACCATCGGCCATCAGTTACTGATCCACTGCCTCGCCGACACTGGGATTCAGTGGCTTGCCTTGCGATGGCTTGTCTCCTTTCTTCAAGGTCGGGGATAGAGGGTGGCACTAGGAGAGCAGATGTCCCAGAGGCACCCACTGGTTTGTGGGATGCCTCAAGGGGCGGTACTGTCCCCGATGTTATTTAACAACTACATGCACCCCCTCGCCCAGAAGCCCGGAGGCACAGGCTAGGGTGTCATCAATATGCAGATGACACCCAGATGACCTGGAGCGGGCGCTTTGTGATGTGGCGGGTTGGCTTAGGCTGAGTCGATTGAAATTGAATCCAATGAAGACGGAGGTCCTGTGCCTGAGTCGGAGCGGATCGGGGGGTAGGGATCCCACTCCTGACCTTCGATGGGGCGCCATTGATGCCAGTGTCGAGGGTTAGGAGCTTGGGAGTGCTCCTGGACACCGCCTTAACAATGGAGGCCCAGATAGCAGCCACTGCCAAGGTGGCCTTTTTTTATCTGTGGCTGATTAGGCAGTTGGTTCCCTTCCTCGAACGCAATGACCTGGCAACAGGGATTCATGCTATGGTCACCTTGAGATTAGACTACTGCAATGCTCTCTACATGGGGCTGCTTTTGTCTCAGATCCGGAAGCTGCAGCTAGTGCAGAATGCTGTGGCCAGGCTGTTGATGCAGAGAGAGACCACATCCAGCCTGTACTGAAGGCATTGCACTGGCTGCCAACAGCTTACCGGATTCGTTTCAAGGTGCTGGTTTTGACCTTTAAAGCCCTATATGGTCAGGGGCCTGCCTACTTGAGGGACTGCCTTTCCCTATATGTGCCCCAGAGAGCACTGAGGTCAGGGACTCAGAGTCGCCTGGCTCTTCCTGCCCCGAGAGATGCCAGGTTGGCTGCTACCAGAGCCAGGGCCTTTTCAGTGATGGCTCCATACTGGTGGAATGAGCTCCTGGATAACATCAGGGCCCTGCGGGACCTTTTGCAGTTCCACAGGGCCTGTAAAACGGAGCTCTTCCACCAGGCTTTTGACTAGGAGCCGCCACTGACTAATGTGCCACCAAAACATGCTATGGCCTACATGAATATCACTTGGATACTGCTCCTGGTGAGGGGATTGTATACTGATGTCGCCATCGGTTTGCACAGTACTGTTAGATTTCATGATGGTAGGGATTTGTTAATGTATATTTTATTGTATTTTATCGCATTGATTGTTTTACTGTTTTAATGTCGTTCGCTGCCTTGAGCCGACTCCCGGGCAAGGCGGGATATAAATTGAAAATAATAATAAATAATAAAATACCAAATTAAACAGGAAAACTAGAGTTGAAATGTGCTATTGCAAGCTAACCAATTACAGTAAAGGTAAAGCCTCATTTTTCCAAACAGCCAAAGAGCATTTGGGTATCAGAAAACAGGAATGGAATTATAAGCAGTTAAAGAGCTACAGTGCCGTGTAGATAGAACTCAGGCAACACGAAATTTGTAGTAGGTGCCATTCTGCAATATTAGGGTCGTGTTATAGTTTTTAAACATGAGAAACTTAGCAGCAGTGGTTTCGCAACTCTATTATCAGGTCGCATTTTCACTACTCAGTAATCGAAGAAAGCTTACAGACAGGGTTGCGGGGGGGGTAAAGTTTGGAGGGGGCATATACTCTTGGACACCCATAGGACAAGTTTTTGATTTATTTCCACATGGTTTGAGGGCTAGGTCTGGGTGGTAGAAAGAAAGCAGCAAGCAGAATTTTTGTCAGGGGGGGGAGCCCTGCTTCCACTGACAGTCTTCTCCTTTCAACATGTTACATAAATTACTTTTAATACTGAAGAGATCCTGATTTTAGACAATTAACAGGGACAATTTATTTGAAGATACTAGGCTAGTTTGTTATAATTTAGATTCAGCTACCCATTTATAAGGTTGTCTGAAATGTTCAGATTGATGGAATGTTCTCATTGGTCCTTATTAGAATCCTAACGAAGAAGGACAATGGAACAAATTCAGAGTCCAGTGGCACCTTTAAGACTAACAAAGTTTTATTCAAGGTATGAGCTTTCGTGTGCACGCACACTTCACAATGTGAATCAGACATTACAGCAGAGCAGCTACTAAGCTCACGATAAACTGCCCACACTCTTTAGATAAAGAAAGCAGCTAAGGAGAAATTAATTAGGTATATTACAAGGATCCAAAAGATGGAACCTAAACAATACCAACCAAAACCTAAAAACAACATCTCGAAACGTAAGAGCCTATGGCATGCAATGATGAGATGACCCAATGGGATGAATTTCTCCCAGGTGCTTTTTCCAATTACACTGAGAGGACAATTTGGCCAAATGTATTATGAGAATATTTTTAGTTCAATAAAAATGTTACCTTGCTAGGATTAATTCAGACAGATGTTTCAGCAATTATGAATCACTTAACTAATTATCCCAAATACCTTTCTGGCCATCACTAACTGGTATGATAAACACCTCAAACCAAATTACACTGAGCAAGGCACACAGAAACTGTAAAAATCCTTGGCTTTGGGAAAAGACATGCTAGTATTTAGGATCTGACAATTACTTTAATCAGCATTATAATGATTCTGCTGGAGTATATATAAATTTTTGTTGCTGACATTACATTATTAGATAATTAAGGTAATTTAAGTAATTATGTGCTAAAAAGACTAATTTTACTCATCATCATAAAGGTCTCGGAGCACAGTAATAGAAAGGAATTAAGACTTCAATATGGCAATTTTGGGACAATTAAAATATTTGAAACGCATGCTGAAAAAGCTGGCTATTAAAGTAACCAGAAAACTATTTCTTGGTTAAACTGGAAGATATTCCCTTTTCTATCAAACATTCCCTGTACAATTGCTTATTATGGACAAATATTTATTTTTGCAAAATGATTAAAAGACCCTCAAATGCACACTCCGATCAGCTAAAAATGGGAAAATAAGCTCATGACAGAGGAGATATTCTGTAATGAAACACATAGCTGGGATGGTTCTGTGTAACTATGGCAATAAACAAAATATGTATGTGTGTTTGTGTATATACACACACAGCTGATGTACACACACACACATGTATATACACACACATACATATATACACCCACATATGAAATGTGTGCATAGTTTTTTTAATAATTTTTTAAAAAGGAAAATGGCTTAGCAAAATTAAAATCTATTCCTTCTACTTCAGAAAGAGATGGGGGAAATCACCCTACTCTCAAAAACACGCTTTAAAGGGTCATTTTGCAAGCTGAGCATGCAGCCCGCGACTACCCCTCTCCCTCCCTCCTGCTAGATTTAAAGGGCCCTCCAGCTGGTCGGTGGTTCACATGGTCCCTGCCGATCAGCTGAAGCCCTTTAAATCAGGCAGGAGGGGAGGGAGAGGGGTGACCAGACGGGTGGTCACTCTTGGGGGTGGGGCCTGCTGGCAGTGCTTCCCCCATTGGCCAGGGACAGATTGAAGCCCTCAGAAGCGGGGCAACCCCAGCCTAGACTTGGGGGCTGGCAACCCTAACTTCACTTAGTTGTTTTACATAGTTATTAGAACACAAAGTGTTTTTCCTCTGGCTCAAAGTCCCAGATGCAAACTTTAAGCAGCAAAATGCTTTATTACTCAAATATCAGAAGAACAACTCTAGGATTGCCAACCACTGGTTGGGAATTTCCTGCACATTTGGGGGTGGATTCTGTTAAAGGCGGGGTTTGGGGAGGGACCTCAGTGGACTATAACTCCATAGAGTCTACCCTCCAAAGCAGCTATCTCCTTCAGGGAAACTGTTCTCTGTATTCTGGAGATCAGCTGCAATTCTGGGAGATGTCTAGGCCCCAATCCTAGGTTGACAGTCCTAAATGACGCTTGTCCCATTAAAGAGTGAAATCTCAACACTGTGCAAGTCTCTGATGCTTGCATACCCCATCATGCTTCACTGTACAGTATTTGCTTCAACATGATATCTCACTGATAATCCAGACAAAATTGCACATTCTTCTGAGGCTAGAGAAGGTGGTCAAGGAGACAGCATGGACTAGTTTACTCATTACCTTCTCCCCATGGAAAGAAGCTTATAGGCCTAGCCTGTGCTGAGCTTTCCTCTTGGGAATGCAACTAAGTGAATAGCTACAAACATCTTCTCCAGGCCAGTTTGGTGGAGATCCTGGAGGGCATGGAACAGCAGTTGCTGTGGGTGTGGAGGGGGAGATATCTGTGAATTTCCCGCATTGTGCAGGGGTTGGACTAGATGACCCTGGAGATCCGTTCCAACTCTATGATTCTATGATTCTGAGTAAGACTGTCAAGAAAGGAAAAATCACACACCATAACATATTTATACACCATCACAGACAGAGCAAAATAAACTACTGGACGTTGCAGTAGTTTAAGACAGGATTGCTGAACTTGTGACCAACCACACAGGACACAACACGTATCAGCAATATAATGCCCCTCCCCAAAGTTCTGACACACCATGTGCCTTTTTTGCCTGCCTGGGACTACAAAAATAGGTTGATTGTCAAGTCATACCAGCATACAATACAAGGCTGGTGAGCTTTGCCTGTTAATATACATATTAATACTATAAGTGACAAAGCCCGTATACAGCACATTATTTTAGCTCATCTTGTAGAATTTTCCATATAATAAAATGTCTACAGAAATAGAAGTCTTTTTTCCTGACATACTCTTCAAAGTAGTACTTAAAAGAACATCAGATAGTTATAAATACTTTTCTGGCGTCACTAATACCTTGTATAGAACAATTGGATTGACTGGTCCCATTTAGATCACTCTGTCTTGATTTCATGAAGGATATATGAATCATATGCTTTACTTTAAAATGGTGCCAAGCTGTTCTGATAAGCCAGAACTCTACAACACTTTGGACAATCAAATAAATGAAATAATGCTGGAAATGAAATGAACAAATACACTCATTTTCCTGAAGCAAAACCTTTAAGTGAAGCATAAAAAGGTCTATATACTTACCCCCCCCCAAAAAAAGTCCCCAAACACCACTCCTTTTCCTTTATTAACAACAAGCTTCATTAACCTGAGGGCTTGAGCTGAATGCTTCAATACATTTAAAACACGGCTCACGCCAGAAACAATTTAAAATAATAAATAAAAAGCATTATATCACTAAAAAATATCACCGGAAGATATAAAACCCACCAAGTTGTCTCATTAACGTGCAGCAGAGGAGTATCTCATAGATATCATACGAGACAAAAATCTGGCCACAACTCACGTCATCTCAGGGAACATCAGCCAGCAGAAAAGAAACTACCTGAACTACCTGGCCCAAACGGTACACTGTTTTGGCCAAATGCTTTAAGCAGAAATAAAACCAAGGTGGCTATATTTTAGCCACAGCTGTACTTCACCAAAACTACCCAAAGGGCCAAACCCTGGAGGAAATTAGTGGAGGAAATCAGAGCTCCAGGTTAGCCAGTGTCTTGGGAAGAGGAATGTGGAGCCATTACTGCTTATCTGGAGCAAAAGAGGGAAGAAACAGGGAACTAGGACCATGAAGAAGATGAGGTCAGCAAGTCAGTGCTGGCATCATCGGAAAGTGCCTAGGCTATGAGCTACCATTGGCTTGAGATGGCAGTTCAAAGATCACAGCAGAGCACCTTAGTAAACATATTCCTCCCTGCCAGCCAGTTGCCACTCTGATAGATTTGTCTTTAACTAACTACTGTGCTGTACCATACAGTAAACCTAGGCTGTCAACTCTGTGAAATTCCTGGAGATTTGGGGGTGGTGCCAGTGGAGGGACTTCTGTTCCACCTAGACTCTATCAGTATACCCTAGATTCTCTCTCCGAAGCTGCCATTTTATCTGGGTGAACAGAACAGGGTTGCAAGCCTCTAGGTGGTGGCTGTAGATCTCCCAGGATTACAACTGATCTCCAGGCAACAGAGATCAGTTCCCCTGGAGAAAAAGGCCATCTTGAAAAGTGGACTCCATGGCATAATACCCTATTGAAATTCCTCCCTCCTCAAGCCCCGCCCTCCTCAGGCTCCACCCCAGGTATTTCCCAATCTCAAGCTGGCAAATTTAGAACAGAACTATGAAGTCTGGAGATGAGCCGTAATTCTAGGAGAACGTCAAGCCCTGCCTGGAGGTTGGTAACCCTGGGGTGCAGTTTAGCCAACCTCTCTCTTCCCCTGAAACCATACTTTGGTTCTTAGCCCCCAGGAACTTCATTTATTTTATTGAGAACCACTGTAAGTCTTTTAAAGGCCAGAGACACATTTGTGCAAAACCCAAAGCTCTCCTTTTCCAAAGCTCAGTTTAACATCCACTCCCACTCTCGTGTGCAAGACTAGGCCTACACTGTGGGCAGTCTCTTACTTTCCACACAAACCCAATGACTTCTGAAATATGTGCCACTTGTGCGTACAACAGGCAAGTTACTTTTTCCCACCATAGAGAACAATGGAGGGAATAGGGGCAACCTGTTTTGGGGCCCATAGAATTGGACCCCCTGATCCAATGTTCTTGAAACTTGGTGGGTATCTTGGGGAGAGGCTCCATCAGCTACCCTGTGAGTTTGGAGCCTCTCCCTCAAACCCCCTCCCCTCCAGCCCCCAGAATATACCCTATGTTTTCACCATTGACTTCAATGGCCCATAGGATATAATGGAGCTGAAATTGACATTCGGCTGCCTGAAAGACTCCCCGGGATGCTGGCTGGGGGCGGGGCTTGGCTCCTGGGCTCCTGAGCTCCCCCACAAAAGACCCCTGGCTTTTAAGAAATATCAGGGATAAGATGCTAAAAGGATGAGGCCAACAATTTCCCTGAATGCTGGCAAACTACAAAAGCTACATAACACCAACTACAACATCCCCCAACAGTGTGTAATCTTTCATGTTCACCAGATCACTTCATCAGGTTGAATGAAGGAAGAAAAAAACCCCTTTCAGGTCATGGTATTAAAGCCTTTCGGTCTGCATCCTGTATAATGTCTGTAGGATGCTTAAGGCAGCTGCTATCTGATTGTGCCCTTGGCATGCTGGGAAGGAAAAAAAATGGACACATCTAACTGAAATTACAAAAATCAGCAGTTGGTCTCTCTAACACTAGAAAGGACACAGAGATCCTTTCAAAAACTGACAGCTGTGGAAGAACATGGCAGTCCTTCTATTAACAATGCTGGTGATTAAATTTAGTTAGATTAAATTAAACTATTAAGGCAGCAGTGTACCTAAGTCACTGCTGGGGGGCTAAGTTTTGGTTTGGGAATGTGTTTTATTGGAGTAGTGAAAGATAATTGTAACCAGGGTTTTATTAACAAGCTTTTCATTTTAAGTGCAAAACAGCAAACACTGGCCAAACTGCCACAAAAAAGATTCCATTCGAATATAACACATTTAATTGTTAATAATCCTCCCATCTTTAACCAAATTGGTTAGCTGAAAGATCAATTGAGCTAATTATATCTATGTGTGTATATATATATATATATAATCTAGGCCTAATACGTTACCTGGAAGCAGTCCACTGATTTTAATGGAACTCCCATGTAAGTGTGTTTAGGATCACATCCTTATAGCTTATTTACACATCCTTATTCTAATTCCAGACTTTTTTTTTCTGTGCGGATACCTATTCCCTCCAACAGGGGCCTCACTCTCCCCCAACAGCTTTTCCTGCATAGTCAGTAGACTTCCTGGGTTTGTAGAAAAATCCGAAAAGTGAGGAAATCCCTTCAGGGACAGTTGAATTCCCCCCAAAAGCCTTTTGAAATGGCCTCTGCAGGGACCTGACTCCAGGCATCAACGGTGAGAGATTAGAACGTTGGGGGGGAGGGGGGAGGAGGCTTCTGACTGGCTCTGTCAGGTCAGAGGGGGGGAAGGGCCCTTTCTTTCCCGGCCTCTTTCGGCCTTGGAGGGAGGGGGAGGGAGGGAGGGCGCCTTGGGGCCAGGCTGGGGGATTCCTAGAGGTTTTGGGGTGGAGTGCAAGGAGGGCAGGATTTGGGGAAGGGAGAGGCCTCAGCTGGGCATCATGCCACAGAATCCACCCTCCAAAGCAGCCATTTTCTCCAGGGAGACAGATCTCCGTTGTTCACAGATCTCTGGAGTTCACTCTCCAGCAGGCCCCACTTGGAGGTTGCCAACCCTAGGCCTGGCAGCAGTCTAGGGTTGCCAGGGCCGCCCATGGGCACTGGCAGGGGATGGGGGTAGTGGGGTTGCCAGCTCCAGGTCTGGAAACTCCTGGAGATTTGGGGATGGAGCCTGGGGAGGACAGGGACCTCAGTGGAGTACACACCTATTTTGCATGACTCAACTTGGCCTGGCTGCTTGCTGCTGTTCAGCAGCCACCCTATGAAAGCCAGCAGTGATGCAGCAGTTAGAGCCTCAGAGTAGGGTCTGCAAGACCCAGGTTCAGATCCCCATATTGCGGTGGAAGCTGACTGGGTGATTTTGGACCAGTCACATGCTTTCAGCCTAACCAACCTCACAGACCACGGGTTGTTGTGCAGATAAAAAGGAGGTGAGAATAATGTAAGCTGCTTTGGTCCCCACTGTGGAGAAAGACTATAATTTTCCTTGGTAGAAGCTGTGGGGGAGGGGGTGGAGACAAAAAGCTGAAGACAGATAAAGGCAAATAAAGGTTAAGTTGGCTGTTGGGTGGGATGGTGGGGTTTGAGGAGGGGAGGAACTTCAGACCGGTATAATGCCATAGACTCCACCCTCTAAACCAGGTGTTTCCTCCATGAGAACCACCATTGCCAGCCTCTGGGTGAGGGCTGGAGATCACCCAGAATTACAACTGTTGTCCGGGTGACAGAGATCAGTTCCCCTGGATAAAATGGCTGCTTTGGAGGGTTGAGTCTATGGCTCCACCCCCAGAAGGGAGAAAGAGTGTGAGATAGGTAAGGGTAGAGGGGAGGAAGCAAAGGTGTGAGGAATGGGATGACCATCCCGCAAGTTTCTTGCGGGTCTCCACTTGTTTACACAATTAGTTACCCTGGGATAACAGCCTATTAATACTCTCTTATCACCAATTTGTTTCAACATTCAAGGACTCAGAGGCTGAATTTTGTTGAAAGAGAGAGTAACAGTATCAAGAAACTGAATTCCCAGCGTAGTTTCTCGTTTTGTGCTATACATTGGTTCAGGCTTCATTCTGTGATCCCTAGGCCTGAAAGTGAGTTCAAATGGGAGACAACTGTGAAGATTTAATCATCTGACCTCATGATATAACAGTCCAAGTGCAAGGAGTAGAGTAGTGCTTATCTCTGCCTCCCTCTTTGTTCCCAAGGTTAGAGCTATGGAGCCCTAGCAACCAATTAACTGCATTCCATTTAATTAGTTTCATGATTTACACCTGTTAGAGCCGGGAGGACAAAGCTGCAGATAGCTCTGCCAGCTCATCTTAGTTAGATTCCCTTGAGGTCACATAACTAGTAACTGGGTCACCCAACAATTTACATCACCAAACAAGGATTTGATTGGTCTAAGGGCCCTGGACCATGTTGGATCTTTGACCATAAAGCTTAGCCTGTTCAATCTGTTACTAGTTTGTAGTCACATATGGCTATCTTGCACACTGGATTTTGGGATGCGTTACTCATGGTTCCTTAACACCATCTTAAGCACCTGCTTGGCACCCTGTCAGTCCAATGCTTACTCTGGACAGAGTGGACTTTTGGATGCTAAATGTCTTCAGCTAAGAAGAGTAGCATCTGGTAACTTTGAACCAATGTTTTACTGTATAGCTATAGTCTCTTGAATTTAGCTTTGTTATTTCAATTCCTTGCATTGTTGTTATTAGATTTTTATAGTGCCCTCCCTGCAAGTTAAAAGCAATATTCTTGCACCTTTTTAGATACATTCTTTTAAATCACACTTGTAGTGTTTTGTTCTTCAGGTGGCTTCAACCTAATTCCAGAGCCTATACCAAGTGCTTACCTACCAGGTTAATTGTTTTGTGGAAATTCATTCTGCAAGTGGCCTACCTTGCAGGGTTGACTTTCTTGTTTAGTCCTAGAAAGGTCAGAAACCTTGCCCCTTGCTTTTTGGCTGTTGGGATAGTCAAAGGGGCTGATGGCAGCTACTAAGACTGATGTGTTAGTTAACACAGGGTTTTGTAATTTTGTGTTCTGCGGGCCCTTCTCAACAATCCCTTGAACTAGGGGTTGTTGACAAACAGAAACCTTAGTGATTAGAGACTCTGGGATAATTCCTCTTTTATTACCAAGCAATGATGATAATAATAAGAGGGTTACCTCAGGTGTGCAGAAGAGGCTGGAGTGGAAAGTCCCTTGCTGGCTTTCTAAGGGACAAACTACACATTACAATGTAAGCAACTCTGCCATGGGGACTCACAGACATTGCAGCTGTGCGTTCCCGGTGGGAACTCCACTTGGAGGTGTCATGGGGGCTCTATTTGTGGTGGAGGAGGAGTTTCTGCTTCCCCTTGCACCATTCTCCTGATCTGAAACTGCACTGGGGTGTTATTTGCCCCCTTGGGGGCTGCATGTGCAAACAAAATCTCCTGGTGGCATTTCAGCTCTGGTAAACAGCATGGAGGGGAAGGGTCCCTGCCTCCCTCTGGGCCACAGTCCCAATCCTAATTGGGCCTCCGTAGTACTTTTAAAAATAGAGTCCCACCAGGAACTCACAGCTGCCACACGGCTGCTAGGCCCTGTGGCAGACTCACATATTTTGGAACATGAAGTCTGGCTCTTACTTGCATTTTCACAAGGGGATATTGCAGAAAACCCCTTAAATTTTAGTCCCTGTATGTGCGTGGGTTGCAACCTCAAAGTAAAAACTGCACATCAATGCCTCTGAAAATCACCTCATGTCAATGAGTCCTGGGGTGCTATGTTACTAAGGATTGCAATTAAACCCGACAACCAATTACAGTACATTTTTGCAAAGTCCACTTTCAGCTTCTATTATCTGCCTGGTAATAAACCAAATAAGATTTAGCTAACAAGTTGCTACTGAAAACGAGTGCCCTGTTCTTTAAACATTTTTTCTTGTAATTAGAAGTGATCTTTCTAATCAATTAGTGTTGTAGCTTGCTTAGGGGAAGTCGAGTCCCTGTCTTTTAAAGATACGCACTTAGAGAGGTTTCATGTTTGACACAAGTGGTTTCCACAAGGAACACTGTTTTATTACTAGTTTTCTTAGATATGATATGCTGCTGGTTGGAAGATGTGGGCATTTATCACTTCAGATTATTTGAATGGCACCTCTTTAACATATAAGTAGTCCCCTAATAACATGTTTAAACTGTTATTAATAAATTTGCCCCTCTCAGTCGCACTAAGAATTTGCAGATCTGTGTCAACTACACAAAATCTACCTGCTATTGATAGAAATGTAGTCTGTGAGAGAATGTTGGGTAGATAGCCTGAGCTGGACAGAGCTCTTCTTAATGTTTCAACTGGTTCAGCCAAAAATTAAATGGGGCAAGTGAATGATAAGAGATTCACAACAGCACAGACCAAAAGGTACCGAGTGAATTGTTCCACCTGTTGATAAAGGATATGGGGTTAAATGCCCCTCCTGAAGCATCCCTCCTGGCCTTGGACCCACAACCAGCTAGGGTAATAAGAATGCTGAGCTTCTTCAAGGCGTTTGGTGATCTTCCTTGAGGGAAGTCTCTAGGCCAGGCAATGTGTTACAATCCATTAAATCTGGGATATGTCAAGCTGGCACCTTGCTTGTTTAACAGTAATTATACATTAGATACAAGCTATTTTAACCATACATCTGTAAGTGGTAAACGGAATGTTAGGACTTGCATGGGAAAATACAGAAAATCTTTATATACATTTTTAGAGAATCATGTAGCACCAGTAGCCAAAACGATCTCGCAGGGCTAGGAGTTACTAGGGAATCAAAAGGCCATTGTTAATTAATTAATTAATCAATTGCATTTATAGCCCGTCTATCCCACAAGGGGGCTCAGGGTGGGTAACATCATAAAACATACAATAAATACAATTAACATTAAACTATTTAAACAATTTAAAATTAATAAACATTAAAACACAGTCACACTTCTAATAAATCAGCTGGCTGTGGGGGTTCCCTGGCATATTATTTAGGTTGATAAGTGGATGGGTGGCAACCACCTCAGGGAAGCCCTATAGAGACATCCGCTTCCTCAACTGAAGGCCTGGTGGAACAGCTCCATCTTACAAGCCCTGTGGAATTTAAGAAGATCCCACAGGGCCCTACTCTCGATTGGGAGCATGTACCACTAGGCAGGGGCCAGGGCAGAAAAAGCCCTGGCCCTGGTTGAGGCAAGACGGATGTCCTTTGGGCCAGGGACAACCAGGAGATGATGATCCATAGTGCATAGCGCTTTTCGGGGCTGATATGGGAAGAGGCAATCCCTCAGATATGTGGGTCCCAGGCCGTATACAGCTTTAAAGGTGATTACCAGCAACTTGAAGTGAATCTGGAAGTCAACTGGCAACCAATGTGGTTGATGGAGCACCTGCCAGATATGAGCCCGCATAGGTGTCGATGTCAGCAGGCGCACTGCCGCATTTTGTACCAGCTGCAGTTTCTGGGTCAGCCTCAAGGGTAAGCCTACATAGAGCAAGTTACAGTAATCAAGACTGGAAGTGACTATTGCATGGATCACTGTAGCTAAGTCCTGAGGGGAGAGATATGGTCTCAGCAGCCTTATCTGCCTAAGATGGAAAAATGCAGATCTGGCAACTGCCGTAACCTGAGCCTCCATAGAAAGAGAGGCATCCAGTGTTAC
Source organism: Gekko gecko (assembly GCA_029375565.1). Taxonomy (NCBI): domain Eukaryota; kingdom Metazoa; phylum Chordata; class Lepidosauria; order Squamata; family Gekkonidae; genus Gekko; species Gekko gecko. The sequence continues at coordinate 296,620,485 of JAPDNY010000001.1, read as the reverse complement.
TCCCAGGATCCTCACTTTCTGGGTTGGCACCAAAGGCGCCCCGGGGTTCCAGTATGGGGAGTCTGATATCCAGATCCACTCACACCCTACCCAGGTAGAGGACCTCTATCTTCGATGGATTAAGCTTCAACCAGCTCTGCCGCACTCATCCAGCCACCAGAGCCTCAGCCAGAACGTCAGAGGCAGAAGATGGATGGCCATCCATTAACAGATAGAGCTGGGTGTCATCTGCATATTGATGGGAACCCAGCCCACAACTCCTGGCTAACTGGGCAAGGAGGGGCATGTAGATGTAAAATAACATTGGCGAGAGGATCGCCCCTTGCAGCACTCCACATTCAAGTGGGTATCGCGAGGAGGCCCTCTCACCAAGTGCCACCCTCTGTCTCTGGCCATGGAGAAAAGAGGAGAACCACTGCAAGGCAGTCCCCCAAACTCCCATGTCGCCAAGGTGGTGGGTCAACAAATCATAGTCGACTGTGTCAAACACTGCTGTTAGATCTAATAGCGACAGCAGTGCCGACCCACCCGGATCCAGCTGCCTATGGAGGTCATCTGTAAGGGCGACCAGAGCTGTCTCTATCCCATGGCCAGGGTTTACCATTTTGGCTTACTACAGCTATCCAAGTGGTATTAAGAAACCTATCTACTGCGGCATGCATATCTGATTTAATGCACCCCTTTCAGAGCAGCAAACAACTTACCAATGAGCGGGGGCTTATTTCATAGGAACAAGAATATTCACAAAATTTATACTCCCTTTTCAAACCAGCACCAATGAACACCTTCTCTAATATGATACTTCTCTTGTGCTTGTAAGAAGGAATTGTTTACCTAGCATTTACCTACCCAGTCAACACAATAAACCCCCTAAAATTATCTTCAAAGCTACAGCTTTTAAACAGTTGTTATCATTTCACTACATGCTGTATAAAGAATTGTTCTACAAACAGCAAAATATACAGCCAGTGAAGTACAGTAGCAAACAGACAACCTTCGCTTGAATGTATTTAGGGACGTTTCAAGCATGATGGGACCAATCACTGTCTGGAAAAGTGGACAAACACCATCACTGAGAAAGTATAACACATGCATTCTTTTCAGCCACAAATGCATATACTAGAGAACCAACATTCAATCAATTCTTGCTCTCACTGTACGTGTTTTATTTCATTATCCTCCTCACTTGAGCTTTACTTTTGAACAAATAAATGGGATTAAGGACAACTCTTGTTCAAATCTGCCATATCCTTTAGCATGTTAAAGGCATAAAACGGCTAATATTGTAATGCCTCTGTATAGATCTGTGGTGCAGCCGAATGTTGTGTACACTTCTCGTCACTGTATCTCAAAAAGTACTTTGCAGACCTGGAAAAAGTACAGAGGAGGGCAACCAAGATGATTAGAGGGTTGGAGCACCTTCCCCAGGACTTTTCAGTTTAGAAAATTGATGACTAAGGGGGGGACATGATAAGAGATTTATAAAATTATGCATGGGGTGGAGAGAGCTGACAAATGTTTTCTCCCTCTCCCAAAATGCTAGAACTCAAGGGTATACAATTAAGCCCATGGGCAACAGGTTCAGGATGGACAAAAGGAAAACTACTTTACACAGAGTGATTAAAATGTGGAATTCGCTGCCAGAGGACGTAGCGGTGGCCAAAGGAGTAAACAGCTTTAAAAGGTGATTAGATACATTCATGGAGGATAAGTCCATCAATGGCTACTAGCCATGGCGACTGAGGGGAACCCTCACATTCAGAGGCACTACACCTCTGAATCCCAGAACCAGGAGGCAACATGTCGTGGATCAATCATGGCTCAGCAATAGCGAGGGCTCTTCAAGAGAAGAGGACTCGTCAGGAGAAGAGGAGCCTCATGTAGCCAGCCCTGTATCAGCAGAAGCCAGTAAGAAGGAAGATGAGCTGCAGGCTTGTCAGAGTTAACAGCCAACAGCTGGAGCAGAGCCACGGTCACACTTCAGCCCCAACTCAACAGGTGAAACTCAGTTGGCCGTTTCCAGCCCTCCAGTATAACCTACACCATTAGAGCATTGCTGATGGAGGCTAAGATTAGAGTTACAGGAGAGACAACAAAGTGCACGCCTCCTGGTCCGACACCAGCTGTTCAGTACTGCAGGATTATTCTCAAACAGCTGGCTATAGTCATGACGTGTCAGCACAGGGCTATAAAAATCAGTCAAGGGAGGCTGTGAGGTGTGCAAGTAACAAGTCACTATACCTCTGACTCTGTGACCACTGCACTGGACTCTGCCTTGCTCCTGTGACCTTTGGACCAACTCTTGACTCTGACTTCTGGACTTGCCTTGACCTGGTTTGTGAACAACCTTGGACTACTAAACTTTGTGTTTTGGTCAACCTTGTAAGTATGCTGACCCCCTGTCTCTCAGGAGGGGTTGTTTCAACCAGTGATGGATCCCACAGGGGTACCTCAGGAGTCCATATACCAGGCATTTACATAAGTGGATACAAAGATGGATGCCAGAACTGACAAGCCCTATAATCATGCCTAGGCAGTGACCCTGGGAAGGACATAAGATCTTGTTCTGACAGCTGCAACTCCCCCTCTACCCTGCCAACATCTGCACATTCTGGACAATGGATTTGCCTTGCCCCAGAGCTACTTCTTTACTGTTCCAATCACTAATCCTACCAATCTCACTTCAGCCTTCTTCCCCACATTTCCTTTATAATGAAAAGTCCTGAGTTCTACTCCTTCCTCACACCCCAAACCTAGGTGGCTCATCAAGCAGTTTTTTTTCTGTTTTGGTTAGTTTAAATTAGCAATCCATTAGTTCTTCAACCACCAGAGAAGAAATCAGGAACCCTACCCAAATTGTCTGTTGAATCCAGGAGAGAAACTCCAGTCTATTTTGTCCACTCCTGGGAACTCTATACAGTGTTTCCAAACTACATTATTTTATCTCTGATGAATCTCATCAGTGCTTTGTTCTGAGGGACCCCACACATTAGCAAGCTCTCTGGACACATGTTTGGGTATAACTAGGCAGCCCCAGCTCCACTGCAGTGTGTCTGTCCTGGTCACCTACTTACAAGTCACCCCAAATTCATTTGGGTCACTTTCCATCTTCACAGTCTCTGCTCCATGGAGTTCTGATCTCCTGGACAGGTAAAGTGTATTTCTCCAACACCCTCCTATTATGCCCACTCACCTCTGTACTTCCATTACTTGTGTGAATAATTTAATGTATGTTTTATTTCTGTATGTGTGGATTTTATTAGGATTTTTTCTTTTTAATAAAGCAACTCTTTTGATTAAGCAATGGACTGGTTATTGAGAGTTTTCTTAAGGGAAAGATTCCCGTAAACATAGGTAGGGGATTCCCGCTAATACCCCACCTCTCGTTGAGGCCTGTCATTTAGCTAAATTCCCCAGAAACTAAAGGCATTAATTCAGCTTCTTAAATCTGATCTCTCAGCTACAATACTTGGGACTAGTTTCCCTGTCTGTACTACCGGACACAACATTAGCAGAAGGCCTCAGCTTCTATGCCCTGTTGTTGGCTGTCCAGAGGAACTGGTTGGCCACTGTGTCAGACAGGATGCTGGACTGGATAGATCATTGTCTGATCCAACAGGGCTCTTCCTATGTTCTTATAGTGGGACATATCACTTGCTGATGCATCATTGTTTTTGAATGCATCCATTTGTCAAAACATCTAAAATGGCAGCCTGGTAATTCTAGGCTCTTGTGTATCATGACTCCTTCCATGGTCTGACTCGATAAATTCCTGAATATAGTTTGCAATTATATCCAAACCATCAACCTGCAATTGTACAGTGCAGGAACAGTTTTAATTAAACTGTATACTTTGTGTATACACATATGATTTATGCCCACCAAACCAGGATCACCACCATGGTTTGAAACTGGTTTGCAACTCTGGCTTGAAGAGGAAGTGCAAACCACAGGTCTGAATATAACCTATAGCTTGTGTTAAACAGGGATTAACTGAACTGGAGTGTGAGAGGTGAGGAAAGGGGGAGTCTAAGCCTTGCTCATAACAACAAATTAGGGTTTGCTGTTTCATATGAACCAGCTTTGAATGTGTGAATGACTGGGGAGAAAGGAAGGAGTCACAGAACATAATTCTACTGGTCATAATGGAAAGAGGTAACAAATACTTAGTTTATGTTTTGATGATTCAGAGATTAAGGAATTTAAAATTTTTTCCATAACCAGATCCTTGCAAACTTTGTTGAAGGACTCCCCAGAAACCTTACATTCACATCAATTAAGTGGCCACAAATGGCAGATGGGAAAGTTATCTTTATAATGCAGCTCAAATATCCATCCTGAAGTTCACTTATAATATGTCCTTTATCCTTAGTCTACACAAAGTATACAGTTTAATTAAAACTGTTCCTGCACTGTACAATTGCAGGTTGAGTTTCCAAAGTTTTGGACACTCCCACTAAAGAAAAAAAATCCCAATCCATATAATTACAAGGAAAAGATAGATCTCTCCCCAACAAATTCAGAGATTTTTTTTGTAAAGGAATATCCAAATATATGACATCTCCCCTGCGCCCAAAAATATTCACATGTACTCTGAAGTGGTACAGTTCAAGAGCTGTTTTATGCCATAATCTGCTACTTGTATAGACTAGACCCTGGAATCACTTTATCACCTATTTCCTTGAAACTTCAATTTTATTTTATTTTTAAGTCTGACTTTAGGACAGACATGACATAAAAACCTGACAAGAAGAAATCAAAGGGAAAGCATTTTCTAACGAAATGTCTCTGGAGAATCAGGTCAAAGCTCTCTCCTAGCCTTTTACTATGTGGAAAAACTTGAAAGAAGCTTTGTTTTAGAAATTTAGAGTCTGTACATAATATTGATAATTGTTTTCTTCTGTTGTTGCTGTTGCATTGATTTTAATCTGAGATCTGGGATGCATCAAAGAAAGGTTTGTATGTGATTCCTTTGAAGGAAAGGCAGTTTGACTCCCCCCTCCCCCCAAGCCTCAAAAACAGCCTGGAGGAGCAGAATGCAGAAGAGGAGTCAACTAAGGCTGAGTATAAACAGCAGGATGTGGAATGCCAAAATAAAACGAAGCAACTTTCCTATCAGGTGCATTCGGTTAGGAAACTGGATCAAGGAGAATTAGGAGGACATCATACATTACTGGTATGAAGTGTTTTCTCTTTGAACTAAGTGTCACTGAAATGCTGGTGTCTACCTCCATATGCACAACATCAAATTTCAAAAAGATCAATAGTGTCAATATGGAAAAGCTCTAAGGGAGATCCTTCAGAGCATCCAGTATTTACAAATCAGAGCTTTTGCATCATCATCATCATCATCATCATCATCATCATCATCATCATCATCAGGTTAGTGAAAGCAAGCATTATGTCCTTAGAGCTTTGGATGTGAAATATATTGGGTTCAGATGCGTTCAAGTCATCAGCTCATATTTTATTAGTGATTCAGCAAGAGAAAGAAGACTGGAAATCCCTGGCCGAGGCTGGGTATTTATGCCTGAAAAAGGTTACACCCCAAACACACCCCACTCCCAGCGATAGGCTATTTACACTCTATTGTTTCCCAATTGGTTTGCTCCCCTGTCTCCCTACTGTCTCCCTACTGGCCCATTCTAGGATTCTAGCAATCTATTGTCATGCATCCCAAGCTAAGTCCTTTTTGCAAGTACAGTTCAGGCTGAATACATAACAGGATGAAAAAGATAAAGAAAAAAACCCCACAAATCATTGCAGAATGCTGAAATAAAGAAATAGCAAAGGTAAAGACATTGGGTCAACGCAAATGTCCCACTCACACTGTGGAAAATATGGGGAGAAATATGGGCAGGTCTGCTCAAATGTACACTACAACTGCCACCACAATCGGAATGAAGAGACGGACACCAATATGGATTTAACAAGGGCCACTTTATTAATTATTTATAATCAAACAACTGGCGAGGAGCTGCTAAAATGTACTGAGGAATATGACGGGTGTCAAACTCCTGACCACCTTCATCTCCTTCTGGGCAATGCACCTTCCCCAATCTCGAGCCAACCAATGTGGCTCTCGACCAGCGGCTTGGCGTATTTAGGAGAACCCCCTGGCCCACTACCTCAGAAGCTGCAAGGCCTACTAAGATAGACCGGGCCAGTTTGTTCTAAGGAAGATCACCCCTTCCCGGCCTTGAGCCGCAAAGGCCTGAAAGCTGTTCTTGGAGGACCCTTTAATTCCTTTATAACAATGCCCAGGTGCTCACCATTTTCAAGTTGCTGATTGTGCTACCCCGCCATAGCAAAGGCCAAGCCTCTGCTTAGGCCTTCGCCCCCACCAAGTGATCCAGTGCCAACAGCACCCCTCGCCTCAAATCTGCAAGAAATATCATTGCCCTCGTTAGAGAGGTGCACCCTAGCCCCCCATACAGGTGCATTAACTCGACCTGTATATCAGGGTGCAACAAGAAGAGGCCCAAGCCACTTTCCATGGCATTTCTGAGCTGCTGATTGGCTTTTCGTCTCGCCTGGTCCAAGCACTTGGATTTGCCACAAGGACTTCCAATCAGATGTGTATTGCAAGTTCCCCACCAGGAACTTAGCTCATAGACAAGGGTCTTTATTCACACAGCTGCTTTTGCCTCCTCCCCATGCCATTTTTCTTAGCCAAAACAACCCTTAGAAACTACTATTTGCCTAACTGGTAGCTCTACAGTACTGATGGGGCAAATGTAAGTTTTCCCAGTGGAAATATCAACAGTTTTAATTGTGCACATGTTTTCTACATGCATACATGGAAGAATGGAAGGTTTCTTTCACTTACTGTGAAGCTTCCTTTCTCGGTAGTTTAGGAGTGGGATAGTCCTCACGCTTGGGATACGCTCCTCCCTCCTCTTCAGGGTCAGCTCTGGGCTTTGATCCAGGCGGGGAGGGGCTTATTCCCTGTAGGCTTCCCAGTCATCTTCAAGCCCCTTGTCTCCCGCCAGAGAGGTACTAGAAGGAAGAAACTTCTCCCCCAAACTTGGAGAGAAACTCAACAAACTGTTTAACGTAACCAAAAACAATCAACCCGTCACCGCTCTTATACTGAGCCAAGCTAAGAAGAGCATAACAGTACCTTCCACCACCACCTCTGTAAACTAGGAAGAGTGCTCCTCCCAAAAAGGGAGGGCTGGACTATCCCACTCCTGAACCACCGAGAAAGGAAGCTTCATGGTAAATGAAAGAAACCTTCCATTCTCCAGTGGTTCAGTTCATGGGACAGTCCTCACTCTTGGGACGTAAAAGAGCAGAGTGCCCCAAGGGAGGGAAGACTTCCCTGTTTACAGAGTGTGCTGAAGCACCCTACGACTGAAGGCCGCTTCTGCTGATGCTAACTTATCCACCCTATAGTGTTTGGTGGAAGAATGAACAGATTTCCAGATGGTGGCTCTACAAATGGCCTCCAAAGTAGGGAAAGCCCTATAAGCCACCGAGGTTGCAGCTCCCCCGAGGGAGTGTGCCACTGTCCCATCCGGGGGTTCTATCCCCTTAGCCTTGTAGGCCAAGATAATACAGCCCTTGATCCACCTACTGAGCATAGTAGTGGAGACTTGCTCCCCCATAGCTGTCTTCCTAAAGGACACAAAAAGCGTATCCGACTTTCTCCATGACTTTGTCCTGTCTATGTAGTAACTTAGGGCCCGTCTGATATCCAGACAATGCCACTCTTTTGTTTTGTCATGAGTGGGACTTGGGCAGAAGGATGGTAAAACCAATTCTTCCATCCTATGAAAGACTGAGTTTACTTTCGGGACAAAGGCGGGGTCCGGGCAGAGGACCACTTTGTCCCTGTGGAAAACACATAACTCTTTATTGACGAACAAGGCCCTCAGCTCCAACACTCTACGTGCTGAAGTGATATCTACTAAGAACAGTGTTTTAAAGGTCAGTTCCTTGAGTGGGCAGCTTACCATTGGTTCAAATAGGGGTTGGCACAAGGCCCTTAATACCGTATTTAAGTTCCACATGGGAAACCTGTGGACTTGTGGAGGGTTCAATAAGGAGGCCCCTTTCAGAAATCTTTTGATGGGAGCATGGTGAAGGAGAGACTTCCCATGCTTGGCTCCTTGAACTGCTGAAATAGCAGACATCTGTCTCCTCAGCGTACCAGTGCTGAGTCCTTTGTCTAGGCCAACCTGTAAGAAACGTAGCACCTCCCTGATTGAAGCCCTAAGAGGCTCTATACCTAGAGCTACACACCATGATAAAAAAGCTTGCCATCTGTCATTGTATGATCTATTCATGGATGTCTTCTGTGATGCTAGCATGGTGGATACGACTGACTCTGGATCCCCTGCTCCCCTGAGCATGTCCTGCTCAATCTCCACGCTGTGAGTCTGAGCATCTCTGTACATGGTTGGTTGGTTACACCTTGTGACAGTAAGTCCTCCTGCAAGGGAAGGGGCCACGGTTCCTCAGAGGATAGGCTCTGCAGGCCTTGAAACCACGCTCTCCGTGGCCAAAATGGGGCTATTAGTACCACTTCCGCCTTTTGCTGGCAGATTTTTTTCTGTCACTCTTTGCAGGATTTGAATAAGAGGAAAGACATACTCACAGCTTAGTGCGTTGACTTGTCGGTTGTATTTCGTGGTGAACAGGTCCACTTCCACTTTGCCACACCTGTCACATATCTGCCTGAACACTGTCTTGTTCAGCGTCCATTCGGACTGGTCCATCTGTACTGGTCCATCCATCTTCTGCTGAACCAGCCCGTCAGTCCATTGTCTTTTCTTGCCACGTGTATGGCTTTCAAGGACAACAGGTGACCTTTGGCCCAGGTCATCAGCTTGGACGCCTTGTGGTGTAGAGCCCGCACCCGAGTCCCTCCTTGGCGCTTCACATAAGCATTTGCCGTCATGTTGTCCATCTGGACGAGAGCATGACGGCCCGCTAAATGCTTTCTTAGATTTAGAAGGCCCAATCGAGTTGCCCTGAGCTCCAGGTAATTGATACTCTCTTGGGACTCCTGAGCTGATCACTCTCCCTGGGTCATTAGGCCCTTCGAGTGAGCTCCCCAGCCTGACAGGCTCGCGTTTGTCATCATCACTGTTCTTGGGGGATCCCTCAGAGGAGACCCCTGGCTGAACTTGAGAGGTGTCGTCCACCAGACCAGTTGCTGACGTACTGATGCGGGGAGCTGTAGCAGTTTGAATCTCCGGTGTGCAATTGCCCCCTGATAGGGTAGCAGAAATCTTTGCAGCAGCCTTGTGTGGAAATGGGCCCACTGCACAATCTCTTGGTATGATACTAGCATTTCCAGGAGCTTGACCAGTGTCATCAACTCTGACTTGGGGCTTCGTAGGATCTCTGTCAGTAGGGAGCGCACTTTTTCCCTATCCTGCAAGAGGAAAGCCCGATCCTGGATCATGTCTATCTCCACTCCCAGGTGAAACAGCTTCTGGGTAGGCTGTAGATGGCTCTTCTCCAGGTTGACCCCGAACCCGTGGTCCCTCAAAGTACTCACTGTAAGTTGTGATGCCTGAATACTCTCCTGGAACGACGGGACTTTTATAAGGATGTCGTCGAGCTATGGGAATATTTATTTATTTATTTATTTATTGACATTTCGACCCCGCCCTTCCCGCAAGCAGGCTCAGGGCGGCTTACAAGGGGCAAAGCCCACATAAAACATAATAAAAACGATAAACCTATTAGATAAACCAGGATGATCCCTGAATACATTGCATGATGGTAACAATCAGTTCTTTGGGAGTGATCTTGTCCTGTAGTTGCTCCCACGTGCCACGTGATGTTATAAAGATCTTACTGGGGCCATCTCTAGCCCTGAAGTTATCCACCCCATTGGTGGTGGTGGCGGCAGTGGCAGCCCCTATGCGGAAGCCTGGTGGAAGATCTCTGTCTTGCAGGCCCTGCGGAACTGCATAAGGTTCCGCAGGGCCCTGATCTCCTCTGGGAGCTCATTCCACCAGGTAGAGGCCACCACCGAAAAGGATCTGGCCCTGGTCGTGGCGAGCCTTGTCTCCCAGGGGCTTGGAATCACCAGGCGATGTTGTGTCCCTGACCGAAGTGCTCTTGGGGGTATATATGGGGAAAGGCGGTCCCTCAGGTAAGTCGGCCCCTGGCCATATAGGGCTTTAAAGGTAAGTACCAGCACTCTGAAATGGATTCGGTATGCTATTGGCAGCCAGTGCAGCGCTTCCAGCCCAGGCCGGATGTGCTCCCACTTGGGGAGATCCATCATCAACCTGGCCACCACATTCTACACCAGCTGCAGCCTCCGAATCTGCACCAAAGGCAGCCCCATGTAGAGAGCATTACAGTATTCTAGCCTCGAGGTGACCGTCATATGGATCACTGTGGCCAGGTCATCACGGTCGAGGAAGGAGGCCAACTGCCGAACCAGCCTAAGATGATAAAATGCTGATCTGGCAGTGGCTGCCACCTGGATCTCCATAGTTAAGGAGGGATCCAGGCGCACTCCCAGACTCCTAACCTCCGACGCTGGCACCAATGGTGTCCCATCAAAAGTCAGGAGAGGGATTCCCAACCCTGATCCATTCTGACTCAGGCACAGGACCTCCATCTTCGCTGGGTTTAGTTTCAGCCAGAATAGCTGGACCCCCTTCAGCCTGAGGTGCGCAATCAGGGTCACTAGCACCTTTGTGAAGACCCTTGGGGAGCATTTCAACCTGAAGGGTAGGGCCCTGTATTGGAAGTGCTGACTGGCATAGACGAATCTCAGGTACTTGCAGTGAGAGCTGTGGATAGGGATGTGAAGGTAGGCCTCTGACAAGTCTATAGAAGTCATTAAGTCCCCCTTTTGTATGGCTGCCATGATGGATTTGAGGGTTTCCATCCTGAACTTCCTGTCTCATATGTGACTGTTGAGCCATTTGAGATCTAAAATGGCCCAGGTATCCGCATTTTTCTTAGGTACTATAAAGAACACTGAGTAAATGCCCTGCCCCTGCTGGGAGGGTGGAACTCTCTCTATGGCTCCAATTTCTAATAGGGTTGTATTGCCTTTCTTGCGATTCTTTGGGATCTGAACAAAACATTGTTGGGGAAAGAAGGAGAACTCTAGTTTGTATCCGTGTGTCACGGTGTCGAGGACCTATAGATCGGACACTGTCTGTTGCCATTGGTCTGTGAAGGCTTGAAGCCTTCCCCCTATCCTCAACAGGTGTGCTGGACTTGTATAGTCATGCTGAGATTCCCTTCTTAGGGATTTTGGAGGTGGAATGATCTCCTTTTCCGGAGGAGAAGGGCTTGTTACTCTGCTGTCTAGGTTGCCACTTTCCCTTGAAGGATCTAGAATAAGAGGGTTTCTGGTCCCTATTCTGTTCCTGAAAGGGTTGAAAGCATTTCCTAGGTTTAAGTTCTCTCCTTTTGGAGGAGAGGACTTTTTTTCTTGTCCCTATCCTCTATTAAATACCTATCAAGCCCTTCTCCAAAAAGATTGCCCCCTTTAAAGGTAACCGCTGCCACCTTCACCTGTGCTGAGGAGTCCACATCCCAGTGGCATAGCCAATTATTTCTCCTTGCCATCACACTACATGCTAGTGCCCTAGCAGACAGTTGCAGTGCATCTAACTTGCCATCTGCTGCTAAGGCCACTGTGAGAGCAATCTTTTTTAGCTCATCTTTAAGTTCCTTAGGCACCTCGCTATCTGCCGAGGCCAGATTATGAGCCCAGTCATGTGCGGCTCTGGCAAACAGTGACCCCACTGTGGAGGCCTTGATCGAAGAAGAAGAGGCCTGTTCTATTCTCCTGTCTGTGTGTTCCTTAGGCATGCCGTCCACATCCATAGGCAACACTGAGTTGGAGTACAAACTGGTGATTGGGTCATCTACTACTGGGAGTTTCAGTTTTCTGGTAGCCTCTGGCATCAGGGAGTAGAGTTTAGAACAAAGATGATGGTTAGCCTTGGGCTTAGCAGGTTGTTTCCATTCGGCCTTCATTATGTTGTAAAAGGACGCTGGGAGATGTAAGCCTGGCTGTGAAACTGAGAGTTTAGGCATCAGTTTACCAGTACCTCTTTGGAATTCTGATTCCTGCTCAGCCTCCTCCTTTGGTTTGGAAATGAGGTCTAGAGTCCTTAGGTAGGAGGCGAGAATATAGCTCTTGTGGGAAGAGTCTGGATTGTACAGTAGGCACCACTTCCTCCTCTTCCTCAGATAATTCTCCTTCCTCCCTTTCTGGGGAAGACATGGAGGACTCTGACTCATCCTCTCTGTTCCCCAACAGGGGGCTGCGCTTCCTAATAGGGGACTTATGCTTCTTCTGTTTAGGTCTAGTAGGGGACCTAGAGGCACTGGAAGAATATTCTTCCTGGCTATGCCTGGTTCTGTTGGCAGCTCTCCCCCACACTACAGGAGGTTGCTGGGGTGTTGCACTTTGTAAAGTTTCTTTAAGCATCTCTTTAAACTCCCTCCTCTTCTCACCTCTAAACCAGGTCAGGAGTTCGGTTCTATCTGACTCTCTGGCTTCCTGGCTGAGTGATTCTGATAATTCCTGTGAGGCCAAGGAGCCTGACAATCTAGGGATACTTGGCTCTCCCCAAGATACTACCTCTATCTTGGGAGCTGCCCAGGTTGGCTTTATCAGCCATAGCCCTTTCCTGTGGGGAGGAGAATGGAAACAGAAACCACCATCAGAAAAGATGCTTCCCCCCCCGCTGGCGCCAAAACTGAAACCAAGTGGCCATAGCCATTTTCCCTTTCATGCCCAATAGCCCTTGGAGGAGGGGGTCAGAACCCAGTTTCTAGGCCTTCTGGAGTCTCCCCCCCCCAAAAAAAAGGACCACTGGGTGTCTGCAGGGACTTGGCACTACCGATCCTCCCCCACGCGGGGCTTTCTCCCGTGGAACGTAGAATCCAGCTTGGGCTGTCCCACAGCTCTCCCGTCCCGTGTTAAAGCTACTCAGGAGTAAGGAGGCCTAGAGGGAGATGCCGGTTCTTACCGCGGCTCAGGCAAGAACTGGAGTCGGCCTCTGATTGTCCTCGTTGTTGCGCTGCCTTCTGCGATCATGGGGGGAGCAGAGTCTCTGGCCCCATCCTGTTGCGTCACCCAAGACTTCTCTGCACTCCTGCTGGCCTTTTGGGAGCAGGCCCTCCGCCCAGGGGCAGGTAAGGCCAGCAGAGGTCTGTGCTGGGGCATCTAAGAGCCACTACAGCCAGGAACGTCTCGGCACCGCTCAGCCCTCTTTGAAGTGCCACGTTTCCCCCTTTCTCTGGGGATGCGACTCCGATGTTTCTTAAAGCTTCCTTTTCTCTCTTTTCTGATCTTCTGGCTGCGCTGTGCAGCGCTGCCCAGACATGTCCTGCTGCAAGGCAGGGCCAGCTAGAACTGGGAAGCCTAAAGGGGATAAGCCCCTCCCCGCCTGGATCAAAGCCCAGAGCAGACCCTGAGAAGGAGGGAGGCGCTTATCCCACGCGTGAGGACTGTCCCATGAGCTGAACCACTGAAGAAGGGCAAATTTCATCATTTTTTTTTAAAAAATAGTGTGCATTTCCATAATTAACAAAATTTGCAGAACAAAAGCTTTAAAACCACCATAATAATTAAATAGGTGTAAATGCTCTGTTTTGCTGCTGTTAAACAATTTATTTGCTTTCATCTCATTCATTATTGCGTTCATTTTTCCATTTGCTTCAACAGAAAACACAGACAGGCTGTACCAAATGAGGGTTGCCAGATCTGGATTGGAAAATACCTGGAGACTTTGGGGGGTGGAGCCAGGAAAGGGTGGGGTTTGGAGAGGGGAGGGGGCCTCAGCATAGTAGAATGCCACAGAGTCCACCCTCCAAAGCAGCCATTTTCTCCAGGGGGACTGGTCTCTGCCAGTTGGAGATCAGCTGTAAAAGCGGGAGATCCCCAGGCCCCACCTGGAGGCTGGCAGCCCTAGCTACCAATCAATTTATTTTTCATTCATTCGGGATTCAATTTTCATGAACTGCACCCCATCCCAAGGATTCTCTGTACCAAATCTGAGGCAAGTAAGAGAAAGTATAAAGTTTTATTGGAAATTAGCAGGACGATGTATGTAAAATTAGAAGTTCAACTCTGTTTAAAGTGTGCACATGACTAGAGCCTCAAATTCTCAATTGCAAAGCAAACAGAGGGGCACCACTGCTGCAACATAAAAGCTTATACCCAGAATTAAACTTTGTTGGTCATAAAGGTGCCACTGGACTCAAATTTTGTTCTACTGCTTCAGACCAAGACAACTACCCCACCTGAATCACACACAGAGTTGTCATGAGGATAAAATAGAGAAAAGGAGAATGACATAAATAGCTCTGAGTACCCACTGGGGAGAAAGGCAGGATATAAATGGAGCAAATAAATACATGAAATATTAAATAATGTGTCAAGAGTTCCTGTTTTTCATTATAATGATCCTAATGTCAAGGGATTTTTTTTCATTAGTTAATAAAGGAATATATATAATTAATTATATACGTATACACTCAACTATGTATATATACAACTACACTCAAACCTTACCTGACCTTTATAACACAATGCATCACAAATATAACTCAGTTGCTCCCGTTTAAGCCTTTTTAGAACTATGTTTCTTGAGAGAGGCCATTTTCTAGCAGATGAGTCTCTGAAAGGCATAAGCAAGCTTTAGAGGGATTTGAAGGAAGGTACAGTGTAGAAGTCACAAGGTACAAATCGGTGCAACTGGAAGATTTTAATTCACATCCTATTTTTACGACTATCCTGCATTTAATTAGCAGTTCTAACCCAGGAACTGTTTGTTGTTTCTCTGCACCTAATACTCTTATCAGTTGTGGGAAGTTGTTCTGTAGGTGACATGCCGCTAGGTAGAGCCAACTCTGCTGCAATAGCAGAATCAACCTCTGTCCCCTGCTTTTGCTTCACAGGCTGGGAAGGGGAGCCGGACTCATCAGTGTTGCGGCATGACATGACTTCTGGCACAAAACTGGAAATGATGTCATTGCATCAGGGTGCTGCTCTAGGATTTGCCCAGAACTCTATAATTTAACCACACCGTTTCGAACAAATCCTAGAGCACCACCTCACTTCCAAGCAAGGTACTATTACAAATGCCCTCCTGGTACTTTGGACTATTCCATCATGAGTTACTTCTCCAATGCTTGGCTGCTGTGGCTCTTTCTCCATCACCAACTCACTGCCTAGAACTATATCAGGAATTTATGTTGGAACATGTATACACCACTTCTCCAGAGATCTGCACAATGCAAGTGACGATTAACTCATAAAAATAATAAAAACCACTAAAATTTGCACACCATAAAAATAATGTCACAAAATGATATATTTCTAAACTGTAGTGCATGCTGTCCTGCCTACAAGTTAAGAACCTGCTCACAAGCCTTGATCTCCCGCTTGCAGAGGTGAGGCAGGTGGTGGTGACCAGAGACAGGGCTTTTTCAGCAGTGGCCCCTCACATGTGGTTAAGGTTGCCAACCTCCAGGTAGAACTTGGAGATCCCCTGGGATTACAACAGATCTCTAGACAACAGAGATCTGTTCCCCTGGAGAAAATGGCTGCTTTGAGTGTGGACTTCATAGTATACTCTGCTGAGGTCTCTCCCCTCCACAAGACCTGCCCTCTGCAGGATTCACTCCCCCCCAACTCACTAGGAATTCCCCAAACTGGATTCGGCAACCCTTCCTATGGAAAGTGCTTACTCTCAATGTTTGAATACCTGCACTACTGTCTTTTACTGCCTATGCCTATACTAAATGTTTAGTTTTTATGTTGGCTGTAGATGTCTTAACATTTTATACTCTGCTTTTACCCTGCTAATGGTTTTATGTCGCTCTCTTCAACCTACTCAAAGTTTTATGCTGTTTTTATGCCTTGGGTGGGTTTTTAATACTGTTTTTTTTATTTTAACTCTTACTGTGCTGAGTTTTTATCATGTTTCTCTTTGTAAGCCACCCTGAACAGGTTCTGTAGAGAGGCAACACAGAAATTTTATAAATAAAATTAAAATAAACATTTCCTCCAACATTCTGGATTAGGCAATAAATGGAACCTGGATCAGGAGAGGTTGTTATTTGAATTAAATACTATTTCAAAACATTCATAACAGAATATTTCTGCTGGGATGGTGGGAAGAGATGGACACAAGAAGCTCTGAGACAAATTTTGACACAGCCCTTGCGTAACTATCAGCAACCTGCAAAGGTGGGATCATTTAAGAAGGCATGCAAAGGTGCCAGAGAGAAAGTCTAACTCCAGTTTCTTCCCAGTCTGAGTCCTGATTGGCTCATGAGAAATAGTGCCAATTATACTCCTGCATCCTCCTTCACAATGCATCTAAGGAAGGGGTGTCCCTTGCTGCTTCTTCCAATTTGCTGAAAATCAAACAAGGTTTCCTTTAGTTGCTGTAGATTTTCTGGGTTGTGTAGCCATGTTCTTGGCATTGTAGGACCTGACGTTTCGCCAGTAGCTGTAACTGGCATCCTCAGAGGTATACCTCTGTGTTACACCTCTGAAGTTGCCAGTCACAGCTACTGGCAAAACGTCAGATCCTAGAATGCCAAGACCACGGCCACACAACCCGGAAACTCTACAGCAACTAATGAACTCTGGCCGTGAAAGCCTTCGACAACATATTGAAGTTTCCTTTGTTAGCATGATTTCTGCTTTGTGATAGCCACCATTTTAGGTACCTTTCTATAACCCCAAAATGATTGCTAAAAACACTATATTGCTTTGGTTTGTTGTAGTTACTTGGAAAGCCTTGAAAAGTTAAGTTTTTAAAGATTTATTCACTGTGAGGCTTGCCTAACAGAGTTTGAGAAGTCAGGATAGGCCTCCTACAGGCATGTAGGAATAACCCTTGTGAAAATTACCCTTGGGTAGACTTTTCGTAGATGTAAGCCTTTTTCATTGCGTGAAAATAAGAATGCAGGGGAAACAAACCGGGAGATTCTGTTTGAAGTTGTGGTTTTGGTAAGCATGCTGACAGAAAGCTCTTATCTGATGTCTGAATACTTACTTTTATTTTCCCCAATTGTTTTCTGTGAGATAGAGTTTCCATTACTGCAGTCTTTTCTACTCAATGCTTTATAAGGCATCTTTTATTTATCTTAGAAAGATCCTCTATGCCCCTGTGTGAATTCCAATTGTTATGGCTCATTTTAATTTCCTTTAAACCTCTTGACCGTTCCTCTGATGAAGTATAGCTGGTTCTGCTAAATTCTTTTTGGTGCTGCTGTCTAACGCTTGTCCGTGCTGATATATGAAGCTCCTAGCTTCTTCATCTTCAAAATAAGCAATAACCCAAAATTAATCCTTCCCTCTCCAAAAGAAGGAAGGTTTTTCGCACTGCTGGTGAACATTAACACAATGGCTGAACTCGACACAAGAATAAGCCTCAAAAGTCTTAGGCTTACACTCCCCCAAACTTTCACCCTCCTCCAGCTCACAGCTTAGTGGTCTGCAACAAACTATAGTTTGTTACTGTGTTCAAATTGCAGTTTGTGTCTTCAAGCCAGGATTCAACACTTGAAGGATAAACCCTGGTTTGCCATTACATCTGAATGCAGCAAGTGGCTCAATTCAAATACTTCTCCAACAGGATTGAAACCTAGCTATGGCTAGGTAACTCACATGTTCCCTCTTCCCCCTAGATTTTTTGCTGTTTAAGCAGACAATTAAGCAGATGTCATGATAAACTTAATCACCAAATTACAGCTTGAATATTTTTCTCCCAAACAGAACTGGAAATCCACTTCAAACCATAATTTCCAATTCTGGTTCAAAGCGCAACCACAACTCAACTCTGGTTCAGCAATTCTAATATCACAACAAAATAAGGTTTGCACAGAATAGCAAACTGAAAACAAAGCTGTATGTGAGTGGGCACAGGGGAGAGACATATTCCCAATCCTCCTAAACCATGGTTTGGAATATTAATCAGATGTAATAAATTGTCTTCCTTGGTTTCATACAATCAGATTGCTAATTCATTAGCACAGAAAAAACAGATACTACTTATTCCAATGCTACTTAGCTATCTGAATTTTTTTTTTAAGTCTTAACTTTTAATTTTTATTAAGTAGGCAGGCAAACAATACAACAGGTTATGTTCTAGGCCAGAAACATGGGCAATTTTACTGCTTTGTTCGGTGCTTCCTTGATGTCAAACTACAGTTTGAAAGCAAACCCATGTACTTATACCAGCTTTTGACAGTATATAATCTCTTCTCTCCAATTATGACAGATCTAGGTTATAGAAAAATGATTTATATAAATATCAACTCAAGAAAATAGTCCTTCAACCAATGGTAGCAAGTTCAGTTCTCACTATACAAATGTCATTGTTGAGCAAACCACAGTGGTATTTGCAGAAAAGTACTAGTAGTGGGAATCATAATGATGTCACAGGATAACACAGATAGATAATGTTTAAAATATGCAAACAGCAATATGCCTAGCTACATGCTGCCTTCTTTTAAAAATCTCCCTCATCCAACTGTTAGGAGAAGGGGAGATGCTGCATGACACATCTAATGGACTTGTGAAATTGTTTGTGAATTAATGTGGGACAGAGATGTTTAATATTACGATTGCTAGTACTAATATCATAATGACACATTTTGGAAGGACTATGATGCCTCCAGTTGCATTTCAACAATGTTTGAGGCAGAGATATCAAATGCTCTGGTAGGTGCAAAATACAATTCTAGCTAATAATCATTTGTTTACTCATTTTCACCTTGACCTTCCTCCAAAGAGCTCATAGAATGGCTACAGGTCATAATAAATATGGCAGTCCATAAAGCACTGGGAAGCCAACATTCCATGACAGCTGATCCAATACACAAGCATCAGTTGTGATCCAATGAACTAACTATGCAGCCAGCTACTTCTGGTAGCCAGCAAGGGGAAAGTCTCAGCTGCACTAATTGATATGAAGTTGCTTGACTGCAGCCGGTAATCTAATTTCACCTATAACCTAACTCAAACTCAAAACACAGCAAAGATAATTTTCAGGCAATTTCCAAATTCCGACGCACTAAGATCCTATAAGTATTGATGAAAAAGATAACGGAAAGAGAGTAAATGGGTGTGCAGCAGAGATGAAGGTTTTGGCTGAACTAAGGTGGGTGCTGGGAAGGAGCTGTTAAAGAAGATTTGATATTAATTGACTGACAAACAGCAGAATTTAATTACCGGAAGGTCATCTCCTCCAATCCACTGCCTTAACCTCCACACTTGGGAATAAAGGATACTCTGTAGATAAGCTTGGATTTCAGAGGGTTATGAATTGGAAGGGATTTAATGCTACACTTAAGGTGGGTAGCAATGGTGGATAAGAAAGTGGGCAAAACTGTGGCAACCTGGGTCAAACTGGCTTTATATTAGCGTGCTTTGAACATGCCTACTGAACAAGAGTATCTTGCCATGTATGAGTAAGAGAGCTACTTTTGCTCATGAAATGAACAAGGCGATGATCTTTAAAAACAAAGTAGGGAACAGAAAAGCTGAGCTATCCCCACCCTGGAACAGCATGAATACTGTAGGAATATCTGAAGCATATAATCCCTGAAGCCTTTCACTTCAGGATTAAAAGGAACATACAAACCATGACTGTCAGTCAGAAAAGGACTTTAATCCATTTAAGGATGGGCCGCTTCTTAAATGAGTGAGCCATGAGTTTTACAATGGCTCATTCTCAGACATTTCTCTATGCCTTCGTCTCCCCTTGCCCTTACTTATTTCCAGATCATGGCTATAGAACAGGGTTGCCAAGCTGCAACACAGTGTCTGACATACCTTCAGATTCCATAATGAAGTAAGAAAACTTAACAACCTCAGCTCCTCCCCTCCCCCGCTCTGGTGGCCATGCTCCCTCGGTAATAATGTGGTGCAGAAGAAAACAAGCAGAAGGGCCAAGAGGGAAAATGTATTGGAAAAATCAAGGCTACTGCTTGGTTCCTACAAAGTTTGTGCCCTCTGGTACAAAATATAATTTTACCCTCAAAATATCTCAGCTTGAATGCGAGCTTGGCTTGGAGACTGTGATGTACTCAGCATCACAGAGAATTTTCTGGCTAAACAGGGATCAGTATTTGTATCTCCTACAACCAACTCCTAAAACTCTGATTATCATTTCACCACCAACAAGCCATTCCTTTGACAACTAGTACTGGGGAAATAACCAATATTAGGAGCAAAGATGTGTGAAATAAAGAAAATCCAAAAAGGAATACAGAAGAAATTATCCTCCTATATTAATCACAATTAATCCCATTTTATATTCTAACAGCAAAACTGGCCAATCTCTGGATACTCAAATCCAGTGATTCGAACTGTGAATGGGCAGAACAGATCTTTCTACAGACCTGAAAAGGGCCCCAGGTTTGTAGAAAAATGTGAAATCTAACAAAAAAAATTGAGGAGTTTTTAAAAAGCCAAACTGGACAAAAGAAGTGCCTGTAGCTTTAAGCAACAGATTCCCTCAGTGGCTATTGCTAGGCAACCACAGTATTTCTGGCTGGTTTTATGTGAGGAGAAAGGCAGAGGGAGAAAGCACGGCCCTTTCCAGGTCTATTTTGGCCTTTGAGGGAGGACTTATCAGGGCCAGGCCTGGCTAAGGTTGCAAGCTCCAAATTGGGAAATTCCTGGAGGTTTTGCGGTTGAGTCTGAGGAAAGCGGGGTTTGGGGAGGGGAGAGGCTTCAGCCGGAAATTATGCCATAGAGTCCACCCTTCAAAGCAGTCATTTTCTCCAGGGGGACAGAACTCTGCGACTAGAATTCAGTTGTAATTCTGAGAGATCTCCAGGTCCCACTTGGAGGTTGGACATCCTAGGTCTTGCAGCAACCTCTGGGTGACTTCGTACCACCTGAGCTGCATGATTCAACTAGGCCTAGCTGCCTGCTACTGTTCAACATCAGACCCTTTATAAAAGCCAATGTGGTGTAGCAGTTAGAGCTTCAGAATAGGATCTGGGCAGCCTGGGTTCAAATTCCCATACTGCTTTGGAAACTCTAAGGGCGATTTTGGATCAGTTACATACTTTCAGGCTAACCTACCTCACAGGGTTGATGTGAGGATAAAAATGAGGAAAGGAGAATTATGTAAGCTGCTTTGGTCCCCACTGTGGAGAAAGGTTGGGATATACATGGGGTAAATAAATAATTAATGTAGCTGAAGATAGGAGACAGATAAAAGGTAAGCTGGTGAATGGCTGAGGAGAGAATAAGGCAGAGAAAGGTGAGAGGATATGGGGGTTTCTAGGAAAAGGTAAAGAGGAAATAATGTGGGGAGGGGGATACAGACAAATGTGAGGTCCCACCCCATAAATCCTTGAGGGTTCCCTACCATGCAAGTGGGCCTGCCCAGTGGCCACACAACTGGGCCACAATTTTCCTAGGCAGAGACTGCAGGGGGGTAGGAGAGGGAAAGGTTAAGACAGAGGGGCAGATAAAGGGAGGTTGGCTATTGGGTCAGAAGGAGAAGCCTGGGGAGGGTGTGGTTTGAGGACGGGAAGGACCTCAGAGAGGTAGAATGCCATATATTCCACCCTCCAGAGTGGCCATTTCCTTCAGGGGAACTAGGGTTGCCAACTTCCAGGTGGGGGCTGGAGATCACCCCAAATTACAATTAGTCTCCATGTAACAGAGATCAGCTCAACTGGAGAAAATTGCTACTTTCGAGGGTAGACTCTATGTCATTATACTCTTCTGAGATTGCTTCCAACCCTAACCCAAATTTCTAGGAATTTCCTCACCCTCCCAAAGCTTCACCCTCAAATTTCTAGAAATTTCCCTACTTAGATCAGACAGCCCTAAGGAAAACAGATCTCTGTAGCTGGGAGATCCATGGTAATTCCAAAAGATCCCCAGGTTGGCAAGCCTAGAAGGAAAGAAGGAAGAAAAAAAGGGGAGAAGGTATGGAGTCTTTCAGGAAAGGGAGAGATGAAATAATAGGGGAGGGAGAAATGAGATGCCTCCCACAAGTCTTTACAGGTTCCTACTTGCTTATAACTAAAAAGGAAGTCCTTTGTACTGCACATTCTTACCTCAGAAGCAAATCTTAGGAACACTAATATAAATGGCTTATGGGAGCAATCCTAAACAGGCCTACTCTGGAGTAAGTCCCATTTTATTCAGTGAGGCTTACTTCCAGGGAAGTATTCTCAGGACTACAGCCTATATCTCAGTCCATATAAGGGGGTGTTTTGTGTTCTGTGATATAGCATATGTCACATGTGCACTACAATCACTGGACTTGAACTGAAATAAAAAGAACTATACGTTATAAATACTATTACTCTATGGAGTATCCTGTATTAATATATCTAATACCCTTATTTCCCATGTAAACAAAAAGGCCAATTAGCTTCTCAGTGGAAAATAATAGCTAAGTCACAGAAATTCTCAGAAATGTAGCAGATGTTGACAAACCAAACAACTATTTTAAACAACTGGTTATGAATGCACTGATTACTACAGAGGCCAGAATTAAAGAGCCATAAATGTGAATTATAACATGGAGATTGGGTGTGTATGTGAGTGCAGGAGGGTGAGAAAGATCATAACAAAATACCATCATCAGCTACACTGGAAAGGAATGAGGCGATTTTACAGATTCTAGACTTGTTGATGCTGAAAAAGTGTCTTTTTCTATTTTCAGCAGTGTTATTCCAGGGTTAAGTATATTCAATGTCCTTTATAATCAAGTTGTCAATATACGGTCTTGATGTTATACATTGATTTCCTGCCAAAATAAAAGGAAGTTATCCTTGTGTGTTCAGCAGCTTGGCTGCAAGTTAATATTTTTTATACTATAATCTCCTCTATCACCACACGGCGCAGGGACTTTCTCACCCCACATACATCTTAACTGCATTGGGGGGGGGGGGGCAAACCAAAAACACGTTCATACTGAGCAAACATGGGTGCCTCTTAAAGCAGAAGCTAGGCATTCCTATGGCTCTCTTACCATCTTGCAGCCTAACCTTGGCAAAGGACAGTCTGTTCAATAAAAAGTTAAAACATTAGACTTGCAACCTGCAGCCGTTACCTGAAGACTTGCTGTGGATACTAAGCTTGCCAAAATGCTTCACTGAGGAAGGGCAAAACCTGTTTCCTGAGGCATCAGAAACCACATTAATTAAAGAATGCTTATGTGAGCAACAAAACTGAAATGTGCAAGTAATGGGAATGTTGAAAAAAAACCACCAGAAGTGCTACCTCATAAAACATTTTAAAGGCATAGTTCTGTCTCAATTCATGAGGGAAAAAATGTGATTTTAAGAAGGCCGAAACGTTTGTGAAATAGATCTTTAGTCCCTCAAGTTGCACATCTGGGCCATGTCCCTTTAAGGTTACCAGCTCTGGGTTGGGAAATATCTGGAGATTTGGGGGGGGTGGACACCAGGGAAGGCAGGGTTTGAGGAGGGGAGGGACATCAGTGTGGTATAATGCCACAGAGTCCACCTTCCAAAGCAGCCATTTTCTTCAGGGAAAATGATTTCTGGAACCTTGGGACTAGTACTTCCGAGAGATCTCCAGCCACCACCAGAGAATTGGCAACCCTAATTAGAGTAGTGACAAATTAGCAATTTTTATACTGCAATCCTCTGCAGAGTACTCAGAAGTAAACCTCACAATAAGCAAGCAGAGGATTGTAGTCTTGGGCTGCAATCAGACATGCCATTTGGTGCGGAGGGGAAGTGAACCTATTTCCCCTGGTGGAAATCGACAGTGTTGCACGAACACACATCCTTTGTAGCTGCGGGCTCAGCCTGTCACTGCATGATCAGATGGCATGTGTGGGTGAGTAGGGGTTTTTTTTGCCTTTT
This sequence comes from Gekko gecko, assembly GCA_029375565.1. Lineage (NCBI taxonomy): Eukaryota > Metazoa > Chordata > Lepidosauria > Squamata > Gekkonidae > Gekko > Gekko gecko. Next base: position 296,596,653 of record JAPDNY010000001.1, on the reverse strand, counting down.
GTTTCCCATATGCATAAACAAGGAATCGTACCTCTGAGCAGAGGGTTCCCCATGGAGTATGCAGTTATATGTATACTGCCAAGTGAGGGGAAAAAACAGCACCGAGTCGGGATGGAATGAGCAGACCATCCTGATGGCTTGAGTGTAAGATGGAGCAATCAAACAGAGAAAGTCTGTCCATGGCCTGTCAGCAAGCATTAGAACCGGACTTTCTCTGGTATCTTTTAACTCCACTTCCGTGACGGGGCAGGATGGAGTGCTGATGGCTGCGGGACCTTTCCCAGATGTTGCTGTCTGATCCTGCCCTTTAGATCTGTCAGGCATTTGCAGCTGAGTCGGATCTAAAGGCACATCTGACCACAGCCTTAGTTGCTTCACCTCTCAGATCTAACATACCAAGGCTTTGACTAATTTATTTAAATCTAGCTCAGACCCAGCGCACAATGACTTGCAATTTAAAGATACTAGTACCTTGGGCTCACCTTTTAACATTTTCTTTCACTCCCTACTGCAATGAACGGCGACAACAGACTCAAAAATAAAGGTATGATATCAGAGCGTGGTCCCACCAATTAAGCTGTGCCTTGACTTAAGCATTAGTTAACAGGGCAACGCCAGAATGCTTTCCTGGAAGTGAGCCCCATCAAGTAGACTTGCGTAGGATTCTGAGGAGACCTGCTTAGGATGGCAGTGCAATCCCATTGCCCTATGAATAACAACGAAACCACCCATTCCATACACTCCTGTGAAGAAAGGCTTTCAATCCCTTCAATATTTAAAAAGTCCTCTTGCCCTTTGCTGGGCTGTAATGCTCAGGGGACCCTTCCTTTTTGCACAGTGGAGCAAGCTGCTGCTGCTGCATTCAGTCTTGTTTCTTTTGCCTCTAGAGCCCACTCAGTTCTGGCATGATGTGTGGGGGAGAGAGAGAGAGAGAAGATCCAAGAGCAATGTGCTTATCTTTGCTTGTCTTTCTTGAATTACTCAGGCATGTACCTTTCAAGCCAACATCTGACCATTGTGAGCTAGGCAAATAGAGAATGCATGAAGAAAGAATTAAAAACAAACAAACAACATTTGCATGAGAGAAGTTAACAACAATTTTCCTAAACTAGAAACCAGAGAGCGTGGGGTATTTCGGCCCCCTTCCTTATTCTTCCTCAAACAAAGACAAGGAAGTTAGAGGCAGAACAGACCACTATACCTTTTCTTCCATCACTTGTCTTATTGAATAGGGAAAAGACAGGTTCTTGCATTTGCAAAGGTTAACTTGTGGCCTAGGACACACAAGGCCTGGGAAAACTGTTCTGCAGCAATGAAAGCAACAGACAAAGCATAGCTACAAATGAACATGTAACAAGGGTGATGAAGATCAATATTGGTGTTTGGAGTTACCGCTATTATTTTTACTGTTCTTTGAGTAATTCTGTCATTCCAATTCTGTCAGGAATATGAACTCGGAAAGCAAAGCAAATAATTAATGGAGAAGGTCTGAGATAATTGAAATACTTGACCTGCTAAAAGAAGAAGCAACTCACCATAGTAACTGAAAATTGTAATTACCATCATTCCTGAAGTGAGAGCATGGACAGATACTATGCATTCAAGTGTAATGAGTATCAGCAGCGGTCTGCAAGATTAGAAGCACAAAGGTGGCTGCTGAAAAGGACTGGATGTCCCAACACCTTTACTAGAAGGAGTTGCAAATCTGTGGCAGACACCTGAGGCTCCTAGCTCAGCAATGTGAGGGTGCATTTACTGCAATAGAACTGCCAACTCCAAGTTGGGAAATTGCTGGATATTTTGGGTATGGAGGGCAGAGTTCAGGAAATGGAGGAACTATTCTCTGTTGTCTGGAGATCAGCTGTAATTCCAAATAATGTCCACGGACCCATCTGGAGGTTGGCAACCCTAGCTGTGAATGGTACTCTGCACAGGCCATGACACCAGTGAATGGAACTTGGCACTGCTAGACACTCAGTACCTCAGCACAGCACGTAGCTACAGTGGGTCATCCTTCCATCTAGCCCAGGCCCACTGCCGACACAGCCACCTCTTCCCCAAGCATGGCTTGCTTCCCCACTGCCGCCACCACCACTGTCCCTCCCCCAAGCTCTCTCTAGCCACATGGCAAGGGCTCCCCCTAGAATTACAAGATGCTGGGTTTCTGCTTGGAAGAGAGGGGTGGGGAAATCCAGAGCCCTGTAGCAGCCCAGAAGGCCTTCTGCCACAAAAGTGTCAAGAGTCTTGTGGGTTTTTTCTTTTCCCTGCCACCTCCCCTTTCCACCATTGCCCCTTCCTGAGCATGGCCGCCGCAGGAAGCGGCATGAGGCAACCAGGCAGGTGGACTGGGAGGCAAGGTGGGGCTAGCAGACTTTGACCAGCATTCCCCTGCCATGCACCGTGCAGCTCAGAGACTTTTGGCGGGACAAGTGCAGTTGCACAGTATGATTTGGGCCAGGGCACCTCTTTCTCCTCCTCTTCTGCTTCTTCCTGTGCCCAGCCAGAACACTGGCAGAGGCCAGCTCCACGGTGCTTGTGTTCCAAGGCATATCGGCGCTCACTCCCCCATCCCCTCGCTCACCCTGTTACTGCCAAAGCCCCTTGCCCTGCTGGAGCTTGGAATGCGCATTTCCTTCAGTCACATGGGAAGCCTCCATGAATGAGTGGCTGCCTGCTCCAAGTGCTCCTGCCGGCTCAAACTGGTGAGCGTGAGTTTTTTAAATTTTATTTTTAATTTATTTTTGTGATGTTAGTGCTTCCTGACTTATTTAAAGGCCCTCCGAATTACAAAATCCTGGCTACCGGCCTGCCAGCAAGGTGCTGAAATAGTACCCTGTCTCCTCATCATGGCTTTCAATAAAAGTACCAGGTCTCTTTTCCTATATGGAGTTGCACTTTGTGGTTCAAACTGTCAGACTACCAGTGAACTGCCTCCAAAGATTCCACAGATGAGCATTAGAGCACCAGATGGACAATCAATCCCATTTGTATATAAGGACTTTGCTAGGGGACATATGTCACAATGTGAGCTTTGGGTACATTATGATATATTAGCTTTTGTTCATTTTTCAGAGCCACTCAGTTCCTAAAAGTCTAATTTAATAAATAATAACCCTGTCCTTATATATAAACGTATTTTCGCATGGCAGCATTCTATGCTTACCAAAATCAATTGGCTGCCTGAACTGCCCATCAGAAGGTGTGCCTGAGTCCTGCCCACAGAGCCAGCTCCCACCAAAACTCCAATCTGAACAGTTTACCTCAGCAGCCGAGCAGCCATTAGCCTTCTTCAGCTATCAGGAGAAGATCAGCGAAGGAGCAGCCACGGCTGTTTACCTGTCGACCATTCTTCAGCCCTCAGGAGAGCCTTGCAGATGGCTGTGGTTCTTTGTTTAAAATGTTCCCCCAGCAGGTTTGAGCTGTAGTTTCAGAGAGCGGCCTGCAGGGGTATCACTCACTGGGTTGAATGGGGCTTCCTCATCTGCTGGCCTACAGTTCCCAGCTGCCCTAAGCCCAAAAAGTGCAGGAACACAGGGACTGTCCCAAGGCAGTCTTGGTCCTCGGGAGCAGCAGAAATTCAGCCACTCTACAGTAGGCTGAACTGAGGAATGAATGGAAGTTTCCCTGCTCTCTTGGGCAAGAGAGAGAGGCTGAAGTACATGTGAGCCCACAACCTCCAGAGGTAGAGAATATTCTGTGTAGGGAAAGAGGATTGTGTTTAACCCCTGTTGATTTATGCCCTGTTGGTTCATGGTGTCTACTTACTCCTACAGTGTATGTGTGCTCCATAACTGAGTAAACAGTTAAATAAATTCTTTTATTTGGGCTAATAATCTGTGTTGTGTCTTGACCACATAGTCTCCCCCACTCTGCACAATACCAAAGGGAGGAGGTCGCCCAGGGAAGCAAGGAAAGGCCAGACCCTTGGGTTGCCAACTTTCCAGGGATCCCCCAGAGATTGGGGATTCCATCTCCAAACAGGGAGATTCAGCCAGAGGGGTCTCATTGTCCCTCTAAAAAGGCTGTGACAATTCCGTGAGTGCTGGCAGCAAACTTAAGGAGTGAGATACGCCCATGGTACGAGGGTGGGAGGCAAACAGCTGAGTTGTAAACTGGAGCCTGTTTTGCCATGGTAGGCAACCAAGCTTGGTTCAGACAAAGCAAGGAAACCCTTTGCAGCCCTTTGTGAAACTCATTGGGGCCAGTCCTGACTAGGGTTGCCAGCTTCAGGTAGGGAGATTCCTGGAGATTTTCTGGTAGAGTCCATGGAAGCCAGGCTTTGGGCAGGAGAGAGGCCTCAGCTGAACAGAATGCCATAAAGCCCACCTTTCAAAGCAGTTATTTTCTCTGGGGGGGGGAGAGATCTGTTGTCTGGAGTTCAGTTGTGATACCTGGAGATCTTCAGGCTGGGGATTGGCTGCCCTAGGCCCTAGCCATAGTACTATGCCCTAGTTATAGTAGTCAGTGCTTCAGAGCAGGGTCTGATAGATCCAGGTTCTTGCTGTAGAAGCTGAGTGGGTGATTTTGAACCAGTCACAGACTTTCAGCTTACCTACCTCATAAGGTTGCTGTGCAAGTCAAAAGGGGGAGAGGAGAACGATGTAAGCTGCTTTGGTCCCCACTGCAGAGAAAGACAACGTTTCCTCTTGGGAAACCATTGTTGCCAATCTCCAGGTGATGGTTGGAGATCACTCAGAATTACAACTGCTCCCCAGATGGCAGAGATCGGTTCCTCTGGAGAAAATGGTGAACTCTGTGCCAGTCAGTGCTTCAGAGCGTGGAAGAGGCTGCAGGTGTGTGTGTGTAGGGTGGAATGGAAAGCTGAAAAGTGAGGGAGAAATAAAGATAGGTTGATGCTTGGCTGGGAAGGAGATAGGGTTGCCAACTCCAGGTGGAAATTCCTGGAGATTTGAGGGATGGAACCCGGAGAGGGTGAGGTTTGAGGAGGGGTGGGACCTCAGACAGATACAATGCCATAGACTCCACCCTCTCAACCAGCCATTCCCTCCTGGGGAACCACTGTTCCCAATCTCAGGAGACAGGTGGAAATCACTCTGAATTAGAACTGATCTCCAGGAGGGAGGGGGGAGGAGATGAAATGCTGACATCAGAGGGGCAGATAATGGCACGTTGATGCTTGGCTGGAAAGTAGATATGGTTGCCAACTCCAGGTTAGGAAATTCATGGAGATATGAGGGGTGGAGCCTGGAGAGGGTGAGGTTTGAGGAGGGGTGGGACCTCAGACAGGTACAATGCCATAGACTCCACCCTCCAAACCAGCCATTCCCTCCTGGGTAACAATTGTTGCCAATCTCCAGGTGAAGGATGGAGATCACTCAAAATTACAACTGCTCTTCAGGTAGCAGAGATCAGTTCCTCTGGAGAAAATGGTGGACTCTGTGTCATTATACCCTGCTGAGGTCACCACAGCACATTGACGCTGAGTGCCCAAGGCCTTGGCACTCTCCCAGAGCCTCTTTCTAGAGCTCGTTCCACAATGGGCCTTATTCCTAATAAATAATAAAATCAAAGCAGAAAACACCCTCCCTAAAACTGTGACTTTGGTTCTTTAACTTGGGTTAAGAGATTGGAGTACCCCAGCCCCTGTGCCTCTTCATCTTTCCTTCCATGCAAGTTTCCTCCTATCATCCCAACAATAATCCAGGTGCATCATTACATCTGCACTGAGGTTAACACTTATTATCACAGGTATGCAACCAGAGCATGGAATTAGATTTCTATACTGAAGCTAACTGTGGTTCCCGTTAACCTTTGTGCAGATCTAATATTACCCCTTGCTTCATTCTGGGAAAAAATGGAGAGAGCTCACAGGTCTGTGGGACACGCCCAGCCTATATCAAACCAAAATGGCTTTCCTTTGTTATTAGTGGTCACCTTCTTTGTTACCAATGGCTCCCCAATTTTTAATCATGCCTTCTGGTGGCCTCTATGAATTCAGATTATCACCTATGTGGATAATAATTAGAACGTAAAACCCTTTGCCCCACAAGAATGGAAAAAAATGTAAACTAAAGGCAATGAACAAAGAAGAGGAAAGCAAAGCAAAAACAGTGCAGAAAATTGGGGCAGCAAGAATGATTTTTCTAGGTATTGCAGAGAGTCTGCAATATTGCTTCATAATAAAGGGGAAATGCTGCATGTATTTCCCCCTAGAATTTAAATCTTTTTATATCAACATGTCCCTGTAGCACCTAAGTAATAAGCCTCCTTTCTCTAGAAAGAAGCTACTGAATTTCCCACAGTACAATATCCAATTGAGGGAAGGTGTGCTGGGCAGTGGTAGAAAGGGGTTATGGCATCATTAGAATTTCTAAGGCCCTATGAAACATTTTCCAAATTTAATGACAAAGCCACAGAAAGCAAATGTACTGTACTTCCCTGATTCGTGTTCCCAGTCGACAAGAAGAAGGATAAAATGGCTTCTGTTTTTATCAGCTTGCTGAATATTAAATTGAAGGGCTAATGAAGACAATGCAGCTGCTATCCGATCTGCATTTATATCGCAGTTGCTCCAGTGATCTAATCTGCAAACTTCAGGTTGGTTAGATCTACTATCCATCCACCAGTACTACCAATAGAAAAGCAAATCAGGACTCCCTTATCTCAGTTCAAAAGACACTACTGTGATTTCATTAATCAACTGCTTGTTTGCCTTGAGGCCAGATTAATCTGCACAGAAATAAGCAAATTTTAAACCAGTTTTCTAGTTAAGAGCTTTACAAACCATCATTCTTATCTAGTACTGGCAATTCCTAGTGTTAACCAGAGCACATTATCATAACTTTGGGCAGAGATCTTTCCAGGGGATAGTCCCAAAAACAAGATACCTGTTGGGCAGCCTGAATTTTGTGTGCTCCATTCAATACATCCATGCCACTAGTTTCCAAGAACTGCTTCAATGGCACCAGCAGGTGGCTGAAAACCAGTATTTAATGGATTAATGCAGTAAACAGAACTAGGAGTGTGCAAAAAAATCAGCATTTTTCAATTCAGATCTATTGGATCCCCCCCCGCCCAAAAAAAACAAAAAACATGGTGTTTCCAAAAATCCCAGACCCCAATACCGGTGTGGTATTGGGATATGGATTTTTTTGGGTAATCCTGAATTTTTGGGGTCCAAAAAACCTGAAAAGAAAAATGCCGATGGCCTCAGGATCTCCATGTGGTGGGGAGGTATCTCCCTATCACATGCAGACGCAGTTGGGAGGACTTCTCCTGTGGCATGGTTTAAACCACACTGCAGGAGAAGCTGGTCCCAGGATCTGCATGCAGTGGGGAGGTCTTGGCTCCTGCCACCCTGGCTGACCCTGGGCTGGCTTCTCTTGCAGATTGATTTAAACCAAGCTGCAAGAGGAACCAGCTCCTGCTGCCCCAGCTGATCCTCAGTATAGCTGAATATCCCTGAATAAAAGCCGAAAAAAATGGCTTTTATTCGGGCTCATCTTTAGTGGTAAGCAATCAGATTCTCTGAATCTGTATTCGGCTTAAATAATAACCCCCAAATACCAATAAGGTATTATTGGGGGGGGGGGTTGCTCAGTTTATGCGTAATACACACCCCTAAACAGAACCACCCACCTTTTCCCTTACATCTTTATTGTTTTAATTGTTCAGAGAAAGCAGACTCGCCATATCAGGCAGCAGTCACAAAATGACTCTTCCTAAAAATATTCTAAATCTCACCCTTCTGTTGTTTTAATTACTCTGGTTCCTTGTACAGATAACTTCAATACACAATTTAAATTCCGACTTTAGGGTTGTACAGGCCACGGCATCATTTAATTCGGTCGTCTGAACTTGTATCCCAAATATTTTAAAGGCTTTTGTTATGAAATAAATATTTACTAATCAGATTATCTGCCCAGAACAGCCATCTTTTGTTGGGATGTTGCCATTTAATATGCATTCATTCAGCCCTCATGGCTTCTAAATGAGCTGTATTTCCATGTCTTACTTAATATAGAACTGCCTGTCATTCATTGGTACACAATGCGCTCTTTGTGGAGACATAAATGCTCAGCAGCAAGGAAAAGCCTGACAATGACACCACAGAGTCAGCCCACTGTTCTTAGCAGCCCCCTTTGTACAGGATGGTGAGCAAATGCGGGATGGCACCACTGCTGTGCTTTCCTATGGACTGAAATGCAGAACAGAGTGCTTCTTGTTCCAGAGGTCAAACCACCCTAGTAAAAACAGTTTCAGAAAAAAATCTGTCATGCTATGAAACAAAAGTGCGAGGGGGGAAACGGTTGCTGTAAAACCCTTCTTTTATAATGCAAACAGCAGTCTCCACTACAGAGAGTCTTTTTATTTTAAGGTGTTCCAGCAGATCCAACGGGTAAGAGCAAAGGTTTCACTCTTTTTAAAAAAGGTTGCATTCTCTGTTTTCACTGCTTAAACTAGTATCTGGATGACCCAAAGCATGGACCGGAACAAAGGTTTCCTCTCTCAGATCCCAAAGCCAATTTTTTTTTTTAAAGAGAAGGGTAGGAGGGTTTGTTTGCAACTGCACGCACATAAAATTCTCATACATTATTTATAAGGTCAATGAAACTGTGTGAATACATGAATTGGGATTCTGGGTGAGCAGGCTAACAGTTATGCACTTAAACAGCATCATCTCATATGCCGCAAATGTCCATTCATGGTGGTCCTGGTGAGTGGGGAGGAAAAACCTATCTTATCACACCTGCAAGATCAAAAGAGAATAGCCCTTAGATTTAATAAAAAAGAATTAATATATAAAAGCTTTATATAAACAAAATTAGAGTCTGAAAGAAACCAGTACTTAAACCAGAGAACAGGGGTCTTCAACATGGTGCCCACGGGTGCCATGGTGCACACCAATGCCTATCCTTGCACCCAAAGTGCTTTGGAAAGTGGGTGGGGACAGGTGGGGCTTTTGCCCATTATGGCTTTTGCCTGGCCAGTGGAAAACTCTACCGTTTTTTTTTAACTGCTTTAGCTAGGGATGGGCACAAACCAGGAAGATATAGTTCGGTTCATGGTGTGTCTGGTTCATGATCCACATACTGTCACAAACTTTTAGGGGCTACACAAACTGGTTGCTTGTGAGGTTTGTGATGGGGTAGACTGCCCTCCAGGCACGCTAGAAACACCAAACTCACAAGGGATCGCTGGCTGACTCTCTTCTACCTGCTCTCCAAGTTTGATGAGGATCAGATTTACAGGGTCTGCAATATGCCCCCCCCCAGAAGGTGCCCCCAATGTTCATTGTTTCCAACTGGGGGGAGAGACAGCAAAATGGAGAAGGACAATAGAAGCCCAGAAGAACAGAATTAAAGTCCCAGAGAATCTCTGCAGTAGAAAAGGAAGGTGGGAGCATTTTTGCAAGCCCAAGAGAACCAGTGCAATGTGCCCAGCAGAACCAGTGCCACTGTGGCAGTGCAAACCCAACAGGAATATGGTCAATCCGGAGAATCTCTGCAGTAGAAACTGAAGGGGGTTGCATTTTTGCAATGTACTACTGCCCAGAAGAATCCAGTGCCATAGTGGCAATGCCAGCCCAACAGGAGTGAAGTCTAGCACAGAATCACATTCCAAGCAAGGGGGAGGTTGCAAGCCCGGCAGAACCAGTGCAATGTACTAGTGCCCAGGAGAACCCAGTGCCACTATGAAAATGCCAGCTCAATCACAATCCAAGCAAGGGGGCATTTTACAAACCCAGCAAAACCAGTACAATACACAGAGTGCCCAGTAGAACCCAGTGCCAAAGTGGTGCTGCTAGCTCAACAGGAGTAATGTGAATCATAGAATTACACTCCAAGTAGGGAGGGGGGTTGCAAGTTCAGCAGAACCAGTGCAATCTACTAGTGTCCAGCAAAACCCAGAGCCACTGTGGCAATGCAAGTAGAAGGACTAATGTTAAATTAGGGAATCCCTGCAGTTATAATGTGCAGAATGCCCAGCAGACCCCAGAGTCACCGACATTGCAAGCTTAAAAGGACTGCTCTCAAAACACAGAGTCACAACAAAGCGGGGGGGATTTTGCAAGCTCTGTGTAAGAACATGGGAACACAGGAACACCAGCAAAGGGGGGACCCCTTGAAACTGACACGATCAGTTTGAAACTAGTTATTTCCAAGGCTGGAGAATTCTGTCGCCCATTGCTTTGAAGTTTGGCAAACATTTTGATTAAGAGGAGATAATCTCTCTGGAAATGTATCAATTCACAAACCTTTAGGAACAGCATGAAACATCATGGAAAGTTCGTGCCATGAACTTTACTTCACGAACCATGAACTGGCCAAAGTTTGTCACAAATTTTAGTTCATGAGCTGGTACATGCCCATCCCTTGCTTTGGCAGTAGCTGCCACCACACCACAAAATCTTTATTGTGTGATTGAAACTAAGCTGTGTGTAATACTTTTAAATAATATGTTCATTTTAAAAGGAATTCTATTAAAAGAGCTTCTGCCTGAAATGCATGTGTTATTCTCCTGTTTGTTTGAATAATCAAGGTGATGAAGAGCACAGTAATCCAAAATGGCACCTAATTTAAAACATTTATTAGTCACCTTTCATCCTCATGGAAGTCAAGGGAGCTTACAACATAAATAAGACATGTAAAATAAAATATATTAAAAACATAAAATCCAAAATTTAAAATCACTACTCAGGAATGCTAGTGAACTTAACCAAATGCAGTCCTAAATAAAAGCCTCTTCAATTGCTTTCTAAAGATCAAAAGTCAGGGGACCAAGTGCATCTTCCTAGGGAGGTTGTTCCATAATCATGGGGCTGCTAACGAAAAGGCCCTCTCTTGTGTAGCCACCAAACAAGCATCTTTGATTGATAGGACATTCAGGAGGGCCTCTCCTTCTGACCTTAATTCCCAGGCAACAATATATGGGAGAATACAGTCTTTCAGATACTCAGGTCCCACGCCATGTATGGATTTCAACCTCATGCTGTTGTTCAGTTGCACAGTCGAGTCCGACTCTCCGCAACCCCATGGACCACATCACACCAGGCCCTCCTGTCTTCCATCGTGCTCTGGAGTTTGCTTAATTTCATGTTCATTGCATCGATAATACTGTCTAACCATCTCATCCTTTGCCGTCCCCTTCTTCTTTGACCTTCAGTCTTTCGCTGCATCAGGGTTTTCTCCAGTGAGTGCTCCCTTCTCATTTGGTGGCCAAAGTATTTGAGATTCAGCTTCAGTATCTGGCCTTCCAGGGAACAGTTAGGGTTGATTTCTTTTAGGATTGACTGATTTGATCACCTTGCAGTCCAAGGGACTCTCAAGAGTCTTCTCCAGCACCATAATTCAAAAGTATCTATTCTTCGGCGCTCTGCCTTCCTTATTGTCCAACTCTCGCAGCCATACATTACTACTGGGAATACCATTGCTTTGACTATGCGGACTTTTGTTGGCAGGGTGATGTCTCTACTTTTTATTATGCTGTCTAGGTTTGCCATTGCTTTCCTCCCAAGGAGCAGGCATCTTTTAATTTCATGGCTGCAGTCACCATCTGCAGTGATCTTGGATCCCAGGAATGTGAAGTCTGTCACTGCTTCCACGATTTTCCCTTCTATTTGCCAAGAAGTGATGGGGCCAAATGCCATGATCTTTGTTTTTTTGATGTTGAGCTTCAAGCAAACTTTTTCGCTTTCCTCTTTCGGTTTTAGCAAGAGGCTCTTGAGGTCCTCTTCAATTTCAGCTATTAGAGTGGTATCGTCTGCATACCTGAGGTTGTTGATCTTTTCCCCAGCAATCTTAATTCCGGCTTGTGATTCATCCAGGCCGGCATTTCGCATGATGTAGTCTGCATATAAATTAAATAAGCAAGGTGACAATATACATCCTTGTCATATTCCTTTTCTGATGCTAAACAAATCAGTTGTTCCCTATGCGGTTCTAACTGTTGCTTCTTGACCCTTATACAGGTTTCCCAAGAGACATGTGAGGTGGTCTGGTACTCCCATCTCTTTAAGGACTTGCCATAGTTTGTTGTGATCCACACAATCAAAGGCTTTAGCATAGTCAATGAAGCAGAAGTAGATGTTTTTCTGGTACTCTCTTGCTTTCTCCATAATCCAGCGAATGTTGGCAATTTGATCCCTAGTTCCTCTACCTCTTCGAAACCCAGTTTGTACTTCTGGCAGTTCTCTATCCATGTACTGCTGAAGCCTAGCTTGTAGGATCTTGAACATGACCTTGCTGGCATGTGAAATGAGTGCAATTGTGCGATAGCTTGAACATTCCTTGGCATTGCCCTTCTTTGGAATTGGAATGTAAACTGACCTTCTCCAATCCTTGTGGCCACTGTTGCATTTTCCAAATTTGCTGGCAAATTGAGTGCAGCACTTTAATAGCATCATCTTTTAAGACTTTGAATAGCTAAGCTGGGATACCATCACCTCCACTAGCTTTGTTGTTAGTAATGCTTTCTAAGGCCCATTTGACTTTGCATTCCAGGATTTCTGGCTCAAGATCAGTGATTACACAGCCGTGGTTGTCAAGGACAGAGATCCTTCTTGTATAGTTCTTCTGTGTATTCTTGCCATCTTTTCCTAATCTATTCTGCTTCTTAGGTCTCTACCGTTTTTGTCCTTTATCATGGCCAACTTTGCATGGAACATTCCCTTGATTTCTCCAATTTTCTTGAAGAGATCTCTAGTCCTTCCCATTCTATAGTTTTCCTCTATTACTTTGCATTGTTCATTTGGGAAAGTCTCCTTATCTCTTTGTTGTTCTCTAGAAATCTGCATTCAACCTCATAGCCAGTAGAAAAAGAGAGAGGGAGAAAGAAAGAAGTGAGTTGGGAGTAAACAGCAGTGAGGAAAGGATGAGGGGAAGAAGATAATGTGGTAGCTGAGGGGGAGAACAGAGCTAGTGGGTGAGAGGAGAACATATGTGGGAAGAAGTTTTGGGTGTCTGGACAAGGAAGAAGAAATATTGGATAAGTGAGTGAATGGGGTGGGGGGAGACAAATGGAGTGAGGAAAAGTGGGGATCAGCAAGTATAGTGGCCAGCTTGGTGTAGGGGTTAAAGTGTCACAAGATCTGGGAAACCCAAGTCCAGATCTCTAGCACACCATGAAGCTGGCTGGGTGATCTTGGGCAAAGTACTCTCTCTTAGCCTAAACTACATCACAGAGTTATTATGAGGGCAAAATGGAGGGAGGATGGATGACACTCTGAGCTCCTGGAGGGAGGGTGGGATAAAAAATTACTAAATGAGTATATACATAACAGGGGAGATTCCCCTCTTCCACAAGATCTTTTGGGCCCTTCTATTTTATACCAGTCACCATGGTACTTACTCAAAATAAGCCCACAATTTGTGTGTGTGTGTCAAGTGCCGTCAACTCACTTTTGACTTATGGTGACCCTATGAGTTAACCTCCTGCTATTAACAGCCTTCTCAGGTCTTGCAAACTGAGTGGTGTGACTTCCTTGATTGAATCAACTCATCTCATGTTGAGTCTTCCTCTTTTCCTGCTTCCTTCAACTTTTCCTAGCATCGTTGTCTTTTCCAGTGACCCTTGTCTGCTCAGAATGTGACCAAAGTATGAGAGTCCCAGTTTAATCATTTTAGCTTCATGGGAGAGTTCAGGCTTGATTTGGTCTAGGGTCCACTTATTTGTCTTTTTGACGGTCCACGGTATCTGTAAAACTCTCCTCCAACACCTCATTTCAAATTAATCAACTTTTTTCCTCTCAGCTTTCTTCATTATCCAGCTTTCACACCCATACACAGTAAAGGTGAATACTATGGTTGGTTGCCAGCCACACATCTGACTCCTTACACTTAAGAATCTTTTAAGTTCCTTCATGGCTGCCCCAGTCTCAATCTCCTTGCTCTTTGGAAATAATGGGGAAACATGCTCCTCCATACTTTCTGTATTTCTTTTTTCCTCCTGACTGTGTAGCTAGTGGTTTTCAAGTGTAAAATTTAGTTACAAATCAGTCTTGAGACACTGTGACCATGATTCAGGATTTGGAAAGTTCTGAGGAGATAGTTAATAGGCATTTTTGAAAAGTTCAGGAGAAGTTGCCCACATAGAGTAGAACACACACACACCTTATTTTCTCTGTACACTAATGCTAACTGAGGGGGTTGTTTCCTCACACATGCAGGAGGCAACCTCTGAACTTTCTGAAAACAGGACTGTCCTCCTTCATACAGCTATATTAAGTGTTGCTTCAAACAGCATCACAACTCTAGAGAGTACAGTCCAAGTCACAACCTGGATCAGGGCAAAGGGGTTGCTGAATGAATACGGCATCCCCTTCCCTCTCCTCCCTCAGTATGCCAGATAATTGAATTCCAAAGGACTCCTGCTGGCCACTGGTTATTTCTGGGTCAGCTTGAGGCAACACAATTTACACTGTGTTGTCTCCAGCTGATCTTGGCTAGTCAGGATTTTTTTCTGAGGCAATTAACAGCTTATAGCCACCACAGTATTCTGTCAGAGTGGGACAGAGGTCAGGTGGACCCAACTCATGTTGGAACTTTTAACAGATATTTGAGACAGATATGTGTGAACCAAGCCTCCAAAGATTTAACCCAGAGAGATGTAACTGCCATCTGACTAAGGTGCGGATACTCTGTGGGACAGAGCAATGTTCAGGATCCAACTCAGTAGAGAAGACCAGGGAATAAGATGTAACTCTCGCTTCTCTCTCACAGACTTCTGATCTGTCCAAACCAATTGTTTCCATCTACCAAAGCAATAGGTGCTACTAGAAGCCTAAAACAAAATATATATTTAGAAGACTTGAAGTGTCAGAATAACAGTTGTCTGCAGAGAAAGCTGGAGAATTAAATCAGAGCTTTATAAGAAACAGATGATCTAAAGTAGTTCTCTGGATCCCAACTGTACCACTGCTTACAAAACACTGTCCTTGCCCATAAGATCTACAGAGGCCAATAGTTGATACGGATTATTTTCATCTCCCTCAGCTACTGGATCAGAAATTCTGGCTTCATTCAAGACTTCAAATTTTGCCCTTAATTCAACCCACTGCACATAGGGAACTTTATGATATTAGATTTCAGCAAGTGATTTATCTACCATGGAAAAGATGTGATGATATTTTACTGTGTGTTTTTTAAAGGGAAAATTAAATTGGAGAAAACCAGTTCCAGAAAAATACCCAAGTCCCTTTAGCTTTTTAATTCTGTTGGGAATCATGGTTCTTGGCTAAGCAATTAGATTTTTAGTTACTTGCTTAAGATATTTTTGAGGCTTTGTGAGCTATTATAAATCATTAATGTGTCAAAATGTACACAAAGTTTTTCATCCCCCTAATAAGAAGGGTTTTCCTAGGGAATTTTGATTGCTGAGCAAGTGATGGGGAGAAAGCACTGGGTTCCTAGACTGCAACTATTTTTCTTGCTACAAAATCAGATCAGTGAAAATGAAATCAATCATAGGGCTGCCAACTTCCAGGTAGCACCTGGAGGTCTTCTGCTCTTGATCTTCAGATGACCTAGATCAGTTTCCCTAAAGAAAATGGCTGCTTTGGAGGCTGAACTCTATGGCATTGTACCCTGCTGAGGTTCTTCCCCTCCCCAAACCCCACCTTCCACAGGCTCCACCCCCAAAATCTTCAGGGACTTCCCAACCCAGAGCCAGCAACTCCAGTCAACCCCCTTATCTCACAACCCCATAAAATGACCTCCTACTAGCAAGTTCTGCTGTGACTGGTGCTACAACTTGACACTAGCCTGGAAATTGGAAGGCCAAGGAACACTGCAGGGCACAGGGTCTCTGCCCAGGGTTCTGTAGTCTACGTACAATGACTCTGAATGTAAGATAATCCCTCTAAAGAAAGGTTATATCCAAATGCTATTTTGTATTACTGCACATAACTGTAACTTATATGCAAATTCGAGATGCCCCCTCTTATTCTTGATGGCTCATGTGGAACCCCCTATCTTCCTTTCAGATAAACAGGAACCCCCCCCCAGTCTATCTTTCAAATAAACAGGGTAACTAGCCTTTGATACTGGCCAAACTGGAAGAAAGCAAACACCCACATATACTAGTTTATAATTCCCTTTTTATTTCCAGCACTTTCTCTTAAATTGTTATCTACAATAAAACCCATTACCTGCTACCACATGAACAAAAGTTGTGCAAAACAAACAAACAAACAAAAAACAACACACACAACATAATAATTTTGGTGATTCATTCCCCCCCCATAGAAACTACACACCAGTGCCAAACACAGACATCCTTGATTGTTTCTCAGCACAACCCAGTTTAGAATAAATGGTCTCCAAGGAATACGCTGACCATAACACTGTCAACTTGACACAGTAAGGCTTTCAGCCCCCAGTGTCTGCTGACAACAACATACATTATCAGACAATAAAGGAACAATGACGAGCAGAGTCCCGCTGAGGGTCCAAAGGTCCTTTAGCATTAGCCACTGAATTTTTAAGCGCTTAATGTGTTTCAGTCATTTTTCCCCACTTCATATTTATAACAATGATGCTATTTAACTCATGCCAGTAGGAGTAACTTTATTCTTCCCTCTGATCTGCTTTTAGAAAGGCGCTTGTGTTACCCAGGCTGCCTATAATTCATTAAGCCAAATTCTCTTCCATCTGGTGGACACTTACACAGTTGTCGAAAAGCTGTCACTATAAGCTATTGTCACCGCAACCTTTCATGAACCAACCTACATTTTCATGTCAAAATGCATTTCAACACTCTCCCAGTACGGACTTTCAATTATTTCCTATATCATCAGATTTTGAGCACTGCAGGACCTGAGATCATGCACTGGAGATAATGTTTCTTTGTCATTCCGTAACTATCCTATACGCAAACATTATTGGATCTTTAATGGAAGCTATGTAGGCAGAGGGTGGGTGCCACTCAGGGTGCATAAAAACCAATGCTATTTATTGGCTTGAAGTCCAGAAAGAGAGGAATTCTAAATAAACATCATGAACACAAAAATTATCTCATTCGATTACAGAGGTGAGGAACGAAAAACTATGGCTTTTGCTTTGTTTTAAATACAAATAGACAACTGGTCAAAATGGACCTCAAGAAGAAAGATTTGAAGAAAGAGCATAAAGAGGAAAAAAAATTAAGGAAATCAAAAGTTAAATGCCTGAGTTGTCCAGTAACCTACTAGCTGCTTCCTTCTCTTCTCCACATCATGCCTTGGGTCTGCCTCTCATTTAAACTACAGCCTGGTAACAGAAATATTAAACTAACAAATTTCCACAGGCATTCTGTTGTGGCACAGCTGGTTGTGCCAGCTTCTAGCCACAAGTGTTATACACAGAGCCAGTTGTGCGTTGGCCAATAGCATCTGCAGAACTCCAAGAGCTGTGACTTTTAGTGCTCTGCTGAGGATATTTGGCCCTGCTTAGGTTAAAAAAGCATTAAGGGCTGGGTTCTGAGCATGCTGCTTTTGTATACACTGCTTGCTACCTTATCCCGTAAGGCAGAACTAAGTATGAGCAGCAGCCATACTGCTAGGGAAGTTGTAAGAACCACAGAAATGTCTTTGGACAGCGCTGGCTCTTCAGCTTGGAAACGGAGATGAGCACTGTATCCCTAGAGTCGGATTCAACTGGCTTTCGAGCAAGGGAAACCTTTACCTTTACCTAAGCTGTCTTATCCACACCGTGAAATAATCCCCAAGACACATTGGACGTGTAGAATGAGTATAGTTCAGTGGATAGGTTATTTAACCCAGATCTGATTTCAGCTGTTACAAGGCCCTTTAAGCATTACTCCTAGCCACATGGGATTCTTTTTTTCTGGGAATGGTTACTGTGCAGCCAGGTTAATATTTAAATGACCCAGCCACATAGGTGGGGCTAATCATGTGGATCAAGATCACAGAGTCAGCACCCATCAGGGATTGGGTCCTGATTTAGTAGGAAATACCTTCACAACTGGCCCTGGCCCCAGCTGGGTCATGGAAATGTCACTAGAATCGTGGCTGCCATATGACCAAAGCCTGGAGGCACTCAGTGTCTGCAATACTTCAAGCTCTTTTTGGTACCTTTTAAGTCCATTGTTATACAATTTACAGACAAAGCACATATTGTAGTAACCTTGTGTAATAATTAGTTTTAAAGATGAGCTTCTTAACCACAAAAACCACATGCTTCTAAGGGTGTGGGCATCCTTCAAGAAAAAAGTCTCAAAATTACCTCAAACCTATTTGCAGCTGAGAGAAAAAGAACAAGGAACCAAGAAGCGGGGGAAGGAGAGTGTGAATTGACAAATTTAACAGTTGTCAGGTAAATGAAATTCAAGTGTGTTATGAAGGAAAAAAACCCTGCATTATTAATGAACAGAGCTATTGTAAAATATTAAGAGGAGTAACTTCTAAAATATGAGTATATGTAGGAGAAGGGGATCACTTAAAAAACATGTCTAAATTTGTTTTCAATGAAGAACATGCTTTTAGAAAAAAATTCCACAGCTCTCAAAGAAAACGCTGATTTCCTGACATAAGAAATTCAGTGAAATGCAGATATAATTCTGGCTTCCAGAAAAGTGTGGTTGGAATTACCTCAAACACATGCTACTTCACCTTATGAGAGGATTTCTTCTTCCCTTCCCAGAGTTATCCAGGTTTTTGTATTACACATGGATAGATGCAGACCATAATCAGCACAAACGGAATTCCCCTATAAATAAGATATGCAAATTCACTTTAAACCACAGTTACCTTCTGTGATTTACAAAAGAAAATATAGTTGCACTTACCTGTAACTGATGTTCTTCAAGTGGTCTTCTGTGCAGGCACACATGGGACTGTGCATGTGCAGGCCTGCCACAGAGAAAGACTCTACAAGTACTAGAAAATTCTAAGCTGTGAGAGTACTCCCTCCACCCCTCTTCC
Source organism: Gekko gecko (assembly GCA_029375565.1). Classification (NCBI taxonomy): domain Eukaryota; kingdom Metazoa; phylum Chordata; class Lepidosauria; order Squamata; family Gekkonidae; genus Gekko; species Gekko gecko. The sequence goes on along the minus strand of JAPDNY010000001.1, from coordinate 296,577,773 downwards.
CGCCCAAACTGGCCATGTAACTGGAGAATGGGAGTGATCTTTCCTCAGGATTCCTACCACTGCCATAAAGGAATGGCCCTGAATGAGAGCAGCTGACAGTGAAGAAGGAGGGAGGGATGTGTGCCTGCCCAGAAGACCACTCAATGAACATCAGTTACAGGTAAGTGCAACTGTGTTTTCGTCTTCATGGCTTCTGTGCAGCCCCACATGGGAGAATAGCAAGCTCACTTACCATGGAGGAGAGTGTTGGCCGATCAGCAAAATACTGATTGTAGCATTGCTTTTCCCACAGCTGCCTCCTTCCTGGAGCCCACGTCTATGGTATAGTGGTACACAAATGTGGAGGGAATCAACCAAGTAGCTGCTCTGCAGAGGTCTGTCAAGGTGACTCCACTCAGAAAAGCTGCCAAAGAGCTGGGCCCTAGTCGAATGAGCATTCAGAGGAAGAGGGCAAGGAGTACCCAAGGAGTTATAGGCAGTTTTAATCACTGAGACTACCCATCTGGACACCAATTGAGAGGAAGCTATCTTAACCTTGTTTGTGCCCAGAGAAGCATATGAACAAGGAACTGTCCTTACAGAATTCATTTGTACCGTCTAGGTAGAATAATAAACATCTCCTGACATCCAATCTATGTAGAGAGTGTTCAGAGGGAGAGATGGGTTTGGGGAAAAACACAGAGGTAGAACTACTGTGGCAGATGGAATTTTGACACTACTTTGGAAATGAAAGACATAGCCTCAAAACTACCTTATCACTGTGGAACTTAAGAAACGGAGGGCCACACTTGAGGACGCCCGACTCACTGACCCTGGGTGTTGAGGTGATGGTGACCAGAAACACAGTTTAGAAGTAACCATTGCTATATCACAAATGGCCAATGGATCGAAAGGCTCTCCCAACAAGCCAGTCACTACGAAAGATAAACTCCACTGAGAAGTGGGCTGGACAGAAGGTGGAAATAGATTAATTTCTTAAAATGGGGGCCTTTGAAATGCATCAGTGCAGGGACTACAATGCCCTCCTAAGGATGGACAGCCTATGTGATAGAGGGTCCACATTTAGTCAAAACAACATCAGGAACCAATTTTGCAACTCCCTCATCCTGAGTTTGGAGTAGGGCACTGTTGATGTAGCTGCAGCCATCATACCTAGTAGTTTCTGGATATCCACAGCCTTTTGAAAACAGTTGGCTAGGAAACAAGCTACCAGGGGTTGAATTGTGGATAGCTATATGAAAGTAGCGTCTTTGAGGTCTAGAACCCCAGACCACACACTCGGTGTTAGAAGGGGAAGGATGTCCTGCAGAAACACCATTCTAAATTTAACCACTTTCAGCGACTTGTTCAATACTCTCAAGTCCAAAATGGGACGTAAGGCCCCTCCTTTCATTTTTATGAGGAAGTATCTGGAGAAACAGAGGACAGCGGAAGACAGGATCTGGTCCATGGGGCCATGAAGAGTCGGACTCGACTGTGCGACTGAACAACAACAAAAATCCAGAGAAAAATCCATCCTGACAGCAGTCTGTTGGAATCTGTGTAATGGCTCCCTTGGAAAGGAGGGGCCAGACCGCATAGCCGAGTATGGAGGGAGGGGTGCTGAGTGAGTATCTGGGTAGGTTGTGTAGGGGTAGGAAACTGAATTCCAAGAAATAACCATTACACACTATAGATATAACCTAACCGTCTTCAGTAACTTTTAACCATCTTGAAATCATCTTGGGAAAAATGGTTGTCAAAACTTAGTGAAACCGGTTAATCATACAAAGGGCTTTCCTTTCCCAGCCTGCTCTCTTGGAGGGCTAGCTTGAGGTTTCTCCCACTGCTTATGCTGGTGTTTTCTGTTCTCCTGTGCCTGTGAATAGGATGGATGCTGGTAATGTTGTTCAGGAGGCTGGTACAGGTACTAACCTACAGAACTGACCTGAGTGCCTTGGAAAGTACCTTGGCTTGCCCGAGGTAGCAGGAGAGGCGGTCGGGTCAAGGGATCTAGCCCTGAGCTTGTTCTTCCTCATCTGTTCTAGGATACAATTGGCCAGGCTGCTGAACAGGTCTTTGCACTCAAAGGGCATGTCCTCGACCCTGCTTTGGTGTCTGTCGAGAGGGTGGATGATCTAAGCCAGGAATGGCATCACAGAACAATGCTCAAAGCCATGGTTCTGGAAGCATAAGAACATAAGAACATAGAGAAGCCAATGTTGAATCAGGCCAATGGCCCATCTAGTCCAGCACTCTGTCACACAGCGGCCAAAATATACCAGGTACCATCAGGAGGTCCAGCAGTGGGGACAGGACACTAGAAGCCCTCCCACTGCTGCCCCCCCAGCACCAAGAATAGAGTGCATCACCTGCCCCAGACTGAGAGTTCCTATCTATACCTTGTGGCTAATAGCCACTGGTGGACTTCTGCTCCATATGTTTATTTAATTCCCTCTTGAAATTGTCCATGCTTGTAGCTGCCACCACCTTCTGTGGTGAAATCAGGAAATCAGCGTTTTCTTTGAGAACTGTGGAATTTTTTTCTAAAAGCATGTTCTTCATTGAAAATAAATTTAGACATGTTTTTTAAGTGATCCCCTTCTCCTACATATATGAGTATGAGGAACTCACAGCCCTCCTCCTTTATTCTGTACAGATTTTCCAGATTCCATGCAGTGGGGGGAGCAGGAGCCGGCTTGGCCCATACGTTTTTAGCTATTTCCAGGAGCCCCTGGAACACAGGGTAAGCAACTGGTCCCACGTTATTTGTGTATAGCACCTGCAAAACTGGGTCTGTGGGCTTTGGATCCAAAGACATGACATCAAGTTCCAGAGCCTCGGCCATACACAAGAGTTGCTCAGTGTATAGCCGCAAGTCCTCAGTAGGTGACACCAGAGAACAGGATCCTACGATGTCATCAGGTGGTGTAATGGATTGACATGGTGTAATGGAGCCATGACCAGTAACTTCCTCTGAGTCTGAATTATACTGCTCTGACAGAGGCAGGTTCCCACTGACATCAAGAGTCAGGGCCAATGTTTGGATCCAGTGATACTCAGAGGCAGGCTGTATGGAGAGTGCTGCCAGAAGGTCTGTGGATTCCACTGTTGTGGACCAGCCTCAGCCTGAGGTGCAGCCAGACTCTGACTTGCAGCCTGACCAGTCTGATTGGCAACTGGAGCCCAGTGTAAGGACTCCTCAGAAGTCGAGCCTGGGTCCAGCATGGCGAAAGATGACTTCAGAGCAGAGGACACTCAGGAATTCCAGTCAGATAATACTGAGCCAGCTGAAGTCAGGGAGCAAGCACCTCTGGAGGCACTCACTACTCCCCCTAGATCCCCCTTTCTCATAGGGAAAAAAAAGGGGCTATGATCATAAGGCAATTGCAAGAACTCTTTCGGTCTTTGGGCCCTTTCCTGCCTAGCCTTGGGGGTAAACTGCTGGCAAAATTCATAGGTCCCTGTATTGTGTGACTCTCCCAGGCACAGCAAACAAGAACCATGATAATCAGACTGGACCATTTTAGTGCCACAGTCCACACATTTCTTGAACAATGCCATTCAGAAGAAGACTAGAATGGCAAAACTCAGAGACCCCCCCTCCTTACAGCGGCAAAGAGATGACTGAGGGAAGATCAGTCCCCCTCTCGTTTGGGTGGGAAGCGTCAGCTCTGGGAGGGAGGGAGGGAGTGCTCTTGCAGCTTAGAACTTTCTAGTACTTGCAGAGTCTTTCTCCACTGCAGATCTGCGCATGCGGAGTCCCATGTGGACTGCACAGAATCCATGAAGATGAAACATGATTCAGGCTAAGAAGGTAAGAAGGAAAAATGCTAAAGAGAGGGAAGAAGAGAGTGCATATTAAAGAAAGTGGCTTTTGATTTGCAAACCAAGACTTTGCCAGGAGCTCACATTAGGTCTGCAGCCAAACTCCGTATTCCTTAGTTAAAGATACAAACTGTTGCATGGAAATTTCAGTCAAATGAATTTTAGTCAAACGAATATACACAGTGGAGCTATGACAGTGATCTCCAACCTGCACAGACCTGTGAAACCCACCTGTAACCCCAGGATGGCAGCCCAGGACCTGCTGGTGCTAAAATCATGCCATGACATGTGAAGCCATGTGACAGTTCATCTTTGATATTGAGCAAGATGCCTTGTTACCAGCAGTATGTGTGTGTGTGTGTGAGTGAGTGAGTGAGTGAGTGAGAGAGAGAATGCATGCACCCCCCCAATGCCTCTGTGACTATACTGCTTTTTGCTCCCTAAATTCTCTTTCTCACTTACATTCACTTTAGATCATGCCTCTGTTCACCTTTTCAGGCTCTCACTTTTCACAGTATTTCTCCTGTCACCTTCTGCTGTTTTCTTTGACTTCTTGCTCTTTCCTTCTTTCACCTTCTTTTACACCCCAGCACAACACTCTCTCTCTCTCTCGGTCGCTCTCTCTCTCTGTCACCATCTGTTTCCATCACATTCACTTTCTTACTATAGCAGAGTCATCCCTGACTTCTCCAGATTGGTCTCCACTTATGCATGCAGCACTTATTCTGGGTTCTCAAAGCATTTATGTATACATTAATCCATATATCCATATAAATAACATCACTGAGCTACCGGATAGGGTGGGGTATAAATCTCAAAATAAATAAAAATAAATAAATAAATAAAATGTTTTATAGATAAGCCCCAAGAAGCCTACAATTCAAAATGTATTTGGGGGTAACAGCTTGGGGGGGGGGGAAGGATGAAGGAAAATGGAAGGCAAGGGCAGCAAGAAAGAACTGGAATCTTGGTGCACATCTACTCAGAACTATGTCTCATGGAGTTTAATGGGGCTTATTCCAAAATCCATACATGGGATTGCAACCTTGGGGACCTGGTAGGCTGGCTGGAGCTCCTCTCCCTGCAAAACCTCTCTCTTGCCTTCTGTCTCCTACCATCCTAGCCCATCCCCAACCAGCTGAGCAATATTCTCACTTTAGATCATCCCCAACCAGCTGAGCAATATTCTCTTTGCTCAGCATCTGTAGTGAGAAGATCCACACAGCAAGCATGTCCATGAAGCACTGGAGGTCTGGAATGGTGCAAAAGGGTGGTGACTGGACAGGCAGACAGGCATGTTCTCATAAAGCCCAACTGATTTCTACTAACACCTCCACCCCAGTCCTTGCTGGGTAACTCTTCTAATCAGCAGGCAATTGTTTAAAAAGGCAATTAAAATCAGTCACATATCATATCATAGCCATAGTTCTGTCAGACCTTTTCTCTCAAGGAAAGTTCTAGAAAGAGCTCTCTCGGCCTCACCTACCTCACAGGGTGTCTGTTGTGGGGAGGGGAGGGAAAGGAGTTTGTAAGCTGCTCTGGGACTCCGAGTGAAGGGCGGGGTATAAATCCAATCTCTTATCTTCCTCTCTCTTCTTCATATAAATTAGTTCTAAATAAATATGGTATATTCATAAAATCATACCCTTTAGTGTTTGTCTACATAGTCCCTAGTGACACTAATGGCTGCTGATTGGTTGGAATCGGCAGCATCTATGCATATACTCAGTTTAGCAAAAATGTGTTCAGCAGGCATTTGGGGCTGTTTGGCACAAACCAACAGGCTACATGACCAACAGGCTCAAGCTGAATCAACACCTTCAAACACACTGCTAAGGCTGGGTTCTAGTTTGTGAACCATGACTCTCAGAGAGCCAGTGTTGTGCTGCAGCAGCCCTGTGTGAAATAACTCAAATTGTTGTCCTTAGAAAAATTGCAAAGCACTAAGGTGAATTATCTGTGAATCATCAGGAATACAGATTTTATTGCACATTCTCACTAATGGTGTAAATGAGTATTTCATTCAATCTTTGATAGTTTGCTATTTAATTCAAGGTCATGGGTACACAAAATAAAACTGAGTCATGATTTAATAGCACAATGAGGGCAGCCAACTTGCTTGTATTATTCAGACTCGGTTGGACGAGGGTTCCAATTCACCCCCGATTCTCATTCTACCATCATAGTTCATACCTCTTATTCTAGACACCAAATTAAATCTCACTTAAGATTCAATGGTGATGTAGCTAGGGAAAAACATTGGATTGATTTTTTTTTAATAATGTCTTAATTCAGTCGTATCCCAACCTTGAAATCATTGAAGAATTAGACATACTAGTTAATTTGAACCATTGATTCAGAAAGTAATTCTCTCCATAATTTGGGAAGCATTGGCTTCCTTTCACCAACAGGTTACTATCAAGATGCCGAGACACTGGAAGCCAATTGTAGTTTCCACATGATCTTCTTTGGATATACAAGAATCCTGCCTTCCTCTGCCTTTCACCAAATCCCACCAATTCCAAAGAGCAAGAGAATGAATAGACAAAGTCCTACAATGGCTTTCTAATTTTGTTTCCAGATTGATGCAGGTTTGTTCTTAGCAACTGATTCTACAGTTTCTAAAACTAGTCACTCTGAGGACAGTATAAAACTCAAGGTCAATTTGAAGCAAATATAATTTTAAAGGAAATCCTTTAAAATTGTTATGATTCTTCAAAAGCATAGCACTTCCATAGAATATCTATCTTCAGAATACTAGAATCATAAGCACACATTTCTAAAAGTGGGTTTTGTTTTTTTTACTGTTTCTTTAAAAAGATTCCCACAGAGTACTGTTAACCTATTGACACAGGCAACAAGAAACCATTTTATAGAAGTAGATTAGAGCTTTGGGGTCCCAAAGGTTTTCCAAATAACTATATATGCACTGAATTTCTTTCACATAAAAGTATGCATATACACCATCAATGTATTCCCTGAGCACGTACAACAGCACTATCCATAAAGTTATTTATTTTAATTGCAGTATGTCTATTTTTGGAATTACATCTTGGGACAATGCACCAATACTGCAAATATCATATCTACATGGGAAAAAAAATGTTCATAATCTAAAGGAGCAGATGTGTCATAATGATTAATATTAAAGGAGCAAGACAGGAAGGAAAGGATAAATAAAAAAATCACTGGCATTACTCTCTCTTCATTTAGTGGGCGACTCACTAAAACAACCACTGACTACAGCTAATTCTATTAAAAGTCAACATAATCTTTATTGTTGGAAATTATTTGGAGGCAATGGACTAAGAGCCCGGAAAAAGAACCTTTTGTGTTTTAATTTTAGAAATGCAAAATAACAATAGGAAATAAAGGCTTGCTAAATGGTCGGACTGTGTCCTACAGTCTCATATTCTGTTTTTTTTTAATGCTGCATAGTACAGAGGGATGCTCTCCGAAAACTAAAGGCATGCACTCAGTTCTATAAAGAATTTGTGAACATAAGTACAACTCTGATAAAGTTCACACCTGACCAGTGTGGATAAATTTTAACACCACCGGAACATCCTGGACTAGCATGAGCTTGTCAGACTTCGGAAGATAAGCAAGGTTGAGGCCGTGGTTAGTATTTAGGTAGGAGGTCATCCAGGAAGACCAGGGTAGCTATGCAGAAGAGAGAAATAGCAAAACTTCTCTGCTCATCTCTTGCCTTGAAAACCCTATGAGGGGTCACCATAACTCAGCTGTGACTTGACGGCACTTTATTATTATAATTTTTCTACCTAATCTCAATGTAAATTAATAGAATATTACACATTCAACCAGGAATCCACACCCTTTTACAACTGAAGAATCAAACTACATCAAAATTCAGAGCAAGAGATCAACAAAGTGATTGTATAAGAAATCCCGTTTCTGTAACTACAAACTTAAGGCAATGAATAGTAGAATGTAGTGTCATTTGGAATAGTAGATTTAAATGTATTTCTCTGGTCTGGTGACAGAGGAGATGTAACACTGCACATCCAACCACCCTGCCTCAAAGAAAGGATGCTGTTAGTTACCTCCATGCTTGAGAGGAGACGGATGGAGTGTAACAACAGGTTCTCAGTTAATTACTCTCAGCATTCCACATTTAACTCTCAGTTAATTACTCTCAGCATTCCACAATTAACTCTCAGTTAATTACTATCAGCATTCCACAATTAAGAAGGATTCATTTAAATGGCAACCATATAAATTTAGCTTGTTATTCCTGTTTGGTCCTTGCATCTGTTAAAACATCTCCATTATGTTGTATGCTAATTTGCTCCTCACCCTCTACCTATATGTCTGGACTGTGCATGCACACAAAAGATCATACCTTGAATCTTTGTTGGTCTTAAAGGTGCCACAGGACTTGAATTTTGTTTTGCAAACTTAACATTACTGGTAGCTGATATGCTGAATAATAATCCATAACATTTCCACAGTGCAAACACCAGTTGATGTGAGTTCCTTATCACATGTTGAGTTAGAAACTGCCACACATAAAGTCTTACAATAAGAAATAAATATACACCGGAGAAGCCTACATGACTGGTTTACTGTACTGGCATAAATCTGTGCATAGCTTGCACTTGGATTGCTGGCAATGGTTCACTTCCATTTCCCCTTTTAGAAAGCATCTCTAAGAAGCCTTTTATTTCCATAAAAATCTTTGCCTGCCATTCCCTTCACATACTAATTATTCTAGCATTCCACCTACCTATCCAGTATACCTTAATATAAAGGTTTCCCTGCGCCATGGGGTGGTGGTAGCTAAATTTGGCCTTTTAAAAACCTCAGTAATAGCTAGATCACTGTAGTGCAGTAACAGTGTGTGTGTGTTAAGTGCCATCAAGTTGCGTCTGACTTACAGTGACCCTGTGATTTGATTTCCTCCAAATTGTCCTATCATTAATAGCCATTCTCGGGTCTTGCAAACTGAGGGCCATGGCTTCCTTGATAAAGTCAATACATCTCATGTTGAGTCTTCCTCTTTTCCTGCTGTTTTCAACTTTTCCTAGCATTATTATCTTTTCCAGAGACTCTGGTCTTCTCATAATGTGACCTCTGTTTAGACATTTTATGAGAGCCTCTGTTTAGTCATTTTACATTCTACAGAGAGTTCAGGCTTGATTTGTTCTATAACCCAGTAATTTGTCTTTCTGGCAGTCCATAGTATTAGTAAAACTCTCATTCAACACCACATTTCAAAGGATTCTACTTTCTTCACTGTCGCCTTTCACACCCATATACAGAAATGGGGAATACTATGGCATGATTTAACTTGATCTCGGTTGCCAGTGACACATCCTTACAGTAACTTTAGGATCTTTTTCTGGCTCCTTCATGGCTGCCCTGTCTCGATCTCCTTCTGATTTCTTGGTTGCAGCCTCCCTTTTGGTTGATGATGGAGCCAAGGAATAGAAATTCTTGAACAATTTCAATTTCTTCACTGTCAATCTTAAAGTTGCCTAATTCCCCAGTAGTCATTACTTTTGTCTCTTGATGTTCAGCTGTAATCTTGCTTTGGTACTTTCTGCTTTAACCTTCATCAGTAGTCGTTTCAAGTCTTCACTATTTTCTGCTAATAATGTGGTGTTATCAGCATATCTCAAATTGTTCATATTCCTTCCACCAATTTTCACTCCACCTTCATTTAAATCTAATCCACCCTTCCTTATGATATGTTCTTCATACAGATTGAAGAGACAGGGAGATAAAATGCATACTTGTGTGACAGCTTTGCCAACTGGAAACGATTCTGTTTCTCCATATTCTGTTTTAATAGTGGCCTCTTGTTCAGAGGACAGTTTGTTTATCAGAACAATTGCTATGACACACATTTTCCTTCAAAGCCAACCATAGCTTTTCATGATCCACACAGTCAAAAGCTTTGCTGTAATCTATGAAACATAAGCTGATTTTCTTCTGAAATTCTCTTGTATGCTCACATAACCAACAGAAATTTGCAATAGTGCCTCTTCCTTTTTTGAATCCAGTTTGAACTTCTGGCATTTCAAGTTCCGTATACAGTAACAGTCTTTGCTGTAAGCTTTTGAGCATCATTTTACTTGCATGAGAAACTGATGCTATGGTCCCATAGTTGCTGCAGTCTTTGACCTCTCCTTTTTTTGGAATTGGGATGCAAATTGAGCATTTTCAGTCTGTGGGCCATTGTTTTGTTTTCCATATTTGTTGGCATATTCTTAAGATTCTGATGGACTCTGTTTCTGTGGTTTGGAATAGCTCTATTGATATCCCTTCTACTCCTGGTGATTTGTTTCTCCCAACTGCTCACAGTGCAGGTCTCACTTCAATTTCTAAACCTGCAGGTTCCTCTTCCAGAGATGCTTTTTTGTACAGTTCTTCAGTGTATTGTTTGCATCTTTTCTTTATTTTGTCCTGCTCAGTTATTGCATTTCCATGTTGATCTTTCAGCATGCCTAACGATGATGTATGCAAATTCCCTGTTGATTTCTTAGATCTTGTGGAACAGATCTCTTTTTCTTCCTTTTTTGTTGTTCTCTTCGATTTCTTTACATTGGTTATTACAATAGTTCTCTTTGTCGCTATGTGGGTGTTGTTGGGAAGCTGCATTTAGGCTTCTGATAGTCACTTTTTACCTTTGCTTCTCATCTATCCTTAGCAGTTTTAAGAGTTTCATCAGTCATCCATTGAGGCTTTTCTTTTCACTACTGGAATAGTCTTTGCGCATTCTTCTTTGGCAATATCTCTGGTTTCAAGCCATAGTTCTTGCAGTTCACATTCAGTTGAACTTAGTAATGCAAATCTGTTCTTTACATGGTCTTTAAATTCTTCAGGAATGTTGCTTAGGTTGTATTTTGGTTTTGTGGTAAGCAAGAACACAAAGATCACTGAAGGAGTTGTATGTAAATATCAAAGAAGATTTATTTATTTATTAACAGGTGCAGCACAGATCTCCAGACATTCAAAGGAGAAACCTGGCTGAGCACACTAATATAAACCAGAGGCTTCAGGGTTGGTTTTAATTCTGTTTAATGCTTGCAGGTACAAACAAGCCTTCACTGGCGAACCGCTAGGTTGGATACTTTCACACACATACAGCCACCTCTGGGTCGGGAAACACTTGAAGATTTTTGGGGCGAAGCCTGGGGAGGACAGTATTTGGGGAGGGAAGGGGCCTCAGCAGGGTATAATGCCATAACGTCCACCCTTCGAAGCAGCCATTTTCTCCACAGGAAATGATCTTGATTGTCTGGAGAGCAGTTGTACTCGTGGGAGATCTCCAGGTGCTACCTGGAGGTTGGCAACCCTACACATAGGATTCCACCCACCTCCAGCCTGCCCTTTCCCAAGTCAGACTAAATGGCATGAGGTCCGTTCGCCATCAGAGACAGGCCTCACAACTGGGTACTTGGCTCTTTCCCAGAGGCGGAACTAAACCACCTTGCCACACTACCATGCAGAGCTACTTTTCAAGCTGTCCGCTCTTTTGCTGAGCCAGACCTGAACTATCACTGCTCACTCCCTCAGGCAGATCTCCACTGCCCTGTGCTGCGCTTCCCTCCAACATTCCGTCCTCTTCCGGAAAGGTGACTGGATGGTGGAGCAGCACTCCCATAGGCCTCAGCTGAGTGGCTGTTTTTCCCTTCAGGGGCAGGATAGCCCCCTGTCTGTCACATTCCCCTTTTAATGAAAGATGGGGATTCAGAGGAAGTAGTCAACCATGGCAATAGATAGCTAATGTTATTATGCTTTAGCAATATGTTAATATTTTGAAGCCATATAAAGCCCTCCAGTGGTCAGGGAGGGGGATGGTGGCCATTGGAGGGGTGAGCTGAGGCAAGAAAAATGGTGCTGATATGGGCAGGACCTGAATAATTGACAGCTTTCAGATGTGCTTTAGATATGATTCTTCCAACACTATTGTAGTATACCAAATTCAGGAAAGATCACAGCAAAGTGGAGGAAAACACCAGAAAAGCAGGACAAAGAGACCGATGCTACGCAGATGACCCCCAAAAATTGGGCTCCAGTTCTAATGCCAACCTACAACAAAACCTTCTCCATGTAATGTGCCCTCTAAGCTGTGGGGTCTTGTGAGCAAAAATTCTACTTTGTGAGCTACTGGCATTAAAGTTGTGAGCGAGCAATTTGGCTACTGCAGAAATTAGTTTTCTCTGGAGCCGTCCTTCCTGAGCTAAGACAAAAAAGTGTGAGCGAGAGGCTAAAAAACTGTGAGCTAGCTCATACGAACTCAGTTTAGAGGGAACACTGCCTCCATGTGGAAGTTGTCCTAAACAATATCAGCTTAAAATGCAGTATGTTATGGAACCACACAATTAAATCTAGAACCTGAAACTGAAGGGTTACAAGTCCAACTGGGGGTACTACATGAAGGTCTCACAGGGCCCTGTAAAGCTACGGACTTCGATTTGGCTCCTCAAATTCAAAACTCCACTGTTGACACCTTCATTGGTTCCACGATGAGCTGCCGTCCTGCCTCTTTGAGTAACCATTTACCTGCATCCCACTACCAACCCTGAGGCAGGAGATCAAAATTATTTAATCAAGCAAAATGATCAGAGGCTTATTAAGACAACAACGACATCATCATCAGGAGCCTTACAATTCCTCTGCAATATGAAAGGGTAGCTTTCGAACGTTAAGAAAAAATTAGCAAACCACAATGGGGAAATTTAAAATTAAGGCTATGGGAAAACCTTTAGAAAGTTCCATTCCTATTATGAATTATTATTTTAATTTCCCCAGCATAGCTTGTGTGAATCTTTATGAAATTAAAAATAATGTTCATTATTAATATGAACAAAAACATAATGGTTGAGTAGCTGGAAGCTACAGAGAGGAGTACAGGTAGCACAAAAAGTAATTAAAACCACTTAGTGTTTCAACGTTAATAAATTCATGTTATGATCCATCTGAAGAACAGCATTAAAATGCATTTTGGTGTAGAAAGCTGCTGCAATGATAGCAAAGCATGCTAGAACAAAATACAAACTAGAAAGGGAAGAATATTTGCAACACAAAATACAAAAGGAAATGTCAAAAGAATGAACTAGTTTGCTTCTACTCATTTTTTCCCCTGTTTAATTCTTATCTTTTTGAAAAGTCCTACAGGCCTAGCTCATTAGCTCTTGCTTTTGCTGCTTTAGAAATTTCTAATGGAGAATTACATGGGAGAAACACAATCCTAAAAATTTGTTTCATAAACTAAAGAGAATGTTGCAAAAAGCATCAAAGAAAATCAGAGAGCTAAAATCCAGAGTTAAATGCATTCAAGTACCTTTTATGCCAGTGTTTTTAATCACCATTCCTGGTCACTGCTAGGAGTGATGAGATGGGGAGGGGGAATCTACAGAGCTTTGAAAGTAGCAGGTCTGTTTCCAAGATGGAAGCTACCCCAAGATTTTAAGAGCATCAAGAAAGAAGCTTTTTTTGGTTACTGGCAGTAATGATACAAATTTCTGAGGAAATCTAGATAGGATTTCAAAAAGAAGAAGTCAGGAGATATTTACCAAATTAATATGAAATGAGGGATTAGCAAACTATTTAACAAGGCAATGCATTTTAAAGTTCAGAGCATATTCTTTATGATTATATATATATATATATATATATATAGATATATATATATATATCTTTTGCCAGCAGCACTTAACAAATTGGAAGTATTGGTTTACCTTGCCGAGTCTTTTGTTATTTATTGATGGTTTTAAACAAAGGGTTTAATGTGAAAATATTTTGTCTCTCTTAAATTGCTTGTTTTCTGGGACATGGAACATCCCTTAGGACACAAGTATAAACTCCCTGGAGAACAAGCAGAAGGAATTGGCCACTTGATCAATGGCAGAAGATAATGCTGGATTTTAAAAAATGTAAACATTGTGTAATTTTCTGTATTAGAATTAACAGAACAAGACAAAAAGACCAAACCAGCTTCTACTAGCAAACTTCATGGCCAAGTAAAACAAAATGGCACCACTAGATACCTGGATGACAACTGAAGATACTCTTTGCCTTCCAGGAGATGTGGAATGATAAGGGCAGCTGAGCATTAATTAAAGGGAGGGGGGAGAAAACAGTCGAAGGGAGGGAGAGATTAGTTTGATCAGCTCTCTCAGTTTATAGTAACCTGGATGGTGAGTGCTGGTCGTGGGGTTGGCTACAGTCAGGGCTTTTTTGGTCGAAAAAGCCCAGCAGGAACTCATTAGCCTATTAGGCCACACCCCTGATAGCACAGCTCATTAGCATATCAGGACACACCCCCATGTTACCAGACGTGTGGTCATCCAGCCACATTCACCTTTTGCTTCCTATTCTGTTTACCTTATTTGTTGTCAAAACCCAGGGCTTTTTTTTGTAGCAGGAACTTCTTTTCATGTTAGGCCACACACCCTTAATGTAGCCAATCTTAATGAGTTTTTGCTGTTGGGTGTGGTCTGTTATGCTAATAAGTTCCTGCTGGGTGTGGCCAACTTGTGAGCCAACCAGAACTCCGTTCCTGTTTGTTCCTGCCCCAAAATAGCCCTGGCTACAGTAGTGAAAAAGTATACTGAGGTATAGGCCTATGTGGCATTGTCTTGTATTGGCAGTGATCTTGCCAGGACGAGGTCTTGAATTTCTCTGACTGGCTTCCAAACTCTTCCTGTTTAAATCAATACATTTCTGTGTGAGCTTGATCCTTATACTTTCTAGAGAACAGCAAACATTAACTTGAAAGGTGGCACAAAAATCTGACAGGGTAGTATTGACTGCATCGGGAATCCTACATATTATTCCTGTTTTATACAGAAGGTAGAATGTTCTGGGGTGCAGAGTCTCCAAAAGGTAGTTTATGACCTACTGGTAGCTTGTCAGCTGCTGAAGAGTATTTCATGCAGTGGTTCTCAATTTTTCATATCTTGTGTCCCACCAATCACTCTATCAAAGAACCTGGGTACTACCATGATAGAAACTAAGTACCTACTTTTTCTGACAAGAATATGTATATGTCTGTAGACATTCTGCAGTTCTATTTATCACTGCAGGTGGACATGGAGACTGATGATAAGCAAGATCTTAATAACAGATTAGTATTTTTATTACTGGGACAGCTATGGAGGAGCAAAGTATTGGGAGAAAAAGTAAAAACAAAAATAAGGAAAATCAGACTGTGGCTATGTCCCGGCCCGGGTCTTGGCGAGCCCCTCGGAGCAGCAAGGGCCGGGACTCAGGGGACGCCGGGGAAGGAGAGGGCCCCAACGCCGAAGCTCTGCGGCGCCGCCCCCCCCGAGAGTCCCGTGGACCAGGGAGAGCCCCCCGTGGCATCCGCCAACTTACCCGGAGCCTCCGGCAGTCCCGGGAGAGCAAGGAGGCGGAGCCGGGCTCCGAGAAGGGTGGGGAGCGTCGGGACGAACACCCAGGGCCAGGAGGCAAACAAAGAGCGGCGCGACGGCGGGGAAGCGGTGGATCGCGGCGTCCCGGAAGAGGGACACGCCCAGGAGTGGAGGAGCATCAGGGCCAGGAAGGACCTCCCCCAACAACACAGGAGGGGTAGCGGGACCAACCCAGACCCGGTTTCATGGAGGGACGGGGTGGGGCGCCAATGGGGGAAAGAGGGGCGGGTGAGGCAGGGTGGAGCACGCTCAGAAGGGGAAATAAAAGGGGGAAAGCGGATGGAGGCCGGGGAGGAACAGCAAGCCGGGATAGTGGAAAGGTTGGCCAGGTCTCTGCGTTCTAAGAGAGAGAGAGAACGGGGGTGGCAGCCTGAGACCCACAAACCGGCGAGGGCCCCGCCCTAATCTTGGTGGCGCAACCAAAGAGAAGGCGGGACTTCAATATCTGAGGCCTCCAAAAGCAAAAGCCCTTGACTTCCCCCGGCAAAGGGGCTGTGCTCCACCCTCCCCTACTGGAGTGGCTTGGCGCAGCGCGGAAAATGCCCACACGGGGCGCTACAGGCTACCTACTGGAAAATCTAACCATAGAGTTCCTGGTGATTCCCAGGATAGTTGTAGCAACTGTCAGAAACTCTATTTTAAGATTACCATAGAGTTTCTGGCAGTTGCTAGAGCTACTCTTATCATTTTCAGGTAGCTCTAGGAATCATCAGGAACTCTTGGATTATATACTGGGGGCAGGGAAGAAGCTTGGGATATTTTTCATTACTCAGAAGTAGCTGTCATTAATCAATAGGCTGGCGATCCCTTGCTCTATATCTTTATTTCTAGAGCTCTCAATTTTCCTTCTACTGTTCCTTCATTTTCAGTGCCAAAGTGCCAAAGACCCAGTTCTGAGATTCCACAGCCTGAATTTCATGTACTGGCTACAAAACGCCAAGATTAGGAACTAGCTATTGTGGTTCTTAACAAAACAAACCCTGACCATCCAACAACAAAAAGCAAACATATTAAAAACAACTATTTCCTCCTGGAAATTCTTACTTTCCAATCTGTCCTTAATTCTGGAGTAAGACAAAAACACAGGCTAAAAGAAGATTAGCACAGCCACATATGGGATCTGAATAAACATTTAACCCAATTCACAACAAACTTTATTTTGTTCACCTTGAAGTACACAGTGTTCTTAATGCTGATTCCAGCCCACTTGGAATCTTTTAGGACTGTTTTCAAACCAATGTTCAAAGACCTTAACAGCTTTTTAGCTCTTCATTTTTAGTACATGCATTTTCTTGTGTTTGTTTTTTTCACACAAAAGGTTGGATCCAGACAACTTTTTAACTCAGTCCTGCCCAGTTACCCTTCTGGCCACAGCTTCACCCTCTGTGGCTTTTGTCCATGGTAGTCCCCTGTTCCTCAGCATAGCCCTTTTTCAGTGATCAAAGGGTACTCCTCTTCCCTATTTCAGAAATGGAAAAGCTAGTGGATCCAATACAACATTAGGAAGAGCTTCATTACCAGTTTGACAGTCTTGTGGGGGAAGAAAATTTTTGAAAAGGTATCAAAAGTGTTTATTTTTATTTATTTAAAACATTTTTAGTCCACTTTTCTCTGATTAGGGATTCAAGGCAGCTAACCATAATAGATGAAAGCAAATGACAGACAACAGCAGCAGTTAAAAATAAAATATAATTTAAAAAAACGCCACAGACCACACCAACAGCACAGTAAAAATGTATCTACTTATCAGAAGCCCTTCTGGATAACTGTGCTTTGCATAATTTCTTGAACATTAAAAAATAGGAACCTTCCAAATGCATTCAGACCATCCCACAGTAAAATGTTCAGAACAACCATACAATCAGCATTAAAAACTCTGCAAAGTCATAAGCAAAAGTAAAAGCACTGAAAAATATACAGCACTGAAGTAATCTAGATTTT
This sequence comes from Gekko gecko, assembly GCA_029375565.1. Classification (NCBI taxonomy): domain Eukaryota; kingdom Metazoa; phylum Chordata; class Lepidosauria; order Squamata; family Gekkonidae; genus Gekko; species Gekko gecko. Next base: position 296,560,620 of record JAPDNY010000001.1, on the reverse strand, counting down.
ACAGCCTGTAATGCCTCTTTCAGTTTGGTGTGGTGGTTAGGAGCACGGACTTTAATCTGGAAGAACCGGGTTTGATTCCCCACTCCTTCACATGCAGCTGCTGGTGTGACCTTGAGTCAGTCACAAGTTCTTTCAGAGCTGTTCTCTTACGGTCATTTCTCAAAAGCTCTCTCAGCCCCACCTACCTTACAGGGTGTCTGTTGTGGGGAGGGGAAGGGAAAGGGAAAGGGATTGTAAACCTCTCTGACACTCCTTTGGACAGGGTATAAATCCAATCTCTTCTTATTCTTTCACTCACATAGAGTGCCTCAACCGTTCTCTCAAGTTATGGGTTATATATAGATCAGGACATCACATTCCACACCGCTTCTTGTCTCTTTTAAAATATACAGAGAGCCATTATAATTTCAGACCTCAGGTCCTCTCTCTCACTCCCAGAGACATCCACAGACTGGGTAGCCAAGCCCCCTTTAATCATCTGCCCTCACTCACACAGAGCTATTGGGGCTGGGGCTCAAACACTGTTCCAATTAGTTGCGCAGCCACTATGGCATCAACAGGGCTTGGAGGAAGCAGTCTCTTTAAATGCCTGCTGTTTCAAGCACCACAGCAGTGGTGCAACTCAGCAAGTGAACTCAGAAGGCATATGACTTATTTCACTTGCTGAGTCATGCCGCTTCCATGCATGAAGAAGGCAGTAGGTATTTAAAAGAGACCACAGTTTCTTTAAATACCTACTGCTTCCTCCAAGCCCTGCTGCTGCCATGGCAGCTGCACAACTCGGCTAGTGAACTCAGAAGGCTTGCTGAGTTGTGCCATTGTCACGCTTGCAGAAAGCAAGTAGGCATTTAAAGAGACCATGGTCACTCGCTGCCACCATTCACTCATATCATATAATATGTATATAATATAATATATATATAATATATATTATATGTATTATATATATAATATGTATATATTATATGAGATATGAAATTGTGTGTGTGTGTGTGTGATTCTTTCCCTTAGACCTACAGCCCACAGGGTTATTCAAAGCAAGAAAACTTTTACTTATGATATGAACAAAACACTGAGGAAAATAAGGTATAAGTAACAATGTTTCACTTCCACTGAACTTTTGAACTGAAGTCCTATTCCTGCAATTGGGATCTTTTAATTGCAAAATTTCTATTTTCAGCTTGCTCTAAACAGCATATCTGCACAGTTCGACTGTGCCAGACATCCTCTCCCCAGCTCCTAAACTGCCAACTCCTCTGCTACTAACTCCTGTCATTTTCAACTGCTCTTTTTCCAACCTGATTCTCAACATTTCATCTGCTCTCATTGGTTGCTCTTAGGGAGAGGCGGAACCTAGCTTGTCTGTCACACTGCCTCACTTCAGGAATGGTCGGTAGAAAGGCCTGGTCTTAACTGGCCTCCAAAATGAGCTGGAAGACTAGAGCTGCAAGCACCATGAGGAAGAGAGTTCAGGGTATGACAGCACTTATCAAAAAGACCCTGCTCCTGGCAGATGGAAACTTTGATTCTATCCAAGATGGAAGCTGGAGTGTGGCCTTGTGGAGTTGCTTCATTTTGGAAGATTCTTAGCCCCCCCCCATTACATTAACACGTTGTGTGTTGAAAAACTATGGAACTGAGAAGTCTTTTCTCCCTTAGCTCCATTCAGAGATTTTCTTCATGTAAACTAATTTATATGAATAGTAATGTCCTAAGAGTTATTAAGTGTATTGTATTATGAATACTGTATAGCTTCCATTCTCCTTATACCTCAAGACTGTACAGTTCAAGAGAGTAAACTTCCCTTCTTCAGAGTCTCCAAGCACACTGTTTGGACTGTGGCATGGATCCCCCAAGGTGCCCTTGCACAAGCAGAAGTGCTTGCCACAATGTGGACCCTCCAATTTTTATGGCTCCCCCCCTTTTTACTATAGACCCTCCACCATGCAATATCCCACAGTGTTATGGAGAATACCATACCACTCCACAGCAGCTTTTCTGGGGCATGGGGAGGTAGAACAGCCCCAGTTTGTAAACAGAATCTCATTCACAATTCAAACTATGGAATGTGTGTGTGTGTGTGTGTGTGTGTGCATGTGCACATGGAGGGGCTGTTTTGTTTTTGTTCTTTTCAGCCTTTTCCTAGATACATAGTCCTAGTAAGCAGGAACATACAGTAAAATGGTGAATAAAGTGAAATTGGGTCTACGCTTGGTATGATGTTAGAAAACCAGGAACTGGAACCACTTTGCACAACACATGGTTACATATTGTCATACAAGGTGGAAAGCACATAGTTTTTTCCTCTTGGATATCAGCATGTACATTCAGGGCTACAGAAGTGCTTCAAGAACTAGGCTTCCAAAATACAAAGGAGGCACAAAGACTTTCAGAAATTACTTTGCCAGGAGCAGAGATAGGCTCCAACCAGCTCAATTAGTACAGTGAGATATGACACTGGAGACTGTGCCAACCATGCTTTTTGTATCCCTGAAACTCCTAACCCAGTGTCTCCTCTGGCTAACTTGCATCCCTTCAAGTGGAGAGGATGTCTGCACAGTCGAACTGTGCAGATATGCTGTTAGAGCAAGCTGAAAATAGAATTTTGCATTAAAACATCCCAATTGCAGGAATAGGACTTCAGTTCAAAGTTCAGTGGAAGTGAAACATTGTTACTTATACCTTATTTCCTCAGTGTTTTGTTCATATCATAGTAAAAGTTTTCTTGCTTTGAATAACCCTGTGGGCTGTAGGTCTAGGGAAAGAATCACACACACACACACAATTTCATATCTCATATAATATATACATATTATATATATAATACATATATATATTATATATATATTATATTATATACATATTATATGATATGAGTGAATGGTGGCAGCAAGTGACCATGGTCTCTTTAAATGCCTACTTGCTTTCTGCGAGCACACATCGTTTCGCACAGCTCTGTTGCATAGTTGTTTACAACTTACTGTCAACACTGTAGCACCCATCCAACTCTCTCACATTCAGCATGACATGAAAACTTAAATAGCACTAAGCTTCTGGTTTGTTTGTTTTTTAAAATAATTCTTGAGGATATTTACTTTTGAGCTCCACTTTTGTTCACTTCCATTGCAAGTGAACTGCCTACTGTGGACCTTCGGAAGTAGATGAATTTAGCCACGTTAGCCTTGACGGGTGGTGGAGCCACAGCATACCTAGCATATTTTTTTAAATCACAAGCTGTAAATCATACAACAGTTTCAATATATACATGCTCAAATCACAAAAATAATGTCTGCTTTCATACTGTAGCAGTGAAAAACATTTACATAGAGATGTGTGCATAAAACTGTCCTATCCTTTACATTATCCTGACCTGGACAGCCCAGGCTACTCTGATTAGATCTCAGAAATCAAGCAGGATCGACCCTGTTTATTACTTGGACGGTAGACTAATGAGGAAATCCAGGGTTGCCACAAAGATGCAGACAATGATAAACTACCTCTGTTCATCTTTTGCATTGAAAACCCCGTGAGGGGTTACCGTAAGTTGGCTGTGGCTTGAAGGCACTTCAGACACACACACAAACATCCTTTACATTTGAATAGAATGAAAATAATAATCCAATACTCATATTTTCATTTCAAGCCTACTTGCTTGTACTGTGACAGATCATCATGTATGACTGGTTATAAAATTAAGCTGACTGCCTACTCCTCTGGATGAATGTTTCTGTAAAGGTTCATAGGGTAGTTTATAAAGAGCTCCATAAGAATACCCAACCAGCCTCACAGAGAAGTTAAATCCATTGTTTCTTTAACTCATAAGGATTCCAAAAGCATTTACCAAGTGTTTGTAAAGGCTTAAATCAAAACACATCTTGGAAGTAGAAATATTTGAACAAAAAGTCCTCCTTGATTTGTCAAATACTGACTTCAAAGTTCTTAGGGTTTTTTGTCCTGCTGTTGCTGATAAATCACAAATGCCGATGGCCACGTAAGGTATGTGCTTCCCATTCTGCTGTCAAGTTTTTGGTGATGCATCGGAGATAGTTGGGGAAATAAAGGAACTTGAACCTTGATCTTGGCAGACAGTAAGTAGCCCAATAGAAATTACACAATAAAGCCAAGCAAACAAAACCATCTGGAAGGGGGGAACCAAACAGAAGAACATGACACAGACATTACCCCGATGCATAATGGAGGGATTATTCTGAACTGTGAAGTGTGTGATGGGTCTGAATCTAAGGGCAGGCTCACTTATGCATATTCATCAGTCCAAGACTCTAGCAGATGTTGACTGATATGTGTGAATGAGTCATCACAGATCAAACACTACAGAGAGAACTTTCATATTATCTCACATCACCTCAAGCCATGGAGACAGTTCACATATTCAGTTGCAAGTCATCAGATGCCAAGTAACTGTGATCTATAGGTATGTACAGAGAAGCCTTTAGGATTGCTTCAACCTCTTGTTGCCTTTTTATTTATTTTCTTGTTCTAAATATTGATTCCCCCTTCCCTTTTCAACTTAACAGATTCTCAAGAGCCTTAGTAAAGGTAAAGGTTCCCTTGCTCGAAAGCCAGTCGAATCCGACTCTAGGGTTGCGGTGCTCATCTCCGTTTCAAAGCCGAAGAGCCAGCGCTGTCCGAAGACGTTTCCGTGGTCATGTGGCCGGCATGACTAAACACCATGGCGCACGGAACGCTGTTACCTTCCCACCAAAGTGGTACCTATTTATCTACTTGCAATTTCTTGCTTTCGAATTGCTAGGTTGGCAGGAGCTGGAACTAGAGACGGGAGCTCACTCCGTCATGCGGCACTCTCGGGTCTTGAACTGCTGAACTACTGACCTTCCACAGCCTGCAGTTCAGCATCTTAACCACTTGAGCCACCACAGCTCCTTCAAGAGCCTTACCACAACATAAAAACTAAAACTAGGCAGGATTTGCTCAGTCGAGATGTTGTGGGTTGACATAGACATAGCTGCTGGTTCAGAGATGACTTACCACTAACTGTACTGGTTTGAAGGTGTATTTTATGGCTGACTATTCTGACCTTTACAGGAATTATTATATGAAATGGTTTTAGTTGATTTATGGTGATGAGTTACTATTGTATACTTTTTTTATCTTGGTACTCACCTTGGACCTCAGCTTTGTTGGAAGGAGGAGGAGGAGGAGGAGGAGATTGGATTTATACCCCATCCTTCACTACCCAAAGGAGTCTCAGAGTGGCTTACAATCTCCTTTCCCTTCCCCTCCACACAACAGACACCTTAACCTAACAAATAGACAAATAGGCTACCCCCCAAAAAAGCAACAGCAACCCAGGATGCCGTAGCTGCCCATCCCTCCTATAAAAATCCCAGGCCTCTTGAACACTAATATATTTTTTAAAATGTATACAGTTTAAAAGGTAATGTACACCTGAAACAAACATGCACTTTCTCTGACCATATGTATGGGAGGGGGCTGTGGCTCAGTGGTAGACCATCTGCTTTGCATGCAGAAGGCCCCAGGTTCAGTCACAAGCATCTCCATTTCAAAGAAGCAGGTGAAGGACCTCTGCCTGAGACCCTGGAGAGAAGCTATCAGATGGGGAAGAGAATACTAACCTTGATAGACCAACTGTCTGAATCAGTATAAGTCAGCTTCATCTTTCTTTATTCTGTAATCGGCCTTGAGTCATAGTGAGAAGGTGGGCTATAAATAAGCTAGCTGAATAAATAAATAAGCATTTCTGTGTAGGAAGATTGTTGGACTTTACCGTAGCTCTCTGTTAAGCATATTTGTGGTAGTAAACAAAGGCTTTATGTTAAAAAACAGAAAAAGAGCAATTCAAGTGTTTTTCCTTTATACATATTGGGGGGGGGACATCAGCCGCAAACTACTACAAATCATGCTGGCTGCATTAATTATGGGATTTCACCTCTCTAATTTTTTTTTCCTTTGGCATTCTGAAAACAGTTTGATGAAATAACCTATTGTGAGTAATCAACAGTAATAACATTGCTCAGGCAGGCCATAAATAATAATGAAAAGAGCATCACAGGGATAATATTTGCAGCCACAAAGAGGGAAAAACAAAACTAGTTTTTTAAAAAACATATCCGGTAACCCAAGAACATGAAACACAGATGCAGAAATGAAAGAGCAAATACACAGATTTATTTTTAAAGGATTCCATAAAAGTTATATAAATAAGATTTGGCACGGGGGGAAAAATCATCCAGTTAATACAAAACAGGTGGTACGATGGACAATGTCAAGTGTATTTGATTACTTTACTTTATATCCCAACTTCAGCAAGATTGATACATAATGATGATGTAGTTGCACCATTTGCCAAGTACATCAAGAGGCACCTTTTTGGGTTGTCTTTTCCTCAGAAATTAATCGTTAGGCACACTGACTAATGTCAACAGCAAGAAACCCACACACTGTGCATTACTTAGTTCAGAACAGCTTACCACCCCACCCCAATTAAAATAACAATGTACATTAGAATCAGTAGCATATATCCGAACAACCATGGACTTTGCAAAGCAGGACTTTCCTACTTTCTCCCCCCGTTGCAGCCCAGGGAGACTCCTGAAATTTTGTTGCTGGGGGTCAGTGGATTCTCAGGATTGTCACCATCGAGGGCAAAATGGGAGGGGGAAATCAGTGGAAATCACCACCCTCTCTTCCACAAATGGAAATGTCATTCCATCAGAGGAACTGAGATACACCCCTTCCCCAGTTTCACCCGTAGATAGGGGTTAAAAGAATTTACCCAAATTTAGTATGACACAGTTATCAAGGGGAAGAGTGCTCTGGGTTTATGTTCCATCATCTATATTCAGATAAAAACCATAACTGTCAACCTTCTACAAACAATACCATATCATCTACAAACACACACATGTGTGAAGCTGCCTTAAATTAGACCACTGGTCCATCAAAGTCAGTATTGTCTACTCAGACTGGCAGCGGCTCTTCAGGGTCTCAAGTACAGGTATTTTACATCACCTACTACCAGGTCTTTTCAATCAGAGATGCTGGGGATTGAACCAGGGATCTCCTGCATGCCAAGCAGATGCTCTACCACTGAGCCACAGCCCCATAGCATCCTCTTCTTCATTGCAGGAATGCTGTCCAAATGACAACAAAAAGAAGCCAAACATCAACAACAGAGATATAGCATCTTAAACAGTAAAACAGTCATTGTGTCATGCATTTTTGTAGCTTTGGCTCATGAAAGACTGTACCATAATAAATGTGTTCCTCTTCATTGTGCTACAAGGCACTTTGTTTTGAATGCAACAGATTAATAAATCTGAAAACAAGTTGATTCTCCTAAACAGCTGAAGAGCTGAATCACCACAAGAGAATAAAGACTGCATTCACTCAAGAATGGACACTTACTTCAAAAGTTAATTTCTACAGACTCGCATTCTGAAAAGCTAATTTGAGGCTCCCATCGTTGAATCTCCTGTCAGGCTTGCGCTGATCAGTTATGCGTGCACTTATGCACAACACAGCCTTTTGCACATGGAGCATCCCAATTATGAATGTTCAGGTGTGTATGTAACATAGGGCTTTTTCCATACCGAAAAGAGTTCTGCCAGAAAACATTTTTAAATATTTATGAAACACTGGAGTAGCGTTGGACTGTAAACACTCCTAGCAGCACACTCCAATGGAGTGACAAATGAAAGCCAAGTAATGTCATCTGTTCCAGCTGATCTTTCCAAGCACCAAAACACTCTAAAGGGAAAAGGAACAGCAAGCAAGCGAAGGAGAAATATAGGATGCAGAGTATTCCCCCTCGACCACAGCTCATACTACCATTCAACCATTTTTTTCACCTTAACTAACCACCATATTGGATAAGGATACAAGAAGAAGGAAGCAAACTCCCCCTCCCATAAACCATCAACATGAAAGAGTTCCAAGAAGACATATACAACATGACCACCTTTTCCTTGAAGTGGGAACCACTATACAGAATCAAAATGAAAAGGTTTAATTAGGTATGTCGAGAAAGGAAATCCTGCAGCATTCGAAAAAATAAGTTGGGTAACCAGTTGATCTGTTAACTTTCCCATTGGCCGTGTTTTCATATAATAGTCCTTAAAATGTGCTCTAGGGTACAGTTGCTGTAATTTCAGTTTTAAAAACTTGAGGATGTTAATGCTGGTTTACCTGTCCTAAATGTTGTGCCTCCACTTTGTGAAATGTGAATTTTGGGGGTGGGATATTTATGTATGTATGTATGTATGTATGTATGTTGTTCATAGTCTACCTTTTTCACGTGGGCTCAAGGTGGATTACAATTTACAATTGTCACATACTGATCTCCAAAAGCGGGATGCTTAGTGCATCAAATTCAGATTGACAGGCTGCTGACTGTGTGCACCCCCCCTCTCTCTGATTGGTCAATGCCAGCTGAGGAGACCTTTAAGAAAAGCTGAGTGCTGAGGAAAAGGGTACTTTCCTCCTTGTTTCATCTCTGGCATATCAGAAGCCAGACAGGTGGAGGTTGTGTGTCTGTCAGAGGGAAACAGACAAGTTCACTTGTGAAGGGACACAACTCCTTGCCCTTACTGTGTACCATCAAATCTGAAGAATTCCAAATAAGAACTTTACTCTAAGCATCAGCCAAACTGAAAACAGTTTATTTCACTGAGTCAAGAATGGAAGGTCAGTTTTCGCAGAAAGGGTTGGTCAGTAGGTTGCAGCTGCCAGTCTAGTCAAACAGAAAATTGTTTCTAGGAAAAGGAGAATATTTCCTTTTCAGTTATTCAGTGGGTTTAAAACTGAAGGAACCCCTGGATTGGGTGAAAAAGAAAACAGTATTAGACTCCTCTAGAGTCCAAGGGAAAGCTGTAATCCCAGAGGGAGGGAGAATAAGTACTGGAAGAAAGTACCAATATCCAGGAAACTAAGATAGTTATTTGAATCTTTATTAAGACGCATTGTCACTGTTAAGAAATCTCCAAGACAGACAAACCTGTTAAGGACTGAGTTTCTAAGGAACTAAACTTCAACAATACTTTGTTTCCTGTTCAAAATAACATAATTTGTAAATACAACAAAATTTACCTGTTTTCTCGTCCACTCTATATTCCTAACCCAACCGTGCCTGTTTAATAAAATCATCATTCCTGTTTGAACTTTACTTCATTTCAAGTGCCATTTGAAAGGAAATAACAAGTGGGCTCCTACTTATCGACAATAAATCTCTGGCCTGGGCAAAAGCCAAATATATTCTCCATCATAGGATGGGACACTCAGAAAGTCATAAACCATTTATTCATCTTCGTGTCTTCTGTGCAGTCCCACATGGGACTGCCTAAAGGCAGGCCTGCTGCGGGATAAGGTTTCCAGAATCTCTATTAATCATAACATTGAGTGCTCCCCCTCCCCTCGCAGAGGAGAGTTGAGCTCCACTCTCTCTCTCTTTTTAACCTTCCCGCTTTAGCGGTCATGTGATGAGGGGAGGGGGAGGCACTATTCCCTCAGTCCTCTTTCTGCCGCTGTAGGGAAAGGATGTTCCAGAGTGTTGTACCTCACATTTACCTCAGAAGGTGTATTATAACATTGTTATTCCATGGCATTATTTAAAAAGTGTGATTTATGTGGTTCAAAGATGGCCACAAACGATGATCATTTAAAATGTTTATTCTGTCTTGGAGAGGGGCATAAGACAGATTCCTGTCAGTCCTGCAGTCTCCTCACTCCTAAAACGAGACAGGTGAGGGCTCTATGACTAAAAGCCTTCCTGTGGCAAGAGGTGCTGGAGGCACAAGAAGAGGTTCTTTCACCTCAGAAATGAGATAAGACTCCCTCGGGAGCTCTTGATAAACCCCATAAGCTGAAACAATGATCGGCAGGGGCCAGCAAAGATTGGTCGTCTTCCTCCCAACCTCCACCTAAAAAGAAGAAGAAAAGTGCCATCACCTCCACATTCTCTGACAGAGCAGGTGCTACTCCTCCACCTCCCCCTTCTAATGTACCTAGGCCAGCTGTGTCAGAAAGACCAAAAATACTGCAAAGTCCTTGGGCTTAGCAATCCAACTGTCTGCTCCACCTAAACCCAGGTATTTTTCCAAGCCTTTTTCTCAGCCCTCTCTGGGTCGGGGATATAGGTTTCAATCCAACTCATATCAACCTTTCCGCCATTCTTATAGCAATGGTTATCAACCCAGGCATCAACAATGCCAGTGGAACCAGCATGTTCGCTCTCCCCGTGCCTCAAGTTCTAAGCCTAGGCCTCCACAATGAAGCCTTCCTCCTCTGTTCAGGGCACGTCTTTTATCGTTTGCACACTGTTGGTCAGTTATCTGTTCAGATGTTTGGGTTCTTCAGATAATAAAGTTTGGTTATTCTTTAGAGTTTAAAGAAGTGCCACCGCAGTTTCACAAAGTCAGACCAAGATGTCAAACAGATACTGGTTTAGATATTGAACTTCAATCGTTATTGCATAAGGGTGCTATAGAGGTAATCCCTGATACAGAGGAGAACTGTGGCTTCTACTCTAATTATTTCCTGATTCAGAAAAAAGGGGGTGGACACAGACCCATATTAGATCTCAGAGATCTAAATACATTTCTGGATGTGCATAAGTTCCGCATGATTTCCCTGGAAGATATTTACCCTTCCATCCCAAAAGATGCTTGGTTTGCTGTGATAGACTTACAAGATGCTTATTTTCATATTTCTATTCATGATGAATACAAGAAATACTTGTGTTTCATGAGATAAGGGGTTATTTACCAGTATGCTTTTGGTTTGGCCACTGCACCTAGAGTGTTTACAAAGTGTTTTTCCACTGTCATCGCTTATCTCAGACTGAAAGGATGCAGGGTGTATGCCTATCTGGATGACTGGCTTTTCATGGCCATTTCCAGAGACCTTTTAATCTCCCAACTTGTTCTGGCACTCCATACTCTACAATGGCTGGGGGTGGTTATTAATTTTAAAAAATCCCTACTCAGTCCAGCTCAGGTTACTGAGTTCATTGGGGCACGTTTGGACTCTGTTGCTCATAGGGCTTTTCTCCCAATAGAACGGGCCAGAGCTATACAGTCGATGGTGGCTTCTTTTACAAGCTCTAGAATTCAGAGGGCCATTAAGATCCAGAAACTATTGGGTCTGATGGCTGCCACTATTTCCACAGTGCAATATGCATGCCTGAATATGAGGCCGTTGCAGAACTGGTTCACTAGAGCATTTACAGTAGGTGTGGACCCTCAGTGGAAGTGTTTATTGATCCCATGGTCAGTCCTTAATTCACTTGCCTGGTGGACTCATGATTCCAATTTGTTGGGGGGTTTTCCACTGGCTCCTTTTTCACCTGACCTACACCTATAGACTGATGCCTCATTGACCGGCTGGGGTGCTCAATGTAACTCATTGTAGTTCAGCAGACGTTGGATGCGGTATGAGTCTTCCCTTCATATCAATGTATTGGAACTCAGAGCTGTAAGATATGCTCTCTCTTTTCTTACAGGCCCAGCATGCAACAAGACGGTCCTCTTGTCTATGGACAATGTTGCGACAAAATTTTATGTCAACAAACAGAGTGCCACGGGGTCATTAGCGCTGTGCAGGAAGGCCTCCCTTCTTTGGTCTCTAGCAATCTGATACAAGATTCATTTAATGGCAATACATATCCCGGGGAGATCAAATGTCCTAACAGATGCTCTGAGTCGACAAGCGCATTTGGACCACAAGTGGTCCATTCCGAGAAGTATTTGAAACCGATTTTTCAGAGATGGGGCAAACTGGTAATAGACCTCTTTGCCTCTCATTCAAACGCCAAATGTCCACTGTTCTGTGCCCGATTGCCGAAATGGGGGACTTGTCTGGGAGACGCATCCCTCCTAGATTGGAAAGGCATTCTATTTTACGCCTTCCCTCCCTTACTGTTATTGCAGAGAGTCCAGACAAAAATAGCACAGGACAAGACACAGTGCATTCTAATCACTCCCTTCTGGCCTTGTCGGCCATGGTTTCCCTGTTGTGAGATCTGTCCCAGAACCAGTCCGAACCTCTCCCGTTAGCGCCAGATGTCCTGACATCCTTCCAGGGAACACACCCAGACATATGCATGCTGAACTTACATGCCTGCCACATTTCCCAGTAGAACAATGCTCTGACCAGGTTGCAGAGATCTTGTTAGCATCACGCAGGGCTTCCATTTGGCATTCATACACAAGCAAGTGGAATAGGTTTACCACTTGGGCAAGGAATTGAGACATACGTCCTGAATGTTGCCCGTTGATGATAATCTTTGATTACCTATTAGACATACTGGATACAGGGCTTCCTCCCACGTCCATAAATGTTCATTTGGCTGCTATTTCTGCTTTTCATATTGGCATTGATTCTAAGCCTATTTTTTCTAATGCTTTATCAAAACGTTTTCTTAAAGGTTTATTTAATAAATTTCTCCCTGTTCGTCCACCTATACCGCAATGGAGTCTATCAGTTGTGCTCACGCATCTAGTACAACAGCCGTTTGAACCTTTGGATGCATGTTGAACTGTCTTTTTTGACTTATAAGGTGTCCTTTCTGGTAGCCATAACATCTGCCCGCAGGATGGGAGAATTACAGGTCCTACAAAGTACTGCCCCATTCATCAAATTTCATCCTGACAAGGTTATATTACGAACTAGCTTAGAGTTCCATTCCAAGGTACTCTCTAAGTTTCACCTCTCACAAGACATTGTGCTGCCAAGTTTCCTCCCAGAGCCTTTCTCCCCAACAGAGGCGACACTACGTACACTAGATGTTAGGAGGGCTTTATTGTTTTATTTAGAGTGCACATCCCATTTTAGAACCACTGCTCAATTGTTTGTTTCCTTCACGGGCCCAAAGAAGGGTCAGGAGCTCTCTGCGCAGACCATTTCCAGGTGGAAAACCTTGGCTATTCAATATACCTACAAAGCGGCTTGACTGCAATGCCCTTTTCTGGTCCAAGCACATTCTACTAGAGCACAAGCCTCTGCTGCAGCTTTTCAAGCAGCTGTGGACATCACGGAGATCTGCAAAGCGGCAACATTGTCCTCTCCTCTGACGTTCATTAAGCATTATTTGATTGATGTTGATTCTTGAGCTGATGTGGCTGTGGGAAGTTCAGTTTTACACTCTTTGTTTAAATAAAGATGACGTTAGCTCATGCCCTCCTCCTTACTTATTCAGCTCGCTAATCTCCCATGTGGGACTGCACAGAAGACATGAAGATGGAAACAAGGTTGCACTTATCTGTAACTGATGTTCTTCAAGTGTCTTCTGTGCAGGCACACATCCCTCTCTCTTACCCCGCCGTGGGGGCTGTATGTGAATGTTTTTTTTTTCCCTATGGTGGCAGAAAAAGGACTGAGGGAAGAGTGCCTCCCCCTCCCTTCATCACGTGACCGCTAAAGCGGGAAGGTGAGAGAGAGAGAGAGAGAGAGAGAGAGAGAGAGAGAGAGAGAGAGAGAGAGAGAGAGAGAGAGAGAGAGAGGAGCTTGACTCTCCTCTGCAAGGGGAGGGGGAGCACTCAATTTTATGATTAATAGAGACTCTGGAAACCTTATCTTGCAGCAGGCCTGCCTTTAGGCAGTCCCATGTGTGCCTGCACAGAAGACATTTGATGAACATCAGTTACAGGTAAGTGCAACCATGTTTTACCACATGCTACCAAAGGGCTGCTCAGACAGAATGGGGAACAGCTATTTAGCATTTTTGTGGAAAAATCTGCCTCACAGAAAAAGAGCAGCAGGGGTCTGTCATAACAATCCATCCAATCAATGGACAGGACATTTAGTAAACAATGTAATAAGAGGGTTCTAAAACCAACCAAAAGTTTAAAAAAAGAACTGAAGCAAAGCATAAGCATTAACACAACAAATGATGAAAAATTCCATAGTAGGATCCTAGTTTCAAGAAGCTATACACAGTAGTATAGACCACAGTTCCTAATAATTTTCTAAGTAACTTTGTGAATCATTTAGTACAGTGCAAGTCTATTGCCTGCATAGAAAAACCCTCTTGAATAAGTCAGTTTTGTATAGTTTGAGGAACACCGTGAGAGGACCTCCTCAAGCATAGCTCAAAACTGATGAGACTTCCAATTTGGTATGTAACAACAACATGTTTCAAAGTCAAAGGATAATTACTTCCAGGAGTCAAAATGAAATATGTATGAAACTGGTAGTCATGTTGGAAAGATAACGTGAAGGTAGACAGGAAGACCCCTGAACCCAGTAAATTGTGGCTTTAAAGTAAATAACTGTAATTCACTCTGCAAGCTGTTATGTATTAAAAAAATCTATGAATTAATACATGCAGAACCGCACAATGCACAATAAAACAATTTTATAAAAAGTTCTTTACAGACCAGTCTAGTCTCATTGACACATGAAGCTGTCTTATACTGAATCAGGCCACTGGTCCAATAAGGTCAATATTTTCTACTCCAGCTGTCCCCAACCTTTTTGAGCCTGCAGGAACATTTGGAATTTTGTGTGCTAAGCACCACCCCAAAATGGCTGCCACAGGAAGTGAAGCTAAATGGAATACCTCCCTACTCACACACTCTGGGAAGAAGGAAAGCTTGAATGGGAAATGGAACCACACACTGATTAAGGAAAGCCCGGGTGCTTACCAGTGTTCCTGATGCTCCAATTGAAAAGCCTTTCAATAACAAGCCCTGCCTTACAATGGCCCCACCCTCTTTCTGAAGCTTGGCAGGCACCAAGGGAAGTACTGGCGGACACCATGGCGCCCAAAGGCACCACTTCTATTCAGAAAGCAGGTCTCCAAGATCTCCAGCAAAGGGCTTTCACATCACCTATCGCTTGATCTTTGATTGGAGATGCTGGTGACTGAATCAGGGGCCTTATACATGAGAAGCAGATACTCTACCACTGAGCCATAGCCCCTTTCTATTGCTTGAAATAACAGATAACAACTGTCATGTGATTTCTTACACACAAAACTTTGATCATACTCATTAAACATCAATTCAGACATTATCTTTATTAGATTATCACTAGCAGCTAACATTCCCCTTTCCCATTTCTCAATTTGCAAATTCTAGATTTCTACACTCTCATCGGTCCAGTCGATTATAAAGAACAACTGTCCCCAAACAGGTCGCTTACAAAAAATATTGATGAATATTTTATGCATGTTTGTTTTCTTCCCTTAAAATGTCTCTTAACTGCAACAGAGTAACAAGGTCTTTTATTAATTTATTTAGAAAATGTATATGCTGCCTCTCCAGCTAAGCAGCTCACAATGTCTCTCCAGCTTCAAGGCAGCTCACAATGTAGAGCACAATAAAATCATTAAACAGCATGAAATCGTTCAAATTAACATACTGTTAAAACTCCAGCCATTAAAAATCCAGTTTGGTTCCACTTCCTGATGCTGACTGAAGACCAGTCAAATTATTACCACCACCATAATGATCTGCTACTCACAGCATATGATTCCTATCAATCAAATATGCTAGAGATAAACTGAGGCTAAAGATGTTCCAGGAAAGTAGGGTTACCAATCAGAGTTAAATATCAAAGCAGGATCAAATGAATCATCCCTAACATATAACAAAGCAAGTCTTTTACGAGCTTGTACTACTGCTTCAACAAAGTGGAGCCTTCTGATTTATAGGAATGCCAGCCTCCAGGGGATCCCCTGGAATTACAGTTCATCGCCAGATTACAGATATCACTTCCCCTGGAGAAAATGGATGCTTTGGAGGGTGGACTCTATGGTACTGTACTCCACTGAGGTTCCTAGTCCTCCCAAGGCTCCATTCCCAAATCTTCAGGAGTTTCCCAGTTTGGATCTGGCAACTGTACCCCCCCATCCCCCGCTGATGGGCAGGGAACAGGGCCAGCTTACTCACTAGGCGAACTATCAATCAATCAATTTATTGATATGGTCATTGACCAAATACATAAAGGAACAGAAAAGACATCAACTGATAAAACATTAAAATATATACAGATGCGATCCAGAATGTCAAACATTAAAATGTTAGGGGTAAGAATAAAATATTATTAAATAATTAAAATCTCTGTTTACTATCTAACTACTAATAGCTTGCCTCCGGATTTTGATAGTCTCCATGGCAAATTTTGCCATGTTTAAAGTAGTTTCCTGCTCTTTGTTAGCCAGCAACTTATCTAAGTAAAATCTTTCATTTCTCCCAGGAGATCGAGAACAAATTGAAGTTATGTAAATGTCTCTAATACTTTGATACATTTTGTATTCGAACATCACATGTTCCCTCGTTTCTACCTTCCCCTCTCCACAGATACGCAATCTTTCCCCGTAAGGTTGTCTTTTGTATTTACCTTCTAAAACTGCAGATGGAAGCATATCGGTTCGGAGTAGGGTGAATGCTCTTCTGTAGTCAGGTTTACCTAAATTTTGCAAATATACCATTGGTATTACCTTATTTAATCCCGCCCTTCCTGGCAGATATCGCTTTGTCAAGTTCAAATCATGTTGCACTAGGCGAACTAGGCATTCGCCTAGGATAGGCCGGCCCTTAGGGTGCCAAACTGCACCCGCCCCCCCCACGAAAAGCCCCCGTGACCCCGCCCAAAGCCCTGCATCTCCCTGACCTATCTGAGGACAGGAAGCCCAAGCAGTGGGGCAGGGGAGTCCGGCCCACGGCCAGGGCTGCCCCCTCCCACTGAGCGCCTAGCTGGGGCGGGGGGGGCATCACCAAGAGCCCAAGTGTGCAGGGGGGAGTGCCAGCCTGGCTGGGCACCACCAAGCAGGTGGGGGGGGGCGTTCCTTCCCAGGCTCTCTCAGGCTGCTGTCATCGCTGTCGGGACTAGCCACTAATCTCAAGACAAGACTGCATCATGAGTTATGCTTCATCTCTCCATACGCCTGGGAACGTACAGAAGATGATCTTCAGCCAGTAATTACCCTTTGTTCTAGAAATTAACAAGGCACAGAGATCTTTAGTGGGGATTTTGCCTTTATTGAGTATTTTTATTAAATTGTTTAGAAGTAGAAATGGACTAAATAAGTTATCACCAGGGGTGTGCAAGTTTTTTTAAAAACCAGTATTTTTCTTCTCAGGTCTATTGGACCTGAAAAAAAATTAGGATTTCCAAAAAATCCCAGATCCCAATACCTATACAATATTCAGATACAAGATTTTTCGAAAATCCTGATTTTTTTCAGGTTTAATAGACCCAAGAAGAAAAATAATGGTTAAAAAAAGAAGAAAAAAAAGCCAACCCAGTCCTGCAGCTGGCTCGGCTTCTCCTGCAGCCTGGTTTAAACTGGGCTGCAGAAGCCAGCTCCAGGATCGCCTGTGCCGTGGGGAGATTGTGCCATGCAGCATGCAGATCCTGGCTGGGATGGTTTCTTCTACAGTCCAGTTTACCCTGGGATGAAGGAGAAGCCAACCCGTGGATCAGCTGTGCTGCAGGGAGATTGTGCCCCGTGGCATGCAGATCCTGGCTGGGATGGCTTCTCCTGCAGTCCTGTTTAAACCTGGTTACATGAGAAGCCAGCCCCAAGATCTGCTGTACTGTGGCTAGCAGATTGCTCCCCGCAGCACAGCAGATCCTGGGGCTGGCTTCTCCTGCACCATGTTTTAAACCAGGTGCATGAGAAGCCAACCCCAAGATGAGCTGGTGGGAAAAGTCTGCTCATCCCGGCACCCTGGCAATCTGCTACTGTCTCTCCACTCTCCACCTGGTAATTCTTGAATATATCTGGATTTTTTTCGGGATTTTTTTTTTTGGTTTTCCCAAGACAACCTGGATACATTTGGGATGTCGAAATATATTTTCAGCTCAGTTAGATCTGAACGCACACCCCTAGTTATCACCTTCTAAGGTTCTGCATGAAACATTTTCTTCAGAAACATGGCTGAGTTATGCACCAAGTATTTGGTGTGATGAAACATGTTCCAGTAACTACAAATACCAAACAACACAAATCAGCTTCTAAAAAATGTAAGGTGGGCTTAGGTAGCATTAAGATACATTTTAAATGCCTTCAAATGTTAAACCTATTAGATTCAAATGTATTTTCCCATAACAATTAAATCAAGGGAATTTTTTTTACACAAATGAAATCTGAGATTTTCAAAAGTGTAATGAGATCCAGTGGGGCACCTCTGCCCCAGAAATACTAAAAAGAGAGAACCAGTTACAAAAAGTATATTAGCTTCTTGGTTAGCAGTGTGCTATCCACTTTATTCCAAGGTTTATTCTTCAATGGAGTCTTTCTCATCTTAACTAACAAGGTTTGCAGTCACATGTGACTCAGGAGCCTGACGAGACATCCTCACTCAGTACTATTAAAGTCTTTCTTTATGCAGCACTGGAGCATCATTAGTTGCCAACCTTCTATTTCTGGTTTGTGTTTCCAGTCTTTCTTCTCAGCTCCCTTCGCAAACAGTTAAGAAAAAATTAGAATGAAGATTGCTAACACTGTGAAGGAACTTTCTGGAAACAAGTCGTTATTCTGAAATTGCATTATATTACAGTAAAGTAATGAGAGACGTTCCAGAGCAACTTCCTACATCTGGTTCCCTTCAGATAACAGACCAGTGGAACTTTAATATGGGCTTTGGAATATTTCCTATAGTTATAAAATTGCAAGCAGAACATAGGTGGAGGCCAAGAGGCATTCCTACAAGGTAGCAGAATCCACAATCTCCTGGCAACCCTAAATGGTGCCTGTGTAGCATCCCCCACCTTCACTTCAAGTTTGCTCTAGGCCAGTGGTTCTCAACCTATAGCATGGGTAAATTGGCAAGGTTGTCATAATAATTACTAAAAATTCACTCTCCTTCGATCTCCATGTCCACCAGCAAGCGTAACATGCCGTTTCCTGCTGATTCTACCTGCCACAGATTATTCATTTTTAACTCTTTGGCATGCTACTAGTAATAACAGAATGCCTGTAAACATATAAAAGTCATTTGTGGGAGCTTTCCAACACTCCTCTGAGGGTTCCCCACCCTTCTCCATAGGAGACACCCCTCCTTTACTCTCAGCCAGCCTCAGAAAGGTGTTGGGAGGCACTCACGGATGGCCCCTTCTAGTCCTTTCACACTTTTGGTTCTGACAACAGTTTCAGCACACCAGCTCTTTCCTCTCCTCCTCGGCTGGCCCTTCTGCCCCCTTTTTATCATCCCCATCCTTCCTAGCTCCACCTCCCTCAATCTTCTCTTCTCCAATCACAGTAGTTGACTTAACAACTATGCCCCCATCAGTGACTCACCCAGCCTTTCCCTCCTTCTGCAAGGGTGGGCTCACCCTCCTTCCCCCATCATGCCCTGCGGCTTCCTTGAGTGGGGTTCATCCCCCCCCCCCAGGACTCTCCTTGCCTGAGGTGCTGTCTTGCTGATGGCTGTTGCACCCAATCAGGTCCTCTTCCCCACTATCAGCCCTGCCTGCAGCCTCAGCCCTGGCCCCAACTCATAGGTCTGGGAGTTCCTTTGGGTCCTGTGCCGCCAGACTGTTCCTATTTGGCAGTGGTGCTACTAAGCTCAGGACCTCAAGCCCCTTCCACAGCACTGAAGGGTGGCCAAGGCTGCCCTCCACTATCTGTCATCCCAGGACGCCACCTGTCGCAGCTGGAAAGGAAGGGAAGTTTGGGGGTTGCCTCCACCACCCATCATCCTGGGATGTTGGCCTTCCCTCCCAGCCAACCCAGGTGCATCTTCTTGTGTAGCAGCTGGGTAGGGTGGAGAAGTCTGGGGGCAGCCCCAGACATCTTGGGGAAAGTGGTCCTTTTGTTTCAGTTATAGTATGGACCAGGTTCTTTGACAGAGTTGTTGATGAAACATAAAGACAAAAGGTTGAGAACCATTGTTTATGTGTGTGCATGTAAAGTGACATCAAGTTGCAGTGGACTTATGGAGGCCCCGTCGGGTTTTCAAGGCTAAAGAACAACAGAGCTGGTTAGTCACTACCTTCCTCTGCATAGGAATCCTGGAATTTCTTGGTGGTCTCCCATTCAAATACTAACCAGGACTGACCCTGATTAGCTTCCAAGATCTGACGAGATTGTACTAGACTGAGTCATCCACCGTCTATAACATTGGTGTTTATACCAGTTAGTCTTTAATGTGCCACAGATCACTGTTGTTTTTTTTCCTGGAACAGATAAACAGAGCTGCCCCCCTCTGGAATTTCTTCTGTCACTACAGGCCACATCTGGTTACATGGCACTTCTGCAGAAGTCAAGCATACAACTCCAATTCATGTCATAGGCAGCATTTGTACTGGCACTGGAGCAGTGGTTTTGCCCACTCTGATGTGCATACTTTTCAGGAGTAAATTATGTGTCAAGTTCATTTAGGTCATGCTACAAGGAAGTATGACAGTTTTTGTACATGGCCTTGATTCAGGCTGATGTTAAATGGGCTGCCTCTGAAATATTTGCCACAAAACCCTCACCGTAATTTTGATCATTGCTCCTCAAATCATTATTAGCAAGTTGTGTAGTGGAAACTGTGGGTTTTGTGTGCAATTTTTTTTAAAATGAACATTTTAACAATGATTGTGCAGACTGACAGTGCATAACCAGTCCTTAGCTAGCAGAGTCAAGAAAGTTATACAAGGCACAAAGTTTCCCTTTACAAAAACAACGAAAGTCTTGTCCCAATGAGGAAAACAAAAAAGAGCACAAATTCATGCAAAGCACATTCAAATCAACAATAAGGCAAATGAACAAAGAATGTCAGGAATATGTTGTTGCACATGTTAAAACAAACAACAACACTTGATTTAATTGAATAAAAAACAGAAAGCCAATTGGGGAAATGTTGGACTCTTAGAAAACACGGGTGTGTACTGACTGCATATAGGGAGACTGCAGACAAGCTAAATGAATACTGTGTGTTGTCATCACTATGGAATACAGACAAATACGTGAACCAGGCTTTGGGGAACACCATCTGAAGAACTAAGTCAAAAAATGGTGACAAAAGGTGGTTCTAGGTCTAGTCATAGGGTCTGAACAGCAAAAAACATAAGAATTCAAATGGGAAATTCTCAAAAATCTAATAATTTGTTCCTAACAAAGAATTAAACTTTGTCGGTCTTAAAGGTGCCGCTGGACTTTTCCCTAACAGACTTTCTTATTAGAGGATTGGAAGGCACCCAAGGCTGTTTCTACAACTAAAATTCTTCAGACCATACTTGGACTGCAAGAACACATAAGCACAGGAAAATAATAATAATTCAAAGACGGTATGTTGGTAGAACTGTAAGTTTACCTGTCAACAATTCAGTACTATCGTATGGAGAAACAGCTGTAAAAAGGAAATCATGTATCATTATATCCATGCTTAAGTTGCCCCATGAACTTAATAACATGTTAAGATGACTAGAGTTTGAGGAAACAGCTACGATTACAAAGAAAGGACTTCTGTCAGAGAAGACCTGTCTATTATTAATTTGTTGTTGTTGTTGAATTTGACTCTTTGTGACTCCAAAAACCACATCACGCCAGGCCCTCTTGTCTTCTGCTGTCCTCCGGAGTTTGCTCAATTTCACGTTTGTTGCATCCATAACACTGTCTAACCACCTCATACTTTGCTGTCCCCTTCTTCTTTTACCTTCAATCTTTCCCAGCATCAGGGTCTTCTCCAGTGAGTGCTCCCTTCTCATTTGATGGCCAAAGTATCTGAGCTTCCACTTCAGTATCTGGCCTTCCAGGGAACAGTTAGGGTTGATTTCCTTTAGGATTGACTGATTTGATCTCCTTGCAGTCCAAGGGACTCTCAAGAGTTTTCTCCAGCACCATAATTAATTATTATTAATACCACCAATTAAATGTTATGAAAAAAGTTGGAATGAGGTGCAGGGTTCATTTTAGGAACAGGTTTGGGATTCTGAGTTTAATTAGACCTCTGGATGTTGGGATAAATGTATACATTTTAGAGAAAATTGTACAAAACGGCAAAGCACTTACAATCTATTCAAAAAACCTGAGTAAGCAAAATTCAACTGAAGATAATAATATGGTATTTATATTCCAGTTAGCTCTGAACTAGTATATGTAATTCCAATTTTAAAGGAAGAAAGAAACAATACACATACATGGAACTTCTACATACATGGAACACCATGCAAAATAATCAGAAAAATCTCAAATCCAAAGTCTATCACATTTTGTGCAACACCTAGCTAAATTTGAACTCAAACAGCATTTATGATTTAGATTTAAGGAAAAGCACTAGGAAGATGCTTGATGCATTTGCTTATCCTTTACTTAGAATATCACTTGAATAAAATATAGATTGCTATCAGCAGAGGTCAACTTGGTTGGAGGAAGTGATCTGGGCAGTTGACACGATCACTCCCAGGCGCCCTCTCTCAGATGTTAAAGTCTAGGTAGCCCCCTGGATTCTTGAGGGGCTGTGGGTGATGAAAAACAAGAGAGATGCCTATAGTGACAGTGGAGGAAGACTCAGGCTGAATCCAATACAACATAGGCAAAAGCTCATTTTAACATGTTGTGACACTTTTACTTTTAAAGAGGCTTAGAAGTGCTGTACCAACAACTAAAAGACTGTGAAGGGTTATTTCTTCACAGAGTCAAAGAACCTTGAGTGAAAGCTCTAAGCAATCTAATTAGTTAGCATCAGCTGAGCAGAGAGAGTCTGGAGAGAGCTGAATGCTGAGGAGAATCAGTCAGATTCCTTCCTTAACTGAGAAGAGACATGCACTGAGACCATCTGTGAATAGCCCTGACAGAAAAAGGATTTAGTGAGAGTCAGATTTCAACCTGCAGTAGCTGAGAGCAGTTTGAACACAGACAGAGAAGAAGGAGAAGGAGAAGAAGAAGAGGAGGAGATTGGATTTATACCCCGCCCTTCACTCGGAGTCTCGGAGCAGCTTACAAACTCCTTTCCCTTCCCCTCCCCACAACAGACAACCTGTGAGGTAGGTGGGGCTGAGAGAACTCTGACAGAAACTGCTCTTTTTCAAGCTGTGCCGGAACTTGTGACTGACCCAAGGTCACATCAGCAGGTGCAAGTGGAGGTGTGGGGAATCAAACTCAGTTCTCCCAGATTAGAGTCCGCACACTTAACCACTACACCAAACTGGTAAGGAAGTTTTGGCAAGGAAGTATGGGTAGCAGAGAATGCTCCCATTCAAGCCAAATGAAAGGGGATAGATATTCTAGAAAGAGATTCCCTACCCAGTCAAACAGGGTGAGTTATTTCTGAGTAGTACAGAGATCCCTTCTCTGGTGTGATTAGGAACTGCCTGCAGAAACCTTAAAAGTCAGTGAACAACTCAAGAAGAGTACTAGTGTTCCAAGAGAAGGGGTTTAGGTTCTGGGAAGAGGGTACCAGCCATCTGGGCACCAAAAGTGTCAGCGATTACTCAAATCTTACACATATCTTTGGGACCGCCTCTCCTGGTATACCCCCTGAAGGGTGTTATGCTTGGTGAATAAGAATTTGCTGGTGGTCTCCAGCCCAAGAGATATCCAGCTGTCCTCGACCAGGGGCAGGGCATTTTCGACCCTGGCCCTAACCTGGTAGAACTCTCTGCCAAGCAATATCCGTGCCCTGCAGGATTTAATGCAGTTCTGCAGGGCATGTAAGGTAGAGATGTTCTGCCAAGCATTGGCTGAGGACAGTGATGGTCTTCCATCTGGCTGGCACTCCTGCTTCTCCTGCCTCCCCCCCATGAGGCAGTGGCATTCTTTGGCAGTTTCATCACCATCTAATTGGTTATTTCTGTATTTTTATTATTTTTTAACTTATAACTATTATGTGTGTGTTTTTTACGTATGCCAGTTTTAAAACTGAATTAATAAATATGTAAGTAAATAAACAAAGCAGAGAAATAAATAAAGTGAACTACAGTGTTAGAGAAAACACTGGAACAAAAGCCTCTTGATATAAAGATAAAAGTAACTGTGAATGAATTAAGAACCTCTCATTAGCCTGATATATAAGACCAAAAGTCTCTGCTTGTATTAGTTTTCCCTCAATAATTTCAACCCCTGATTTCATCTGACCTTTCCCTTAGATGTTAAATAAAACCTTTTATTATTTTTGAATTTTAAATGCGTCTCAAGTGAATTTCAAGGATTTGATTTAAGTTAAAGGGTGTTCCTATCCCTTCCCTTAGGGTCCTGGGGTGAGCAAATAGTAAAAATATATCTTTCTCAATGGGTGGGGCAGCCAAAGTTTCTTCAGGGGAGAAGAAAACACATTACCAGGACTGCTCAGTTAGTGAGGGGACAGAAAAACAAAGGGAAAAACTAGTCTCTGATGGAGAGAAATTGAAGGGGTCTGTTATATTTGTAATCCAGGGCGGTGATGATGGCAAAGAAATGACACTTTTTGCGACCATCTGCACAGTGTAGGCCAGCGGAGCTGTTCTTGGGTGGTCAGGGTACCATGCTGGGATCTGGCCTACAGGAGGAGGCCCTCTGTGACCATTTTGCTCAGTACTTTGCAGATAAAATCTCTCCTATCCCTTCTGACTTGGGGTATACATTAGCAGTGACAGGGGCAGATAGTGCCAGGGTACCAACTTGAAGATAGTAGTGCCACTGGTGGCTGGGAGGTCTGACCTGGGATTTAAGGTGTCACCCGTACTGGATAGGCTTGTACTCACCTTCTAGGATCAGGTCCATAGTCTGGGGATGCTCTTACTGCTGGATAAGCCAAGAGTGCTTTTTACCAGCTTTGACTGGTTAGCCAGCTGTGGCTGTTCCTGGACAGAAAAGATATCTTGGTACATGCCGTGGTTACATCTAGATCGGATTACTGCAATGCACTCTATAGCAGACTGCCCCTGAAAAGTGTTTGGGAACTTCGA
Source organism: Gekko gecko (assembly GCA_029375565.1). Classification (NCBI taxonomy): domain Eukaryota; kingdom Metazoa; phylum Chordata; class Lepidosauria; order Squamata; family Gekkonidae; genus Gekko; species Gekko gecko. The sequence continues at coordinate 296,535,804 of JAPDNY010000001.1, read as the reverse complement.
TTGGTGCAGACTGCTGCAACCATGATGCTGACTGGAGTGGGTCATAGCGTATATCATTCCAGTCTTGGCCCACCTACACTAGCTTCCAAATTGTTTCCAGACACAATTTAAGGTGTTGGTTTTGACCTTAAAAGCCTTATGGTTTGGGAACAACATACCTGAAGCACCACCTAATCCCTTATGAACCTGCCTGACAGTTATGGGCATCTTCGGAGGCCTCCTGCCTTCTGATATTAGGCACATGGCAATCCACTACAGGGCCTTCTCAGCCATGGTACCAAAGCTCTGGAACTCTCTCCACAGGGTGACTCGTCAGTTCTCTTCTTCTGCTGTCTTCTGACAGTGGGTGAAGACTTTTTTGTTTTGTTTGGCATTCCCTCAATGATCGCTCCTTCCTAAACAATGTTTTATGCTTTGTATGTAGTTAAACTGTTTTATATGTATTTCAACTCTTTTTAAAGTTGTTTTAATGAGGCATGTTTGGAAGAGGGGTTTATTTAAATGGTTTTATAATGTATTTTATCATGCATGTTTTCAACTGTTAGCTACCTTGGCAGCACTTGTAAAGACAGAAAGGTGGCATATAAATTTTGTAAAATGAATAAAATAAGTCGGGGGACATAAACTGGTACTTTCAGGTTGGGATGATAAGGTGATGAGCCTAGATTTCTATTATTTGGATTTTCACATTTGGCAGAGACTGCTTAACGAAAGAAGGTTGTCTATTTAGACCTGTAGACCAACTCAATGTTAAAAGGCTTGGCTACGATTCACCTTAGCACCTTTCAAGCCTGTCAAGAGCAATAAAAGCACAAACTAGAAGAATGATATACACAATTACCAGACTTTCCCTTATCTGCAGTTTCAGCTTAAGAGATGAAGGGTCCCCCCCAACTTTCTTTTCAACTGAACATAATTATTAGTGCCAATGTCACATTCATTTCTTGGGCATAATAACAATTGAATTAAATCTGGCACTTGACCAAGGATCATGCAGTTACTTTTTCAATGATAACTCACAGTACGTCAAAGCATAGAAGAGAGAAGGGGAGGGGAAAAAAATCCATACTGCAGGAGTACCAAGTGCAGATTTCACGTCTAACTTTTGTCACTGAACAAACTGACAAGCGCAATATGGGGGGGGGGTCCTCTTTCCAGTTGCTACGATACGATACGATCTAATTTATTACAGCAAGAGCCAGTAAAACAGTACAATTCTGATATAAGAAAGATTAAAACAGTAATAACATAGGAATAGTGTAAAAACATTAACAAGAGAAAATTAATAAAATTAGTAAAATAAAATGATCTTAATAAGAGAATCATACTATTTTTTCAGCTAAAATAAGTTTACGTTTCCTAATAGCTAAGCAACACAATTTTGCCACAGCGTAAGTCACTGAACTCTGAACGTCTTCTTTTTTAAAAACTTTTAAAAATTGATTTTATAATCTACATCCTACTACCTAAGGGTAAGGGTACAGGGGAAAACACTATCACTAACTTAAGACAAGAATTTTGCATTAGATTACAAATACATAAATCACTCCTGCAATAGCGATAGAAAATAAGAAAACAGAGAGTTCAAACCTCTGTTAAATAGGGTTTAGTTATGCTAAATTCAAATCTTTTGTAATTCAGAGTAAATGTTTATTTCTTGCGCTTCTTCACTTTTGGTGTCTTGGGTGCTGTTGCTCTTTTCTTGGACTCTGAAGTTGAGCTGCTAAAGTGTTGCCCGATTCTTCCTCACTGGGTTCCTCTCCTTCCTCCAAATTTGAATCGCCGTCTTTATCTGCATTCGATTGCTGTTTCAAAAAGTTTTTGGCCTTTTGGACAGAGTCAATTTTAATTTTCTTATCATTATATTTGAACACAAGCCCTTCTGGAAAGCTCCATTGTAGGTTATTAATTTGTTTTGCAGGAAAAGAATTAAGTCTTTGTATTGTCGTCTTCATTTCCAGATCTCGAATGGAATGTCTTATAAAATTTTAATTTCTTCCTCTTTAATTTTAAATGTTTTTCCCACTGTAGCTTTTAAAATTTGTCTCTCATTGTTCTCTTGGAGAATTTAACGTAAATTTCACCAGGTAATTTATTTTTTCTTATAAAATCAGGATATATATGGTATGCCAATTCCATATCGTTCTGGAGATCCTCTTCTTTAAGATCCAAAATTGAAGCAATCGCTCCATTTAACGTTGTTTTTAAATCTTCTCCCTTCTGTTCAGGAACTCCTTGGAAGTGTAGAACATGCATAGATTTTTACAGTTGAAGCTGAAGCAGTTGATTTTTATCCATATCTCTTTCTTTTTTAACTTCTTCCAGTTCTTGCTTAATATTAATAGTTCTTGTTTCAACTTTCTCGATCCTTTTGTCTGTCTTGTTGGTTCTTTTTTCCATATGTGCCAGCTGATTTTGGACGGAGTCCAGCTTAGTGTTGATAGCTGACATCTGCTCCAGTGGAGGGCACAATGCTGCTGCGAGCATATTGGGAAAGTCTGCAGCCGCTTCCTGTACGTGGGTGGGAGTTGGTGTTGTACTTCCTGGAGGAAGTTTCTTTTCCACCGCCATTCTCCTTGCTGTCCCAGCCATTTGTTTACAGAGAAGAAAAGTCTTAGTTTTAAAGTAAAGTTTCTCTGAATTCAATGTATCTTGGCTTAAAATATAGCTTTTAAGCTTGAAAAGAGTCTCGTGCAGTTAGTTCCATTCTTTTTCTCTTTTCTACTTCATTTACGCACTGCTCCATTTTTTTTGGGGGGGGTGGATCTCCAACCCTTCCCCGCCTGCCGCTCCTTCTCAGATTGAACTAGCACTCCGAGACTTCTTTGCTTATGCAGAGGTTTGATTGACTCACTGTTTAGGCAAGTTTGATTGCTGCCGGAGTTACTTTCGCTTATTTTCTTGACCATTCGTCCAGAGGTTGGCTCTGGTCTCCATACTGGCTCTGCAGTGTCAGGACCTCTCGGGGATGGGCAAGCCTCGATCCCTCAACCGTTGCCTCAGGAGAGGCTTATTGATTCAACCATATTAGCCATGCATGGGCATATACGTTCATGCGTTGGAACTCAAGTGAATTTACCTTGCAGTACAGCAGAAGGGAGTGCCTCAAAATGGGCTCTAAAAAAGGCCCATCTATAGGGCTCATAGGTAATGTTAAATAAATAAGGGGCAGCAGTAAAATTAGGCCAAGATTTTATATTTTTGAAGTTCTTGGGTAGTGAAGCTTCTTCATTTTGTAATTCAATATCACAAAGCCTCTGCACAACAGCTGTTCTTGCCTTGTATAGGCTTCCATAGAAGAGATCTTCTGGGAATAGGCCAATCTGATTTAACATATTAAGAATTTGTGTGGACCAGGCAGGGTAAGGATCCGAGGCTAAAAGGTAAGGTATGAAACCCTTCGGGTTGTAATGAATTTTTAGCCAGAGTGTTATAGCCTGCTCCCAGACCTTTGCTTCAACTCTAATAGCCCAGCCTCTTGCCTAAGTGTTACATTAGAAGCGCTTCTAGGAACGCCAAATAGAGATCGAAGAAATTTAACTGAACCCTTTCAAGGGTCTTTAGATTGGCAGAAAGTCCGATTTGTGAGCCATACTAGAGTTGAGTCAATGATTTTGCCTGGAAGGTTTTTAAGGCCATGGGGAGAAAGTCTGCACCTTTCCTTCTAAATAATCTACGAATGGCATTTGCACATCACTCTACCAGGTTAGCTGATGAGGACAGATGTGCTGAGAATTTGGAATTATAAGAAAAGGTAATGCCTAAGTACTGAAAGTTCTTAACTTGATCTGTGGCATTTCCTTTAATATTCCAGTTGAACTTCCTGAATGAGTTACCAAAATGGACAATTTTAGTTTTAGCAAAATTAATAGATAGTAATTCGGTGTCACATCGCTCTCTAAATTTTATCAGGGCTCGCTTCAGGCCAATCCTAAAGAACAGCATCGTCAGCGTACATTAAGATTGGAACCCTTCTGCTATCTGAGAATAAGGGAACATGAGTGTCAATTGAATGAAGGCATGTGACTAAAGGGTTAACATAGATGTTAAATAAGTAGGGAACCAAAAGGCAACCTTGTCTGACTCCTTTTTGCACTGGAATTCTTTTTGATAGTTTCCCATCTTGTGTGAGTCTATGTTATTATTTTCATGCAGTTTAATTAATAGAAGCAATAGCCTTCTATCGATACCCATGTCAGCCAATTTGGCCCAAAGCCTTCCCCTAGAGACAGAGTCAAAGGCCGCCTTGAGGTCCACAAAGGCCGTGTACAAGATATTCTCCGATGTTTCACATATTTAAAAATAAAATAATCTAGGACCAAGCAATGATCAATAGTAGCGCACCCAGGTGTGAAACCAGCTTGTTCAGTTTCAAGTGAGTTGCTGTGATCTAGCCATTCGCATAGCTTCTGACAGAGGTGTTTAGTATATAATTTACAAATCACATTCAGAAGACTAATTGGTCTGTAGTTCAATGGATCATAGGAGCTACCCTTTTTAAGTAAAGGAACAATTATAGCCAAGCCCCAGTCTTTAGGAATCTGAGTTGATGCATCTATATAGGAGAAAAGATTTGCTAAGACTGGAGCCCACCAATCTATGTGCGATTTTAAAAGCTCAGCAACTATAAAGTGACCTCCTGGGGCTTTCCCAGATTTCAACTGTGATATTAACAAGGTAGTTTCAGATACAGAGACTGGAGGCCATTGTGTGGACTGATCTAGGAGAATATCAGGAGGAACAAGATACCGCTGATCCAGTTGCTGCTACTTGCTGGTCCATCCAAGTGGCAATGCATCAGCTTCTCTAGTGAACCTTATAGGAAACTTAAAGTAGAGTTTGAACTGCATCACAGACACTTACAGACCATAAATTATAAACTTAAGTACTGTGAGAGGCACATTACTGGACTGTTGCAGAACTGTGCAGAAACCCCTGTGTTATTAATCAGCTTCCTTTGTGCAAACTACATTGACAATTCACTCTAGTTGCCATTAATGACTAATTTTAGTGTCCTTTAATGCATTTCCATGTAGCTCTTATAACGTTTTTTAAAAAATCAATACAATGGATAAATAACATCCGTTATGACAAGTCCAAGCTGATGACAGGGACATTCATTATACAAGTCATTCAGACCTCCCTGGACGTTTAAGTTCATAGAGCTCTCTTAAATCCACCCCAGCATGCCTAAGATTTGAGATGGTAGCCAATACACTTTAAAACACTGGTGAGGAGGCACTACCCATTTTTGTCACATTTGGATCCAATATTCATGCCTTCATAACCTCATGGATGGATGATTGTAAAATGCTCCATGCTGAGCTGTCCTTGAATAACGTTTGGTCATTCAGTTGGAGGAGCCTTCCTATTTACAGGAAGAATCTGCCAAAAAACATATTACATCACTTCTCCAACACCTGCACCGGTTACTTAATATCTAGGCACAGTTCCAGGTGATGGCTCGGAGCGAAAAAGCTCTATAAAGGTTACACGGGCTGCCTTCTCCCTTCCATCTTTAAGATCAACCAAGTCCACTGTCTTAATTGTGATTCAGATGTGGAACATTTAACAAGCCAGGTAACATTGAGGCATTTTTGGAAGCTACATTACAATGGTGGAGCTCCTTGTCTCGTTTAGCCAACCTGCCCAAATTTATTCTTCTCAAAGTGCTTCAAGCACTGCTTATTTGGGGTGGTTTTTAGCAGCTGAGATTAGTTGGGAGAGGAGGGGGAAAGAATCCATTTTTATATACTCTCTTTTTAATAAGGTATTTTATCCAGCTGGTTTTACTATTAGCATTGTGGTGGTTCGTGGTTTTAAATTGTTGCCACCCACCCCAAGCAGGGAGCGGAACAGCAATTGAAATAAATAGTCAAATAAGGTTTAAGAACTCAGCTGATGGCTGGTAAATCAAAACAGTCATAAATGAAATATGGATATTCATTATAATGCAAAACAAATTCACTCACATACATTCTGAAAGCACAATAAGTTTTCACAGGAAAATGAGGCAAAATATTACAGTGTAATGATTAAAAGCCATAGTATTTCATTTCAGTTTGAAAGAAACGCTTTCCAAAAGTACTACGTACATTGTTTAAAAACACAGACTGGATAACTTTATTAAATTAGATGGCCATGGCATTTATGAAATCCATAAATCAGATCAATGGTGCACAGTCAGCTGTAGAAGGTAACTGCTGGGCCTCTAAAAATGGACAATCCAAAAGACTTCTAGGCCCAGCTTTGCTCTAAATTATTTATAAGGAACACAATGTGGTTTGAGGCAGAACCTAATTTGTAATGCCTTTTTAATACTTTTATAGCACAACATCTGCACTCATTTCTAATCTCAATAGATGACAGGTTGCTATTATTGAATTTCCATTAATATGAATTATAGGTACAATATATTTTACCCAATATCATTCACCCCAGGCTGAGCATGAATCTACAATAAAATATCACAAAGTCAGCACGTTTCCAAAACAGAACATATTAACAGCCGTTATAAATTAGTTTTTATATACAATACAGTACAGTTGACCTTGACCTTGTGAGTGTCAGATTTTGCAGAGTCGCACACAATGGCTGCATTCAGACATTGCAAACAAACCTCTGTCCAGCTGTGACAGGCATAAACTTTGTTGCCATTCTTGCTGCCCTCCCTTTCCTCGATGTATAGTGCAACTAAGAATGACTTTGTTTCAGAAACCTTAAATCAAATTCAAAATTTGTATGTCAGCCAAATGGAGGTGCCTTGGCAGAGATTCTATAATAGAATCTCCATAAACAGAGATTCCACAATAGAATTAAACCTTCAAAACTCAGCTGTCTACATCCGGATCTCACAGCAAACCAACTTCTGTTTTCAATGCTTCTCAGGCCAGGAAGTCTTCTGTCCTGCTATACATATGGAAGAGGAAGAAGGAAGAAGAACAACAAGCCATGGTTATGTCAGTTATATACAAACTGAGGTTTGTTTGAATGCAGTTAATAAGGCTGCCGATTTTCAGGTAGGGTTGGTGGAGGATTGATTCTATGGCATAATATCCTGCTGAGCCCTCCCTCCTCAATCCCCCTCCCCAGGCTCCACACCCCAAATGTCCAGGAATTTCCCAACCTAGGAATGGTGCTGTTAAATGTCAATATTCACCACCCCTGTCACTCAGCGGTATTTGATTATCATAGCCAACCCTGTCCCCTATCCATCAAAGTAACCAAGTGCTCCTTTTTAACAATCTGAGCATCACTTATCTCAGTGGAATTAAATACGAATTTAAGATCTCATGTTAAGAATCTGGGTGCCATCAACACTTGGCATGGGGTGTGAGATACATACTTTATCTGTCCACTCCCATGAGACAAGTAATTTATACAGTAATACTATGCATATCTACTCTGAAGTAAATCTCACTAAATTTAGTGAGGCTTCCAAGGAAATGGGCAAGGGATCGCAGCCACAGTCTGTGTACAGATTCCTGTACTAATAATAGAAAACCAATCATGGCTAAGCGTCATTTATCTGGTCATAGTAAAGAGAATATTTTCAAGAAGAAAATTATAAGCAGGTGATGCTACACAAGCTGCCATTTTTAAACCACAAGTTTAAAACTTGCTGCTGCCATTTAAGGACTGATTTTTGCTCGTACTTCAATCTAATGTTTGCATGGGTTGCTATAGGCTAGGCATAATGTAATTGTAAAGGGAAAATCCTCTCTTCACATCTCTAAACTCTAGATATCTTAGCCCAAAAAGCATCGGGATGGCGTTTTTAGGTCTTCAAAGAAACATCTATGTTAAAAACCTCAGGAATGACTACATGATGGAACATAATGATTGAAAGGTGCAAATACATATATTAGAAAGATGACTTAAAAGACATTTGAAGGCTAAGAAGAACTCAAAGTGCATAATGTACTGCAGAATCATTCAAACAGGATATTAACAGTGTTCAACTGATTTTCAGCCACCACCATTTCACCGTGACTTATAACACAGAGTTTCAGCGCAGCCCTATGTATTTCTATTCTACCTTATCCGGGGAGAAGTATGTTTTTGTTCCTTGCAAAAGCACTTCAAGGTACAGTTCAGGCCATTAAATATCAACACTTGCTTTGCTGCATTGTTCCATGTGGACCTGCCACCAAAAGAACCTCATGCTGGAAGAAAACAGGAGAAAGAGGGACATTCAAAGAATTACTTTACTCTCTGACCTGGATAGCTCAGGCAAGCCCGATCTCGTCAGATCTCAGAAGCTAAGCATGGCCTATCCTGGCAAGTATTTGGATGGAAGGCTTCTAAATAATACCAGGGTTGGGAGGCAGAGGCAGGCTCCATGCCCCAGTAGGAGTCGCCAGAGGTTGTCGTGACTTCCAGGCATGGGCACACATACACGCACACACAAACACTCACAAAATGAAAAATACCACCTAAAAAGAATTACTTTACAAAATCCCTTGCTGGACAAGGACTAGAATTTTAAAAATCTTTGGCACAGGTTTACACACGCAAGTCTCATACTAATAAAACTAGTCCTTGCTCATTACGTGAACACAAATCTCATTAATAATTCCATTAAGCTACCATTTTACTTCATTATTTTACCTATTCCCTCTCCGCTATATTCACTGTCAACATCTGCCGCTTCTCTCGAGAAAGAGAAAGCAAACAGAGCCCACGCATGCTTGTGCTCTCCAAGCAGGCGAACAGCGGTGATATAAAGGCCATCACACACGCAGCCAAAGCAGAATGTATCGTCTAATGGCAAACCGGACACTGTCCCAGGACACATTATCTAACATCCCTAACCTGAATTCAAATTACCTAATTATCAGAGTGATTCTGTGAATGCTTACCAAGCAGAAACTTAGAAACAACACACGTTGTACTTTAAGGCAAGCAATCTGAAAAACACCCAACAAATGTATGATCATGCATTAAACATTTTAGCAAGTAAAGGATAAACTATAACCCCGTTAGGCCACAGTAGCTGTGGTGTGAAAAAAAGGAATCATATTTAGATTATGTGAAGAGTGAAGAAGTCAAACTGAACCAGAAGAATCAAAAGAGAAGAGGGTTCCAGGTCATGCACAAGAGAGGAGGGGAAGACTTATTCCCATTATAAGAAATCATGTGTTGTTGTTATACTTGAACTGTGCCTATGACTTTGTTCTACAGAGGAGGCTTTCAAAGTCCTATACTAATCGCTGTCGCTTGCACAAGCAAGCAACTGTGTTTCATTTAACAATCATGGTGCAGTGACCCCTCGAACCCAAGAGACCACAGTCTCCTAATGACAATCAAAGATAGCATCTTTGGGTTAGAAAGGCAAGGGTCACGGGAACCAGGGCAACAAAAGGATTAGTCAGAAAAAATAGAAGTGGCAGAGTATTCTGGAGTGTTCGGGCTGCTACTGCCTCTGCTATATAATATTTGGAGCCAAAATGAGTGGAGACTAATTGATTAGTCTCTGCTGTTTTAAAATAGTGGAAGTTTTAAAGTTGCCTTGAGCGCTATATTTGGGAGAAAATTAGCCTGTAAATGGTATGAATAAACAACCAGGAGAAGCCAAGCAGCCATAATCCCCCAAGTTACCAATTTGGGGTCTCAGACATTTGAAAGGCAAAGAAGAACACCAGATTACAGGTGATATACAGTTTGGAACAGGCCACCCGGTTTCTGATCCGGCGAGCAAGGTTTGGGAATGTCTTTACTCCATATTTTGTCACTTGTATAACAAAACTCATCCTTAAGTATGGATGAATGCTGCTATTCTATGAGGAGGATTGAGTCTTGGGAAGATTTGAGGAAGGGGCAAGATCTTTTTCTTTCACTCTGTGCCAGGTTTCAAGCACCATCAGAAGAAGTGATAATCTAGCAAAGAGATTCAGAACTTCTCTAAGCCTGGTACAAAGTGACAAGCTAACTCCACTTGTCCTGCGTCTTTTATCCATTCAAACTCAGAGCCAAGGGAACTCAAGAAGAAGGGCAGGAAAGCTACAGGTAAAGGCTGAATGCAAAGGCCAACCAAAATTGGTGGGCCTCCAGCAAGGAAGTTTTACTAATTTGACTCAACACTCCACGTCACATACTTCTTTTAATACCTGGTGACCCTCAGGCTGGCTACTTGGTGGTTATTTCTGACCCAAGCAAACCCCATGCCAGCTTGACCACAGCAGCTTCAGGAGTAGCACCATTACTCACTTTGTGCCAGCAGAACTTCACAAGTTTAATAATGGAAGAAATGCGAAATAACCTTTGGGACCTGCTGTGCAACCATTTGCAACATTTCTCCTAATCTTCCTCCCTCGCATCTTTCTCCCCTCCTGCTACACCTTCCTATGATTAAGCAGCACTCTGCTGGCAAAAAGCCAAATGTAAAAGTGCTGGCAACAGCAGCAGGAAGAATTTCAGTCCTCCTGTTGAATAACCTCTTCAGGTTGATAGGACTCAGGAGGCTTAATTATGGGAGGCGGAAAGAAATTAGGGGGAATCACAGAACCTGTTACCTAGCAACTGCGAAAGCATCCCCCATTGGTCACAGCAGGAAGCAGCAGGAAATGTTTGGGTGGCTCCTTGGCAACCAGTCATATGGCACCTTAACCCTCCCAATTTTCCATAAAACTTCAAGCCCTGCTAGGTCGTAGCTTTTCTGATTATTATTAATACTTAACACAGGGGGGGACTATAAACCCTATAATGGATGAATGGTGGTACTAACAAGGTTGGCAAAAGGCCAGCCTTTTACAAGCTCAGCACAATTTTACTCTTTTGGTTGGTTGCCAGAATTAGAGGACGAAAGGGCAGAAAAGAATTATGTGGAGCTCACTGGTGCATATGTACGCTACTACGGTGCATAAATGGGCATCAAGACATCACACAGAAGTTGTGGCTGGTTGTATAGCATGGCATGCATCTGTGTCTTGTGCATGCAAACCAATACACACCACCCCTCAGAGGTCGAATTAATGATCATGGAGGATGCATTCTGTGACAGAGATGTCTGTTTGTTTCTCAGCTTCCATCATATGGATTAGCCAGGCAGCCTACAGCAAAGACTAAGCCATTTTCGTCATTTAACTGATTGTTAGCCTTCTTATCCAAGGCAGTTATAGCAGTGGCTATGGGTTCACCATCATTCTACAAACTGAAGGCAAAGTACAGGATACCAGCATTTGTACTGTATCTGTACGGAGGATAGATATTGACAAACATATGACAAATGTGTATTAAAATCCTTTCTACTACTTAGCATGATGGAATAGACCTTTAAGATTCTCCAGAGTTGAAGAACTCACCACAGTGGGATTCAATAAAAGTTGCCAACCACTAACTGTAAATGTTTTTGTTTGTCTCTGCTCTGGGCACGCATTGGGAAGATGATGTTCATACTGGCTTCCGAACGCAACCACTAATCATGCATTATGGAGGCACATGTTCTGAGTTAACACACTTCATTAATTGTTCCAGTATCATTAATATGAAATATGTACACTGGGAAGATACCCTTACAAGAGAACTGCTGGCTTCTACAATTCTCTCTGCCTATGGGATGATGTACACATGTTTCTCGACATCTGTAATTTATCCAATTCATAAAGTTTTGCATTTGAGTAAGTCTCTGACTGCTTAAGGATAACCTAGTATATACACATATTTGCTTACAACATTATACATGAAGCTCCCTTATACTGAATCAAAGTAGACAAGACTGACTTTGACAGATCAATAGTTTGCCTAGCAAAGGCTCCCCAGGGGTCCCAGGTAGCACCTTAAGACTAACAAGATTTCCAGGTTTTGAGAGTTAAAGCTCCCTATCTGATGAAGGGAGCTTTGACTCAAACTCTTACTCTTCTACTTCAGACCCACACCTTTAACTGGTGTTGCCAAGAACTGAAGAGGGATCTTCTGGATTCCAAGCAGATGTTCCACCACTGTGCCAACAGCTTCTCCTCTCAGCAGAAGGCCCTCAACTACGCAGTGTGAAAACGGTCTCCTTGTAAGATGATTATGGTAATCAAGCCAACATTTGCAAGTGCAGAAATGTGTGGATCTATAACTATGAGAAGTATAATCTGAACCTCAAGAGCACAGGATAGGAGAAGGAAAAGAGGCTTCAGAAGAAAATAAGAAACATGTATACTATAGCTTAAAGAGCCGGGGAAGGTGGCCAAAGAAGTTGGTTTTTTTATTCAGAGCTGTAACAGAAGAGACAACGAATAGACAATCTGCTAAACGAAAAATCAATTGTGCAGGTAGTGAGAGTTCCACTTCAACACTTAACAGATAACACACTCTTTTATATTAGGGATGTGTCACCACTTGTTTGATAGCCAACTTGCTCTCTTCATTTTCAGTGCCACCAACTTTATTCCCGGGATCCAAAAATCCACAGTTTTAGCCCTAAGTTGCGAAAGGTGAAACTAGCTAGGATGTGCAGTACCATGAAGGTTTCTGACAAGAGGCCGCAGCAGAAGACTGTTCCCAAATGCTCTGTGCTCTGGCTTATTAGGTTACACTTAAGAAGGAAATTGTTTCATGAGTCCCTTTCATTGCAGAACTGATCACAAGGGCATCCCCTTGACCCTTGTTCAATCAGCAGCATGAAAACAGTGCAAGTCAGAACTCCCTTTCACATACCCAGATCAATTTTAGTGGGTCATCGTATTGCACAGCCAAATGTTACAGTGCTCACACACTGTAAGGACAGCATCAGCACCACCATGAATGGACAAATGGGGGGGGGGACCTGACAAAAAAGATACAAAGCAAAGGGGACAAAGAAAAACATGTGGTTTGCAATGCTCGCTCTAAGTGGTGGAGTTTTGTGAGCAAAAATTCTACTTTGTGAGCTACTGGCATCGAAGTTGTGAATGAGTGATTTGGCTACTGCATAAATTAGTCTGCTCTGGAGCCATCCTTCTTGAGCCAAGACAAAAATGTGGGAGCTGGAGGCTAAAAAACTGTGACCTAGCTCACACTAACTCAGCTCAGAGGGAACACTGGTGGTTTGTGATTCACCTCCCAGACCCACCATTCTGTGCACTGTGACTTGTGTTTTTTAAACTTGCTCTATTTTTGAGGGATGTGTTATAGCAGTAAGGAACGGTAATTGATTCACAGTGACTGGCCTACATAAAAATGACTGTCAGTGTTTAAATCATTTGGTGACTCTTTTTTTAAAAAATCTTTCAAACTTTGTTAGCAAAAGGCTTTTTTTTTTTGCGGTTAAATCAGTCCTGGAATGGACAAGACTGAGAAAGAATGCCAATTAGCGAAAGGTCAGAGAGTGCCATGAATCCCTCATCATATAGACGTATCAATTATCTGCCAGTTCCTACATATAACTCTCTCAGAAATTCCAGCGCTGGTGTTTTGGGGGTCCAGGCAATGGGATCTCACTAGGCTCTCTCATCTTCCTTAGACAGCGATGGCCACATTCAAGGGAGGAGGGGGAAAAAAATCAAAAAGTTAATTCAGAATCTCATTACAGAAGCAAAAGTCTACGTCCCATTTTCCTCGCACGTCTTGAAAATTAAGACTGACCTTAAGTACCAAGGCAATAATCATTCTGAATGGCTTACACATGCCTTCTTTCCACAGAACCCAGAAAACCATACTAGAAGATTGCTAAGAACTGACAGTGTTGTTCTTTCTAGGGTTTCCAATTGTCAACTGGTGGTATAGCAAAAAGAACTGGCTGCTTTCTATCACCTATCTTGCTTCCTTTTCCTGTACTCATCTCTTACAGAAGGTACCTGAATGTTTCATCCCATGGGCTAGAGACCAGCATCAAGGGAGCAGGCAATCTAGATCACTGGTTCCCAACCTTTTTGGTATGCTGACCCACTATTTGGTATGGTGATCCATCAAGGGCCAGCCCGGAGGGGGCGGGGGGGTTGGCACCTGTGGCAAACTATGACCTTGTCACCCATCTAATCCAACATTCCATTTTCTACAGTGACCAATTAGATGTTGTTGAAAAACCCACCGACACCACACAAAAGGGTACAGCTGCCCCCAAGTAACTGGCATTCTATTTTCCCCTACTTCCAGCTACTACCATAAAAATACTAGTTGCTGGGCAGCTTCCCCCACCCCCTCATTGCTGCAAGGGAAGGTGGAAGGTGGGAATTTGAGATGCTGACAAGGAGGACAAAGAGAAAGAATGATGCACAGAGCAGGAGCGAACATTAAGGAGAGCTGTGACCCACTTTCAGAGGCTTCACAACCCACTTTTGGGTCCCAACTCACAGGCTGGGAAACAGTGATCTCGATGGAGAAAATATCATGAGGAATGTTAGAAATTTAAAAGAAAGAGCATCTCTGCTTTCCATCCAAAAGCTCCCTGTTTCAATCCCTGACATCGCCAGGTAAAAGGACCAGGAAGCAGGTGATGTGAAAGACCTTTCCCTGAGACCCTGGAGAGCCACCACCAGTCTAAGTAGACAATACTGACCCTGTTGGACCAATGGTCTGATTCAGCTCCTTGAGAGATTTCATGTATGTGTGATTTCTCTAGGAGAGCAGCCAGGCTCAGAGGCAGCACATCTGTTTGGCATGCAAAAGGCCCAGGTTCAATTCTTGGCCTCCCCAGTTTAAAGGAATGGGTAGGAGGTGATGTGAAAGACCTCTGCCTGCAACCCTGGAGAGCCACTGCCTGTTTGAGTAGACAGTGCTGACTTTGATGGACTGATGGTCTGATCCAGTAAAGAGATGTGTTTACACACATTCACCCACACTTTACACAATTCACCTGAAGAGCAGCTGTCACAGTTAAAGATCAGATGTATTATGGGGGAAAGAAATCCTCTCTTTTATTTGATGGTCCCAGTTGTTTAGTTCAACTAGATAAAACCAGCACATCTAGTTGCTTAAAAATTATTGGAAAGTACTGTTAGCATCCGTGTGCATGTGCAGGTTGCAAAACTGGAACTCTGGAATGAAAAAAGCTAAACCTTTTTACAAATGCAATTCCCCTTTCATAAGCAGGGGGGGAAAGATTTCTAGTTTCTCTGGAATCAGAGAAATGTAGATGACAGCATTACCTTTTATATGTAAAGGATTTCTTGTTTCATTTGAATCAACAGATAGATTAAAGTAAACTTTAAAGGAAAATTGAAGATACATGCCGGGAAGAAAATGAAAACGATTGTAAAGGACTCAAAGTAAATAGCTCCTGGCTAACACTCACTTTGACTGACTTACTGGATACTCCAGACTTTTTTCCCTTCTGAAGTGAAAATACGTTTTGATCCAAGTGCCAGGGACTGGAAACACCCCTTTGTATACCAAAATATGTTGCACGTGTGATCTTCTAAGTGTTTCATGATGTAAATTAGTGCTTGAAACTCAGCGGCTTTCATCTTCAAATGGGGCTGGGACTAGAGTCTGGCCAGACCTCTTAGTTCTTTCAAGGGATGATAAACACATTGCAAGTCAATAAAACAAGCATTTGTATTGGCTGACTGTATAGATTAATTGGGATGTCAGTTCTTTCTAGAGTTAATCATCTGAACAAAGCAACCCTGAGCTGCAGGGGAAAATTTAATTTATCAAACACAGGCACACATTTATGAATGCTTTTGTTAATTTCATTTTTACAATGTGTTTTAAGCAGCTTTGTATGGCTTAGAAAAAAAATAATAAAGCAGTGTCATCTACTATGACATATACAGCTAAAATGCTACTTAAATCTCCCCAGCATATACAGACACACAGAACTTGTAGAAGTAACTGGCTTGCCTTTCTTAGAAGAATGATTTGCAAGAACATAAGAAGAGCCCTGCTGAATTAGACCAATGGTCCATCTAGAACAGCATCCTGCCTCACACAGTGGCCAGCCTGTTCCTCTGGAGGGCCAACAACAGGGCATAGAGGCCAAAGCCTTCCTCTGGTGTTGCCTCCTGGCTCTGGGATTCAGAGGCTTAGTGCCTCTGAACGTGAAGGTTCCCCTCAGTCACCAGGACTAGTAGCCACCGATAGACCTATCCTCCATAAATTCCAGTTTTCTGGACAGAGAATAACTGTCAAAAATTTGCACTAATAATGCTATTTGGTGTTAGCCTTTTTGAAAAATTCCTTCTGCCTCCTGGATTTGTTTTGTCCTAAAGCAATTATATATGTTTTCTGAAAAGTTTGTGCACATGTGAATGATTAACATAAGAAAAACCAGCACTCCCAGGAAGAAATAATAACTACAACATCATCACTTGCCAATGCTGGACTTACAGGAACTTTTAACATGTCAAGGGAGGGGAGTGCTAATATATTCAACATTTACATTCTATCCTTGTTTACTTCATCTTGTTATAAATTATTTTATTTATTTAAAATATTCTATCCCATTTCCCCCCCTCAAAGGCCACCAAGGCAGCCAACAAGCCAAAACATACATAGTAAAAATGACACTTTAAAACCATTAAAGCCAGCCAGCCAACCAATCAACTCAAAACCCCACATTTTAAAACAACTATAACCAGAACTAAAATACATACCAAAAAACCCCTACAATTAAAACAGTGGACAGGAAGGAGAGATCACTGAGGGAATTCCAAATGGATAAGGTTGACAATATCCAGGTGCCACCTGGAATTCTCCAACTAGTACAATTTATCACCAGATGACCAAGATCAGTTCCACTGGAGAAAATGGTTGTTTTCAAGATTTTATGGCATTACATCCTGCTATAGCCCCACCTGCCCCAGGCACCAACCAAAATCTCCAGGTATTTCCCAACCCAGAGCTGGCAGTCCTACAAATGAAACAAAAAGACTTCACCTGCATGGCTAGTGGGCTTGTATCAACTAGACTTGCATCTTCTGCCTGGTATCACCTTTCAAACAGAGACACCTGCTTGTTTCCATTAGTTAGCAAATAAACTGATGACAAGAACCCTCAAACTGATTGCTCAATAAATGCTTGATGACTGAGCTCTAGCTGACCCACTGATGCTCAGCTTAGTATCTGATGGAGAAGTGCAGCATTCTAAGCTTGAGTAGCAAAGTGCTTTTTCTTGCCTATTGAGAATGCAGGTGGCTTCCTTGAAAAGTACAGGTGC
Source organism: Gekko gecko (assembly GCA_029375565.1). Classification (NCBI taxonomy): domain Eukaryota; kingdom Metazoa; phylum Chordata; class Lepidosauria; order Squamata; family Gekkonidae; genus Gekko; species Gekko gecko. The sequence goes on along the minus strand of JAPDNY010000001.1, from coordinate 296,518,739 downwards.
CTCCTTGTCTGTTCAGATGTTGTTGGTGTGGTTTTTTTAATCTGGGGGGGTGAAGGTGTTCTGAGCCTGAAATATTGTTCAAACAAGGTTAATACAGTGCAATACTTCTCACCAAGACCAGGTCCTGCAAACACAACTCTCTGAACGTAAAGTTTGGCATCTATCACTATAAGATCTGCCAGTTTGTTATCCTTGGGTGAAAGTCTTCCACCTTAGGTATTGTCTGTTTAAAATATTTATATCCCACCACACCTCTTTGACTTAAGACCCTCCAGAACAACACGCAACATAACTTCCTGGGAAACCTGCATGTGCAAGTTCAACCTTGAGATAATCTGATCTTCAAAGGTCAAGAAAAAGAATGGTCTAGCTTGGAGTATAGATGAGCCCACAAAATTTATTTTATTTATTTATTATTCACATTTATACCCCACCCTCTCCGCAATGCAGGCTCAGGGCAGCTCACAATCAGTGCATTAATACAGTTAAAACAACATAAAATCATATTAAACATTCATTATTAAAACAGTTTCATAAAGTGCTGAAGATAGTTATTCAAGATGGCTTATTTCAGTGCATCATCTAGAAGTCACTCTGCTCGAGATTTTCCTGTGGCACAGGCTAGGTGTTAGTAACCAAGGGATACACTAGGTGTTAAAGACCAAGGCACAAGTTAGGTGTTGAAAACCAGGTGCCAGGGCTCTATTGTGGTGGCAACTCCCTAGCTGAAAACCTGGTGGAAGAGCTCCGTCTCGCAGCCCCTGCAGAACTGTAAAAGGTCCCACAGGGCCCTGATCTCCTCCAGGAGCTCAATCCACCAGGATGGGGCTGCCACCGAAATAGCAAGCCTGGCATCCTTAGGGCCAGGGAGGGTCAGTTGGTTCTGCGATCCTGACCGAAGTACTCTCTGGGGTATATATGGGGAAAGGCAGTCCCGCAGGTATATTGGACCCTGGCCATATAGGGCTTTAAAGGTAAGAACCAGCACCTTGAAGCGGATTCAGTATTCTATTGGCAGCCAGTGCAGTGTCCTCAGTGCAGGCTGGATGTGCTCCCACCTGGGAAGGCCCATCATGAACCTGGCTGCAGCATTCTGCACTAGCTGAAGCCTCTGAATCGGTGACAAGGGCAGCCCCATGTACAGAGCATTACAGTAGTCTAGTCTCGAGGTGACCATAGCGTGGATCACTGTTGCTAGGTTGGCACGGTCGAGGAAGGGAACCAACTGCCTGATCAGCTGAAGATGATAAAAGGCCGACCTGGCAGTGGCCGCTACCTGGGCCTCCATAGTTAGGAAGGCATCTAGGAGCAATCCCAAACTCATAACCTCTGGCGCTGGCACCAATGGCGCCCCGTCAAAGGTTGGGAGTGGGATACCTACCCTGAACCACCCCGACTCAAGCACAGGACCTCTGTCTTTGTCGGATTCAGTTTCAGCTGACTCAGCCTAAGCCAACCAGCCACCCAACATCAGATAGAGCTGGGTGTCATCAGCATATTGGTGACATCCCAGCCCATGCCTCCGGGCAATCTGGGTGAGGGGGCACATATAGATGTTAAGTAACATCGAGGAGAGCACTGCCCCTTGAGGCACGCCACACTCCAGTGGGTGCCTCTTGGACTGCTGTTCCCCTAGCACCACCCTTTGTTCCCCTAGCACTGCAAACTAAAGATCATCACTATCCTCCGTAAGCTACCCAGAGATGAGGTCTTCTGCTCTGGCTTCACCCCTTGAGGAACAGCATGGAAGGCTGAAGGTACTGACTTCTGCTTTGAAGGGGGCTGGAATTCAGGTGCTTTCCATAGGATCAGAAGAGTGTATGAGATAAAGTTATCCAGGCTGTGGTTATCCTGACTTTTCCTTTTAAGACAGGAAAATGTGAGGCATGGAGGGGTAGTTTTTTTCTAGTCCTAGCTTCTTCTGTTAGGGGTGGTAACTGCTATCAATAAGGGCTGCCAGATCTCCACTATAGCAAGAGACCTCTCGTCAGCAACCCCCACTTCCCACCCCTGCTCCACTGACTGGTGGGAGAAAAATTTCAAAATCACCTTTGGTGTGATGTCACTTCCGGTGGAAAGCCAGAATTGACATCATGCCACCCTAGGAATTGCCAGAAACTCGATGGTTTTCCCCAGAAGTGATATCATGCTGATGGCACCCGCCCCTATGTTACCACCCCATCTCCTGCTCGGTGGCAGCCACTGACTGGCAACCCTGCAGTCAACAGCTATTTTTCTTCTTTCCATCCACAAAAACTCCACAAAAATTTTACTTCGCAGGCAAAGGCAGGAAGATACAAAAACAGGAAATGGAGTGAAGGGACAAAAATTGCTCAGACTTCTTGAAAAGAAATGAAATAGTGGCTACAGAGTAATTCCTATGCTCAGTTCCCTTATACTCTGTAGTGATCTGCCAGTTTGTTGTAGTGGTTAGAAGCACAGACTCCAATAAGGGAGAACTGGGTTTGATTCCCTACGCCTCCACATGCAGCTGCTGGTGTGACCTTGGGTCAGTCATGGCTCTTTCAGAGCTGTACTCTCAAGGGTACTCGGCCCCACCTACCTCACAGGGTGTCTGTTGTGGGGAAGGGAAGGGAAAGGAGATTGTAAGCCATTCTGAGATTCCTTCAGGTAGTGAAGGGCAGGGTATAAATCCAATCTCCTCCTCCTAGACAATGTTCTTTACTTTTATAATGCTATTGGGATAAGCCAGTGTGAAGAAAGAACATCGTTGTCTGCAATCACAGTGATCTGGCCAGAGTGATTAGTAACTTACCTTGACCTGCTTACTCATACAAGCTCAAAACTGTGATTACAACATACACCTTAATGTGCATTACCCCTACAAACAAAATGAGACCAAATTCAAATCTCAGGTGGACAGAACTAAATCAAGAAAGTTTCCCTTCTCAGAGAACAGCACCAAAATTGTAGATCTGGAGCTTTGTCAAGAATTTCACACAAGTCTGTAATTGTCCAAAAGTGTACCTTTTAAAAATAAAATACTTAGATCCCTAAAACACTTATCAGAGTTCTTCTTTCAGCAATAGTTTTGAATACTGAAATGCGATCAGTGAATAAAGAAGCCATACAAGATTTTATGCTGAAATAGCAGCTCAACCTCAAATGGACTCAAACATCTGGAGCAAAGATAGATCAACAATAGCCAACAGATGGACGCAGCACAAAATATCCAGAAGCAAGAGGTCAAGACAAATGAAACCACTATGCTGGCTTCAGAACTTGTCTCCTAATACTCCAGCCTAAACAAAGCCAAAAAGCAACTACCTAATGTCGCACTTTAGTGAACTGCTATTTCAGCTTGGCTGTTAACAAATGGAAATAATTTCAAAATGCTGTAATCATTTTTTAAAAAGATGTTCATGGCATAACCCTTAGCCAAAATGTTTCCCCCTCCCTGCACTACTGAAAGTACTGCTTTACTGTGGGTGGTTAAACCAATGTGGTATGGAAATGCTGTAAAATTGTAAGCTTGCCTTTGGCTTTCTTTAAATAACTTTATTGTCTCCCTTTCCCCTTTCAGCATCTGTTTTGACTGGCTCACACAGTTATTAAAGAAAGTTAGGAGGTGCATTCAGAGACCTTTTCTGTTGCCACAAACATTTATAGAATTGTTTAATTTCCTTTTTATTATCCAGCACACTTGCCTAGCTGTTTTTATAAACTAGAAAGGGACAATAAACAGCCATGCACTAATTTCAAAAGTTTTGATTTAAGAAAAGTTACAGAAATCAGAAATGCCTCACAATTTAAATGATACACTTCTGCCCATATGCCTGTTACCTGTATACTCTATCCTTCCTTGTTCACATACTAATTAGCTTGTGAGCAATGTTTGCTGTTATCTATGGAATTTGTCCCTTGAAGATGTTCATAATGACATCAGTGCTCTGAGCACCATAATGTATTCTGTAGAGCTTATATAAGTAGTATGGTTCCAGTATGTAGTCTAAGTGCTGTGGATGGATCCAACCATTCTTCAAGGAGTGATCCTGCTGCCTAAGGACAATTCCTCCAAATTAGATGGCTCTTCCTTCAATAGAAAAGTAACAAGTTGGAAGAAAACTCCTTGGATTACAGGAAGGTATCATGCTTTGCTTGGACTAAGGGTAGGAGCCATCCATATATGAGCTACACCATATGCCCTCCCCCATCCCCACAGGGATGCATCCATTACTGTAGTTGGGAGGTGAAATGAAATCTGGTGTCGTGGGTCAGCCAGGGCTCAGCAAGAGCAAGGACTCCTCAGGAGAAGAGGCGCCCCGTGTAGCCAGCTCTGCGTCAGCAAAAGCCAGTAAGCAGAAAGGTGAGCTGCAGGATTGTCAGGATTCACAGCCAACAGCTGGTGTAGAACCACTGAAACTCTCCACCCCTGATTCAACAGATGAAACTCAGTTGATTGTTTCCAGCCCTCCAGTATCACCCACACCCTTAGAGCATGCAGACAGAGGCTATAAACAGAACTACAGGAGAGATAACAAACTGCATGCCTCCTGGCCCGATGCCAGCTGCTTGAGCAGTTGCAGGATTATTCCTGAGCAGCTGGCTGTAAGCCTGACCCTTAAACATATGGCTATAAAAACCAGCCAAGGGAGGCTGTTAGGTGTGGAAGCAACAAACTGAAATCTTTCTGACTCTGCAACCACTGTATAGGATCCTGCCTCAACCCTGTGACTCTTTGGAATGTTTCCTGACTCTGCCTTCATCTTGCTCCTGAACCTGCTTATGAGTAACTCTCAGATTCCCAGACCATGCTGTACGGATTGACCCTTAGACTAGATTCCTGACTCTGCGCACAACCTTGGACTGGACCTTGACTATGTTTCTTGAGTTGATGCTCTTGTCTTACTCCATGCTCTGACAGCACGCCCTACGCCATTCCCAGCACGGCTCGTAACGTCCCTTTTCTAAAGTTGTCCCACCAACCCAGTGAATGCAGCACACACCTCATGGGAACTAGGGCTTTGGCAGGAAATTCACCTAGGTCATTGTAAACCAAGAACCTTTTAATGGGAAATAGTAATGTGGGCATAGTTTCTTTCTATGGCAGAGTGCTAACATGGCAGAATCCCTTTGTGGCTAAGTACCCTGATTAATTGCTAAGAGGTCATATTTATTGATCCAATGGCTAAGTACAGGGCAAGGCTCCGTGTTTCTCTGGAATTGCTGCTATCTGTAAATGTGATGAGATGCTAGATCTTTTGAGGAGCTATTGGCCAAAAACTAGGATTTTTTTCCTGAAATTTTGAAGCCATGAAAAAAAATTCCACTCCCCCTCCCCAAGTCTGACTTAAATGGAAATATACACATTATTTACTTTCTTATCGAGCTTTAACAATATAAATAACACCACGTATACCTTAGCACATAAAACTGTACTATTTGGCATATTTATTAATTTTAAAAGTATAAATCTCTCAATTTTCTACAAGCAAAATCGCAAATATGCCCAATACTAAAGAAAGAGAAATCTGCAAACTGCTGCACCTTATGTTATCTTAGCACATGTATCTCAGAGGTAAGAAAAAATAAAAGTTGAAAACCGAAAAAAGTGTGTTATTTGGACAGAAACAATCTTGTATAGCAGCATATTTGCATATCAAGTTACATTTTATCACACTGAAAACATTGAACCATTCAACAGCAGATCATCATCCTACACATTATGGCATATTGATTGTAGACAAAATCAGTCACATTAAACTAAAAAATTGTTTGTTCAAAATAGGTTGTATATGCCTACAGGATACACAGGGTTGTATCATCAGCCTTCCCACTGGCAAAAGCAGGGGATCCCTTTTGACCACCACCAAAGTAACATAGGACAAGGGCTGCAGAGAGAGAGAATCTACAACAGGGGTCCCCAACCTTTTTGAGCCTGCGAGCATGTTTAGAATTCTGATACAGGGTGGAGAGTGCAGAAGAAAGAGCCAACCACAAAATAGCCGCAACAGCAGCAAGGGATGGCCACAGTATGTCAGGGACTGAGGTTATGCATTAGTAACTCTTCAACATTTCAGGCAGATGCTCTCTTTAGCAGTATGCCTTTAAAAATAAACATATTGTGTACAAATATTTTATTGCATACACAAAGCTTACCTTCAGTCATGCTGTGAAGAGCTGTGTGCTGTGGTTGCAGCAACTGCTGAAGCAATTTTTTTGAAAAAACCCCTGCATAGCCCATTAGATTTCCAAGGGCCAATCAGAAACCCTGCTAGGCAAAAGGCCCACCTGGCCCTGCCTACATTCTAAAAACGCTTGGTGGCCACCAGGAAAGGTGGTGCCAGGCACTATGGAGCCCACTGGCATTACACTGGGGATCCCGGATGTAAAGAGATTGAACTGAAAACTGGTAGGATTTAGCTCACAGGAATTATCCTTATGTAATGCTGTAGGTTATCTTACATAAAAATCTTCATACTATACATTGTGAGTGAATACAACCTTGACTTGCCCTGACATAGATGGCCCATTCTGGTCTGATCTTGTTAGATCTCAGAAGCTAAGCATGGCCTGTTTAGTACGTGGATGGGAAGCCCTGTTTAGTACGTGGATGGGAAGCCACCAAGAAAGTCTAGGGTCACTATGGGGAGACAGGCACTGGCAAACCACCTCTGTTCATTTCTTGGCTTGAAACCCCTATGAGGTCTCTTTAAGTTGGCTGCGACTTGACATAACTTTTCATCTCCATAACCTTGTCTTTAAAAGCATTTCATTTATACCAAAATAAAATTATTCTTTTCAGTGCTCTGCGAATTTTACATTTCTTCCATCAGAAAAATCAAAAAGGAAATTCCTTGGCACCCCCCCCCCCACTCTCCCCCTCCCCATGACTGTTTCTAGACCAGACAGACTATGGTCAAACTGAAGGGTGAGAGAAAGACATGCCAAAATGGATGCATGGCGGCAAAAATTATTTTAAATTGAGTGAAAAGACAATTGATGGGCAGGGAAGGCCAACAACTGAGATAGTTTAAATGTGACAACATCAGAACTTGGTGTGATGACACCACTCAATACAGAAAGAAAAGGAGAGAGAGAAGTTGAAGACACTGAAGTTGGAAACTTGAGAGACTGGGAAATTACAGCATCCCTTACAGTGACATAAAAGAGTAAAAGTTTTTGGTTGAGAACTTAGTTCTGTTTGGGAGGTAGTATTGTCAAGTGATGATCAAAATGGTTGTACCAGGCTCTGAAAGTATTCAAACCTTAATCAGATCCACTGATCATCATTCCCATAGCTTAAGCCACTCTGTGACACAAAGGTATTTCCAGGAAAGCAAAAATAACACTGGTGTGGCGGTAAATGTCCGCGCTTATTCTCAAGATGATTTTGATCTAGAAGTACCAAGGCTGGTAATATTTGTGTCATTCAAACTTAGAAGTACACAACAAAGCTTATTTAGTTTGATCTTTTAAAGAATTCTTGTTTAAAGTATGATGTGGTAAGATCTAAGGAGCCCTGTCAGCATCTACGCTGTTTATCCCAACTTCCAGCAGGCTTTATTTTAAAATCAAGAAACAACATGATCTAAAAGGGAAAGGTGGCACTGCTCCTCCGGAGGCTTTCCTTAAGTAGGCCTTACAGGACACACAAAATCTGTTTCTTACTTTGGTTGTTGAAGCTGCCGAAGAGTTGGCCACAAGGGTAGTTATCACATCACTGTTGACAGTGGTACAAGCAACTGTAGCTGGAGCGTGTAGCCGTGAGGCCACAATTGGCACGGGCAGAAGCCCTGGTCGATTGTTGCTATTGCTGTTGACTGTGCTGTTACAGTTACTGCTGTTCACGTGGTTCCCATTGGCACTCCATTCTCGGCGGTCCCATCCTGTGCGATAATCTCTTTCAAACCGGCTGTGGTGCCGTGACATCTCGGCCAAAGGCAGCTTCCGCCTTTTCTCAGAGGGAATCTCAGAGGTTGCCTGTCAACAAGGAAAGCAAGAAACAAAGGGGTGTTATTTAGTCTTTCTCCCTTTCTTCATAAAAAACTGACAAAACGAAAAATAATTTTGTTCTATGGCTGTCTTCAAAAATTGCATTTCAAGAAGCCTGAATCCAAGAGATTGAGAAGAAAGAAGGAATCAGTGATGGAGAGAAAAGCCTCTTGGATACCCAAGAAGACACCCCTCAAATTGTCCCATAAGATACAAATAATAGCTTCAGTGGCTGTAAACACCAGGCCTGAAGTAATCTATACCACTTGAATTCTCAGTGCGGGATACATTTCTAACAGCTTCCTAAAAATACTCTGTTTGGGCCTTGCACCACAGAAAACGTGCTGACACTGTGTTTCGGATGAGGACTCTGTAGAAGCAAAGCACAGTATGCAGTTCACTACAATAATTCATTTTCTTTACCCACAACTCAAATAATGTACAAAAGTAAAATGGGGAAAACATAATTTGTCTTTTTCATTAGGAATGTACTAAAATAGCAGAAAAATAATCTGGATTTAATTATTTCAAATAGCTATATTTAACATTAAACAGTAAATTTTATGATGGAAATATTTGCGAGGGCCTGTTTACAATTTATTTCCCAGCAATCACAGACAGACCAACTTTCCAAGGATTTAAAAAACAAAACAAAATTTGGTCAATTATATTTTGTTTTCAAGGCAATTATTTTTCCATTTCAGTAATAAACACTGTTGCTCTTTTATTTGGGATATGTTTTTAAATGCAGCTTTATAAAGATTTTAAAATGTATATACAATTTTTTTAATTATATAAAATTATATATTACATTTTAAGAAATATATATAAAAGAGAGTACTTAAAATAAAACTTCTCTGATCCTAACTAAGTTTACTTTTTCCAGTTATTTTACTTTGAGTAAATGATTTAGGATTGGGGAGCTCAAGGAAAGTGGTTTCTTTACCTAAATGTTTCTTTACCTTTCAGAACATCTTCCGGCCTGGGACCCTGCTGGCTGCTGTTTCTACCACTGGGTTGATTTGGAACACCGTTATCATCTGACTCTCTTGGATGCTGTCTCTACCATTGGGTTGATTTGGAATACCATCATCACTTTTTCCCCACGGTGCTGTTAGTGGCTCTGGGGGGGAAGGGGTTTAAGGGAGAGGCTCCAAATTTCAGGGTAGCTTCGGGAGCCTCTCCCCACATAAACCCCCATGTCCCAAAGCAATTGGACCAGTGGGCCATTGAAGTCAATGGCAAAAACATAGGGTATATTCTGGAGGCTGGAGGGGACGTGGTTTGAGGGAGAGGCTCCAAACTCACAGGGTAGCTGCTGGAGCCTCTCTTCAAGATACCCACCAAGTTTCAAGAACATTGGACCAGGGGGTCCAATTCTTGGGGAGAGGCTCCAGTGGCTGCCCTGTGAGTTTGGAGCCGAATCTGAATTGGGCTGAATTTTTTTTTTTTTTGCACACCCCTAAATGAAAGGATTAGAGTACCATTCTTATGACAAAAGGTGGAAGGGTCTAGGATTTTTCCATTTCAAAAACAGAAAACCGGGGGGAGGGGAGACATTATATATGTTTATAAAATTATACATGAGGTAGAGAGCGTGGACAGAGATAACTTTTTCTCCTTCTCAAATACTAGAACTCAAGGGCATCCAATGAAGCTCATGGGGAGTAGATTCAGGACAAAAAAAGGAAATATTTATCCAGTGAAGGATTAAAATGTGGAATTAGTGCTAGAGGATGTAGTGATGATCACAGGCACAGGACAGCTTTACAAGGGGATCAGACAGATGTATGGAGGACAGCTGTATCAGTAGCTACTAGCCATGGTAATTAAAGGGAAACTCCACATTCAGAGGGAGTAAACCTCTGAATACCAGTGTCAGGATAGAACATTGGGGAAAGCCTCAGGCTCTGCGCCCTGTTATTAGCTCTCCAGAGTAACTGACTGGTTACTGTTGTAAGTCAGGATACTGGACTAGGTGGACCACTGGTCTGATCCAGCAGGGCTCTTCTTATGTCTAAGTCCTGAAAGAACGCTAATCAAATCCTGATAAATCTTATGTTGCAGTCTTCACTTTTGTGATGTCCTATTAGTGCAGCTGGCAGCACAGCCCGACCACCACTACCAGAAAACCAGTTAGTACTTTCCAAACAATACTAATTGAATAGTACCTGTGATGTCATGGATAACAGGCAGAGCAACATGGTTTCTTTCTGTTCATGCCTGACAGTTCATGGACAATTTTGTTTGTTCGCTTCAGTTATGAGAGAGGACTTCTCTGTTGTAGCAAATAATCCTTGCAGCCTTTTCTGAAGAAAATACAGAACTAACTACTACTGTAGCAGATGTCTCACCTGCAAAAAAAATTTTTTATAGGGCAATCCCAACCACAACCACATCTTTCTAACTGTAGTGAAGTCAGAAGGGTATATCCCTGCTTAGGATTGCATTCTTAGTAGTTCTGATATCCTGCATCAAAATCCGGCTTTTGGGGTCCCCCTCATTTTGGATGTACTTTTCATGGTCAGCCAAGGTTCACTGATAGCAAGTAATCCTCAGGAGAAGAGGACTCCTCAGGAAAAGAGGAGCCTCATGTAGCCACCCTTAACAGGAGAAACTGACCAGCAGGAAAATGAGCTGCAGGCTGTCAGGATTCACAGCCAACAGCTGTTGCAGAGTCACCAACACCCTCCAGCCCTAGTTCAGCAGGTGAACCTCAGCAGGTGAACCTCAGCAGGTGAACCTCAGTATCACCTAAACCCTTAGAGCGCCACAGATGGAGGCTGAGAACAATGCTACAAACAAGATGGCAAAGTGCATGCCTCCTGGCCCAACACCAGCTGCTTGCTGATAACAAAGATGAGTAGTTGCAGGATTGCTTCTGAGCAACTGGTTGCAAGCATGACCCTTAGCTGTGGGGTATAAAGTCAGCTGAGAAAGGCTGTTAGGCATGGATGCAATGTGTATGATAGACACTAAACCACTGACTCCGCCTTGCCTAACTTCTGGACCTCTGACCCCATACTGAAGAACTCTGCTTTGTCTGATTTCTGGCCCCTGCCCTGGGCTGAACGACCCTGCCTTGCTTGACATCCGGCACCTGGTACTTGGAGCCTGCAAGCCAGTAACTACAACTATAAGGTTGGACATCAGACTAAGGGGAATGCTTCTCCCATTTTTTTGCATGGGAAAATGACCATCTATAACCAGCTCTTTGAATGATGGATGCAGTTTGCTGATAAATTCTAGTTTGAAGCTACTGTTCTCTTCCTACACTTCCTCTAACAAGGTTGTATCTTTTTACAAAATGACATAACAACAGATGCTAAGCACACACATTTTAGAGACACAATGGCAACATGAGAGGTACTGGAAACTGCACCACATGGAGAATGACACATCATTAAATCAAACTGAATGAAATTTAGCCCTTAATGTTTTGTTCAGTATATTTATCATAATCTCATCCATCCCCACGGCAAATCCCCCACACTTACTCTCTTGTAGGAGTTCTATGTCCCCCATCTTCCCTTAAGATCAGTCACTTAGATTATCTTTTCTTCAATCTGCCTTTCAGGTTATAAATGCAAGAAAAGGCAAGCATTCAGCCAGTCTAAAGCCAAAGAACTGTATTTCTTGTGCTAACAGGGATTCAACTTCAAAATCAAATGTCACCCCTTAATAAAATATGTTTATATTTGTTTCGATTTATGAATGAGAATACGACACCAGCTCATATATGTCTGTGTGTAAAGTGCCATCAAGGTGTAGCTGACTTATGGCAATGCAACCTGAGCAAGGGATGTTTCAAGGCACTCCCTTCCTCTGCAGAGTCTTTCTTGGGGGTCTCTCTTCCATATATCGACCCTCTTTAGGCTTCTGAGAACTGACAAGATCAGGCTATACCATGCTGCCTTCACTTCCCCGGGACATATACCCAACTATAAATGGAATCCAGCTCCATGGTAAGGCATACAAACTGGGAAAGGAAGAATTTCATAGAACTGATCTCTCCCCTCCCCATCTCATTGCAGCCCAATGTTCCTGCAAACGGCTGCTCTTGAGAATCAGGGGATAGTCAAGATCAAAGTTAGATACAATGTGGTGAGGCTGCAGCTCTATGAAAAGAACAAGTCCAGACTTGGATAGCCCAGGCAAGCCCGATCTTGTCAGATCTCGGAAGCTAAGCAGGGCTGAGCCTGGCAAGTATTTGGATGGGAGACTTCCAGAGAATAGTAGGGCCGGGTGGCAGAGGCAAGCTATCAAGCCACTTCTCTGAATGTCCTTCATGCTCCAGGAGTCATCACCAGAGGTCAACTTCCAGGCATGGGCACACACACAAATGCAAAACTATACAAAAAATAAAATCATCAGGAAGTCACCCTCTTGTATGAGAAAGAAGTACTTTTCTCCCTTTCTTACAATACAAGAACTTGTGGACACTCAATGAAATAGCTGAGCAGTCGGGTTAGAACAGATAAAATGAAATACTTCTTCACCCAAAGAGTGATTAACACATGGAATTCACTGCCACAGGAGGTGGTGGCAGCTACAAGCATGGACAGTTTCAAGAGGGAATTAGATAAACATATGGAGCAGAAGTCCATCAGTGGCTATTAGCCACAAGGTATAGATAGGAACTCTCAGTCTGGGGCAGGTGATGCACTCTATTCTTGGTGCTGGGGGGGGGCAGCAGTGGGAGGGCTTCTAGCGTCCTGGCCCCACTGCTGGACCTCCTGATGGCACCTGGTATTTTTGGCCACTGTGTGACAGAATGTTGGCCTAGATGGGCCATTGGCCTGATTCAACATTGGCTTCTCTTATGTTCTTATGAACCTTTTGATTAACAGAGCAAGAACTTGCCCGGGGTGGGGGGTGGGGAGGTTCCACGAATCACCTCTCAAGCCACAGCCCTCGCCCCACACAGTGTATCCTATGTTCTTCCCAATCTCAAAGGCAGCTTGGAAAAGTGTTGCAGGAGACTGTAAGGGGGAGCAGGAGAGATCTGTTCCACATGCACCTCCAGTTCCTGACTCAAAAGATTTCAACCCAGAATCTTTCACATTTTCTGCAATAAAAGACGGGAGATATAAACACGTCTGGAACATACCCTTATGCCAAGAACTACATCTGACAACTCTAAAAAATTTGCATACTAGAGCCTACATAATTTTTGAAAAATATAAAAAGAAAAAAAATGGAGACTACCAAGACAACTTAGACAATTTTTAAAGACCAAGATACTGTAAGGTAAAGGTAAAGGTTCCCCTGCTCGAAAGCCAGTTGAATCCGACTCTAGGGTTGCGGTGCTCATCTCCGTTTCAAAGCCGAAGAGCCAGCGCTGTCCGAAGACGTTTCCGTGGTCATGTGGCCGGCATGACTAAACACCAAGGCGCATGGAACGCTGTTACCTTCCCACCAAAGTGGTACCTATTTATCTACTTGCAATTTCTTGCTTTCGAACTGCTAGGTTGGCAGGAGCTGGAACTAGAGACGGGAGCTCACTCCGTCTTGCGGCACCCGGGTCTCGAACTGCTGAACTACTGACCTTCCACAGCCTGCAGTTCAGCGTCTTAACCACTTGAGCCAGATACTGTACACACACCTAAATGTATTAGCATTTACATTACTTTCATACCACTACCGCAAGAGCACATTAAAGTCAAAGCACGTTTTTACATATCAAAAACATGAATGTGGTATATAATGAAATGTTAAAGGCTTGAATGTGCACCAGGTTCTGAATTTTATCTAAAGGGAACAATATGCTCAGGTTTAAGCAACTTGCTACTAAACAGAGGATGCTCCATTAAACTTTCCGAAAGTTGGCAATGCTGCCTTTCTTGCCTTTCCAGGCATTAGTATTCGCTTTGCACTTTAGAGTGCAAAAATGTTTTGATACGCATTCCTCATTATCAGTATTTTAACCCACAGAACTGTTTTTTCTAGATTAATCCCCAACGCTGTTTAACTTTATCACTTCACATTCATCTTCTCTGAAAGTTTTATTAGAAGGTTTCTTTGATAAACTGCTATAATCCTTGGCTGCTGCACCAGTGCAAGATCTGTTAACAATACCTGGTGTGGGATGTGTGTGTGCGCACGCGCATCAATGAAGCATAAGAACATAAGAAGCACTTTGAGGACTGGGTGCAACAAATGGCACTGGTTCAGTTATGGGATTCAGAAACAACTGAACATACTTTATTGCCTATTATAATAAGTAAATTCACTCCAGCACACCAGCAAGATTTTAGAAAACCAAGGTTTCAGCCTCTATGCTGTTACTGGAAGTGACAAAGGATAGCCCTAGAAATTGCTGTAAACTCTATGGTAAAAAAAATTCTCCTGCTGCCAACTTGGAAGAGGGATGGGTGATGGGATCTGGGAGTGGGGAATCTGGGAGCGGGGACAGCTGAGGCTATCCCTGTAATTTCCTAGCTCAAATGCTTTTAGGAGGGCAAGAAACAAAATGGAATGCAAAAGCAGACAGCCCAGAGAGGAAAGCTCAACTCAGGGGAAATATAAGGGATTTTCTCAAAACCTGAAGGGTTGATGATCCTGATCAGGCCCTCCCCAATTTTTAGTTGCTGGCATTGCCTCGGGCTTTCTATGGGCAACTTTCCAAGGCCTGGACTGGCATTTACTGAGGCCTTTAAAGAGAATTAGTTATACACAGAAGCCTGGGATTTCAACGTGTCATACTGACACTACACTAGACTCAAGATGAAAGGAACTGCTCATGGGATCAGTAAATCTAGATAGACAGTGTCCTGTTCAAACAAATTAGCCCATATGTCCTAATCTCCTTCCCAAAAACGTAGCCAGGAAAAGTTCCCTCGGAAATTCTTCCATGTCCACAAATAAGTTAAAATTAAAATATTCTTGCGCTATGGATTGATTCATTAAGCCTTAACATGCCTCTGGCAAGATGTCCCATAACTCAGCTACACTGGAGACTGCTCTAATTCAGCTGAAATGCACTCTGTGACTCCTTCCTGCCTTTACTCCATTGCTTGTCATTTTTACGCTGCATTACAAACTTAATACGACATGCTGGTACTGCCTGGCCATCTCTTTTGAGGAATTCCAGTCTATATTGTCATCGTTCCTCGTTTGTGACCACCCATATATTAAAAGTAACAAATCCCTTTCCTTGTACACATTCATCCCACAAGACCAGACCAAGAATCAAGTAGCCTTGGCATTCTTTTCTCAACAGTGCCCAACCAGAGGTTTCCAAGAAATTGAGATGCAGAGCATGGAAGCACCAAAACTAATAACCATTGAGGCTCTAATAGAAATAGATCAGGTGGGTAGCCGGGTAGCAGCAAAACAAAGTTTGAGTCCAGGGGCACCTTTAAGACCAAAAAAGTTTTATTCAAGGTATAAGCTTTCATGTGCAAGCAAACTTCTTCAGGTACAGCCTGTCTGTACTTGAAGAAGTGTGCTTGCACACAAGAGCTTGTAACTTTATTGGCCTTAAAGGTGCCACTGGATTCAAACTCTGAGGTTCTAATAAGTTATCCTGGCTCATCACTACTGACAGACCTAGGTTCCATTAATCTGTCTAATCTGCTTTCAAATATATCAGCACATTTTACTCTGTGATGGTAAAATAACATCATCATTGTCAGTTCTGGTTCTACCGTTCATCAATTTCAATAGGTGACTCTGATTTACATGGTTTTTGTCCGTCCTGGTTCTACTGCTCATCCATTTCAGTAGGCGATTCTGAGGAGGAGGATCCCCCAGCAAGTCAAAATTTGAAACAGCGTGTTGAAAGAAAACCCAAAACCCAACAGTTCCATAATGCAACTGTTTTAAATCTGCTTCATAGGTAAACTAGCAAATTTTAACAATAGTCTATAAAATATACAAAAAATGGCATTTAAAATTTTTAAAGATATTGTTTCCAAAGGTTTTCTTTGATTTTAGTATTTTCAAAAAGGTCTTATGTTCACACCAAAAAGTCTACTATGGAGATCTTCCTACAGGGAAAAATCATCATGGAGGAAAGCTGCATACTCCTCTGTTTTTATATTTCCCATACACGGCAGATTTTGGACTCCCTTTTATTCTTCTAGCATTTAATAGGACAAGAAGAGCATCTACTGTCAAAAAAACAATCCTTAAAATAATCCAGGGGGGGAAATGAAACATTTAAAATAAAAATTTGAAAATTATGGGATATTCTAAGAATAATGGCAAAGCAAAACTCAGTACATAACAAGCCCAATAGTACCTAAAATATATAAATTGAATGAACAAACAGAATTGTGGGTGGTTTGGGTGTTGCTTTTTTTGTTTAGTGGACTGAAGCTTGTAGTTTTAACATCTACAGACATCATCAGTTTTACTCCCAGGTCTGTGTCAATTTGCTGTTAACTGCAGATATTCATCCACAGATAATTACCTTTTTATTGATCTTACTCCCCTCTTATTTTTAGTCAAATACAGAGGGAAAAAATAGCATTGATTTTATCTTCTGGTTATTTTTGCTTTGACCTGAAAGACGATGCCTGAAGAACAACAGGGTCAACGCCAACCACCCTAATGAATTAATACCAGAGCTCAATTGCAAAATTAAGCAAAAATCCAAAGCATTCTTCCAGCACAATCATGCTTGCCTGCTGCCCCATTTCTCTTACTTTAAAGGTCAACACTGTTCCTATGTCTTCCTTCTGAAACAGTTACTAGCATAGGCATTTTTGAAAAATAAAGTTAATCTTAACTTTGGGGAGCAGGCACTTGGGTGTTTAAAGGTTTCCATGGGAATCATCTAAGAACAAAGCAGTAAAAGCTGCCAGCTACGTGAGGCTTTTCTGCTTTCATCCCTTTCCACTGGGCTGACGGGTGCTCAACAGTGTTCATGGTCATTTAGCCTTTATTCAGAAGCTGAAATGTGACATCCCAAGCCTGAAAACCTTACAGTTTTCCTGAACAAGTTTGTATTGTCCTTCAGTGGCTATTAGCCACAGGGTATAGATGGGAACTCTCAGTCTGGGGCAGGTGATGCACTCTGTTCTTGGTGCTGGAGGGGGCAGCAGTGGGAGGCTTCTAGTGTCCTGGCCCCACTGCTGGACCTCCTGATGGCACCTGGTATATTTTGGCCGCTGTGTGACAGAGTGTTGGACTAGATGGGCCATTGGCCTGATCCAACATTGGCTTCTCTTATGTTCTTATTTATTGAGAACCAATCCTCCCTCTACACTGTGGAGTCTTGTGAGCAAAAATTCTACTTTGTGAGCTACTGGCATTAAAGTTGTGAGTGGGCAATTTGGCTGCTGCATAAATTAGTCTGCTCTGGAGCCATCCTTCCTGAGTGAAGACAAAAATGTGTGAGCTGGAGGCTAAAAAATGGTGAATTAGCTCACACTAACTCAGCTCAGAAGGAACACTGTTGAGAACTGTCCTGGATGGAGCAAGGCACCAAAAGGACTATTAAGCAGACCACAACACGGTAGAGCCAACCTTCTTCCAAGTAGCTTTCCTTCAGCATAAGGAGCCTTCCTTCTCGTGTCTTTCTTCAAACTAGCACCAAAAGGAAAGCTGGAGTATAAATCTTTGAATGAATAAATAAACATTGTTCAATGGAACTGCAGGACAGGCACACGATCCACCCCAGTGACTCCACAACACAGGATGCAAGATGCTCAATGGAACTGCAGGATATGCCTTCATCATATCCCCTAGAATGTCTACACTAAAGGACACATGCACTGAGCATGTGCAATTCCAAAGCAGACTGATGTTCTATTTCCACAATACCCCAAACCTAGGGGGCTAGTTTTCTATTCACTGTCTCCGCTACAACATCACTAGGACTGTTAGATGTCCAATAGTATGCAACAAGTTATATTATTGTTACCCTAGGAGCTTCATTTATTCAACAAGGCTTTACAGTAATCCCTCCCTAGCTTCAACAGGTTTTCCAGCAACACACACTGAGAATGATAATGAATAATTCACACTTAGCATGGTAGAAAGCACCGTACAAGTGCAAAAAGCACTTATGTTCAAAGCACTTCACACACTCTCTCATTAATTCTTAAAACAAACCTTAAAAAGCAGATAAAATGTTATCACTGTAACAAGCTAAGGTTTTTGTGCTGCCCTAAGGCTGTGATCATATGCACAATTAGACCCGACATAGGTGTGAATGCCAGGTGGATTTAAAGGGCGCGATCAGACAACAACATCTGGGAAGTGTCCTGCAGACATCAGCAACCCATTCTGTTCCACTGAAGAAGCAGAATTAAAAGACACCGGGGAAACCCTGGTGGTAAACAGGTTGCAATGGGCCATGGATGGACTTTCCGGAGTCTGATTGCTCCAGTGTGTCCTCATGGCGTCAGGATGGTTTGATCAGGCCATCCTGATTCCATCCCATTGTCCCCCCCTTTGCAGTATGCGCATCATTGCAAACTCCACAGGGAGCCGTCAGTGCGGAAGTCCAATTCATCGATCCCTCGGTTAAGTGCATGGGGAAAAAATGGCACACACACCCCCGACTCACCTGCAGTTGAATCTGATCATGCACTGACGGACTGCGCCTCCAGCTTCAAAGGGAGGTGTGATCGTGCAACTGCGGGTCACATTCCTCCAGAGGAAATAGCCTCGCCCCCTCCCCCTTTGGCTCATGTGACCACAACCTAAGTGTTATATTCTGGGTTCTCTCTATGCTGTTTTGAGTTATGGATTGTCCTATGGTATCCTAATTCCCTTATTGTGATTGGCTGTCTAATAAAGACCTTCTAGTGGTCCTGAAGCCACCCAGAGTAAACTATCAGAAAGCTCCGCTTAGGTCCGATCAGACCTCTTGTTTGTAGTTACATTGTATATAGTTCAGTTGTGGAACGGTATAAGTTTGGGTGACGCTCTTACCAGAGCAGATCAGAGCTGAGCAATGTCATGAATAAAAGCCTTGTTATTGTTCATCGTCTCCTGCCTCTCAATACTTAAAATTAAGATCATCTAGTGAATTCATAGCTGATACAATATTTCAACTGGATACTTCTTAGTTTACAGGTCACCTCTGAGGCACTATGCTATACTAGGTTGTCCTTCCTGTACTTCAGATTGCACTTTATTTACCCATTGGTACCTCAAGACTGACTGGCAATGGCTTATAGCTCTCAACCAGCAATGCTAAGAGCTACCTAAAAATTAAAATGTACCCTTGGTTGAAATGCCTCTGTGTGTGTGTGTTTCTCTAGATCATCTTGAAGATTTGCTCACGAGTAATATTTCGAGCAGTTTCATATCTGCACAACAGCGGCATTCAGCATGGCAGTTGGATAATTGATGACTGTGTATGCTGAATTACTATACCCCAGGTCATCAGGGGATATCTTTTAAAAGCAGCTAAGTTATTAAAACCATTCTCTCTGGCTTCTATCTGCTTCTCTCCCCCCACCACCAACTTGGGCACTGCTTCTTCCCATTGCTTCTGTCTTCTGACTGACTAGAAGCCAGAGGGAAGGTATAAAAGGACAGCTGAGGTGTCATTAATGGATGGGTGGGCACAGTGATCAAGAGGTAGGGGGCAGGTAGAGAGAAGGTGGGATTTCCTCCAACCAGTGTCAAGTTTGTACCCACCACCTTTTAAAGCATTCCTTAGTGACCTTGACAGACAAATAAACTGCCAAAGATAGCTGTGGCGCTGTGGGTGAATGTGGACTCTTCTCAGGCTGAAGAAGACTGGAGCCCTGCAGTCACACAATTCTCCATGGCAAGGCAAGAGACTGAACAAGCAAAGGTGCCTCAGGCTGATCCACTGATAAATCAATGCCATTTAAACAGCTGCTTTTGGCAAGGGCACTCAGAAGGAGAGTGGTATAGAACACCTGTAGCACCTCAAGACCTGCAGTGCTAAGTAAGGCCATTTTTGAAATCTCACCTCACATGAACAAAGTGATTGCAATTCCAGGCAAACTCCTCTTTGAAACCAAGCTCACTCAGCTGGCTGACTATGCACAAGGGAACTGAGCAAGGCTATAGACGCAGGCCTGTAACTACAGTGGGGCATCTTGGGGCCTGCCCCCCTGACTTACTGCCAAGGCCCCCTAGACTTCCCATCCAGCCCAGGCGCTCCCTTGGAGGTATGTGCAGGGGTCTGTGCGGGGTGCCCCTGACTTAGTTAAAGGCCCCCTCAATTAAAAAATCCTGGCTCCAGCCCTGGCTAGACGGCTCTCTTTCCAGTGTTCAATAAAGAAAAAGGGAAAACAAAGGGAAAAGTGGAAAAGTGGGCTCCAACTGTCCCTTCCCTTCACAGAAGGCTGTCACAGAGCTGCCTCTTCCCTTAAGAGGGCACCACTCAGACCAACTGAAAGAATCTCTCCCTTTTTGATTTTTTATTTATTTATATTTAAATGTATACCCTGCGCCTCCCTGCCATAGCGGGCTCAGGGCGGCCAACAACATGCTTATAAATGTATACATTAAAATTCCAATAAATATACTAAAATAACATTCAATTAAGTTACAGTATAAAACAACATAAAACACATGGTCATAGTTCAAGATGGCATCGTTCTATCATCATTTGAGTAACCGCCTCCAGGTTCCTGCCAGGCTATTAATCATCTGGCTGGTAACGATGTTGACATTATGGCCAGGTTGGTGATGATGTTAATATTAGGGCCACATGTGGGGAAAGGCGGTCCCTTAGGTAAATAGGTCCCCAACCATATAGAGCTTTAAAGGTAAGAAACTTTTTTGTCAGAAACGTCAATCCCTCATCAGTACCGTACACAATAATACAATGCCAAAAGTACCTCACAAAAGAGGACACCCTGTCAAAATGAGAAAATCCAAAAAGCTAACAAATCAGTTACTGCAAGAAAGCCATTTAAACGGTAACCAACCGTACTATGAAAACACTTATCTTATATTCTAATAGCAGTTGGGACATCTTTGGATACTTAAATCCAGTGACTGGAGCTGTGAACAGGCAACACAGATCTTTCTACAAACCTAAAAAAGGTCTTAGGTTTGGAGAAAAATGTGAAATCTAAAAAAAAAAAAAATACATTGGGTAACTTTAAAAAGCCAGAAATGATAAAAGGATCCAAGCTTGATTATATCTGTAAAAGGCAGGGAAAGGGGGCAGGGCCCTTTTCCAGGCCTATTTTGACCTCTGAGGGAGGGATTCTTTCAACCAGGCCTGACAAGCGTTGTCAGTTCCAGGTTGGGAAATTCCTAGAGACTTTGTGGTGGAGTCTGAGCAGGACTGGGTTTGGGGAAGGGAGAGGCCTCAGCTAGATATAATGCCACAGTCCATCCTCCAAAGCAGCCATTTCCTCCAGGGGGACACATCTCTGTTGTCTAGAGTTCAGTTGCAATATTCAATCAATCAAATAGCTTTTATTGGCATAAAATATTGAAAACAGTTCCCATCGTAGTAAAACAATCCCATAAAATTTATGGAAAATAAATAACCCTAAAAACCATTATAGAAGTATGTCGAATTTATATGAGCTTAAGTTATTACAAGCTAAAATTTGGCCCAACAGAACCCAGATCATAGAAAGTTATTAACTTCTAAAACCTTCAAAATTAGATTTAACATCTCATGACCTCAGTTAAAATGATCAGGAACATTCTTCCGTCTTATAATACCATGCAGGAACTTAGCGGTCAGTTCAATAGTCTCAGGATCCCGGGAAGTAAGGAGGTAATGTAGTTAGATTCCATCCGGTTGGCATGCTACTTTACTAAGGGGGGCTACTAGAAATTTCGCTTGAATATCATTTAGCAGAATACAATGTAAGAGTACATGCTCAACCGTTTCTATTTCTCTCTTATTACATCTGCAGTACCTAATTGCATAAGGAATTTTCTTGTATCTCCCCTCAAGAATAGCAGAGGGGAGAACATTGAACCGTGCCAGCATATAAACTCTACACAATTGCGGTGAAATCAGACAAAAAAAATATTGAGGTAGAGCACCAGATAGTGGATAGGCCCATCTTGCTGAGGAGTACCTACCGGAGACAAGGGCTCTAAGCTCTTGCAGTTCTATGTCAATAAGTCTCTGCTTAAGCAAAATGAAAACCTCAGGCTCTGAAAGGGTGACAAAGTCATTCAAATTAAAACCGATAGATTTAATTTTCTTTTCAATTGCCAAGAGCCAGGCAGAGGGCTGAGAATCTTCCAACATATAGGCAATAAGGCTCTAGAGTTCAGTTAGAATTCTGGGGGATCTCCAGGTCCCACCTAGAGGTTGGCAACACTAGGCCTGGCACCATCCTCTGGGTGACTGGATACCACCTGACTTGCATGACTCACCTAAGCCTGGCTGCTTGCTACTGTTCAACAGCAGCCACCCTATGAAAGCCAGTGTGGTCCAGTCACATACTTTCAGCCTAACCTACTTCACAGGGTTGTTGTGCAGATAAAAAGAAGAGAATATTGTAAGCTCCTTTGTTCCCCACTGTGAAGAAAGACTGAAATTTTGATAGACAGACAGACAGACAGAAGGAGGAGACTGGATTTATATCCCACCCTTCACTACTGAAGAAGTCTCAGAGTAATCTCCCTTCCTTTCCCCTCCCCACAACAGACACCCTGTGAGGTAGGTGGGGCTCAGACAGCTCTCGAGAACTGCTCCTGAAAGAACAGCTCTGAAAGAACTTATGACTGACCCAAGGTCACACCAGCAGCTGCATGTGGAAGAGTGGGGAATCAAACCCAGTTCTCCCAGATTAGAGACTGCTCTCTTAATCACTACACCAAACTGGCTTTGAGGGGCAGATTCTTTGGACCAGGCCTGACAAGGGTTGCCAGTGGTAGGTGCTGTAGTGGAGGGGAGAGGAGATGGAAAGCTGAAGACGAAGGGTCAGATGAAGGTAGGTTAGCTGTCGGGTGGGAAGGAGATACGCTTGCCAACTCCAAGTTGGGAAATTTCTGGATATTTGGGGGGTGAGCCTAGGAAGAGTGGAGTTACGGAGGGGAGTGACCTCAGAAAGGGTATAATGCCATAGCCTGCAACCTCCAAAGCAATCATTTCCTTCAGGATGGGTTGCCAACCTCCAGGTGAGGGCTGGATAACAGAGATCAGTTCCTCTGGAGAAAATGGCTGCTTTGGAGGGTATACTTTCTAGAATTATACCTTGTTGAGGCCACTTCACTCCCATGGCCCCACCTCCAAATCTCCTGGAATTTTCATCCTGGAGCTGACAAACCTAAGGAGAATTTATCGCTGTAGTTGGGAGCAATGGTCCCTCTAAGCTGTGGAGTCTTGTGAGCAAAAATTCTACTTTGTGAGCTACTGGTACTACAGTTGTGAGCAAGTGATTTGGCTGCTGCATAAGTAAGTTTGTTCTGGAGCCATCCTTCCTGAGCTAAGAAAAAATGTGTGAGCCAGAGGCTAAAAAACTGTGAGCTAGCTCACACTAACTCAGCTTAGAGGGAACACTGGTTGGGAGATGTATTCTGATTCCTGGATAGCTACCGCTGCCGCCGCTGGGGGCGGGGGGAAGAAAGCAGGTGGGTGACCTAAGCAGGTGGGAGCACTGCCACAACCAGGGCCGGCTCGCCTACTAGGCGAGCTAGGCACTCGCCTAGGGCGCCGGCCCTGCAGGGGCGCCAAAATGCCCCCCTTCCCACCCAGCGCCGGCAGCCCCGGCTTTCCTGGGCGCCTCGCGGCTGCCCTTTAGTTTCCCTTTGGTTTCCCCCAGCGTTTCCATTTTAAAGGATCGTGTAGTAGGTTAGGCCCAGGAGAGCCGCCACCGCTGGGAGGGAAGGGGCGAGGGTTCTAATCCTGCCCCTTCCCCGGCTCTCCTGGGCGCCTCGCAGCTGCGAGATGCCCAGAATAGCTGGTGCTGGGAGGGAAGGGGCGAGGGTTCTAACTCTGCCCCTTCCCCAGCTTTCCTGGGCGCCTCGCAGATGCAAGGCGCCCAGGAAAACGGCACTGGGCCATTTCCAGGCCCCACCGGGAGGTTGGCATCCCCGGTGGGGTGGGCGCCCCAGGCTGTCCTGCCTAGGGCACCCAGACACCTGGGGTTGGCCCTGGCCACAACCAATGCTGCGGGGGGGGTGGGCAAGTTGGCAGCTGGGAGAGTGATAGGGGCAGAAAGAGAAAAGTAATGTGGGGGGCCAGAAAGATAAAGAGTGATGTGATAGGGAGGCAGAAAAAGAAAGAATGATGAAGTAGGAAAGCAGAAAAAGAAAAAGAAAGTGATTAGGTGGGGCAGAGAGAGAAAGTGACACGCACGGAGGAGATACAGTAAGAAAAGGGGTGGCCAGAGGGAGAAAGTGGGAGAATGGTTTCTTGTAGGTCCTCAATTCTTGCTCTCTATATTCCAAAGGTGCAGACTTTCACAGATGAGAAAGCCTTCATCTTCAGTACACCATGTGAGCACTCTTAAAGTACAGCTGCAAGCAAAGTTATACCCTTGAAGTCAATGCACTTAGAAGAGTGTAACTTCTATTTACAATTGAACTATTAGTGCATTAATCTAGAAGAGTACATCTCCAAGGCTATGGACCTGAAATATTAATTGACGAGGGCTTTCTTAGCCATGGAAGTACAAATCTTTGGGGAATACAGACTCAAAAAAACCCTCCTGGCTGTGGGGAGCTTATTCGTATATTTATATTTAAAGTTTACTAAATTTAAGATACGAATGGATGTAATTATAGCAAATTCATAACTTTATTACTTTTCCTTTAATATAGAAATACTGGTGAGACTGCAATAAATATACCTATGGCCCAGTATTAATTTCTGTAATACCTGCACAACCATATAAGGTAACTACTTTTGTAAGAAGCAATTTTTAATTAAAATTTGGCATATAATTTGAGAATATAAAATAATTTGGCTCCCCCCCTTATAATTTCAGGTTACAACACCTGGTGTGGATATGTATATATGTCTATGAATGTGTGTCAATGATATATCTGTATTAGTGACCACTGAGGAAGGCCCTTTGGGGCCAAAACGCGTTTGGTCTTCAGTTGTATAGTGTTGACCCATCTTTTGTATGAGTATTTGTATGTTTTTATACATCTGAAACTGAAAAATTTTAATCAGAAGCTATTTTAACAAGTGTACACCTTAATAAATTTCTATGTTTATATTATATTAGTCAGCTTGGCCCCCTTGGTTCGCAGTGTGATTTTGGGTTGAGTTTCCCCTTCCCTTTCCCCCCCATTTTTTCAGCTTTGAGGCGTATGAGAGAACATGCATGTCCCAATTAATTCCCATCTGGATAGTTTGAATGCCCTTTCTATTAACGAGCACCAAATTGGGCAGGTGTAACAGGGAAATGCCTCACATCTGACTGTGAAATATAAGTGTTTCCTGTACTTAAAGAACATGGCTAACAGCAGACAGGGGAGGCTGCAGTACAGCAGTATGAGAACATGCATGTTTTGATAAAGCAATTACTTTTTATGGTTGAAATGGATAAAATGACAAGGAAACTTAAAAATTTGGAAGCAGAAGAATTTTTTGCAGATTGGAAAGATTTCAAAGACTATTTAGAGAAATACTGGGATGTAAAGGACAATTTGCTTTGCTTTGATAACTACTGAAAATTAAGAAAAGTAGAAAAGGGAGATGAATGTATAAGAATAACAGTTGAAAGATACGTTACCTGTAGAAATGACTAATGAGAAAAGGAGGGAGGAAGAAGATATAAGTTTTGGGCTGGAGGTTGGAGCACTGTGAGAAGCCATTAAGGGGGGGTGAAAGGAGGAAAAGAGGTATAATAACTTAGGTTTCAATGTATGTTTGAACTTCTAATATATCTTAATAAATTGTTTTTTTTTTTTAAGAACTTGCATGTTTTATCATCTTATTTGTACAACTGATAACACATGCAAACTGTTGGAATATAGTTTATCTCCCAACTTATCTAATAGATTCAAATTATACAAATGAAATCACTAAACCTTCACTAAATACAAAAAGCAAGGGAAATGCCCATCTCCTCAGTGGCCACGTATGCATTTCTAGGGAGGAACTGCAGCCTCCAGATATTGACCTGCAACCAGTGGAGTGTCTGTAATTTTCATCTCCTGTCTGTAATTCATGTTATATGCTATGTTTTGCTATCACTCACACAGCAAATTACTGTAATGTAGTATAGGAAAAGACTTAGAGGTAATGCCTGTACCAACACAGATTCCTAAATTTCTCTAAAAAGTTCACATTATTCATTCTTCTGTTACTGAATTCAGACCATGCCAAATCAGGGCTAACACTCATACCTTAACTGATAAATCATAGTTACTGCCATCATTCCCCCTCTGAAGTCCACCGCAATAGGATGTGAGTGAATTTATGAAGCCGATTGCTGAAAGGACAGAAGGCTAAAAAGGAAAACAGTTTGCCTGCTTCATGTCTGTACCTCAAACCACTGTTCATCATTATATGTGTCTGCAGCCTTAGCCTAGAACTCAAACCATGGTTTGCTGTTATGGTAGCAAGTCGTGTAAATCCCATTTCTCAACAAATCACATTTTGTCATGAGAACCAAATCAGATGCCATGACAAACTGAATGGTTAAGGATTAGGTAGTCTTCACTATCCAGGATGTACATGAGTGCAGGAGGATTTCCAAGGGTTGTCTGTGTAACAAACCACCATGACTTGTCATTAAGTCTGAATAGCGCAAATAATGACTTGAAGTGGTATCTGAACTGTGCCTGTCTACATTTCCAAAGTTGCATCAACTTTTTGTTTTGTATATTTCTCTTCGGAGTTTCCCAGCATTTTACCCTCTGACTTTCCTCTGACCTAAAGGTAGAGGGGATGCTTATCAAATTTGCAGATGACACGAGGTTGGGTGAGATTGCTAATTCTGAAGAAGACAGAATCAGGATTCAAAATGATCTAGATAGGCTGGAACAGTGGGCTGAGACAAATAAAATGAATTTCAATAGAGAGAAGTGCAAAGTCCTACACTTAGGTACAAAAAATCAAAGGCGCAGATATAGAATGGGAGGGACTTGGCTTGACAGCAGCACATGTGAAAGGGATCTGGGTGTTCTAGTTGATCACAAGCTAAACATGAGCCTGCAGTGCGATGTGGCTGTGAAGAAAGCTAATGCAATCTTAGGATGCATTAACAGAAGCATTGTGTCCAGATCACAGGAGCTGGTGGTTCCGCTCTATTCTGCTATGGTCAGGCCTCACCTGGAGTACTGTGTCCAGTTTGGGGCACCACACTTTAGGAAGGATGTTGACAAGCTTGAGCGTGTCCAGAAGAGGGCAACAGCATGGTGAGAGGATTGGAATCCAAGTCTTACAAGGAAAGGCTGAAAGAGTTGGATATGTTTAGCCTGGGAAAGAGAAGGCTTAGAGGGGACATGATTGCAGTCTTCAAATATTTGAAGGGCTGTCATGTAGAAGATGGAGCAGATCTATTCTCTCTTGCTCCGGATTGAAAGACTAGATCCAATGGGTGGAAATTACAAGGGAGTCGTTACCAGCTAAATATCAGAAGAAACTTCCTAGCTGTAAGAGTGGTTAAGCAGTGGAACAGACTGCCTCGGGAGGTGGTGGATGCTCCTTCGCTGGACGTTTTTAAGTGGAGGCCGGACAACCATCTTTCGAGTATGTTGTAGGGCTATCTTTTGGCTACGCTCCTGCAGACTGCAGGGGGTTGGACTAGATGACCTGCAAGGTCCCTTCCAACTCTAACATTCTATGATTCTGTGATTCTATGATATTACCAAACTAGCATCAGCTAGTAAGGTGAACAGCAGCACATACAAACAGCTGTTCAACGGAACTGTTTTTCCCATAAGAAACTGTATTATTATAATACCTAAATTAGTAATTTGGACAACTGCGACTGGAAACCAATAGTGGCATAAAAATGAAGAGAAATATGAGCACAATTACAAAGAATGAGGTGAATACACTCAAATGAATTTCATATGCAGTGTAGGTTGCTTACTTACTCTAACATTAAGCTCAGTAGCAGCAACACCCAAAATTATACATTACTTATTCATTACTTAAAAAAATTCTACATCAAAATGCCATAGGATTTTCCACAAGCCAAATGTAATACACAGATAGGTATAACATAGCTTTACCTACATTTGCACTCCTCTCAGCCAATCATCTCCCTCAGGGGTACAATGTAATTTAAAGCTCACTTCATGGGTCTTGCTCCTGATCGGTCAATTATTCCAAATCAGGCAGAATTAAATGTGGCATTTTTGGGATGTGGAATGATGTTAGCCAGTGACCAAAGTGAAACTAATAAACCAATTTTGCTCACTGCCCCAGGCTATTCTCAAAAATTGAAGTCTTGGAGAAGAAAGACTGCTTTATCTGTTTGTTGCCCAAACTCTCTTGCAATTTATTATCTTTTAATTCAATTTTTTTTATTCAGGGAATAATTCTGGCAGTGGCCTCTGAAGAGAATAAAGATGACACCATAGTATACAGCCTTCTGTATGGCTGGAAGCTGCAGAGAGCATAAATTTCTCTGAGATGAAAAGAACAGCCACTTTCTTCCACCATTAAATGCCTAGCGCTCACCCTGGCTGTTGCAAATTTATCTAGTAGATGTCAATGCTGCCCAAACCCTGTTTTAAAATCAACCTTAAACATCAACAGCAGCCACTTCAATTTACAAGAGCATGTCGGGGTAGTTTAATCTTGGGTGACATGAAATATTTATTGCTGCTGTTCTATGCTTTGGTATGGAGCACAGGACTCAGAAGAATTATATCACAGAGAACTTAGTCTCCTCCTTTTGCATTCAAGCAAACATCATTCCTAGTTTACCACGACAATCCTCATATTAAGGATAAATTAAAATTGGGGAAGCGAGGGAAGGGAAGTATACCGCTAAA
The DNA here is from genome assembly GCA_029375565.1 of Gekko gecko. NCBI lineage: Eukaryota > Metazoa > Chordata > Lepidosauria > Squamata > Gekkonidae > Gekko > Gekko gecko. The sequence continues at coordinate 296,489,957 of JAPDNY010000001.1, read as the reverse complement.
AGTTAAGCAGTTGAAATTTAGCTATTGCTGCAACTAAATGTAAGCTGGATACACTAGTTTACCTTCTGGTGGTAGAAAATCAAGTTGCAGCAGACTTATGGTGACCCCATAGTGTTTTCAAGGCAAGAGATGCTCAAAGGTGGTAGGCCATTGCCTGCCTCTGCATCATGACCTGGGACCTCTTTGGTGGTCTCCCATCCAAATACTAACTTGGGCTGACCCTGCTTATCTTTTAGAGATCTCCTGAGATTGGGCTAGCATGGGTCATCCCAGTCAGAGCATTTACCTTCTACCCATTCATAAGACCATGGCTAAATAATACCAAGGATTTTTGCTTCTTCAAGGAGAATTTCTGACCTGTGACTCCCCACTCAATAGATATTTGCCCCTATTTGGGGGGATTGCACATCTTCTGTCCCGGAACAATGTGACAGACTTCACTTTTAGAAGCTCAAAAATGTTGTGTAAACAGGTCATGCACTGTGAAGGGTTAATTCCTCACAGAGCCAGAGAGCTTTGAGTGACAGGCTGCTTCAAGGTATTTGACTGGTTAGCATCAGTTCAGCAGAGAAGGACTTGAGAACTGAGTGCTAAAGAGAGGGCAGTCTGAATTCAGCCCTGACTGAGAAGAGTTTAGAAATGACATGGTTTGTGCTTAGCCCTGACTGACAGTAGTTTAATATAGACAGAGCACTGGGAACACAGGCAGGAGGAGTAGGTAGTTAGATAAAGACTCCCATTCAGGCCAGAAAAGGGGACAGATCTAGTGAGAGAAGAATTTCCCTACCCCGTTAAAACAGGGAGATAGCTCTGAAGCGTGGAAAGATTCCTAGTCTGGTGTGTTAAGAAATTGCCTTTTAAATCCTGAGGATGCAGCAAAAGCTCAAGAAGAGAACTGTTGTGTTCAGTGAAGGAATTTGGGTACTGGACAGAGTATCCCTGCCTTCTGGAAACCAAAAGAGCCAAATATGCTCAAGAAAGCACACTGAAGTATTTGGGAAATACTGAATCAAAAGCCTTTCATCATAAAGATTCTAAGTCACTGTGAAAAGCTTAAGACCATCTCAATTGCTTGAAACATGAATTGTAGTGTGTATTGATTTAACCTCAGAAATTTTACCCGATTTCAACTGACTTTCCCCCGCTACACTGAATAAAACATTTTGCTATTTTTGAACTTTAAAAAACCTCTTGAGTGCCATTTCAGTAGTCTAGACCTCGTCCCTTCCCTCAAGTTCCTGGGCTGAGCCAATAGCAAAATATCATACTCTGACAAGGTGGGACAGCCACTGTTCTTCAGAAAGAAAGAAAATAAATAAAAAGGGCTGCTCAGTTAGAAAGGGAGAGAAAAACGGAGGGAAAATCTTGCCTCTGAGGGAGGGAAGTGGGCAAGGTCATCATAAATAAATTAAGAGCAAGACAGATCAGACACACTGGAGCATGAGCAAGATGAGGCATGGACACAGCCAGCGTGTTATGGTCAGATTCTAGCTCCCAGGTCAGTCACAGTGTAGGTAATTGGCAGCAACAACAGGTTCATGGGCAAATCCAGAAATCAGAATCAAAACATGGTCCAAGATCTACTGTGACTGACCACAAAAACCAGATGATCAGTGCATCAGACTCAGAGAGCTGGGAGATTAGGGCTTAATGCATCACTGAAAAGCAGTCTGAGTGACAAGCTCCTGCCTTCTTGCACCCCTCTTCTCTCCAATTGGTCAGCACCAGCTGAGGATAGTTTTATAAAATCTTGTGAGTCTTGTCAGAGAGTTAGTCAGTCATCTTTTGGATTTTGACTTGGTGGTTGCCAGTGAGGAGGAATGTGTGTGTGTCAGTCTGAGGGAAACAGACAAGTCAGTTGAGAAGTGAAAGGACACAACTCCTAGCCTTTACTGTACACCAGTACATTTGAGAAGAAGTTCAGAAAGAACTTATCATCTAAGTGTCAGCACTAGCTGAACTCTCTGTTTGTTCATTATCTCCAAAACTGGGGTTAAGGTTTGCCAGAAGAGGTTGGATAGTTAGTGGAAAACTGCCAGCCTAGCCAAAAGGGATATTGCCCCTAGGAAAAGGAGGCTATTCCTTACCCCGTTATTCAGAGGGTTCAACTCAGAAGGGACCTCTGGTTTGAGAAGTGAAAAGGGAAATGGTCTTAGACTCCCCAAGAGTACAGAAAGGGAAAGTTATAATTCCATAAGGGAAATAGTGATATACAGGAAGAAAGTTCTAACTTCCAGAAAACTTAGATATTGTTATGAAATTTTGTTCCTGTAAGAAATCTCCAAGACAAACAAATCTAACACAGTAAAGAACTAAGGGCGCTATCACACATACAATTAGCCCTCACCATAAGCACGAATGCTAGGCGGATTTAAAGGGTGCGATCAGACACGAACAACACCTGGGAAGTGCCTCACACCCATCGGCAACTCCGCAGAAGCGGAGTAAAAAGACAACGGGGGAAATTCGGTAGTAAATAGGTTGTGATGGGCCACAGATGGACTTTCCCATGTCTGGTTGCTCCAGCGTGCTCTCATGGCATCCGTGTCATTGTCGTCGTCCCCCCCGCCTCAGTATGTGCATCATCACAAACTCCATAAGGAGACCTCAGTGCAGAGATGTGATTAATCAACTCCTTGTGTAAGCGTATTGAACCCCCCCCCCAACGACTCACCCACGATTGCATCTGATCACGCAGCGGCAACTTCCAAGGACTGTGTGATTGCACAACTGCGCGTCAAATTCCTTCGGAAGAAATAGCCTCACTTCCCCCTGCTTTATCTCATGTGTCTGACCGCCCCCTAAGAATTCAAGCTTCAAGTATAAGAACATAAGAGAAGTCAATGTTGGATTAGGCCAACACTCTGTCACACAGTAGCCAAAAATACTAGGTGCCATCAGGAGATCCACCGGTGGGGCCAGGACAGTAGAAGCCCTCCCAGTGTTGTCCCCCCAAGCACCAAGAATACAGTGCATCACTTGCCCCAGGACTGAGAGTTCCTATCTATACCTTGTGGCTAACAGCCACTGATGGACCTCTGCTCCATATGCTTATCTAATTCCCTCTTGAAGCTGTCCATGCTTGTAGCCGCCACCACCTCCTGTGGCACTGAATTCCATGTGTTAATCACTCTTTGGGTGACACTCTGTCCAGTATACTCTGTTACCTGTTCAAGATATTCTGATTTTCTTATAAAGAGCTACAGTTTAAAGAACTCATAATCCCCTGCCCTATTCCTGTTACAACTGTACCTGTTCAATAAAATCACCCTTTTTGTTTAAAGTTTACTTAATGTCAAGTGCCATTTCTGAAGGGATTTTATAAGAGGGCTCCTGCTGAGTTACAATAAAAATCTCTGGACTAAGAAAAAGCCAAATAACTTCTTTAACACTGGGTGGGGCAAAAGAGCCTGCTCAGTCAGAGTGGTGAATGGTGTTTTGGTGGGAAAATTTGCCTCTCAAAACAGAAGGAGCAGGGGTCCATCATATCTCCAGTCACAAGTCAGGTACAGGGTCAGTGGTGGCAAGGTCAGGAATAAAGTGATGGATTGCTTCCACAGGCAGTCCTCCTCTCTGTCATTTATAACAGAGACACTCATCTTGCAGCTGGATTGCATCATGCAGGTGCGCACGCACCCATCCTCACTGTCTGGATCCAGGTGTCACTGAGATGCTAATTGCACACTCCAGCATCTTTCCAACATCTCATGCTGAATCCTCCTTCGTCTGCGCTTCAACGGTTCTGGAGATGGGGGGCAAAGAGGATAGTGGGATGCTCCCTGATACTGAACCAAAGGGCTGTACAGCCAGGGTACTGCCACCAGGCTGTGGATCACTGCCTGGCAGCCCAGAAGTAGCTTCCTCTAGCAGGCTGTCCATAACTAGCTGTAGGCTGGGACCTTCTCCACATGCCCATTCCTCTTTTGAAGTGTTTTCTGTTCCTTCTGAATTAACTGTACCCAGCTGACCCACAACATCTTCCCTCCCTCCAAGGCTATTTGGTTAAAAACCTTTTTAGTGTTATCACTGACACTCATGCTACAAAGTTCCACAGGGCCATTTCTGTTGATAGACACTCTCCATTCTAGCATTATGCCTCACTGTTTGAACAGCTTGTGTGTGGAAAATTAAGCACAGATTTCTGTTTCCTTTTTGTTTATTTTTAACTAAGCCATGTATTTCTGTTCATTAGTGTTTGTATTTGCTTGTGAGAATGGAGGTGCTGCATCCTTTATACACACTGTTCAGAGGATTTGCACTTTTACGATCTACTAGACCTGTTTCCCACACAACTATCAAACTATAATATATCAAACCCCGTCCTGTTTGATTCCCCCCCCAACATGTTAGCCCTATCACTCTCTACAGTAAATAAGTTTGCAGGAAGAAATGCAGAAGTGTTTTTTGCAGTCATTCATTTTTGCTTATACCGAGTCTAACTCACTTCTCTGTCATGGATCAAGGAAAGAGGTGATTTGACATGTAAGAATTAAAAATGGTGGAAAGATTATCAAAATGTGGCTTTGTGATTAACTTAACACATGCACAAACAAACAAAAAACCCAAAGAGACAGACGTTCCTCAGGTAAAGAAATTATTGGTTCAGTCTTTATTCCCAGAGGTTTCTTTCCAATAGGTTTCTGCTGAAATTCAACTAAACTGAGGAGAATACACTTCTCTGTGCTTCACCAAAGAGACTGGGTATGTATGTGTGTGTGTGTGGGGGAGACACCTTCAAACAGAATCCTCCGTGTGCCAAAAAACTTGAAAAGTATTTTTTTCTTCACATGCAAAGGGCTAATTTTCAATGGGTTCCATATTTGTTTCAGTCTATGGCATGTATAAGTACAGATGTACTTTTCTGAAATATGGGGCGGGGGAACCCTTCACAACTAGAACTATGTGTGTGTTGAAAAACTTAGAAAATGCTTTCAGCACACAAAGATCTTGTTTTGAAGGTGTTATTATCTATCTTTTTTCTATAACAATACCAGAGATGTGAAGGCAGTGTGTGTGTGTGTAAACATTCAGAAGGGGGGGGGAACACTCCCAGGACCTTTTTTCAGTTTTCCAGTGGAAAAATTGGGGAAGACTGAAATGAAAAATGCTCCTGTGTAATCGTTTCTCCTTTGGAATTAGTGAAAGACTTTTAAGACAAGGTTTTACTCAGTCAAAATATATAGTATAAAATCTAGTTGTAGAAAATGATAATTCATGTATATACTGTATTTCTTTTATTTAATTGCTTTAAAACATTTCTATGTCTTTCCACCCAAATAGGGTCTCCAAGGTGGTAGACATGAAAACATTAAAACATTTAAACGTTAAAAACATTTAGACTTTCCACAAGGAGAGCCATATAAATATGAAGGGTATTAAAAGGGGGATTTGATAGACAGACAGACAGACAGACAGACAGACAGAAGTTATGAAGGTAGAATGCCAGCAGGGGATTGGGGGCTATTCATTGTTTTGCACAGAGTGTTACATGTACGACTATCTGCCCACTGGACAGAAATCTTGGGAGTGTGTCCAGTGCAAGAAGCTCCTGGTTCTCCTGGTTTGCGCCCTTGAGGCCAAGGTGGCTAACCTGGAGAAGCAGAGACAATCAATTAGGCACATGGAGAACACTCTCGGGGACTTGTTAGATATGTCCCACTCTGAAAATGGCAGCCCCACCGCTATCAGGGAGCATGAGGATTGAGAGGAAACAGGGCACCGTGCTGAGGATAAGGGGAATGTGCCCTTAAGGGACCTCTTCTTCAGTTGGTGAATGGGTATCCTTTCGAACCAAGGAACCATCCCTGGGCAGGGAGGGAGGGGGGCTCTTGGTAGGTGATTCGATCCTTAGACAGATAGATATCTGGGTGGCAAACCCATGTACTGACCATATGGTGGACTTCCCTGCCTGCTGCGAAGGTAGTGGACTTTACGTGTGTTCTAGATAGGCTGATAGACAGTGCTGGGGAGGAGCCAGTGGTCGTGGTACATGTTGGCATCAACGATCTGAGGAAATGCAGTTGAGAGGTCCTGGAAGAAAAATTTAGGTTGCTAGGCAGGAAACTCAAGGGTAGGACTCCCAAGGTAGCCTTCCAAGGTAGCCTTCTCAGAGGTGCTACCTGTCCCACATGCAGGGCTGGAGAGACAAGCACAAACCAGAGTTTCAATGCATGGATAAGACAATGGTGTAGGGAGGAAGGGTTCAAGTTTGTTAAGCACTAGGATGCTTTTTGGAACAAGAGGGAGCTGTACAAAAGAGATAGCCTCTACTTGACCCGAGAAGGAACCAGGCTGCTGGCACTTAAAATCAAAAAGGTGGCAAAGCAGTTTTTAAACTGAATATTGGGGGAAAGCCGACAGGAGATGAAAAGTCTCTGGTTTGGGATGGCTCATCTCAAAGAGATGAAGTGGTAGCTGTTACTTTTCTACAGGGATATAGATTAGAATTGTCCACTGAGACTGTGACAAATAATATGGAGGAGGAGGAGGAGGAAGATGAGATTGGATTTATACCCCGCCCTTCACTTGGAGTCTCAGAGCGGCTTACAAACTCCTTTCCCTTCCCCTCCTCACAACAGACACCCTGTGAGGTAGGTGGGGCTGAGAGAACTCTAATACAAACTGCTCTTTCAAGAGCAGCTGTGCCAGAGCTTGTGACTGACCCAAGGTCACATCAGCAGGTGCAAGTGGAGGAATGGGGAATCAAACCCAGTTCTCCCAGATTAGAGTCCGCACACTTAACCACTACACCAAACTGGCAAGGTCTTGAGGCAGCAGGAGGAAGGCTGTGTGCCTAACATGCCTTGGAAATTATAGATGTTCATATGCAAATACTAGAAATGCCTGAGGTAAAATCAGGGAGTTGGAATGCTTGGTGTTGGGGGAAGACATAGACATTGTGGGTATTTCAGAAACTTGGAGGGATGAGGAAAATCAGCGGGATATGGTAATTCCTGGTTATAAATTATATTGGAAGGATGGGGGGAAGGGTTGGAGGTGGGGTGGCTCTGTATGTCAGAGAGGGTATACAGTCCAGTAGGGCTGAGAAGGTAAGATAATTAGATTCGCTTCTGGAAATGTTATGGGTTGAAATAGTGAGCCCAAAAGGAAGCTTAACACTGGGGGTTTGTTATCGCCCACCAGATCAAAAGATGGAGGAAGATTATAAAATGATGAATGAATTAAAGATAGCAGCTACATTAGATAACTGTCATAATAGCTGATTTTAACTACCCACACATTGATTGGGTCAATATGTGTTCAAGAAGGAAAGAAGAGATTGAGTTTCTAGACACTCTCAATGACTATGCTATGGAAAAGATGGTCACAAAACCTACCAGGGGAGAGGTGAACCTGGATTTGGCCCTAAGTAACACCCAAGACCTGGTGAGAAATCTAAAAGTGACTGCAACACTTGGGAACAGTGACCATAATGTTATTGAGTTAAACATTTGTATAAATAGGGAGTTTTCCAAAAGGACCGACACAATCATTTTAAACTTTAACTGGGGTAACTTCTCCAGAATGAGGGAACATGTGAAGAGGAGACTGAAACGAAAAGTAAAAAGGGTCAAAACCACTGGGGAAGCTTGGAGACTATTTAAAACTACAATCCTAGAAGCTCAGATAAAATATATACCATAGGTTAGACAAGGCATAAACAGGTATAGAAAAAGGCCTGTATGGTTAACAAACAAAGTAATGGAAGCTGTAAAAGGTAAGAAGGATTCCTTTAAGCGATGGAAAGCTAGTCTCAGTGAGGTTGATAAAAGAGAATTGCCAGGGAGGCAGTGGGTGACCCAGGGGTAAAAGGATTACTGAAGGGCAATAGGGAAATGACTGAGAAACTGAATGCATTTTTTGCCTCTGTCTTCACTGTGGAGGATGAGAAGTGCTTGCCCACTCCTAAACTGCTGATTTCAGGAGGGGCGTCGAAAGACCTGAGTCAGATTGAGGTACCAATCCATTTTTGTACCATCCTTGAACGCTCACCAAAAATACTCTGAAAGACTGTGATACTCATCCAAGTTGCTAGACATTGGAAGGGTTCTGTGATGCCTGAAAGGACCTGCCCATTGGTGAACATCCTTGTGCAGTAAAACTGTGATGCAGCTACGCAGAGCCAATAAAATCAGGGGGGGAAACACAAGCATCCATACGCTTCACTCTAGAACCTACACTTAGTGGACTGACATCTCTTTTGATCATCAGTCCGGGGCTCAAATATACAAACAACGGCATAGTCATCACACATAACAGTGACATGGTAACTCCTGCCAGAGGTACCAGGGTCTAAACACAATTTTTATGGGGGTCTTGTACAAACTTCATTCCTTCCTCCTGATCCCAAAAACAACTGATGAGAGCTACTGAGAAAAATAAGAGGACCAGAATATATAATTTGAGGGTATGTTATTGGAACTCTGGTACCAAAACTTGTTAATATTACACAAGTGAAAATATGGTACGATTCAAGAAAATACAAGAATCTGAAAAGTGGCCAGGTTCAAATCCTTGCTCATATTCAAATTAGACACACATGGGGCTTCGCACAGAAAGGTGAATATTCAAGAAGAAACACAGATACAAGTTTGCATTTCAAGTAGCACCTAATTGTTGAGATGTGAGGTTTTATTTCCGCCCCATCTCTAATTGAAGGAAAATCCTATTTGCAGATTCACTTCCTGCAACCGCTATCCTTGCTTCAGGTCACACATGCCAGGCTTCAGATGCTTTGTTGTCTATTTTAATAGGGCCACAGCGTTATCTACTGCATACTATTATTGTGGCAGCGATGGCGAGCATGGTGTTCATTCCAAACCACCTATGTAATGATGCAGATTAATTTAATGAGTCTCTTGTAGAGATATGAAGAACGGACAAGTTGATATTTGGTACTATTAAGACTCATTAGCCAGTAACTCTTTTCCAGTTACTTGGCATTATGATGCACAGAGTACTTAACACAAGAAAGGCGAGAAAGCCTCCCTTTGAAAGGAGTGCTAGATTTATACTATCGCTACCTTTTCATATAATTATTCTTCCTGGAAAATTCAGTTTGGTTTTCAGGATTCCACTGTATTGGTTAAAAAGAGATGAGGGCCAGAAAATGCACGGGACAAAAGCAATCCCAAAGAGTAAAAACCAGGAAGAAGAGTTTCCTACCTAACTTTTAAGATTTAGGATTTTTTCTTCTTCTTTCTTTTCTAAGGCTCCATGACCTCTAATTATTCAGGTTTCCAAGACCATCCATTAAGCTCCGTTTTATATAATCAGGACTGAATAAAAGATACAAGCTATGCTTGCCAAGAGACACAAAGAACCAGCAATCTACTGCAAGTTTTCAGGCGATGCAACCGAGCTGTGACTTTTGGATCGACAGCTTAAATTATGGCAGCCTTAAAATGCAAGAAGAAAGGGATGGGGCGGGGGAAGGAGAGGAGGCGACTCAGCAGGAGGGACTGACAGCCTTATACCCAATCATTCTAAAGTAGAAAGTATAATGGAGTGAGCTCTTTGAAGTTTTTGCTATCCTAGTGCTTCCTTTGTCAGAATAGCCCTTTTCCATAAGCATTTGAAAAATTCTGTTTTTACAGTACTAACCAATCCTGGGGGGGAGAGTGTTATATATACAAGACAGCAATCGATAATCATACTTTTTGTACATTTCTGTACACATTCAATATCCTATGCATCATCATGTATCTTTATATATGTCTCTGTGTGGAACATATATTCTTGTGTTGCTATTAAAAATTAATCCTGCAAGTGATTAGAATCAATGCGCCGGCAGCGTTTTCAACTCCACCCCCTGGCAAGATTAAAGTCAAATCAGCCCTGAAACTCAAGAGGATAGACTTATTTCAAATACCACCTAAATTATCAACCCTGTGAATGATGATAAATCCTCTGAATTGCGGATAAACTAACAGCTTTGAACTCTGACTGATCTCTCAGTATACTTTCAGGTCAGATCCTTGTTGTCATTTCACACGGTTTAAAGAAGCTACTTGAAGCATGAAACGCTATTCTAGGAAAAACGATCTCTGTAATATGTTTTTTCTATTAGTCAATAACCTCTTTAGGTTTACACTGCAATACATAACTTATCTAACTATACATTTTACTGCTTCTGAGTCCACCTTAGGTCCTATCAAGCAGGTGGGCAATGGGAGTTCACGGCTGAAACCATTTCAGGCCTGTGGGGACCCAATTTGGATCAGGACCATGGGAACAGGGTGCTTAAGCCTCCTCCAGACCATTTTCCCAACCTTAAATGCTCCTGTGGAACTAGATCCAGATGAGCAGCTGTGTTGGTATGAAGCAGTGGAACAAATTTTGTGTGCACACAAAAGCTCATACCTTGAATAAAGCCTTTGTTGAGCTTAAAGGTAACACTGGTTCTGTGGAACTGATATTTGTCCTGTTGGGTAACCTTAAATGTAGCCCTCTGCGTGCATTTGTAGACCACTAGTAGATTTAAATGCTCCTGAAGTTGTCAGGAAAACAGCACGGGAAGGAAGGCTCACATTCCCTTTCCCCTGTGCATCAAGGTCCCAATACAAATCAAGCCCCTCACACAACTGGGAATCTAATTTTCAACCAGGAATTTGTAGCTTGTACCTGGTGACGGGACTGGGGATGGATGTCATGTAATTAGGGCTTGATTCAGCTCAACCGGTACAACAGGGTTTGTAGCATCAAACACAGAGCCGCTTGGAAGGCTTAATAACAGTCCATGGCAAATCAAGCCACGGTGAACACTAGTCTAATAGTAGTCATCTAGTGTGGTCGGCGTTCTGTTGCTGTATTTTTCTGGCATGACTACTGACACGGCTTTAGATTGCTGCAGCTGTTTTATATGGTTGTTGATGCCCTTATAGTTGTTGCTGCTGTTGGTTTTAAACAACTGCTTTATGAACTGTATTTATTTGATGCGTTGTAAAGCACCTTGGGTGCCAATGCAAAGGTGTAGTATATAAATATTTAAGTAGTCTGCAGGAAGCATCTAGCACTCTGTGTAATCTGCCCTGAGTCCAAATGAGAAAGGCAGACTATAAATAACATACATACATAAATAAATAACTGCCTGCGGAAAAGACTGGGCAAGGAACTTGTGGGGAGGGGGCATTCTATTCCCTTTCCTTCCCCCCCTTTTCCCCACCTCTCCCTCCCTCCCTCAGTGCCTCCTGTCATAGGGCAATTCTGCACTGCCTTTTCCCTCTGTTGTTTTAGCAAACCCATGCTGGAACAGAAATTCCCCTCTACATTGCATCTGGTTTTCACTTTCTTTGATCATCGGGTTTTATGGTACCCTCTGCATAGATTTATGGCCGTTTTATGGCCGTTCAGGGGTGACTTTGCAGTCAGTACAGCATTGGCCTGGAGTATCTGAATGTGGTTTTGAGCTGCACCTTTTCTTCAGTGTTGAGAAAATGTGGAGCAAATGCCAGGTGCAGAACCAGCCATACACACACACACATTTTCTCTCTCTCTCTGCATCTACCACCCCATCATTCTGTCTGTCCTCCCCCACTCCACTTGCAATACCACTCTGCATCCGGAGTGCCTTCTTCCTTGTTTGTCCCTCGCCTTGGCCAGGCTGGTTCCAGCCCTCTGGTAGCAGCAAGAGCTATTGCCAGGCCTGGGGTGGGCGGCAGCAATGCCAGGTGCAGTGGTGCTGGAAGGGCAGACACCTGCCTGCTCAGGTAAGGTCGCACTGACAGTTGCAGCTTCTCATCCCACCCACCCCCACAGCAATGGGGACCTCAGTCCCTTACTAGCACTCTGTCCTCCCATCCACCCCCTGACTCTGTACTCACCTATGCACATCTTCTTGCAGTTATCCCCTGAAGCACTTTTCTCCTACTAGCTTCACTGGGTCTGAGCAATTTAAAAAGTGATTTCCAGGAACAGGCTGTAAGAGGTTAGGCTCTGAGGCGGGATTCAACACCTACCAGGTATGCATCCCCCTCGCTCTTTTAAATCAAGCTGCAAGTCCTTCCTTACACACAATCGGGGCAGGCCCATATTCTGAGAGATGGGTTCGCTGCCATGACATACAATTCCTTGCTCTCTTTGTCTATGCCTCAAATTTGCTATGTTCAAGTACATCTGTGACAGCTAATTGCATATCCATGCAAATCTGGTGGGTTTTTTTTTAAATGTAAAAACTTTCTTTTTTCAGTACTTCCTTGTATAGCTACCATTTGGGATAAAGTGATTGCAATTATGGTTTTGTTAAATCGCTATGGTTTTGAAGTTGAACACAAAACACTCCTGCGTTTTAACAAGTGAACCTTATTTAACTGTGAGTGGTTTTAAAATATTTCAATTAGACAAAATCTTTTTCTAAAAGCTGTGGTATACAGAAATCTTCAATTTTTGTAGCATTTTAAATTTAGGATTTTCTAAAAGTGTTATTACATGTGATTAATTTTAAAAGATTTTGTTCTGTAGCAACTTTCTGTCCTTTTTCCAGTACCTAAAGATGGTTAAAGCAGAACAAAAACAGTAGAGCTTGTATTTCGTGATGCAGATTTTATTCAGTTCTGTTGTTTAGCACTAAGTATATTCTGAATCCTTTTAACACCAGTTTCTTTTGAATATTTTTACATTTACACACCCCTTTTCCAAGGTAATCAGGGGAGCTGTCCCTTCTTTTCCCTTACAACAACCTTGTAGGGTTGATTAACCTGAGAACCTTTATACAGTTTATATTTTAATTGGATTTGAAATGTTAACAGTTTTAAACTCTTTGTTGTTGTTCAGTCACACAGTCAAGTCCGACTCTTCGCGACCCCATGGACCAGATCATGCCAGGCCCTCCTGTCTTCTGCTGTCCTCTGAAGTTTGCTCAATTTCATGTTCGTTGCATCAATGACACTGTCTAACCATCTCATACTTTGCCGTCCCCTTCTTTGACCTTCAATCTTTCTTTGATCTTCAATCTTTCCCAGCATCAGGGTCTTCTCCAGTGAGTGCACCCTTCTCATTTGGTGGCCAAATTACACTGGTATTTTACACGTTTGTTGTATTCTGTGGATGTGCTTGAGACCATTGGTCATGTGAGCCAAATAAATTGATTGATTTGGTTAGCCTGAGAGAACAACTCTGGGCCAAGTCCACAAAGAAATTCAGTAATGCAGGTTCCCAGAGTAGTACTGAACTCTCTCTCATGCTTAACAGAGAAATACAATTTGACAAATTTGTGGTTTCTTAAACTCCCTGGCAACCAGACTGAAATTTAACTGCATATTATATTCCAGCAATACAGTTTGGGTATTGTGAGCATCGATGTGTGCATACATGTACACATCAAAAATATTTTCACATACATTGTCATTTAATACAAGAAATAACCAGACATCATGCCACAACATTGTTATAATGGGAACTTAGGAAATATCCTTCAGGTTCCCCAAAGAATTGCTCCCAGCCGCTTGGGAAAGAACTCTATAGGTTTTATTTATGCACATACACACAATTTGGGCCTAGAGGACTCCATCACCACCTCATTTGCCCTTAAGATGTCAAGATGGAAGATTCAGGGTTCCATATAAGTGTGGGGGAAAATGGCCAAGAGCAGCACAAGCTCTCTTCCTTGCCCCTCCATCATGATCCACAATGTATACATTTCTCAGTCTGAGCATAAAACAGATTGTAGAAAAAACAGCTTTCCATATTTGAAAATGGAAAGGATATTAAGCATAAACATGGAGATTTACTGGGAGAAAATAAGCAGTCTGTTTTTCAGGAACACTGCTTTAGTGTAAGGAATTGCTAAACTGTATTAAACAGAAGGATGATTTTCTGAATCTGATGTAGAACCCAAATTAGCTAGGGCCCATGGGAATCTAAAAACATCAATGCATCACTTGTTTTTCTTTATAGAAACTTTTAAGAGAACTATTTAAGAAATTAGTATTAAATGACAACCAAAAATTGAGTTATAGAGGTGATACATCAGATTATCCTGTGATAGATCTAGCTCCAGTTCCAGAGAATAATGTTACACTGCAGACAGAAATAAAATTCCTGGCAGTGTTTAGGGATTGGAATGACCAGGTTGTTTCCTAGACCTTGAAAAAAAAGAGAGAGATAGGATATACCTTGAAAAAAAGAGAGAGATAGAATAGATAGACAGGATAGACAGATAGGATAGGCAGGCAGTTTTTATAAATAAGGGAAATGTCTGATGTAATTAGACACTTGCAAAGCAAATTGTTTTCTTCTGTAACATGAAAAAGAAAGGATAGCTTTGCTATTCTGGAGACACCCAAACATTCTAGAGTACTACTGTAAATCCCCTTCTCCCAGCAATTTTGACTTGTTTAAGTGTGTGAAGATGAAAACACCGTTTGCTTGCATTTCATCAAAAATGTGGTCTTGCTTGCTGGATGCTATTATGACGTGGGCTTTATGTTGGCCACTGCAAGTAAAACATTTTCCAAATGTCTCATTTTCAGACTTTTATACAATCAGGGTGTCTGGGTTTTCCATCTACTACAGTTGCCTCAGCTGTGACTTAGTTACACAGTGCAACCTCCAACATCTTCACACACATTAGTTAAAGAGGTAGCTCCTGTATTTGCAGGAGCTAGAAGTGAAATTTTGCTGGATCTCAGACATAACAAAATCAGAATGAGAGATGAAAGATTCAACACATGGAACCTCAGTTTCCTACAGCTTGAACCATTTTGGTAGAGCTGCTGGCATCAGATAAAGATGCTACAGGCATCCCACTGGACACCACAACTGACACAATAACTCCACATTTTTGCAATACATGTTTGCAATACAATACTGTTTAGCAAGGACTGATTACCATTTACAAATTATTTAGCATGCAACCTGGAGCCCCTGGGAACAGCAGTTTGGGTTGCATAGCAGAACAGAGGAAGATAATTCAGCAAACCACCAGCAAGCCTGCATCACACACTGACTCCGGTTAGCAGTATCATTCCATCACACAGTATCTATGTGGTGTGTCTGAGAAAGGATTAAGGAGTCTCACTCTCACACACCTGTACATTTTCCAAGTATTTCCTCTTTCTCGAATACTGCCTGTGAAGTTGTTTCCTACTCCTCTGCTTCTCCAATTTTCAGTATTAGCTGAGATCTCTAACCACATTCCATCTAGGGTTGCCAGGTCCTACCTGGCAACTGGCTGGGGAGATCCTTGGCCCCCTCCAGAATTTTCTTCTACACATACTTGGTGCGATGATGTCAACCAGAAGTAACGTCATCACGTTGCCAGCATCAGGGTGATGCTCTAGTTTTGGGGCAAAACTCTATGGTTTGAAGTCTATTTTACCATAGAGTTTTGCCCAAAAACTAGAGTGTTGCTGCTCAACATCAGCTGGCCAGTGATGGGGAAGCACCCCACAAGAGCAGGGTCCCCCCCCAGCGGTGGTCTGGCAATCCTAATTCCATCAACATGCTTGTCCAAAATGTAGAATTTCATTTGAGGCTAAAATCAAGTCCACATGGTCCTAGTAATCATTATCCACTCCCACATTGGTCAGATATGGATGAAATAACGACAAACATCAGGAGAAAAGGTGATTATTCTGGCCAATCCCCACACTCTAGTAGTGTGTTCATACATTTTATACTTTAGCTTTTATACATTTCTGCTTTTATACATTTAACCAAAATGTCAATTTAAAAAAATTAGGGTGACAAAATATAAGTGGAAAATTGCTTACAAGAACCTCAGCATCAGCTAGAACTCAAGCTGGCTGAGGAAGAAGAGGCTACACGGCTATGTGGGGGCAGGATTACAACCAAGAGGCTGTAGCTTCCAGGAAGGCTCTGATAACTCTGAATTCACAGAATTTAGGCACTAAGGGAATAAAAAATCAGTTGCATGTGAGATAATTGCTTTTCTTAGGAAGTCACTCTCCTTTGTGTAGCTTAGAAGACAGTGTGAGAACAAGCTGCTCAGAAGGGGCAGTTGAAGGTGGTAGGAGTACCTTCTTTCCTGTTCTGGCATCTTGTTTTCACTGTTTGGGAGTATTATTGTTAAAGCCAGTGTTGTGTAGTGGTAGGAATGTTCAACTAGGAGACCTAAGTTCGAATCCCCACTCTGGTATAGAAGCTCACAGGGAGGAGGGAAGAATTATGGTATGTGTGTGAGTGAGAGTTTGTGCGTGTGTGTAAAGAGAGAAGAATGATGTTGCAAGTTGCTCTGGGTACCCAACTGGGGAAAAGAGTAGGGTGGCCATTCTCCACATGGGGCCTGGAAATCCACCGTAATGTTAATCATCTCCAGACGAGAGCGCACAGTTCCCCTTGAGAAACTGGCTGTTTTGGAGGGTGGACTGTATGGCATTATACCCTGCTTTGGTCCCTCTCCCCCCAGAACTCACCCTAACCAAGCTCCACCCCCAAAATTTCCAGGGAATTTCCAATATGGAGTTTGCAACCTGAATTAGTAACAGTCTCAAACACAGAAGCTCTTTGAAAGTAGCTACGGTAGCCTACATACAACACAAATGCAGCACTCCACCCTTAACACACAGTGTACCTTGCGGATTTGAAACTCTGCCACACAAGTAACCTCATTTTACCTCTGGAAACTCAGCTCATCCATTCCACTGCTGAAAAGCAATGTTCACACTAAGTGGTTTAATGCAGTTTCTTGTACTGCTATTGTTTTCTGGAATTACAAAATTTATGAAATATGAAAGCTTCAAAGCACAGGTGGAATCTTGTACACAAAAATATCAAACCCTTTTCTTGCTTGCAGTCGGAAGAAAAACACAGCTGCTGTTGGGAGTTGCTAGCACCAGGACAAAAAGTCCTGGAGAATTTCATCTGTCTGGATTATGAGCCACCTGGGCAAGGTTGTGTGATTATCTTTTCTAAGATGCCTAGTAAACTTTGGGCACGACACAATCAGTTCTGACTATAAAGAATGGGCCTCACCAATCTTGATTTCTGTTGCTGCCCAAGTATAAAGAAAGACTTTGCCTTATTGATTTAGACTTCCTTATAGTAGAAAATCTGTAATAGGTTCCTCCCTTCTAGCCTCTCAAGGATATATTTTACTGCCAACTTAGCTCTGGTTTATGTCAGATTTAACCTGTTTCAGATTGTATGCACATCAATCATTTTAAAAACAATCACTGATACCTCAAATTAGCATCTATTCTGTTACACACCTACACACCTTATCACGGTTGGGGATGGCCCCATTATGCCACAAATACATATTGAGATGCTGTGTCATCTTAGCCTCTAATGCATCTTCCTCCTCCCCCGTATGAAAACTTAAAGAAAGTTAAAACTTTAAAAAAATTTCAAGATTTCTGGTGAAGCAGGACTCCTTGTACAGACCCTGGGCAAACTGTTCCAGCCTCCCCCCCCGGGTAGGCTGAGTGGAGACTGAGCAGCCTTTCAAACATCAACACTGAATCAGTGAGATGGATCCTCCCCTTAGCCTACCACTTCATTGATGCTTTCTTCCAGCCTAAGGAACGTTGGAGGAGGAGGAAGGTTCCTTAGGCTGGAGGAAGGTTCCTTAGACTGGAGGATGGCTCCTTGGAGGATGGTAGAATTCAGGATGGACACAAACCGAATTATGAACCTAAATTCATCAAGAACCAGACACAGTTCGTGGTTTGTGAGCCTCGGTTCATGTCCATCCTTATACAAACCTTACAGGACCATCAGTGTAGTTTTGGAGGTTCATGGGGTTCGTGGTATATGGTGGGAAGCTGGGGGGGAGGGATCACTGAAATGGCTTGCATTTATTTCAGCCGAACAGGTTGAAATAGATGCAAGCCATTTCAGCCATCCCTCTTGCTCCTCCCCTCCTTCCAAGCATTCTCCTGACAAAAATATGTAATCTTTCTTTAAAATCTGCCTCCATTCCTGAGGACTGGAAGGTAGCTAATGTCACTCCAATCTTTAAAAAGGGCTCCAGGGGAGATCCAGGAAATTACAGGCCAGTCAGTCTGACATCGATACCGGGTAAATTGGTGGAAACTGTTATTAAGGAAAGAATTAGTAGGCACATTGATGAACAAAAACTATTGAGGCAGACTCAGCATGGGTTCTGTAAAGGAAGATCTTGTCTCACTAACCTGTTAGTGTTTTTTGAGGGAGTGAACAAACATGTGGACAAGGGGGACCCAATAGATATTATTTACCTTGACTTCCGGAAAGCTTTTGATACAGTTCCTCATCAAAGGCTCCTAAGTAAGCTCAATAGTCATGGGATAAAAGGACAAGTCCTCTTGTGGATCAAAAACTGGCTTATAAATAGGAAACAGAGAGTGAGTATAAATGGGAAACTTTCTCAGTGGAGGGTGGTAAGCAGTGGGGTACCACAGGGATCAGTACTCGGTCCGATGCTTTTTAACTTGTTTATTAACGATTTGGAATTGGGAGTAAGCAGTGATGTGGCTAAATTTGCAGATGACACGAAGTTGTTCAGGGTGGTGAAAACCAGGGAGGATTGTGAGGCACTCCAAAGGGATCTGTTGAGGATGGGTGAGTGGGCGTCAACGTGGCAAATGGGGTTCAATGTGGCCAAGTGCAAAGTGATGCACATTGGAGCCAAAAATCCTAAATATAAATACACATTGATGGGGTCTGATCTGGCAGAGACTGACCAAGAGAGAGATCTTGGAGTCGTAGTGGATAAGTCGCTGAAAATGTCTACACAATGTGTAGCCGCAATAAAGAAGGCCAACGCTATGCTGGGGATTATTAGGAAGGGAATTGATAACAAATCAGCCAGTATCATCATGCCCCTGTATAAATCATTGGTGCGACCTCATTTGGAATACTGTGTACAGTTCTGGTCACCACATCTCAAAAAGGATATTATAGCATTGGAAAAAGTGCAGAGAAGGGCAACTAGAATGATAAAAGGGTTGGAACACCTTCCCTATGAAGAAAGGTTAAAATGCTTGGGGCTCTTTAGCTTGGAGAAACGACGGCTGAGGGGTGACATGATCGAGGTTTATAAGATTATGAATGGGATTGAGCAGGTTGAGAAAGAAGTACTTTTCTCCCTTTCTCACAATACAAGAACTCGTGGGCACTCTATGAAATTGCTGAGCAGTCGGGTTAAAACAGATAAAAGGAAATACTTCTTCACCCAAAGAGTGATTAACATATGGAATTCACTGCCACAGGAGGTTGTGGCAGCTGCAAGCATGGACAGTTTCAAGAGGAAATTAGATAAACATATGGAGCAGAAGTCCACCAGTGGCTATTAGCCACAGGGTATGGATGGGAACTCTCAGTCTGGGGCAGGTGATGCACTCTATTCTTGGTGCTGGAGGGGGCAGCAGTGGGAGGGCTTCTGGTGCCCTGGCCCCACTGCTGGACCTCCGGATGGCACCTGGTATATTTTGGCCGCTGTGTGACAGAGTGTTGGACTAGATGGGCCATTGGCCTGATTCAACATTGGCTTCTCTTATGTTCTTATGTTCTTATGTTGTTCTTATGTTCTGTTTAAATAGGTTTTGCAAGTGGGCACCACGTGGGAGTGGAGGCAATGATGAATTTGAGCAAATTTGAGCTTGGCCTCCAATCCCATGTAATGCCCACTGTCAAACCCATTTAAAGGGAAAGTTCGTGGGACCTCATAAACCACGAACAGGATGAACCTCCATTCTTCTGGTTCGTGCCCATCCCTAGGTTGGATTTACCCAACCACAGACAATCCCTCCCCCAGTTCATTTGTTTCCTGAAACATGAATTATCCTTCCCCCCCGCACCCGCTAACACATACACTTTGTTCATATTTTGGTACAGCTAAACACATGTCATGGATATGGAGAACAGACATTGGTCTGAATCAGAGAGTCACATGCTATAAATAGCATTGCCAACCTCCAGATGGCACCTGGAGATCTCCCACTATTACATGGCTCTCCAGATGACCAAGATCAGTTTCCCTGGAGAAAATGGCTGCTTTGGAGGGTGGACTGTATGGCATTATACCCTGCAGAGGTCCCTCCCCTCCCCAAACCCCACTCTCCCCAGATTCCACCCTCTAATCTCCAGGTATTTCCCAACCCAAACCTGGCAACCCTAGTGCTAAATGAACTTATAGCGCCAGAACTGGTCACATAGGCTTCTATCAGTTCTTAAATTTAGATTAGTTTTGGCCAAAGCTAAAAATTATACAGTGGCAAAAGACTTACAAGACAGAAGTGAAAGACTAAAAATAAAGGCTTAAATAGAAAGGTATTAAGAAAGTTTAAACATAATTTTTCCATAGCACATACATTTTCTTTGCTTTCATTCAAAATATGTTATACTCCACTTCAATGCATTGGTTCGAATGTGCTCTCTACCCCAATAAAGCAGTTTTTTTGGAAATGTATTTCCCCACCCAGCAGATTCAATAAAGCCTGATGTTTTAATTGATCTTAAATTAAGAAACATCTCTAAGGCACTTAGGCACATCAGTACCCCAACAAGACTACAACGTTAATCCTGAAGTCTGCATATATGCTACTCAGACTTCTCTATGCTTGTTCATTAATGAGAATGGAAAAGCCACTGACAATTAACCCTGTGTATGTATAACTACAGTTTCTTCTCTTAAATTAGGAGTTGTTAAGCATTCCATCATGTCCATCAGGTATAGATCTTAATATAGCAGACCATCTCTTTTTAGTACCCTTATTATCATTTTTATAAAACATAGGAAGCACAATATCTACCTTACCTCCTTTGAAAGGGAACTGTACCCTTAATTTTCCTACATAACATACACAAGAGTGGCTAGGTGTATGATCTAGAGGACCAGTTCAGACACCTGCACATTATTTTTTAAAACAGTTCTTAGCTAGAAGTGCTTGTTTAAAAACACATATATGTCCTTCTCAGGTAACTTAGACTGGTGCCTTATCTTAGGCCAGATAGGCAACATCCACAGAAATTCACAGTTGGAGACTTCCAGTTTAAGCGTTTCGCTACTCAGCTGCACCCCATCTCGCTCTGATGGGGCTGTGGCAAGACTCAGCTGACGGGAAGGGTCCGAGATTGTCCTGGACCGTCCCAGGGTCTCTGTAGGAGACCCTTAGCCTGGGAAGCTGAGGAGAGCCTCTTCCAAGGCAATGGCCAAGGAATCGAGGCTCACCTTCTTCCCCGAAATGTCCCGTCATCGCAGAGCCGGCATGGCACCTAGAGACAACTGCCGGACAAGCAGACACGGTCAAAAGTTTTGAAATGCTTCTAAAAGATCTCCAAGGCTTCAAAGTGTGAGTTAAGCAATGCTCAGGTGATTTAAAGCATCTATAAGAACCTTGGTAGTAATTAGAAGCACCTAAGTGCAAAGCGAGGGTGGAAGGGAAACTCAAGACGTTCCCCCCCCCTAAAAACAAGGCGGTTTTCAGGCAGAAATAAGGGACTTTGAGTAAAAGTAAGCCCATGAGAATTTAAGCGAAGTCAAAAGCAACTTGGATGAGAACATAAAGCAGACAAAAGCTAACTTTTATCTTGTTTTTGAAAACTTACTTCTTGTTGATATTATGGCTGGGAGAGGGTGGAAGGCGCCGCTGGAGAAAAAAACATCGACCGGAAATAACCAACCATCGACTCCCTCCTGGAACCAGGAAGTAACTGTAGATATGTCCACA
The DNA here is from genome assembly GCA_029375565.1 of Gekko gecko. Taxonomy (NCBI): domain Eukaryota; kingdom Metazoa; phylum Chordata; class Lepidosauria; order Squamata; family Gekkonidae; genus Gekko; species Gekko gecko. The sequence continues at coordinate 296,468,346 of JAPDNY010000001.1, read as the reverse complement.
CTGTTAGCGAATGCATTGCGCCCCCTAATGGAACAGATGACTAACCTCAACGCTAAAATGGATAATTTACAAAAACAATTGACTCAACTAAAGAACCTCAGCAACTGAAAAGACGTTAAAAAAGATGGAAAAACAGACTGAGAGTATCAACAAAAGAGCAGATAAAGCAGAGGAAAAAAGCTCCTCTAATAAAACACAGCTAATACAGCTCCAGCTGGAAAGATCCATGTATGTTCTACATTTCCAAGGGATTCCTGAAGAAAAGAATGAGGATTTAAAGGGGCTCTTGCCCCATTAATGGATTACAAACAAGAAGAATTAATGAAGGAGATGAATTGGGCTTACAGGATTTATCCAGACTTTATAAAGAAAAATAAACTCCCAGGAGAAATATGTTTGAAATTTACAGAACCGTCTACCAGAGATCTGGTGCTGAAATCTATACAGGGAAAACCCCTAGAAATCAAGAATGAAGAGATAAAAATCCTGAAGGATATTCCCTTTGAAGTCAGGAAGCGGAGGAAACTTTATAGGGAACTTACTCTCTCTCTACAAAAAAAAGGAATACTCTACAGATGGACATTTCCCAAAGGACTGAGTTTCAAATATGAGGATAAAAAAATTATGATCGACACTGTTCCTAAGGCAAAAAAGTTCATGGACCAATACTTAAATTTAAGTCAAAGCAAAAAAGAAAAGAACTCAAACGCTAAAGAGGAGGAGGAGGAAGAAGAAGAATCCTATTCACAGGATTCATCAAACGACAGTCCCAAACTTTTTAGTTCTTTAGAAACGTCGGAATCAGAGAAAGGAGCAGCTGCTCCCAAACCTTGAAGAACAAAGAAACGCAAGAAGAAAAGACTCTAAAATCAAGATAACTGTTGATGATGCAGTTTTTGCTAATCAGTTAACTAAAGCAATCTCTTATTACTTTTCTGTATAATTTTTACAAGCAATAATAACCTTGTATCACTAGGTGACATAGATATATATTTATGTAAACCAGATCGTATCACCTTGTTAGTGTCCCCTTTCCCCTATCCATTAGAATGTTTAGAGGTAGGGTTAGGGTTTTCCTTCCCTGTTCCAGTAGTTTGGATGTATTAGTCTCCTATTCCTGTTTCCTGTAAAATTTAGAGGGAGGGTATTAGCATCCTTTTCCCAAGTCCTGTAGTATTGCAAAATCAATAAAATCTTATTAAAAAAAAAGAAATTCACAGTTGATTCACCAAGCAGATTTAACTGCCCACCTTTACACCTCACACGATAATATCTCTGTCCCTGTGAAAAAAGTTACCATGCTAATTAAAGATTTTTACAAGCTTGTTGTCTTGGCTAAACTTCATTTTAGATAATGAATGCCCTTAACCTACACTTTCTCTGTAATTCTAAATGGCCATAGCAGACCCTGTTTAAATAAGTATACACAAATGATTTAATATGTTGTCGAAGGCTTTCATGGCCGGACTTCATTAGTTGCTGTAGATTTTCTGGGTTGTGTGGCTGTGATCTTGGCATTGTAGGACCTGACATTTTGCCAGTAGCTGTGACTGGCAAAACGTCAGGTCCTACAATGCCAAGACCATGGCCACACAACCTGGAAAATCTACAGCAACTATCACAAATGACTGTTGGGCAGCTTTGAAAATACTTCCTCTTCTTCCACTTCTATTGTGGATGAAGTCAAGGGATCTCTCTCTCTCTCTCTCTCTCTCTCTCTCTCTCTCTCTCTCTCTCTCACACACACACACACACACACACACACACACACACACACACACACACACACTTTAGATGAAAAACTATCATAAACTAGAGATTTCTGTAACATAATATACTGTCTATAATGTTCCTCCATACAGCACTTGCTCTTTTAATTTGATGCTAGGATCCAGCCACATGAATCTCAAAAGGAGAAAGGCTTAAGCAATAGGCAAGGATGAGGTAAAGAGTTGGCATGATCCAACCTGTAGACTGATTATATAAACAGCAACTTCAAGGCCAGGAACAATTCTTATCAGTACTGACATCTGAAGGGAACTCTGTACCAGAGACTTCTGGGAAGAAATGCTGGGTTCTGTCCTCCTGCAAGAAGCTCCATCCTGCTCACAACTGTGCTGCCAGCACCAGGGTGTTTTGTTACATCTGTGCAGTACAGATTGGCCTTGACTTTTCAAATAAAAAGGCATCTTATGCTGAAGAATGCCTGGCAAAAGCCATCACAGTTATTATAGCATTATACTACTTTTATAAACATGCCAAGTAATATTAAAGGAGAATAAAGTTAAGCTTTGGGCAGTGCAATTCCTATGCATTCCAGTCTAATCCCAATGAAATCAACAGGCATAGAAGACTGCAGTAACTCTTTACGGGAAGGCACGTAGAAGTTCAAGATCTATCAAGCAGGTCTTAATTTTCACTTAGATGCCTGTTGGATCAAAGACACCACTGAGGTACCTTTCATTATTTTGTGAAAAAAATTGGTATCTTACCTCCTTGGACTCTGCCATTATACATAAAACCCCAGCTTGTTAGGGCATTCACTTTAGCTCACCTTAATGCCATCCCTTCGGAAGTATTACAGGGGAGATTTTGTTGTATTCCATATTCAGATCGTCTTTGCCCTTGCAGTCAGGGTGAAATTGATACTCTGACTCACAAAATATTGGAATGTTAACTTTTTGCCATTTTTAGGAACCACTGGATCTCACCACTTTTAACACAATCGCCATTTAATAAAGTTCAAAGGGATAGTAATCCCAATCTGATGCTAGATGGTGATTTGAACATAATCTACGTGATCACCAAATTTCTATCTAACATATTTTCCTTTAGAACAAAGTTTGATTCCTGATGATGAACCAGTGGGGTCTGACAGAGAAAATCATCATCATCATAATCACTAGTATTATTATTTGCAATTAGAATGGGGAAAAACATATTCCATTGTTTTGTATGGAGATACATAAATAGAAGGAGCTTGATCCCAGCTCCCATTGAAACCTGGTATCCTAAACATCACAAACTGATTGGATGCTTTGCACAGTTGCCCAATCAGGAAACAAGATATGTGCAGGAGGGAAACAGTATGATTGGTCTTTATCTCTGTAATATGATTGGTCCTTACTGTACATATGAGTGTGGCTTTGCAAGCCCAGACTGTTTAAAAAGGAGCCTGTTGCTCCCCAGTTTTGCTGTCATCCCATTTTACCCTAATCTCTGCAAATAAAGCTAACTTATCTGTTCAAAGAGCGGCTGCCTGAGTCTCATATCTAACATCCATGAAGACATTGAACAAAATGTATTTTAAAATTCTTAAAATGCTTTATCCATGTTGGTGATTCTCCCTGCAAATTTTACACATACCCAACTCTAACTCCCAACACAAAATTCCTCCATTCGAATGTAGCTGTGCACAATCTGTCAATTCATACTGGAGACCTTAAACATCTGTGCCAGCAGGTACACCTGTAAGTGGAGTAACACTCCTGAAAAGCCAGGACAAAGTCATAACATTTGTTGAAAGTTGGACAGTGAAGAAAGCTGACAGGAAGAAAGTTGATTCATCTGAAATGTGGTGTTGAAGGAGAGGTTTGACAGATACCAAAAAAGACAAATAAGTAGGTTCTAGATCAAATCAAGCTGAACTCTCCCTCAAAGCTAAAATTACCAAAGTGAGGCTATTGTACTTTGTTCACATTATGAGAAGATAAGAGTTACTGTATAAGACATTAATACTAGGCACGAAGGCAGCAGGAAAAGAGGAAGACCCAATATGAGATGGATTGACTCAGTCAAGGAAGTCTTGGCCTTCCGTTTGCAAGACCTGAGCAAGGCTGTTAATGATAGGATATTTTGGAGGTCACTAATTCATTGTTGTTGTTAATTTGCACAGTCAAGTCCGACTCTTCGTGACCCCATGGACCCGATCATGCCGGGCCCTCCTGTCTTCCGCTGTCCGCTGAAGTTTGCTCAATTTCATGTTCGTTGCATCAATGACACTGTCTAACCATCTTATCCTTTGCCGTCCCCTTCTTCTTTGACCTTCAATCTTTCCCAGCATCAGGGTCTTCTCCAGTGAGTGCTACCTTCTCATTTGGGGGCCAAAGTATTTGAGCTTCAACTTCAAGATCTGTCCTTCCAGGGAACAGTCAGGGTTGATTTCTTTTAGGATTGACTGATCTGATCTCCTTGCAGTCCAAGGGATTCTCAAGAGTCTTCTCCAGCACCATAGTTCAAAAGAATCTATTCTTCGGCGCTCGGCCTTCCTTATAGCCCAACTCTCGCAGCCATACATTACTACTGGGAATACCATTGCTTTGACCATGCGGACTTTTGTTGGCAGTGTGATGTCTCTGCTTTTTATCATGCTGTTTAGGTTTGCCATTGCTTTCCTCCCAAGGAGCAGGCATCTTTTAATTTCATGGCTGCAGTCACCATCTGCAGTGATCTGGGATCCCAGGAACGTGAAGTCTATCACTACTTCTACGACTTCCCCTTCTATTTGCCAAGGAGTGATGGGGCCGGATGCCATGATCTTAGTTTTTTTGATGTTGCACTTCAAGCTCACTTTTGCGCTTTCCTCTTTCACCCTGAGCAAGAGGCTCTTTAGGTCCTCTTCACTTTCTGCCATCAGAGTGGTATCGTCTGCATATCTGAGGTTATTGATCTTTTCCCCAGCAATCTTAACTCCACTTTGTGATTCATCCAGGCCAGCATTTTGCATGATGTTCACAGGGTTGCCATAAGTCTGAAACAACTTGATGACACTTAACACATACACTGATGTTCTGTCCACGTTATTACTTTCTGACCAGAATCTGAAATAATACTATTCCTAGGGCCTTCCTATGCTATATGTATCTAGGAAAAAAATACTGCCAAATACCACATACGTAACCTTTTAGAAATGGTTGCACATTTATCATAATTGCATGTGTTAACAATTAAGCAAACACGCAGTTTCTCCCGACTGCCCCGTGTAGTGCCAACTGCACAGTTTCCTCCGGCTCCGGTAGCCAGTCAGGACTAATTAGTCTGGTGATATACTGCGGATTCAAATTGTATAGGCTGTTCTTGTTTCCCATTTGCCATGCTTCAGAGAATAAAGTGCCCACAACTGAAGAGGTGTCAGATGTTGCTTCCATAGTATGTGGCCTAACCATCTGAGCTGCTGTTGCCGCAGTCCATCAACTAGAGGAATGGGACCTGCCATTTGGTAAATAGCGAAATTAGATACTCAGTCATACAGAATACTGCAGAAGACCTCGGCTGGAAAAAGAGCTAACTGCTGCTTGAGGACAGCCTCCGGCTTGAGCCCCATAAAGTCTCATGTATTTAATACTACAGGTTTGGCTCCCTGGTGTGCCGATCAAGATGGCAGCTGTCTCACTCAGGCATGAATATGTCTATGAGAGGAAGCTGTTATTAATCGACATTATTTTGAAACTTCGGGCACGCTTATGGCAAATAACAGTTACATTTGTAATTATCGTCTTCCTGTCCCTACATATATTTTTTTTATCATTTCAGTATGGTGAATATGCATGAAATGACAGCAGTATCAAAAAGAGGGCTGCCAGAGCAAAACATACAAAAACACATCCGGAGGCAAAAAGAAGGACTTCCTTCTGCTGCCCCTGACTTAAATCCCATTCCCCAAAGGACTTTTCTATTTATATCCTACCACTTATAGACACTTGCAACATCTTAAAAATATTCACTGCAGTTGCTGAAAAAAGATTTTCCAGAACAAAATGTTACCATTCATTAGGAGCAGAGCCGTTTGCGGTGTGAACAATTCGCTTTCGTTAAGTACCATATGGCTGCCCCTAGGAAAATGCCAACATGTTTCAACTCTACAGCTGGGCCACAGTTCCTTTTATTCATTGTGCAGATGGTTGCAATTGACACCACTACTAAAACAGGTCTCAAGCACTTCTGTAGGATCATTAGAGTAATTAGTTATTAAATACAGTTACCACTTTTAGAAAGTAGGTTTTAATGCTTGGCATGTAAAATGTAATATTTAGCTACAGTGGGATAGATGGACTAAAATTGAGAGAAAAAATGGGCAAATCTTCACCAAAACGATGAAAAACCAATGGAGTGTTGCTAGAAGCATCTTATCCATGTGGCAGCAAAAAAGGAACTGAGGGAAGGAGGGCACTTGCTGTTGGAGCACATGATACGTTGGCGGGAAATCCTGCACATGTGCTGGCTCCAAGGGGGGCAAAGTGTACCCATTTTCAGAGTTTTAAGCTAGATAACAAAATGTTTGTGGCTGCCATGCACACACGCAGTCCCAATGTGGGGCTGCTTGTGAAGATGGAAGATGAACAACTGGACAATGGAAAATGCACTACGACATATAGGTGTCTGGCATCAATTGTTTACAAAGATCCTTCGATTGCTTCAGAAGGGCATTCCTCTTTCTATAAGGGAATAGCTTTGTCATACATGCAGAAATATCTGAAGTTACTAAATGTGTGGAAATGAAAGAGAGAAGAAAGAAGTGAGGTCCAGACTGTGTTTAAAGTTTGTTTTATTCATTTTATTAAACAGAAATATAAGAGCAATATGAATTGATTTCGTTCTTTTATTTATTTAACTATTTACATCTCATATTCTCTCCATCGGGACCCAAATCAACTTTAAACAACAACACCCCCCGTCACGATATCAATAAACCAAGAAAACAAACTATACTGTGATATACTTACTTCTTGAGGTGAAATGCATGTTACTCATTCTTTATTCCCCAAGAAATGGTGCATGATTGGCAGGGAATGCTACATGATATAAGTTGAATAAAATAAATAAAGATTTTGAATATGCATTCTCAAATAATAATTGACAAACATATAAATTAATAATTCCCCAATCAAAGAAAATATATACACTGAACAATTTTTTTAAAAAATAAAATTTAAATAAAGATAAGAAGAGCCCGGCTGTATTTCCTTTTGTCCATCCTGTACCAGTACCCATCAATTTAATTGGATGCCTTTGAGTTCTAGTATTTTGGGAGAGGGAGAAAAATTTATCTTTATCAACTCTCTCCATCACTCTATCATATCCCCCTAGTCATCTTTTTTCTAAACTGAAAAGTCCCAGACTCTTCAGCCTTTCCTCATAGGGAAGGTGCTCCGACCCCCTAATCATCTTGGTTGCCCTCCTCAGCCTCCTCAAGATGGAGGCTATTCCAGCACCACAATACCACAGAGAATCCCCTCTCCCCACAAATGCTTTAATGACCAAAGGGTTTGAAATCTGGAGAACTTCTGGGGCTTTCATCTGGGCCTTGCATTCTGGGAGACATATCAAGAACAACAAAAAAAAAAACCTTGGCTGGGGCTTGCTGGCTCCTCTTGCAGCTCGGGTTCAATCAAGCTGCAAAGAGGAGCTAGCCAAGAATCGGAGGGAGTGGCGGAGCCAAGAATCGGAGTGAGAGACCTCCCCATTGCACACAGATTGTGGATCCAGCTTCTCCTGCCCAGTGGTTTGAATCACCAGGTAGGTCTGTGTGCGGTAGGGAGGCCATGCTGTGAGTGAACTCCAAAGCAGCAACTTGAGTCCACCCTTCTGGGTTCACTCATGGCAAGGCTTACAAAACACAAAAGGGATGGTCCTTTCAAATGTGTTTTGCAAGCTGCACCACAAGCGAACCCGGAAGGGTGAACTTGCCACTTTAGAGTTCACTTGTGGTGTGGATTGTAAAGCACATTTAAAGGGATGGGGACAGTCCTTTTAAATATGTTTGGCAAGCCGCACCATGAGTGAACCCAGAAGGGTGAGCTCACTGCTTTGGAATTCACTCACAGGGCAGCTTGCCAAATGCATTTAAAGAGATGGTCCCTTTAAATGTGTTTTGCAAGCCACACAGTGAGTGAACTTCAAAGCAGCACGTTCACCCTTCTGGGTTCACTTGTGGCATGGCTTGCAAAATGCAGCAATCCAGATTATCTCACAAATAACAATACCATACCAATATTGGGATTTGAGAATATTGGGAAATACCAATATTTTTGAACCCCGCAAGAACTGACTTTTGTCCGTCCTGAACCAGTGCCCATCAATCCCTAATTCTGAGAGAACTGTGACTGACCCAAAGTCACCCAGCAGGCTTCATGTGGTGGAGTGGGGAATCAAACCCAGTTCTCCAGATTAGGGGCCCCCACTCTTAACCTCGACACTAAGCTGGCTCTCAAAGTGCTGACCTCACTATCCTATCCTTCAGGGTCTCCTCTTCTTCTCTGTACATTGCCTTTTCCCAACACAACAGTAGGCATCTTTTAAGAGGAGGAGGGATTTGGGGCTTGTTATTTTATTTTTGGTTTTAGCCAGGGATGTTTTAATTATTATTGTAAGCCACCTTGAACCACATGGAAAGGTGGGATATAAATGTTTTAATAAATAAATAACTTCAAGGATAATGATCCATGAGCAAAAGAGGCAGTGGTGCAAAACAACTCTTCTTAGCTAGGTCAAAGGGGAAAAGTGAAACTAATGTACCTTAACCTTTTTTCTTATTGATCTATTTGAACCTTGGCAGATTACATCCCTTCCCGGTTATATTTCCAGTGCCAAATGTCATATACTACACAGGTTCTGGATCTTATCAGGAATCGAGTTTTCATGCTATCAAGTGCTTTGGTTTCACCGTGACATCATATATCAAATGCTGAACATGCTTCCCCAATCCTTATGGATTAAAAAACATCAACAAGGGGAACATCCGAAAATATGAAAGTGAGGGGAAAAGGTGAATTTAAAAAAACTGCTGGGAGCAACGCTGCAGGTATGGAGGGGAACGGGTGGCAATGAGAGGTTTGGGGGACAAAGAGGTGCAGAAGTGATCAGGGAGGGAAGGAGAAAGCAGCAGTAACACCAGCTAGGCTGAAAGGGAAGGAAAGAAGAAGCAGCGATCATGGGAAGGGTGGATGGGGGAAAGGCACCAAGAGGTGGGCCACTGTGGCACAATGGGGGGGCTCAGCGAGACTTGTAAAAGCAGGGGAAACAGGGCTATGACATTTCCCCTCCCCTGCTTATAACTTCAGTGATACAACTGACGCCAGCTAACATGAGGTGAACATAGGCCGAATCTTCTCGGAGCCGTCCCAGTAAAAACTCACTATCAAGGCTTTAAAAGAACTCTATCAGCTACATATATATGCACAGATATTTGAGACCAGTCTATAGGCAGGCAGAATTAAGTCTGACCACCAAAACTAAAGGGTAGTTGCTAGCTAATTTCTACTTACAAAGCATACACATTCCCCCTAATGGGAATGGGTCCAGAGCTCTCCTTTTTCCCATGACACAGAATTGCAGGAGCCTTTCCCCGATATTCTGACACAGACCGCTACCTCATGTTAGTATATTTATGGACTTTACCCTAGCTTTAGAGTTGCCTTCCCGGGACAATCAAAACTTGGGGTACAGCTCAAATTTTTACCACTAAGAGAGCTCTTGATCAATTACCTCAAAAGTTTAGATTAAACAAATTTTGTGTACAGTAATAATCCATCAGGACAACTGATAGCCTACCACAAAGTGAAATTTGATCTAGTGATTCACGTTCTTTCCCAGTGCATTCAATCCCATCAACACATCACCTTCCTGGAGTCTAACTTGGGGATCCTATTTCTCAAATCCTAACAGATAAACCTGTCATTTATACTTTCCTACTAACAGAAGAGGGCTGCGGTGGCTCAGAGGTTAAGATGCTGAGCTGCAGACCAGAAGGTCAGTAGCTCGGCAGTTCGAGACACGAGTGCCCCATGACAGAGTGAGCTCCCATCTCTGGCCCCAGCTCCTGCCAACCTAGCTGTTCGAAAGCAAGAAATTGCAAGTAGATAAACAGGTACCACTTCAATGGGAAGGTAACAGTGTACCGTACACCTCGGCATTTAGTCGTGCCGGCCACATGACCATGGAAAAGTCTTCAGACAGCAGTGGCTCTTTGGCTTGGAAACAAAGATGAGCACCCCCCCCAGAGTCGTATTGAACTGGCTTTTGAGCAAGGGAAACCTTCACCTTACTAACAGAAGAAAGACATTCAAGTGGCAGCCACGGTGGCAGCAGTAATAATGGTGTTTTATGCAATGTATGAACAGAGCATTACTGAAAACATTTCCAGAATGAAACTGCTGTTGTGCATATACTATTTCTGAATTTTGGCAGGGAGAGCAGAACTAAAAGTTAAGTTTGAAGCATGTATACGAATGGGATGCTCTCATAAAATCAGAGTTGTCATCATGTAGGGGTCAAGCAGGTGAGCCAGGAATCGCAAGTTCAAATCTCACATCTGCCATCAGCTCCTTACGAATTGAATGTCAAGGTCTAGCTAGCCTATTGCAATGTTTAAGGTGAGGGCTGTAATTTGCTGGTAAAGCACATGCTTTGCATGCTGAAGGTCCCAGATTCCTTCCCTGGCATCTCAAATTAAAAGATCTCAAAGAGGTAGGTGCTGGGAAAAGACACTGCCCTTCTTGAGATTCTGAAAAGCAACGCAGATAAATAAGGAACTAACAGCGCAATCCTTCCTTCTAAGCACATTGACACTAATGGACTTAGAAGGATGTAAAGCAAAGGTGGTTTCATACGCTCTCATATATTCAAGAGGAAGGACACTTTTAGCCCCAGCTTTTATTTAAAAGATGAGAATAATAGTTATAGGACTGTTGTATGAATGGCTAACATAATGCATTTGAAGCATTTTTTGAACACTCCAACGTTCTATATAAATGCTAGGTATTATTTCACAGCCTAGGGCAGTGACATTCGTAACATACATCTGTACCCAAGAGGTCACAACACAAGACAACAAAGAACACACTAAGACACCCTCTATCGATCAGAGAGAAACACAAAAAGATATAGAGCAGTAAAGTATGCAAGAAGCAATATTCTTTGTTTTACTTCCTAGTCTTCAACAATAAGATAAAAGGTACAGATTAAAAGGGAATGAGACTCACATATTAAGGAAAAAACCCTCAACAACCAACCTTCAAAAAGTATGTACACACACACACACACACTTTCCTCCATGGATCAAAGCCTGACACTATGAGTTATGGGCTTTAATTTCAAGGTCTAACCAACTCTGAGCATTGCAACATTTTATCAATGGAATTAACAGCAAGTATGAGCTAAATAACTAAAAACAAAAAACTGAACAAACAAGAAAAAGACTCCTTTTAAAATACACTATGATGACACCTTTCTAATGTCAGTAGGAAATTGTTAAGCTGTCATTCCACAGATGTTCATCTACACATATACAAGAACACAAGCAAATCCCACAGGATATATAGCTTCATGTGTGGCATACATAAAAGTTAAAATTCTTCAGTCACCATAGATTTTCTTCTTTTCCCCCTACTGCAGCAGTAACATTAGAGAAAGAGAGGCGGAAAAAAACAAAGCAATTTAAATATAAGATTAATCGTGCCAAGAAAATGTAGACTAGCTTTTCAAAAAGCACTGTGCTCTGGAAAGTACACAAGGAAAACTACACTGAAATTAAAGTAGAATAGTACCTCATATTGGGGACAGTAATTATTCTTGAATGCTACAGGTTCGCTGAATCCCATCTGTTCTACTAGATTTTTCTTTGTCTTTCAAGAGAACTGAAACAGTTTTGCCATATAATTATCATCTTTCCATTCAGCTATAGCTGAATGTTTCTTCTAAAATGTAGGCAAAAGGCAAAGCTCAACAATTTACACAACCCTCCAGTATTTTCCTTCTTTAAATAAAGCAATGGCTGTCACTATTTCAGTTTAATCAGAGCCAGAATGAGTACTCCTCACAAATGACTAGATCCAGACTAGCATTTCAGCAGGCACAAGGATTTCTATCCATGGAGTGTGACTTTCCTTCCTTACCTCTCCTATGGCAACCCAAAGCCGCCACCCCCATCCCAATACTGTTCTTGAGTGTCCCCACCAAAACACTAGAATGAAGCCAAGCCAAAGGTTACACCAGAGACAGCACAATGTTCATCTTTCACAGAAGATCAAGACAGAGAATACTTGAACCTCAACTTATATACACTGGGTGATCTTCACACATTATGAGACAACATGTACCAGTTCATACTGAATGGTAACTTGGCAAACTCAGGAACTGAGTTTAATGTGTATGTACCACAACAAAATGTTCCATGTAATACATACTATTTGTTGAATCTGTGATCCCTCAGCCTAACAAAACCAATTTCACTTATAAAGGATATTCACCCCCTTTATTGTTGCACCATTCCTCACAAATAATTTAAAAAGAGATTGAGCCAACACTTCAAAAAGCACCTTATTTTGGGGGGGCAGCTGGAAAATGAATAAAAGTGTTCACAATTCTGGTACGAACTGGAGCACATTTGAGTTTGATGCCTGTTCTGTGTAGAGACACAGAAGCTCAATTCAGACACCACACCAAACCAAGGTTAAGGCATTTTTGATCTCTGAACCAGCAAACAATAGTTACAGTTATCAGTGCCTCCAAAGACTCGATTATGGAAACAAACAGCTCTAAAACAATGGTTCACCTGTTCATTTGCAAGCTCCAACAATGAATTGGTTCATGTGCCAATCATAGTTTGTCATGATGGAGTAGATCCTACACCTGTCCCACTACTAGTGAGCAAAGTTGGAAGCCTTACTTCCACTTAAGTGGCTCTTCTGTTGGAGGAAGAGCCATCTAAGTTGGAGGAAGGCTCCTTGGAGGATGGCTGGACACAACCTGACATCTTAAGCAACATTCTAAAAAAAAAAAACCATGTAAAATCAGCTAGTCTCATAGTCTTCCCTGCCAGTTAATTGGTTTATTTTCATAATCATAGTCCAGCTCTAGCCAATATGACAGAATTCCTTGAGTGGCTCCTCATGTTGATCTTTCAACTAAAATGCAGCTCTTCAAATACAAGATATTCAAATGGTTTCCAGACTTTGGAACTGTTTCCTTTATTAGTGAAGAAGGGTATTTGCTCTGTTCGAGAGTTTCCAAATGTACAGAGGTCCGCTCGGTTAGGAATACATTCAAACAGAGAACTTGCCATTCAGCTGGCAACTCCAGAGAATCTAATTTCCATGCTGTATTTGAGAGGGGCCATGGCTCAGTAGTTGAGCACCTGTCTGGCATGCAGAAGGCCCCATGTCCAATCTCAGCATCTCCAGTTAACAGGATCAGGTAGTAAGTTATGTGAAAGACCTTTACATGAGACCCTTGAGAGCCACTGCCTGTCATAGTAGACAATACTGATCTTGATGGACTAATGGTCTGATTCAGTATCAAGCACCTTCATGTGTTCTCTAATATTAATGACTCAAGACTTTAAAGGCTTATGAAGGAAATTTAGTAAATAAGTTTGAGTATGCCAGGAGAGAGCCCTGAGACACCTAACAAAACAGATTTCTTAAGAAATGGGGGGCGGGCGGATTCTGGCTACTTTTACTGAATCCAAAATTTACTTCCCAACATTGTATAAGTATTCAGAAGCCAAGTTGACCAACAAGACTGAAAGTCTGGCAGGCACATACAGGATACAAGGAACAACTGCCCAGCAATATGACCTACCAATACTCCCCTCGCTTTATTTTTTCTCTATGTGCTATTACATAAAAAGTGAGTGCCCCAACAAAATGTGCCCTTCCAGTGATCCTCCTATAAGGTCCATCAACTTATCTGCCTACTGCTCCAAGAACAAGGCTACATGGAAAGTCTTTCCCTTACGATTTCTTGAAAAGCCAGAACTGGGGATTGGGGAACCTTATGGGTAAAATGCCACAATGTGGGTTGCAAGGAGGATGGAAAGCAGGATGAAACTAGCCCAAGCTCTTCAGCTGAGAGTGGAAGCATGATAGGAGTAAGCTTTCTCTTGGCACAGCTAATATAGTGTAAAATGGGAATGTATGAAATATTTCTGACAAATCAAGCAACACAAAGGTTCTCCTAAAAGCCTCTAATTTCCTTAACATTCCCTAGAACTTCAGCGCAGCTATTTCATTCTAATATCAAACCTCCATTCACCTTGATCACAGAACAGAGGCTGCTGAGATAATCTTACCTTAGATGCACACGAGGTTTGCCTATTTACAGAAATAGAAGAGTGAAACAAATGGGAGTAGTAAATGCCAACGTATGTGAAATGGAAAAAGAGAACTAAGACGTGGTCTGCTAAAAAATGCCGGCTTATGTCCATTCATTTTTCCCCCCGGTTAGGTGATTAACAGCAAACATTAGGAATAGTTATGTATTTTTTGCAGTTTTTTTCAAATGGTAAGGGGAGCCTGAAATATCCCTGTTCTGCATACATATGTAAGGGAAGGCCAAGGAGCAAACAATATTCACATCAGTATCCATAACTGAAGCAACATAACTATAAATTTGTATTTGAGTATGAGTAATAGAATCAAACAATATAACAAAAAAGTATTACAGTGCAACTGCAGAAGACTAAATGTATGCAGATGGGCATGCTTTAAAGTAATAAGCGTCATAATTTACACATATTTCCTAGTACAATCAAAAGTGCAAAGACCACATATCTGCAAAAACAGCCACCCATCCAGAGCTTAAAAGGCCTCAAAAAGTAGATCGCAAACAATTGCAAAAACATGTTCTGGGAAAGGCCCTAGGGACAAAAGTTACAGTTTCAAGCTAGAACCTTTGGCATTTGCTATTGTGTTTTGCCACACTGCTGTGCTCTGGGAGCAGGTGAGGATTATACACTTAAATCTTAATCTCTACAGCACTCTATGCCAGAGCTCCACATATCAGGATCTTAACCAATTCCACTTTACTGATATTAGCAGACCGTGTACAATGACAGCAGGGAGAAAGACTATGAATAAAATTGGAAAGACTTGAACATTCTGGAGATTCAAACACAAAGGGAGCCAATGCAAGATGAAAGAAAAACACAGATGAAAGGGAACAAAGTTTGAGTCCAGTGGCACCTTTAAAACCAACAAAGTGATGAAAGGGGTGAAAGATGAAGAACCATTCATGGTACGAGTGCCATTATAGCCTATCTGGATCTACAAAGATTCTCGTCTGCCCTCCCTTTAGGAAGAAACACAAAACTTCTACTAATGTCTTCCAGTTATTTGGTTTAAGCAGACAGGACCAAGATGCACCATGATCTAAATTCCCCATTGCCACACTTACCACTCCTGTTGTTATTAGCCATTCAGTCGTGTATGACTCTTGGCGATTCTATGGGCCAGCTCTCTCCACGTTCTCCGATCTTGTACCATTTCTTTGAGTTGTTCCATGCTCAGGCTGGTGTTAGCTTTTATGATGTCTAGCCACCATGTTCTTTGGAGGCCCGGTTTCCTTTTGCCGTTAACCAATCAAGCACAACTGCTTACCACTCCTACTAAATATTAAACACCTTTTAAAAATAGGACCTATCTGCTAATTCTTGCTGTTAAATCTATTTAAAAAAATTTAAATCCCGCACTTCATTCAACAAATTCAGGGCAACGTAGATGGCTGTTCCACTCCTACATTTTGTTTTCACAGCCACCCTGTTAGAGCACATGACTAGCTCAAGATCACCCCAGTAAGCTTTACAGCTGAGAGGGGAACATTAAGCCTGGATCTCCCTGTTCCTAGTCCATTATACCACAATGATTTGCTGTGTGTGTGTCTGTGTGTGGGAGTCTAGCCTGAATGGCCAAATTGTCATGAAGGCCATTATGAAAAGATTCTGAAGTTCATCTGTTTCCATGGGGCAATGGCATGTTTAAGATACATTACAGAATTCAGAATTCTCATCAACTTTGCCCCCTCCACATTTTATGCAGAAGATCATGGTAGTTTAAATTTCATGGTCAATCTGTGACTGAGCAGCTGCCAGAAAGCCCAGGCTAGCCCAGTCTCATCAGACCTTGGGAACAGGGATGTGCAAAAAAAAAAAAAAAAATCAGCCTGATTCGGATTTGGCAGAATCGGGCAGAGCCAATTTCCATGACAGCAAGACTTCCGCATGTCAATTTTGGCAGTACAAGCAAGATTAGGGAGTCACTATACCACTAATTTGACCAGCTATGCAATTCATCTAGTTTTATGTTCTTCAGTATGTAACCTACCACATATGTTCATATTCAGCATTCCAGCATTCAGCTTAAAATGGAAGGCCAGCCTTACCTCTATCCACCTAGAACAGCGGTGGCCAAACTGCAGCTCAGGAGCCACAGGCAGCTCTTTCACACATATTTTTTTATATATTTATTGATTTTCAAACATAAAAAAACAAAAAAGAAAAAAGAGAGAGAGAAATTCATCTTATCTTATCTTCATCAAAGTATTCTAACATAACAAGTTCAGTCTAGTTTTTCCCATCTTTACATAGTAGATTATACCTCAACGCGTATTTCAAACCAAAATGACTACTCTTTCAATTAGTCTGACTTCTAGTTACCTAATTTGTCAGAAAAACATTTTCAATTTAGCAAATCAAAACTTGACAATTGCATTCTATTATTACCATTCCACCTAACTACTATGTATAATTTAACTCATAACAATATTTAAAGAAAACTTTAACAGGTAAATTCATTTTTAGCCCCACTAGAAACTGTATTTATTAATTTACCAAAACAATCTTTATTTTATTACCTAATCTCATTTAACAAGTATCTGTAGCTTTTTATTCAAATAAACTCATATTTTCTACTCCCATCCTTCTTACTTCACAAACTCATCAATTATTTGTATTACTAATTTCTAGTTTTTAGATAGTCACTGATCAAGGAAACCAACACCGTTCCAGCTACTTGACGGTTTAGTTCATATTTACCTTCACTGGAAATCATATTTGTTACTTCACTAACACAATGCTTATTTTCTTATAATCATTACTTGACATGTAACTATAACATTTTATTCAAATGACCCCATGTTTCCTACTTCCTTACATATTACTTTACAGTCATACAAGTTATTTATGCTAATATTATTATTGCTATCCAACTAAAAACTAGTTGTATTCATGTTTCATAGCGTCCAAAAAGAAAGAGGGGAAGAAACAACAACCAAAAAAGAAACATGGTAATAGACTTAAACACAAGAAGAAGGGGAAGGCAGAGAATTTCCAAATTAAAGTTATCATTCATCTTCCCTTCATCCTATTGTAAAGTACTTTACACTGAACCTCATTTTCTCCATTACACATAGAGAAAAACTATTCTAAACCACAAGTCATATTGCATGGTTCTTTTCTTAATTTTCTGTAGCATCTTTTTTTTACAATCATATTTAAATGTCTTATCTCTTTGTAGATGTAAAGTTTCACTTCCAATTCTTCCCATCTGAATTTCAAAATACGTGGGAAGTGTGTCTGTCCAGTGGTTTTCAGGCTTTTACTGCTTCTACGTCATCTACTAAGTTTCCTTGTGTGGTGCCTTGCTCCTTCTTTAACTAGTTTAATCGGCTCACTGAATGAAAGTTTTTGAAAGTCTCCTTTTGCCATTTCAACACTATAAGATTCTTTGTTGGTTCCTTTAAACTAGGCATTTGAATAATATTGCTTCCAAGTCCTTTCGTGGGTAAAGGTGGTGTGTCATGTAACGTGTTCCCTTGGTGGCAACCCTGTTCTTCATCAAAACTCTGTTGAGGCTGCAGGAGCTCCCTCTCTTCTTCCAAATCCAAATCCAAGCATAAGCTCTGAGGTTTCTCCAAGAGGTTCTTACATGCCACTTCAACCGCTTGCTGGATTTCCTCCAACATCAGCTTTTAAATTGCTCCCAGATGAGTTGCCCAGTCTCTGAGCTCTGCAATTCCTCTGTCTCCTATATATCCATTTCTAACACCATTTTTCTTACTCAACCGTGCACGCCAGTTCCATCACGTTAATCACTATAATTCATTATAATTCAAATGTCTATATAAGGTAGAACCTTGGCATCATACAAGTATTGTAGAAACATTACTTCTCTTAGTTGTAACTTCCCACAAATAAAGTCATTTTCTTGCTCCCAAGAAACATTCAAGCAATCTTTACTCCCATTTCTCTTTCCAGCCACTTTTCATATATTAGGAGACATTCAAAGGGGGTATTTTAATGAAGGTCCTCAGGTTTTAATAATTGAAAATACACATACTCACGTTGTAATCCTTATTTGTTTTGCTGTATATTTTGTTATGTTAAAAATTTCGGTAGTCTCTAAAACGGGTGTTTGCAGCTTCAGCAAAACATGGCGGCCATGTTTCCTCCGTTCCTTGCTCCTGCTTCGAGACACTCACGGTCTCCTCCCACTTGCTGCCGCTTGCGAGATGACCAGACAAGTCTTCTGCTGCCTGACCTCCTCAGAGAGGTCCGGTGGAGCCCAGCGAGGTCACAAAGACCCTTGGGGCCCCAAAGGAGGCAAGGAAGGTTGGGGATGATCGGGAATATCCTGAAAATCACCCACCGAGACTCCTTTCACACATATTATGCAGCTCCCGACAGGCAGCTGGGGAAGCAAAGGGGAAGCATGCCTCCCTGATTGGTCTTCACTTCCCCAGCCAATGTTCCCCTCCCTGGGTAGGCTTGAGATGGGGGGGACACACAGAAAGAAAGCAACTTTAACTTTAAATGTGTTCTCAAAGCCCCCCCCCCCGGCCAGCTTGGAGAAGGCATTTGTCTCTTTAAATCGCTTCTCCAAGCCAAGCCAGCTGGCATGGGGGGGAGCTTGGAGGACACATTTAAAGTTAAAGTTGCTTTTTTCCACCTCTCCCTCCCTCCCCCATCTATTTGCTTTCTTTCTACCTTTTTTCCCTCTTTTTCCCTTTCTTCCTTTGTCTCTCTCTCTCTCTCCCTGCTTTCCTGCCTTCCCCTTCCCTCCCCATCTATTTGCTTTCTTTGTTTCTCTCTCTCTCTCTCTTTCTTTCTTTCCACCTCTCTTTCTTTCTCTCTCTCTTAGACAAATATCATTAGCAAACAAATAAAAAACACTGGACAAATAAATCACTATCAATATCTGTTTTTCACCTTTTTGCTTTTATTTTTGGAAGTCTAGTTTAATGTTAATAAAAAGCAAATTTGTTTGTGTCTTGCGGCTCTCAAGCATCTGACATTTATTCTATGTGGCGCTAACAGTAAGCAAGTTTGGCTACCCCTGACCTAGACTGAAACCCAAATGTTTGTTGTGGAAGGATATACCAGCTCTCCCTGAAGGGCCTGGATCACACCCAGGTATGAAATACCTGAACGATTACAACAGTACTGCAAATAAAGTTTGCAGCAATTACTAGCCAAATAATTCTTTTTTTTTTATCTGACTGCCTGATTGCATATATGAGTAAACACATGAAGCTGCCATCTACTGAGTAAGACTATCAAGATCAGTGTTGCCTACTCTCTGGCAGTAGCTCAACCAACTCTCAAAATGAGTTATTTCACATCACCTACCTAGACCAACCTTGTCAGTTTTCGGAAGCTTAGCAGGGTCGGCCTTGGTTACTACTTGATAGGAAGACTGCTATGGAAATTCATATTGCTATGCAGAGGCAGGTAGTGGCAAATCTCCACTGTTCGTCTCTTGCCTTGGAAAGCCGACGGGGTCACTATAAGTCAGCTGCAACTTGACAGGACTTTCCACCACCATGCCACCTAACCCCTTTACTGGAGAGACTGCATGTAAAGTAGATGTTCTGTCAGTGAACCATGGCTCGCCCTCCTGGAAGGCATTCAGGGAGTACGTACTGCTGGGACAGTTCTTACTTATCACAGACAAATAGGCAAGAAAATATGGTGACTGGAATTGTATTCCAAATGAGGTTTAAATTTACACATTTAAAATTATTGTACCTGAACAATCAGGAAATAACAGTCTAGAAGAGATATGAATTCAATCTCTAAAGGATTTCCTCCCAAATTAGGAAATATTCATATATTACTGCAGTAACTGAATTTCCACTTACAAACTAGCTGCAGCGAAATCAGGGGTAGTGCTGCATAAATAAATAAAAGACATTGCAGGCCTGGTGTAATTTAGGCCAAGACAAGTGTCTCCCATACACAAATGCGGAAAGCAAATGGGAATTTATAATTTTCTCTATTGCAGCTCATAGTTTTTAAAGGTTATAAAATTCCATTTCAGTGCTGTTTTGAATTCTCTTTTAAGAAGGAGTGGAAAGAAAGCATTCCTTGGAATAGCACATATAATCCCCTTTTAAAGGCTAAAAACCAGGGGACAGATATGCCAGGAGTAGGGACCAAAAGCATTATGTTTTGGGCAACTCCCCTTGAAGTTCTTTTTAAGCACAAGCGTCATTTTTACATTGCTCCCCAGGCACTCTTCTAGACATTTTTCCACCGTGGGCTGGAAAAAACAATTCCCATTCACCAGAAATCATCATTTGAAAGACATCAACAAGCTGGTTAAGAATGCATCTGTCTCTGTGTCAAAGTAAGAAGCTCCAGTTACTTTATGGAGAAAATATGAAATGGCAAAGACCCAACATGGCTAACGCCCAAGGTGAAAGAACGGCATAGGAATGGATCTGCAAGTTAATTGTCAATTAGAGACGGCTACCAAAGTCAAGTATGGATGATTGTACAGATTCTACCACAGCAGTACTGAAGTCGTAAGTGTACATCTCTATAGGGATGCTAGATCAACTGGCCTGTTCAGGCCAAAACAAAATACACACACACACCAAAAAATAAAGACTGAACAGCGATACTGAGCTTATGGAAAATACTAAGGTAACCATGACATCACAGAAACACACACAAATTTGTGCATTTCTCCTGCCTGGAGTCATCTATTGAGAAGATTCTTCCGTTCCATTTCATCATTCAGAGAGCCAGTGTGGTGTTAAAATTACATAAATCAGCTCCACAATTAAGGCTGACATTTAGAATAAGAAAACGTTTAATAATCTATATCAGTCATTCCATCTGACTGGCTCTGCTAACTTCCTGTGGTTGGTGGGAAATATGGCCCTATAAAACAAACAAACTGTAGCAGCTCTGTTTAACTTTGATTCTGTTTCCTTAATGTGTACTCCCCTTATGAAAACGGTACAGGCAAGTTTCAGTGAAATAGTCCTCATATTATCCCACTTTAATAATGAAGCAAGTTAACTTGATCAACTTATTTGTACTAATGTACAGGACTAGACTTCAGTGCCCATACTTAATGTATAGCTCTCAATGAAAGCAAAAGAAAAGGAAGACTATACAAAAATCCTGAGGGATTTAGCAAATGTTAAAAAATGATATAAACTCAGCAAATGATCCCCAAGATATATCACGGGACTGCAAAGGAATGGGAATATAAATGCTCTCTTACATCCCATGGTTTCATTGCGTATGTAAAGTGCTGTCATGCCATAGCCCACTTATGACGATACCAGCAACGGGCTTTCAAGGCATTTAAGAAGGAGAATTGAGCAAACTTCAGTGGACAGCGGAAGACAGGAGGGCCTGGCGTAATCTGGTCCATGGGGTCGCAAAGAGTCGGACTCGACTGTGCGACTGAACAACAACAAGAAGGAGAGGTGGCTTGCCTCTGTCTTCCTCTGCAGAGGCCTCCTTCCAAGTACCGACCTTCCAAACACAGACAAGACTGAGCTATACCACGCTGCCTTCCCTCCCGACGGTTTCATTAAACACATTTAATTAACTAAAACAGAAAGAGGTATAGTTGGCACAAAACACAAGTTTATTCAAAACCATTTTAAATAGAAAACTATCCATTGCTTAAAAATGCATAGTTCTGTTCAGACCGTTAGTGTAAGGCAAGAGCCCACTTTTACTGCTTTTGGCCGTAAAACACCACAAGCAGTAAACAGCTGACCTCTACTGTATATTTGAGCACAACCACGCTCCGAGGGCACTTTTAAAGATAGCACACCTGAGCCTACTCTCAGTAAGACCTTCAGCTTCTACCCAAGAAGCGAAAAACAATATTGTTCCAAAGAGATGCATTAAAAATGATGCAAGACACTCAGAATAAAGAACAGGCAATTTTACTTTATGTCTCTATGAAGCTCTCAGGCTCCACTCAGTATCATTACAGATGCTTTGGTACTTAGAAATCCTCTCACACGCCGTATGAAGGGAATGGGATTTTTGGTTGTCCAAAATGACAAAAGGCTGTAATGCACAAAAAGCAATAAACACAGGTTCTGCTAGCAATCAGATAACACTCTCTGTAATAAAATTGCTTAAACCACTGTTTACATTTGAAATAGGTTAGCGCTACCTCTTTTTAAAAGAACTGGTTGTTCTTTTTTAGACATTGGCTGAGTTCGCAGATGCTGTCTGGGCTAAAAGTGTTTAACTAAGAGTAATCTCTGTCATTCACAGAACTGATATGGAATGCCAATATTCTAAGCAGAATTCATGGGAAGAAATGTGTTGTGCACACATATGAGCCCAGAGGCAAACAAGGCTGAATTCAAGGTTCTGCCTCCTACAAAGCCCTCAATGGCCTTGGACCCACATTCCTGCAGGACCGCCTCTCGTGCGATGCTCCCCTGCAACATCTTCACCCATCAGAGCAAAAGCCTTCTGAAGGTGCCATCCTGCAGATAGGTAAAACTGGCAAGTGCCTGTTCATGTGCATTCTCTATAACAGCTTCAGCATTATGGAATGGTCTGCCTGAGGCTATTAGGAAGGCCCCCATGCTTCTATCATTTCACAAAACGTGTAAAACAGAATTGTTCAGGAGGGCATTCTTGTACAGGAGAAAACTACACTTGTATTATAATGGCTCAGCTCAGGAGGTGTTCTCTATTAGGGATAATGTGTTTCTTCTTCCAGCCTTTCAGTCCCAGCCCCACTGCATTATGTTGTTTTACAAGGAATGTTTGCCACTAGACTCAGATGTTATCATATTTTGTAATCTGCTTGTTGATTGAGTGAATAGCTTTGTTTTTACTTGGAATGCTGAGAAGCAAGTCAATGCAGTGACAAAAAAGGCCTTCTTTCAACTTGGCCTAGCCTGAAAGTTGGCACCTTATTTTGTGTTTGTTTGTGTGTGTGTGTGTGTGCATGTGAGAGTGTGTGTGCACCTGGAAGTCATGGTGACCTCTGGTGACTGACTGTGTGTGCACCTGGAAGTCATGGCCACCTCGGGAGACTGACCCCTACTGGGGGCCTGGCGGATATTCAGAGAGGTGGCTGAATAAGGCCTGCTCCCGCCTCCAGCCTCTGGTATTTCAAGGATGTCTCCCATCCAAGTACTTGCCATAGTCGACCCTACTTAGCTTCCAAGATCTGACAAGACTAGGCTTTCCTGGGCTATCCAGGTCAGGGCTGTTGGTCCCTTACCTGATACAGTTGATCTGGCCCCCTCGATCCATGCCACAGTAACATCGAGATTACACTACTGCAATGAGCTTTGCATTGGTCTCCCCCCAAAATCAATTCAGAAACTCCAGTTGGTACAGAATGCCATGGCTCGGCTATTATTGGGAGCTATATGGAGCACGCATATTACTCCCATCCTGCAGGAACTTCACTGGGTGCTGATCAGTTATCAGGCTCGGTTTAAGGTATTAGCTACCCCTCATGTCCGTGGACCCCCATAACTGTGTGATCACCACTCCCCCTACCTTCTGCCATTCATCAAAGCAAGGTCTTCTGCAGGTGACAACCTGCAAATGGGCAGAATCAACAACTGCCTGTGCATGTGCATTTTCCACTGTGGCCTCCATCTTGTGGAATGGCCTGCCTGAGAAGGTCAGGAAAGCTCCCACTCTCGTGGCTTTCTGCAAACTACGCGAAATCGAATTATTCAAGAGGGCTTTTCTGTGAAGGCAACAGATTTGCACTGTACTAAATGATTCACAAAGTTACTCGAAAACGTTATTAGGGACTGTGTATAGCTTGTTGACACTAGGATCTTACTATGGAATTTTGCATCATTTAATGTGTTGTGTTGATACTTATGCTGTGCTTCAGTTCTGTTTTTAGACTTCTGGTTGGTTCTACAACCCTAATCCTATTACATTGTTTACTGAATGCCCCGTCCATCATTGTATTCACTCACTCAATGTAATCCGCCTTGAGTCTAAGTAAAGGTAGACTATAAATAACATACATAAATAAATAAACAAGATTAAAATATTCCAGTCATTCAAATATTACCATATTTTGTAATCGCCCTACTGACTGACTGAATAGTGCTACTGTACTTTGTCATCTACCTTGAATCCCAGTGAGAAAGGTGAACTATACATAGAAATAAATAAATAAAACAAAGTTAAACTATCTTGTCCAAAAAGCTTAACTAGAGGAAAACCTGTAAAATCTGTCATGTTATCTACATGTATGGCATTAGTCTACATATCCTGGGCTTCTATCTGGCTGAAACTCCTGAACTGGATTCCATGGCACTGATCCATTTGCAGGATGTCTCTGACATGCTGCCACGGCTAGATGGTCTCCTTCTGACAGGACAGCCATTGGTTCATTAAAACTTCCAATATTAACCAAGAACAGATTTCCTCCTCTCTCACAACCAGTAACATGTGATACAAATACATCATTCTGTGCTCTACTTCACTGTCTGCTCATAGGATTGGAAAACTAAATAGTGATGACATCATACCACACAGTCTGTTTTACTAGCTATTATTGGTAAAGAGGAGGAAGAAGACTACAGCATGGGGCAGCCACACATCTTCCACAGTCTAGTTCCACTCTCATTCAGGAGATGATTGACACAATGGGCTCCCCCCCACACACCTTAAAATTCAACAAGATTTCCAGGTTATACACTCTCAAGAGTCAAAGCTTCCTTGCCAAACCTCCTACTTGTAGCATATATCATGGAAATCTTGTTGGTCTTTCAAGGTGCTACTGGACTCGAATATTGATCTACTATCGAAGACCACTATTGATCTGCTATTGAAGACCACCCGAAACAAGCAGGCAGAGATATATGGGTATACATTCTTATGGGCAAAAATATGGATCCAACAGATCATGTTGTGGTCAGAGGAGATTCCTAAGCACAGAGACTGGAAAACTGTTTGGAGGGAGGGGGAAAGAAATGTTTTAGTGGCCTTTTATTAGTATTAGTATTATTATGCCTTTTATCATTAAATTCCAGTGCCATACTATGGCCTTCACAGCAACATCTACAGTTACTGTGCCATTTTAAGAACACTTTCCTGAGAGTTAGCTCTATTTAGCACACTTGGGTAGGATTTGGAGAAGACCTGCTTAAGATTGCATTGCTAATTGTATATTAAGTACCTGCACTAAGAGAGATCTAGATATTTTTGCAATAGGAAACTGAACCTAGTAAACATGGGGGAGGGAACAGCTTAAAACAAATTAATGAAAGGCTCAGTCTAACAATTTGAATGCAGTAACCAGGAGTCACAAAAACTATAACTCGTGACAATTATAATTCAGTTTTACTTGGCAGATGAAAGACTTCGTGTTGCAGCATTTGTTGTGAAATTTATCCCTTAGTATGTGTGTAGAATGACAGAGTTACAGTTACTTGGGGATCTATAATTTTCAATGCAACAACTTTTACATTAATTTGTGTGTACGCACATTCAATTCCCCTTAGCTTAAACATAACAGAATAAGGACAGTAAATGATTATACCTATGCAGAGGAATAAATACCTATGAATCTTACTGAGTTTTACTTTGGGACTTTGGTAATTTGTACTTTTATCCAGATCTCCGAAGAACTTTTACCTATAGAACCGTAAGTGCACATAACCACTGTTGATTTTCGACATGCATGGACCAAACTATGGCTCTAATGGGAGGCTGTATGTTATAGTGAATAGTGTTTGTTTGGGAAACCAGGCTAACACAGCTACCTGCAAAGTTAGTGATATATTAATGAAAGCCACACTTAACAGTATTTCTGTTTAGGTCATGCAGTGGATTGGATTCAATCAGCTTTCTTGCTGGAGGAAAAGGGACCATACAGTCTGCTACAAAATCAAAAAGGCTATGCTGGGGACCATGTAATCTGCTACAAATCCTAGATTTAGAGTACGCCCTACTTAGCATTAAGCAGAGAAACAACTGAAACCCATAGTTAAAGTCAACAAAGGGAAGAATAACTGAAGGGGTTGGTAGTTACAGTACAGGCTGAAGGGAATGCACATATATTACTTAACCAGAGATGTTTACTGCTCCAAACATGTTCTGTTCAGTTCTTATGAGTCAGACATATGTTAGTCCAAGAGCACGGAAAGTCTACTTTTGTAACAACCATCTGGGGACCAAGGAACAGAAAAGTAATTAAACAGATAAAAAGAGTGGCTCCAGAAATTTATGGTATGCAGGAATACTGAAGGCCTTCCAGAGCAAAAAAACCTTATAAACTAGATTTAGAAACGATGCACAAATCTTTCTTTTGAACTGTAATGATAAGTGGGGGGTTCTCCCTCTGGTAGAAGAAAACTTGCCCAAAAGGCACTCTTCCTTTACCATAGAAAGACTCCACAGAGAGCCAGTTTGGTGTAGTGGTTAAGTGCGCGGACTCTAATCTGGGAGAACTGGGTTTGAACCGGATGGCATTCATCTGAGAGTTCTGAAAGAACTCAAATGTGAACTTGTGGATCTCCTGACAAAAATATGTAATCTTTCTTTAAAATCTGCCTGAGGACTGGAAGGTAGCTAATGTCACTCCCATCTTTAAAAAGGGCTCCAGGGGAGATCCGGGAAATTACAGGCCATCAATACCGGGTAAGTTGGTGGAAATTGTTATTAAGGAGAGAATTAGTAGGCACATTAATGAACAAAAACTATTGAGGCAGACTCAGCATGGGTTCTGTAAGGGAAGATCTTGTCTCACTAACCTGTTAGTGTTTTTTGAGGGAGTGAACAAACATGTGGACAAGGGGGACCCAATAGATATTATTTACCTTGACTTCCGGAAAGCTTTTGATACAGTTCCTCATCAAAGGCTCCTAAGTAAGCTCGATAAAAGGACAAGTCCTCTTGTGGATCAAAAACTGGCTTATAAATAGAAAACAGAGAGTGAGTATAAATGGGAAACTTTCTCAGTGGAGGGTGGTAAGCAGTGGTCCGATGCTTTTTAACTTGTTTATTAATGATTTGGAATTGGGAGTAAGCAGTGAAGTGGCTAAATTTGCAGATGACACGAAGTTGTTCCGGGTGGTGAAAACCAGGGAGGAGTGTGAGGCACTCCAAAGGGATCTGTCGAGGATGGGTGAGTGGGCGTCAATGTGGCAAATGGGGTTCAATGTGGCCAAGTGCAAAGTGATGCACATTGGAGCCAAAAATCCTAAATATAAATACACGTTGATGGGGTCTGAACTGGCAGAGACGGACCAAGAGAGAGATCTTGGAGTCGTAGTAGATAACTCAATGAAAATGTCCAGACAGTGTGTAGCTGCAATAAAGAAGGCCAACGCTATGCTGGGGATTATTAGGAAGGGAATTGAAAACAAATCAGCCAGTATCATCGTGCCCCTGTATAAATCATTGGTGCGACCTCATTTGGAATACTGTGTACAGTTCTGGTCACCACATCTCAAAAAGGATATTATAGCATTGGAAAAAGTGCAGAGAAGGGCAACTAGAATGATAAAAGGGTTGGAACACCTTCCCTATGAAGAAAGGTTAAAATGCTTGGGGCTCTTTAGCTTGGAGAAACGACGGCTGAGGGGTGACATGATCGAGGTTTATAAGATTATGAATGGGATTGAGCAGGTTGAGAAAGAAGTACTTTTCTCCCTTTCTCACAATACAAGAACTCGTGGGCACTCCATGAAATTGCTGAGCAGTCGGGTTAGAACAGATAAAAGGAAATACTTCTTCACCCAAAGAGTGATTAACATATGGAATTCACTGCCACAGGAGGTGGTGGCAGCTACAAGCATGGACAGTTTCAAGAGGGAATTAGATAAACATATGGAGCAGAAGTCCATCAGTGGCTATTAGCCACAGGGTATAGATGGGAACTCTCAGTCTGGGGCAGGTGATGCACTCTATTCTTGGTGCTGGAGGGGGCAGCAGTGGGAGGGCTTCTAGTGTCCTGGCCCCACTGCTGGACCTCCTGATGGCACCTGGTATATTTTGGCCGCTGTGTGACAGAGTGTTGGACTAGATGGGCCATTGGTCTGATTCAACATTGGCTTCTCTTATGTTCTTATGATTCCCCACTCCTCCACTTGCACCTGCTGATGTGACCTTGGGTCAGTCACAAGCTCTGACACAGCTGTTCTTGAAAAAGTGCAGTTGCTGTCAGAGCTCTCTCAGCCCCACCTACCTCACAGGGTATCTGTTGTGGGGAGGGGAAGGGAAAGGAGTTTGTAAGCCACTCTGAGACTCCCTTGGGTAGTGAAGGGCAGGGTATAAATCCCTTCTTCTTCTTCTTCACATTGGGGGAAAGGAAGGAGCTGCATCCAAAAAAAGAAAGCACAACTTCCCCCATCTTGTATTTTGCCCTTAACTGAAGCCCAGAAGCTACTCTAATATTAGGAAACCTAGCCAAAAAAAATGGGGAAAAGTTGGGAATAAAGGCATTATGGACTGAGAAACTTTCTTCAAGTTTCTTCTGCCTGTTGAAGCTTATCTGTCTTCTAACCTTCCCAACCAAACTCAGTCATTCTATTTTTAAAAACAGTGATCCCCACTACTAACATTGGCAATGTCTACCAGTTCTCCCTTCCTGCTGCAGACCATCTTCGTTTCATCCCCCAGGGTCTCGTAACTTGCAGGAGGTGCATTTCATGGAGATCAGTCAGCTGTAGTGGGAAAGAGGAGGCAGGAAAGTTTTGTTCTGTTATAGGAAAATTTAGCCTGGATCTACAGCAGCTGTTCCTACACAGTAAAGTATTTCAAGAACAAATCATACTGTTGGGTTTTTTAAAATTTTTTTTCAATCCTGTAAACACTTTGGCTGAGAAAAGAAATCCATCTCAAAATTGTAGACGCAAGCCAAACTATAATAGAGAAATGACTATGTACATTACAAGGATATTGTGGGGATAAAAACTCTTGTTTCTCCCATACTATCAAAAGAGTCAGTCAATCATTCTGAAAGAGTCAGTCAGTCATACGCAATGAAGGAAAACTGTAAAACTGAGCTGGGGATTCATTAATCACATGGCATGCAATATTATTTGGCAAAGTCCAGAGACGTAATGACAAACCACCGCATGCCATCAAAGCAGAAAGCCCAGTTCAGCCTAATGCAAAACAAAGGTTTATTTCACCTACCGTTAGTTTGGAGGACCAACATTCGGATTGCAAATGATCATTTAAATCCTGGCTTCTCCTCGTTACTTTTACACTGTAGCTGAGGAGGGTGGTGCTAGAGAATAAACAATGATTACTCCAAGGTGCCTTCAGGCACATAGCATAAGATACCACAGTTATTTATCTATTGCCCGCTCCTTAGACTCAAAGCAGATAACTGGAATTCCCAGTGGAATGTTGTTTTAATTGTTTTATCTATTTGTTGTAACCCGCCCCTGAGCCCTGTACTGCAGGGGAGGACTGGACAGAAATTCAATAAAATAAATAAATAAATAGCAGTGCTGCAACAAGTTGCAAGGACACAACAAAACAGCATGATAGTCCATAAACAAGATAAAAATATCACACAGATTAAAAACATAGGCAAATCTGCCAAGATACACCAAAACGCCTCTGAAAGAAGACCACCTCAAACACCTTCCTAAGCACAACAACTGAAGAGGCCTTCTGCATCTATTCTGGTAGGTCATTCCAGAGGACTGGACCTACCACAGAAAATGCTTGTGACCTGTTTCTGTACAGACAATCCTAAAAGGAAAAGATACCCCATAAGGAGAGGATAGTTAATATTAATTGTGTGTAATAAATCCACTTCAAAATTATTTCAGATGGATCCTAACTAGTCCTAGTTAGTGGAGCGGCCTGCATTCAGACAATCGTACCAAACATAATAAAACTGGTGTCCAGTGGCACCTTAAAGATTAACAAATTTTATTCAGGCATAAGCTTGTGCAAATCAAAGTGTAGTTTTTTCAATGCATAAAGTGTTCAACAATTAGGAAGACAAAGTGACAGCTTTGTTAACGAACACATGATTGACCAGATAATTAGCTAATTGGCATGCCCAGTACTCACTGGGCCCCCTAGGTCACTCAAATGCTGCCTGCTTGGCACCAGGGCAGATAAAAATCAATGATTTTTAATACATACATACATACATACATAAATGGATTTTTAAAATTTAAATTGGATTTTTTAAGTGCAATGCTTTTTGAGGAAAAATCTATCTAAAGATAGTTTTCTGTTTAAAATACATTATAGTACAAAAGTTATTCATAATGAAATAAGGATTACTTTTTAAAATATGTAGCATGAGGCATCCATGCAATGTTTAATTTTTTTGGTAAATGAATTCATTAATCCATTCACAATGCCACGCTCTTCCATAAGTTTCTGTACGATTATTGGGCAATTTTTCTATCTAGAAGATATTATCACAGATGCTTGGTTTTACTGTCTGCAGAGATCACATGCTTCTTCTTCACTGCAAAAACATTATAAAATAAACATACAGAGACCTCAGTCCTATTGGTCCTCTACAAATCTATGCACACAGTACCAACCCCTTATCTCTTAAGTGCTAAGCTTCAAGAAGTTCAATGATTGCTTTGGGTGGAATAGGTTTGGATAAGGAGGGGATGTGAGGAGAAAGGGGCAAACATTACTAATGAAAGTGAAACTTTTGAGCAGAATACTCTGTGAGCATATCCTCATGATGTTTAAGCAAATAACAAGAATACATATGCTATATAATGTTATTGTTTTGGTTAAATAAAACAAATTAAATGGTTATTGTTAATTATTATTTTTCTCCTCCTGTTCTGCAAACCAGTCAACAGTTGGGAGTGGTCCACGCCACTCTGAAGTGAATGGATTACTGTACAGCAGAAAGTACAGCAGAAAAGTTGTCCAAATATGAACGATTAACAACCTATTAAATTGGAGATAGCTCACCTTGCAATGATTTCATAATTATCCATTCCAAGTGGAAAGTAACCAGTCATTAATTTTCTGATATAACTAAAACTAACCTGAAAAGTTATACTAAAATGAAACCTTCATCTGGGCTGCAAATATTAATGCTAGCAAGAATGAGCCTTTATGAAGAAAACCACGATTTAAAATTGAGTCTTACTGACTAGTGATTCAAATCAATTTGATTTAAATCAAATCTACCGTGCTTGGCACTGATGCCTTCTTGCCCCAGGTAAAAGCTTTGTTAATGGGCATATTTGGTTAAATAGCAACTCCCATTCCCCAAGGATGCCAGTTAACAAAGCTATCACAGCACGTTTATACTAAAAGCTGCAACAACAGAAAGATGGGGATGAGGGAACTGTTACAAAGAGAGGCTAATATAAAACAAGACATAATCTGTCCACTTCAGAGTGGTGTGAAACATTCCCAACTCTTGACTGGTTTACAAAGCAGAATTAACACTAAATCTAATTTAGGAAAATTGCAGGTTGAAATACAATAAGCCTATCCAATCAGAAAGTACTGTGGTATAGAGGAGCTAATTAATACATGTAAGGGGAAGGGATAAGCAAAGATATTAGAACATATATTGACTGAGATATCCCAAATCCTTGTCATGACCCAGGGGATGAGAGAGAGAATATTGACCTTCTTGATGAATCCCAATTCAGTAATTTTATGTTTAATCCTCCTCTTTATAAGATAAGAAGTCTTTTTATATGATAAAAATTGGAGAACATTTAAATCTTCCAGAGTATCCTGTTACTAATCCGAAAGTTGCTATTCCCCTACAAAAGGGAGAATCCAACATGAAGGGGAAGGACTGACTATAGATTCTTTAATGTGGAAGCAAAACTCACAATTTGATTGTGCTATCAGGTCTGCTCACTGGAACTGCAGTGAGAGAAATTCCTAACAGATTCATGCTTATGACAAATAAAAACCAAAATTACCTTACTTATTTACTTCATTTGTACAACCTGTCTTTTGCCCCAGTGGGAACCCAAAGCACTTTCCTTCATTCTCTTTGCCTACATTTTAGCCTCACAACAACCTTGTGACATAGTCAAGGTAAGAGCTGATGACTGATCTAAGGTCTCCCAAATCCTAGTCGGACACGCTTAACACTACATCACTCTGGCTTATGTATCCCTTGGCTCCTCAAAGTGGTTCTTAAGCAATATTGTTCTAGCTTAAAATCGCTAGAGATGCATCTCACTCACATATTATGGCCTTATAGGATGCTGGGTAATTTTTTTTTTCTGTCAGAAGGGGTTAAGCAAGTTAATTTTACCATGAGCTTTTCTTGCTCTTTGGAACTCCCAGAACAATATCTGGACATATTCCAAAAGTGTGGGCACTGGCACTGGCTAGCTCTCAGCAAGCCTGATCCAGTATGCTCCAGTTCTTGCCAAACATCTGGTGCCACCCCCAGAAATCCAAACCTGACTGGTGGGAAGGGTAACTTTGGTTACTAAGGATTGGATCTGCCACGAGGGGTTGATCCTGATTGGATCTGTAGTGTGGCTGCACGAGACACTTGTTTCCCTCCCCACCCAATTTTTTCAGGTGCTGAAACAGCTGCATTCCTTCTCCAGTTTAATTCTGGTTTGTAAGCAAGAAAAAACCCACAAAAGCTCCCAGTTGGAACATCACATCAAACTGAAGTTTATTGAAGACTGCTTGGCTTGCTTTTTTGGAGCTGCCTGGGAGGAGAGGAAGGAACACCTGAACTGGAAACTCCAGCTATCTTTTGTCACAAATAAACCAAAGATTGGGGGGGGTGGTTTTGACATCTGAATATGATCTTGTTTGCTTTTTGTAGTTACCACAACTTAACAAAACTGAGAAGAAAATTTCTTAAATTGAGCATTCTAGCCCAAATGGAGCAGAGCGGAAAGTTGCAGAACACGGATTTGCAAATGATCTTTCACCAACCCCCACCCCACGATTTGTTCTAGAGCTGAATGGTCCTATTTCCTACTATAATTCAAAGAAATGTTAATGGGGATGTTTAAAAAACTGTTCAAACACATACATGTTTCAGCTAGTTACCGAAGAATTATGGAAATATGAAAAAGACAGCAATTGATCATTTGTTGGTGCCAAGTGGTGGTAAACAGTGGCAATATGAGTGATAACTACTTGTCAAAATTGTTTGCCTCTGATAGTGAACCAAATTCACCTCTAGAATTGTAGAAGATTTTAAAAAATATGTACGTTTGTACTTATAGACAGAAGATAAAAATCTAAAACTAATGCTTCTGTCAGACAGTATACTTACCATGTGTCAAAAGGGATGGCTGTAACTCTAGATACAACTTACTGATTTGTGGTTTTTATGCAGTCTCAGAAATCTAGCAGAGATCAGAAGTAGGTGGAAAGTATGTTTATTTGAAAAAAAGATGTGAAAACTGATGATTATTGTAGAGCAAAAGAACAGTATTTTCTAGGGTGCTTTTTGCACCTGCAAAGTGCTTCGAGACATCATGTTTATTTGCCCCAGTATCACAACATAAGCCTAAAACGAAAAGCCTCTTGTCCCACTGTTAAACGTTAGAATTTAAATATGCCAATATTTGTTGCTTTCCACTGTAAAGATTTCTGCCTTACTTTAGCACAGGACTTTTATCTAGAATGTGAGTTTCCAGCAGGCTGAGTGGTTTTCCTTATGTATACCAATCCGTATTGACGTTTCAAGTGATAAGTTCTAAATACATAGTCACTTTTTATTTCCCCCCCTTTACTAAGAATAGGAATATGACGGAAATGGCAGAAGAAGCAGGGAGAGAGACAGAAAGAAATTGCCTCAAGCTACATTCCTACATATAGCTGGCATGCATCCAGTTTGTGGTTCTGATAAGAAATATGTAATCCTATTATGTGGAGTAGAGTCAGAATGTACAAATAATTCTTGGAAATGGAACTTCTCCTGTAAGATTATTCCCTTTTTTGTCATAGTAGTTCTACAAGTAGAGTTTGGCTACAAGTCTTCTGACAGTTGACTGTCAGAACCATTCACCACACAGAACTACAGTGTCTTTCTTAACCAGACACAAAAAAATGTACTGCATATGCCTTAGATGCGCACTTCAAATTTGTTTTATTAATAACTCAAAAAAAGAGTGAGGGCCATTAGTCTGAACTTTTAAGAATGGTGGGTTAAAAGTCAAATTCAGTCAGAAGAATTATTTCTACCTTGTAGGAGGACTTATGGGAAGAGATTCATAGGATCCAACCATTAGCTTTTAAAATAGATTTTAAAAAATCCCTCTCAGTGTGAGGGAACCAAAACTGTGGCATTGGAGAAAGACCTAGATTGGACAGGCAGAGGTTCTCTTCCCCACAGGCACCAGGCTTAGCAGATGTTTTCGGGCATGCCACTATCTTATAGACTAGCCTACCTCACAGGAGAATTTTTGGATTAAAATGAGACATTCCTATTTATGCTAACCTGAACTTCTTGGAGGAAGGGCAAGGTACATAATATAAGAAGAAATGTTTCTTTCTTAAAGTCTACATCCAGTACACTGCAGATAGAGTGTGAAGGGATCACCATTGTGCATAACAAATTCATCCTTCCATTATGGTGGAAAGTACCACCAAGTCACAGCTAACTTTGGTGACCCCATAGGGTTTTAAAGGTAAGATAGTTCAGTGGTGGTTTTCCACTGCTTGCCTTAGCATCATGACCCTGGTATTTTTTGGAGGAATCCCATCTAAATATTAGCCAAGGTCAAACCTGCTTAGCTTCTGAGATATGACAAGATCAGGGTATCCTGGGCTCATCCTTCCATACACCCCAGTATATATGCAAGCAAAGCACCGAGCCATTTCAGGGAATGTGAAAACACTGCTCTCTTTCCATATAACCATATAGCCCTCTCTACTTGGTTAGGAAACATAGTCATATTCATATCCTTTGATTAAGTAAGCAGGATGAGACAGCTGTTTCAGGCTTCCAGTATTTGTGTCTGTGAGTCCCAAGGGGGATGGGGAAAAGAGGACTCTATTATATCCTAAAATAATCCTGTCATGTATTGGCGATGAGTCTGTGATACAGTGATTGAAATTCACCTCTAAATTGTCTCTCATGGCAAGGATGTAGCACCAGAGGTATTTTCTTCCTTCATCAGATCAATACTACCTAAAGTAGTAACACTGCTATCAGAAGAACTGGTATAGAAGTCATATAAATGGTACAGTAGAGAAACCATACAAAGGTTCATTCACAGTTTAGTTGTAAAAACAACAGTGCAATATCTTTTCATTAAGATGAACCAAGATCTCGTAAACAATAAGGAAGCTTCCAAGTTATTCAGAACTCTTCATCAAACTAGATAGGGAACTGTAATGTTTGCTCATTACTTTATGATATTTTGATTGGCCCTAGTAAAATGGAACTATACTCATATGGTAACTATAATTAAATGGCCATGAATATACCTTTAAGCAGGGCCTTATCCAAACTTTAAAAACTACCTTGTTAACATTTAATATCTAGAAGTCACTCTAACAAGAAAAAAGAAGGGTTTCCAAATCTAAGTTGGGAAATTCCTGGGAATTTTGGTGTGGGGTCTGGGCATGGCAGAGTCTAGGGAGGGGAAGAATCTCTGCAGTGTAGTGCCTTATACTCCATCCTCCAAAGGCACCATTTTTCTCCAGGGAAACTGATCTCTGTCATCCATTGATCAGTTGTAATTCCAGATCTCCAGGTGCCACCTGGAGTTTAGTAAGATTTTTTTAATGTCACCGTCATTTTTATCACAGTATTTGTTTGTTCAATATATGCCACCTGGAGTTTGGCCAACCCTATGTCTAGCTTCAAGAGATTTATGAAGAAGAGGGGTTTTTTATGCCCCACTTTTCTAAACCTTAAGGAGTCTCAAAGAGGCTTACAATCACCTTCCCTTCCTCACAACAGGCACCTTGTGAGGTAGGTGGGGCTGAGACAGTTCGGAGGGAACTATGAGTGGCTCAGAAAGCGTCACGTGGACACGTGCAGAATCAAACCTGATTCTCCAGATTTGGTCCACAGCTCTTAACTGCTATACCACACCAGCTCTCATATGCTTTTTCTCATGCTCAAATCCAGAGAGAGATTCCTGATAGTGGATCTCATGTCCCTCAGGGAGAATCAACAGAGTAAACACTGGTGGCTAGCCTATCAGCCGTAATACAGGCCTTCAAAATCCAGAATGAAAAAGTTCTATAATCTGGGTGATGTTTCTGATATGTAACTAGCACAGGTTATTTTCTTGAGAACAGGCCAAGAACTCTGTTCTTAAAGGCAGACATTCACTACAGTATGATAATGTCTACAGCTGCAAATAAATAGGGGAATTCCAATACAATAGGCAATTAAACAGTCTTGTAGAAAACAGTCTATTCCTGCTTTCAATATCTTACAACAAATTTTTATATCAGATCCAGAGGTCTATATGCAAAACAAAACAAAAAGTGTACAGACAGAACCTATGGGAGCTACGACAATAAGCCAATAGTGATGTTGTAAGATTAGAGAACATAAGAAAAACAGCATTGGGGAAAAGTTGCCAAGGATTCAAAGATAAACAGAATCAGTGATACATATCAGAAGTCACCACAATACCAGGAATAGGGAGAGCATCCTGTCCTATAAAACGAGATGGGTAAAAGCCACCTGTAACAAGTAATCAAGTTTTAAAATTGTTTACATTTCTGATATAAATTAAATGCTGTCTTAAAAATAAATTTTTGAAGCTGTTTTAAATCTGAATTAAATATGTTACATATATGTAAAGTCATATGTGCCAATTCAGGCAGAATCTGCAGACTGTAGGATAAAAATATTTTAAACAAATAAACACCCTACTGTTCTCTCTTAAAAATAATCCATGACCTTCCAGTCAAAACATGCCAAGTGAAAGAATGCTTTTTATGCAAAAGGACAAACCACATTCGCGTTTCAAGCACATCTGTGTGGCCTGCAGAGGAAGGAATGTTTCCACTAGAAAGAAAGGAAGGGAGGGGGAGGATAACGCTGCACAGGAACTGAAAAGTGAAAGGAAAGACAATGCTGCTATTGTTTTAAGATGCTCTCATAAAATTCACTGACAGGGAAATGTTCCACTTAGGAAGGTTCTCACAGATGCTGCTGTTACAGTAGGCAAAAGAGAACTGTGCTCTTCACCTCACCCTTCAGAGCCCAAGGTCCC
Organism: Gekko gecko; assembly: GCA_029375565.1. Classification (NCBI taxonomy): domain Eukaryota; kingdom Metazoa; phylum Chordata; class Lepidosauria; order Squamata; family Gekkonidae; genus Gekko; species Gekko gecko. The sequence goes on along the minus strand of JAPDNY010000001.1, from coordinate 296,431,182 downwards.
AAGGAAGGGCCACCATGGTGAACAGGAGTCACCCATCTTTTTAAATTTATGAGTACTTTTGGATTTCTGATACAGGGTGGTGGTCACAACCACAACCACAAAAGACTCTCCAAAGGAGGCTACTAGGGGAGGTAGGGCCAACCACACACAGAGTAAGCTCAAGTGCAGCGGTCAGGTGAAGTAATTTTTAAAAAATACACTGGGAAAATATTTTAATCTGCACAGCCAATCAGTCCCATGTGGCCCCACCCACTTTCTAAAAACACTTGGTGGGTTCCAGGAAAGATGTCAGTGGACTCTACACTGAGCAATTTTGGGGATCCCCGCTCTAGAACATTCCAAAAGGGGGCTCTGAGCAGGCACAAGTCAAGTATGTGGGCCAGAACAGACAGGACTGTGTCCACATACCATGAGGTGGGGCAGCTGCCAGGACTGAGGGCTTCTGGTGGGGCCCACTGCTGCCAATGTCTTCCTCACATGCCTCCCCCCACAACCTTCCCCCATTGGCTTGCGAGTGTTCTGCCACCCATGCTCCCAGATGCATATGCTACCCAGGACCACCAGGGAAGGGTGTACAGGTGGCACGGCATTGCTGGCAGCCATGGTGGCACCTCTCAGCAACATGTCAATCAAGAGAGGGGCCATCTGCTGCCAGGGGCTTCCCAAAGCCTGGAACCAGTCCTGAACACAGAAACCATAAAAGAATATCTGACTTTTGAGAGCAAATATTACCGATTTGCATCATGTGTTATACTTATGATTGCCACCTCTATATCTTAAAAGGATCATTCACCAAATACAGCTCAGTGATCCTGAACTTTTCACAGTATTATTTTACACTGAGTTCTGCAAAATGTTAATTTCTTGTACTACAAATCTTTATGGCTCTAACAATGCAACCGATTGGACATTTACTAATCATTATTTTATGGAGAAAGTCTCTTGCCTAGTAAATACCAGTCCTTGTGCCTGGAAAGTTACAGACCGCTTACAGACCAATCCTAACCGCATTAAGTGGAGAATTTAACAGAATTTGATGGTTAATAAGGGCTAAGCTAAACAAGACACTGAGAACAATGGGAGAATTTCCCTAGCATTTCTGAAAGTACATTTTGGGAATGGGGCTGTGGCTGTGGCTAAGTGGTATAGCGCCTGCTTGGCATGTTCTATAGAGGGGCCCTGATTCTCACTGGAATCGTGCTGTGTCAGAACAGGGGGTTAGATCCTCTCCTCATTGTGTTTTTATTAATCATAACTGACCATCCCATGCAGTTTCATGCGTTATCTGGCTTCTCAAAATGTGGTTACTAAAAAACAGGTTCATATGAACTTGCTTAATATCTGACATTAAAAAGGTTGTAGGATATGTTTAGTAGTTGGTTGATTTAAATTCGGTGTTATGATCCACTGCTCTAATGCAATATAATAAGGAAGTATTTTCATATAACGTTCTATGCATTTTACATGTTCAATATCTTACTGATATGTTCTTGTTTTGTATACATGTTGTAATGAACTCAATAAAATTAGAAAATGTCAAAAAAAGGGAAAGAAAGTGAAAATAAAATGGTCAATACAGTAGAAAAAAAGGCAAGCAAGAAAAGAAGGGGGGGGATGATTTTGTTTGACTCAAGTCACAGCTGACATATAGCGACCCTCGGGGTTTTCAAGGCAAGAGATGTTTAGAGGGCCAATAGCAGCACAGAAAGGTCAGTTTCAATTTGCAAACCTGCACATGAGGTTAGAGTTAACCTTCTGCTCCCCTCACAGTTCCAATTACAATTAAGCCTGTTTTTCATTTTGCATTGGATTTTTTGCTTTAATTTACATTAAACCTGTTTTTTATTTGCATTTAAAAATGTGGAAAAGATCTGTTCAACAATCATCCAGCTTCTCATCTCGTTTGGTCTTCAGTGGGCTTAGGATAACAATCCCTATTTTTCTGGAAAGTGAGTCCTTATATGCATATGGAGAAAGAGTCAAACAAAATTGTTTTAACTTCACAATTGCTCTCCTCGTCTAACCACATATAATTCTGTGGTGAACAAGATAAGCAAGTAGCATGACCAAAGATTTTCAAATATGCTGTTCAGCTGCAACCCAATAAGTTTTAGTAACTAAATCAGTACGAATGTTTGTTCAGGAGATATCATAATTACCAGTGGGAATCGTTAGTTTAAATAGGGTGTGCATGTGTTTGTGGTTTATGACTTAACACAAGCAAAACAAATTGCCTTGGTTTGAACTCAGACCATCTTGCTTTCAAAATATTCTTCTGCACATTTAAGGTGCAGTGAGTAAAGCATAGAGATTATTACTTTAAAAAAGGAAGATACTGTTCACTCTGAAGTAAGCAAGTTATCAAAATCTATAGTGATTTATTGAAGGCTCCTCCCTTGCTCAATGTTGCAGACATCAATTTATTAAGACTAAAATTAAAATAACGGAAGCTTTGTCTCACTTACCGTGAATCTTCCTTCTTGGTGGTCCAGAGGTGGAGCAGCTGTGACTTCTAGAAGAAGCTCCTCCCTAAAGAGAGGCAGGGTTGCCAATCTCGAGCAACTCCTGAAAGAGGAGGGGCTTCTCGCTCAGATCCCACTCTGGTCTCGAAGCAGTAACATTCCCTCTCTCCACATATATATACACGAAATAAAAAGTCAAAGAACCAACTAACTGTTGAAAAAACGGTCCTGGAGTGCATACAACCTCACTACTACTCCCAGAGAAGCTCACCAGGAAGCATAAGGATGGAGGCACAGAGAATTAGAGGATTCTAATACCCGACAGCATACCCTCTTCTCTCCAAGAGCCAGATCCAGAATTGTACCCTCGGGTGGAAAGAGACTGCCCCACCCCTCGACCACTGAGAAGGAAGATTCAGGGTGAGAAAAATCCTTTGTTCTCCAGTGGTCTGGGGTGGGGCAGTCTTAACTTTGGGGACATAGAAAAGCAGAATGACCCAGGGAGGGAAGAGACTCAGCTCCTAAGCTGAGAGGGCATGCTCATGCTATAGGACCCTTCTTCCAAAGGCAGCCTCCACAGAGGCTAATTTATCAGTTCTGTAGTGCCTGGTGAAGGAATGGACGGACCTCCAGGTAGTAGCATTACATACTACTTCTAAAGAAGAAAAAGATTGGTATGCTGCAGAGGTTGCTGCCCCTCTCAGGGAGTGTGCAATGATGCCCGGAAGAGGATCTACACATGCAGACTTGTAAGCAAGAACTATGCATCCTGTAACCCATCTACTAATAGTAGAAGTAGAGACTCTGCACCCCATTGAAGATTTCCTGAAAGAGACAAACATTGAGTCAGTCTTGTGAAAAGGCTTAGTCCTATCTAGGTAGAAACTAAGGGCCCTCCTAATATCCAAAAAAGGCCACTCTTTCTCCTGAGGGTGTTTGGGACTAGGGTAGAAAGAGGGAAGAATCAGGTCCTCCGACTTGTGAAATGTAGAATTTACCTTAGGGATAAGGACCGGATCTGGACGAAGCACGACTCCATCATTATGAAAGACACATAGCTCTTTGCCCATATAGAGGACTCTAAGCTCTGACATCCTCCTGGCAGTAGTGATACTAACCAGAAAAACAGTTTTAAATGTGAGTTCTTTGAGGGGACAGGTAGCTATTGGTTCAAATGGTGATCTGAGCACTGCATTCAGCCTCCTGGTAGGAAAATGATAGATCTGAGGCAGAGAAGTGCCTCCCTAATCAGGGAAGTGCTCCTAAGAAACTTCCTAACATGGGGGTGTTGGGATAAAGACCTCCCTTTCTTGGAACCCCTGATGTCAGAGATGGCTGCCACCTGCCTTTTCAGTGTACTAGTCTTGGTCCAACCCTTCCTGCATGAAGAAAACAATATCTCCCACTTTGGCTCTAAGGGGATCTATCCCTTTGGTGGAGCACCATAAATGGAACACCTGCCAAGAGTTAATATAAACTCTGTTCATGGAACCTTTTTTGGAGGCTATCATAGTATCAATCATCCTGTCCATATACCCTATTTGTTTGAGTTGGAACCACTCAACTTCCAAGCTTAGCAACTCAGGCTGGGGGTGGAGAGATCCATGTTGGAGAAGATCCTTTCTGACTGAAAGGCACCAGGGTTCTCTGATGGACAATCTCAGAAGATCCTGGAACCATGACCCCCTTGGCCAATATGGGTCCACTAGTACTTCTTCCACTCTGAGTTCTATAATTCTCTGAACTACCTTTTGAATCAACTGTGTGGGGGAAAAGGTATACAGTAGTTTTATTTATTTATTTTTATTTATCTTTCAATTTCTACCCCGCTCGAACCCCTCCCATGGGTCTCTGAGCGGCTTACACAGCTTGTATCATCCCTATCTATGGGCACAACGTATTAGGGGCGGGACTACCTAACGGCACCCGGTGGGATTTTAGTTGACATGTCTCCAGCTTGTTTTGGCTCGGCTTCTCGGCTTCGGATCGGCATCTTCCTTCTATTCTCTTCAGGCTCCTTGGGAGTTGGTGGGCCCGTTCGTCGTGCTGATCGCAGCAGCACGGCACTGGCTCCGTCCCTCAGGCTCTGCCGCGCCTGCGCCGAGCGTCCTCACTCCTTTCAGGCTCCACCTTCGCCACCAGTTCACCGCTAGATGTCGCATCTCCTTTTTTCTTCCACTTGCCACCTCGACTATCGCCGCCATTACGTCGCGCTGTTGTTGCCACCACCGCCGCTCGTCGAGCCGTTGCTGCTGAAGTTCCCACCTCACCTCCAATGGAGGAGGAGGGTTCTCCCTGCCTACTAAGGCAGGTACCCATTTATCTACTTGTAAGTTGTTAAGACTTTCAAACCGCTGGGTGGGTGGGAGCTGGGACTGAGGCCGGGTGCTCACCCCGGCCGCAGTGGGTATCGAACAGCCTACAAGCTGTTCGTTAGATGTTAAAGCAGGTGCTTTTGCACCCTGCGCCACCGCTCCCTAGTTGATTCAGCAACTGGTGCATTGACCCCTATTTGCTTGCGAGGACCTGGTCCATGAGACAAATGGTGGGACTTGACAGTTTTTCTCCATTGCAAAAAGGTCCACACTGCCACCTTGCTGAACTTGCTGCATATCTTCTGGAATAATTCTTTGTTCAGCATTCATTCTGTTTGGTCTAGATCCCTCCGACTGAGCCAATCTGCTAATATGTTGTTCTGTCTGGCTACATGAACTGCCTTGATTGACCTCTGATGAGTTGCTGCCCATGGAATGATCAGTGTTGCCTCTAAATGGAGAGACCTGGACCTGGTACCCCCTAGCAGTTGACATATGATTTGGCTGTCATATTGTCTGTGTGTACTACAACATGCTGCCCTGCCAGGAGATCCTGAAAGGACAACAATCCAGCCTTATTGCTCTGAGTTCCAGAAAGTTGATGTTTTGTGTGGACTCCTCCTGAGACCAGATGCCCTGACCCATTTTTCCCTACAAGTGAGCTCCCCATCTGGAGAAGCTGGCATCTGATGGCTCTATCAACCTTTTTGGTTCTCTTAACGGAGACCCTTCCAGAAGCCTGTGAGGTTCTATCCAACAATGAAGATTCTGAATCAGAGATACAGGTATTTGAATCAGCTTGAACTGTTTGCTGGATATCGCCTCTTGAAAGGGTAGTAGAAATCTCTAGAGTGGGTGGGTGTGAAACCTGGACCATGGTATGATATCCTGACAGGATACCAACATTCCAGAGGCTTTAGAAAAATCGCCTTCTTACTGGGATTCAGAAGTCTAGCAGAAGCTGAAGTGACAGTCAAGTCTAAGGCTTGTTGAACTCAGGCTGCCCAGTAAGCTACTGGAGGCTGCATGGAAGGCCTGTGTGCTTCACTGCAAAAGCCATCCAACCTCTTGGCAGGAGAGCAACTGTGGAAGCTCCTGGCCCTAGGGCTGGAGACCCCATGGCTTGGGGAGTCCTGGAAGCAATGAGGCTGGAGAAAGATTCGCACTGCTGTAAATGCTCCCACTTTCTACAGGCTCCCAATTAACATGGAGCATGGGGGACGACGACGACAATATCCTTCCCACTTCCTGGATGGTCTCCCCTGAGACTTAACACAGAAAATCCAAAAAGGAAAAGACTTTTAATAAGGAACAAATAGTAGGAATCGAGGTGCTTAATGGAGCACCACCAATGACATCTAGCTGCCTTGAGGCAGGACCAAAAACTGGGATCTGAGCAAGAAGCCCCTCCCCCTTTGGGAATCACTCAAGATCGGGGACCCTGCCTGTCCTTAGGGAGGAGCTTCTCCCATAAGTCAAGACTGCCACACCCTGGACCACTGGAGAAAGACATACAATGTAAGTTTACAAATCAATCTGAGCAATTAAGAACCTTGATATGCTCCAATACTGGCTGTCCAACACTGGGAGTATTCAGGAAACAGAGATGAATGGAGGATGGTCCTAAGGCAAGCAGAGCTGTCCCTTTCACCCCATCTCCTCAAGACCTGGGTAGATGAATGTCACTGATTTATACTGGATTTGTGAGGGTGGTAGCAGCCCTAAACCTCACCATATCCTGATTTGCAAAGGACACAGGCTCAGGAAGAGCTTCTGCTTTGTTATAATACTTGTATGTAATTCTGGTATGGGGTCAGGCATATCACTGTATCAAATTCTAAACTGGAACCTGGAGTATGGATCAAAAATCTACACAACAGGATCAAAGACAGACAGGGGAGATTGTCTACAAACCTCAGGGAAGCCCCTGGTCTGCAGAAAAATCTGAAATCTTAACACAAACAAATAATTTTTAAAAAACCCACTGGGGGTAATAACAACAGCAGAAACAAGGTCTGTAGCTTTAAGAGATGAATGCGCACTGAGATTTTGTTCTGAGACGTTGGTGACCATTTTTTTTTGGGGGGGGGTCTTGCCACAACTATATTGCCAATCCTTCCAAGTGTTGGTTTCTGTCAGTCAAAGGTGTTGGGCAGGGGGAGGGGACACAGAAAAAGGGAGTTAAATGGGTGACAGCACAAAAGGAGAGCAGCTGTCAGGGGAAGGGAAGGAGGGGAAGCTAAAGACTGGGAGGCAAATAAAGGTAGGGTGGATGATATGCAGGAGGGAGACAAGTAAACAGGAAAAGAAAGAAAGCTATAGTGGCTGCCAGGGGGTGGGAAAGAAGAAATAGTGTGGGGAGAGGGATGCAGGGGAAGTCCTCATGGGACCACTACTTGCTTTTTCTCTCCCAATCAGTAAATCAGTACCCAGTTCAAAAATCCTTGCATATAGAAGCAGATGAAATGCCACCGGGCATGAACATCTCACCTATATAAGAGATTTATTGGTGTTGGTTTGGGGGCGCAAGTTCACAAGGCAAAGAAAGTTTGAAATATGCCTCATTCTCAACTTCAAGATACACTGTTTTAAAGTGAATTTTACAGCACCTTTCAACTGCTCCACAAGTACATATTTCAGCACCCTGCCTATCCAAAACTGCATTTTACATCACTGCTCATGCAACGTGATTTGGGACCATCAACCTCATTTGAGTTTACTAGCTCCATTTTGAGAAGTGGATAGCTGCTCACGGAGCTGAATGGTGAACCTTTCATGAGTCTGTGGCTTTGAAAAATGCGTATAGACTGTTCACATAGGCCACATATTTGCATAAAACAGCTTCCTATGTCTCACTGGAAGCAATTTGCTGCTCATTCAACATATAAGGTCCCTGACGGTTAAATGTAGACCATCTTCATAGCAAGTAAGAACTCTGCCAACTAAGAACCAACGTCTGCCTCCTGATTCCTATAAGCAAAAGAATTCTTCATATTGAAATGTCATCAATGAAGTAGCTCATTTTTGGTTTGGCAATTCACTGTAAAGCACACTCTGTTGGCTATTCTGTATTGGCTTACCCTGTTGTTCAAAGAATAGCTCCTTTCCTTGGTCCAGTGAACATTTTGAAGTTAAAGTTCCTGGAGTTTTAAATTAATGAAGAGTTTCCAGTAGGCTAACTGTAGATACAAGCAACCTTAGAATACAAACCCATACCATTTTATTTCATAAAACTTAAAAAAAACACCTTAAAATCAAAATATGTATGCTACAGAAGTTACCGAAGACTATAACAACAGTTTGAATAAACCATGAAGTACTGGAAATACAATAAATTTGCCTGCTGTTCCAGACACAAGTCATACATTCAACCTTGACATCAAAACTGTATTCCCCCCCCCTTTATATATTTTGTAATGGGCCCTGTCCATCATTGTACTACCTGACCTTTATGTCCTTTTACTAAAGCAAAACCAGCAGGTGCAGAAAGAAAAGTGATTACAGAGCAACAATAAAGGAAAAGAAAGGGGCCTTTATGTGTAAAATTGTACCTATATTTGAGATGTCAAATCAAATCTAAGGGCTGGGGGGGAAGCAGATTTTAAGATTAAAAAGCAACAAAATTTCTTACTAATCAGGTTTGTACTTTCCTACCTGCATGTAAGAACAACAGATGGAGAAATTACAATAGCTTACAAAGGCAAGAAATAGAAAAGCAATTGTTCCCTTAATCTTTCCAAAGGCACAAAAAGCCCACTGAAAGATTCTGTTTCGTATCACAGAAATTCAGACTTGGGCAGATGGGAAAAAAACACACACAAATGAGAACTGGCTTACTGCACAACGATTCAGGTTCCATCAGAGCAAATGTCTGTCAGTGATTTTGCCTTCAGAGTTCCCACTTCTATCCCTTGTTTATTGTTTTGACTAATTGAATTATTAGGATTATTATACTGTCAGACAGATATTGTCTACAGATAATTACAATGGCAGGTTGCCAGCAGTCTTTGTGGTCACCACGTCCCATCTCTCCTTGAAGACGAAACTCTCAGTGGGGAAGGAAGTGGGTTAAAAATAAACTTTGTACAACAGCTGTCATTTCAAAGTAAACACTTTTCATCCCTTTCTGCACCACGGCACCCAAATAGCTTACCTCTGCTTCTTGTCAAAGAACCTGCTGGAAAATACAGGCCTTAGAAAGAGTAGACTAACAATTTACCAATAAATAACCACATGGCCAGTTTGACATGTGGAGTTTACCTTCATCAGAGTAGGCTGCTGGGAGATGCTCACAAAATACCATAAAAGGAACTGGATATACCTGAATTGTGTTACATGACATTGGAACTCTAGGGCATGTTACTAAACCATGTATATTTCCTTGTGTATCTGAACAGGACTCCGACAGGTCCAGGCTCAAATGGAGGGGAATGGATACTACATGCCAGAGGTTTGAGATCGAAATGAGAAATGACAGAGTTCCAAAGCAGGCTTTGAAAGGAAGACAAAGTCTTTAACAAACTGGAATAATCAGATAAGAATGAGAACAATATCTCTGTCCATTTCAACACAAAATACCACACTGTCAATCAATACCAGTATCCAATTGTGGCACCCATCCAGCAGCTGCCCCCAAGAACCAGCCCATAGAGAATTAGATGTGGTGGGATAGTAAACAGAGGAAAGAAACAAGATGTGTGTGTGTAATATTACCTACCCTTTTCTGCATTGTAGAATCATCTGGGGCGGCTTAGTTCTCTTGATCCTCCGACTGGTACACCAGCTATGGCTTGGGCCAAGGACAAGTACTTAGCATGAGACCCAAGAGGGGGATCTAACAGGAATTCCAGGCAATAAATCCAAAGAAGGAATGAGTCTGGGTATGACCAGCATGAACCCAAGGCACACACAGATATAAGACAAAAAATAGGCATATGTTCAGAGTGGTTTGTGCAAGTTGGCAGCGTGCTGGCCACATCCTAGATGACCTATGTGAGGTAACCCCCTGGCCACCCCACCCAAATGTCCCTCTGCTGGGAACCTTGCAGTTGGCCTTCCCTCATTGTCCTGTTGAGTCTCTGCCTTGCTCCATTTCTGTGCCCACAACATGGCTGCCTTCCTGCTTGCAACTGGGGTGTATGTGCTCCAGCCATGACATGCCTGGGCCCGATGCTGGTCCTGAACAGCCTGTGTACATTAGCAGTGTAAAATGCATGTGCAGGCAGTATGTTATTTGAAACTGAGAAGTTATCTGAGTTTTAGAAAGTGAGCACCACTGACAAACTTGCCAAGAGCAAGGAGGGAAGTCTTGGGAAAGACAGAATTAGCGCTTCTAATTGGCATTCAAGGCAGAGTGGCAACCTCCTGTCTGAGAATGAGGGGATAGATTAGAGACAGGAAAGAGGCTTGACTGGTCCATTCTGAATGTGCATTGGTTGTGAAAAATGTGACTGGCCTGTTTGAACTGACTGTGAAGAATCAGATTAGCCTGTTTGAACTAGAGCTGGTGTGAAGAGTTATTTAGTATGAATAAAGACAGCTGTATAGCCTTGATTCCTTGATTATGTCAATATATACAACGTAAGTCATGGTGCCTTGGATGTGCTGGGTTAGATCTGCCTTCCAGGGCTCTTCTAAAGGTCCTGCATATATTAGCTCTTTCCTTTATGGGTTATTGCCAGAGTCAACCATGCCAAGTAGCTAGTCGCAGCCTCACATTCCTTTCCCCAACCCACTTCCATTTTTGCCTAGCAGTTCTGTAAAATCTGCCAGGCCATTCTGGATGTGGCAGAAACAATGGAGCCTGGGAGTTAGGTCAACAGAATGGAGGAGCATTGGTCTTGGCAACAAGCAAGATTAGGAATTGGTCTGAGATTCCTCGTGGCCCCATACCATGATAGTTAGGAATCTCAAAGATCCCTGTGATTTCTTCCCAAAATGCAACATTCTGGCTCACTTGGTATCTTCTACCCACAAATAAGACAAATAATTGGGTTCTAGATCAAATCAAGATTGAACTCTCAGAGCTAAAAGGACAAAACTGAGGCTATCATACTTTGGTCACATTATGAGAAGACAAGAGTCACTGGGAAAGACAATAGTGGTAGGAAAAATTGAGGCCAGCAGGAAAGGAGGAAGATCCATCATGAGATGGATTGACTCTATAAAGAAAGCCACGGCCCTCAGTTTGCAAGACCTGAGCAAGGCTGTTAACAATAGGACTTCTGGGAGGTCATTAATTCAAAATTAATTCATACAGTCATCGTAAGTCAGAAGTTGATGACACATAGCACATATACACACAAAACTGGGAGGAGTGCAAAGGCCTGCTCCCAATGTCAGGGCCCAAGAAATAACTGAATGGACTCACAGAGATGGGCCAGCATCCAGATTTCTTTGGCAGCAGCAGAACCGGAGAAAAAGAGATGTTTTCTGTGGAGATTCTATGGTGATTAGATGTGTTCTGGGGTCACAATAGGAGTTCAAGGTCAACAATGTGAGTGGTCCCAGATCTTGTAGCTATCTGAGTTAGATATCGCTAGCAAAGACATTACAAGAGTGCATTTCTGTGGGCGAAAAGACTTCCACATGTGGAAGACAACTTTTGCGGCATTCCCCTCCCACAGCAGCCTGAAGGACTCCATGGGAAAAGGAGGAATATTCAAAAGTTGCACTCAATGGGCAGAAGTCCTCTCACTCATGGAAGCACTAGACTGGATCCAACCAACAGAAAACTGCACTCACCACTTTTGGTTTATCAGGAATCAACTGATCTGCAGAATATGTGTATTCCACTATTAGTCAACCATCACTTCTTAGAAACTAATGTTTTTATGATATGAGGCAATGTTCTCAAAATGATTTTTATCAGTTTCCCTAAACTCTGAAGTTATGTTTGTACAGAATGCTGGCAGTATGAGGGTCTGATCCCATCCACCTTCATGCAGAGTACCACTTTCAAAATTTCATCCCTTCCCACGAAAAGCAGAGTGGGTTTCTAAGTAACAGAACAAAATTTGTCAGCTGGGTGAATCAGAATGACAAAAATACTTAACTCACACCCAATATACACCACAAATCTTTCGGCATTAACTTGCATTATGTCCCCTGGTCTCCATCAACTGGAGTATTGATTTTTTTTAGAGTACCTATTGTAAAAATTAATTTCTTGACAGATGGAAGAAAGCTAGGACCACAGTAATAGTTCTTTCAGTTCAACATGCATAGGCAGAGCTCAAAGCTTTGGTTAAAAACAGAAGGAAATGGAAGAGCACACTGGTTTTCCAGCTATCAGTTCTCAACACTATGGTCAGCTGTAATATTTGGGAAAGGAGCATTTTTGTTTCTATTTACTTAAAGCAGCAGGGAAAGATGCTTATTTCCCCCCATCTTCGGAATCTTGGAATATACTTTTATTATACTCTACAGGCACCATTTGAAGGGCCAAACTGTTACAAAAAATTAACATTTGCTACCTCAGTGTCCTCTTCTATGACCTCCCAGCTATATAACCCATTTATTTTAGATTTAACACTGGGGTTGGCCTAATGTAGTGAACAAACCAGGCCTGACTTTCTGGGTCATTAACTCTTCCAGTCTCTCCCTGAACCTTTAAATAGGGGGGAAAGCTGCTCAAACCAGCTGCTTTACAGATTAGGAAGAATTTATATTGTACACATTAATAACTACCATGTGTTTTCAACCCGCAAGAAAAGCTCACAGGAGTATTTCCATGCTGCTTTTATACCTATTCTTAATGCATTAAGTAATCACTGGTGAAGCTCCTAAAACGTCATCTCACTTTCTCTTCCTCCATTCCATTGAGCGCTGTATATACACAGGTCTTCCCAAGATGTAAAATTAGAACCAGGATCAGAGCCTCTAGGGTTCCTCTAGATCAGCTCTCATTTCATCTTCCTCTCCCAAGACCGAAGGCGCTTGCAATTCAGAATAGCGTGAGTGCTCACAGCCTCCCTGCAGGGGTTCTACAGACAGCTCAACAGGTGTGCCGGTTTTCCTCTGTAGGCAAGCAGCTATGAAGCCTGATCTCGGGCTGCTGAAGTCCAAAACCTCTCAATCTCTGAAAGATGAGGAGGCACAGGAGTGGGTACAAATGCAAATGTGTAGTAAGCGACCACCTAAAACAGAAACCTGCTAATTCTCTCTGATGAACTCTGCAGGACAATTTTATTACTTGAATTGGGAGGGGATGAAAAACCCAAGAATTTTTGCAGTATTATAGCGGCCCAAGAGTTCTACATTTTAGACTTTTTGGTTTTTTTACTAAGTTCTGATTTTTCAAAAGGTCAAGAATGCATCAAAAAATAAGCTTCTGACAACATGTCCCTGCTGCCTAATTACAAAGATAACTACCCTAACAATTTCTAGCAAACGGATTTTCATTTGCAGCATTTAGAAATGTAACAGGGCTTCGGTTGCTCTGGGATGGGAGATTTTTTTTGGGGGGTGGAGCCTGGGGAGCGGAGGGGACTCAGGGTGATTTCCCACTAAAGCTGCCTTGGGGTTGCGCCGCCGTTTGCCCCGATACTATTAGTCAATTTCACACCTGAAGCCGCGGGGCTGCATTTTGACCTGCGGCTTCGCCGATTTCCCCGCAGTTTCGTAATCCTCAAAAACAGGATTACGAAACTTGGGGAAATCGGGCGAAGCCGCGGGTCAAAATGCAGCCCCGCGGCTTCGGGTGTGAAATTGACTAATAGTATCGGGGCAAACGGCGGTGCAACCCTGAGGCAGCTTTAGTGAGAAATCACCCTCAGTGTGTGTGGGGGGTAATGCCACAGAGTCCACTTTCCAAAGCAGCCATTTTTCTCTAGGGAACTGATCTCTGTCACCTAGAGCTCGCTTGAAATCCCAAGAGACCTTCAGCTACTACCTGGAGGTTGGCAGCCCTAGGGCAATTATATCCAGAGTTTCTCTAGTCTGGGGAAATATTCACAGGACTGCACAGTTCCTTTTTAAGTCACTAGTGCAAGTCATTGTTTGTAGCAGCATGTTGTTTTCCCCCTCCCCTTCTCACAACAAAATGCTTTCAGCAAGGTTTGACTAAGAGGTTAAAGTAACTGTTGGCAACACAGAGGCCCAAAGACACTGAAACCCTCTCCCTTTCTCCTAATTCACCCTCCTCATCCCCATAGTTATAGCAACACACAGGGAATGGGCCTGGCCACAGAATACCTGCTCATATGACAACAAGAAAAGAGTTCCCTTAAAAATGTTTTGGACGGTAGTGGATGATACAGGCAATTTGAAAATGAACTTAAATCCAGTGTTACTAGTACAATTCTTTCCAGGGAACCGAGCTCTGCAGTCTGGAGATTAGTTGTAATTCCAAGAGATCTCCAGGTCCCACTTGGAACTGGCAACCTGAGAATAGAACCAATCTTACATATATTTTTTACAAGACCAGTAGTTCTTAACTTTTTAATCCACTACCATCCATCGGGTATGCAACATCACCATCGGATTCCTACCTTAGCTAAATGAAAAAAACATAGGACATAAAAACAGCATTCCAAAGAGATAGCTTTATTTATATAGATGTATTTATGATATACATGTACAATAGAAAGATCCCAGGCATACTTGCATTGAGATCATTATACCTGATGGCCCTCATGCAACTCCTTACTGTTAGGTGAGGATTCCTATTTACCGTATGCCACTTTTCTTTAAAGGCCTGGAGAAGAAACCTGGTAAATTAAAGCATGTTCTGATTTAAAACAAGCGTTCTGAACTGACATTTCTAAATGTGTACTAAGCATTCATAAAGCATATGAAGTGACATGTTTACTAAAAAGGAGCACAACAATAAGAGCATGACTCCTACACAAAATACTCTTCTGATTTCATGCCCTCACTCTCCCTTATTAATCAGTAGTTCCATGAACATTCAGGGCACTGCATAGCCACAACAAAATGTTGTGCATTTACACCTCACTTAAAATACGCAACAGCAGCTTGTGGAACACATGAGCACAGGCACTAAGAAGAGAATGGGGGTCAGCAACTTCTTACACCAAAACTCAAAGCAAAAAGGATAAGAGATTGGACAGTAGGTAGTGGCAACAGGCATGAGGTAACTTTGCATAAATATAAACAGTAGTTTGTCACAAACAAGTAACTGTTCAGTTTTACAGATAGGCCTTTAAAAGAAGAAGAGTCTCAGAGCAGCATACTATCCCTTTTCCTTCCCCTCCCCACAGGAGACACCCTGTGAGGTAGATGGGGCTGAGAGAGCTCTCTTCAGAACTGCCCTTGAGAGAACAGCTCTGAAAGAACTTAGGACTGACCCAAGGTCACACCAGCAGCTGCATGTGGAGGAGTGGGGAATCAAACCTGGTTCTCCCAGATTAGAGTCCGCACTCCTAACCACTGCACCAAACTGGCTCTCTAACAGAGGGAGATAAACATGGAAATGGTGCAAGAGGCAAGGAGGGGGCAAGTGAATGTATTTTGCTTGTGGCTGTGTGTTTCTAATGTAGTATGGGGTTTATCCGTGTTTCTGAAGCCTGTTTCTAGAACATGGTCTTAGCACAAGGGGCTTCTACAGATTGAGTTGAGTCCCATGATGCAGTCTGCTACTGTATGAGGCTTGGGAGAGGAGCCACAGATCAAGCCTCTAAGAAATCAGACAGCAGCTAGTGGAGCGTGTGAACACTGGCACTAACAGAGGGAGTTAAACGTGCGGGATTTAAGTGGAGGAATTTGAGGGGGAGCAAGAGACAACCATAGAGACAGAGCTTATCTAAACAAATGAGAAAAGCTTCTGTCATTATCACTGAACAGATAGCATATCAATTATCACCAAATTATTTACATTTAAACAAAAAACTGTTCAAATAGTTTTTGTTTACAGTATAGGTAGGAATTATCATTAGCTAATGCCACAGTTAGTATTACATACAAACTTTTGTACTACACACCTTAAGTAGGACTCAGTATTTCAAACCCTTACCCTAAGAAGTATTTCACTCATTCTAAAAGAAAATATTTCATATGGTTTTTTACTCAGTACTCCCCAATATTTCCCAGAGTTTCTGTCAGAAAAAAATGAAATATGTCCTTGGGGGTTAAAGGGGGTGGTGGTAATTCCAGGTTTTCACGTCTCTAGTTGGCCACTGTGCAACACAGTATGCTAGACTAGATGGACCACAGGTCTGATCCAGCAGGGCTCTACTTATGCTCTTAAAACAGACAAAATATGGTTTTATACATACATTCTGACTCTCTGTGAACTATCCTAACATAGTCTGGCCCCAGGTTATCAAGATGTTGACTGTCCCTGCCTTAGGTAGTTACCAAAAATATTTTTCCACATTCCTTCACCGGGGTCCCAGCTGTCACTCTTCTTTGCCTTGATTTGAATTGCTCTTGACAGCATACCAGTGAAGACTTCAGTGATCAGGATCAAGTGTCTCCTAGCACCACCCCTCTGGTATTTGTACTGCCTCTTCCAAGATATATCATATCCTCAGTTATGGGCAACAGTGTGCATTAAAACAAATATACTGGATTTTTTAAAAAAGATGTCAAGTGGTCTCCTTAAACAGGGAGTCATTACACATTTAAGTTTCCATATTCTAGCACAGATAGTTCTACTCATCACCATCCTCACTTTCTTCTGAAGTAATTAAAACTTCTTAAAGAACAAATTCTGAAGGAGACTTCTTGCGGCTTTGGTGCAACTTAGGGCACTTTGTGATCAGCTGAATAAATTCTAGTGATATTAAAACAATAATTATTCTGTTTACTCTCCCAATATTCAACATGTAACACATGCCACACATTATTAATTTGGGCAGGAACATCAAATCTTGATGTTGGAAAAAGACTTTCAAGTGTGGCAGGTCCATGCATACTGGGTCCAAGCTATATGGAAATCTACCAAGCATATGGTCCTACAACATAGACAATAAAGTCTTTTGTGTGGCTGTTTTATATATCTAAAGAATTTCTCATTAAAATGTGGTTGGATCCATGCAGCTTTTTAACTTTTGTTGTTGTTGTTCAGTCACACAGTCTCTTTGCGACCCCATGGACCAGATCACGCCAGGCCCTCCTGTCTTCCGCTGTCCTCTGAAGTTTGCTCAATTTTAACTTTTTAATTAGATCTCATCTAATTCCCCTCCCTACTATCTTCCTCACCCTACACAGCTTTAGCCCATGCAGGTCCCATAATCCCTAGCATAGTCTTTCGGATTGTATTCCCTTTTTCATAAATGGGAAAGGTGGTTGGACCTCACCCATAGTTCTTTTAGTAAACAACTCTGCTTAATTAATCCATATCAAGAAGAGCCCAACTATTACCTGTGAACCAGATCAATTTTACTTGACCCCATATAAAAAAATCAACCCAGTTTCACTTCCAAATAAGAGACAATACTCCATAGTTAAATGTTAAACCTCTGTTTTAATTTTAGATATTTAATACGTAACTGTACATATATGCCATGCAGTGTCTGAACACACTTGCTCTACAACTGCGAAGTCCTGTAAAGTAGCAAACATTTGAAGCAGCATACATATATTTGAAGGACTATCTCCTTCCATATATCCCCTTGCCCAAGCTACGATCCTCGGGCAGCCATTTGTTGGCTATCCCACCACTCAGAGTGGTCTGTTTGGCCTGGGCTCTAGAAATCAGCATGGAGTACTTTGCACTGGGTGTGTATATTACTGCAGTGGCAGAATATTCTCACATACCTTTTGGAGAATCAAATTAAGTTTGCTTCTAAACCTGCCAAACCCAAACAACTTCTGGCATGCATGCAACAGTATAAACTTTCTCGCAGCCTGACTGTCAGAGTGCCTCACCAGACCAAGACTAAGTCAACAAGATCTCCCCTCTCCCAACAGCACCGTAGTAGAACTGCACTCTGAATATACAAAGTGAAGCCTAAACAAACTATAAGTGCTCAGGTAAAAAAAAGGAATATAAACAAGCCTGTTGGTGGGGAGACACCAAAGAAAGTCTTACTTTACATTTTGCTAATGCGTGCAATGGGATTCAGAGGCAGACAGACAGATCTGCTGTCGTACTATACAGCTGATATCCTCACAGAGGTAAATATAATATCGTTTCAGACAGCTAGAAGGATTAGAATTAACTGTGCTTCCTGTTTTACAGCTAACAGTTGGTGTTTTGGTCTGGTGTTAGAATTACTCAGTAGCAGAGAGGCACAAAATCACAGCTCATAAGGACTTCAGAGCTTATACATGTTTCCAAGAATATCTTTCATATTAAAGCAATGCACATCAAAGTAACTGGATGCTCATTAATACAGCAAATGTCTCCCAAGTGGAGACATTAGCATACTGGACTCAAAAGTCTCTGTTCTAACATGGAGTAGTCTCAAATTTTAAAGGAGGCAGTGGACCCAAAATAAAAAGTGATGCTTCTGAACAATGCATATGTGGGTTAATATCAGCAGTAGAGAGGAGGCATAAGGAGAGCTTTTAACATCAGGCTTTCCCTCCTAGCTTGATAACACAAAAGCCAACTGCTCTGTGAGGCTACTCTCTCTATCCTGAACAGGGATCCAGACCTGCCCAGGCTATTGTGCAGTGAGCACTTTGGGTCAAAAGGACCATACAGCTGGCGCAACATTGATGGCCTTGGTGTCAAAGGACAAAGGCAAGATTATTTTTAGCAGCAAATAAGGATTATGAAAATCTAAGCTCTCTGCTATAGATTTAGTGGGAGAGCTAAGGTCGGAGCTAAGGATGTGATTATTCTGTTGACTATATGTTTTTTGAGGGGGCAGAAGGATGAGGTGATAGGAGCTAGCTCTGAGGCATGTACTGATGCCACCGGAAAGACAGGAAGATATGCTTTGGGCATTGGACGTGTCAGGAAATATGACAGGCATACATAGTTTGGAGCTTATCTTTCTCTCTGGTCCTCTACTCACCTCTAGGTAACCTGGATCAAACCTCTGTCCTGTTCTGTACCAATGTCAAATTGGTCCCAAATAAAACACTGTATTGAATCAACCTGGTTGGATGAGGAACTGTTTGGGTTCAAATAACTCTGGCTGAGTTCCAGGGCAGTTGCTATGAAGGGAAAACTCGAATCCAACAATAATATGCCATTCTTTTACTCTGTTAGCTTCTCTCAAGATGCCAGTGCCAATGGCTTAAGTTGCAAAAGGATGTTAATAAATAACAAGCTTTGGACAATGTGTGACACTGAAGAGCTCATTAACGTCTGATTTTCCTATATTTCTCTTTCTGTAGTATCCAGCTACGCAGGTTCCAGATCCTTAGCTTTCCCCTCCCCCCACCAATTGGTTCATGGAGTCATGGGACCTGCATGAATGAATAACCACAAGAATATTGGGGGGGGAGGGGCACTGCAGTAAGGTGGGGGAATTGGGGTGAAATCTCCCTGCTGCTTTTTGTATCAGCAGAGCAGGGTGGAATATGGTAGTGAATGATAACTGCATCAACTGGATGCAACAGCTTATCTAACAGATCTAGCTGAACAAGTTTATGAAATCATTACTGGGGCATGATATGAAAATGCCACTAGGATAATGTTAACTTCCTGAACCCTTGACAATGGGTGGAAATGCAAAGAACAACAAACAAAACCCAGCAAAAACTCAATTACTAAGATTTTTAAGGTTATTGCGAAGTATAATTTAATACATCAGGGTTTAATAATACTCAAGCTCCTAGCATCTGGGGGGGAAATACTGAGATCTCAAAAATGTCTTCAGGAAGAGAAGATCTGTCCAGCTTGGAGTTCATGACTTCATTGAAATCTTCTCCCACTATGACACTGTCTTCAACTTTTCAGTCTTTGCAAAACCTCACTAAGTTAGCCTGTGCTTGATGGGCCCATACATGCAAATTAATGTAAAACTCTCCCCATAAATTTCAACATCAGATGCCTGACTGTCATGAAAGGCTTCTTAAATATTCATTATTCTTAATCGGAATGGCTGCTTCTGGTTTCTTAGGTAAATTCAAGGCCACATATGGAGTAATGAATTTCATATGTTTAAGGAATTTTTCATTATTCAATGTCCGTTGCAGAATTTTTTTTCTTTATTAATTTAACCCTTTCATATTTAAAATTACTTCCAAGAAATTCATTGTTTTTTCCCCAGCATTCAGAACAGAAAATCCAACCCAAACCAAAATGATTACCTTTACTTCTTATCTCTAGCTTTCACCCAGGCTAGCTGTTAGATAGAACAGATTTTACAATTACCCACTTGCTCTTAATACAAACATTAAATCTAAAAGGAATTCTGTGGTCATATCAAAATAATGTGAGAGTCTTCAACGTCTCTGTGAAGAAGTTAAATTGACAGCATTTAGCTAACATGCTGGGATTTAAATCATTCAGTACCTGAATTTCCTGGTTATCAACCAACAACTTTCTTGCCCTCTTAGTTTTTAAAATGCCATAGTTAATCCTTACTTTTATAAAAGTATCAATAACATTTCTTGGTGCCCCAAGTTTGTTTGTTTCTCCGGCTGTATTAGCTTTTATCTGATTGGTACCTTCAAGGCTGATAGCAGCACAATTACCAATACCAACAGAGTTTTGAATTATCTCCTAAAAACCCTCCTAATCCTCTCATTCAATGTTTTAGGAAGATCCTTGAATTTCAGATTGCGTTTCCTGTGTTTGTTCAGTGCTTCCTCTAATCTAGTTTCCAGTTTCTCTACTTCAGGAACCTACTCTTCTACCTTTTTGTTGCTATATGACTCCAATTCATTCTCTTACCTTTTCACAGTTTTAATAGCTATTTCTCCACTAGCTTTTTATGGCTTGTTTACACTCATCCAGGTTAAAAATAAAAGAATCTACTTTAATAATAAACAGTATTTTTATTTCTAGCATCCTGTCCTATTCGTCTTGCTTTTTTTGTTTGTTTCTTGCCCCAATCCTTATTGCTCTGATTAATCCTGTGTTCCCTTGGCCTGCAAGGAGATCAAATCATTCAATCCTAAAAGAAATCAACCCTGACTGTTCCCTGGAAGGCCAGATCCTGAAGTTGAAGCTCAAATACTTTGGCCACCAAATGAGAAGGGAGCACACACTGGAGAAGACCCTGATGCTGGGAAAGACTGAAGGTCAAAGAAGAAGGGGATGGCAAAGGATGAGATGGTTAGACAGTGTTATCGATGCAACGAACATGAAATTGAGCTAACTTCAGAGGACAGTGGAAGACAGGAGGGCCTGGTGTGATCTGTTCCATGGGGTCGCGAAGAGTCGGACTCGACTGTGTGACTGAACAACAACAACAACAATCCTGTGTTCCATACTTCTCAACTTCTTAGTCATCCAGACCGTGAATAAATGTGGAATTAAGTTAACCACCACCACCAGAGGAGGAACGTCTACTCTGCAGTCTACATCTACCACTTCCAAATCCAGAGGCTTATAACTAAAAAGCTCCCTCTCTCCCTTGGTTCTTTTGGTTAAAAAAAAACTGGAGGAAGGACACCTGCAGTTGTGTGACATTTGGGCCTATGACAACAAAAGCATCAGAGCAACAGAATAACTGATCTACTCAAAAATAGCCCATGTGAGGAGACAGTAAAGAAGATATGAATCTTCTGTCATTTGTGTGTCACTCTGAAGAGAAGAGACAAAAGAAGATGAACACAGTTCTATCAACCAACTCTGTTCTTTATTGCTTTGTTTCTCTTTTAGCTCAATATCAAATTACAAGAGACCTGGAAAGCTTCTCTTCATGGACAGAAGCAGATAGGCTGTATATCTCACTCATACGAGATAGATCTCCAATAACATCACATATAGTTCATATTCTCTTAAGCCAAACGATAAAATCACTGAGCCAATTAAAACTGTATTTTAAAAAGTTATGATTGGATGCCTCAAACTTTTGGAATGACTAAGCGGAAAAAGACTTTTTAATCCTTTAAAGCAGATGGCACTTGCAGCTTTCCACGCAATGTTTGGGTTGAAAAGGAGGATGTTGGAAAGGAAGCTTTTAGACTTCTTTTTGCCACAAGTTATTTATACCAACTCTTGCCTGGGAAGCTTGCCTTATGTTAGATAGCTCTCAATAACATGAGTCACTATTTAGTATTACTGAACAACATGATACACTATCTTTGTTCGCCTACGGCGGCTATATAAGCCACTTAGTTTGCCGCCAAGTGAGAGGTGAAATGTAGGAGGGACACTGATATTTATAGCCTAAGGCTCAGGGTAGTTTAGATTTTCTGTGAGGTAGGATACTACTAGCAGCCTGATAGCCTAGCCTAGCCTGATCTCAGCAGAGCTCAGAAGCTAAGCAGGGTCTGCTACACTTGGTAGTGGAATGGGAGACAATCAAGGAAGTCTGGGGTTAATATGCAGAAGAAGGCAATGGTGTAGCCCAGAGGGGCTGCCAATAATGGGGCACCCCACTTCTAACCTGAACCAGAGAGCCACAAAGTGAAGCCAAGGAAAGCATTCTCAGTCTGAACCACAGAGCAAGCCAAAGTTCTGGGGAAAAGGTCTCCATTTTCAGGTGGCACAAGGCAGCCCTTGAAGCCAACCTCCAGTCTCCCCCCCTCAAAGGTATGATACAATGGCAGTTCCACCAAAAGTATCTACATTTCTAAAGGCTATTCAGAGGCCAGCTGGCAAATACCCCTTCTGTCTCCAGAGATTCACCTAGCCTTTTGTGGGAAACCTATGTCTATGTGAAAATCCACAACTGTCCTTCCTGCTCCTTCCTTCATACATTCAAATGTTTAGCGATCCTTCCTGATGCTAATCAGGCACCCATCTCCCACCTTTGTCTAAACCTAGGAACATATTCAATCTGCCTTGGCAGGACCATCAGTGCTCATCTAACTCATCCAACCAGGCTAATCCCATCACCGCTATTGTGAATCCAGACTCTGCCACCCTGAGACCTCATTGGTCATACCTAGGTTCTGCCCCTCCTGGTGCCACACCCCCTGGAACCCTCATTGGTTCAGGTAATCTTTTGTCTTCACCTGGGGCAAGCCCATCAAGGTCTCCCACTGGTCTCCATTGTTTTCCATTGTCTATATCCATCAAGGCACAGGGCCTCAGATTGTGTGTCCGCCCTGGATACCAACTGGCAGTTCACCCCAATCTATGTTTGGCCCATCATCTCATCTCCTTGGACCCTTGCACATCTAGACAGGTAGTATTACCCCATAACTGTCCCTTCTATTCACCATCAATCATCTCTGCTTTCTTAGTTCTGTATTGCTTGCTCTTCTTGAATGTTTAGTGTGCTTGTAATTAGGGAAATTCTTTAATAAAACCTATTTAATTTACTCTTCAAATCTGGATTCTTCTTACTGTACTGGACCTTGGTATAAACTGTTGTGTGGTCCCTGGTACCCCTCTGGCCTTGACTGCCTCATGTTGACTGGCAGGGCTTGTGCTTGGCAGGTGGTTCTCACCTTGAACCAGCCACCACTGGAGAAATGGGTAAGCTGCAAGTCTCTCTGAGGTGTCGGCTTTGTGCCAAGGATGGAAGTAAATGTATCACTTTTGGTTGATGATAACTGCATCATCCTAAGCAGGGCTGCACCATTCTAAGTCCACTGACTTCCATGGATGTCGAGGGATATAACTCTGTCAAACCACTGTATGTATTCTGTATTTGTTGCCTCAAGTTGTCCTCTGATGGGAAAAAAGCTGTAAATATCTTTGGTTATGATTGCTTTCTAGTGCTGTACAGGAACTGGAGCACTATTTACTGAAAGTGCTTGGATTTCTAGGTATTGTGCTGCCACCAGTGTTCCCCCTAAGCTGTGCACGTCAGTGACTGCTCATTAACACAGGAAGCCCCCTTCAGCAGCAATCTGGAGCTGCACAGGGTCTTATACTACCTATTGCCTATTTTAAGATTACAGCAGTTATATCCTGCTCAGGATGTGAACTGCTCCTCTCAGGAGGGGGGAAAAATTAGAGAGAACATTAGTGGCCACTACACAAATGTCAGGGACACCTTATGTTACATGCCTTTAAAACTGGGTTTCTAGTTTCACAAGCCCAAAGAAACTGTAATGTAGGTGACGCTATTGTATCTAGAGGTGAACAGCATCCAGAATAATTACTCCATCCTGGTTCCATAATGGGAGATCTGAATTCCCCCTTTGCCAGTAACTCTGCAATGGAAGGAAGGATTACGACGCACTTTTTACAACCCTGACTATGAGGGTGATGAAAACCTATCAAGGGATGTGCTATGTGATAAACGATGTCAAGGGATGCACAGCAATACTGAGTATTTTCTTTAAGTTTTTTGTACACTTTATGGTGGGTAAAGAAGAGAAATGTGAAATTTTAGATAGGACCAACATGGATAACTAGGTGGGAAAGAGCCTGAAGAATTAACTGAATGTGTTGTATCTTGTTTTAAAAGTTAATTGTTGAAATATTTGTTTGTTGATAATGTTAAAATATTAAAAATTGTTAATAATAAAAAAAGAATTAACTGAATGTGTCTGGACCCAACCATATGAAACATTCATATATCAAGGAGGTTTAAAAAAACAAAACAAAACTACCCAGCATGCTCAGATACAAGCTCTATATTTTGGGGAGGGTGGAATTAAGATTTGGCTGATAGACAACATGCTATTAGCAAAAAGTAGTCAATTAATTTTAAAAAACCTACATATACTACAATAACTTGGGGTTCCCTTCTTGTATACACATTAGAAAATAAATATGTTCTTTGCTGGGAATGAAGAGGAAGGTTGAAGGGCGGCATATTTCTTCCAGTTCAGTAGTAAATAATGCAGCAATAGATAGTCAAGTAAAAAAAAGAGTTTTTGAGGACTGTGAAATGGAAGCCCATACACATCACACACATGCATACAGAGCACAACTCTTACAGCAGCATAAACCCTACTTACAAAAAACTGTTTTAGAGCAGCATAAATCTTACTTTTTTACCTCCTTACAAAAAAAAAAAATCAACATTCTATCAGACTGTAATAGGTTCTCTCTCTGAAGATTACAAGCATAAATATCCCATCACTCAATGCGGTTTGCCAATTCCCACACTGTTAAATTAAATATACAACCAATAGATGCATTTATGTTGTGTATTAGAGGCAATTCCAGATGCAAATGCAGCTTGTGAAGATTTCCTTTTCAGTAAGAATGTAAAACAAAACAGTTCTGAATAGGGCTTAGGCTGTGGAAAATTATAATCTTCCTAAGATCCTCCTTCCATAAACAATAATGCTGCCAAATGGGGAGGGAGATCTGTCTCTCTCATTTATGCCATGTGATGGTGGTGGTGGGTTTTAAAAAAAGCTTTATAATCAGATTAAAATAGTTTTGCATGCATGCCCTAAGGAAATGTAGCTTTCCCTTGTGTTGTATTCTGCACTTGTCATTCATCATTAAACTGCATGCAGAAATTCAGTGTTGTTCTTCTAGACAATTCTTCCCTTTCATACCAGTTCTTCTAAAATCAGTTCTTAAAATCACTTGCCCCCCCCCCCAAAAAAAAACCAGAAGTAGAAATTTTACTTCTAAGACAAGCTGAGATGAATTCTCGAGTTTCAAAAAAAGAAAAATGGAAGGCAATGTACTTAAGATTAATTATGGAGGCAAATCTGTTTTCACTGGAACCTTCAACTCTTCCCTCTCCACGCAGTACAGGAACAGAGTGACTAAAAACAATTTGGTTTAATAATTCATGCCTTCACAGTCACGTCTCTTGCAAAGTTCATTCATAGTGCAGGTCCAATTTAGCTGATTTAAGAAGCATTTTTTTTTAAAAAAACTCACTCCCTTGAAGAAGAGCTGGTCACAGAAAGTTTACAGCAAACACTGGAGCAGCAGTGTTTATGGGACAGTTTTTGAGATGCATCATCTGATGTCAAAACTGCTCCAGACCTTAAAAGTTATGGCTGAACAGACACATTACCAGGCATCTCCCACAAGTTAAGTTGCCCATTTATTTTACTGAGAATGCTTCAGCACAAGAAAAGATTCTGATTTTTATGTTGTACACTGATGCGTAAGAGCATACTTGCAAGCAGAAGCATTTGTGCAAAATTTACACTCGGAAAGACGGATAGCTCCGTCTTTAAAAAGCTGCTGGTGCCAGCTCAGTTCATGATGTCTTTCTGTAAGACAGACCTTCCTATATGAGTAACTCTATAAAACCAACCTGTCCTTATATTTCAAATGGCCAAACAAGGCTCAGCTTGCACTTCAACAAGAATGAAAGGATGGAGCACACTGTTAGCATTTATTTACTAAACAGATGCATAAACATTACAGATCCATATTTAAAGAGATGGCAGTTCCCCAAAATAATTCACAGTCTTGGTGGGGAGGGGACTGGTAAATTTAAGGAAACCACTGGTAACTGTTAACACAGCACATCTGAAAGCCAATACCAGAGGGGGCTTAAATTAAGTAACAGGTCTCAAAAGGGTACAAATAGTTAACGTTGAAACCTTTCATTTCTAAATACCACTGATCACTGTCGAAATTTGGGCTCAGAAATGCCTTGATCCTTTTGAAGACTTAAACTGCTTTCCTCATCCCTTGGATTAAGCTGTTAGCCCAATTATTTTTATTCCAACTAGACTGTCAAAATATATTTCAGCAATATCAATTTTATAATTTAATTTTATACTTTTTATAGCTTAACATGCTAATTGTTTGTTGTGCCGAAACAGTTTTACTGACCTCTGGAAAAATTAAACTTTCTTGATTTTAAGTGGAAGTTTTGTGACCTCTTTGTAAAATGCTTAACAGATTTATTGTGACATACACTATCTTAGCCTAGAGCTCATATAAATACTTACATATGAAAAAAGGGGAAAATGTAAATTAGGTTCCAAAACATTCTGAAATGCAAGGATGTACAGTCTGTGACATTTCTGTTCAAAGCTCAACCATATAAAAGATAAACACAATGACTATTCACAATAGCAGTAATTAGCAATGACACAATCTTCCTAGCTTTGCTATGTTAATTTAACACCTCTAGAGAGAAAGTAATGGAGCCAAGGTGTTCCAGTATTAGATTCGAGTTCAGCAATTTTCATACCTCTGAAGCTGAATAAATGGTGATGTTCAGTTCAACAGTAGAATGTCCTAAGATACTTAAATATTCTTCCACCAGTTTTTGAATGTCACTGCTTTCATCAAATGTGTGTCCATCTATTATTTCATGTACACATTAAGCTACAGAAGACTGTTGCTAGCAGATAATGCCGTATCTTATGCTGGTAAATGAGCCCCTGATTATATGGCAGGTCTTATTCGATGCCCTAATCGTGTAGCCAGAATGAATATGGGGACATAATTGGCATCTGACTCCAACTATGACCTCATTCACCCCAACTTGCTTTAATTACTCATAAGCACCACGTGGTCTAAAAACATGACCTCTCCCCTCCCAGGAGGAAACTGAAGACTTCTCAGCTCAGAGAGTCAACTTAGAAACCTTCCCACTTATCTTTCCCTTTGGGACTCAGGGCCATCTCAAACTGGCACAAATCATTAATCTGAATCAATTAGCATATGTTGATCATGATTCTGACAAAAATGCAATTATAATCAAAAGTATGTCCTCTCGACTCAATTTGATTCAAGAACCTACAGAGAAAACTCTGTTTATTCCTTGCAAATCAGAGCTTCTCCCTAACCTGTTAACAGCAAACTACTCTGCCACTCCACTAGTCATGGGGGTCCTCTAACCTTGCCCAGAATGCAAGGAGCTGCAATCATGACTTTGATCCCTGACTTCATCTTGGCATTCTGATCCCAAATAACCCCTTTCTTAGTCCTGCAGAGCATCTGTAGACTAAAAAGTGTGTGGTGGCCAGTGATCCCTCTAAGCTGAGTTAATGTGAGCTAGCTCACAGTTTTTTAGCCTCCGGCTCACAGATTTTTGTCTTAGCTCAGGAAGGATGGCTCCAGAGCAAACTAATTTATGCAGTAGCCTAATCACTTGCTCTCAACTTTAATGCCAGTAGCTCGCAAAGTAGAACTTTTGCTCACAGGACTCCACAGCTTAGAGGGAGCATTGCAGGAGACCATCATCCCAAGAATCCTTGCCAGGTACATCACTTCCACTTGGTGTCATTGTGAGAGTTCCCATACCCAGGCTATTATCCTGTCTCTCCTGTGATAGGAAGACACTGTCCTGAGCCGTATCTATCATAACCCCTAGGTGCAGGACTCTCTGGGATGGAGACAGGCTGCTCTTCTCTTTGATGATGAAACCATGGTCCTGAAGACAATCCTTCTCACCCTGAGGTAGAGTCAGGGACCTGATCAGCAGGTCCAGATCCAGATATGGTAAGATAGCTACCCCCTGGATCCTCAGGTACACTCTCAGAGAAACCATCACCTTGGTCAGGGGTGGGCAAACTTGCTCAACGTAAGAGCCACACAGAATAAAGTTCAGATGGTTGAGAGCCACAAGACATGAACAAATATTACACGCACATTTTTATTTAGAATATATGCAGATTTGCTTTTTATTACAATTAAATGAGACTGCCAAAAATAAAAACAAAAGGGGTAAAAACAGATATTGATAATGATATTTATTTGTCCAATGATATTTATTTGTCTAAGAGAGAGAGAAAGAGGTGGAGGTGGAAAGAAAGAATGAAAAAGGTGGAAAGAAAGAGAGAGAGAAACAAAGAAAGCAAATAGATAGGAGGGACAGGGGAGGGAGGGAGGGATCAAATGTATGCCTCCCCTTCACTTCCCCAGCTGCCCTGCTGGGAGCCACACAATATGTGTGAAAGAGCAGCATGTGGCTCCCGAGCCGCAGTTTGCCCACCCCTGACCTTGGTGAACACCCTTGAGCCCAAAAGGAAGGGCCTTGTATTGGAAGCAGAGCCTGCTCAGCAATTTCATGGAGTGCCCACGAGTTCTTGTATTGTGAGAAAGGGAGAAAAGTACTTCTTTCTCAACCTGCTCAATCCCATTCATAATCTTATAAACCTCGATCATGTCACCCCTCAGCCGTCGTTTCTCCAAGCTAAAGAGCCCCAAGCGTTTTAACCTTTCTTCATAGGGAAGGTGTTCCAACCCTTTTATCATTCTAGTTGCCCTTCTCTGCACTTTTTCCAATGCTATAATATCCTTTTTGAGATGTGGCGATCAGAACTGTACACAGTATTCCAAATGAGGTCGCACCAATGATTTATACAGGGGCACGATGATACTGGCTGATTTGTTTTCAATTCCCTTCCTAATAATCCCCAGCATAGCGTTGGCCTTCTTTATTGCAGCTACACACTGTCTAGACATTTTCATTGAGTTATCTACTACGACTCCAAGATCTCTCTCTTGGTCCGTCTCTGCCAGTTCAGACCCCATCAACGTGTATTTATATTTAGGATTTTTGGCTCCAATGTGCATCACTTTGCACTTGGCCACATTGAACCCCATTTGCCACGTTGACGCCCACTCACCCATCCTCGACAGATCCCTTTGGAGTGCCTCACTCCTCCCTGGTTTTCACCACCCGAAACAACTTCGTGTCATCTGCAAATTTAGCCACTTCACTGCTTACTCCCAATTCCAAATCATTAATAAACAAGTTAAAAAGCATCGGACCGAGTACTGATCCCTGTGGTACCCCACTGCTTACCACCCTCCACTGGGAAAGTTTCCCATTTATACTCACTCTCTGTTTTCTATTTATAAGCCAGTTTTTGATCCACAAGAGGACTTGTCCTTTTATCTCATGACTATTGAGCTTACTTAGGAGCCTTTGATGAGGAACTGTATCAAAAGCTTTCCGGAAGTCAAGGTAAATAATATCTATTGGGTCCCCCTTGTCCACATGTTTGTTCACTCCCTCAAAAAACACTAACAGGTTAGTGAGACAAGATCTTCCCTTACAGAACCCATGCTGAGTCATCAATGTGCCTACTAATTCTCTCCTTAATAACAGTTTCCACTAACTTACCCGGTATTGATGTCAGACTGACTGGCCTGTAATTTCCTGGATCTCCCCTGGAGCCCTTTTTAAAGATGGGAGTGACATTAGCTACCTTCCAGTCCTCAGGAATGGAGGCAGATTTTAAAGAAAGATTACATATTTTTGTCAGGAGATCCACAAGTTCACATTTGAGTTCTTTCAGAACTCTCGGACGAATGCCATCCGGGCCTAGTGATTTATTAGTTTTTAAATTGTCCATCAGTCGGAGGACTTCCTCTCATGTCACCGCAATCTGATTCAGGTCTGCCTAGGGACCATTCTGAACTTCCTTCTTTTTTTATTCTCCTGTTCAGCCATTTGAGATCCAGGGTGACCTTCAAATCCCCATTCTTTTTTGGGACATTGAAGAATAACCCCTAAGGCCTTTTGTGCCTCCACCACAGGCTCTATTGCTACTATCTCCAAGAGGTGTTGTATTGCATTGAAAAGAAGAAGGTACTTCCATGGGCATCAGCTCTTTGGTACCTACAGAAACCAATTGGGAGGAACCAAACAGGGTTCTAGAGAGTAGCCATTCTTTACTCTGTCCAACACCCATTTATTGTTTACAGTGGATTCTCAGTGGGTTGAAAACTTTCAAAGCTGGTCTCCAATCTTCATGTGCTCTGGAGCCCATCCACAGTCACACAGACAAATTCCTTTTGGGGCCTTTCTGGTTCTATCTTGAGGTTCTGGCATCCATCCATCCATCCACCCATCCCAATCCATCCCATCCCCAAAGACCTGAATGCCTTAAAGGGGACACTGGCAAGCTTCGCCTGCATGGATAAATCCATCTCCCAGCTGTAAAGCCATGTATTTCTCCTAGCAATTACATTCACTGCTGTGGCCCTGGCAGACAGCTGGATGGCATCCAAAGAGGTGTCTTCTTCAAGTCATCCTTCAGCCCTTTAGGTATGTTGCTATCAACAGCTGAAGGGTCCAGAGCCCACGAGTAAATAACTCTGGCGAACAGCAAGCATGCAGTTCACGCCTTTAAGGTTGTCGAGGAGGCCTCAAAGTCCTTCCACAGAGCCTGCACAATTTTTCTGTCACAAGAGTCCCTGGGCAGCCCATCTGCATCCACAGGCAGGACTGAATTAGAGCGCAGGCTAGCCACAGGATCATCAACCAAAGGGAGCTTGAAAAGCTCAGCAGCGTCTGGTACCAGGGAGCAGAACTTCAAAATAATATCATGATTTCACTATGGCCTGGCTGGGGCTTCCCACTCAGACCACACCACACTTTCAAATGCTGCAGGGAAGGGGATCCTTAGGGAGAGCAACCCCGCTGGTGGGAAACTCCTGGCATAAACCGTTGGATACTTTGGGTCAGGCATTTCCATCCCCTGACTGCTAACAGGAATATCCAGAATGTGCAAAGCTTACAGAAGGACCTTGTGGGATACCTGCAGGGAAAGGCGATTCTGCATAGTAGTGACTAGTGTTCCCTCTAAGCTGAGTTAGTGTGAGCTAGCTCACTGTTTTTTAGCCTCCAGCTCACACATTTTTGTCTTAGTTTAGGAAGGATGGTTCCAGAGCAAACTAATTTATGCAGTAGCCAAATCACTGACTCAGAACTTTAATGTCAGTATTCAGAAAGTAGAATTTTTGCTCATAGGACTCCACAGCTTAGAGGGAGCATTGGTAGTGACTATGGGTTCCTCTTCATCAGATAAGCTCCCCCTCCTCCTTGTGCAAAGATAAATCAGAGCCTACTGAGTCCTGATCCTCATCCCTCAGCAGCGAGCGCGATCCTCTTTCTGCCCTGGTGTAGTGCTCCAGCCTCCTTCTCTTCTGTGTGTGTGTGGGGGGGGGGATGTGGGGCCTCCCTACTACCTGATGCACTACTAGAGGGGGAGCTACACCTGTGCCTGCTATGGGGTCTACAGCCCTTAGGCCTGGCTTGTGAAATGGCTTCTCTGATCTCTCCCCTTATCCAAGCCATGAGGTTAGCTTGAGCACTGTCCAGTCCTGCACTCCCTGCTGGGTCAAGCTCTACTTGAGACTCCGGGGGGAGTGCTACCAGGGTAAGGAAGGGAGCTCCAGGCTGGAGGGGGCACAATTTCATTGATCCCTCATAAGCAAACAGGAGGCGTGAAGGACTAACCAATTTTTATTCTACCATAAATGATTGTGGTCTCATCTCTCATTGTGCTAGAATAAAAAACTCATCAGCCTTTATATTGTCACATGACTCCAGGTTGTTGGGGTCTGTGTGTGTTGTAACTGCTATCGTTCTGGAATTGCCACCTCAAAGTAATCCATGTTTTATCAAGAATGTTAAAAATCTCAGATTATTTTGTTTGTTATAATGGTTAGTCTGACCACTAGGGAAGGGAAAAATGTCTGCTAGAAAGAGGACAAGCACTATCCATAAAATTATGGGGGGTGGGGGTTACATCATAATTTATCTTCTTACAATATGAGAGCCCCTGAGTTCAGGCGAGGTATAGATATGTTCCAGTAAAAAGCCCACTCTAATCAATAATGTTTTCTTGATATATATAAACTCTAATTGAAATAATTTATCACTGTGAGTTTCAGAATGCAGAGCTGCTAAACTGAAGATGAGATGCTACAAACTAGCTCTATGTAAGTGTGGTCTTTCTGAAGTAGTTTTCAAACACCTGTCAGTGGCCTTTATCAGGAACTCAACAGCTCAAGTGAATGAAAAAAAGAATCTACCAACTGGTTCACACACACACAGTCTGAGAAACTTTAGCCCTGTTCACATGTTAATGAATACATGTATACCCTGCCTGTAAATCTGTTTGTAAGAAAAACTTTACAACTGAAACCAGGGACCAGTACCAGGATAAATTGGGGGTGGGGTTTAAACCACACATTCCACGATAGACAAAGTGAATGTAAAAATAAGAATTACTCAGTGTACATATTTTAAAAATGTACACTGGACATGGTCTGTAACTCTGTACACATGTTCGGCATGACTTGTGATCAGGACAAGAGTCTTTCTACGGTGACAGAATGAGTGGGAGCCTCTCCTGTATAAGGCCAAAGGTGTTCCACGCATGTACGCGTAAGGCTAAATTCTCACAGTCTTCCTTCCTCTTCAAAAACAGGAGAGACTGTTTTTGAATCAAGAATTCAGGTCTATACATTGAGTGCCTGGATTACATATTACGTTCTACGCTCAAAGAAAATGAGCATGTGCACAAATGATTTAGTGAATGAGTGAGTAAAGAAATGGCAGTGTCAGGGTTAGGCCTTGGAGGATTTTGGATGTCACGGCGGCCGACCCGATGAAGGTCCAACCCCTGGCAGACCCTGAAGTTCTTGGATCCTCTGACTCCCAAGGGCTGGCAGGGGAAACACAAAATCCAAGGTGGCCCATGAGCACAAGCCAAGGTCAGAGACTGGGACTGCCAAGGAACCCACTGAGGAGATTTGTCCATTGCCGTGGACACCACGGTCACCCCCAGAACCGCTGGAGAAGAGAAGGTAGAGAGCCCTTGGAGAAGCTTAGCTCAGACAGCACAGTGCAGGGGTGGCCAAACTGCAGCTCGGGAGCCACATGAGGCTCTTTCATACAGTCTAACTTAATAAAAAGCAAATTTGAGTATTTTTCAATAAAAACGTGTGTGTAATGTTTGTTCACGTCTTGCAGCTCTCAAGTATCTGATGCTTATTCTATGTGGCTGTTACGTTGAGCAAGTTTGGCCACCCCTGGCTAGTGCATGGCTGGAGGCATGGGGATTCTTCTCTTTATTGGAAGACCAAGCTTCACGTGACACTTCGCAGGATACTGGACAGGATCCTGCCGTAACTGCCTGCAGACTCCACTCAACCTCTGCTCTGGGTGTTGTGGGATCAACAAGTCTGAGAGTACTTGCTACCCCTGCCTGTCCTGGTGGTGCTAATTTAGAGAAGTTCTGCCTGCTTTGGGTGCCAGCAGATGTTCTTGGTTAGGAACTTCTGAACTGATAGGAGGTTTTGCCCAAGAAGCTAAATCTCTACCATGCTCTCCTTCTTACTCTCATGGCAGAGCTACAGCAGCTGTGAGTGACCTTCCAGTGGGGATATAATACTTAGGAAAATTTAGTATGCCTTTTTAACACCTACAGTATTAGCATTAAGTTACCATCTCTTCCATAAACATCCTCTGAGATACAGGCAAGACAACTCTTCTTGTCTAAAAGGGGCAGTGGTAGGAGTGTAGTGAAGGAAACTAAACAAAACAGCAAGTTGCTAAGAAAACACAGATACTGAACACCAAGATGTATTGATGACCTGAAGACAGAAGCATTAGATATCTCCCCCATCATTCTAGGCCTCTGAGAAAATGCTGCAGACAAATTGGTGCTCAGGTCCTATTGAGGACAGCGGGACAAGGACAAAAGTAAACCCTTGAACCACTCTGAGGGCAATGGGGCTTCAATACATTGCCTTTTTCCCCTGGGCAACATCTATGGTTAAATGTGTGGTTTTTTGGTATGTTTTTAAGATCAGCCCAGAAAATAACTTGGCAAAATGCCTGTACAAGAAGCTAATACATGACTGTCTCTTATTGGCAATGCTGGTGGACTAGAAGACAAACAGGAACAATGCCCTGAAAATGGAACTTTACAGTGGGGGCAGCACATCAAAGAGCTTTGAAAAGAAAGTGCTCTTTTCTTCAAACAAAGATTTATGGGGGAGAGGCGTTATTAGCATTACATATTTTATGGGGAGAAGGGGGAAAGTCTTTTTAAAGGATTTTTTTTTTGGGGGGGGACCTAAAATCATACCACCATTAAATTCTTGAAAGCTTCTGTTCCACTCACCATTATTCTCAGCAGGTTTTGTAAAAGGAAGTTACATTTGTAAATAATGGTGGCTTTCCTAACATCTGTTCCCAAGATCTGTTTCTAGTCCCAAAGCTTGACTGTATAAGATCAAGGCATCTTAGCAACCTTACTGTATCCCACCTTTGATTTTTAAGAAGCAATTTAGATTTTTACAAGTAATTTAGATAAAAGCATCTAATTTTGTTGCAAGGTGCTGGAAACTCTTTAATCTAATTTTTTAAAGAAGCAGCTTTCAAGGAGGAAAAAAATAACACATATCCCAACCAAATAAAAACAGAGAGAGAGAGAGAGAGAGAGAGAGAGAGAGAGAGAGAGAGAGAGAGAGAGAGAGAGAGAGAGAGAGAGAGAGAGAGAGAGACTGTTGCTTGAACTACCTAAGAATACCAAGTGGAAATTGAAAAACAGATACTTCATTTTTCAAATCTGGAAGCTTTCTTGCAACAGTTTTTGAGTATCTTGCTAAGAAATAATGTCTAGAGGAAAGGAATCCTCGGTTGAAAGTCCCTTTCAATAACCTCACTGATCCACAGAACAATATATGGCCAGCTACTTCTACCCATATAACTTTCCCAAGGTAACAGCTAAAGCTATTTTGTTTTAAAGCTGCTCCACACAGCCCTGCTTCCTAATACTTCCTGTTTGCTCCCATTCTAGACTACATATTTCTAACCAAGCCACAGAAACTACAGTCTGCTTCAGTTAAAAGAGAGTAAAACGTTGTTGTATAACTGCCCATTATTTTATACTTTACTGGTACAACTACCCCCTTTCAAAACAGCAGTGAATACGTTTTGTACACCATAAATGGGATATGTACTTTTGTTTAAGGGAAGGGAATGGGGGGGGGGGGGAGAGAACATACCAAAATGAATCTTTCCTCCCCATTCCCAAGTTTGCAATATGTTTCAAGAACAGTCATCAAGAATCAAACTATATCAAAAATCGTGGGACATTTCAGGGCACGATCAATGTCCATTTACAGAGACGATCAGGGCTCAAAGCATGCAACAGAATTCCATTTTTAATAAAGATCAGATTTTATTCCCCTTCCACCTCACACAAATAAAATCTTTTGTCTATCATCAGAAGTCATTACATAGCAGTGTACAACTGCAATATTCCTTCCTGCAGTAAATAGCAACCATGTGCTTTACTGTAGGCTGCAAGGTTTGTATGTTAGTAGAAAACAGGTTTGGAACTGGAGTTGACCTCAACATTGGAGAAAAACCACAATCTTTGTTTTGGTTATCCTTTCTAAGCAATGATCGGAATTGACAGCGGTTCCGAGAAGAGGCTCAATACTGCTCAGCTCATCCTGATGGGTTTCTTTTGAAGAGGAAGTCACAGGGTATACAGTGTGAACTGTAGAGGTACTTAACATGCTTGAAAAATAAAACTATATTCAATAGCTTCTTTCTCCCCTTCAATAGGGAAACAACTCAGAGTCAATGGTAAATATTCCAGAAAGGACTAACGCCACATTTATAGAAGAAGCAATTTATACATCTGTATGCTAATCAAAAGCTACTTGCAACACACTAGTCAAAAGCTACTTGTAGCGCTCCTGAGCCACTGCAAAGGTTACTACACTGGCAAAAAAGTAACATTAAGGCCAGTGGTACATGAAGAAGAGAAGAGATCGGGTTTATACCCCGCCCCTCACTACCCGAAGGAGTCTCAGAGCGGCTTACAGTCCCTTTCCCCTCCCCATAACAGACACCCTGTGAGGTAGGTGGGGCTGAGAGAGATCTCTTGAGAACTGCCCTTAAGAGAACAGCTCTGAAAGAACTTGTAACTAACCCAAGGTCATATCAGCAGCTGCATGTGGAGGCGTGAGGAATCAAACCCGGTTCTCCCAGCACTCTTAACCACTACACCAAACTGGCTCTCACACCAAACATGAGAGATTACCACATGGACAATGATTTAAATTGCTCTAATTTAAATTCAGAAAGCTCTCACTGCAAAACAAAAACATTTGGGTGAAGCAGGTTGCCTATCAGGTTGGTAGTGGGGGAATCCTTCCTCAATTCAACAGACCCCCCCCCATATTAAAAACCAGTAAGTTAAATAGCAGTTAAATGCACTGGCCTTGAGAAGAGCTGTCCAGTAAACTAAGTCACAATTTCAAAAGTTGACATTGTTCTTATTAGCATATTTTTACCAAAAAAAGTACAGTTATTTTAAAGGCATTAAAACCCACCTTAGTTTCCAGAATGCGAATATAATTCAATGTCTTGCAATGTAACCATAGGACACCAAATCATTACATTGAAGCAGAGGGTTTCTGTGGAACCAAAACACCTAGAAAAATATGAAAGAACACAGGTAAGTCACTTGCAAAAGATAAAATAATGAGTATTAACGGCGCAATCCTAAAAAGAGTTACACTTGAAGACTTGAATGGGCTTAGAAAGGTTGTAACTCAGTAGAGTAGTAAAACTGCTGCAAATTACTGGTTCAGAAGGGCAGGGGGCAGAGAGAAAAAGGTCTTTCTAAAAAACATGGGACAAGAATAAAAATAACTATGCGGGCTCAGGTTTCATATACCACTTATTGAGTTAAAGGATTTTTCACCTCTTCTTCAAGATCTGCCACACAGAGTGAAAAGCAAAGAACTTCCAGCTTATACCAAACTATTACTACTGGTCATTATTTTACAAGCAGCTTTGAACTGGGTGAGGACTTGTTTATGTAAACAGTAAAGGTGTCTCTGGAGGGCTCAATCTGGGCAGCTCAACGCTTGAATGATCCACCACCGTATGCCAAAATAAAAAAAACCTCTGCATGCAGAAAAACAGAGTATCAGGGAAACAAACTAGGTCAGGCTTGCCCTATTCCCAACATGCTAGTTTTCCAAATGCAAAACTTTTACATTTTGTTATTGGTGGATGTTTAAACACGCAGCTCTCCATCAGAAGCCCCAAAATGGTGCACATCTAGGAAAAGCTTTAGCGCTCGGTACTACTGAACAGACAGGTCCCCGCGGAACAGGTTTTTTCACTAAAGCACTAGATCACCTTTAAAACAACATCTAACACAAAAGATAGCAATACTACTATTCTTCCTTGGTACTCTTTTAAAAACAACAGCAGGGAAACTACAGGAAGTAGCCTTTGTTCATGGCAAATCGTGACCAAAGAATAAAATTAATATTGAGTTCTATACTTTTAGAATATTTGGTGCCAGGACTGTTTCATATTCCTGCTCCCCCCCCATTGTAATAAATGTGAAAATAATCCTCATGACAGAAGGTAGCATCCATTCCTACAAAATGAACTGTTGTCATTATCCAAGAATCAATATAATTTTTTTTCTTTTAAAGTGAATGTAACACCACATATTGATTTTGTATTTTGAGAACATTGCATTTCGGTCAGAGAAAGAAATATTTCAGAGAGACTGGAGGAGGGGAGGGGTCTTGCAAAGGTAAATGAGTTACTATTGTTTAGTACCAGAAACGTAGGGCTATTTCACAATTATGTTTTCGTTACCTGTGTTGGAGGATGAAAGTGAAATCCCCACGTACAGTTACACAAGCTGTGTATTTCACTGTAAACAAAGGAATTGTGGAACAGAGAACTGGTATGTACACTGCGTATGTTCAGACAGCAAATACATCTAGGGTTAGATCCAGCAAAGCATGAGCAGAACTGAAAATGTACTTAGTCCAGTTCCACTTGCACACACAACAGTACAAGACCTAGAGCAACCCACAGAACTTCCATTGCAGCCTTGACCCAATCAAAAAACACTTGGTGCTATATTCTTGCAACACAGGAAACACAAAGTTTAGATCCAACGGTTTTAACGAGATCTGCCTACAAGTTTTACTTTTAAATCTTGCAGAATGGCTGTTGTGTGTGCAGAAATGCTCTCCGGGATTCAGCCGCTAGCATGGAAGGTTGTCACTTTCAAGTTTGTCCTGCATGCAAGAGTTTTACTCTCAAACAGTTTTCCCTTCAAGACAGTGGTTGTTCTTTGGATGTTTCTCTGCAAAAACCACAAACCAATTTTACAACATGGTTTCTCAGCCGTATAAACAAGACAGTGGCTATGTCGAAAATTAGAAGCAACTAATGTTGAAATATATCTTATTCTGATGAAAGTGCTTTATAACATATTCAGGTACGCGGATCCTCAAATGGCCACATGGGAGATTCAGTTATCCAGCATTCCAGTGTAACCATAACCACTTTGTAAACTATAGCTAAGTCAAACTGTAAAAATAAAAAAATCCTAGAGCTATTTTCAATAAGGGAAATCCATTTTTAAATGCAGTTACAGAGGAATAACCATACTAAATCTGTTTTGTGACTCTTTAAGGGCAAACTCCTTTGGAATCCCCTTTGGTCAGATCCAGTCACAAAAAAGAAAGACAGAAGAAGTAAAAAGAAAAGAATACATCAGAATAGTTGTTAACAATGTCTATCTAACAAAGGAAGCTTTGACTCTTGAAAGCTTAGACCCCAACAATCTTGTTGGTCTCTACGGTGCTACTGGACTCAAATCTAACAATCCAGATTGTTCTCTCACAATTTGCTTGACAGAAGCAAAACCAGCCACAGACTACCCTGGGGTTTCAGGCACACAGAAAACTATTATGAAAATTAAAGGAAGGGGTGACACAACAAAAGAAACCCTAAATGAGGACTAAGAATATTCACTGCCATCCAAATATTAAGAATTAGTTAAAGGGGGAGGAGGGAGAAAGAACAGGGACTCTGTCCTGCTCAAGCCGCTAACAAATTTATTGTATGCTGGAGAAGAAAATTAGGACTGAGGATAATTGTTTATCACTCCTTTCATTCCTCTCAGAGTCTCATACCAATAATTTGCTATTTGTCAATCGTGTTTATTTAAAACGTTTCTATGCCACCTTTCCATCCAGTTCGGTGAACATTAAAACATTTCAAGCATTAAGAAGCGCTTTACACACACGTGCACACACACACACATACCTCTATCCATATCTAATGGGTTTGGCAGAACAACCCTTCTACTCTGAGGAAAGGAGGACAATTTTTCCTTCCTCTTCCTGTGAGGCTTGGGAACACCCACTTCTTCAGTTCGGGTGACTCCCAGCAGCAGTACAGGATAGAATTCCTAAGCCTAAACAAGTGCAACAACCACGAACATAGAAAGTTAAGAAATGTAAAACTTATATACAGGTGAACCAGAAGAAAATTGTAAGGAAGAAGAGAGCAAGGAGAGAGATCAGAATCTGGGTGGGGCAAGATGTCTTCCTTTCCTCAGAGTAGAAGGACCCCTCACGGTAAGTGCCAAGGGTCGTTCTCCCTCTGAGGCAGAGGACATCTTGGATACTTTCAAAGCAGTACCCTATGCCCTGGGTGGGAGATCGCTCTCCTCTTGAACTATGTGCTGCAATACTCTTCTTCCAAAGAAGGTATCAGCTGAGTCACAGACATTCAGTTTGTAGTGCCTGATGAAAGTAGAAACCAAAGACCATGTTGCAGCCTGGCAGACTTCTTCAGCTGACACATTCTTGGCCAACGCTGCATTGGTGGATGCACTCTGGACCGAGTGAGCAGTAATCCCTGCGGGAACTTCCAAATTGAGGGATCTGTATGCTTCAACAATATATGCCTTGATATTGGAAGATTTGGACATCTTGTTTCCCATATTCGGAGGTGCGATGTTGATGAACACTGCTTCTGTGTACTAGCAGTGTGTACCAGATAAGCCTTGAGGGACCTGCGAACATCTAGGGTGTGCCAAGCCTTCTCCCGCGGATGTTTAGGATCAGGACAGAACAATGGCAGGTAGATTTCTTGAGACCTATGAAAACAGGAAGCAATCTCTGGGATGAAGGTTGGATCTGTGCAGAGAACTACTTTGTCTTTATGAAATACGCATAGTCCCGGATTAACAGAAAGGGCTCCCAGCTCTGACACGCACCTGGCAGAGGTGACAGCCACTAAAAACAGAGCTTTCATACACAGCCACTTTAGAGGCACATCTTGGATGGGTTCGAATGGAGCCTTGGTGAGAGTGGATAGAACCATATGTAGTCTCCAGGTAGGGAAACGGTGTATTGGTGGATGGCTGCACAAAGTTGCCCGTCTCAGAAACCTACACACATGAGGATGTGTGGACAAAGAAAGACCTTTAGTTCAAGGGAGAACCGAGTCCAGGGCTGTGACCTCTTTCCTAAGAGTTGTTGGTTTTAGACCAGACTTGAAGCCATCATTTAGAAATTCCAGAATGGAGTGCATAGGAGGATTTCTGGTGTCAACAGACTTTCTCCTGCACCACCTGTGAAATGCTTTCCACGTAGTATTGTATATTCTAATCATAGAGTCCTTTCTGGAGGAGAGAATCATCTCAGTCACACTTGGAGAATAGCCCAGTTCTAGGTATGACTATTCAAGCTCCATGCAGTTAGAAGCAGACGCTCTGGGTTCAGGTGCCAGACTGGACCTTGTATGAGCATGTCTGGAGAAACTGGTAGTCGAAGTGGAGGTGCCTCAGACATCTGCTGTGGCATTGAAAACCAGGGATGTCAAGGCCACCACAGGGCCACTAGGAGCACTGTAGCCTTCCGTTGCCTTATCTTTCTCAGGACCTTCAGCAGGATGGGAATTGGAGGAAAGGCATGCAGCAAACCCTTGGGCCAGGAGGTGGTCAGAGCATCCATGGCTTCTGCTCTGTTGTGGTGAAATCTGGAGAAGAACCTGGGAAGCTGATGGTTCTGGTGAGAGGCGAATGGTCCACTATCGGTGCCTTGAAGTGTAACATCCAGTTGAAGGTTTTCTTGTTCAGCATCCATTCTCCTGGGTGGATTATCTGCCTGCTGAACCAATCCGCTTTGGTACTGTCCAGGCCTCTGATATGCTCGGCCCTGATTGAGGCCAGATTCTTCTCTGCCCAGGAGAGTAGGATCAAGGATTCCTTGTGGAGGGAGGATGATCTGGAGCCCCCCTGGTGATTTATGTACGTCTTGTCTGACATGTTGTCTGTACGTACTAATATGTGTTGGTTCTTCACTTGTTGCTGAAATGCAGAAGAACCAGCTGGGCTGCTCTGAGCTCCAAGACATTGATTGGCAGAAGAGCCTCTCTGCGAAACCATCGACCCTGAATTGGGGTCTCATCCACGATCGCTCCCCAGCCTTGCAGACTGGCATCTGTGAACAGTTGTAGTTCGTTGTTGTGAATGTACTTTTTCCCTGTCAGGGCTTGGGAGTCTGTGTCCACCATCGTAGGGATTTCTTCATAGACATGGGCACCTGGAGAGGGGCATCCCACTTCTCCATGATCTGTAACTGGTAAGGTCGAAGGAAGAGCTGCAGGTACCTCGTGTGTAGTCTTCCCCACTGCACCGCATCCAAACTGGAGATTAGGAGACCCATTACTTTGGCCAAGTTCAGTAGAGATGAGGAGGAGTTCTCTATGATGAGTTTCACCGCCTGTTTGGTCTTCAAGATCTTGTCTTCTGGTAGAAAGAGAGATGAATTCCTGGTGTCTATTAACATCCCTAGATGTTCCAGTCTCAGAAATGGTTCCAGAGAGCTCTTGTCTTGGTTGATGATGAATCTGTGAGACTGTAGACAACAGATTGTCTCCTGGATGTCCTGAAGTGCCTTGTCTTTGTTGGGGGACCGAATAAGCAGGTTGTCTAGATAAGGATGGACATGTACGCCTGCTCTCCTCAGATATGCCACTGGGTTGACCAGTATCTAGTGAAGACCCACAGGGCTGTTGCAAGACTGAAGGGCAGTGTCCTGAACTGCAAGTGAAGCTTCCCTACACAGAGTCTCAGAAACCTGTGTTATGGCAGGATGGTAACATGTAAGATGCAAGGAACTGAGGGTCTCCATATGGAAGTGCCTCAGAATGATGAACTTGTTTACAAATTTCAAGTCCAGAACAGCTCTCCAGGTGCCATTTTTCTTGGGCACTGTAAAAAATATGGAATAGACCCCCTGGCCCTTTTGGTCTTCTGGAACAGGTTCCACCGCCCAAATGTCCAGAAGCTGTTGGAGAGCAGCAAAGGTTATGGCCTTTTTGGGGGGGTCCTTGCATAGCGGGGAGAGGATTAACCGATCTGGAGGAGGCCTTCTGAATTCTAAGGAGTAACCTTTGGAAACGATTTCTATTGACCAGGCGACTGCTTGGGATTTCATCCAGGCCTCCAGAAAATGCGTCAATCGTGTCCCCCCCCCCACTGGGATCCCGTCCGAGTCATGCTTTGATGTTCACAGGATTGCGATCTGGTCTCTCCGATCTGTTGGAGGCTTATTTACTGAAGCGTGGGTCATTGAAGTTTCTCTTGTATAGCTGAGCCGAGGATCCCCAGGAGCTCTTTTTCTGATTGTGTTTAGGTCTATAGGCTGCTCCAGAAGAACGAAAGGAATGACTGATGGAACTTCTTTTGTCCAAATGCTGTACGTGTCTAGGCATTGCCTTCTTTTTATCCTTAGTCTCCACCAGAATCTTCTCTAGGTGATCTCTGAACAGTTTCTCCCCTTGGAAGGGGTATGACATCACAAAGAATTTAGACTGCAGATCAGCTGGCCAGGCATGCAGCCAAACCCCACTCCTGGCTACCACCACCGAAGACATGGCTCTGGAAGAAAAGGTAAGGGCATCCAAGGATGTGTCAGTTGCAAATGCTGATGCTTTCATTATCCTTGTTGCACCCTCTAGCAGACTTTTGCTGTTTTCTGGGAGGAGTTGAATGAACTTTCTGGACCAGACTAGCATGGCTCTGTTGGCAATAGAGGCTGTGGCTGAGGCCTTGATGGCCATTGCTGTGGCTTTATGTGCCCTTGTGAGTGCAATGTCTATTTTCTTGTCCAGGTTGTCATGCACTGATCCATAACCGTCTTCTGAAACTAGACCGAAGGATTGAAGCGCTGTCACTGGTGCATCCACCAGAGGGACCTGAAACATCTCACTGGCAAATGCTGGTAAGTCATACAGTTTTGAACAAATCCCAGGGCCTGCCTATTAGAAGTGGGTTTAGCCCATTTTGCTTTTAGTTGCCTTTCAAAAAAATTCAAGAAATGGAAACACTTTTTCAGGTGCAGAATATCTTGGGAAAAGTTCTTCCATGCCCTTGGACTTATTTCTAGGGTTGATACCCAGGCTGATCACATCCTCCTCAGATGGAGGATCATGTAGATCCAGGGCTGACAGAGATTTGGAAAGGACATACTGAAAATCTTCTGCCTTAAAGAGTCTAGCTGATGGTTGAGGGACGCTGATGTTCTCAACTTCCTCATCAGAAAGGAACTCCCCCTCCTCCCTTTGGATCAGATCAGGGTCTGGAGACTGTTCCCTGTTGGAGCCAGGGTGCCTGTCTCCAGGAACTTGTTTCCTGGCAGCCTTGGTGGGCCAGCTTCCCCTCGATTGTCTGTCTGTGAGGTAGACCATAGGGGTTGGGACTGGGGAAGTGGCATAGGAGAATAAAGAACCCAGATCCCCCATATGGCAGGGACTGAAAAACTCCTCTCTCATGGCACATCTCATGGACTGGTAGAAGTCCTGAGGATTGGAGCTCCCAGCAAAAAAAGGTACATTACCCTTCTGGAGTCTTCTAACCTCCTCTGCAGGTGTGTTGCTGAATGCTTGGGGTACGCCTGTGTCTCCCGCTGG
Organism: Gekko gecko; assembly: GCA_029375565.1. Taxonomy (NCBI): domain Eukaryota; kingdom Metazoa; phylum Chordata; class Lepidosauria; order Squamata; family Gekkonidae; genus Gekko; species Gekko gecko. The sequence goes on along the minus strand of JAPDNY010000001.1, from coordinate 296,387,019 downwards.
GAGACTGGCAACCAAGGGCTGGGACTCCATTGTTGTGCTGGAGGACCATGCGGGAGAAGTTCCCGCCGAAATTGTGGAACCAAGATGGCTGCCACTGGTGGAATGTGGGAAGGGATGCTCTTCAGCGATGTCTTCTGAGAGGCGCTACTTCTTCCACATCTTCTTCCCGCTCAATTCGGGATCGTTGCCAGTAGCCGCAGCAAGCCGACGGGTCATGCCAGCTCTGGAGACGTCCCTTTTAAACTGCCTGATGGCAGCATCGCTCTCCGACTCGGAGAGGAAGCCGTCTGTTCTTCCCAGCATTGCTGGCATTTTCAGGGAAGGCAAGAAAGAAAAGACAGCTCTAAGATTATTTCTGAAGGCCGTGAGGCCTCCTCCAAACCCCCTCTAGAGGACAGAAGGCAGAATTTCAGAATTAGACAGAATAAATAGGTTTAAATGGAAGAGGAAGTGTTCTAGAAGAGGAATAGGAAAGATCCATAAAGAAAAAAAGTAATAAACTGTATTTTAAAGACTAAAGTGTTGTAAGCAAAGCCAACAATGACCTCTCCCTGTAGAGGCAGGAAAAGAACTGAAGAAGTGTGTGTTCCCAAGCCTCACAGGAAGAGGAAGAAAAAATTGTTCCTGCCTCTCCCTAATAGGACGGTGGGAATCACCCAAGATGTCCTCCGCCTTAGAGGGAGAACTGTCCCCCCCATCGCCATGTAGTTTTCTAAGCACTAGTGAAGAAGTTCTGCACCGTCCAGAAAAAGACAGTTTAAATGAAACAAAAAAGAAAAGAAAAGAAAAATTCCAGGGCAGAACTTGAGTTTTTAAAGGGGGAAAAAATCCTTCAAACAATTTGGGTTTCATTGCCACAGAATACATATGGTGAATGAATGATGAATTTCATCCAAGGGTAAGCATCTTTTCCCTATCACACAAAATTGTTTGCAGCCTACCATCTGAACAGCCAACTTCAATAAGAATATTATGTGAGAAATGAAAATGAAGATTTTTAATTGATTTGATTAACATGTTAAGCTTGTGCTCTATGTATCTTGGAAACTTAGTGCATTTGCTTCATGAATCTATAAGACTAAAAGGCCAGACAGCCTAAGATTAGAACTGACCACTGGTATAAGGAAAGCATGTCTAGCCCATCTTGAAAGTACCTATTCAGAAACACAATGGTCAGCATAGAGACATGTTTGCTATCCTTGATTTGCTTGCAGAGTATACCCAACAGAAAAAGGGGAAGTTAACTCTGTCGAACAAACATTTCGAAAGAAGACAGGCCTAAGGATAGAACATCCTGCTGTCTGAAAGCCCAGTAACAGGAAGACATGACACAAGAATGACCAGGCTCACCCGAGAGTGACATTTGCAGTAGATGGTGGGAAAAATGTCAGGGGAAGGCTGGGAAGATTAATAACCTTTTTTAGGAGAAAGTAAACAGATTTTAGCATATTTAGAGGAGTGGACTAATTAGGAAAAGAGGAAGAGTAATCAGAGGCGTGTTGTCACAGGGTCCTAAAGGCAAGACGTGATTTGAGAATGTGAGCCACGTACTCCAGCCTATGGGGACTGGCCAGGGCGTTTCTTATTTTCCAAAGCGTAGGGGAAGGAAGTATAAAACTGCCTGCTTTCAAATACAAGGTGTGGTCAGTTCATCTGGACTGATCACCCACACTTGCAAGAGTGTATTATTCAATAAAATATTCTGCTTCACTGAAAAGGTCCGTCTCTGTAAAGCTTTGTTCTTGATGAGAACAACTTGCATTTCTGACAATTAGACCACCCTGACAAGGACGTAGAAATATCATAAGAACATAAGAAAACCCCTGCTGGATCAGACCAATAGTCCATTTAGTCCAGCATCCTGTCTCACACCGTGGCCTGAGACAAAAACATCAGCAATTAAGTACGCAAGCGAGGGTTTTTTTTTTAAAGTATTTTCACACAAGAGAATGTGCAGATACACAGAGGGGAAAAACCATTTATTGTACATCTAATGGCTAGTTTATATCATTTACAAGCCTTTGTCTAAGGCTTTCTATATCAAAATCATTTTCTGGAGAAGAAAATAGGGCTTTGTTAGGGTAAGGATTTCATAGCTGGGGATACGACTGGAGTTATACACACATAGAACGAGAAACCTCTCTGTTTTTGTAGCCATATAAACCAGAATCAGTATATCAAGATTTAAAGGACTCTACTAAAGGGTGGCAGAGAAAGGCAATGGCATACCAACTCTGCTTCTTACTTGCCTTTAAGGCCCCTTGCTGGGGTCGCCATGGGTCGGCTGCGACTTGATGGCGCTTTACACATACACACTAAAGGTTAGATTCAAAGATCAGTGCACAGAAGGTGTCTTCTGCTCTCAGAAGGGTTGTTGTATGTTTGAACAACGTGTGAGAAAAGCAAAGCTACATTTAAAGATCCTTCTGCAAGTGGAAGCACAAGAACTGCTACCATTCCTGCCTGCTAGAGCAATGACCACACTCTTCCATTACCACTTGCAGCTATTTTCCTTCCACTTAGTTCTTGGGGACCAACCTAGATTTTTGTATAGAATCGGTTACCAAGTTCACAGATACAGCTCTGTATAGAGAGTTCCCAGAGGCCTGCTGAATGTGTTTCATGAACATTAAGGGATAGATAAACCTTAAGTTATATAATCAAGAACTCCTTTAAGGAAGGAGCTCAATTATTTTAAATTTCAATATAGAGGGGAACGCTCATGCACCGTTTTCAAATTTAAAAGCACATAAATAAAACTACTGCCCCAAAGAGAACAACACGTGCCCGGAGCCATTACACAATAAAGGGTTTTGCTCAATATTGAAAGCCAGAATCAATTTTGCTTATTTGCAACTTGTTAATATTCAGCTCTGCCCTACCCTGGATGGACCAGGCTGGATTGATCTCATCAGATCTCAGAAGCTAAAGAGGGTTGGTCCTGGTTAGTACTTGGAAGGTAGACCGCCAAGGAAGTCCAGGGTTGCTGCGCAGAGGCAGGCAATAGCAAACCACCCCGTTTGTCTCTTGCTTTGAAAACCCTATGGGGTCGACATTAGTCAGCTGCAACTTGACAGCATTTTAATACAATGTTATATCTTAAGACTATTATATTCTATCTAGTTCCTCATCTCTTCCCTAAAAAGAAACCTGTTTTACTCATCGAAGCCATCTGAGTAATATTTCTAAGCAGAGAATGGCAATTCTTGTCCAGATTATTAAGTGCTTCTCATGAGCATGAGACAACCACTTTCTCCTATTCTGGGTCATTTAACAAGTAATTCATGGATTATTTACACTACCATTAATTCTAAAAAGGTACCTCACTTGCAAAAGAGAGCAATAATTTTCTTCCCCTTTGTCCCCTCCAGACTAAAGCCGAACACATTAGCCAGATTAAGTTCTCAAAATTGCCATGGCATCTACTTCTAGATGACTGCTCTGAAATTAGAGGGGGAAATTAGCTGCTCTTATTTTTTCTTAAAACTTTCCAACAAACACTGGGTGGAAATTGATGTTGTGATAGATGTAAAGCATAAAACACAGGTCTGTGTGACATATTTAGATACGAAATTAGATACTAGGAAGTTTTTGGCTGTTTTAGAGCTCCTGGAGCTTTCACAATGCTGCCAACACTTCTGACACTATTGCAAGCTATATATTTCCAAGAGACTTTAAAAATCATACTGTGTGCAGGAAACCTCAAATTCATATGAAAACAAAGAATTCAAACCCTGACAAAGTTTTAATGGAACTATGTTTAACTCTCAAACACTGGGGATGGGTACAAAATACCCCTATATCATATTCTATACAGAAAAAGTCACTTGATTCTTAAGAACTCTCTTAAGAACAATGCATAATGTATCAACGCACAATATATTCTCCTTGTATAACCTCACAACACAAGCTCTAATTCAACCTTCCAAATCATCACTAGAAAAATTAGCTACAAGCAAGTGGTATTTGGCATTGCAAGTGGCACCAGAACCCCCCAAATATATAAAGATGTTCCATTCACACTCTTGCTGGCCAGTACTTGCTAAAGGACTGGAAAGTATTGCCAACTTGGAACAGTAGTTGGCCTTCCAGGGCATCTAGACTCTCTGCTACCAGAAAGAGGGGAGGGAGATTCTCAGCCATCAAGTTTTTTTAATTCTCTCAAGGAATGGCTTTGTCTCCATGCATACCCAGGCCGAGCAAGGATGCACATTATGAAATTCAAATGGAAGTCTGCCACACCTAACAACTGGCTTCAGGGCCTCCCCCTCATGAATAGCCCCCATCCTAATCGGGTGCTTTAAGAGACTGCAGTTTGTTCCTTGCCTTCAAAACTAGGTTCTAAGGGCCAAACTATACAATCCATTTTTTGGCCAGTTGGGACTTGGTTCCCTGAATCCAACTGAATCCAGCCACACATAACTCTGGAGCTGCAAGCAAAGTACTCCAAGCATATTCAGTTCCAAAGTTATGCAAAAAAAAATGTCCATGCCTTGGACCATTTCAGCTTTGGAAAACAGCATGGGGGAGGGGGTGTGAACCCTTCCTCTGCCTATGCCACAGTTCTGACTCAAAGCAGGCTCCCCACAGACTTCAAAATGACATTCCCTGTTGCTGCTGTGTGGATGTGGGGAAAGTGAGTTGGGATTAGGGAACTTGGACTTGACTTGCTAAAAACTTATAGTGTCGTTTGGCCCTAAGACTTGGTCTAGACATGAATGAGGGAGTAATGAGATGGCTGAACAGTCTGTACCACTTCAGACTGCAGGGGGAGGGTTTCAATTGTTCAAGGTTCCCCTACCTTAACTATGCCCCATAAACGGAAACTAACATAGCGTGTGAAAGTCTCAGCTAAAACTTCTTCTCCCAATGGGCTAATTGTTAATTTGCAAGAACTTTTTACACAGGAGAACAAATAAAATGAGGATCCCCCACTACAGTCTGAAGTGGTACAGTTCATCCTATTCTACCTCAGGCTGTTGTATTCATAGACTAGGCCTAAACTACAGTTAAATCCTATTTTAGAATCCCAGATTGTAGGCAAGGAACAAATCACTAACTTGCTAAGATATCATGTGTGGTTGTCACCACAAATTTCTTCAGACTGAGAAGTATTCAGCCTCAGTTCGACACACAAGGGAAGGAGCAAGCAAGCCTGAGCACTTCGTTCCTGTTCTAAACAAATGAGAATTTGTAAAGCCTGAACACAACCTGATTAAAGATAGGTGTAGAGAGCACTGGAAATATAGGCTGTTTGGTGAAGCAATGCAACTAGTTAATTCGCATGTTGGGAACTACTTAAGTTGTATGTTGGGAGGAGTGTATAACCTAGCTAGTCTGCTCACTGTAACCTTGGCAGGTTGTAGAGAAGGAGGGCTAGTCATTTTTGTCGGATCTCAGAGGCTAAGCAGGGTCAGCCCTAGTTCATACTTAGATGGGAGACCACCAAAGAAGTCCAGAGTCATTACACAGAAGCATGCAACAACAAACCACCTCTGAATGTCTCTGGTCTTGAAAACCCTTTGGGGCTCACCATAAGTCGGCTTTGACTTTACAGCACTTTATAAAATTGTACCCAACGAGTGCTTGTAAATTGCTTTGCGTTTACATGGAGGGAAGTCTCGAGTGGAATGCCACAGAAATTTACAGATGACATGAAGCTGGGTGTGATTGCTAATTCTGAAGAAGACAGAGTCAGGATTCAAAATGATCTAGATAGGCTGGAACAGTGGGCTGAGACAAATAAAATGAATTCCAATAGAGAGAAGTGCAAAGTCCTACACTTTGGTACAAAAAATCAAAGGCACAGATATAGAATGGGAGGGACTTGGCTTGACAGCAGCACATGTGAAAGGGATCTAGGTGTTCTAGTTGATCACAAGCTAAATATAAGCCTGCAGTGCGATGTGGCTGTGAAGAAAGCTAATGCAATCTTAGGATGCATTAACAGAAGCATTGTGTCCAGATCACGGGAGCTGGTGGTTCCGCTCTGTTCTGCTATGGTCAGGCCTCACCTGGAGTACTGTGTCCAGTTTTGGGCACCACATTTTAGGAAGGATGTTGACAAGCTCGAGTGTGTCCAGAAGAGGGCAAACAGAATGGTGAGAGGGTTGGAATCCAAGTCTTATGAGGAAAGGCTGAAAGAGTTGGGTATGTTTAGTCTGGGAAAGAGGGGTCATGATTAGGGGGGACATGATTGCAGTCTTCAAATATTTGAAGGGCTGTCATGTAGAAGGTGGTGCAGATCTATTATCTCTTGCTCTGGATTGTTAGATCTAATGCATGGAAATCACAAGGGAGTCGATATTAGCTAAATATCAGGAGAAACTTCCTAACTGTAAGAGTGGTTGAGCAGTGGAACAGACTGCCTCGGGAGGTGGTGGATGCTCCTTCACTAGACGTTTTCAAGCGGAAGCTGGACAACCATCTTTTGGGTATGTTGTAGGGCTATCTTTCGGCTATGCTCCTGCTGAGTGCAGAGGGTTAGACGATGACCTGAAAGGTCCCTTCCAACTCCAACATTCTATGATTCTATGATTCCACCACCACCAAACTTCTTAGAAACTCTTGTATTTGCTCCAAGTGACTGCTGTATTTCAGAAAGGCCTGAGCTAAAGAAACAGAAGGCAGGACCTACAAAGAAACCAAATTCCACTGTATTCCCATTCAGGACCTTGCTGCTGAGCTACTATATAGCTGAGCTGATTTCTTCTGGTGTAGGCATTCCCCCCATCGTCTCTTGGCTGAAATCACTTGCTGGGGAGGTTGTTGACCTCCAGACCCTTTCTTTGGATTAAACCTGATTTCTTATGGAGTGAGCCCTCCTAGCCTCTGTTGGCTGATATCACTTCCTCTGGAGGACAGGGACCTTCAGAACTCCATTTTCTCCTGGAAGGCCTGGATTGGAGGAACTGTGGCTGGGTTATATTCTGTTCTGGAGATTTGGTTTGGGAATGGAAAGGAGTTTTGGAGGGTGGAGAGTGCCACATCTAACAATGCAAACTGTATTTCCCTCTGTTACAATAAATACCATTGTTTTGTTTTAACCAAGATATGTGAGTAGAAATGGGAGGCTTTAGGAAAGGAGACCCTAGACCTTAAACTTGCCCTCAGTTCCAACGCAAGGGTTACATAGGTATCTTTCATTATTCTTTTACAGAAAAAGAAATTAATTCTAAGTAAGCAGCTTGTTCAAGGTGTCCCAATGGGTCTGTGGCTGAACGAATAAACATTAATTGCGAGGATCACAGAACAGCCAGTACGATGTGTTTTTGTGGTCACGTGCACTGAATTTCAGGGTACTCATACATATATGCTCAACACACACAAGCAATACCAGAAGAAGTTAATAGATTTGATCATGATCACATCGTAATTCCATTTCCAAGGTCACAGACAAGATGTTTAGTGGTCATTCCTATCCCACCTTACATTAAGTAACCACAGAATAAATCACCTCTGTGATTAAGTATTTTATACCATAAGAGCAGCATGGCCGCAAGGGCCCTTGATCAAGCACAGAGTCAACCTAAGTTACCCTCAGATAGGTTCTATAAAGACACAATGCATGTACATTAACCTGAATGACACAGAGTCAGTCTTTCCTGCAATTTGGTTTGCTTTATTTCCACCATAGCCTCTTCCACCTCATTTGAGCGAGCGAGCACACATTTTAAATCATGATGAGAGACTCCAATTTTCACATCTTCATGGATGCAGTGTCAAATATATTTGTAATGGGTTCATCTATTATCTGCCGCTGTTGAGCAAACTAGGTGAGAAAATAACAGTTAGTGGTACATTAGGTAGAATCTGTGCCTGATGAAAATGAGCACAGTGTTAATGGAATTGTTAAGAGTTTTGTTTGTTTGTTCAATCCATGCTGCCCATCTAGGTTCATAATTGCATCTCATATATGAGAAATAGTTTAAAGAGCCATGTCTCTTTCAGCAACATGGCTCTTTTATTTTTAAGAACAAAGTCTGACAGAAGTGCTCAAATGACTGCACTGTAGAACATTACTGGCAGTAAAGGTTAGTTTATGAAACCGTCAGAAGAAAGACAGAAAATATGAGCAATAAAAAAAAATGTTGCCATGTAAAATAACATAACTGACCTTCACAGAGTGCTCAACAAGTTAGTCTTTCCCCAGCCGTTTCTAGAGCTACTTGCTGTGTTCGGGAAATAATGAAAATTCTCCAAGGCTTTGAAAGTCTAAAGGATAGATACTTCCAACTCAGTACTCAGGAAACAGAAATTCCCATCTGGTGAATAAGGTTCAATGCAGGGGTAGTTAGGAACTGAACTCAGAACCCACTGACCGTCAAAGTATGCTTTCCTCCCCTAGTGAGTCATGGTTTATTGTCTTAATTTTCCTTTTTTAATACACTATTATACTATGAATAGAAAAAAAAATTCTGTACCATTATTTCCAATTAAACCACTGTTTACCACATAAATCATGAAAGGTTTAAACTGCCCTATCTAAGCTTTACATTCTTTTAAACACTAAATTCCATTTTTGTTATTTCTTTGGTATCTTGAACTATTAATTTTAATAACAAATAACTTTCTTTTGACCTATTAAATCAATCCTGTTTTTGAGGTTCCACTTTACGATTTCTATACATTGGCAAATGTCAATCTGGCTGTTGTTGGCAAAGAGCTATACAGTGGTATTCTCATGGTACTGATAGTAAGGTAAAGGTAAAGGTTCCCTTGCTTGAAAGCCAGTCGAATCCGACTCTAGGGTTGCGGTGCTCATCTCCGTTTCAAAGCTGAAGAGCCAACGCTGTCTGAAGGCGTTTCTGTGGTCATGTGGCCGGCATGACTAAACATCAAGGCGCATGGAACGCTGTTACCTTCCCACCGAAGTGGTACCTATTTATCTACTTGCAATTTCTTGCTTTCGAACTGCTAAGTTGGCAGGAGCTGGAACTAGAGACGGGAGTTCACCCCGTCACGCAGCACTCTCAGGTCTCAAACTGCTGAACTTCTGACCTTCCACAGCCTGCAGTTCAGCATCTTAACCACTTGAGTCACCGCAGTAGGGATAGTAGGGATGGGCATGAACCAGCTCATGAGCCAAAATTTGGGCTGAACTTGGAGCCTGGGAACCAGTGTTCAGGGAAGGGGCCTTCAAAGAGGGGGAAGCAAAACAGAAGGGTTAAATGGCTTACAGCCGTGTAAATCTAACACCTGAATGGCTGATCTGTTCAGCTGTTAGGTTTAAATGTCTAGCAGCCATTTAACCACTCCTGGGCGATCCCCCCCTTCTCCTATCCCCAGCAAGCTGTGGCTGGGAGAAAGGGGGAAGGGAAGTTCCTTTCAGCATGCCCCCCCTTTCTCCTGGCCACGGCTTGCTGTGGCCAGGAGAAAAGGGGAACCAAATTTGCCGGACCAGTTCAGATGGGACCCATTTGGATCAATTTGGTTTAGGGTTCAGTTTGTGGGCTGCCCTGAACCCCAAACTGAACTGCCCTTTTTAGATTCATGCCCATACCTAATTGACAGTACATACTTAAGCAAAACAAGTTCAACTGTACCTTGTAACTTGATACTAAAACACACAACCAGTGTACTTACAACTATTTCTCAAAAACATTTTGATCTTATACAGTACCACTGCATCTATAGGAAATCAGTTATAATTTTGCCACATAACCAACAGTACAGTTTTTATAGGTCCTAGTGAGTCTCACTAGTGCTAAATGCCATTGGTGTAATGGTTTGCATATATTTTCCTTAAAGAGTGCACAAAAAGAGAAGATGGAGTCACATAGTAATAAAAGAAGACTAAACCTTTGGGCTTATATCATAGTCTAAGGATTTCCTCCATTTCTTAGTATATCTCGGGTCATGTTACAATTTATCTCTAAGAAGAAGAAGAAGAGGAAGAGAAGAGATTGGATTTATACCCTACCCTTCACTACCGAAAGGTGTCTCAGAGTGGCTTACAAACTCCTTTCCCTTCCTCTCCCCACAACAGACACACTGTGAGATAGGTGGGGCTGAGAGAGCTCTTGACAGAAACTACTCTTTTTCAAGAACAGTTCTTATCAGAACTATGGCTTGCCCAATGTCATCCAGCCAGGTGCAAGTGGAGGAGTGGGGAATCAAACCCGGTTCTCCCAGATTAGAGTCTGTGCACTTAACCACTACACTGTCAGTACACTGACAGTACACTGACAAAGTACTAGTATTTTTTTTTTTCAAGAGACAAGATTCAGATTTACTTATTTCATTCCACAACTTTCTTGTATGCAGCTTTTGGACAATAAAGCTTTTCATCTGTAGATACTGAAGTGGAGGAATACTGCCATTACCACATTAATAGATTTCATAATAAGTAAACATTCTATTATATTTAATTAGATGACAATAAAGATCTAAATCAGCATCCATCCCTCGTTTGCACTGAGTTATAGACCAGCCTATTTTAGGTGCAAACTCTGTCACTGCTAAAGATTCACAAAACCTCGTTAGTCCACAAAATTACAGCACAACATATCCCAAATTACCAAAATACTGTCAATAACACTGAATTTTTAAATGTAAAACGTTGTTCTTTTAGTTATCTTTAACAGCATCCAATCCCTTAAAGGAACTGTTACAGCTAATTGTTCACTGTGAACTGCCAAATTCAACTTACCATGAAACCACTGCAATAGCCAAAGTAATTTGGCAGCCTGATGAGAATAATACAAGTTAGGAATCGCTATTCTTCTTTGCCTACATTTTTCTTGAGCTTGACTCCAATCAATTATTGATGGTTTTTTATCCCAAATATAATCCAGTCATAAATCTCTGCCATTTTTTCAGCATATTGTCAAAAATATTGGGGAACTGCATAAAAGAAAAATCAACTAATGCTATTTCTTTTGATTGTAGAAAAATAATTTCAAAGATGACCAATGATTAAGTCTAATTTTTAACTCTACAATAACTGGATCAAAATTATGCTAATTTTTATCTTTGTAAGGTATCTTTTTAACCAACATACTTATCAAGGTCCACTTTTAAAGAATTTTTCAACATTAGTTCAGATTTCTGTGTATTTGGGTTTATAAGAGTAAGAAAGAAGTCTGATAAAGGGCCAATATTAAAAACCTAGTTGAAACCTATAATTGTCAGGAATACCCCACTAGGCATGAGGACCTACAGATATAGTATGATGCATAAGCTCTACTAGCGAATGAAAACTGAGCGCGTGTGCAGGAATTCTCCCGGTGGGAGGATACATAATGAATGGGAGTTTGTAAGTCCCCCTCCCTTCCCACTATCTAAGGCAAGAATATTTCCACCGGCTGGGAAGACAGGCCTGTGTGTCTTGTTCAAGGACACTAAGATAGCAGGCGGCAGCAGAGCTTTCTCCCACAAGTTTCAGCGAAGCAAACTATGCGCATGCGTGCAAGCCCAGTAAAACAAACAATGAAGACACTGTCTAAAGACAGGAGAGAAATATGGCAGTTCATCTGACAATATACAAAAATACATGTATTTATTAGAAAGACAATTAAAAAAATCTAAGGGTCCAATGAAAGCCTTGTTAAAAAGTTCAAGTGGCCTAAACATCATAATCTTCAAAAAGGTCTTTTAATGCCTCACTAGATTTTTCAATAACAGTTGAACACAGACGTAGATAGTTAGCATACAAACTTAACTTTAAAGTGGTAACCATTTGTTCCAATACCCTTTATTGCACAGGACTGACATACTGGAATAGTGCTTATCTTCATGACTACTGGCTTGCTTCCAAGTTCCTATTAGATTTTAATCTGTGCTATCAACCCATCTGTTCAGACCTGGAAAAAAGCTCAGATTTCTGGTTCTCAAGGCATCTACATAAGAAATGGCTAAATATTTTTGTTCTTATAATTTCTATTTGCCATCTTACTTATTTGCAAGAACACCCTATCAAAACACAACAGAGCCAGCTCCTGAACAAACACATACAGGATCAGACTTCATGACAAAGCCCTTTGTACTGCAGTGAATCCAAAAGCTAATCGAACGCATGAATGCATCTACTGTGGAGTACTTGAGAATCAATGCAATGTTGGGTATGATCCATTGGTTTTTAGAAGTCAGACAGATGTTCTTCATTAAGGTGGTCTTCAGATTCATAATTGTGACGGCTGCTAGAGGATCGTAAGGAACTAGAGGCTTCACTGCAAACAAAGAACAAAGCTTTCCTCTTTTGCATCTTCAAATAATGTGCAGAGGAATTTTAGTTTGCAGTAACACTTTCCAAAGGTTATTTATTCATCTTAGGTAGGAACTACAATCCCTATTTTAGAGGGGACAGAGAATGAGAGCAAGTCCATGCCCGAGACCCATTCTGAGCTCAACACACACAGGCACAAAGTCCTGCTCTCTATCCTTTTCAACAGTGAAGACAATAGATGCCCAAAAATATTTAAGAGTGGTACCAGAATCACAGGTACCCTGGATTAAGCAGCCTTACTAATCATTGCCAGCATAATGGGATAATGCGAAACAGATATATATTTAATGCATTGCGTCTCTGATGGATGAATAAAAGTGCATAGCTTTATTTTTCAAGTTAACATGAATGTTTAATATGCTGGAAAGAAGTGCTTCACAGAGTCCTACATTATTCAGTAACTTCAGCAATTATAAAAGCGACTTTGCACATTGCTATTGTTCAAGACAATCCACTTCCTAATAGAATCTGTTGTTTAAGAAGCTCTGTTCCTTACAGGTAATGGACATTTTATCACATGAAAGTGAAAGGCTCCTAGTAATCAACTGCCACTTCAAGAGACCTCCCGTGCACACACATATATAGAGAGAACACACACATTATCTGCACTGACCTCTGCTTAGTTTATAATACACCTCTACATCATAAACCAATTATCAGCATTGGACACAATCAGCACTTGCTAGCTTGAAAAGCAATTAAAATTTCTGAGCTGTCTCCTACCATAAACAAACAATCATAGGAGTAATACTACTGAAAAGTTGCTCTGTTCAGCCCATCACCCCAATTCTGCCTCCATCAATCAAGCTAGGCCTCAGTGAACAGCAGAGCTCAGGCAGACAAACAGCAGTGTTTATGACATACAGCTGGTGGTACTTACCATTAACCGCAAAAGCAGTTAAATTAACATTTCTCATTCTTTCATTGCCACTTACTGTGTGACAGACGTACCTAGAGCCCATCTAAATGACTTGGAGTTACACCTTTCAAGTGCAGTTATACCTAAGCAGAGTTACACCTTTTCAAGTGCACTGAAGTTAATGAGCTTAGGAAAGGTGCTTAGGTCTACCACCATACACTGGAACTGGACCACTTGAATTTAACTCCAGAAAAAGAAAGTTATGCTGCTGAAAATGGATTCAATGAAGGCACCGTGTCCTATTCTGAAGTCTAATTTTTTTTTTAAGAAAGGAACCACATTAGGTTATACCTCTGTTGTAGCCCAAACAACAATCTGTTCCATACAATCAGAGTTCTACCTATCATTTTCATCCAGAATTTATCTTGGTAAGAGTGGGGAAAGAGAGAGAGTTAAGCATTAGCTAATCACTTAGCTCCTTAGAGAACGCCTTCCCTAAACCTTGCTTGTTCACAAGATTTTCTTTGACGGAAGAACTACAGCAGCTGGTTGTACTGAAAAATGTACAACAGCGTTTAATCTCTTGGATCAGGAAAAGTTAATTTAGTCAACTGAACCCTGCAATTTTTAAGTCTTGTGTAACTGGAGGTTTCAGAGGTCAGGGAAACTGTTAATACTGTATCCATTTGGGGCCTGAAAGCAAAGCACATTAAATTGTCATTTATACATCACATGCATACATGTACAGTAAAGTTTATGCAGGCTTTCCACAGGTAGGGATATTTCTTATAAAAAATGTAACATATTTCAAATGTGTGATTCCCTCATCAGCAAAGGGCTGCCAACTTCGGAATGGGAAATTCCTGGAGATTAGCAGGTGGAGTCTGGGAAGGTTGTTCATCAGGTTATAATGCCACTGAATCCACCCTCCAAAGCAGCCATTTTCTCCCTGTTTTCTGGAGATCAGTTCGAATTCCAGGAGATCTCCAGGCCCCATCTGGAGGTTGGAAACCTTACATCAGCAAGCGGAAATGGTACCACCTAGGAGAGTTGGCTAATTTGCTTTTTTGGAATGTATAAATCAGATTTTACTTTCAGAACAGCAACGATCACACACACACACCCTGCTCTTCAGACAAACCAGCCATTTTCCAGTCCTCCTGAAACTCAAATCTCTGAACTCTTTTTAGCTTTCTGGTTCTGACTCACAAGCACCTGCAGAGAATCCTATACACTATTGCCCTAGTAAGACATATTGGCTAAAACTTCCATTGGAGCTACACCCAATTTGACCGTGTAGAGAGCTCTGGAAGGAACCTTCCCGCCAAAAGCAGACACACAACACCGCCACAGCTTAGCTAACTGTGGACTTGAAGGCCCCTTATTAGAATCATGAACATTCCTCTCCATAATGACTGGCACATCATGCTTCTAGCCTAAAACTGCACATCTGCGTCATATACATCTGCTGTGGCAAAAAATGGTGGCTTGCGCCTTGGCAATTAAGACAGGCCAAGATCCAGCTCACATGCCATTGATCACATCTTACTGTTTAGAATGTTGTTGCTAAACAGTGGCACCAATGCTGGCAGAGTAGCACCACTTCAAATGCTTCAACATCACTTCTGCAGCCATAGTTAAAAACATGTGGAATTGGCCCTGAATGTACCTTTCCCAGTACATACAAAGCAAGAGGCAATTGCCATTTTAACTGCAGGTCCAGTTTGGTGTAGTAGTTAGGAGCGTGGCCTCTAATCTGGGAGAACCATGTTTGATTCCCCACTCCTCCACATGCAGCTTCTAGTGTGACCTTGGGTCAGTCACAAGTTCTCTCAGAGCTGTTCTCCTAAGAGCAGTCCTCGAAAGAGCTCTCTCAGCCCCACCTACCTCACAGGGTGTCTGTTGTGGGGAGAGGAAGGGAAAGGAGTTTGTAAACTGCTCTGAGACTCTGAGTGAAGGGTGGGATATAAATCCAATCTCTTCTTCTACTACTACTTCTCTTATTTCAGGAAGTAAGCTTGATTCTAAAAAGTGCTGAGTCAATATAAAATGGCTGCCATGTCCAAGCTACTATCTCAGCAGGACAGCTGTTGGATACATATCTAACAGCTGTTGGATACATATCTTTGCTTTAAATTAAGCACTTTAAAAAAACACACACACTAGGTAAAAGGCAGTGCACTTTTTAAAAGTATGGTTGGCTGGAGGACAGAGAAACAGCAAGGCCCTTTTCCTTTGCCCTGCTGAGACCAATTGCATTTTATAGTACTTCTGTTAGCTGCCTAAATAATAAATAAAAGTGTATTGAACCAAGCACAGCCAAGGCTTGGTTTGGGGGGTTCAAAAAGTTCATTCTGCTTGACAGAATGTAGGAGGTACTTCAAAAACAAACCAACCAAGGCTCCTTTTCCAAACAGCCTGAAGCAAACACTTAACTATACAGCTGGAGAACAGCTTTGCCAAGGAAAGTGAAGGAGCTAAGTAAGAGGCTCCATAACTTCCCAGCTTCAGCAGTACAAAGAAACTCCTGACTTGCCAAACTCACACTGAAGGACTGCAATAGATCTCAGTGCCAGAGTGGTGCTGAACACCAACCAATTAGTGCCTGTTACACCACAATATATGAGTTTGCATGGTGTGCCTGTGGGAGAAGGAAGCTTAGCGGTATCCGAAAACAGCATGCCTGAATGCTGACAAAGTTCGAACATGCACAGTGGATCAATAAACTTTTCCAAAGCCGAGTTTTCCTGCACTAACCAGAACATTTGCACATAAATGCATTTTGAGTATGCCCATTTTATTTTCTCTGCACCCCACTGTAGAATTCAAGTCCAATGCCCTTAGCTATACTAAGGCTCAGTTCCAACATAACAAACAAATCACAGCATGCTCAAAAGGGGAACAAAAGGGGTTAAACCCCGGACTCGGTGCTTTCTTCCATCACCCCTTGTGCAGCAATTGAAGATGCAAATCACAAATTAGTTGTGATACCTGGAACATGGGCATCTTTGTTAATTTCTTTGCGAGTAATCAGGATTTTCAATCGGGATTGAACTATGGTTTAGAATCCCAACTATGTCTGTCTTCAGCCTCAGTACACGCCACACAAGGGGAGAATGGAGCATGAAGCCAGGCCCAGGACTGCTCCCCGGAGGCATGTTTTAAACTCTTGCACTGAAGATCCAGTAGATTACACCCAATGTGTAGACTGTGTTAAATTAAATGGAAATTGACATACAACCCCCTTGCTGATGTTTAAACCCCATACGTGTCACAAAGTATGATCCACTGGAGAGAGCTCCTCAGAGAGTGTAGTCAGTTTTACAGCAGCATGACTGACCAATAGCCAAAGCAGGTGCCAAAATCTTTGTCTAGGGTTACATGTGCTCTACACCAGAACCATCATCAAAGCCTTCTCGCCCTGATGTAGTTCTTCCAACGTTTCTGAGTGCTTCAAAGCTCGAACTCGGCTGGCGAGTCTTTGTTTTGCGGCCTGGAAAAGGCTATCCAGGAAGAGTCTTTGCTTGCATGAGGGACACTGGTTTAAATCCTAGACAAGCCAACACAGAGATGCCATTTACTGGAAAAGGTGGAACTGCAACTATTAGAACTTAAAGCCATTCTAAAAAAGGTATCTGTTCTAATGTATAGAATATGGTCCTCACTACCTCTTTGTTTTCTATATATATTCAGAACTGAGAACTAGAGATTTTTCTAGAGTCCACTTAGAATGGAAGTTTTTATATAAGCTAAAGTGAAAAGTACTTAAACTATTAATGGGTAATAAATTATGCTGTCAGCCTTTTGCAAGCCCCTTTGCTGCAAAGAGGGTGTCTTCTGTGTACAACGACTGCTTTTCTTATCACAAATCCACCATACACACTTCTTCCATTTATCTTACATACGATCTCTCAAAGTACTGGGCCTCAGCTCAATCCAGATGGTTTACAGAATCTTCAGAAAGCACAGGGCTAAGGCTAACAGCCTCTCACACAGACCAGGAATGCTAGTTATGCAAGGGCATAGATCAAGTGGCTACTAAAGAAAGGTATCTGATGAAGCCCAAGAGACAAAGCAGATATGCACAGAAATATTTCCTTCATCTGGTGCAAACTTGTAGGGTGGGGGCGGCATCCTGTAATAACTACACATGGGAGCACGAAAAAGATTTCTACCTTTCACTTGCATCAAAAGAGTAAAGGCTGAGGGAAGTATCAGGACAGGATGTGACCGAGCTTGCCATTCTTTTGATCTGTTAATAAACATCTTCACTATTTTGCATGCTAATATAACAAGCTACCCCTATATATACAATTATGATCTGTAATTCCATATCATTATCTGACGAAGTGTGGCGTGCACACGAAAGCTCACAGCTTGAATAAGACTTTGTTGGTCTTAAAAGGTGCCATTGGACTCTTAACTTCGTTCGATAGGATGTGCGTTTGTGTTAAGCGCCACCAAGCCCCTTCTGACTTATGGTGACCCTGTGAATTAATGACTTCCAAAACATTCTATTGCTAACAGTCTTGCTCAGGTCTAGCAAACTGAAGGCAGTGTCTTTCTTTACTGAGGCCAATCCTTCTCTTGTTCGGTCTTCCTCTTTTTCCTGCAGCCTTCAACTTTACCTGGCATTATTGTTGTTAAGTATGCAACTCAACAAGGCAGTGATTCAGCAAAGTAATTCAGCTTTATTTGTAATGGCAACAAGACGATCAGACAACAACAACAACAAGTGAAGCACAGCTCCCTTTTTTAATAATCTGGGCTGTCAAAGCCATGCCCATAGAGAAGTTAACAACCAATAGCATAACAGAGTTAAAGACCAATGAGGTCTGTTCCCTCCACAAACATATTTACAACAGTGATTGGTTCCTTTAAACAGTTCCATAGGAACAACCAATAGGAATGTTACAGCTTATGATCCATTCCTTGCATGAAGCTTAGAATGGAAAAGAATAGGCTCAGTTCCATAGTTAGAACATAACAATTGTCTTTTCCAGTGAGTCTTGTCTTCTCATAATGTTACCAAAGCACGATAAGCCTCAGTTTGGTCATTTTAGCTTCTAGAAAGAGTTCAGACTTGATTTAATCTAGAACCTCACATTTGTCTTTTTTGGCAATCCATGATATCCATTAAACTCTCCTCCAACACCACATTTCAAAGGAATCTACTTTCTTCATGTCAGTTTCCTTCATTGTCCAGCTTGCACACCCATACACAATAACGGGGAATACTATGGCATGAATTAATTGATCTTGGTCACCCGTGACACATCCTTACTCATAAGGATCTTTTCTAGTCCTTCATGGCTGCCTGTCCCAGTCTCAATCGCCTTCTGATTTCTTGGTTGCAGTCAGAATAAGATACACAGAACAAAAGAGCAACAGAAGTTTTAATGCAAAATTTTACTGTTTTCTTTTACCATCAAGAACTTGAAGAAACATATGCATGCAAAAAAACCCCACCTATGAGCCAGGCCTTCCATGTGTGGCAACGGAACATATGAGCCAGGCCTTCCATGTGTGGCAAAGCACATGTAAGAAGGGGTCTGCCAATATGTACATCCTCTCATAGCACGCAAGAAAGGGTGCCCCCAGAAAGAGCACTGTACCCAGAGGATTTCAGCTAATGGGAGCACCTTCCTTCAGAGCAAGGTGCTTTTCACTGACATAAGAGGCTAGTGGAATAGCCTCTTGAGACAAGGAAAGGACCCCTATACCAAAGGAAGGTGCTCCCATTAACAGAAGAAACCCACAGAATCCGACCCATAATTTCCAATTTGGTGTGAGTCTTGGGGCAGGGGGGAGGTAGAGATAGAGAGATGAATAATGAATAAAGAATAGGTGTCTGAAAGCCAGTCAGAACTCAGGCTGCAACTCAGCAGTAAGCTAGTGCAATTTGCTACAACACAAAATGCAAGTATACATCAAGAAGTCATCTATTTACACATTCTCATTTTGACAGTACAAGTCCCTCCAACCTGAAGAACCCAAGGAAGTAGCAGCAGGCAGATAATTAATATGAGGGATTGAAATCAAGTTGCCGTACTGACAGTCACCACTGTGTAAGATGGTGTATGGTATATATTAATAGACTAGGAATAAGGCCCATTATGGAAATAAATACAACGGGCTCTAGAAAGAGGCTCTGGGAGAGTGCCCCGGCTTTGGGCACTCAGTGACAATTTGCTGTGGCAATCTCAGCAGGGTATAATGACAGAGTCCACCATTTTCTCCAGAGGAACTGATCTTTGCTACCTGAAGAGCAGTAGTAATTTTGAGTAATCTCCAGCCCACCCCCAAGATTGGTAACAATGGTTCCCCAGGAGGGAGTGGCTGGTTTGGAGGGTGGAGTCTATGGCATTGTACCTGTCTGAGGTCCCACCCCTCTTCAACACTCACCCTCTCCAGGTTCAACACCTCAAATCTCCAGGAATTTCCCAACCTGATAACCCTATCTCCCTCCCAGCCAACCATCAACCTACCTTTAGTTTTCCATCTCCTCCCCCTCCCTCCTAGAAAGCAGTTGTAATTTTGAGTGATCTGCCCCCACCTGGAGATTGGCAACAATGGTTCCCCATCAGGGAATGGCTGGATTGGACGGTGGAGTCTATGGCATCGTACCTATCTGAGGTGCCACTCCTCTTCAAACCTCACCCTCTCCAGGCTCCATCCCTCAAATCTCCATGAATTGCCCACCTGGAGTTGGCAACCTGATCAGGACTGAGTTTTCTCCCAAAGGCCAACATAGGTGTGGAAAGGGCCTTTTACTGACAGAGGAGAAAGTACAGGTGCCAACTCTGATTAGGGAAATACCTAGAGATTTGGGGAGGTGGATCCTGTGGAGGGCAGCATTTAGGGTGTGTGTGGAAGGACTCAGCAGGGTATAATGCCATAGAGTCTACCCTCCAAAGCAATCATTTTCTCCCAGGGAACTGATCTCTGTCATCTGGAGGTCAACTGTAACAGTGGGAGATCTCCAGGTCCCACCTGGAGATTGGCAATCCTAGAGGAAAGTCAGCCACACAGCAGGGAGTTGAAGAAAATGGTTTGATGGTCACTGGCCCACCTCGTTAGCCAGCCAGCCATGCTGAAGCTAAGCAGGAGAAAGAGCCTTTTTCCATTTATTCTGACAGGAAAGTGGCCACTGGGGAGGGGGTTATGCTGAAAGTCCTTTTTTTTTTACTCACAGAACCAAGCTTGGTTGCCTACCAACAGCCACTGAGGGGACAGTCCCTCACAGGAGTCAAGAGAATTGTCTTCCTCAGGAGAGAGAGCTGTCTGCCAGTAAATCTGACATGCAAATTTGTCTGAAGGGGGAGTGGGTGGGGAAGAGGAGCAGACCCAGCACCCGGCCAATGGCACGCGAGTACTCTTGAGTGGCGGCTGATGGGCCAATGGCTGAGGGAGGACATTTTACAGCCCATGGGAGCGCATGGAATCTTACGAAACCAAAATATAATTATTATAAAGAGAGATTTGAATCAATGCATTGTGTAGACAGCTAACCTAGACAACTCCTTCACCTCTGTGCTCATTTAGTGCATCCCTCCTTTTTGTTTAGCTGCTCATCAGAGGACTGCTGAGCAAGCAAAAGAAGTGGATGCTCTAGCAGTCTTCTCATCTTGGCTTACTGGTCTTTTCAAAATGCCAATACTGCAAACAGGCAAGTTTCAACTTGCTCAAACACCACCAACAGTAATTAGCACCAGTTCTATAATAAGGTCTGTCAAGAGATAATGGGATTTTATTGAGGCTTAAATGAATGTTGAGTATTTCTTAATTTAAAAAAAACACAACAAAAACACTGGCATTCAAATCCCTAATAAGACAGTATCTGTCCTGAATGGGTTTGCTGTCTGCCCACCTCTGGTGGATTTGCCCACCACAGACTCACCTGTCCACCACCACCAAAAGTTGTGGTGGGAGAAAAGGGTGTGAGGGATGGTGTCTGAGCCTGGAAGTGACATTTTGTTTGGATGACATTCTAGGAAACCCCTCCCACAAACCTCTGTGGTTTTTACCACAGAGATTTGGGGAGGGCTCTAGGGCATCAATCAGAAGTTAGGTCCCTTCTGCGATCAGGCACAACCCCACCCCAAACATTTCCTGGGGGTTGCAGGCAAAGGCCTGGCAACCCTATCTGAGGTACAGGAGTTGATATTTATTTCTTTAAGAGGCTATGGCGGAGCAGGAGAGCAGACTATTCAAAAATAAAATGTCAAATGGATACAGTGCAGGAGTTTGACAGTACAGTGAACAACATGCACTGAGCGGGAGCCTTCAAACTATTTTAATAATCCCATGCTCCAAAACAAGCTCATTTCCACAAATTTCAGATGCAGAATGCTGTCGGGCTCTGAAAATAAAGCAATTATCCCAGACCATTTTTATACTAGTTCCTGGGTTTGCCAGCCACAAAAGACTGTTGTTTTTAAAATCATTGCTTCATACAATTTGTTTTACGCAGATTTAGTACTCTGCAGGACACTTAAAATTCTAGTCCAGTACTCAACACTGTGATGGAAGAGGGAAGGTACAACTATGTATTGTTTTACTGTGACTCAAAGGCTCTATTTTTCAAAATGAATTTTCCTCTACCATAATCATCTTCCTGATTAGATCATTTTCTATATGTGGGGGGAGGTGGAAAGAGTATCTACACAGCATTTTGGAATTTGTCTCCATTTTACTGAAATTATGCTTATATTATTTTACCTTTCATTCCCCTAGCTTCTCTTACAGCGCATTTTCAAACAGAAGCAGGAAGCGGGGGGGGACAAGAAGGTCAAGTTCTTGTTCTGCAAAACAGTTCTATATTCCAGCACCTCAGAGCCTGTTTGGTATAATGGCTAGGAGCGTGGACTCTAATTTGGGAGAACCAGGTTTGATTCCCCACTACTCTTCCACATGCAGTTGATGGTGTGACCTTGGGTCAGTCATAAGCTCTTTCCCAGCTGCTGTCTCAAGGGCAGTTCTCGAGAGAGCTCTCTCAGCCCCACCTACCTCAGGGATTGTAAACTGCTCTGAGACTCCTTTGCGTAGTGAAGGGCGGAGTATAAATCCAATCTCTTCTCCTTCTTCAGTACCAAAGTCCAAGAAAGATGGGTTGCACTTGCATCTTTGGCTGCAATTGTTTCATGATACCATTTTGGTTCTCAAGTATGTTAATGGGAAAAGTGGATAAAGTAGTAGCATCTGGCTTCAAACTACACTCAACAGACTTCCAGAAGGAATGTAATCCCCCACTGACAAAAATGGGACCTGCTTCTGAGTAGACCTGCTTATGATTGCTCCCTGGGTCTTGCAACATGGTATTCCTAGGTAGGTGGAGCAGTCAGGTTAGAGGCAAGAAAAATATACTGCTGAGCCACACAAAAATAGAATTACAGCAAGGGCCACTAAACTACGAGCCTGGTGTAGTGGTTAGAGGGCTGGATATAGGAGACCCACACTCAAATTCCTACTCTGCTATGGAAACTTGCTGGGTGACCTTCAGCCAGTCACACACCTTCAGACTAACCTACTTCACAGGATTGCTGTGAGGATAAAATGGAGGAAAGGAGAACCATGTAAGCCATTTTGTATCACAAATAAATAAACCACTAGTGTATCTGAAGCAGTACAAGGATAGGCATGTGGAGTTCATTTTTTTAAGGTAGTTATCACTATGCCAAAAAATGGCAATGACAATGAACAGTTAAGGAAGATTTGATATACTATCAATGTGGTACATGCTGTGTGCATCACGAAACATATATTCCTGTTTCTAAATAGACTGAAGACGTGGAGGCCACACCATAAGGGAAGGCAGTGAACTCATATATTTACACTACTGCCAGAGAACTGTGTTCATCTTTCCAGAGTTTTCCTGCTTTCAGTCAGAAGACTTCAAGAGTAGAAAATAAATGCATGATATACTGCAAAGTGCAACAAAAAGTCCACCTCTGCGCACCACCACCCCTTGCCCCATAATGGATCTCTATCTGCTCATCTTGCAAGTATGACCAAAACTGGTACTTCATTTGTTTTATAAGTCTGAGTTCGCTGGCAAGAAAATCTCACTTTGCTTCCACTGACAACAACTCATTTAACCAAATCCAGATAAAGCACGGTCAAAATGCACAGGAAGGACATTGAAGAGCAATTTGTATGACAAGTACCACTTGGAACAATGGGAAACATAATCACAGAGACAGCCAACACAAGACTGTAGGCTCAGAAGAAACAAGCTATTTTTCACTGCTGAGCTTTTATCCTACCGTACTGAATTTTAACTTGTAAGATGCTTTGAACCACGCAGGGAAAAGAGTGTTGCATTTACCTGTAACTGTTGTTCATTGAGTTGTCTGTAACTGCTGTTCATCAAGCTGAGACATGCCATTTCCCCGCCCAAACAGTCAAAAGCTCTGGGGAAGGAGGCCCCCTTCTCCCTCAGTTCTCCCAAGCCACTGCGAGCATATTAAGAGAGCTCACAGTGGGGAAGGACAGGTGGAATGTCTGCCTGCACAGAAGACAACTCAATAAACAACAGTTACAGGTAAGCGCAACACTGTTTTCATCTTCAGTCTTCTGTGCAGTCCCACACTGGGAGACTATAAAGCTACTCTCCATGGAGATAGGGTGACGCTTTCACTGGAAGGCAGAATACAGCACTGCCTTGTCAACTGAGATCTCCCTTCTGGTGTTGACATCCACTGCATACTGTTTGACAAAAGTATCCGAAGAAGACCATGTTGCTGCTCTACAGATGTCTGTCAGCAGAGTGCCACACGTGATGCCACAGAAGCTGCCTGTGCCCTGATAAGAGTGCATTCAGATTGTCAGGAGACACGGCTGTCTGGCCTGATTGCAGCACCATCTGATGGCCCTCATGATCCATCTAGAAATGGTCTGGGAAGAAGCTGCCATGCCCTTCAAAGGGCCTGAATAACATACAAACATACAGACCTTCTAAAGGGCTTTGTCCTATGCAGATAATACAATAAAGCCCTCTGGACATCTAGCTTATACAGTGTCCTTTCTGCTTCGGAAGTCGGGGAAGGGAAAAAGACAGGTAGGATAATGTCCTGTGACAGGTGGAACTGAGATACAACCTTAGGTAAAAAGCTCAAATGAACTCTTAGCACCACCTTTAGATTGTGAAACTTTATAAATGGGGGGTTGGCCTTGAGGGCAGCCAATTCCCCAACCCTCCTGGCTGACATGATTGCTACCAGAAAAGGGATGTTAAACTGACAAGGCCTCTAAGGAAGAAGAAGCCATCAGCTCAAATGGCTCTGACATCAACCATGTTAAAACTAAGGTCAGGAACCACTGGGGAACTATGGGCACTAAGGGAGGAAACATATTTGATAACCCCTCAAGGAACAGATGTGAAAATCTGTAAAAGAACAGGGTCTTGCCCTCTACTAGAGTATACGAAGCTGATATAGCCGCTAGGTGCACCTTAATGGACAACACCAAGAGGCCAGAAGTCTTGAGGGTCAACAGGTAGTCAAAGATTAGAGGTAGGGGACAGGAATTGGTGGGAATTCCCTTAGACACTGCCCACATGGTAAAGTGCTTCCATTTACTAGCATACAAGGCCCTAGTCGAGGGTTTTCTGGCATTAAGGGGAACTTGATTGACCCGTCTTGAGAACCTCAGTTTGTAGAGTTCAGCAGGCAGGTTGTCAGGCACAAGCTGCACGCATGGTAGTGGAGCACTGGGGCCCAGCCCAATAAGTTTGGGACTGCAGGAAAATGCATAAATTTCCCCTGGGAAGACAGCATGAGAGACTGAAACCATGTTTACCTTGGTCAAAAAGGGATTATTAGTATGCTCCGCCTGAATCTTGGCCATCACCCTCAGAATTAGGGGGAAAGGAGGGAAGGTATAGAACAGGGTACCCTACCACCTGAGTGGAAATGCGTCCCCTACTGACCAGAGATCACTCCCAGTCTTGGAGCAAAATATTTCAGCCTTGGCATTGCTTTTAGTGGCAAACAGGTCCACAGAGGGGGTCTTCCAGCGAGTAGAATCTGGTAGGAGGTGACCTGATGTGATGGACCACTTGTGATCTGAGTTGCTCATTCTGCTGAAAACATCGGCCCTGGTGTTCTCAGACCCAGCAATATGAGTGGCCTGCAGCGAAGCCCCCAGTGTGACAGCCAGTCCCCAAACGGCCACAGGCGCCTGGCAAAGCAAGAGTGACACTGTGCCCCCGATGGTTGACATAACGCATTGCTGTTGTCCATTTGCACCTGAACAATCTGTCCTTTGACAAAAGCTGAAGAGGACTTAAGGACATAGAGGATGACACGCAGTTCTAACAGGTTAATATGTAGGTCTCTTTCAGAAGGTAGTCACCTATCCTGAACAGAAAAGGGGCTGCGGTGCACTCCCCCACCCATCTAGAGAAGTGTCCGTAGTGATGGTCACCTGAGGCTGCTGCTGATGAAAAGGCACCCCAGCTGTCAGGTTGCACTCTGACAGCCACCAGCCCAGCTGTCAGACCAAGTAATGTGACAAGGAGATCTTTTGCCCCTGGTGGTGTCTAGTGGGATTAAATCTCCAAACAAACCAATTCTGGAGAGGTCGCATCCTAAGGCGTGCATATGGGACACTGGCTACTGTAGAAGCCATAAGGTCTAGTAACTTCTGAAAAAGGACTGCTGACTGGTAAAGTCTCTTAACCACATGATAAACCACAGCCCTGCTCTATTCTCAGGGAGATATGCCCTCCTTACAGAGGTGTCTAAGAGGGAACCTATAAAGGAGGCTTGTTGGATAGGTACTACGTTGGATTTTTCAAAGTTAACCATCAGGTCCAGATCCTGCAGTCTTGAGAATAATGGAAACATGCCGAAGGAGAAGCGCCCTGGAAAGGGCAGTGATCAACTAGTTATCAAGGCAGGGGTAAATAGTGCAGCCCTGAGACCGAAGGTGTGCTACAACCACTGCCATGTACTTTGGGAACACCTGCGGAATCGTGGCAAGCCAAAAGGAGAGTACAGTGTACTAGTATATTGTACCCAGGAACATAAAAGGCAGGTATTTGTGGTGGGCTGGGTGTATAGCCAGGTGAAAGCAGGCATCCTTTACATCTAATACTACAAATCAGGAATTTAATTTCAAGAAAAGTAATACAGCAGAATATGTTAACATTTTAAACATTTCAACAACAAGAGTCCCCAGTCCTTTTTTGGGACAAGGAAGAATCTGGAGTAAAAACCACTGGAGGTGTCAGATGGTGGGAGTTCCTGAACTGCCCCTTTAGACATACAGTTTCCAATTCTGGACAGAGCTCAGGCATTATATTATTTATGGCAGCAGAGGGGGCTCGGGGTGGGGGGCGCGATGCAAATAACTCCAGGTGGTAACCAAAACAGATAATAGCCAAGAACCCATGTGCCAATCATTAGCAGTTGCTAGCTATTAATGAACTGAGCCAACTGGTTGAGGAAACTAGGGTACATCCCCAAGAGTTGGTCCTCTACTAAGAAAGTGAACTTTTGCCTCAGTGAAGGATCCTTGGGAGGACTGTTGCTGCTGCTGCTGCCCCAGGAATCTGGGGTCTACACCCTGTCAGTTGTTGAGGCCACTGAAACGCTCTGTGCTGAGGACACTGTGGGGTGTACCGGTAATGCTGAGATGACTGGTAATGGCTGTAGGGAAGGTACTGATGCTTCAAGAAGGACCTCTGATGGTACAAGGTAGAGGAAGTTGCTGAGATGCAGAAAGAACAGGCTGTTTGCTTATTCTTTTTTTTATCTGTGAGAGGACATTGTTTGTTCTCACAAAAAAAGGAGGTGGCACCTTCAAAAGTAAGATCCTTGATCTTATGATGCGTTTCGACAGAGAGGGTGGTAGAGTGAAGCCACGCATGTCTGTAAAGCGCAACAGCTGAAGCCATAACCCTGGTGGAGGAATCCACAGCGTGCCTTCCCATGTTGATCTGTTGCTTCAACAAGTGCATGACCTCAAATTGAAGCAGTTTGGCCAACCATTTATTGTCATTTAGCAGGAGGTTGATATAGAGGGCTGCGGTGGCTCAAGTGGTTGGTAGTTCAGCAGTTCAAGACCCAAGTGCTGCATGACGGAGTGACCTCCTGTCTCTGGTCCCAGCTCCTGCCAATCTAGCAGTTCGAAAGCAAGAAATTGCAAGTAGATAAATAGGTACCGCTTTGGTGAGAAGGTAACAACATTCCATGCATCTCGGCATTTAGTCATGCCAGCCACATGACCACGGAAATGTTTTTGGACAGTGCTGGCTCTTTGGCTTGGAAATGGAGATGAGCACTGCATCCCTAGAGTCGGATTCGACTGGCTTTCGAGCAAGGGAAACCTTTACCGTTACCCGATATAGGAGGACATCCTCTCCCATAAGAACAGTTGATAGCTGCCCATTATTACGGCATAGCTGGCAATTCAAAGGTTAAGGATGGAAGATGAGTATGCCTTTCTATTGACAGCATAAATTTTATGACCCTCTCTGTCGGTAGGAGAGGATTGAACACCTGGTTGGCGGGCAGGTCTGCATTTCCTCTGCAACAAGAGATGATGGAGTTAGATGGGTAAAGAGGTAGGGACAGCCCTCCTGCTGCACTCTGTATAAATTGTCCACTCTTTTGGAAGTGGCAGGGATGCTGGATGGTTTCTCCCATATGACATTAGAGATATCTAAAATACCCTCCAACATAGGGAAGGCAATTGTCCCTCGGGAGTCAGAGCTTTATCCTTGGGCTTCGGAACCAACGAGGCTACTTGTATTTCTAAGGATTTGGCCACCCTGTGTACTAACAGTGTAAGTCTTCATTAGCTGAGACTGAATCCGTACTCCCTACAATGTCATCTGGTGAGAGGTTTGTAGGGTTGATCCAAACCATGTTCCAATGGGAAAGCAGTGCCCTTGTCCTCCGACACTGAGAATGCAGACTGCCCAAGAGGTGGGACGGGAACCATCAAGGTAGGTGCTGATGGACAAGAATGATGCCCCTGATGAGGTGGCCTGATTCCAGAAGGTCTGGAGTCGTCGCCCTATTCCTGAGGGAAAGGGGATGGATAGTAGAAGGGGTACTGCTGCCGGGGCTAAGGAGGGGCCTGTTATGACCCTAAGCCTATAATAGTGCTGCCTACAGGCTCTGGGGAAGCCTGTACTAGAGTAGCTATCAGGGCCTACAATTCCCAGGTCACTCTTTGGACCCTGTGATTGGCTAACAAGGGATCTGGAGGGAACAGTTACCCAACTAGAATAGTAGAGGGTGTTGCCTGGGAAGAAGGTATAAAAGACTCTGCCCAAAGTGAGAGGTGGTTCACTCTTAGGAAGCAGAACAGGTGTGAAGCTGCTGCAGATGGAGGGATCCCCTCATCCAAAAGGGGTGAGTCAGATTGAGTCCAAATAACTGGAGAAGGCTAGGTACAGTATAGTCTGACGCGTTAGAGTTTGTTATTTTGCTGGTTTACCTACCTTTACTGTGCTCATTTTCCTACATATTATTGAATTACAATTTTGTTAAATCTCTTTAATAAAAATAGTTTATTACTCTGCCTGGGTCCTCACGCCTCATTTGGTCAATTATAAGGGGGAGCCTACTGGAAAAGTACTGTAACAAGGGGTAGGATGGGTGCTCTGGGCCCTCCTGAGGAGACCCATACCAGAGTGGGGGAAGCCATTAGAGATCTTTTCTAGCCATTGCCTGCAACAGGGCTGTACAGAGACATGGAGCTGGTTGTGTGGGCTCTGAAACCGGGATCAGATCCTTGTGAACTTGTGGGTGTGACTCAGAAATGACTTCTACCTCACCTTCGGATAATGATGGAACCGGAGGCTGAAAATGCAGCTACAGAATTCTTGGAGGAGGCAGGATCTCTGGAACTGAAGACAGAATCAAGGATACCAGAATGGCCAGAATCAATGAAGGTGCCGTAGACAGAGCGCATCTGGGGTCCAAATGATGCTTGTCCTGGAGTTTCTTGAGATGCTTCTCCCTATAATTGCACTTTATTCTGGCCTTTTAGGAGGAGATTCCGACATGCAGTGAGACAGATTGGGTAATTTGGAATGGTGTTGGATCACCTGATGGACCTGACACCATTGAGGGTGGACCCCGATGGTTAGTCGATCAAGGCAGGAGGCTTACTGGGGAGGGTCTGCAGTCACTCCACCGAAGTGGAAAACTTTGCTGCTGGACCCTCAGGGTACGGAAGGGTTTTTTTTGCAAAGGCTAGGCTCAAGTTGTGCATGTCTATTGGATCTTGCCTTTGGGGTAAATTGAAGGCAATACTTGCAGTTGCCTGTGTTATGCTCCTCACCACAGAGCAGGTCATTTTGGTCCCACACTGGGAACATTTTTTTGAAAAGTGCCTTCGGTGGCATAACTGACAAGAAGGGCCTCATCTCACAGAAGAAAATATCAAATGGGGATCGCTGGAACATGTCCTTGCTCATTGGCAGCAAGAAAAGAACTGAGGGAAAAGGGGGACCCTTCCCCAGAGTATTTGACTGTTTGGGTGGGAAAATGGCACCTCTTGGCTCTGGGGGGGCCTTGTAGCTTTCTCTAGAGAGATGCAGAAAAACTGGAAATCCTCCAGTGGCTGGCCTGCACAGTCCCAGTGTGGGACTGCACAGAAGACTGAAGATAAACAGCAGGTTATAAACTGTACACACAATAAGTACATAATTTGCTGGACACTTGCTGTCTCTTTCATCTGACAAAATTAATGAGCAGGTAAACATTAACTGAGACTGCAGTACCATTATAATTCACAGTTCCTTTAATGCAAAGTATCCTCAAACTTTGGCATAATTCTCACACTAACAAGGAATACTAACCAATGGCCGAACTCAGCCAGTCATTCAGACCTTCTTGGATGGCCAGCAAAGAAGAACAGCCTACAAAATTTGCTTTCCTAGTCTGAGAGTGGGCATGTGCAAAGACAGCTGGAAAGGAAGCCATTTTGAATTAGGAGAGTAAGACAAAAAGCAGCTCTTAAACTTTTGGAGCCTCCTGTAAAGTTACTGCTGCTTTGAAACAGATGTCATTTTGAAGCAACAACTGCCTGCCTATCTGCCTTCCACAGACTCTACATGAACCATCCCATTAATGTGAATGAGGAGCCCATCACCTGCATGCAGTCACCATATCATGTTGTCAAGCCTGAACCCCATGGGCTCCCAGGGCAAGTGTACACAAGAAAACAGTCCCTTGTAAAAATATATGAAGTTTATTAAATACTTTAGTTGCTGTAGAATTTCTGGGTTGTGTGGCCGTGGTCTTGGCATTGTAGGACCTGACGTTTCGCCAGTAGCTGTGACTGGCATCCTCAGAGGTATAACACAGAAAGATGGAGTACTCTCTGTGTCAAGGATAATTAATTACTTTTCAGAAATAGTTTTATTTCTAGGCAACACAACACTCTAAAAATCCTTCCAGCAGAGAAAAACAAAAAAAGCTAACTTTTCTATCTAACACATTTATACCTGATAGCACCATCTTAAAGTCCCAGAAAGTCAAAGGCCAAGGCTTAAGTGTTCTCTATGTAGCTGTCCATTGCAATGTGAGCATATCATAGCTCAGGCCTCAGTTCACTAGAATCACGAAGTTAGCCTTTTTTCTCTCTGCCTCTTTCCTCAAGTATGGTCTCGAGCCAACTGGTGTCAGGTGAGAATGACAATCCAATAAGGACACGTTCTTGCTGGAACCATCTAGAAGGTTATGCCACCACTCCTGCTTCCCCCCTCCCATCCTGTAGGCCACAGGTTCCCAAGAAGAGCTAATTATCACATTCCTGAATCTGGCCTTGAAGATGATAAGGGCCATGCAGGCAGAGAAGCCCAATTACTAACACCTGCAAGATGGAATAGGCCCATTAGTATTCTCATCAACCCTTGGGAAGAATCAGGGGTGCTTTGCCTCACACATGTGAACTGAGCAACACATGGATTTTCCATATACATGCAAAACAGAACCCTGATTTTCTAGGATTCTGGTTTGGGGTATGGAAACTGTGGGCTATACAGAAAATCCACACATTGCCCAATTCACATAAGATGGACATGAGACATCTCTGATGCCTAGTGTGGGCCTGTGCACTGTTGATGCACATGGCTAGCAGGCTCCTGGTTTGTGTGAAAGGAACACCACAGGACATCCAGTTAGCCTCAACCTGTTGGAATGAGCTCCCATATGAGATCAGGGCCCTCTGGGACTTATTGCAGTTCTGCAGGGCCTGCAAGATGGAGCTCCTCCACTGGGCTTTTGGTTGAGGCAGCAGACGTCCGTCCCCCCCCTTCCCCATCTTTTGGCCAATCTCCCACCAGTGGCCTGGATCTGATTAGACACCGGGGTACCCACCACTGATTTGACATCTGATCTCTCTCTGTTTTTACACAATATTCTACTATTTCATCCTGTGTAAACTGTCATTTTAACATTGGTTTAATTGTATTATACTAATTAGTGTAAACCGTCATAAGCCCATTTATGGGGAGGGTGGTATATACATCAAATACATACGTACATAAAATGTAATGTCTGCAGAGGGCTAGGATGTCCTAAAGAAGTTTCCAAGTCTGTAGAAGTATTACACATCTTGAAAGGCCTTGCAGTACATTCTACAAGCTAAGCAACTGATATAAATTATACAGAACAGTACAAAGTCAAGGATCAATTCCTACTCATATCCTCTTTTTCCAGTCTATTCCTTGCAGCCAAGCTAGTTTAATCATAGTTACTGATGAAGCCCATCCTCTATCCACATCCAAAACGTGTTACAGCATATCCTAGTGTACACCGTTTAAAATTTATTGATCAGTAAATTTTCATTAAGTCGTGGTCAAGTCATCACATAATTTAAAACATAGCACCATGTTTCATATATTTTAGTGGTGTGGCCAAGTCATTTTCCTTTTCCTGTTTTTTTTTATTATTAAATGCTGCTGTGATATTTGAAGTACATCTAAATCAAGCTGCCAGGAGCATTCTTCATGTGACCTAAATATTCTCCTCTTCGATACAAAAATTCTAGCAACTGGTTCACTGAGAATAGCTTTAGGGGGAAAATCTTTACCCACTTTTTTTTAAAAGAAGTGTAGCCCAGACAGTATATTAGAACAATTCTTTGCAGTTGAGGGATCACTGCTAGAAATATATCAGAAGAAAATTCAAAACTCTACAGAACATTTTCAACTTGATTTTGTTCAGACATCGTTTTCTTCCAGTATTTTTAGAGTCACAATATTTATAAATAAAGAAACAAGGAGTTAACCTCCTTCAAAAGAATCAATATTTACCAGCACAGATAAATAATCCACATTGCCTTCCCTGATACTGAAATGATTTCTTGTTGAAGCACAGCATGCTTCCATGTGCAGCTACATAAACAGCAATGGAAAGTTTAAGAAAGAACATGAAAGGATACTTTATCAGAAAGACAGAAAGGATACTTTACAAGAAGGTAACTTGGCGCTTGATATCATAGTCAAGACTGGCACTACTCTTACAAAACAGGTTACCCATAGATTTGTCTAGTAAGCACTACTATATCATATCTGGCTGGGGAGGGGCCCTTGGAGCCATGGCCGGCTCACCCACTAGGTGAGCTAGGCGCTCGCCTAGAGTGCGCCGGCCGCAGGGGTGCCAAAAGGCCCCCCCGCGAAAAGCCCCCCCCACGTCTTCCCAGGCTTGCTTGGGCACCCCGCAAAGCTCCCAAGCAAGCCGGCGCTGGGAGGGAAGTGGCGGCAGTTTAAACCTCCGCCACTTCCCGGCTTTCCTGGGGGTCCCGCAACCGCGGAGCCCCCAGGAAAGCCGGTGCTGGGAGGGAGGGGGCGGTGGCTAGACCCCCCACCCCCTTCCCGGCTTTCCTAGGGGTCCCACAGCTGCGGAGCCCCCAGGAAAGCCAGCGCTGGGAGGGAGGGGGTGGCAGTTTAAACCTCCACCCCCTTCCTGGCTTTCCGGGGGATCCCGCAGCCGTGGAGCCCCCAGGAAAGCCAGCGCTGGGAGGGAGGGGGCGGCAGCTAGACCCCCACCCCCTTCCCGGCTTTCCTGGGGGCCCCGCAGCTACGGAGCGCCCAGGAAAGCCAGCGCTCTGCCACCGCCCCCGGTCTCCAGGCCCCACCAGGAGGTTGGCATCCCCGGTGGGGGATGCCCCAGGCTGTCCTGCTTAGGGTGCCCAGACACCTGGAGCCAGCCCTGCTTGGAGCCCTGGGGTCCAAAGCAAACAACAAACAGAAACTATTTGGGCTAGAAGATAGAAGGATTAGGGTGTACACCATATGGCCACCCAGGTAGCAGGTGAATGTGAATCAGTTCTACCTACGAATGAGGTTTCACCGCTGCTTGACTGATTAGAATATAGATTACCATTCAAACCCTCAATAATTGTGAACACAGCTTCTGAGAGTTCCTTTTTAATTTTTTTTTTTAAGTTTTAACTATATAACAATAAAAGTAAAAAGAAAACAGTATGGTAAACATACAAGCTTTTTGTAACATTACAAATATAAATCAGTATAGTAACAGGTGTTATAACTTTCTAATGAAAATACATATTCTATATCCATAGTAATATAATAAGAATAACATTATCGTCAAATCAAATTAATACATGGAATCATAACACTGATATAATTTCAAGGTATCTTTGAGGAATAGATTGAGTAAGTACGGTTGCATACAGGAAGGTCACCTCAATAAATGGGAGTCATTTAGAATAAAAAAGAGAATGGGAATATAATTATTATTGGAAGGCAGTGAAACTGCAGTCTTTTCCATAGTATAGAATTCCCAAATTTTAATATACCATTTACGTTATGTTAGTGAAACAGAGCTTTTCCAGTTCTGAGTATTCCTGAACTGCTTTTGGTTTATGCGACATTGGTGTCAATAGTTTCCTTTTCACGGCCACACGAGATCCATTGTCTGATGAAGGGTCACAGAGCACCTCCATCAACCTGAGCATAGCCTGATGCAACTGAATCACAGCAAGGAGATAACAGGCAGCCTTGCCAGACCACAGCAAAATTCAAAAGCTATTCGCTGTGCAATACCTTTTATCAGGACCAACTGGAATATCATATAAAGCACTGTGCAACTTCTGGGTCAAGAAATACCTGGATATTTGAGAGACGGAGTCTGGAGAGGGCAGGATTTGGGAAGGGGAGGGACCTCGGCATGATACAATGCCATAGAGGCCACCTTCTAAAGCAGCCATTTTATCCTGGGAAACTGATCTCTGTAGTCCGGAGATCAGTGTAAAATTGGGAAATCTCCTGGAGCAGGGCCATAGCCAGCACTGGGGCTTTAGAGGCTGAGCCCCCGATTGGATTTTCAGAGACCCAATCTCCCCCTTTTATTGTAATTCCATTCTGCCATGCTGCATAGCCAACCCGCCGGTGGTGCCATGGATTCCTTACACCTCCTTTGATTGGCCAGCAGAGCCTGTAAGGGAGGCGCCATGCTGGGGCCCAGGCTGCCCATCAAGTAGCTGAGTCTGCCCTTGCTGGAGATTGCTGGGGGAAGGAGCTGCAGAAGGAGGAGGAGGAAGAGACTGGATTTATACCCTGCCCTTCACTTGGGAGTCTCAGAGCAGCTTACAATCTCCTTCCCTTCCTCTCCTGACAACAGACACCCTGTGAGGCAGGTGGGACTAATATAGCTCTGAGAGAACTGCTCTTGAGAGAACAGCTCTGAGAGAACTGTGACTGACCCAATGTCACCCAACAGCTTATGTAGAGGAGTGGGGAATCAAATGGGGTTCTCCAGATTAGAGTCCTCTGGTCTTAACCACTACACCACCAAACTGGCTCTCCTTAATGTGGTGGGAGGGCCCTCGGCTTTCTATCCAGTCACTTCGGCTCTCCATCAGGGAGGCTCCAGGACGGGGTGCAGGCTGCCCGTGCAGCCGCTGAGCCCACCCCTGCCAGAGATTGCTGAGGGAAGGCGCATCAGGCATGCGGGGGGAAGGGAGGACTCAAGCAAGCGGAGCTGGCACAGGGGATCCATGTGGTGAAGAGAGGATTTTCTAGGGCTGGGGCAGGCAGGCTGAAGAAAGGCAGCACAGAGGTTCCTGTTACACCTCTAACCAAGCCGCTTTCAGACGGTGGGGCAGGCCCTCCCTCCCGTTTTTAATTTAATGTACTTAGTGCCCCCAGTGTCCCCTCATGAAGAAATTCCTGGCTACAGCCCTGACCTGGAGGCAGGCAACTCTGGTATTGTTGTGAAGATGAAATGAAGGGGAGGAACAGCCCAAGTCCAAACCCAACACTTTGGGTCTCCATTTGGCAGAAAGGTGAGGTATAAATGAAGTAAAGAAAGACAGTTATTTGGTTCTCAAAGGGCAGAAAGGTTGGCATTGGTGGAGTTGTCCCTTCTTCCCCAGATTATAGAACAAAACCCCCAATGTTTAGTGAAATAGATTCTGCAAGATAAACCTGCAGGTTTTGGAAGGAGGGTGAACCTGCTTTATTTGCTCTTCAGGCTGTGTCATCTGACACGGTACTCAAACGTTTCTACTCAACACAGTGTGTTGCTAATCTAATCTAATGCAGAACTGAGGACACTGCTGTGCTACGGGTATGTTTTACAGTGAAAACTTGATTAAGCCACACAGAAGTGGGACTTTACATGCATGCTACTGTTTTAGGAGCAACACTTGACAGTGTACTGACTGACAGGCCGTCTTAATCAGATCTACAGCTATTACCACTTAAGTGTTCATTACAGATTACTTAATCTCGAGGCTTTCTTTTGTCTCTTCTTTTCCTGTCAAAAAGAAAGTTAGCATTACACTAATGACAGCAGTTTACTGAAGACTACTTCAAATGACTTCTCTATTTGGGTTTATTTAATTATGATTCCAGGCTGGGGGGGGGATCATAATTAAATGAATTATTACTGCATCAATTATATTAATGTTCTATAGTGACTGATTTTCAAACACTGATTTTAAGAAGTACCAAAGTTTTACCGTGCCTGTTAAAACAACAGACAATCTAAAGACCAAGCAACGTCTGTGTTCCAGGACTAAAGAGACAACTTCTCTGAAGTGAATGCTTACTCAAGATAAGCTGCCATAAGAATTTGCTAATACACAAGAAACGGAGCTAGCTTAAACATTTTCAGCCCAAGTCCAAACCCAACTCCATTTCACCTGGATCAAGAACTTTTCAGTTATACTTAAAACAAACCCAAACTTATTCGAAGGCAATGTTACGATTAAAAGCAAAACAAAAAACAGCTTACTACTGGTTCCCATGTCAGAGGAGAAACATATGACTCCCCGGCCTATGGAGGCACCGTTTACCAGCCTGAAGCACCATAAATATGTGAGTATTAAGTGCTGTCATTGTTTCCAGCTTACGGCAGCCCTATGAATTTGTTGTTGTTGTTCAGTCGCACAGTCGAGTCCGACTCTTCGCGACCCCATGGACCAGATTACGCCAGGCCCTCCTGTCTTCTGCTGTCCGCGGAAGTTTGCTCAATTTCATGTTCGTTGCATCAATGACACTGTCTAACCATCTCATCCTTTGCCGTCCCCTTCTTCTTTGACCTTCAATCTTTCCCAGCATCAGGGTCTTCTCCAGTGAATGCTCCCTTCTCATTTGGTGGCCAAAGTATTTGAGCTTCAGCTTCAGGATCTGGCCTTCCAAGGAACAATCAGGGTTGATTTCTTTTAGGATTGACTGATTTGATCTCCTTGCAGTCCAAGGGACTCTCAAGAGTCTTCTCCAGCACCATAGTTCAAAAGAATCTATTCTTCGGCGCTCGGCCTTCCTTATAGTCCAACTCTCGCAGCCATACATTACTACGGGGAATACCATTGCTTTGACCATGCGGACTTTTGTTGGCAAGGTGATGTCTCTGCTTTTTATCATACTGTTTAGGTTTGCCATCGCTTTCCTCCCAAGGAGCAGGCGTCTTTTAATTTCATGGCTGCAGTCATCATCTGCAGTGATCTGGGATCCTAGGAATGTGAAGTCTGTCACTACTTCTACGACTTCCCCTTCTATTTGCCAAGGAGAGATGGGCCCAGATGCCATGATCTTAGTTTTTTTGATGTTGAGCTTCAAGCCCACTTTTGCGCTCTCCTCTTTCACCCTGAGCAAGAGGCTCTTTAGGTCCTCTTCACTTTCTGCCATCAGAGTGGTATCGTCTGCATATCTGAGGTTATTGATCTTTTCCCCAGCAATCTTAACTCCAGCTTGTGATTCATCCAGGCCAGCATTTCGCATGATGTACTCTGCATATAAATTAAATAAGCAAGGTGACAATATACATCCTTGTTGTACTCCTTTTCCTATGCTAAACCAATCAGTTGTTCCATATCCGTTTCTAACTGTTGCTTCTTGACCGTTATACAGGTTTCTCAGGAGACATGTGAGGCGGTCCGGTACTCCCATCTCTTTAAGAACCTGCCATAATTTATTGTGATCCACACAATCAAAGGCTTTAGCATAGTCAATGAAGCAGAAGTAGATGTTTTTCTGGTACTCTCCTGCTTTCTCCATAATCCAGCGAATGTTGGCAATTTGATCTCTAGTTCCTCTACCTCTTTGAAACCCAGCTTGTACTTCTGGCAATTCTCTACCCACGTACTGTTGAAGCCTAGCTTGTAGGATTTTGAGCATGACCTTGCTAGTGTGTGAAATGAGTGCAATTGTGCGATAGTTTGAACGTTCCTTGACATTGCCCTTCTTTGGGATTGGAATGTAAACTGACCTTTTCCAATCCTGTGGCCACTGTTGTGTTTTCCAAATTTGTTGGCAAATTGAGTGCAGCACTTTAACAGCATCTTCTTTTAAGACTTTGAATATGACCTATGAATTAATGACCTCCAAAATGTCCTATCGTTAACAGCCTTGCTCAAGTCTTGCAAACCGAGGGCCATGGCTTCCTTGACTGAGGCAATCCATCTCATGTTGGGTCTTCCTCTTTTTCCGTTGCCTTCAGCTTTTCCTAGCGCTGTCTTTTCCAGTGAGTCTAAGTTTGGTCATTTTAGCTTCTAGGGAGAAGCATCATAAACACCTACACAAAAATGATGGTACGGCCACTTGGTTAGCAAGTGACGCACAGCAGCAGCATGCAATGTTAAGTTAAAGTCCTCTATGGAACTTCTTTCTAAGGGTCAATTAGTTTAGGATCCAGCAGGTACAAGGCAGCAGCTCCAGGACTGTAGCCACTAATCCATATATCTACAGAAGCTTAGTTATTCAGCCCAAGAAGGGTAGACAGGATTGAAATCCAAGCAGGTTAAGTCACTAGTTTATTCCTAATTTAATATTACTAAAGGGAAAAAAATAGAATCAAGCTTCTGTCAGGGACAGATGAGGAGGCTAAATACTCAGAGGCGGAGAGAGCTGGGCACTTAACACCATCACAGAGTTAGGCAGTTGGGACACCTCCAGGAACCCCCTCTGATGCTCAGGAGGAGCCCCATGGGAAACAACTGTGCCTTCAGACTCAGACCCTGAACCTCCTCAGACCCATTGCAGTACTCACTGCCATAATCAGGTGCT
Organism: Gekko gecko; assembly: GCA_029375565.1. Taxonomy (NCBI): domain Eukaryota; kingdom Metazoa; phylum Chordata; class Lepidosauria; order Squamata; family Gekkonidae; genus Gekko; species Gekko gecko. The sequence continues at coordinate 296,348,433 of JAPDNY010000001.1, read as the reverse complement.
GCACCTTTAAACACAGGAGCCAGCTCCTGAAGGGGCGGAGCCTATATCACCACCCTACTGCAGTAGCATTTCTCACTTCATCCACATCCTTTGCTGGAACAATATCTATGCAACACGGTTGGGTCCAGTTCCTACCTAGACTTCCAAGACCATGGCCTTGTGCAGGGCAGCTTCCAATTTTGAAATTCACGTATTCCCCCCACACACAAACTGGGGGGGAAACTATAAGAACTTGAGTTGCTCTAATAATTAGAGTGTTATTGGTTTGCAACTAAATAGAACCTTTTATAGATTCCAATGAGAATAACTCAAAACCTCTGGCTAGTCAACAGTCATGTGAGTTGCTGTACAGAATTATGATCACTGAGACAGATTTCTGTTTGGCTTTTTCTGTGCACATTTAAGACTACTAAGCATTTTTTTCTTCCTGCCACAAACATAAGATCTTTTCCTTATGTAAACTACGTTAGAAAAGTATGAAATAATCAAGTTGATAGAAGACTAAATTCTGAAATAGTTTTTTTTTAAAAAAACATGCTCAAATTAGAATCTTTTGCTTTCTCTAGGCAATGTTCTAGAAAAAGGGCTCAACAGCTTGAATATAAAGTAACTGCCAGTAATTCTGAAAAGAATGGACATGAAATTTTTAAAAAAGAAAGAACTGGAACAGCTTAGTCATGTGGTATAAAGAACCAGCATCATGGAAAGGACATAGGTATTAGCACAGCATTCTGGCCAGGCTGATGTTTAAAGTTCCTTTTCATAGCATGATGCAAATGGAAATCATTCAGTGGATGCAAATGGATGGCAAAAACAAGACCTGAATTCAAGGCATCCACAGCTGATATCTGCTGGATCTTTTCTTGAAAACTTCCAAGGAAGGCAAATCTACTTCATTTCAGAAAAAACCAAACCTACTGCTGCAATATGTTCCTCATACATAAAATAATTACTCAACTTCCTTCGTAAAATCTGAAATGTAATACACTACTGCATAAAATTATCTGTTTCATTTCAATACATACCGCCATTAACTTTTTCTCCTCATACAGACCATCCGCCTCTGCATCTTTAAGGTTCTCCTTCGATTGATAATATAGGATGCCAAAACAAAATGTTATTAGAATCAGGTGGTAGTATTTGTTCCCCCACTATGGAAACAGTCGATGCAAGTTTAAACAGCATTGATTTGTACCATAGTATGATACCTGGCTCACACTCAGTTTTGCAATCTCTAAGATCTACAAAAGACTCTAACCCCACTGAATGCACTTAAGTTTGCTTTGAACCAACAATACACAGAACTGAGATGTACATCTCTTAGAGCCAAGATGACAAGAAACAACAGGGTCATCTAGGCTTATAATCTTTTCCGCTCCTCCCTATTTTAGTTCCTCTTAACATTGTTATAAACAGCATCTAACCCATTTGTGCCAGCCACCTTCTTTCATAGTTTCAGAGCTACCTGCTAGCTGAACTTATGCGTTAAGTTTATCACCATTCAACATACTGGGAATCAGCTGTGAAAAGCTTGATCACTACTATCTCTTCATACATTGTGTGTAACCCCCAAGTGCTCTGGTGGAAAGTGCTATCAGCAAACTAAATGAGAAACCAAGGAATCTTCAGAGGAAATAATGGCACACAAAGTTTATGCTCACTTGCTAAACCTAAGTAAATGGTATGTATCTACAAAAAAATTACCAGATTTGTCTACTGATGTCCTTTAGAACATGAGGCATGTTAGCTACACTAAACCTCTAAATCCCAGAGCCAGGAGGCACCATCTGGGGAAGGTCTTGGCCTCTATGACCTGTTGTTGGCCCTCCAGAGGAACTGGTTGGCTGCTGTGTGAGACAGGATGCCGGACCAAATGGTCTGATCCAGCAAGGGCTCTTCTTATGTTCTTACAGTTCTCTACAACTCTATTGAGCTACATATGGTATGTTTTGCTATAAACTAAAGCTCTGAGGACTTCCTCATCCAGGACTTCCTTTTTAATCTGAAGTGTCCCTTATGCAGCTCTTCAGAGGAATGCTTGTTGTTCTCCCCAAAGGCTTTCCCTCTTTCCCTTAGACAGACCATTCCCTGGGCTACCACAGTTGACAGACTGATCCTTCACCCCAACACTTCATATCCTTTTAGCACTTCTGCAGAGTTCATAGGCTTTCTTTTGCTTTATGTATTCTCCCAAACACAGAAAGAGCCAGAGGCAAAATGTTCTAACACACCTTAAACCTCTTGGCTGGTTGCCATGTAACCATGACCCTCAGGTCCAAGGATCTAGCATCATTTAGTGACAATGCCGGCAGACAACCTTGTCATATCATTTTTGTTTTAATTCTATCTTCTTTTTAAAAGACATTCAGGTTGGTGAACTACAACAGCAAGAGTACACAGTTCGGTTACAACAACATATAATTTTTTTTAATCAGTTGGAAGATGCTCTTCAAAACAGGTAGATTCACCATTGAAAAACAGTTCTTCTGGAAGTGCTACTACTTTGTTAAAAAAAACACCCAAAAAACAAATGCACACAGTTTTTCTCCGATCCAACACTGCCAAATGCTGAAAACCATTTCTTAAACATTTTTATGCCTTAGTTGCAGCATAAGCAGCAACAGTATGTTCAACTTGCTTTGCATTCTTTTAAACAAACAGGCACTTGTTCTTGCCTGATGATTATCAGGAAAAACAAATTCCTTAGTATATTTAGATTATCATCACTGTGAAGAGGGGAGACAGAGTGTTAGCCATTGTTACAATGCATGTATTCACTGAGAGCTGAATAAAATTGTTGAACACTGTTGTTTGACTGCTTTGAAACTCTTGGTGCACTGTCTGGTATGCTATGCATTCATAGCTCTGAGTACTGGTGTTTTTAAAGGTAAAGGTTTCCCTTGCTCAAAAGCTAGTTGAATCCAACTCTAGGGGGCAGTGCTCATCTCCATTTCCAAGCCAAAGAGCCAGCACCATCCAAAGACGTTTCTGTGGTCATGTGGCCGGCATGACTAAACGCTGAGGCGCACAGAATGCTGTCACCTGCCCACCAAAGCGGTACCTATCTATCTACTTGCAATTTCTTGCTTTTGAACTGCTTGGTTGGCAGGAGCTGGGGCCAGAGATGAGAGCTCACTCCATCACTCAGCACTAGGGTCTTGAACTGCCAAACTACAGACCTTCCAGTTTGCAGCTCAGTGTCTTAACCTCTGAGCCACCGCAACCCCTGGGTTTTTTAAACAACACTCCTTATCCTCCCTTTTCCCTTGACTTTCATAAGAACATAAGAGAAGCCAATGTTGAATCAGGCCAATGGCCCATCTAGTCCAACACTCTGTCACGCAGCAGCCAAAAATACCACATGCTATCAGGAGGTCCAGCAGTGGGTCCAGGATATTAGAAGCCCTCCCACTGCTGCCCCTTCCAGTACCAAGAATAGAGTGCATCACCTGCCCCAGACTGAGAATTCCCATCTATACCCTGTGGCTAATAGCCACTGATGGACTTCTGCTCCATATGTTTATCTAATTCCCTCTTGAAACTGTCCATGCTTGTAGCTGCCACCACCTCTTTTGGCAGTGAATTCCATATGTTAATCACTCTTTGGGTGAAGAAGTATTTCCTTTTATCGATTCTAACCCGACTGCTCAGCAATTTCATGGAGTGCCCACGAGTTCTTGTATTGTGAGAAAGGGAGAAAAGTACTTCTTTCTCAACCTGCTCAATCCCATAAACATAATCAGTTTGCCATGATTCCTGCTAGCAAATTACGGAGGCTGGAGTTAGTGCTTTACCTCCAAAACAAAATCTTAAATGTACTTTGAACCATGCATACCAGTTTTGGTTTGAGGGGAAAGTGCTAGTTGTCATTTTTTATTTGGAAATCATGACAAACTATGGTTAGTGGCAGACTGAGAACTGAGAGCAAAGCAGCAACAGAGAGTCCATGGCCACACAGGTCATTTCCATTCTTGCAAATCCTCAAAGAGTCCTCATCATCTAGCCTTTGTGACCCAAGTTTTATATTAAACTTGATGGTCATAATCGCTATCTAGCATAGGAAAGAAATCTGGGGAACTCATCTTTCAGCTAAGTAAAATCTAAGCTGAGAACCTGTTTCTTTCCTATTGCAGGTATTTAAACTTAGGCATGGTTAGAGGTGCAAGCCTTTTGGCAAGAGCCAAAGAGCGCTTGGCTGAGTGAACAGGCTTCAAGAATCCATGACCAACCCAGGAGTTGTAGTCATACCATACACTGTTTTTGTGGTTGCTTGTCGGAGTTATATTTTTGTGTTTTATGTAAGCTGCTCTGAGTTACCAATCAAACATAAAAGTGAGATAGGGATGCATATGAACTGTGGAATAAATGTATGCATATTTCTGACTCTACATTCTTGACCTCTCATTTTATTGGTGGCCAGTGAGTCCAATCTCATTGGAAACTTATTTCAGAGAGTTCAGAAAAGGGGATGTGTGCACACAAAAAATACAGTAATTACCAGAGTAAAGCCCTGACCTGGATAGGTGAGGCTAGTCCAATCCTGTCAAATCTCAGGAGCTAAGCAGGGTCGGCCCTGGCTGGTATTTGGATGGGAGGCCACCAAGGAATACCAGGGTCATGATGCAGAGGCAGGCAATGGCAAACCACCTCTGAACGTCTCTTGCCTTGAAAACCCTATGAGGTTGACATAAGTCAGCTGTGACTTGATGGGGGGGGGGAGGAATTACCAGAGCAGGAATCTAGGAGAATTGATTTTTTTTTGTTTGGTTGCAGTCACATGAGCGAGATAAAGCAGGGGGGAAGTGAGGCTATTTCCTCCGGAAGAATTTGACCCGCAGTTGCGCGATCACACAGTCCTTGGAAGCTACGGGTACAGCCCGCCACTGCATGATCAGATGCAACCACGGGTGAGTTGGGGGTAGTTTTTTTGCTGTTTGTTTCCAATGCGCTTAAACAAGTTATCAGTGGATCACATCTCCGCACTGAGGGCTCCCTATGGAGTCTGCGATGATGCACATACTGAGAAGAGGAAAAAACAACAGCAGCATGGAGTTGAGATGGCCTGATCAGACCATCCCGATGCCATGAGAGCGAGCTGGAGTGATCAAACAGGGGAAAGTCCATCCGTGGTCCATCACAAGCCGTTTACTACTGGATTTTCCCCGGTGTCTTTTAACTCCGCTTCTGCAGTGGAGCAGAATAGGTTGCATACAGCTGCAGGGCGCTTCCCAGATGTTGTTTTCTCATCTCACCCTTTAAATCCTCCCGGCATTTGTGCCTACAGCAGGTCTAAGTGTGAGTATGATCACAGCCTTTGTTCTTTTGTGGGCCCGTGGGCTACTTTTTTGGACACACTGGGATATTTGACCACAACTCATTGACTATTCTTATGTTACAGCTACAAATGCTAGATTTTTCAGAATTGGTTGCTATCTTGTTTATTAAAATATTTATACCCAATGTTTCTTTTGTGGATCAAAGTGGCTTTCAAATCAAAAGTTATAACATACAAAGCACGAGATAACCCCAAATAAACACTGACCCCCCAAATGACCCCCAAATAACCATTGAACCCCCAAATGACTACAGCATATATCCTGTTAAAAGAACTAGCAATTAAAAGGGCCGTTCATTGCCCCTAGAAACATGAAGCAACAGCACTCCACTCATCTGCTCAGTGAACCCATTCCATATGGTAGGAACAAAGATAGCCCTGTATATATCGATGGTGCAACCTCATTTGGAATACTGTGTACAGTTCTGGTCACCACTCCTTAAAAAGGATATTATAGCATTGGGAAAAGTGCAGAAAAGGGCAACTAGAATGATAAAAGGGTTGGAACACTTTCCCTGTGAAGAAAGGTTAAAGCACTTGAGGCTCTTTAGTTTGGAGAAATGACGAATGAGGGGTGACATGACTGAGGTTTACAAGATTATGCATGGGATAGAGCAAGTAGAGAAAGAAGTATTTTTTCTCAATTTCTCGCAATACAAGAACTCGTGGGCACTCAATGAAATTGCTGAGCAGTCGGGTTAGAACCGATAAAAGGAAGTATTTCTTCACCCAAAGAGTGAATCTGGCCATGAGGGGTTTCAAGATGCCCTAAAGGAGATTATCAACAAGTCCCTCCTAGAGGGGCAATTCCCTGGGGCACTCAAGGAAGTGATGGTCTGCCCTCTCTTTAAAAAGCCATCTTTAGACCCGGCCGAATTGGCTAACTATTGGCCGGTCTCCAATATGCCCTATTTGGGCAAGCTGATCAAGGGGGTGGTGGTAATACAGCTGCAGGGTTTTCTGGATGACACTTCCATGTTAGATCCCTTCCAGTCCGGATTCCTTCCGGGTCATGGGACGGAGACAGTGCTGGTCGCTCTGACTGACGACCACCGGAGGCATCTGGATTGAGTACTGTTGTTGTTAGATCTGTCGGCTGCATTTGATATGGTCAGCCACCAGTTACTAGTCCACCGCCTCGCTGATGTGGGGATTAGGGGGCTTGCCTTGCAATGGTTTGCTTCCTTTCTTCAAGGTTGGGAACAAAGGGTGGCGCTAGGGGAACAGCAGTCCAGGAGGCACCCACTCGAATGTGGTGTGCCTCAGGGGGCTGTGCTGTCCTCGATGTTATTTAACATCTACATGTGCCCCCTTGCCCAGATTGCCCGGAGGTATGGACTGGGATGTCACCAGTATGCTGATGACACCCAGCTCTATCTGATGTTAGGTGGCCAGTCAGACTCTAGGCCAGATGATCTGGAGCAACTAGAATGATAAAAGGGTTGGAACACTTTCCCTATGAAGAAAGGTTAAAATGCTTGGGGCTCTTTAGCTTGGAGAAACGACAGCTGAGGGGTGACATGATCGAGGTTTATAAGATTATGAATGGGATTGAGCAGGTTGAGAAAGAAGTACTTTTCTCCCTTTCTCACAATACAAGAACTCGTGGGCACTCCATGAAATTGCTGAGCAGTCGGGTTAGAACAGATAAAAGGAAATACTTCTTCACCGAAAGAGTGATTAACATATGGAATTCACTGCCACAGGAGGTGGTGGCAGCTGCAAGCATGGACAGTTTCAAGAGGGAATTAGATAAACATATGGAGCAGAAGTCCATCAGTGGCTATTAGCCACAGGGTATAGATGGGAACTCTCAGTCTGGGGCAGGTGATGCACTCTATTCTTGGTGCTGGAGGGGGCAGCAGTGGGAGGGCTTCTGGTGCCCTGGCCCCACTGCTGGACCTCCTGATGGCACCTGGTATATTTTGGCCACTGTGTGACAGAGTGTTGGACTAGATGGGCCATTGGCCTGGTTCAACATTGGCTTCTCTTATGTTCTTATGGATGGTGCTTTGCAGGCCTGGCTGGGTGGCTCAGACTGAGTTGGCTGAAGCTGAATCCAGCAAAGACGGAGGTCTTGTGCCTGGGGCGGGGCGGTTTGGGGGAGGGAATCCCACTCCCAACCTTTGGGGGGGCTGTCTGGTCCCTGTGTTGGAGGTTCGGAGTTAGGGAGTGCTCCTGGATCCCTCCTTTACCATGGAGGCCCAGGTAGCTACCCCTGCCAAGTTGGCCTTTTATCATTTGAGGTTGATTAGGCAGCTGGTTCCCTTCCTTGACTGTCCCAACCTGGCTACAGTGATCCACACAATGGTCACCTCAAAACTATACTACTGTAATGCTCTCTACATGGGGCTGCCTTTGTCATGGATCCGGAAGCTGCAGCTAGTGCAGAGCGCCGCGGCCAGGCTGTTGATGTGTTCCCTAGATGGGAACACATCCAGCCTGTGCTGAGGACACTGCACTGGCTGCCAATATCATGCTGAATCTGCTTCAAAGTGCTCGTTCTTACCTTTAAAGCCCTATATGACAGGGGTCCAACATACCTACAGGACTGCCTTTCCCCATATATACCCCAGAGAGCACTACAGTCTGGGTCTAAAAATCGGCTGACCCTCCCTGGCCCAAGGGAGGCCAGGCTAGCTGCTACTAGGGCCAGGGCCTTTTAAGTGGCAGCCCCTACCTGCTGGAACGAGCTCCCAGAGGAGATCAGGGCCCTGCGGGACCTCTCACGGTTCCACAGGGCCTGCAAGATGGAGCTCTTCCACCAGGCATAAATTAGGGGCTGCCACCACCCTAGTGCACGGCCCGTAAAGTTAACATCAAGCAGCTGCCTCAAGAATTAGCAGAATAACATCTAAATTCTTTACATGGAATAACATCAAAGCATGTTGTTTGACAGCACTTTATTTGTTTGATTTTCAACTGCCGCCGGTACTCTGATATTTTGTAATGTTTTATTTTAAAGGCTGTATTTTAATTCTGTATTATTTATGCTTTTATTCTGTATTGTTGTGTCTCTTGTTGGAAGCCGCCCTGAGCCTGCTTTGCGGGGAGGGCAGGGTATAAATTTAATTATAAATAAATAATTAAATAAATAAGAGTGATTAACACATGGAATTCATTGCCATTGGAGGTGGTGGCAGCTACAAGCATGGACAGCTTCAAGTAGGAATTGGATAAACATATGGAGCAGAGGTCCATCAGTGGCTATTAGCCACGAGGTACAGATAGGAACTCTCAGTCTACAGCAAGTGATGCTCTGTATTCTTGATGCTTGGGGGGGCATGGCCGGTTCACCCACTAGGCAAGCTAGGCGCTCGCCTAGGGTGCCGGACCCGCAGGGGCGCCAAATGCCCCCCCGGTGAAAAGCCCCACCGCCACTGCTGCTGCCTCCCCGCCACTGCTGCCAGTGAACAGCACCCGGCGGGGCTCAGGTGGTGGCAGAGCTTGCCCGCCCTCCCCCTCCCCCGGGGGGGAGAGAAGGCGGGGTCGGCGGCCAGCACTAAAGAGCACTCCAGCGGGCACTCAAAGGCAAGCCGGCGCTCGGAGGGAGGCGGGGGGAGGCCAGCATTGGGAGGGAAGGGGCGGGGGTTAGAACCCCCGCCCCTTCTCTGGCTTTCCTGGGGCCCTGCAGCTGCGGAGCCTGCAGGAAAGCCGGCGTTGGGAGGGAAGGGGCGGGGCTAGAACCCCTGCCCCTTCCCTGGCTTTCCTGGGGGCCCCGCAGCTGTGGAGCCTCCAGGAAAGCCGGTGCTCCGCCCCCCCCAGTCTCCAGGCCCCCCCCAAGAGGTTGGCATCCCTGGTTGGGTGGGCGCCCCAGGCTGTCCTGCCTAGGGAGCCCAGACACCTGGGGCCAGCCCTGGGGGGGGGCAACAGTGGGAGAGCTTCTAGTGCCCTCGCTCCTGATGGCACCTGGTATTTTTGGCCAATGTGTGACAGACAGAATGTCGGACTGAATGGGCCATTGGCCTGATTCAACATTGGCTTCTCTTATGTTCTGAAAGAGGCTCTTCTGGATGCCATGTGGCATTTTTCCTGTGGGAGGAGGAGACAATGAATGAGCAAATAGATGCCATTTCATATATCACTATATTTCAATTTGAGGTCTAGTATCACAGAAAAAAGATGTTTCTGACTAATTAATTGATCAAAGGACAAGAGCCAGATGCAGAAGAACGAGTCCATTGCCAATATCTTTTGTTGTATTCCTAGTGCTTTTAAAAATACAGTTGTTACAAGTTATTCCCTATAATATATCAAACAAATTCAGGATTAACAAGCTCTGCTCCGGCTGAGCCATAGACCAATTAATCACACAAGGAGTCTGAGAACCCTCTCAAACCAACACTGTTCATAGAATATTCATTTGAAATTTCATCAATAGCAGTAGGAATTAGTACATGCAGACTTTCAGAAGACTGAATACAACAGTAACATTTCTACCACATGAGCAGTGTTCCCTCTAAGCTGAGTTAGTGTGAGCTAGCTCACAGTTTTTTAACCCTCCGGCTTACACATTTTGTCTTAGCCCAGGAAGGATGGCTCCAGAGTAAACTAATTCATGCAGCAGCCAAATCGCTCGCTCACAACTTTAATGCCAGTCGCTCACAAAGTAGAATTTTTGCTCACAAGACTAGCCAGCTTAGAGGGAGCATTGCACATGAGTTGAGCAAACTTCCCCTTAAGTTTTGGGATCTGTGACCAACCCAACCTGAAGACCAAGGTAGAAGGTGATGCAAGGAATATTTGGGCTAGAACCTGGCTGACACTTGTTGGACAAAGCTGGACATGAATTTCCATGCCCTATTCTTAACTGCCTATTGCTTATTTTTAAAGAAGAAATATACTCCAACATAAGCCAATATGTAGCAAACTCAACAACTGTGCTGCTTCCTCTTTTAAATAACCACTGGTTTGCTCAAAATGAGAAGGTTCAAAGCAGCAAATTAATACTGCTGGGATCTATTCATTATTCTACTCTTTCTCTTTAGGACACTGAATCAATCCCTATGGGACACCGATGCCACACTGCTGTTTCTCCTCTCAAGTAAATCCAACTGATGAAAACTGACAGCACATTGCTCAAAGGATTCAAATTGTACTTTTGCCACATTTCCTCAAGAGGAGGGGCAAGTGTATGCCATGGGAAGAATTTTACATTGTCCCTCTGAAAGAAAGACATTGGAAAGATTTCAGTCTCTCACAGACTGGAATGCCACTTCAAGGAATTCTGAATTGTGTCTTTATTTTGAGCATCCATAACATGTCACCTTCCAAAGTGAGGCTTCTGGTGTGCCGTTTGGCTTTGTCACAGGCTAATAACTCAATCATGTTACTTCTTCAGAATAAACTTCAACCTGGTATGAGTCTCTGGGTCTTCTCACCACAGGAAGAATGCCACAATTGTGCAATGTTCACTGGAGTGTAATACCTCATCAGTTCCTTCTCTATCCTTAGAACAAATGAAGATTTAATAGCATTACTGGGCAGATTCTGAGTTCAAGTGAACACTGTACATTGCCCAGTCACCTTCTCCCGCTGCAAGAGGTAGAAGAGAGTATGCATCTGAGAATCCTATCTGGTTGAAATTTCGCCCAACAAAGTAGCAAGTACCATGAGGCCCCATTTCTCTCCCCCCCCAATATATATTAGAATATTCTTGCTAGGGGTCATATATCCCTAGGTGATATGATGGAATAGTAGGCAATACTGAGAAATGTTTTTGATCATTAACATGAAGAAAATCTTTCCTGGCAAATCAAGTACAGGAACAGAAGAACAAAACAACAAAACAAAAACAATATCCATGGCATTTCTGCAAAATGAAACCTTCTGTATGAAGGAAGGTTGTTTATAGAAATAAAAGCAATCATGCATACATTCTGATGCAATGCTTTCCTCTTACATACACAGGAATCTCTTTCCCATCTCCAAGGTCACTGTTAGCTTCTCAAGTAGCAGAGTTAAGACAGACCTGAGTTTTACCCCCCGCCCCACGTATTCCAAATTTTGTGGAGTGTGGCAAGGTAGCAAAACATCCACATTTTGCTCTGCTTTTTTTCCTAAGAGTTCAGCTAGAAACAAGTACCAATATGATCAACGAAAGGGGGGGAAAGGAGAAATCAAGGACCACCCCCTCTTTTCCCTTCCTTCCAAATGCTCAAAAAAACAAGTATGGGTATTCTCTCCATCTGTCACTCTCTCGCCCAGTGCACATTATTTACAGTACATGAAGATCTAAACTTACATGCAACAAACTGGACTGCATTTTCAGGATGAAATCACAGTGAGAGATATTATATAATCTCAGGACAGTTGGAAGCAACAAGACTAATGAAACAATCAGGTCAAGGGCATCCTGAATTAATCCATTCTTTTAAATTTAAAGGAAAACTGCAGATGCTTAATCACTATTTAGGTTTAACCCTGTATAAATAAAAATTGGGATGGTTTCCAAAATGGGGTGGAGAGAATAGAAAGAAAATAATGTTTTACAACTGATTATTTTCTAATTACCTCTAATGGCCTGCCTGCAAAAAAAAATAAAAATGGAGTTGTGACAAAGCAAGGAAATTCAAACAAATATGATGAACTGACAACTGTAGCTTTAAATTAAGAATAAATATTTCATTACATTTATATCAAAATAGAAATACACCTGAAACTCTGTCTGTTTATGCACAGTTCTAAAGTGAGAGAGCGAGAGAGAAAAAATAGAACAGAAGGTATCAACAGAATTGGCCACCATCCAAACACATTCTGTCTTGGTTGTGGCTACAGAAAAAGGAAAACCTTTTTATTGCATCAACAATATATCCAATATAAGTGAACACTATTTCAAGCTTTATCCGACAAATGGTATAAATGGTAAAAAAAAAAAAAGATGGGAATAAGTATATTTCAAACAAATACGATCATTCTGCTCACTATAAGTGAGGATTTTTTTTTAAAGTCTCCTGTGCTGTCTCAGATGAGGATTAAAACCTTCACGTACCATTGCAGAATGGCATAATTTATTTTACTTTATTTTATTTTACAAATAAGTAAATAACAAGGTCAGGTGTCCTCACTTCAAACCCACTGTAGAAGGTATCTGGCAATCATAGAACTACTGCTTGTTATTTTCCCTTCACTAAAAGGAGAGCCAGGGCACTGCCACTAGTGTTTACAGAAGCACGGGAAAGACAATGAAATATATAAAAGAACTAACATCTATCTTTTTTTATGTGACCTTTCAAACGAGATTCTGTATGCTGAAAGAATTCTGTTTAACCAAACACGTACAAATGCTTTAATATGTTTTGAGTGGGGTTTTTTTTAGTGAACTGCACTATGAAATGAGGTCAGCTGACCATATAACAAAAACAGAAATTATGAACATATTTGTTTCCAGGCTGCTGCTGTATACAAACTTAGCTTTAAATATGTGTTTAATCCAAGTGATTGTTACCTGCCTTGAGCTCAACAAAGAAAGGCAGTATACACATTTAAACACACACACATACACACACACACAAACAAACCTGGTCAGAACTAGCATCAATGCCAAACAACAGGTCAATGTATGTGGAGTGTCTGACGGGTGAAAAGAAGAGGCTTGCACTGTCCTACCTCTGTAGGGTTAGGAAGGGATGAGGGGGGAGACAGATATAACAAATGTGTTCTCTTTGTGGAACCAGGGGGGAAAAAGTTTTCCCATTCTGCTCCATGGGCCACTGCATACACTAAGTAATTTCCATGAAGCAGGCTCCTTAGATGTATTTTAATAAATAAAAACTGTCTTAATATTTCTCAAAGCAAATGGTGACCCAAGACTGCTTACAACACTAGCCCAAGCTAGTAAACAAATACATTAAGGCCAACAATCCTCCATGGACATAACTCTGAACTGAGTTTGAGCATTTAGGATTTAGCAGAGTTTCATCTGCACATCAAAGAGCCTGCAGGATTTTGTATCATGCAACTGTTCAATTTGGGAGACCAGAAATATTAAAGACATACGTTTGACTGTTTGCACTTTAATCATACCTCTTTTCTACTACAAGCAAGCAGCATAATTCCAAGAATTTGTATCCAGACCTTGTGTAAATTTCAAAATGTATGGGTCATAGAGGTACACTCCAACCCCTAAGGTTTGCCAGAAACAAAGAAACAAAAAGTTAACAGGTTATATCCTGTTTTTCTAACACCAGGTCCATAAAGTAGCATACCATAAAACATAATTTAAAAAATCAACAACCACAAAACCACAGTAACATTTCACTTCCAATAAAAAGGATATCACTTAAGATGAGTTTCTACAGAAACTTTCTTATTGCAATTTGGCATTATTTCAATACATGGGAACACAACCAAATCTAGACACCACACTTAAAGTGGCCCCAACTGCTCCATTGCACACTCCCCCAGTCAAGCAACAACCTGTTCCCCTAGTGAAGCTCAGAGATTAGAACCAGTGTGGTATGAGGGTATCATCTTGAGAGATCAATTTCCAGTTCTCACTCCACCCTGAAGCTCACTGGATGACCTCTTAGCCTAATCCACCTCACGGACTGTTTCCACGTTGGAAGGGCGGGATATAAATCCAATGAATGAATAAATAAATAAATAAAAATAAAATGAAGCAGAGGAGAACCACATGCTCTTGGGAGGAAGACTTCCTCTTTGAAAGAAGGGCAAGATAAAAATGTAGTAATAAAACAAGCCAGCATGATAAGGAGGAGTTAGAGAAATACCTGTCTGTTAATTCTCACCTGCAAATGCCCTGTTGGCATTACAACAGTGTTACCCAACAAACATAGGAGTGGAAATAGCCTGCCAGTTAAAATGTTCCTTTACAAGGCTTACTCTCTGTGGCCCTGCCCACAGAGGTGAAACAGGTGGCAACCAAACACGGGCCTTTTTCAGTAGTGGCACCTCATCTGTGGAATGCCCCTCCCCCTTGAGGCTCATTTTGAACCTGCCCTACTAGTTTTGAGCACTTGGCTAAAACATTTCTTTGTACTAAGAGCTGACCTTTTAAAATCGTTTTTTACATTCTGCTTCTAGCCTGGGAACCATTACATGACACTCACTGTAAGCTGCTAAATGTTCTGTGCTACTTTTATGTTCTGGCTGGGATTTTAAGAGTTTGTTAATTTTTAACAATTTTTTTGTTTTTGCTTTATGTTTTCACTTCATAAGCCACTTCAACTAGATTCCTTCGAGAAGTGGCACTTTTCATGCTAGGTCAGTGTGCATTTCTGGCCTGTGTAAAAGGGAGTATGTTGTGGCATCGTTAGAGAACAAACAAGTTTAAAAATCCAGGCTATTGAGGCCTTTCTTGATGGAATATGCCATGTGATTCCCCAGAAGTCAAAATGATAAGAACGCAAAGTGGAGAGTCCAGTTCCAGGGTAAGGGGAAAGCTTGCCAGCCTGATATATGAATGATAGAAATTCCTCTCTGGGGCTACATCAATGAGTTCTCAGAGCGTTGGTCTGCTGAGACTTCAGCTTACATTGTCTTTTTTTATGTTTCTGCTTTCACAGTCCAATGGTTGGAAATGGACTTCTTTCTAAACAAAAAAAGCCAAGATTTTACCCGACCATGAAACAAAAATACATTGGGATTACAATATTCAGCCCTCTTGTCCAATGGTGCCAAGCCTCTGTTTTTGTTTTTGTTTTATTCCAAATATTTGACCAAAATGAAAAGATTACTACATAATTATAGATAATGCCCACATACTGTCATTCCACAAAGCAATTTTTTCTAATAAGATCCATTTCCCAGAGCTGAACAATGTTTCCTTTTTGTAAAAATCCATCTAATTGCTTAGCTGGTGTTCAGTATAATCAGTCCTGTCAATGTAACCCCGACAAAGAACAAACTGCTTAGACCTGAAGTGACAAGCCAGGGGGTGGGGGAGGGGGATCAAAGCCAAACTAAAAGGTGTTTATTCACGTAGGACCAAAATAATCTACCTAACAGGGTACAAGCAATAGGAATGTCCTACAGGTAAGGCCTGCATCCAGAATAACATTTTTATGGACTGCATCCAGAATAACAGATTCCAGCATGTGCGAACACGATTTTGCTGCCTCCTACCTTCCCGACAAATGCCCCCCCCCCCATTGTGTTCCTGAGGACTGGGAACAGGACTTCAGGGGGAACTTCAGGCTGCAGCAGAAGGGGGAAGGTAGGGAAAAAATCACACTGTGTGGGCAGAAATCCCTGTGCCCACAGAAATGGTAGTGTGAATCTAAGCTTGTGTCTACAACAAGGCTATGAAATCTGTATCTAACCTGGTGGTGGAAAGTACTGTCAAGCGGCAGGTAACCTACAGCAACCACATAGGGTTTTCAAGGCAAGAGACTAACAGTGGTTTGCCACTGCCTGTCTCTGCACAGCAATCCTGGCCTTCCTTGGTGGTCTCCCATGCTGGTACTAACCAGGACTGACGCTAATTAGCTTCTGAGATTTGACGGTATCAGGCTAGCCTGGGCCACCCAGGTCAGGGCGTACTGAACCAAGGCAATGCTAAATGCTTCATTTTAGAATGCCATCACAATTTTTTTTGGGCTGTATTTTTTTTTACACGATCAGTCGAATTACTTTGCTATGCTCGAATGTAGCAAGATTGCCAGTTTGCCTCTTAAACCATCTCCTGTATTTCTCACCCCCTCCCCTGTGCTCCTTTTCTAATTATTACAAAACAATTCCTTCCATTGTCAGAAGTGAGACCTAAGGATTCCCCTCCCCATCTCAGTTTGAGAACTTACAGTTTTAGATCAGTGAAATTTCCATCCTATCTATGAACCAGTGTTCCCTCTAAGCTGAGTTAGTGTGAGCTAGCTCACAGTTTCTTAGCCTCAAGCTAACACATTTTTGTCTCAGGAAGGATGGCTCTAGAGCAAACTAATTCATGCAGTAGCCAAATCGCTCGCTCACAACTTTAATGCCAGTAGCTCACAAAGTAGAATTTTTGCTCACAAGAGTCTACAGCTTAGAAGGGAGCATTGCTATGAACATGGCATACAAATTTCTAAAAATCCAAATGTATCAGCTTTCAGATTAAAGAAAATTAAAACTGATTCTTGTTTTGCTGCATAGAAAAGACAAGCTTATATCTAAGATTGTCTGTATAGCCATGGGAGGCATTAATCTCAATTTTCTCTCTTTATACGAACTCTACAGCTCATTTTACAAAAGGTTTATTTTCTATTTCTTTTGAAGCTTTGTAGATTCAAAGGGATGTCCTGGGGGGAATTTATAACACCAGCCAATGTAGAAGCAGGACACCTGAATCTGAACAAAAATGTCGCTAAAGTCAGCCACTAGAGGGGGCATGGTTACATATACTAGACCTCTACATTAATCCTGATTTCAATCTAGGACCAACTGGCTGTGGCTTCGTTATCACAACTGTTGTTTTGTATCACATGTGATGCTTCCTTGCTGAATGCTTTAACTGCAAGATTGGGCCCTGGTTCTAAAGGACATCAACAATGAGAGATGAATGGCTTGCCTTGAGAAATAAATTCTCTAGGAAACCACAGTTCCAGGACAGATTAGTATCCAATTCTCTGCTGTCAAGATTCCAAAAGAGTGAAATTTACTACAATCTCCAATATCCCACAAAAGCTATGACAGTTCTTGATATCACTAGGAATAAAAAAAAAAAGCAAAGAACAAATATCAGCCCCTTTAATCTAATAAATATGATCACGGACAGAGAACAAGGGAGCTATGTTAGATTCCCAAAATGCATCATATCCAAGTTACAGTTACATAAACTGATTGTTTCTGGATTATGGAGTGGTTTACATTAATGCATGATATAACTGCAAATATTTCTTGATTGAATGCATCACAGACAATTCTGTCCCCACAGGGGAACATTCAGGGAAACATTTACCAAGGTGTAGTCTATCATGGGGTGCCTGTAATATATTATTATTCAATCATTTGTTCTGCATTTGCTTCCAGGCAACCAAGAAGGTGCATAAATACACGCACACAAACATGCACAACTACAAGTACAGGGTAATACAGGTAATTACAATAGCATTCTGGTCTGACCAGTTATTTACAATACTGCTTCATAGACTTGTTAGAGAATGAAAGCCAATTAAACACACACACTTAATGTCCATCATGTCTATGTTGTCTTCTTCATGCTTTTATAATAGCTATTTAACACATTTATATATCACATTCTAAGCTTCCACCCTCAAAGCGGCTACTAATAATCTCATATAGAAACTGAGTTTGATACAAATATGATTATATCATAAAATGAAGAGGAAGACCAAACAGAAAACAGAAAATGCATAAAACTGGAGATCAGCATGAAACACACAAAGAGTTTAAAATATTTCCAATAGCCAAAGCAAGTAAAAATCACCGTAAGGAGAGAAGGGAAATATTCAACAGAAGGACCTGGAGAATAAGAATGTTTCCCCCTGCTGCCTTAACACCTGCAAGCTTGACACTAGGTGAATCATTACGGGGAGGGAGTTCCATAGTTGAGGCTCCACAACTGAAGAGGCTCCATCTTTAGTACCCATTCACTTTGCCTCTGCAAACAAGGGAACACTTTAACAGGGTCTCCCAAGTGGATCTTGAACTGCTGGATTGTCTTGTACAGGTGTAAGTAGTTTTTCAAGTACCTTGTCCCAAGCCATGTAGGTAACAGGCCAGTACTCTGAATTGTCCCTAGAGAAACGTAGACAGTCAGTCTAGTCTTATAATACTGCCAAGACACATTTGCCTATAATCCACACCAGCCAGTGATCTTGCCACTCAGTTTCATACAAGCTGAAGTTCCGACCAGTTTTCAGCACAACACAGAGCATCATCTAACCTCAGTGGGATAGATCCAACCATCTTACAAGGATCCTTCCTCCAATGGAGGAGTCACTTCATTTGGAGGAAGACTTCAAACTTTGCTTAGTGGAGTGATAATGACAGGGGGAGGATGTGACCACAGAATGGCCCAATCATTTCTCTCAAAGAACAGATGCAGCTAGTAGACTAGTCAAAGCTGGCTAATGGTGTTAGGAGCCACAGAGGACACCTGAAGCACCATCTGAAGGAATGGACAGAATCATACAGTTGGAAGGGACTATACAGGCCATCTAGTCCAACCCACTGCTCAATGCAGGATCCACATAAAGCATCCCGAACAAGTGTTTGTCCAGCCACTGCTTGAAGACTGCTGAGGGGGGAGCTTACCACTTCCCTAGGCAGCTGATTCCACTGCTGAAAAATTCCTAATATCCAGCCGGTACCTTTCCACCTGTAATTTAAACCGATTAGTTCATATCCTATCCTTTGCTGCGGACAGGAACAGTTCCCTGCCCTCCTCTAAGTGACAGCCCTTCAAATACTTAAAGACAGCAATCATATTTCCCCTCAACCTCCTCTCCTCCAGACCGAACATTTCCAAGTACCTCAGCCTTTGCTCACAGGGCTTGATCTCCAGGCTCCTGATCATCTTCTGCACCCGCTCCATCTGCAGCAACCCCAAATTACAAATGTGCTCTTTAGGGAGATGTCATGATCTGTGCAAGATAGAGACAGGGCCTAGGGGCCTAAGCTCTAGGAGGGGCCTGTCTCACTGTGGAAAACAGACAGCCTACAATCCCCATAATGCTTAGAGAGGGTTATAGCCAATCAGAGTGCAGAGATTCTGTGTACGCCTCTGGAGATCTGTACATGACTGGGAGAAAAGCCTGAGGCCTAGGGCTCAGGAGAGGCCTGTGTAGTAGTAGAAAGCAAGCTGCCTACAATTCCCACAATGCCTAGAGCCAGCTGCAACCAATGGGGATACTGGCAGTCTCTGAAGCGATGTGTTCTTATACTTGGTTTCAGTTTAACTGACGTTCTTTTTCTCTGCGGTCTGAGGAGACTGGTCTGGGACAAAGTTCCCTCACTTGGAAGAGTAAATTAAGCCTGGTCTATAGAGGGCTGTGGAAAATTGTGTCTTTTTTCACACAGGAGTGAATTGAAGGGGACTGTGATAAACTCTCTGTGTTGTGAGGAAACAGATCTTGCTGTCTCTCTGCAGTTTTCCCTCTCATGAAGTCACTGAGGGGGAAAGGCTGGTCTGAGAGGAGAAGGTCCCTCACTAGTTAGAGTGACTGTATAGGTAGTGAAGCCTGGTAAGAAGGCTGGTAGGCCTTAAGCAGTAACGGTTAAGGAGTGATAGGTAGCTGTGTCAGATTCTGTTTATTTTGCCTTTTAAACACTGTTATACCTTTTGAAGCACCTTTTGTTTTCAGTGCCCCATTACTGTATAAATAAACCATTTGTTTAAAAGTCCTCTGCCTGGTCATCATGCCTAAGGTTCTCGGCTTGAAAAGGGCATTTTGGATGGGCTTGAGAAGGTACCATAAGTCCAGGGTAGTGACGGAGGAAGGTGGCGACCCGCTGGGGTCATGACAGGAGGTCATGTCCAAAACCAGCTAAAACCTCAGCTCAATAGGCCATATTTGTCCACCAATACCACCTCATTCCTTTCTGGATTAAGCTTCATTTTACTAGCCTATATCCCACTCATTATTTTTTCAAGACACTTATTCAGGACATCTGAGCTGGGTTGAGTAAGCAGGGCATCATTCATTCACTATACGTTTCCCAATGACTCTTCCCAGCATGTGCTAAAAGCCACAGAATTTTTTTTTTCAAAAAAACATTTCAACAATACAGCTGAGACACAGGTGGAATATCAAATGCCTATCAAGAAATACTGTGACCTCTCTCATTTACAGGAACATCACTTAACCTTTTCCCATGCTTCTAGTGACCATGAGATGATAATCCCAAAGTTCCTTTATGGGTATGGTAATTATCTAAATAATGTAATTTCTGCCATTGCAGAAAGGGGGAGGATTAAGATACTATGCCCCTTAAACCATCCAAGTATTTTCTTCCCCACCAATTATGCAAAAAGTATTTGGAATTATAAACCCCAGCAAAGAATTATGAACCTTTTCCCATTCATCTCCCAATCTCTAAAGAGGAGAGAAAAAGGAAAGGAAAAAAGAAGAATTAAAACTGGGCTTTGTGGAAAGATTGGGAGTTCGTCAGGTATTCGACAATTAGTACAAGTTTCTAGAGAATAACAACATGTAAGCGATAAACTATCCTTTTCCACAAAGTGTAGCGAATACAATTATTGTGTTGCATTTAAAGGTTCTGGATGCAATGCACTGACACTCTCACTTGACTCCAACCGCTTCAAATGGTAAGGAGTCATGCTGGGACTAACTGTATTACATAAAACTTTATGGGCCAATCTCACTTTGGATCTGAAACATCTGGGATTTGGGTAGGTGTGAGAAACTGCTCTTAAGACTCTAAAAGACTCTGATTTAACACTGCAAATGACTCTCTTTTTTTAAAGAGTGTATTGGATCCGTCAAAAAAATTGATTTAGGTATCTTGCATAAAATAACTGTTAGATCAAATGCAGCTCACATGTTACGGTACTGCCCACACTCTGTAACAAAATATTATATTATAATGTTAATTATTATAATGAATCTAATTTCTTCTACTAAAATATCATTTAATATAGGCCATTTAATTATAACTTGCCTCTTACATGGGCACCTTTCCAAAGAAAAAAGGCCTGGAGTGAATCATCTCACTTTGGGGTGAAAGACACATGCCCTGTTGTATGATTTTTGTTTAAAGCATAATTTAGAATAAATTTTGTTAAACTTAATGGTGCTCCTGTTTAATTTTATTCTAATAGACTGGAAAGCACTATTTGATTTGCTGTTCTGAACCTCTCTGCAATGTAGTGTGTAGTTTTTATGGGTCAGTATCAATGCTGTTACTACTAGATGGTAATTCTCTGTATACCATCTCTGTAAGTTCCTTTTCTTCATTGTGTAGCTGCCCTTTCTGTTTCCTTCCTTTCTCCTCTCCTTATCTTTTTCCTTAGGGATAGGACAGGATAGGGTGTGTAAGTAGGGGAGGAGGTTCTTGAGGAATTTCGCTATTTAAAGTCTTTTTGGAAATGGGAATGAAATTTACGTTGGAAATAAAACAGCTAAATTACAAGCAAAAAGATATCACCAAACTCAGTGATTGTTTAAGTGCACATAAATGCGTACTACACCTTTCCCCCCCAAAAAACAACAACAACATATTATCAATTCAGTTTCTTGCAACTTTTAAAAAAGGTAAATTCAGGAAACAAGGAGATAGACTGGTATTTTACAATACAGCATGAAGCTGCAGTTATCTCAAAAAGAGCTGGAAAAGGTAAAGGAGGGGCTAGCTTAGATGATGAGGGAATAAAGCATCAGGGCTTCAAGAAAGTCTGGGACTTTTTAGTTGGTGAGGAGAGTGGGGGGGAGAAAAGGCCTAAAGGCAAAGTCTAGCACATCAATTGTTAATGCTGTACATTCTTAACACAGAGATCTGACAAAACAAGGAATTTCCCCCCATCTCCACCATCATTTTGAAGTAAGTATCAGTCTAAAACATCCACTGAAGTCAGCTAAAGCCATTTTACTGAAGAGGGATTTTGTTGGTTAACCCACAAATACTTCTGGAGATAATTTAGGGCCTCTGAATTATTAATCAGGAAACCTCTGGAGTACAGAAAATTGCCAAGATTTCCAGAAATTAAGGAGCTAATCAACTCCACACTTTCATCACCATCTTGATTGTCCCGGGGGGGGGGAGAGAATAAAGAGGCATAAAGATTTACCAGGAGTTGCTTCAAAAATCCTTCACTCGGAAATGCCTTCCTATTGCAGATTTGAATCCACAATTATCAGTCACTCTGACACTGCACTTCAAAATGTCACAATCAATCAGCTTCTCATTTAAACTGCTTATTTATTATTTTTAAAAATAAATCTGTAGCAAGAAAGCCACTTAATGATAATGAAAACAAAGGGGATTAGTTTAAAAGTATTTAGGGGGGGGGATCAGCTTGGTACTAATAGATTTTTGGGAGAAAACATCCCAAAAAATATTTCAAGTCAGTCAGATTGAAGAAAAGCACAGAAATTTACAAAGAAAGGAAAGTAGCTGTTTATAATATTAGAGCCATGCTAAAGAGGGAGGAGAGAGACAGACAGACACCGGAGTCTGAAATGGGTCTTAACTGCTATCATCTCCACAGTAATTTAAAAAAAATTATTTTAGGATCTTTCTCCTCTACGGCAGTCACACAAAACATAACTTAAAAAACAGAACTAACTAACCAATGCTTCTCTTCACCTCTACATATTTTACCTATTCCAGCTGTGAACAGAGCCTATTATGGTAAAGCCCGGCTGTTCCTCTTACTGCTGTATCCTAAGGACACTGTGGAAACAAGGCCCATTGAAATAAATGGGGCTTATTTCAAAGAGCTTTATTTCAATGCAATACTTTCAGGATTAGGCTGCCATAGTGATGCTCTCAGAACACTTATCCACTGAAAAGTAGTGGGTTCTGAGGAAGCCAGGATGTAGCATTATCTCTCATTAACAGACCCATTATGCAAGCATTATAGCTACCTAGACAGAAGAAAGCAGGCAAAGAGCCATCCAAAGCAAGAAGCAAGCATTTAAAGTTTGTGTTGGTGAAGGAAAGGGACAGAGAATGAGACAGTGGCCATCCCATGGCCTTTTTGTTCCACGAAATTCACCTAAGAACTGTAAGCATCTCTATCTTATCCAAGGACAACAGGCACAGAAAAACAAAGTAGGACTCCAGTGGCACTTTAGAGACTTAACAATATTCATTCCAACGTAAGTTTTTGTGACTCACAGCTCACTTCAGATGCATGAACGACACAGCTGAAAGAGTGAGGTGATTACATTAAAGGCCGCAAACAACAGAAAGAGGGTGGAGTGTTAATAAAGAGAGGCCAGTCTGAAACAAGATCTAATCAAAAGAGTAATCGATCGCCTCAGAGTGGGTGAAGACCATTTCCAGCCGTTGACTGATACCCTACGCCAGAATAAATGTTGTTAATCCCTGAAGCGCCACTAGATCCCAGTTTTACTTCGCTGCTACAGACCAACACCCACCGCCCATCCAGATACAGAAAGAGTGTGTACTGCTCCTGATTTGACAAACTGATCCCAATCCAGAAATATCACTACTGGGCTGGCCGTTTGGTTGTGGGTTGTTTGTGCATTTTTTTGCTATTTACATTGCTGACACTATTTTATCCCTTTGCATATAATGAAATGGAAAGCAAGGTGTGACAATAATGTCAAGTTTTCTCCACAAAACACTTATACAAGATCCAACTCCAATGTCCAGCTCTCATGAAGAACTTCTCAACTTGCCATGACAGACAGCACTATTGCCCAAAGACCATTAGAGGGTAACGGGAGAGAATCCCCACGCCACTCTATTCAGTTTTGCGAAAATAAATTTGTGTTGCTGAGATCTGAAGAGCTATACCTAGAGCCAGTGTGGTGTAGCGGCTAGAAGTTAAGACTAGCAGCTGAACAAAGTTTGAGTCCAGTGGCACCTTTAAGACAAAAAAAGTTTAATTCCAGGTAAAAGTTTTCGTGTGCATACACCCTTCATCCCCATTCCACGCAGTTTAATGTCGTGCCTTCCATGAAAATAGATCCAGGTGGGTAGCCATGTTGGTCAGCCTAACCTACCTCACAGGCTTTTTGTGAGGAAAAACGGAGAAGAGGAATAGGATGTAAGCCACTTTGGGTCCCCACTGGGGAGAAAGGCACAGTATACAATGAAGTAAATAAATACAAAATAAATATATATGTACAGTGCAGAGCAAATTAAAACACAAACCAACTTTTCACAGAACTATTCATCTATAAACAATGATCAGCAGACTATAAAAACCTGTCTGGCAGATTCCACGCAATACAAACACATGCCAGCTTGTTAAGCAGCAAGGCTCCGTGGCAGAGCAGAGACTTTGCGTGCCAGGGATCAAATGTGGGACCTTCTGCATCTCCAATGTAGCAGGTGTTCAGGAAGACCTCTCGCTGCCCCAGACCCTAGAGGGCTGCTGCCAGTCAGAGTAGACAATACTGAGTTAGACAGCTTCATATGTTCAATAAGGCTTTAACCCCTAGATAGCTGAAACAGAAAAGGATTTTTTAAAGTTATTTTATGTGTTTAGAGAACTTACAGGCCACTATTACAGAACTATTACATGCCCACAAAGTGATAAAATTCCAAAATATATTTAACACAAAGTATAATTCAGTTATAACAAAAAAATCATTAGAAACCACAACCTGAAGCCAAAAAAACCTACACTGTGATCTTTTCAATTATCTTAAACTAGATGACTAATTCAAACATGCCAATTTGGTCAAAACATGCAAGTATTTACAGATCTGGATTGGCTGAGTGCTTCTTTCTGGGCATCATTCAAGGCAACGGTTTAGTCCGTTCAAGTCTTCAACAGCTTGGGACCAGATATTGCCTTTTCTCCTGCCTAAAATTATGTCATACATAAAGAAGGCACAAATCCAAACGGCTCTGTTTTAAGAGATTAGGGACATGGCAACCAGAGAGAAGGCATCCCATTTATGGAATGCTCTTACCAGACAGACCTGGGAGGCAAAGTTACCTCTTGGTTGACAGATCAGAAAACCTTGAAGAACAAAAAAGTCTTAATGGCCCATCAGTGTTTTGTGGGTTTGTTTCAAAACTTTCTGAAAAAATATGGAACTGACCTCTTGAGGGAGTTCCACAGAGAAGGTGCCATTATGGAGAAGGTTCTACACCTCATATCAGTCTAGAGTCAGATCACAACAACGCTGGTACTTGGAAAAGAAATTCTTGAGATGACTTCTGTTTATGAACTCTAAACTGGGCATTACCGACCCAATCACAAATTACAAAGTTCTCACAACTCCCATGGTTTCTGTTAAGAGATGTGCTCTAGGTTTTCATGCTCAGAACTTAACTACCAGGCAAACATGGGCCCAATTTGGATCAGGACTCTAGAATGCAAAGTCAGGGGATTTATGCATTCCTCTCACACTGCTTTCCTGTCCTGAAATGGCCCCAGAAAGTGGCTGTTTGCTCCACTAGGAAAAATTATGTTTACAAACTATACATTTTCCAACAGAGTAAACAGTAGCTCCCGGGGCCGTTTCAGGTTGAGAAAATCGTGGAGGGTTTAGCCTTGTGGTGGACATGCAATTGGGAGACTGGAGCAAGATTATGGCTGCAATCCTAAAAACACTGTTCTGAACAGGGCAGGCATAATCTGAGGTGGGTCAACTGACGAGGCCCAGTAGTGCTGACGGGGCCCACTGTCACTGACCCCCTTCCACACATACACATGGCCAGCCACCTGTCTGTGTACCCATCCCTGTCCTTTCATTTCCAAGGTTACAGAAGTCAGCACCATGGTAGCTAGGTCAACATATTCTAGGTGCAATCACCATACAAAACTTTCAAGCACATTGTAGTTTGAAAATGTCAATAACATTCCTTTTTTTTACAAACCGAACGAAGAAGATATGGCTTTCAAAGCCCTACTTTTCCTTTGATAAGCCTACTCATTTTTAATTTATTAGGCACATTCCATAATATGAAAAGCTGCTTAAGGTAAAGTCTACATCTACTGTATGTGGTTTCAGTGTATATATACATTGTTTGCCATACATTGTTTGCCATAACCCAGAGATGTTACATACAGTAGTATGCTGGTCTGCCCCAGAGGACATCCCCCCCCCCACTGAACAGATGGTGGGCACCATCAGCTTTGACAGAGACGTTATCACCTATGCAGAGTAAGGGTATTGCAAAGGTGACAGGTTCAACGCTAAAAAAAGACTACAGCATTTGCCATCTGTTCTTCAGGAAAAGGACATGTGGAACAGAAATAATGTGTTCACCTCCCAGGTACCCACATCCAGTGCTTTCCAGCACACTTGCTGACCTCATTTTAAAAGGTAAAAGCCACTTTCTGTATATAACTTTGATTTGCAAAAGCAGGGCAACAGTGATCACAGAACCAATTACTAGAAATGCAGATTTCAAAGACCAGTCTTTCGTGTGTGTGTGTGTGTATACGTTAAGTGCATTTTCTCCAGTCTGTCTTCTCTTGGAAGCTGCAGCTACATAAGACCATAAAGAACTGTTGTCCTGGAGGAGCCCACAGGGTCCATGTAGCCCAGTCCTCTGTAGCCCAGAAATCTACTTCCAGCAGAAGCTGCTTAGATACTTCTGGGACATTCTCAAGATGAGAGCCAACCCAAGGCGCACCACTTCTGTAGACAGTTATCACGGCTTAACACTCATTAACAGAACTACCCACAGGGATTCTTTCCTCCCTTCCCCCCTTCCCCCACCATCTAACCCAATGATTTGAATTACTCCAGTAGTTTCTGATTGGCAAGTGGGTAACTTGCAAGGTGAAGGCACCCTGATAAGCTGGGTCACAACAGTGGCTTTGTGGGATTTTTTTTTTAAGAAACAGATGATTATTATAAGCAGAGAACAGGCTTCCTATACTTTTAACAGGTGTGCACAGAAATGGGAATGTCAGCAGGTGAAGCAATTCTGCTACCACCTGTACAGCAACTATTTTGCACAGTTTTCTTGAACAAGAAGCTTCACATCCTAAAATTCTCTGCAACTTACCAAGTTACACAGAAGCCAGCTGCAAGCAACTAGAGAACTGTAATACATACAACGGGAACGTACACAACACTGCTGAATGAGACAAAAAGCTTTTTTTTGTCTGCCAGTCTGTCTTCAGCAGCTGCTAGCTCCCTGGGTGACTTTGAGCTAGTCACAGTATTTCATCCTAAGCCTACCCCCACAAGGTTGTTGTGAGCATAAAACAGGAATGAAACATGTATGTGCATGCTACTCTCAGCTCCTTGGACGAAGACCATGATAAAAATGAGAGTGATAACTCTGTCGCTCCTTACATTTGGTTGCTCCTCGAAGAAGAATCAAAACAACATAACATACATGCTTGAAAAAATAACAGCTGGATCCATGTTGGACTTATTATGCAGAGGTCTTGGGTCTGGAAAGGTTGAAAACCCATGCACATCTAAATGAATAATTAAAAGTGTACAATATTTAAGCAGAGTCCTCATTATTAATATCTATTTTCCAAATCTCCTGTTTATCCCAAATCCACTGCATAACCTCCACGGAACTCCCTTTGGAATGCAACAGGAGAAATACTGATGTTCCCGTAAGCACTTAATTATCTAAACTTTGACTGTCCCCCAGGCAATGAGATTTTCTGATGCTAATCTACTGTAGTCACTTTATAGGTACCAGATACATTATAAAAGCAAAATAAAATTTAACTGGGCTTGCTGCTGGGCCCGGCCCTCCCACCCCCTCTTAGCATATAAAACACATGTTTTACATTAGAAAACATTTCCTTTTATCTGGGAAAGAAGAGAAACAGGATAAGTAGGATCTGATGACAGGAAAAAAGATCCAATGCCTTTCCCCAGCTCCCACAGCCTAGATTCAGATGTGCACAGCTCGAAAATGCAGTTCTGCCTCTTACCCATTTTCAGAAGAACACCTTTGTCTCTTTCCCACATATACCATCCCTTCTCTTCCATGAAATAATGGTTCAGACAGTCATCAGCTGTAACTTCTCTTTTTGGCTTTGGCTCACGGAGAGATAAGACTGCAGAGCTCCGACTGCCAACCAGAAATTTAATCATAAAACTGCATGTTTAAAAAGGCAAGAAATGTACTAGGAAATAGACTAACTTCAGGGGGATTCGATAAATATTAAGGCCTACTTTCTAAGATTATCTAGCACCAAATGGAACTCCATTTGCTTCAACTGATTTAATTCCAGAATTTATTTTGGGCAGTGCTTATATATCAGACGAAGCCCCCAAAATGGGACTTATTAGCAGTTCTTAGCATACTGTTAAAAGCAACCAATATAGCTACAGCCTTTTATGGAATTATCAACCATTACTGGAAGGTAGGTCCATTGAGCATTAAGTCTTAAGTTAGGACCCTTCAGTATTGTGCTCCCCCATCCCCAAAGAAGGCAAACGTTGGATATGATTTTGAATTAGTCTGTCCTTCTATAAACAGCAACAGAACCATTCATTCTAAAACCTGCTATCAGGGAAATCAAAATAAAGATTTAACATGCTTCCCAACACCACCCATAACTGCTGGCCAAAAAAGCACACAGAAGCCAACTTCCAGGGCAGAAAGACACCTGAGCATCTTGCCTTCTCAGCAGCAACCATGTCACATGTGTAAAATCTTTAGCCTTTTGTGTGTGTGTCAAGTGATGTCAAGTCGCAGCTGACTTATGGAGACCCCAGTGAGAAACAGGTGGTTTGCCACTGCATGCCTCTGCAGAGTCTTACTTGGTGGTCTCCCTTCCAAGTACTGACCCTGCTTAGCTTCCATGTTTTGATAAGATAAGGCTATACCATGCAGCTTTCTTTCCCTTTAAGCTTTTTAGGGACAACTTAATAGTTCAGTACATATTCAAACAATGTTGGAACTCCAGACTGAAAATCAAAAGCAGCACCATTTTCTCCCAAACATTTGTGTTCACATGTCTGCCCTTTCATTTACTCTCATCTTCTATGGCCCATTACACGTTTAGAGATCCCAGCCTTCCAAAGCAATGCCAGGCAGACAATATATTCTTGCATATTTCAATGACTGCTGAGATTGCTGCTGCATACTTGGGCAACACCAGGTCTTTAAGACACTCTAGCATTCTATCTAGCTGCATTAGAAGCCACTAAGCAAATATTTAGCTTTTAAAATGGATGACACAAGTGACACACAGAGATAGAAGAAAGTCTCCGCAAGTGATTAGTTGTTCCTAAGCACAAAAACAGGCTTAAAATGATTACAACAGATGTAGTTTGATCACTGCCCTGAAAAATGATTTGTTTTTGAAGTGGTGCATGTGCACCCCAACCTCTTCTGTAACACTCAGAAAGTAGTGCCTATTTTTACTTAACTTTCTTCCCAGCAGACGGGACACACACTGTATGCTTAGTAGGGATGGGCACAAACCTAAAATCTGCAGTTCAGTTCGGAGATTGGGACAGTCCCCAAACTGAACCAAAAATGCCCCAAACCAGCCAGTTTGGATCCTCCTTTCTCCCTGCCGCGGCTTGCCTTGGCCAAGAGAAGGGAGGGTCACCCAGGAAGGCTTAAATTATTTAACCCATCTGTTTCACTTCCCCCCCACTTCGAAGTGGCAGGGAGTGAAACAGATGGGTTTAATGGCTTGCCGCAATTAAAACTAACCGATGATGGGCAGACTTGCCCCACTGTTAGGTTTAAATGGCTGGGAGTCATTTCACCAGTTGGTTTTGCTTCTTTGAAACCGGTGAAATGACTTGCAGCAATTTCAGCCTAACAGTGGGGCAGGTACCCCTGGCAGCTGTTAGGCTGAAAAGGCTGTGAGCCATTTCACTGGTCTGTTTTGCTTGCCCCCTCTTCAAAGTCGGGGGGGGGGAACAGACAGGTTTAAGTGACCGGCAGCCATTTCAACCTAACAGCGGGAGAGGTACACCCACCAGCTGCTTGGAAGTGGGGAGAAGTGAAACTGACCAATGAAATGGCTCACAGCCATTTAAACTTAACAGGTGAGCTGCAGACCCACACTGCTCAGCCGTTAGGTTTAAATGGTTCAAACCGTCAAACCGAACCAAACAAAAGTCCGATAAATGTTTAGGGAAGATGCCTTCCCTGAACATCGGTTTGGGGGCTCCAAACCAGGAAAAGTTCATGCCGAATTTTGGCTTGTGAACCAGTTCATTGCCCATTCCTAATGCTTAGTTTAGTTTATTATTACGGTCTGAGATCAGAAGTAAAGAATATCAACAATACATAATATCAACACACACTGTATTCAGTGTTCTCTTCTTCCCATGCCTCCCTCCAAGCAAAGGTGGTTCCAGGAATTAGGCAGCAGAACAGTAAAAGGAAGCATAGTCCTCAGTGTTTTAGGAAGCATGACTTGTGGTTTCTGATCTGAATACAGGTTTAATGTTTCCAAGGTTAATGACAAGCCTTCTTCCCTTTTCTAAAAGTCATACATTACTCTTCAGGTGCTTCTTTTAAAAACAAGTTAAACAGTTTTGCAAGCACTTTGGATTTTCCAAAAGCAAATGATGCTCATTACACAAAGGATTCAAAATTATTTCCCACCCCTCAATCAACTCAGCATGCAATATTTTGCCACAGAAAGTCCAGATGCTGTCAAGAGTTTGTTTGCCATCTTTTGCAGTCTCTCAGAATAAAAACTGAAACTAAAAGTGTGATAATATGCAACTGATATTATGAAAATGCATAATGAAAGCTGGAATAGCCTGGTTGGCAAATATGCCAATCCCCATCCACATCAATAAGTTTATTCAGCAATCCTATGATCTCTGAATGCCTCTAAAGATAGCATAGTATTGTGGTCTGAAGTTCCCTACACTGGTGTACCTTTAAGGTACGCTGTGTTGGGGCTGGATGCCCTGGAGAACAATATGCAGCACAAAGTGTTAAAAATAATCAGAACTGGGGAAAGAAAACTCTTTGGCTGGTATCTTAGGTTTTCTTAGACCAGGGTCCCCCATTCCCAATAACGGCATAATGTTAAGCTGGCAAAAAGTTGATTAAGTTAGAAGATGGGGCCAGCTTCAGCATGCTTTGAGGTGAGGCATCTGCCAAGGCCAAGAGATTCTGAAGGACATGTTGGAAGTTCCAGATGCGATGTCTCCTGTCACAGACCTCCAGACTGACTGGCAAGAGAGACTAGATAGCTAGACAGGCACACTGAGCTTTCTTCCTGTATCTACTCTTTTGCCACGGTCCTCTTTGATATGTAGATTGTGATCTCAGGGACCAATTTCCCTTTCCTGATTCTCTTTCTCTCTGCTCGAAGACTTGCTCTCTACCTGCAGGCACCAAGGGAGGGACATGCTGTCTTCTCTTGGCACTATGAGGCAGATGGGCCTCTCGTCATCCGCCTCCATCCTTTAGCTAGTAAGTTAGTAACCTATCAACCTCTGCTCTTTCC
Source organism: Gekko gecko (assembly GCA_029375565.1). Taxonomy (NCBI): domain Eukaryota; kingdom Metazoa; phylum Chordata; class Lepidosauria; order Squamata; family Gekkonidae; genus Gekko; species Gekko gecko. The sequence goes on along the minus strand of JAPDNY010000001.1, from coordinate 296,317,114 downwards.
TATCCAAAGTGTACTTCTCAAATAAAGAGAGAAGTATTTCTCTTCTAAACTTGCAATGTGGCTCCGTGTAGCTTTGTAAGCTAAGTAACCTGGTAAAGATGAAGACAGGGCACGAGAGTTATGATGGCCAACCAGCTCTGAGAAGTCACCCACGTGGTGGATGGATGACCTGGTCCATGAACTAAACTTCCAAAAAGGTGGATGCTATTTTGAACTAAAAGGTGCCTCCCACGCAAGATGAGCGATTTTAACTGGTTTCCCATGTGCCGAGATTCAACAGCTATTCTCCTCTGTGACTCTTGTTGTGTAAGGTGAGGTGATGGATTGTGCAGTTATGTCAAGCCTCTGCCAATAGCTGAAAGGCAGAGAACCCTGTCCCCTGGAGCCATTAACAACAGCCTGTGCCAGCTGCATAAGGATAAGACCTATGGGCCGATCATGAGAACATATTACTGACTGATGGCTGCCATCATTTTAATAATATGACTACCACCAGTATCATCCAACGTGTATAGCACCCTATAATGTTCATTTGTTTTAGATGATTTTAGGATTGTTTAAATTGCTATTGATGTGTTTTATCTTTTTATGTAAGCTGCCCTGAGCCGGCCTCAGCTGGGAGGGCGAGATATAAATCTGATAGATAAATAAATGAAGTGACACTCCTGCGTTTGTAGCTTTATTTAAGCACCCTGCTAACTATTGGTGACTGGACTAGCCACACCAGCTAACCTCAATATGGACACTAATCCCCATCTGCATTTCTCCTCTGACACCTGCAAGCACGCCCTTCCCTCACCCACTCACTTATAAGCATGCCACCTGTCACGTTCCTGGCTTCTGGGTGGCCCAGCACCACCAGGAAAAAATTGTGCAGGTGGTGCAAGCAGTGCTCCTTATGGTCACAGCAATAACACTCCCAGCAGACACCCTGTCCAGTTCCACTGAGGACATGCAGGTGACTCTGAGCATGGGAGGGGACATAAGCAGGCAGGATGCACAGGTAGATGTGGGCTATGTAAGAAGGGGCAGAAAGGGAGGTTTGAGTGAGGGTCCTAGTGGCGGACAGAGGTGGTGGGATTGTGCCCTCTCTGCCCAGGACCCCTTTAAATCTGGAACTTGCCCTCTTAACATACACCCACTGATGTAAAGAAAACACCACCTAGAGTAAAAAGATTCCCACTACCTATGCTGCATCACAGAATAGGATTTCAACTAATCTCAGATGATAGGGCTCGCAGCATGGAGCTATACTAGTCTAGCTTCATGAAATGTATGTACTGGGGACTTCTGGTAACAGCATGCTTACAACAGTATCACCATCACAGTAAAGATCAGCAGCATCCCGAATCTTCACTTGTGGGGTTGTCAACCTTTTTATTGCAGCGGGACACTCACTCCTTTGCAGGGTGTTTCAGTTTTTGGATTGGTTGAAGTCATACATCATGGTGGGATACAGTGATAGAACCTTCACTGTCAATCTACTGCCAGAACAAGAAATTCGGTAATCCCATTCATTTGATTTGCTTTTGAACGCCATTCCTGATGCAGGAACTCGCAGACAGGGATGCATCCCCACCTCCCATTTATCTCCTATACTGTTGATAAAAATGGAAACCCTCATTTTGAGGACATCTAGAGGGTTCTCCACTTTTTAGAGACATTTGACTCAGGAAGGGGAAGGTGGCAGACTCTTAATATTCATAATTCCCATGGCATGCCACCTGAGGGTAGATAGATATGAAAGGACTGCTAGTATAACAAAAAGCAGGCAAAAGTAACCAAGCTAATGAACATGGAGATGTGGCAGGAAGAAAGACAGTCTAGAAGGATGTAAGGGGACCATCACTACTGTCACAACCAGTAAAACTCAGGTGTGCTTATTCAGGAATAAGACACCTCCCAGCCACCTTTAGTCAACACCAGTTTTGTATACATGCAGGGTCTGAACCAACTACCTCTAGTACATACTAACATTATTCCACAAGGTCAGTTTCTTCTGTCTGGTGTATGTGGCTGATTTTTGTCACCAGGACGAGTGGTGAATTCCATACATCACTTAACGTATCTTCCTGTTTGGCCTAGAACGACGTGGTTTAAGAGTTGTTTTGTGGCAAACAAAGTGCTGGTTCAAGTCCTGTCTCCTCCCTGTGCTTGTAGCTGTGCAAGGATTAATTTTGCTTTCATTCTCAATAGTGGAACAGATTTCCCCCCTCCTGTTTCTCAACTCAATGTTTTCTCCCACCAAGTTGCTGAGGAGGAAGACATGGCTGTTTTACGTAACTGTGCTGTTACATCTTCCCTCTTTGCTTGTTAATATTTGATTACTCTTCCTTATGAAAGGTTTCTTCCCCTGCCAATTTCATCATTTTCAAACTAAGGGTTCAAGTCCCACTGGAGAGAGTCCATGGATTGTTCATATAGGTTTCACTTCCAAGTGACTGCCAGATGTATGGATCACTCACTTACCCACCCACCCACCCTTCCTTTATGTGCTTCTGCAGTAAGGAAAAAAAAGTCAAGCCTAGTCTCCAAGAATCTGCTGTTGAATACAGGATTCCTATTGGCTGTGCCACAAATTGAGATTGCTATGTTGTGCTTGCATCTTTCAGGTTCTGTTCTGGGGCACGGTGACAGCCAATCTACAATCACGCCATGATTTTTCCATGCAAGGCTAATGGTGGATACCTGCTGCCCACCTCTCCGTGATTGCAAGATGTTGCTGAGGATGCTAGGCCTTAGATTTATACAAATTTGTTTCAGTTTATTTGCTGGGAAAACATAGTTTGCCAGTAGACTGGACCACTGGAGGATTCTGGTTGTATTTCAGTGGCCATATTTGTTCTAATTTGGTCTCCTTTCACCAGCTTTTGCTAGTAGTTGCCACTTTTGCCTTAGGACCCCCCCCAAAAAAGAAGAAAAAAAGAAACCTAGAAGGGAGAGAGAAGTTTTGGTGACTGAAGCAAGGTGAAATTCTTTTAGTTACTACTTAGACCCACTTAGGAGCTGCGGCTCAAGTGGTTAAGCAGTTCAAGACCCGGTGCCGCAAGACGGAGTGAGCTCCGTCTCTAGTTCCAGCTCCTGCCAACCTAGCAGTTCAAAGCAAGAATTGCAAGTAGATAAATAGGTACCACTGTGGGAAGGTAACAGCGTCCGTGCGCCTTGGTGTTTAGTCATGCCGGCCACATGACCACGGAAACGTCTTCGGACAGCGCTGGCTCTTCGGCTTTGAACGGAGATGAGCACCGCAACCTAGAGTCGGATTCGACTGGCTTTCGAGCAAGGGAACCTTTACCTTTACCTAGACCCACTTCTGTGTGTGTGTGTGTGTGTGTGTGTATACACACACAAACACAAAAAAACAATTTCGATATAAAGCACATACGCAGACAAGTATGATACAGCGTTAAGAGTTTTACTTGGTGGTGAAGATAGATCGAATATGTATGTTGTGTATTTAAATTCTGTATTTCATACCCATTCTGTATTGCATATATTCTTTCTACTTCACCAAATGTCCTTAGTGAATCAGAAGCCTTTACTTTCAAATGACTGAGAAGAAATCCAAGGTACTAGAATGTAATCTCTAGTCCTTCTACACAGCACCGTGGACCATTCATAAATTAGCATACAGAGCAAAAACTCTTCAGGAAAGTCTACCCAGGACTGCTGTGGTATCTCCTGTATCATTTCAATGAGATCTGCCTGCTGCCAAACAATGCTCATAAATCCTCAAAGACACAGTACCCAAAAGCATATCCCTTTGTGTGGAAGTACACCAAGAACTCCTGCAAAAGAATGGTTTATTAAATAGACTAGGAATAAGGCCCGTTGTGGAAATAAATACAACGGGCTCTAGAAAGAGGCTCTGGGAGAATGCCCCGGCTTTGGGCACTCAGTGACAATTTGCTGTGGCAATCTCAGCAGGGTATAATGACAGAATCCACCATTTTCTCCAGAGGAACTGATCTTTGCTACCTGAAGAGCAGTAGTAATTTTGAGTGATCTCCAGCCCACCCCCAAGATTGGTAACAGTGGTTCCCCAGGAGGGAGTGGCTGTTTTGGAGGGTGGAGTCTATGGCATTGTACCTGTCTGAGGTCCCACCCCTCCTCAACACTAACCCTCTTCAGGTTCGACCCCTCAAATCTCCAGGAATTTCCCAACCTGGAGTTGACAACCCTATCTCCCTCCCAGCCAACCATCAACCTACCTTTAGTTTTCCATCTCCTCCCCCCTCCCTCCTAGAGAGCAGTTGTAATTTTGAGTGATCTCCAGCCCCCACCTGGAGATTGGCAACAATGGTTCCCCATCAGGGAATGGCTGGATTGGAGGGTGGAGTCTATGGCATCATACCTGTCTGAGGTGCCACCCCTCCTCAAACTTCACCCTCTCCAGGCTCCATCCCTCATATCTCCAGGAATTGCACACCTGGAGTTGGCAACCCGATCAGGACTGGGCCCAATGAGTTTTCTCCCAAAGGCCAACATAAGTGTGGAAAAGGCCTTTTACTGACAGAGGAGAAAGTACAGGTGCCAACTCTGATTAGGGAAATACCTGGAGATTTGGGGGGGGTGGGTCCTGTGAAGGGCAGCATTTGGGGTGTGTGTGGAAGGACTCAGCAGGGTATAATGCCATAGAGTCTACCCTCCAAAGCAACCATTTTCTCCCAGGGAACTGATCTCTGTCATCTGGAGGTCAATTGTAACAGTGGGAGATCTCCAGGTCCCACCTGGAGATTGGCAGCCCTAGGGGAAAGTCAGCCGCACAGCAGGGAGTTGAAAAAAGTGGTCTGATGGTCGCTGGCCCACCTCGTTAGCCAGCCAGCCATGCTGAAGCTAAGCAGGAGAAAGAGCCTTTTTCCATTTATTCTGACGGGAAAGTGGCCGTTGGGGAGGGGGTTATGCTGAAAGTCCTTTGTTTTTTTACTCACAGAACCAAGCTTGGTTGCCTACCGACAGCCACTGAGGGGACAGTCCCTCACAGGAGTCAAGAGAACTGTCTTCCTCAGGAGAGAGAGCTGTCTGCCAGGGGGAGTGGGTGGGGAAGAGGAGCAGACTCAGCACCCGGCCAATGGCACGCGAGTACTCTTGAGTGGCAGCTGATGGGCCAATGGCTGAGGGAGGGCATTTTACAGCCAATGGGAGCACATGGAATCTTGCGAAACCAAAAGATAATTATTAAAAGGAGAGATTAGGCCATGATGAGCAATCAGTTTAACTTTCTCAACTTGAATTTTTATTAAAAGTAGCTTTAGCTGTTGCAGATTTTCCAGGCTGTATGGCTGTGGTCTTGGCATTGTAGTACCTGATGCTTTGCCAGCAGCTGTGACTGGTATCGTCAGAGGTATAACACAGAAAGATGGAGTACTCTGTGTGTCAATGTGAGAAGAAAAATGGTAGGCAGATAATTTATATCTACTCAGGAAGGTGGAGTAGGGCTATTGTAGATATTCCGGGCTATACAGCCGTGGTCTTGGCATTATACTACCCGACGTTTCGACAGCAGCTGTGACTGGCATCCTCAGAGATAACACAGAAAGATGGAATATACTCTGTATAAATGTGAGAAGAAAAGTAGCTTTGGCACTTTGCAACCCGTGAAGCTACAGGATGAGCCGTTTTCCCAATATTTTTTAAATAATGCAATTAACTTTCATCATATTTAGCATTCTCCAAAAGATCATCTCATCCCGACTTGGCATTTCTCACTTGAGCAAGGCTGATGGAACTTCTAGCCGAGGACCACGTTTACAGACGGTGTGCTTTTAAAAATTATTTTTACATGCCAATTGTTCACCGCACTGTTCTCTTTCCACCATACAAGAAAAATTCAGCTACATTTGTTTCAGCATGTGAGCATTTTAATAGGTTAAAATACTGCAGCTTTTTTCTAAAAAATCAATTAAACCTTTGTAGAACATTTCTTTTCTTTTGATGTGCAGCATAGCTGTGCCTGTTAAGGTACAATATGATGGCATTTGAGTTTTATGCATTTTCTGTCATTAAGGGGCCAGCATGTTGAAATATTGGACTGAAAAGAAGTTTGTCTTTCAGCTTTTATGCCATGCTGTGATACCAAATCCACTGGTGAAGCCACTCCCAACCCCAAAATCAAAACCTTATAACAAGATGTGAAAAGGCATATCTGATTGAAAATCAGACTGTATTCCTCTGTTAATTACTCATCACTACAGACCCTGAGAGCAAAGGTCTTAAATTACACTTTTAAGTCCAGGGTGGCTTTTTTACTGTCTACATTGTGAGGCAAATCATGTTTGTTAGAAGGAACACCAATAATGAGTCTCTTGCAAGGTTCAAATAAAATACCGGTAGGTGTACGATTAAAGTCCAGCACAACAAGATTAGGTCCATCTTGAAATTCAAATTTCACACTGCAAAAAGCCGTATGCTTGTCTGTTAACTTGATAATTTTTCATGTAATATTTCAAAACTGTTTATATATGGACTTGTTGGATCAAATACCTCCAACACAACACATTTTCCATTTTATCATGGGTAAGCTTGTTCTCTGCATGTTACTTTGTGGAACTGCTCTGGGCAATATTGGAAGAAGAGCAAGCAGTAGAAAGATTGGAACTTGGTATGTTTTATTCACCAGTTTTTAATGCAACATGAGCTTGTTAAGTGCTTGAGAAAGATCTGCCTTCTAGTATGCACGAAGACCTAACAGAAAAAAACACTAGTCATTTTACCTCCCTTTCACTAGTTTATTATACAATTAGACTTTAGTTTGTTTCCCTCACTTTTTCATGGCTAACTGCAAAAAAGTCATTGTGTGTCTCCAAAAGGATTCATCACACAAACACACACAAACACAAATTTAATCTGCAGACTGTTGGATTCTTTGTGCCTTTCCCTTTTGTTCTATTTTTTTTCAAAAAAACTGGGATTCATTCAGCAGAAAACATTCATTTTACAGCATTTATAGTTCATCTTCCTCAAAGAACTCAAGGCAGATTGAAAATTGTAGCAATCAAATATACAATGTCCATACAAGCTTGGGTGTAGCATGATTCAATAAGGAGATCTGGGTGAAAAGAGCAATTTTTAGTGCACACACATTCACTGCTGGAATGCTATACCCAGGAATAGGCAACTGAGCAAGTTTATTGACTAGGAGAAAGTACTCTGGAGCCAAGGCAAAAAAGCAGAGAACCATGTCTATAGAGTGTCCCCTGGAAAGCTTACGCCAGACCCAAAGTGGTTAAGTGAGCAGACTCTAATCTGGGAGAACTGGGTTTGATTCCCCACTCCTCCACTTGTACCTGCTGGATGACCTTGGGCAAGCCATAGTTCTGGCACAGCTGTTCTTGAAAAAAGAGCAGTTTCTGTCACAGCTCTCTCAGTCCCACCTACCTCACAGGGTGTCTGTTGCGGGGAGGGGAATGGAAAGGAGTTTGTAAGCTACCTTTGGGTAGTGAAGGTTGGGGTACAAATCCAATCTCTTCTCTTCTTCAATTAGAGCTTTATCAAAAATCCCTCATATTTTCAAGCACTTTCCCTTAGCAGTAGGGAACTTATCTCTTTTTAGAAAGAATTAACACACACAGAATTTTACCTATAGCACCAGGGGAAGAGCTGCAGCTCAGTGAAAGACCATCTACTTAGCATGTGGAAAGTCCCAAATTCAATCTCCAGCATCTCCAGTTAAAAGGACCAGGTAATAGGTGACATGAAAGACCTCTGTCTGAGACCTTGGAGAGCTACTACCAGTCTGAATAGACAATCCTGACTTTGATGGACCCATGGTCTGATTCAGTATAAGTCAGCTTCATGTGTGTTCAAACTGGACCTACAAGTTATATCTTAGTAAGTGATGTGAAAAATCTCTGCCTGGGATCCTGGAGAACCGCTACTAGGAGTGTGCATTCAGCAGAAGCCAAGCCAAATATATACCATTATCAACATTATTCAACTGAATGTGATTCTCCAATGTGTATTCGGCAGTCAAATAGAAATTCCCGAATATATTCAGCTCCATTATGCCCTATGGGGCCATTATAGTCAATGGCAAATCTCTCCTAGGGTATACTCAGTGGTCTGGGGGTGAAGGGGGTTTGAGGTAGAGGCACCAAATTTGCAGTGTAGCTGCTGGAGTCTCTCCCCAAAAGAACCCCCAAAGCTCAAAAAAGATTGGGCTGGGGGTCCAATTCTAGCAACACCCATGATGGGGAAATTAGCACAAGCCCAGCAGATTCTCCCACAGAATCTCTGCAGTAGATTGGTGGGCAGTTTTAGACTTGGAGGTTCTTTTGGGTAGAGGCTCCGAAAGCTACACTGTAAATTTGGTGCCTCAACCTCAAACCCACTCCCCACCCCCCACCCCGGTCACTAAAAACACCCTAGGAGAGAGTTGCCATTGACTATAATGGCCCCATAGGGTATAATGGAGCCGAATATATTCAGAAATCCCAAATATTTCCTGAAAAGGATAATACTGATCTTGATATTCAGGAATATTTGGGTATACTGAATATATTCAGCTCAAAAAAACCTGAATCTGAATAATACTGAGTATTTTTTCTTTGCACACCCCTAGCTACTACCAATCTTAACAGACAACACTGACTTTGCTAGACCAAGGGTTTCATTCAGTATAAAATGGGGGTGGGTGGGTGCGTGTGGCCAGATTTCATTCTGTAAAATATAGTCAGAGTAAGGCAGAGTAAGGCAAAGGGAGCATAGTGTGATTAAGCAGACATATTAAAGAGATCAGAGTTTGAGTCCAATGGCACCTTTTAGACAAACTAAGTTTTATTCAAGGTATAAACTTCCATGTGCATGCACACTTCTACAGATACGGAACTTTTAACTATATCTGAAGAAGTGTGCATGCACGCGTGCTAGTTCTGCCCTTAGGTGCTAGGATCACCAGACTGCTTGGTGAGCTCAGTCTGGAGCAGGCAACATAGAACTACCCATTTAAGAAGCAGTCATCTGTTAAGTCAACTCCTGCCACATTCCACGAAAGTGATGGCCTCTCTACTTGTGTTCCTGGATTGTTTTATACATATGGAGACTGTATCGTTCTGAGCACCACAAGGTGATCTTGCTGGTAGTTGGCCTGTGCAGCTCAGTGCCCTGCGGGAGTACTATGTGCAAATGTCTCTGCTACATTCCTAAGTTGCCTCCTCCTCGTAGCACTGGTGTATCTGGCTCGATGTTTGCCAGGAGCTTTCTTGGGGGCAGTAAGAGGTGAGAGGTGTGAGGGGGAATTGGTGTGAGGGAGTGGTGATGTGGTGGACATTTCTTCAGGTTCGTGAGGGAGGCATGCTTCGAAATGGTTCCTAGAAAGGTCTTTTACTGTCTCCCCGTGAACATTCATTAACTCAATTGCCATGCTGGCTTTTTTGAAAAATGTCTATTCAGGAGTCTTGAATCGCTGATTTCTGTAACTGTTTTCAACTGTCTGCAGCCTCTTTTAACTGCACTCAGAGGGAAGTGAGTGCAAGAGGCAGGTTTTACCTCAGAGCTCTGAGCTACACAGTTGACCAATTGGGGGGGGGGAGGCAGAAGCCTGCCAGGTGCATGGAAAACAATCAGGGGAACACACTTTGCACCTTTTTTACCCCCTTTAGGGGTCATGTTTCTCAGAAATCTTGGTGGGAGGGTTAACATCATGGTAGGAACACACTCCCCTTATTTTGGGTTTCTTGGTGCAGAGGTTTGGTCTCAGCATTGAATTGGGAGGGAGGGCATTACCCCCCCCTTTTTTTTTTACAAAATCGCCTCTCATTTAAGTTACATTTAAGAAGTGGGATATAACTAGGTATTCAAAACTCCATCGAAGCAATCAGATACTAACAAGTTCATATGAACCTGATGCCCTGGCCCCGCTCCTACGCCTGACAGACACCCGCCTGTCTGGTGTTGGGGGGAGTGTGTTTAAAGGCATCAGGGATGCCAGGCCAGCAGCAGCGCTAAAGTAATCCTGCTGAGCAAACCTCCCCGAGGGCTGTAAGCATCCCAACTCCTCTCCTACAGCAGACAGGCAGCTGCCTGTCCAGTGTAGGAGGGGGGAGGAGTATTAGAAGCCACTGTGGAGACTGGGCTGGCAGGATCACTAAGGCGTTAATGCTGGGGGGGGGGCTACCAGGTGGCTTTACACAGATAACCAACTATCAGGTGTAGGAAGTGGGGGGGGGAGTGCGTTGGAAGCCATCAGAGAGGCTGGGCCAGCAGCTTTGCTTCACCTCACAGGTGCTTGTTGGCCGTGCCTGATCTCCTCAACTGTCATGAGCTGTCTGCAGTCCCCTGTAACTGTTGGTTGTTTTGTTTACCTCAGAACTTTGCAACTGACCAATCAGACAGTGGGGGGTGCAGGGAGATGGCTGCCTGGCAGCCACATAGGAATCAATGGGGGGAGTACATTTCCCCCCTTTTGACCCACTTAGGGGTCAAATTTCTAAAAATCCCTTCTTAGCGAGCACCTACGCCACGCTGGGAGTGCTCTCCCCGAATTTGGGGTCTCTAGGTCCATCGGTTTGGCCTGGGCGTTGATTTTACAGTGAGGGGACTTTCTTTAATATATACAGATGCAGAAAGAATGTGTTCTAAGTATTATCAGTCACACAGTATCATAAGCGAAAGAATTAAAAATGGGCATTTTAAAGTCAGTTCATTCATTTGCCATTCTTCAGCGCATACTGCATGGCACTCTGAAGCAGTTGCCCATCTTTTTATTTGCCGTAAAATCCAAGCTGCCCTCTTTGCTTCAAAATCTGGTCTCTCTTATGTCAACTGGACAATCAAAGATCTCTGAACCACTTCCCATATAGTTAGGTGTTCCTCTCACAGATTTCAATACATTTTCTTATAGCTCAGTGGAAAAATGGTTGGCCACAAAAACAACTGAAGAATTCAGTGGCAGTACAGAAGCTATTCACTGTCAACAAATGCTTGAAATAAACTATTTGGAAAGCCCACTGTTTTTGTCAGTAATATCTAACAGACATCAATACATGAAGCTTATCCATTCATTAAAAAAAAATCACTACTGTAGAACACAAAACTTTTAAGATAACTGAAACAGGGAATCATAGCCACAGATATGCTTTAGAATAACAGTATATGAAAACCTTTGATCTATTTGGCAGACCTGGAAAATACAACTAATGATCAGTAATTCAAATTCTATTGTCCAAGTACTATTTTGAATTGCTTCGGTACTATCATTACAATCATCATCTGCAACAAATATCATTTTGATTTGGAGACTGCCCAATCTCTTTTATTTGGCAGTACTGAAGTTTTAACCTTAGTTTTACAAGAGATCAAAGGTCAACAGATGGTTGCTTTCCTCCAAGGAGTTATGGGTAATGTTCATAGTTCCCTCTTCCTCAATAAAATATAAAAACTTGAAATCTAGATGTTCAGAATGGTAAAGAATACAGTTTTATTCCATACCACATACCTCATCTTGATTTGCGAAATACTCCACTACATTCCCACCTACTCAGCTAACAGCTGCCAAAATCCAAAGATTCCTCTTTAAAGGAGAAGGTGGGCAGGCATCAGCACTGTAATATCTATATCCCTGCTGAATATCTTGGTAGTGTGGAACAGCAAGGCGAGCCTGGGCTTTCAATCCACACATCTTCACAGATATCTGTACAATTTTCAGCAATGACCCACCGGTATCAGAAGCCTCTCTAAATACAGAAGACAATAGTAGAGTCATGCATGTCATTCCACACATACAGAGAAATCAGCACCCCTTGACAGTTACCACAGGGTAAGTCAACGGTAGGGGATTATGTGAAGGATGAATGAGTGTGAGGAAAGCCTTCTTGAAAGAAGGAATGGGAGGTGGTGGATTGGTATAAAGTTTTGACCGCTAACCTGATAAAACTTTCTACTTTTGAGGCTGCAAAATCAGTTCCTTTGGCCAAGCAGGCTCACTGGGTCTTGTCTGTTCCCTTTTGTTTCTCCTTAATAATGCTTTGTTGTTAGGAAAAGAAACAGGAAGCAGGTACAGTATAACACTAATCAGGACAACATCTTCGTGTGAATGTTTAGAAATGCCTGTGCCTATGAACAATAACAACACAGGAGTTTTGTGGAACTTTACAAACTAGCTTTTTGTTCTAGCCTAAACTATCATGGGATTGAGTCTGTTTCATTCAGATTTACTTTGTTAATTCACTAAAACTGACAAAGTGAGCTCAAGTCTATAGAAGTTTAACCTAGAACAGAAACTAGTTTTTAAGGTGTCATAAGAGCCCTGTTTATTTTGCTGCCATAGACTCTCTGGACATATTGACAGCAACATCTCTCTCAGATGACTTCCCTCACATTTTTTGTCAGTACCGATTTCACTGGCTAACAGAGACCCCCAGAGGCAGATGAAGCGGGAGCAAAAATAAGATCTTAAGTGACTATTATTGTCTCCAAATAGAACCATTCCCTGTCCACAATGATGATGAAGAAGAAGAGGAGGAGTAGACTGGATTTATACCCCACCCTTCACTTGGAGTCTCAGAATGGCTTAAACTCCTTTACCTTCTCCTACCCACAACACACACCCTGTGAGGTACGTGGGGCCGAGAGAGCTCTTCTAAGAACTGCTCTTTCAAGAACAGCTCTGACAGAACTATGGCTTACCCAAGGTGGAGGAGTGGGGAATCAAACCCAGTTCTCCCAGATTAGAGTCTGCACACTTAACCACTACACCAAACTGGCAAAAGAGTTCTTGTTTTTCTTAAACTTTGAGGCTATAAGTTTTCAACATGCAGTGAGAATTCAGAAACTTACTCAATCATACTCTGTAAATTCAAATGACAGCAGCTGTTAGGAAGCTGGATTTAGCTCAAACCTAGCTGGCAAAAGCCAGACAAAAGAGGCTGGAGTCCTTGTTGACTACAATTATGACCATTTTGTTAAAGTGGTCCTCGATGACCACAAACCTTCAGATGTATGCTTAGCCATTAACTTAAGCAAAAACAAAACATAAAATGTAGATTCCACAAACAGTTATTTCATCACATCCAACCTTTCATTTGGGAGCAGGGTGGTTTGGGACTCCTGCCACTCTGGCTTTTGGGCTGGGCCCAGGCACAAACTGCACTTGCCTGGAAAGCTAGTCTTGCTGCTTCCAGAATTGTTGAGCATGAACTTTTGACTAATGTATCTGCAGTACCTGACAGGTGTCCCTAAGACTGCTCAAATCGTCCCACCGATGGTGAGGTGCAAAGACATTCTTGTTCGTAACCCCTTGACCCTTCAATTAGAACCTGCAGGATTCTTTGTCTCCTAGTTCTACTCATTAGGTATACAATCCTGCTAAGTGAGACAGAGGTACACAACAAATAACCTCTCATGCTAGCCACACAGACCTCTAATTTCCAACTGTACTAAGTCCTGCTGCAGGGGTGCTTAGAGCCTGTATGGCTGGTGACAAAGTGAAGGCAAGCTTCATGTTATAAGTCAAGTTGTTGAAGTGAGCTAGCCTTGTGAACCATCACATCTGTTGACATATTATGTCTGAAACTTTTTGGCACTTTTTGGCACTGTCTCCCAGTCCTGTTGCATTGCTTCTTGGATCTTTCATGCTGGTTGACACCGTGTAATCCACCGTGAGTCTCAATAAGGAAGGCAGGCTATAAAGTAAACAACCAATAATAAAAAAATTATTTCATCTCCCTTGGTCATTCTGTTTCACATCCTGGGATTCTCCTGAATCCATCACTGTCCTGGCAAATGAAACTACCTTAGCAGCCAGCAACACTTTTCATCAGCACATCTGGCAAAGACTACAACTGTTACTGTAAGCTATATATGACTTACTGCAATACTCTGTAGGCAGTGCAGATTTTATGTGAAACACAATGGCCCGCCTCTGTTGTGGTTAAGGTGTTCAGACCCTATTTCACCAGATTCTGTGCTGGTTTTTATTTCACAATTAATTCAGCAGATCCCAAATGGTTTGGTTCCATACCTATTTAAAGACTGCTCCTCACCTATGTCTATCCACTGCAATCTCTAATATCAATAAGAAGTACTCAGTAGCATTTCAATACTATACAGGTATAAAGAACACGGTTCCTAAGGCAGTTCTCTCAGTGATCGCCCCATAATTGTATGCACCTTTGGGGCATGTTCTGAGAACAGTCAATTTGGGGCCAATGCTGTAGTATTTTTTGCTAACAGTGTAGCTCAATGTGAATGGAGCTTTAATACTCTCCTTTGCCTGTAGCTCGCCAAGCTCTGGGGATAAAATTTAAACCTAAAATAATAAAAATAATTCCAAGTGACTGAATATACTGAAAGATCTGTAAGGTTTACTTATGTAGAACATTTTTATGCCGCTTTCCACCCAAACATGGTCCCCAAGTTGGCAAACACCAGTTATTAAAACATTTAAACCATAAAAGGGCTATTCAGCCAATACGGATCACTTTCCACTCACAGACCTTCTCTCTTCCCATCTTATAATTCAGATGCTCTGTTACACAAACTTACTATGTTTTCTGATCTGCTGAAGTATAGTGCTATTCTACGCATTGCTTGATACATTTAATAAGAAATGGGGGGGGGGGCAGGAAAGTGTGTATCAAGTGAAATCACAATGTTGTGATTAATTCAAAAGTAGAATCAGCTCAAAATACCCAACAGCAACCAACAGGATGTTTCCTAGAATTTTGTAGGGTTACAGTCTGTACTGATATCAAATCAAGATCGACTTAGTTCAAATCCTCCTGCCTCTATTAGAAGACACAACTCTACGCGAGAACTACCTTGCAGCATAATTCAAAAGACAGTTCTTCCCTGACATACCACACAAGAACAGATTATTCTTTCACCCCTTCTTTTAAAAGGAAATTAATTCAAGACATTCTTAAGACAGAATCTTACAGTCCAGTCCTATGCCTAGGATTGGGCTTTAAACTTCACATCTGGAAATAAACTCTCCTTGGAAAACTTAAGCATTTTGCCTGTGTTAGAAATAACAAGAAAGAGTATATTTATCCGTTAAGGAACAGCTGCTCCTTAATTTCCAGTTTTCTCTAGGAACATTATTTATGGGCTACAAAGAAAAAAATTAAGGTGAAGAGGAGAAGCAAAATAAGCCAACGCTGAACAGCAGATGACCAAATAAATTCCAAGAGAAGGGACGGGTACAAATGACAGAAGGGTACAGCACACAAGAAACAAATGTCCTAATTATGTTCTTCAGAAAAACACCACGGACAAAAAAAAAATAGACTTCGAGCAAGTTCCTCACAGCTTGCAGATATTCAAGAACAGATGGTAGTGATTCTACCAAACTCTAGGCAATACAGGCACTGAATATCTTGAACAGGTAACAAAGCACAGTTGTACACATCTCCTCTGTAGCTTGTGACCAAAGCCACTTGCAGCATTATATCTACAACCGACTTGGTGTGATTTTTAATTTCACCTCCTCTTTCTTAGCACCCATAGTACACTGCAATATGTAGGCTGGACAACGTGGGATAATATGCAAGATGATGATGATTCTTCTTTGGGGAAGAAGGCAGGACTTCATGATCTTTTGTTTGACCCTATTATTCTATCATTTTCCTGGACAAATCTATCAACACATGGAAGTATTTTTGGCCCTTAGTTTCGCTGCAGCATGGATTACCCTTCTAAAAAACGAAAACGGAATTCACTGTTCTGTATGTGCTGGACACCTGAAGTCTGGTTATCATTTGTTAGGCATATAATTAAAAGTAACAAAGAACTTGAATTCTACCCTCTTACCTCCACTGCATTTAGGTGAAAACCAGTAACCGTTGCTCTATTTGTAGTCATGACAACCATAAAATATCCTACTGAAAGCAATAATTCACATTGAACGTTTGTTCATGGGTTCTGGTTGTCAAGCGAAAGCTCAAAACACCATAAACATGCTTCCAAAGCTGCAGAAGACCAATTCATACACCGAAAACTTGGGAGCCTGGAGAACTTTCAAGTACATGGCTCCGTTCAAGTCCAACAAACAACTGAAGTTCTCCAGTAGTAGCATATCAAGTGCTTGCTTTTGCTTAAGCTACATCAAATGCAGTTGTAATACTCATTGATTCAGCTGATAAAAGTCTGTTTTTAGGTGGAAAGTTGTAATAAATAAACCATTCCTCTGCATTTACTAAGTTGGTTGCTGTACTCAACAAGGCATGTGTTGCAGCAGCCATTCCGAAGAAGCACCCTCAGGCTTTAAAAAGATCACATAAACACTGCTCCAGCTGCATGCACGTTTCGTTAAGGTTCACCCTACATAAGCCAGCAGTCCAATGGTACATTTTGTCACAAACTGAGAAAAACCTTTCCACAGACAGCCACAGTGAGGGGCAGGTTACACAGAGAAAAAACCTCTGTAACAGCATCAAATTAGACCAGGTAACCTACTGTGCATAACTGAAGTTTCAGACTGTTGAATAAAGGTAAAATATGGTTGGCCTTCATTTTTATAAAGAAAATGCAATTACCATTTCAGTCATAACAGACAGCCATAGTCACCTGATTATCTAAAAAGGAACAATTTAAAAGAAGAGAACATGATATTGCTTCTCTCATACAGATGATAACATCTATCAAGGAGAATTTAAAGTTTCAGCCAACTGCTAGTTATAAGAAGCAAGCAACACTGGTATTAACATTCTAAAACTCCCATCAGATTGCTTTGAGAAGCCCTCAAAATTCTCTAATGAGCAATAAAATGTTGAAAAATTGCCATTTGGGGGGGAAAGTACAATATAATATAAAGCTTTACTGATACAAAGTTTTTAACAATAAAACATTTATGAATTCATCTATAAATTAAGGGCTTCTGTAAATGTAGCCTATGCTTACTTACAAATCTGTTGATCTTCTCAGTCGCATTCCAGAAACAACAGACCTTAGAGTATACCTTTTCATAACACCAACCACCTCTTAGCTTGCAACTGATTATTATCCTAGAATTTCTTTAATTATTAGAACACTAACAAACAATAAAAAGCAAACTGCTCCCATAATAAGTGCAAGAATGCACATTATTAAGGTATTATTTAAGTTCCACAACAAGAGGCGGTGGAGATAAGAAGAAACAACAAGGCTTTCAAAAAGCCACTAACCCTTACGTCCTGTCAACAGAGATGCGCTGCCCAGTGATATTTACTGAGAAGCAAGTCCAATAAAGTTCAATGAAACTTACTCCAAAGTAAGTGTGCACAGGATTCCAGACTAAGAAATTCTCAGATGTACACACAACCACCCTTATTTTCACTTTGACAATACTGCCCAGAGTCTCCAAGGTACTGTGCAAAATACAGAAGCTATTTGATCCCTCATGATCTACATCAGACAGGACAGAAGGAGGGGACAGGGAAAGGGAAGGACGGCTTGAGAATGAATAGCAGAGGCTGGCTGAAGGAGTTAAGACAGCAGCAGAAAGCTAGTATAATACCTCAAACTTACAAAGGCTGCTCAAATCCGTTTTTTAAAATAAACCCAGTGCATTTGAAAATAAACTAAAAAAAAAAGAGAGGGGTGAGCAATGACAGGCATGCACCAGGGAAAGACGTGGCAGTTTTAATTCTGGGGGAGACAGTCGCTTTTTATTCCTTTCAAGACAGTTTTAATTAAAGATAGCCTCTGCCTTCTGGTGATGATGGATGTTTTTGCAGTGGCGTGTGCGCTCTCCCCATTCCCATTTTAGAAAAAGACATCTACGAAAATCCCTCACAAACAACACATTACGTGCACACGAAAAAGCCCTCCAGGAAACAAGATGCTCCAGCAGCTCCTCCGTTCAGACTGCAGACCCCTAAAGCCTATCTCGATATATATGGGGTGAGGAGGTGCCCCCCCCCCAAGTTGGCAGGTTTGTAACTGCATGGCAGAGAGAGAAAGCCAGAGAGTGACTGATCAGGCTAGCTGAATCGTGGAAGGGGGGGGGGCTGCCTCTTTGGCCGCCCCCTCGCCAGAAAAAGCCCCCCGGCCAGCCAGCCAGCCACCCCTCCCGTTACCTCAGAGCACCCCCGTGCTACTGCTTCTGGTCTTGCACCTCACCAACCGCCAAGCAGGAAGTTTTTTCCATGCAAGGCAGCGAGCGCAGGCGCAAGGGATTCATTAGCCAGGCGTTCAATCCACTGGAGGCTACTTACCCCGAAGCTGGTAGTACAACAACAGAAGGCAGGCACGGGGCGCGCACAAGGTGTGTCAAAAGAGCCTCCTCAGGACGGCACCCCCCCCCCCCAAAAAAAAAAAAACACACATCCCTGCCTGGTGAGGGAGGTCTTTCCACACGAGGAAGACACGCAAGGGAACATCCCCCCCTCGTATTTATATCTACACACGGACATATATGTATATAAACACACGCACACAGACTGTGCCCCCCCCCCACCCCCCGCTGGCTTCTTACCTTTCTCCACCGGCTGGTGCGCGCAGCAGGGGGTGGGGGACACGCGCAAGGCTGCGTGTCCTTGGCGGGCGAGACGCGGGCTTCTCCTGCCTTCCTCCCACCCACCCCCCGCCCACCCCGGCAGCTTTTCTTCTTTCTTTTTTTCCCTCCCCTTCTTCTTCTTCTTCTTCTTTCAGGCTGGCGGAGAAGGAGGATGCACCGAAGCAGCGAGGAGGGGAGGCGGCGGCGGCGGCGGCTTATGCATTGCAGCCTCGCTTCCCTCCCCCCCTAGCGCAAAGCCCCACACCGCCGGGGCTGCCGCGCGACTCCTCCAGCGCGGCGAGGAGGACGAGGCGGAGGAGACGGTGGTGGTGCTGGCGGCAGCGGCGACGAGGCAGGCTACGTACGAGGGGAGACGGCGGGAGCTGCTGCAGAGTCGATACCATGCTCCCTTCTGGCTCCCACCTAGTCACATACTGGCCGCTTTAGCTGGCGAGGGAGGCGGCCTCGGTGCCCGAGCAAGGGGCGGGCAAAACCAATCACGGCCGCGGGAGGGAGGGACGAGGCAGGAAAGGCGGGGACAAGCGGCTCTTTCTCCCCCTGACTCCCCC
This sequence comes from Gekko gecko, assembly GCA_029375565.1. Taxonomy (NCBI): domain Eukaryota; kingdom Metazoa; phylum Chordata; class Lepidosauria; order Squamata; family Gekkonidae; genus Gekko; species Gekko gecko. The sequence continues at coordinate 296,298,133 of JAPDNY010000001.1, read as the reverse complement.
TTACCGATGTGTCAACCCAACCCAGCCTCCCCCCCCACGGGGAGGGGTTTGCAGCGGGCAATTTGCACGACAGACCGAGCCCGCCGGCCGCCCGGGATGGTTTGGTTTGGCCCGGCCTGGCCTCTTCCGACCCCAAGACCACCACCTATTTTTTTGTTTTGTTTTGTTTGTTTTTGCCTTCTGCTCCTGGCAGGCAGGCAGCCGGCCACGGTGCCGGCTCTGCCACCCGTCCATCTAGCCATCCATCCTGCAGGAGAGCGAGCCGAGCCTGCGAGCAGGGGAGGTTTGTTCTCTTCCCCGCGGTGGTGGGTGCAGAGCGGGGGGGCGGGCGCGGGGTGGGTGGGGGGAGGCCGGGGACCCCACTTCTGCTAAAGTTACGCCCGCCCAGAGAGGCGGACAGAGGGAGGGAGGGGAAAACAGAGCCCGCTACCGCGGAGGGTGGCGGAAAGGAGAGAAGCAGCCAGCCACCTGATCCCACGGGGGTAGGCATGCGTCTCTCCACCGCTGGCGCTCCGGCTGACTCATGCATGCTTTATATAGACGCGCTGTACTGTATTTCCCGTGGACTTTCTAACTCGGGGGCGCGTGCACGGGGCTACTGTACGCGTCTTGCTGGCCGGGAGAGCCGCTGCTGGTCCTGAATTCATCCATCCATCCATCCCCCCCCCCCCAGCCCCTGCCGCCGTGCCGGGACGCGCGTCCTCGCATCTGGCAAGCCGAGGTCTTCGGGAGTCGTGAAATCCAAGCCGCGGCGATCAGCTTGCGCCTCGCGAAGGAACGGGGCCGAGCAGAAGCTCTCGGGGCGCCGCGCTACACCGCAGCCGTGCGCCTTTTAGCCATTTGTTGCGCCCCGGCGGAAAGGCGACGTTTCCTTGTCGTTCTAGCGATGGCTGGGGGTTGGATCCTCTGCCGCTTTACTCGGAAGTCGGGTCCCTAGGGCTAACTCCCGAGTAAGTGGGCAGAGTCGCTTGGGGGGGGGACTTGAAAGATTTCCAAACCCGTCAAAGTCAGCGGCGGGGGGGGGAGGGAGTTGGCCAGGTATTTCCTCCCCTCGCCATTTATCCCATTAACCCCATCTTTATACCAGGACAATCGATAATGTCTTCCACAAGAACTTCACTATGTAGCCACATTTTAAAAATTGCATATGGAGTATTAGATTTTATCCTTGCCTATACTGGACACAATCCAAATGCAGAAATTTAAAGGCAGTGGAGTCCAATGAAATTGATTGGCCAGCCCACTTACCTCTTGTTGGGATCAGGGCCCTTGTTAACTCCCAGCATTTTGTTCATTGCTTTTGTCACTCTTCAGATGCCAACACACTCAGGGGCATATAGTTTTTTTTGGCAGGGGGTGATACAATTTTCAAATGGATAAAATCTGGCTGTTGAATGAGAGCAGTTTAATTGATTTCCATAGATCTTCTCCAGTGTAAGTGGTTTTGTAGATGGCAGCTCTTGATATAAGCTTTATCAAACCATACTTTTTTTTGGGGGGGGGTTCCCTCATGCTTGAATTGTCTAGTGGAGGCAGATGTGCTCCAACACACTGAAAGTCAGCAATCAGCAATGAGGAGGAGGGAGAGGAGAAGTATGGCAATCGGCGGCTTGTACAAATGGGTAATGAAAGGAAAAGAGAGAGGTTTAAATAAAGGACAAACAGGTTTTTTTTTAAATGGCTGGAAGGAAACGAGATGGCATTGAGAAGGTAATTTCTCCCTCCCCTCCTGCGTTCGTAGACATACATTGCCATTATTGCTGTTATTACTATTGAAATTATTTTAGCTTGAACGCGCCGCCTGGAATGGGAAAACGTGATCCTGTTCCCGTAGACAATAGGTTTGGAGCGTCTTGACATTGAACTCATCAGGCTCCAGCCGCTGAAGTGTGATGTGTGGGGATCAGAAGTTCAGAGCTGTTTGCATGTGAATTATTTAATGAACATACACACAGAAACACTCTCCCGAGCCCCATGCCATTTTTATCTTAGGCCCTTTTAGAGAGAGAGAGAGATTGAGAGAGAGAGAGAGAGAGAGAGAGAGAGAGAGAGAGAGAGAGAGAGAGAGAGAGAGAGAGAGAGAGAGAGAAACACTCTTTGGCCTAGCAGACTGTTACTTACCCATTGCATACACTTGACCTGGAATCAGATGAGAAACCACAGTGGGGCTGTTGACCTGGTAAGCATCGTGGCAGTCTCTCTGCGGCATCCAAATGTTCACAGAGTGACTTCGAGGCAGTAGAGGATGTGGAATGAAAATTCTTGGGAACCCACGTACGGTTTTATGCAGAGAGTTCAGCTTTATGCAGAGCTGTTAAAGAAAACAGCTTGCTTTACTGGCAACATGAAAGCTGCCTAGCCTCCAGGACACAGGCTAAGGATTTCAGACCATTCTCTGCCTTAGACTAATCAACAATTTGAACCTGCAATAATTTATAGTTGCCTACTTTTATTTATTTAGCTCATTTTTAGCCCAGTTCTCCAAAGCTGAACTCAAGGCAGGTTACAATGGTAATAAAAACAATATACAATAAAAATCTATCTGAAGAAGTGGGCAGTGACTCACCAAAGTTCATGCCCTGCCTCATATTTTGTTAGTCTTTAAGGTGCAACTGGACTCTTGCTCTTTTCTACTGCTATAAAAACTGTGTGTGTGTATATGTGTATATATATATATGTGTGTGTGTGTGTGTGTGTATGCATATATGTGTGTGTGTGTAATTAAAAATTAAGTGGCAATGTCAAAAGCCCTTCTGAATAATAAAATCTTACATAACTTAAGGATTCTCAACCAGTAGCCATCAAAACAACTTTAGGAAGGGTGGCCTGTATAACAGGAGCAGTTATCTAGCAGTGACCGTCATGATTGCCCTACTGAAGGGACTAACCAATATGTAATGGATTGAGGAGCGGGGCTGTTGGCAGGTTGATACGAGGAGAGACAGTCGTGCAGGTATGAAGGTCCCTGGGCTTTCATCTCTGTTTGTCAGCAAAGATCACCTGCTAATGAATACCATGACGATACCATTCTATGAAGAAAGTGGGAATTTCCTTTTAAAATTATGATTCAACTGGTGATGGTCTTTTCCTTGAGGCAGTCTGAACTACTGTCTACATTTCTAATTAAAGGGACATGACCTTTTTTCCTTCCAGACTTGTGGACATCCCTTCCCCAGATCATTAAGCCAAAGAATATTGAGAGCTTACAAAGAGTATTATAAAGTACAAGTGGGAACCCGCAAGGACTTGTGGGAGGCATCTCACTTCCCCTCTCCCACTATTTCCTCTTTCCCTTTCCTGAAAGCCCCCATAGGCTCTCCCTTTTCCTGCTTCCTTCTCTCTTAGGGTTGCCAACCTCTGGTTGGGGCCTGGAGAACTCCTGGAATCACAACAGTTCTCCCAACTACAGAGATCAGCTCTCCTTAGGGATGCCTGATCGAGGCTGGGAAATCCCTGGAGATTTGGGGACGGAGCCTTATGAGGGCGAGGTTAGGGGAGGGAAGCAGCAGGGCATAATGCAATAAAGTCCACTCTCCAAAGCAGCCAATTTCTCCAGGGGAACTGACCTCTGGAGAGCTGTTGTAATTCTGAGTGATCTCCAGCCCCACCTGGAGGTTGGCAACCCTATTTCTCCTGGAGGGTAGTGTCTATGGCATTCTACCCCTCTAAGGTTCCTCCCCTCTACAACCCCTCTCCCCAGGCTCCCCCCCAAAATTTCTAGGGATTTCCTAACCTCTTTCCTTCCTCTTGGCAATCCCCATTATCCTCTCCCTGTCTCATTCTCTCCTTCTCAGCCATTCACCATTCACCTTTTATTTGCCTCCCATCTTCAGCTATCTTTATTCTTTATTTACTTCATTTTTACCCCACCTTTCTCCACAGTGGGGACCAAAGCCGCTTACATTATTTTCTTTTCCTTCTTACCCACACAACAACACTGCAAGGTAGGCTAGGCTGAAAATATGTGACTGGTGCAAAATCACCTAGTGAGCTTCATAGCAAGATGGGGATTCAAACCTGGGTCTCACAGATGCTACTCTGAAGCTCTAACCACTACACTACAGTAGCTTTCATAGAGTTTCTGTTGTTGAGCAGTAGCAGACACCCAGGCCTCGTTCAGTCATGCAATTTGGGCAGCATCAAGTCACACACAGGTTGCTACCGGGGCTAGTGTTGCCAAGCTCCAGATGGGACCTGGAAATATCCCAGAATTACAACTGAACTCCAGACGACAGAAATCTGTCCCTCTGGAGAAAATGACTGCTTTGGAGGGTGGACTCTGTGACATTATATTTGGCTGAGGCCTCTCCTCTCCCCAAACCCTGCCCTGCTCATACTGTACCCCAAAATCTCCAGGAATTTTCCAGTCTGGAGCTGGCAACCCTAGTCTGGCCTGGCCTCAATGAATTCTCCCTCAAAGGCCAAAATAGGGCTTTTTACTCGTAGAAACTGAAGCCTGGAATACTGTGGTTGCCTAGCAACAGCCACTGAGGGAATCCATTGCTTTAAAGCAGCAGGCTCTCCTTTTCAGGTTTGCAGAAAGATCTGTCTTGCCCATTCACAGTGACAGGATTTAAGTTTCCAAAGATATCTTGACTTCGCTATTAGAATATAAGATTAATATACACAGAACCAATAGATCTGAAATAATTAGAGCTCAGCTATTTAATATCCTAATATTTATATTTTCCTTGCTGAAGAAAATCCCCCACCCCGAGTTTGCTTCCTCACTTCATTTGTCATCTTGATCATGAAATGCAGGTAAGTAGGTTTGGGGTTATGGGCTGATCCCTCTTTTAGCCAACAGTTCAGCAAGCACATATAGGGTTGTATCCAAAGTCTCCTTTCCATTGATGGTGAAGCCTCCCTTCAGTGCCAGGTGCCATTCACTAACAGACCACTCCTCTTCCGCCAGAGCATGGCTCCACTCGTGTTGGAGGAAGGCTCCATTTGTTAGCAAGACCAAAACTAGGATGCAATTCATAATAAAACTAATGCTTTAAAAATAATTGCTGCATTGCAATTTGAAAAAAGATGATTTTACCAAAAAAACAAAACAAAACACCACAGAAGTTATGGATTCATTCAGCATTTAGGAAATAGTACAGCTCCAGCAGGACCAGTGATGACAGATTCCATTTCTGTTATAAGCAGCACTACGTTCCTTCCAGCTTATCTATGTACTGGACATGCAAAGGGTCGGCTCAAGTTATTGAGCCATCCCACATGTCTTCCTTCTGTGCTGGGTGACAAGATCCAAGGCAGCTGTAAGGAAGCTCAGGTGATACTTCCTCTGCAGGCATTGATCTCAGACAGCATTGATGCAGTAGGTAGCAGCAATCACAAGCAATGCTCACATGCGGCCCGCCAAGGACATTTATGCGGCCCGCCGAGTGTTTATGCCTGCCCCCCCCGCCCAGAGCCGCCGCCTCCTCGAGGAGCGCAGCAGCAGCGCCCCCGCAGCCTCTTTCTTCCTCCAGCAGCCCTGGGCGGCAAGAGCGCCCAGGAGCTGAGGAGGAGGAAGGGGCGAGCAGGCTGGTCGTGGGGGAGGGGGGGAACGTGGTGGCGGGGCGAGCAGGCTGGTGGGGGGGAGCGAACGCGGCGGCGGGGTGAGCAGGCTGGTGGGGGGGAGGGAGCCAATGTGGCGGCGGGGCGAGCAGGCTGGTGGGGGGAGGGGGCGAACGTGGCGGCGGGGCAAGCAGGCTGGTCGTGGGGGGAGGGGGCGAACGCGGCGGCGGGGCGAGCAGGCTGGTGGGGGGAGGGGCGAACGCAGCGGCCCTCCAACGGTCTGAGGGACAGTGAACTGGCCCCCTGTTTAAAAAGTTTGAGGACCCCTGCTCTAAACTGTGGAGTCTTGTGAGCAAAAATTCTACATTGTGAGCTACTGGCATTAAAGTTGTGAGCAAGCAATTTGGTTACTGCATAAATTAGTTTGCTCTGGAGCCATCCTTCCTGTGCTAAGACAAAAATCTGTGAGCTGGAGACTAAAAAACCGTGAGCTAACTCACACTAACTCAGCTTAGAGGGAACTCTGGTCACAAGTGACATCTGTTGCCTCGTCTCATGTTGCGACTCTCCGGTAGTTTGGTGTCTCCTCATAACACCTACTAGACCTAGATTGGTTTGAGCACTCTGGTCTAACTTTGTTTTGTTGAGTAGTTTGGCTGCAGAGAATCCAAGAGTCCTCAAGTATTCTACTGGGAAATCAAGGCTAGCCACTAATCTTGGCACAAAACTGCCATCTGCTCGCCTTTTAGACTTTTTATTGGGGGAAGGAGTCATAGGGGCACATAAGTGACCAAGAGAATGGACTCAGTCTATGCCCACCTGGAACTCCAAGCAAAATAGTACTGATGACTTTCTAATTCTCCCTGATTCTTCTGACTTCAGTGTTCCCACCTCTAACAGGTTCTCCATTCTCAACGTAGCCCCTGAGAAAGAGGCATCCTTGGTTCTCAAGTCCCAGACATGGTAAAATGGCATTTGAGGCCATTATGTTGTTTTAAATACAAATATTTGGAAACAAAGTAGATAATTAGTGGTACTATATTAAAGAATAGTCTTTGAAATTGCCCACCTCCGGATCTAAGCCGGATCTAGTAATATATTTGCTGAATATTGTACCGGAAAGTCTTAATTCTCGTGATGTCTACTTAGTTACAATTATAATAACGTCTGCAAGAATACTTTTGGCCAGATATTGGAAAACTGAAAAAACTCCCAGTAGAGAGGAGATTGGTTCGAAACTGTTAAGTTTAGCAGAACTGGACAAATTAAGTTTGTTGATTCAGGGAAAAGGAGAAGAATTTTTCTTGAAAAGATGGTCAAGATTATATAAATGGATAAACAAGAATATTTAGGAACAGACTCAATGCAAATTGTATAGCGACTGATACTGTATTGCTTGTATTATAAAATATATAAATAAACATGGAGGGGGAGAAATTACCCACCCTCTTTTGCAAACAACATTTTAAAAGTTTGTGTGTCAAATAATGAGACAAAGAAGTGTGTTGGAATTCAGTTTCTAAAATGACTTGTGGATATGTGACTGGAGCACTGGGCTGATCAAGGAAATCCATAGTTTAAACTACAGCATCTTCCAAGGAGATACTCAGAATGATAGTTGGTAAAGGCTTTTCAATTACTTTTCAAAATGAGGAATGTTACAGTTTGTTACAGTAGACCCTTGTAAGATTGGGCTCATTCACACATGTATTTTCCTCACTATGTGACTTGCATCAGCAGGAGACTGCTGTATGTAGCTGAGCCGACACAGATTAAGTACCAAAAACAGCACTATCATACTACAAAGTTTTTCAGCTGTGGCACTTCACACACTCCACAGGGAGGGGCTGTGGCTCAGTGGGAGAGCCTCTGCTTTGGGAATGCAGAAGGTTCCAGGCAGTTTCCTCTAAGCTGAGTTAGTGTGAGCTAGCTCAGTTTTTAGCCTCTGGCTCACACATTTTTGTCTTAGCTCAGGAAGGATGGCTCCAGAGCAAACTAATTTATGCAGTAGCCAGATCACCTGCTCACAACTTTGATGCCAGTAGCTCACAAAGTAGAATTTTTGCTCACAGGATGCCATAGCTTAGAGGCAGCATTGGTTGAATGAGAAGTGAAATGAATTTTGAACTGTATGTACTGTTATTTGAAAATATGTTGAAATTGTAGAGGTTTTATATAATTGAAATGTGTTACCTGGTTTGTCGATGCATTTAAGTCTAAACTTGATTACCTTGTAATTACTTTTGTTTGTTATTAGCAGTGTTGGAAGCCTATTAGGGGGTGGGGGGGATGGGATGGGAACTTTCTTTTTCAAAATTGTATTGGTAACGTAATTGGAAATGTTGAGTGTATCCCAATAAAAAACTTTGTTTTGAAAAAAAAAGAGGCAGCATTGGTTCCAGGTTCAATCCCCAGCATCTCCAGTTGAAAGTTCCAGGTGGCAGGTGATATGAAAGACCTCAGCCTGAGATCCTGGAGAGCCTCCGCCAGTCTGAGTCGAGAATATTGATTTTGATGGTCTGATTCAGTAGAAGGCAGCTTCACGTGTGTTCAGCTATGACTCATAAAATGTTAAGTAAACAAACAATGTATACTTCAGGGGCAAAAAGAGTCTGGTGAGGCAGAATTTCAGGCAGAACAAGAAGCCTCCCCCCACCCCCGCAGATTTAAGGGAGTTCAACATCGACCCAGATTCAAAAATGTGCCGTTTTTGTGCCTAAGAAAGATGGAGTGTGGGCTTGAAGCCTATGCCTTGCCTTTACACCAAAGAAGAATATACTGAAGTAATTAGCGTAAAGGGTTTTGATGTAGCCAGTGGGATTCAGGATGGAGAATCTGCAGAGACAGCTGCTCCCCAAGAAAAAGAAACCGCATGCCAAATGGATACCCTAATGATAATTTACACGACCCATTGAGGAGGAAAATTTTATGTTGGAACTGATGGAGAGAGTCTTTTTGCCAAGCTTACATTGCAAGCACATGGGTGCTTCTTTTCCCTGTCTGAAGTCTGTGGAGGATCACCATGTGTGATCCAAGGGGAAATCAAAACTGCAGAGCTTTCAGTTACAGGAAATTGCCTTTCTGGACCCAGACCTGAATCTGGAAACAGATTTTGTGTTATGCCTAAGCAGCTCTCTGCAGAGTACCACAAAGTGGATATGCTAGACAAGGAAGGACCTTGAACTGTAGTGGAATAAGATTCTCCTCCAGAGACCCCTGTGGGTTGGTAAACTGTAAGGTATTAACTTGGTGGGGGGAGGTTTTCCTTTTCTACAGATGCAGATGATGAAAAGGATTAGCTGTCTCTAGTCTAGCAACTGTTGTTTACAAGTTTATGCTTTTAAAAATGTTTGGTCTGCTTTCTTTTTAATTAGGCAAGAAGAGACACTCGCAGGAGAACTAGCGGAGTTGTTCACGTGCTGAGTCATGCAATCATCCATGTGTCGTGTATTTCATATAGGAAATTACTTTCCAGCCTCTCGTAAGGAGTGCCAGTGCAGTTCTAAGGAGAGTCGCACCCTTCTAAATCCACTGAAGTCAGTGGGCTTAGAAGGATATAATTCTGCATAGGATGGCACTGCATGTTGTCCACTTCAGATGAGGGGATGTTTCATTTGCATTCTTCTCCAGTTAAGTCTCTGCTCCTTCAACAAAGGATATTTCATCCTTAAGCATTTTCACTTTGCTTCCCCTTCTGCCCATTAAAAATATTACTAAAAGTGCGGGTAACTGAGACTCTTCTGTCTTGTGAATTTAATATCATAGAGGTTTTAGACACATTTCATGGATGGCTCGATAGACCATTTTTATTTTATTTTATTTTATTTAAAGTATTGGAAACATGTACACCCTGCCTTTCTTCTGATCACTGGGTCCAAAGGAGGCTTACGTCAAATTAAAAACAAATACAATCACATATGTAATGGGAGGGCCCCAACCTCATAAGGATTTTACCTCCAGAATTGTTATTAGAAGAAGAAGAGCTGGATCCATACTCCTCCCTTCACTCGGAGTCTCTGAGCAGCTTATAATCTCTTTCCCTTCCTTTCCCCACAACAGACACCCTGTGAGGTAGGTGGGGCTGCAAGAGCTCTGAGAGAACTGCTGTTGAGAGAACTGTGACTGACCAAACATCACTCAGCTGGCTGCATGTGGAGGAGTGGGGAATCAAACCCAGCTCTCCCAGATTAGAGTCTGCCACTCTTAACCACTACACCAAACTGACTCCTCAGGAAGGCCATTCCACAGCATGGCTGCAGCCACTGAGGGAGCCCAAGCAGAGGCCGTTCTTATGGATTTGAATGGAGGAACTGCTAATAATCCTTGTTCTGATGATACTGAGTTGGATCCAACCATCCTCCAAGGAGCCTTCTTCCAACTTAATTGGCTCAGTTGGAGAAGCCTCTTTAGGCTGGAGGAAGGCTTCATACTTGCCTCAGTGGGGTGGTAGGGCAGGCCTAGGATATATCCCTTCATACTTTTCCTGGTTATCATTAATGATTTTAACTACTTGTGAAATTACATGTTTCCCTTTATTAATTTAGAGTTAAGACAATCCATCTTGCATCCAGGGTGATTTGAAGTAGGTGGTGGAGGGGGTATTTTAATTTAATGAAGTCTTTAAAGAGAAGGACTGGCCAATCTTGAAAAGTCTCTGGTAGTGGCCGGCAGCAGTAGTAAATGGAATCTTCCAGGGTTTTTTTTTTTTTGGAGGGGGGGGGAGAATGGAACAAGACTGGAGAGTTGAACTCCTTATGAAAGTCTAGGTCACTTGAGACCTAGTTAAATGTCATGGTACAGTGAGGTGCCTCTGGGGCACATTCTGCCACAATTTAGTCATTGTTGAAGAGAAGACGAGAGAAGAGAAGAGATTGGATTTATACCCCACCCTTCACTCGGAGTCTCAGAGCAGCTTACAACCTCCTTTACCTTCCCCTCCCCACAACACCTGTGAGGTAGGTGTGGCTGAGAGAGCTCCTTCAGAAACTGCTCTTTCAAGACCTGCTCTGATGGAACTATGGCTTGCCCAAGGTCATCCAGCAGCTGCAAGTGGAGGAGTGGGGAATCAAACCTGGTTTTCCCACATTAGAGTCTGCACACTTAACCACTACACCACACTAGACAAACAAAATATGATTGGGGGGGATAACTATACCCCATAGTAAAAGAACAACAAAGGATCCACACACTGTTGGAGATTCCACAGCTGTAATTATTCACCTTCTAGATTGTTCTGTCTGTAAGAAAACTGAGGAGGCAAATGATCACAATAACACAATATCGAGCAATGTGTGGATTCCCTGAAAATCAAGAACAAAATGTCTTATTCTAGTGACTGTCCAGAATTGGATTTAAATAAACATTTCCAATGGGTTCTGAAGGGAAAAGTGCTTTAAATTGTTTTTTAAAATACGTAACAGTTGTAAAAATACTCCCAGTATATGGCTAGGGGGCACTGGAGAGGAAGGCAAGCAAATCCGGGACTGGTCAGTGCTTGGAGGGGCTTCCTGCTGGGAATCTGAGGTAAGCTGCTCTAGTGACCATGAAGGAAAAAAGGGTGGGGGTTAAATGTAATAAATACATAATGACTTTTAAAATACCATAATGCATCAAACAAGGGGGAAAAGTAATTCTTTAAATCTTTATACTATATACCATCTCTTTTCTTCTACATGGTATTTTCTCTGTTCTCTTTTTATTTACTTCATCTGTGTTCTCCAAGGAGTTTAGCTTGACATTCGAACCTCGGAGTGATTCAATGATACACTGATGCCCAAGGCTGCATTTCGTGCTCCTACATCTTAGATTTGAAGAAGGTGGGGGGGAGTGAGATCCCTACACAAGCCCTGAAGCTCATCAACAGTTTCAATAAGTTTTCATTTCACTAAGGTCAGACTGGAGTAACTCTGCATAGGGTCGCACTTTACATGACCTTCGACCACTTTTTGCCCGATCCCATCTCACCAGACTGTTGCAAGGAAAAATAGGGATTGGAAACCATGGATATGGCCCTCAGCTTTTGGGGAGTGGGGGTGGGGTGTAATGGTACGATAATAATCTAATAAATGATACAGAGAAGAATAATATCCCAACACTGAGTGCTGAAAACTGCTCCAAACTGTTGGTACTTCTCAACGCAAAAAAGAAATACAAAATGAAATAAGCCATTTCCACCAATTTCAAATATCGTTACCCTGGACTTTTATTTTAATAGCCTCCAGGCAATGTACAGAGCAACTTCTTTTAGCTGCATGTTTGGTTCCAGCCTTCAAAACACCTGATGACACTGCTGCCAGATGAACTATTGGCAGCACAAAACAGGTTTCAGTAGAGTGATAAGCTGTGGTATTTTAACAAGACTTCCACAAACACTTCCCCATATGCCATATAGTAATAAACCCTTTGGCTTAGGTCTCGGTGTGCTAGCAGAAAATAGTAAAGTAGGACTCTTTCTATTCCCCCTTTTTCAACACGTGGACATGGAATTGGCTCAGTTTTGTATTAAGGTTAAGCCACTTTTCCAATACTACTTATATGTCGATAGACTGGTTTTGTGCAGATAAGCAAGTTTCTGGAAATACTAACATTTCAGATCTTGCTCTTGAGAAGGGGGGGAAGGAGGTCCGAGAAAGCCTGCCAGTTGTGCTGTATTTTCTTCTCATACTTCCCAAAATAATATAACTATGGAATTATCTGTCCTATTATTATTTCAATAGTAGCAACCTGATAATTTGTTTATACTGTGTCAAACTGCCATGCTCATAGGCAGAGGCTATAACGACTGGCTTCCTAGCTCATGCTAGTTTATTATTCCCCTAACATGCCTCAAGGAGTTTCCTTTTAGAAAACATTGCAAAACAAAGGATTGGGAAGAGGAAATAATATGAAATCATTCCAGACATTCCTGTAAGCTTCCTTTTAAAGACATTTTTAAAATAGAGGCTAACATACCTATTTTCCCCAGGAATAAAGCAGTGTTGCTATAAAATTTCACGAGCTTACAGGTTTGATTAAAGTATCCCTGTTTTGATTTCGCTTCTCCCTTGTGCAAGTCAAATTCACGCATCTTCATTTTCACACCATTTTCTGTTTCCTTGGACGAAAGAATCCTGTAAAAATGTATGTATTTTTAACATGGTATTTGTGCATCAATTGCTCAGTATTATATGTACATTCTTGGTCTTGCAAAGAAATCCTATGTAGAGTTAGCCCAGCTGAATCCCACTGAAATGTCCAGCCTAAGTTCATTGGCATGCAGAAGGTCCCAGGTTCAAGTCCTTGCTTTTCCAGTGTAAAGGATCGGGTAAGAGGTGATGTGAAAGACCTCTGCCTAAGGCCCTAGAGGGCTGCTGCCTGTCTGAGTAAACAATTCTGACTGAAACAATTGATGGACTGATGGTCTGATTCAATGTAAGACAGATTCATGTGTTCCCTGTAAAGGACACATGTGGCATGCAAAAATATATCATAAAATGCATCAAAGAAACAACTCATCAATAACAACAACAAATGGGCAAACCAAAACTTTTCACAAGGACAAAACAGGAAAGCAAAGCAAAAGGGGGGGGTATTTGCTAGTCTTGCAGTGGGGAAGGGGAACAGGGATCCACATAAGTCTGACAGCTGTTGAGCTGGATTTTCCTGTATAATTTCAGAATTTTCCTATTTTGATTTTGGTTGTAGGGTGCTGAAAACAACACTAGCCCCTTTTCAAAGCGCACATGGCAAGATGCGTATGGCTGAAGGAGACTTCTGCCCTCTCACATGCTCAAAAACGACCACAACCACATCATCTACACTTTAGAATTGCCGACTCTGGGCTAGGAAATTCCTGGAGAGTGGAAACTGGGGAAGGCAGGATTTAGGAAGGGGAGGGATCTCAGCGGGGTATAGCACCATAGAGTCTACTTTCGAAGCAGCCATTTTCTCCAAGGGAACTGATCTCTCTTGTCTGGAGATCAGTTGTAATTCTGGGAGATCTCCAGGCTGCATCTGGAGATTGGCAACCCAAGCTAATATAAGTTTTAAGTAAAGTGGTTTTTTAAAAAATAAATATAAACTTTTTTTTTTTGCCTTATCAGATGTATGAATGGGATTTGCCCTCTGTCCTTGCAAATGATGTGTAGATGCCCTGAAGTACTGTCATAGACCCCCAGGGGTCTCCGCACTCCAGTTTGAGAAATGCTGACATAAGTCTACAAATCACAGAGTTTCTGTTTCTTGGGGTTCACGGTAGAATACTACTGGGATAGCCATACTTTCTTAAGTTCACACTTCTTACATCTTACAGCACAGAGCTAAAAAGCTTTTCCTCATCTACATGAATCTTCCTTTACAAGATTTGGATAATTATCTAAAATTTTAGGCATTTGCTGAAATCATGATTTTTCATCACTTGTCTCTGACATTTTTCACTTTGTGGGTTAGCCTCCTTGACTTGGTTTAGAAGTGCAACATGGCTATTGCTATTTAATTTGAGGTCCCCGCCCCCCAACCTACCTAGTGTAATTGTTCTTTATATGATGAAAATACTATATCATAGTTTACATTATTGCCATTTCCTGAATATATGCACTGTTCAATTTTGTGCCTGGATCAAATGCTATAAAGCGAATGGCTGAACATAAGAATCTAAACTAAGGATAGGGCAGGCCTGTCTGCCAAAGCTCTTCTTCAACATTATGTGCCTGACTCCATAAATCACCTACCTAGTTATGCTTTCCTCACTTTTACAGCTTGTCAGGGTCTATTCTATTTAAATGATATTACTAAGGATATTTTATTTCCAAATGCTTCCTATAGATCTATCAAGAAATAGTAAGATCATGGACTGATAGGAGAAATTGTGTTGTCTTCTTTTAAACACGAACCAATAGAAGAGGGCTAGGATTATCAGATTTTTCTTTACCCTATGGTGCATCACAGATTAGAACCAAGAACCAACGATTAAGCACAGATGAAGGATATGATGGAGAGTATGCTCCAGAGAAGATTGTATAGATGGCCAAGGGAGAACAGCCAACCTCAATTTAAAAAATAACCCATTTGAAGACTCTTGAAATGGGAAATAAGGGTGAAAATTCTTGGCTCCAGTGATATCTCCAGTAATCATTTTGTTTAATGTGGCCCTTAGAAAGGAGATTTTGTGGTACAGAAAGGCAATATTATCCATAGATTCTGTAGTATAGTAGAAAACAAAGTGAAATCTTGCTGAAGTAAACCGAGATAGATCAGACAGTGCTTCGAATTGCCTAATGCCAATATTTGCAAATGCAAAGTTTGATTGGAGGCCGTAAAACGAATGGTCAAGTAGACAGAAGTCTTATCTGCCTGGAACTTTGGATAGCCCAAAGACAAAAGCAGCCGTTTCTAGACTTTATCAAATACTAATACAACATCACCCTGACCTGGATAGCCCAGGCTACCCCGATCTTGTCAGATGTGAGTATGATACTTGTATCACTTTAATAAAAAATATTTTAAGATGTGCAGTGAATATTAGGGCATAGTATAAAAAACCAAGATCCCAACACTTCACTAAGAATTGACGGGCCTTTCATTTTTAGCAGTACCCATTAAAATCTTCAAACTCCGGGGAAAAATAAGGTTACATCTGCCATGAAAGTTTAGTATGATACGATATTGTAAAGTCTAATAACTGGCAAAATTGGCCTCAAGGTTAAAGCCATGCAAAACAATTACATTGAAAAATAGCTTTAGTTTTAATTTTTTCTTGACTCAAATGAGGAATTTGGTAGATGACCTGAACAACTGAAAACCTAAGAGTACAATTCTATAACGTGACTAAGCTTAATTAGACTTTTATTCTAAAAAGGCATATAAATCCTTGGAACTTGCAGAACTTATGTTAAGTATTTCTTGCCATATTTGAAAGACAAACAATTCTACTCCTCTTGATTCAGCACAACATTCTGAATAGTTACCAAGGGATAAGTATCTCTTTTATCAACTGGTAATGGGGGGGAGATGCTACTAAATTCAAAATAAACAGTATATCCCCCCTCCAAAAGGCTGCTCAGAAAGTACAGTTATTATTATTATTATTATTATTTTGTACAGACAGAGAGAAGCTGGCTTGAATCTCAGTGGCTGGGACCAACAGGTGCTGGGAACAGGTTTTATCCCCCATTGTGTTCAAGCACATCCTTTGTGCTTTGTGTTTTCTAAAGTGAGCAACTGTTAAATCATTACAGCGGGGAATATGCATCATTGCACATGGGAACAATGCTGTGGTGAGGGGAAAAAATCATTCCTGATTCAGACTGGCCCAGCTAACAAAGAATAGGTTCCTGAAACAGAACATATCACTGTAGAACTCACTGAAATAGGTTGCATTCTATGGGAGCCTCCCCCTTACTGTGACAGCCATTTGTTACCAACTTGGGAAATTCCTGGAGATTTGGGTGCAGTACCTGGGGCTGGGACAGAGCTCAGCACCCTCCAAAGCTTCCATTTCCTCCAAGGGAACTGATCTGTATGTCTGGGAAGCAGTTGTAATTCCTGAAGAAGTCCAGGCCTCACTGGGAGGGTGGTGACCCTACATTTTAATATCTAATGCCTGAGATCTAGTGACAGGCAGGAGCCTATTTGGGTTGAAACAATTATTCCCCCTTGATGTTTTCAGGGTGAATTATTATTGTACTCCCTGATCTTGATAGATATGTACAGCCCAAATGAATGTAACGTATAAATAATTAAGGTCGTTAGCCTATAATGATTTACACTAGTGTTGTCTCACAAAGTCTGTCGAAGCAAACTGGCAAAGATTTTTTTTAAAGGACCACAGCTTTAAGTAGTATAGTAATAAGTACATTATTTGGTATGAGTCTTCTACATGACACATGCCAAACAACGTACTTATATGTAGTCCTAATTTTATTTAAAGAAAGAACCCGGAAGTGAAATTAAAAGATATCTTCATTGGAGGCTAGAAGTTAAAATCAGCTGTGCAAACTAAATAGAAATACAATACTATTCTAACAAGTTAATGACTGCGCATAGCAGACCAAGTAGTCTGAACTGATACAGGCAACAGAACTTTATCTGAACATGGCCCCATTGTTGTTATCCACCTTGAATTACTTCATCCCTGCCTATCTTTGTGTTATTTGGTATGCATAGCATTTTCTTTGTGGTGACCTTTGATTTCAAACAAATGAGCACATGAACACATGAAGGTGCCCAATACCGAATCAGACCATTGGTCTATCGAGGTCAGTGTTGTTAACTCAGAAAGCAGCTCTCCGGGGTCTCAGGTAGAGGTCTTTCACATCACCTGCTGCTTGATAGTTTTACCTGGAGATGCCAGGAACTGAATCTGTGACCTTCTGCATACCATTGACTGCTTGACTTGGGCCAGGAAGATCTGGATTCAGGTCCCAGCTTAGGCAGGAACTAGCTATGATGTGTAGCAGCCCCAAACAGCTACTTCACAGCTCCTCTTCTTTCCTCTGATTATACTACAAAATATGTGATAATACATCCCGTACTGTGAATTTCTTTGTCCCACAAATGGCAGCCAATGAAGTGAACCAGCATAGGGAAACTCACACAAGGGTGAGGAATCATCCTGTGTTTTGTGGTACTAGACATTACCAAGGAGAGAGCTGATGTTTTCGGTGACAGCCATGTGTCTCCCACCATATCTGGGTCTGGCCACAGTCACAACATTCACTAGAGAGCCAGTGCAATTCAAATATTAGACCTGGGTCCAGTTTCTTTCTCAGTTATGAAGCTTGATGGGTTACTGTCTCTCAGCCTAAGCAACCTCACAGGATTCTTGCAATATAAAATGTATATAATTCCATATACACTACCCAGAGCTTCTTGGAAGAGAGTCAGGAACAGGATGCAAGTTTAATAGATATGCAGCAAACAGGATATATGCATCTATGTTTTCTCTGCAAGTTTGTAAAACATAGACAGCATACACTCATGCACTGGAAGACCTAACTAAGCCCAGGGGCAGACTGCTGATTTCATTTACAAGGAAAAATCTGCTGGTTGACTGGAGAAAGTAGACCCAAGCCCTAGCACCATTACTAGCACTTGAGGGACCACATGGGTTGGATCCTTCAATGGCAACTAAGTTTGAGGTCACCTCATTAATTATCTCCTCCTGCACTGCTGCCAATTTGCAGAAGGAAGCAATAGGTGAGCTGATAGTCATTGTTAGCGCTGTTGATAGGGTCTGATCTGAGTGGCCCCTCAAGTGCTGACTTGTTCCATTCAGTTGGCTTGCTCTTGGACCATTTTGACTTCCCAGTCTGCCCCTGGTGGAGCCAGGATTCCGAGGCTCATGAACAAGAGCATTTAAAGACAGAGATACATGGCCGTATATCATCCACACTTTACACAGAAACACAGCAGCTGTGTAGTAATTATGTTTGCTGAACAAGGTTTGGAACTTAGCTGGAACGGATCATCCACACAACTAGTTCAAAGACGGTCTGTTAACCCAAGTGTTGGAGCTCTGTTAGATTCAGGTCACTGTCAAACTGAGCCAATATTCCTTTGTACTGCTGCAAAGGAATACATTTCTTTTCTGCCAGTGATTTGCCTCTAATTTTGGCTGTCCAAATTCTCCAAGCACTGAAGGGAGAGCAGACCTGTTCATGTTCAATCTAAAAATGGATCCATGATTTACACAGTCATCTTACACTAGGGAAGACTGACAATGAAGTAAACGATGAGAACAGTGAAGGGGAAAAATGTTTAGACTGCACTCTCTAAATATGGATTCCGTTAGTGCCCAAGGCTATGAAAGCCCTTAGGTAATGGCTGAGTATAGATATATATTTTTCCTCATTGTGGGAGGAAAAAAAAAATGACAGTTTTCGTATGTGTTAGCCCTAGGCTTCTTCGCAGAAGTTGATACTGATTGTTGGTGTTGATTTTGTGTTTCATGATTGCCAAGTCATGTTCAAGAAGCTGGAAACTGGCCTCAGACATGACAAAACCACTAGAGAGAGGGAGAAAATGACAGAATCACCTCAGCTGAACAGCAAACAGGAAAGGGCACCTTTTCTTGAAGTTTGTCAGCAACTTCTGCGTCCTGTGGGCTAGCTGTATTAAACAAGAGCTTGCCTTTATACAAATATATTAATCTGAATCTGAACCAACCTTGTTTTGAGAACATAAAATGAAACATTTACTGAGATTTCTTGGTGCCCCCTGCGTTTTAACTCATAAACTGGCCTTATTCTTATCTGTATAGCATTTGTTTGTTTATTCTGCCTTTCTCCTAAGGAGTTCAGGGAGGCATATATGGTCTTCTGTTTCTCATTGTAGCCTCACAGCAATACTGTAAGGTAAGTCTGGCTGAGAGAGAGAGAAAGAGATTGGCCCAACGTCATCCAGGAAGCTTCAAGGCTGTCTGGAAATTTGAACCTAAATCACTGGAAAGCCAGTATGGTGCGGTGGTTAAGAATGGCAGACTCTAATCTGGAAAACTGGGTTTGATTCCCTACTCTTCCACATGAAGCCTGTTGGGTGAACTTGGGCCAGTCACAGTTCTCTCAGAACTCTCTCAACCCCACCTCCCTCCCAAGGTGCCTGCTGTGGGGGGAGGAAGGGAAGGTGATTGTAAGCCACTTTGAGACAACTTAGGGTAGAGAAAAGTGGGGTATAAAAACTTCTTCTTCTTCTTCTTCTTCTTCTTCTTCTTCTTCTTCTTCTTCTTCTTCTTCTTCTTCTTCTTCTTCTTCTTCTTCTTCTTCTTCTTCTTCTTCTTCTTCTTCTTCTTCTTCTTCCTCCACAGTCCTAAGAACACTTTCCTGGGAAAAACCCCCATTGAATAGATCCGAGTAGGATCCTTCATAAACCATTTTAGAATTGCTCCATAGATCCTAGCCCAACAGTCTAACTCAGGAGTGTCAAATTCATTTGTTATGAGGGCCGGATCTGACATAAATGAGACCTAGTTGGGCCGGGCCGTGTGTGTCATAAAATGTAATGCCAGGTAGCGGAGATACAAACTTAATAAAGGACGCAAACACAAAGGTGTTTTCTTTTTTACTTAAAATAAAATCATGCTTAAAACATTAGTACTCTTGCAATATTTTGTTTATTTAACAGTGTCTGATATGCAGGACATAACTGACACCTCTTGGTCTGAATTATTGCATCAAAATGTCTGTGCTGTTGCAATCTTGAGTATGCTGTTCAGGTGTGTATCTGTAAGCTGCAAACCCACGATGACGCAGCAGCAGCAGAACTGGAAGAAGAAGCAGAAGACAGCCAGTCCACTGCGGGCCTGATAGAAGCCCTCTAGGGGTCTGATCTGGCCCCCGGCTGCATGTTTGACACCCCTGGTCTAGCTGCTACACATCCTCTTACACACCAAGGTATCACAAATTTCAGTATAAAATAAATCCAAAACTTGATGTAAAGTTTTGTACAGCGGTCCAGAACTCTGGTTTATAACTCAAAATGGATGGAAGTTCAATAGTGAAAGGAAAGCCTGCTGCTTCCAACCAATCTGCAGATATGTACATGTCCTGGATCCTAGCACTGAAATGAAGTTCTAACATAGAGTTGCCAACTGTCTCTGGAAGAAAGAAATGGCCCTTTGACAGAGGTAGTGTTATTTATCTATATGCCATGAAAAGCTTCAGTTGCATGTATTCATACATTAAACCAACGATAGCACTCTTTTCTCCAGGCCCACAGGCAGCAGTGAGCTCAGGGTTGCACTCTGCACTCTGGTGGAAAACTAGATACTGAGAATGCTGGAGCACAGTTGATTGCAGGGACTTAAGTGACAGTGGACAAAATGGGCAAGATAACGAAGAAGAAGCTTCATCCAGAACGAACGAGAGAAGTTCACAAATTTCACTTGCAGGGTAAGTC
Organism: Gekko gecko; assembly: GCA_029375565.1. Lineage (NCBI taxonomy): Eukaryota > Metazoa > Chordata > Lepidosauria > Squamata > Gekkonidae > Gekko > Gekko gecko. The sequence continues at coordinate 296,277,754 of JAPDNY010000001.1, read as the reverse complement.
GGAAAAGGAAGCTAAGCTGACAGTGGTCAGCTGCTTTCTTTGTACTGGAAGGTCAGCAAACTGCAGCTAATTGCATATTGCAAATGTCAAGAGATCATGATGTTTGATGGCCCTTACTAAAATCGGGAGAGAGGAATTGCTTGTTCTAATCAGTCAGATTTCCCCTAACAAAACAGGTTTGCAGTCTGCTGTATTCCTGAATCTAGTTTATTGTTTATATAACGTTTTCAGGGCCGGATCGCCCATTGGGCGAACTAGGCACTCGCCTAGGGTGCCCCCGGCCTCAGGCCCCACTGCCCACCCAAAAGCGCCCCCCCGCCGCCCTAACCGGGCGCCCGCTATCGCCGCTGCCGCTAGACCCCGGGAAAGCCGGCGCTGGGAGGGAGGGGGCGGTGGCGGCGGCTAGACCCCCCGCCCCGTTCCTGCTTTCCCGGGGACCCCGCAGCCCCTGAGGCCCTTGCTGTGTCCAGGTGGGGCGCATACGCTGCAGCGATATGCCTCTCCCTCCGCCAGGCCAAGGCGCTGGGCCTCTCGACCGAGCCCTGGTGGGGTGCAAAAGCTGCAGCGAAGCGCCTTTCCCTCCAGCCGGGCCAAGGAGACAGCGAGAGGCTTAATTCAATTTCACACTGCTTGGGCCCGGCAGGCGTCAGTGGTCTCAGGAGGGAGGCAAAGCAAAACAAACATCAGGAAAGCCCCAGCAGAGGCCGAGAGAGCGGGGTGGGGTGTCCCCTGCCCCCTTTTCTTTCCTCGTATTTAATACAAAGAACGCAACAAATGGAGGGACCCGTCCCATCATGAAGCAGGGACGCCAAGGCAGGCCGGTGCGCTGACGCCCCAGCGGAGGATATACCTGGGAGGGTGGCTGCTCCAGTGTCTCGTCGTGGCTGGCTCTCGCTGGCAAAAAAGCGGAAGGGGGAGGATAAGAAGTCCCCTCCGGGATTCACAATATTGTTCACAGGGTCTGGTCGGAGGGATCCCGGAGATGGGGGGAGAGGAAGGTGCTGCCGACGGGAAGCCAGGAGAGCGGCTTGGAGGAGTCCCCCCAGGTTTATTCCCACCCATACCCCCCTGTCCCTTCCCATTTTTTTAGCAAGTCCACCCTTTGCACCGGGGTGGGGTGGGGTGGGCCCTGCTGTCGAGAGAGGCCGGGGGGGCACGTGCCAAGGCCCTGGGGGGGCGATGGGGGAGCCGCTGCAGAGCAGGCGGGTGGGGAGGACCCAGGAGCACCCCCCGGCCATCTCGTGCTGCTGGGTGAGCTGCTGGCGCTGCCGTCAGCCCTTCCACACCTGTGGGGGAGGGAAAGAGAGAGAAGAGGGAGGGGGCAGCTCAGACCAGTCAGTCCCGCTGCTTGGCCTTAGGCGGCGTCTCCTTCACATCCCTCTTGGGCCCCCCCAGCGCACTCAGCAGATGGACTTCCTCCTCTCCAGGCCCTGCCTGGAGGTTGGCAACCCCATAATTGGTGGGCGCACATGGGGGGGGCGCCAGAAAGTAGCCTGCCTAGGGGTCAAAAAAACCTCGAGCCGGCCCTGAACGTTTTCCAGTATTCAAAGTACTTCACGTACATTGCCTTGTAATCCTTACGACAACCCTGCAAAGTGGATCAGTATTGCAGATAGTGGGGGGGGAGGCTTGACAAAGGCCACCCGCTGAGCTTATGGCGGAGGCAAAATTTAATTGAAGACTTGCTGGTTCATAGCCTTTTCTTTTAGCTGCCAGTGGCAGCACCAGGGGAAAAAAATTCTGAGGAGGCACAAGAAGGGGCAAAGTATATTTCTGGGTGAGCAAGTGTAACAGAGATGTAAAGAGATTTCAGAAAGAAAAATAAAGTACATTTCATGGCAAAACCGCAGCACTAAATATCTTTTATCTGAATTAAATCACGTTGTTAGCAATGTTCCCTCTAAACTGTGGGGTCTTGTGAGTAAAAATTCTACTTTGTGAGCTACTGGCATTAAAGTTGTGAGCTAGTGATTTGGCTACTGCATAGATTAGTTTGCTCTGGAGCCCTCCTTCCTGAGCGAAGACAGAAATCTGTGAGCCAGAGGCTAAAAAACTGTGAGCTAGCTCACACTAACTCACCTTAGAGGGAACACTGGTTGTTAGGCAATATGCATTTTTATATAGCATGTATTAATCAAATCCAAATTACAGTAAGGGCTTTCAAGCAAGTTTTAAGTTGCTACAGAAACATTTCCATGGTATACACATTACACAGACATAAGATTCTGTAGAAAACGGCTGCTTTTTGAAGCAATGCAAGCAGAACTCTCTAAGGAAAGAAAGCGCAAACTAAGAAACCTGGTCCTTGTACACAAAAGAAACCCAATGCATGATGTTTTTTATCTTATGTTTCCAAATGCTCTTCTGTGGCTATCTGGACTGACATGTACTGATAAAGAAAGGAGGGTATGCAGATCTGAAGGAGCCGAATGCATCAATTTTTATGCAGTTCTGCAAAATGATCAACAACAGTTTCAAGGTCAAGGGTTTTTGCCATTTTTCAGTTGCCATTATGGCAATGCTACTTAGCTGTTCATGACCCATACTGTTCCTGAAGTAGGTCTTAACTTGCCACAGACATGAAAATGTCCTTTCACATCCAGCACTTGATGGAGTTATTGTGAGGGCTAGGGCATATAGTCTGTGGAGGTCACTGAAAAACCATTTTATTACTTCAAGAAAAGTCAGCATTTGGTTTATGGTGTCAATTTTTGTCTTGTTCGTATCTCTCTAGAACTTTTGGAAAAGCCTGAGTTCTGCTTCAGAACCATCTATGTGTCAGGTTCCCACGTATTTAGAGATGTCACCAACTCCCATTGTCCCACTGACATAGCCCCTCCTTTTCCACCGCCTCTATTTCGCGGGGGGTGAGCGCTGACTTCAGCTTTTCCACCCAGTCATTCTGCCCTCCCTCCCCGTTTTCACCTGGCTATGCATCAGTACAGCTCCTCCCAACTGGGTGGGAGAAAACATAGGCCCGATCTGCATCTAGCATTTGCTCCGCTGTCTTACCAAACCCACACTGGAACAGAAATCCCCCTCTACATTGCATGCCACTTTCACTTTGATTGAGTGTCGCATTTTACGGCAGTGTCCAGACTGCATGCTGCTTTCACTTCTTTTCATCTCTGGTTTAATGGTGGCTGTCTGCATAGATTTATGGCCGTTTTATAGCCTTTCGGGGGTGACTCTGCAGTCAGTACGGTGCTGGCCCGGGATAGTTGAATGTGGTTTTGAACTGCATCTTTTTCCAGTGTGGGTTTGGTAAAAATGCTAAATGCAGATTGGCCCATAGTGTCTGTGACCTCATTGCGCTGACTGGCATGCCGTGGGAGTTGCGAGAGGGTGTCAGCTAGAAAATTAGCCTTCCCTGGGAGGTGCTTTATGGTAAATCAAAACTTAGAGAAGAACTCCGTCCACTGGAGCTGCTTGGCATTCAGGTGGCGTGGTGTCCTCAGTGCTTCTAAATTTTTATGGTCTTTCCATACTTCAAATGGTACCCTCGCCCCCTCCAGCCAATGCCGCCAAGTAGTCAGTGCCAGCTTCACTGCTGTGGCTTTTTTATCCCGGACTGCCCAGTTCTGCTCTGCCCCCAAGAATTTCTTGGACACATAAGCAAAGGGGTGCAGTTTTCCATCTGGGCCCCTCTGCAAAATCGCCCCTCCCATCGCCACATCTGATGCATTCACTTGGACAATAAAACCTTTATTCTCTTCCGGATGATGGAGAATGGCCTCCAAGGTAAACAGTGCTTTCAGGTTCTCAGACACCTGTTGGCACTAAGAAGTCCATTGCAACTTGCTTCCCCCCTTCTTTGCCTTGGGACCCCTCCCTTTAGTCTTTAGTAAATCTGTCATGGGTAAGGACACTTGGCCAAAATTGGGGATGAATACATGGTAAAAAGTAGCAAATCGGAGAAAGGATTGTAATTGCCTCCACATGCATGGGGCCTCCGACCCCACCACGTCTTGCACCTTGTTGGGATCCATTCCCAAACCCTGCTGAGTAATGTGATAACCTAAGAAATCTATCTCAGTTTTGTGAAACTCACACTTGGACAGTTTGGTGTAAAGGTGGTTGTCATAGAGGGCAGTCAGGACCTCCCGCACTAGTTTCACATGTGAATCCATGTCTTGCATGTACACTAACATGTCATCAAGATACACCACAATGTCACGACAGAGTCAGGGGGAGGTAGCCGGGCAAAGGAGGAGAGTTCTCGAGAGAGGTCCCAGAGTCGGCTGGGTAGAGTAACAGGCGTCTAAGACACCAATACACAGAGTGAAGCTTGAAGTCAAACATTACCGATAGTCAGAGTCCAGTATCAGAGTCCAGGAGCAGAGTCAGGAAATGCAGCCAAGGGTCAGGAGCCAGAGAATCCAGGAGCAGAGTCAGGAAATGCAGCCAAGGGTCAAGAGCCAGAGGAGTCGTCAAAACACGGACCGGAGTCAGGAGCCGAGAGATCAGTCAGAGGTTCGAGCAGAGCTCAGAGGTGCAAGGCATCTGGTCCACTGACAAGTTTGCCAGCACAGTTTGCTAGCAGCCGACGGCCTCTTCAAATACTGTGCTGGCTCATTAACTCATTAACAGTCCGTTGCGAAGTCCTGGCTCCCATCAAAACTCAGGACTTAATGATCGCCGTCCGCGCACACGTGCCTCCTTGCGCCTGGCTGCCAGATCCCGGCATCTGCGATCTCTCAGCCGGTCTACAGGTGGCAGCGAGTCAGGTGGTGATTTACCAGGGCCAGGGACTGCCTGATCAGCTTCAGGTGCCAGCTGTCTTGTAGTTTGGAGTTCATTCTCCCCGGCACTTAGGTTTGCTGAGGACTCTTGTGCTTCCGATGGTGTTAAAAGTGCCGAATCCTCATTTTCCAGGCTTCCAGGTGACGGGTTGGGGACAGGCATGACACACAAGCCCTTTGAACAAATGTTTGTGCAACGTCTCATTGATTAAGTTCATGAACACACCTGGGGCTCCGGCCAATCCGAATGGCATAACCAGAAACTCAAATTGTCCTAGAAGGGTGTTAAACACACTCTTATGTTCGTCTCACTCCCGTATTTGCACCCCAAAATAAGCGTCTCTTAAATCCAACTTGGTAAATATTTCCCCTTTGGCAGCCTTGGCTAATAAGACTTTAATCAGGGGCAAGGGGTAAGCATTGGACATGGAAACAGTGTTCAGACCCCCGTAGTCGGTGCACAACCTTAGCCCCCCATCTTTCTTTTTCCGGAACAACACTGGAGCCACAAACAGGGAGGTGGCTGCCTGGATAAAACCACGCTCCAGGTTTTTGTCAATGAAGCAGCACAGCTCCTCCCTTTCAGTAGGGCTCATAGCATACAGCTTTCCTTTTGGCATTTAATGCCCTGGTAAAATTTCTATGGCACAGTCAGTTTTTTGGTGAGGGGATAACTCGTCTGCCTCCCTCGCTTCAAACACCCATCCCAAATCTCTATATTTGGGCGGAATAGCATTTAACTCCTCACACGCCAGGTGGACCCTCTTGGGCACAGGATAGGGCTCCTCCCCCCATGCAAGGTTCCATTGATGCTCTTTACAGTGGGGATCTAATAAAATCAGCATCCCTTGGCTCCACTGTATGTAAGGGTCATGGGCCACAAGCCAGGGGTTGCCCAGTACCATAGGGAACTGGGTGGTGGGGTGTGCTATGAATTACCTCTGCTCCCAATGTCCAGACACACCCACCGGCAACTCAGTAGCCATTCCTCTGCTCTGCGCCCCTCTCATGGCCCCCCACCACAAATCGGGGCTTTGTGCTGATAAAGCTTCACTAAGTTGTGGTGGTTCTCTGCTTCACACACCGCCTGGATCCACCCTGCCAGGGTGAGGGAGCTGTCTTGGGCTAGCACGTTCTCCAAGATGATGGTATTCAGGCTGGCCCAGTAGAATTTGATCAGGACTTCTTCCAACCATCACAGTAGTTTGGCGGTGGTAGCTCTGAACTTATCAAAATACTATTGAACCAAATGGCCACCTTGGCAGATCCCCCTCAGCCAGGTTTGGGCTTACTCCAATTCCTGGGGGTCCTCGAATTGGTGTCGTAGGGCTTGCATGAAAGCATCAACATCCTTCAGTTCTGGTACCACCACGTTGTACAGACCGACGAACCAGTTGGCGGCACCGTCCTGCAGATGAGAGCCCACAAAATCCACTCTCTGCTCATCCGACACGAAGGTATGACCCCACTCTCGCAGCATCTTTCACACTTGTATTTCGAAGAACGCCAGCTTGGTGGGGCTCCCATCGAAGGTCTCTTCCAGGGCATCCTGGGGTCTCTCATGCTCCATACCAACCTTATGGGGCAATGGGGCTGGTTGGGGGGCTTGCTCGGCCATGTCTCTGCCCCCCCCCCTTCTGTTTCAGACACTTCATTCTACATTAATTCTTTCACTAACTCAGGTAGATTCTTCACCAGGTACTGGAACCCTTCCTTCAGCTTTTTTAGGTCGGAATGTAAACAGGAATTAGCCTTTTTCATGAAGGACTCCTCCTCCCATTCTTCTCACATCTTTCCCAGCTCAGGGTCATCCTGGAAGATGCATGATACCTGGCGTCGCTCCCATTCATTCCATCCCTGAGCTCCCTGGAATCCCAGGGCACCCCCAACCAGGCTGGATCATCCCAGTGCTTGGGGGCTGGAAGAAGACTTGCTTCTTGGGGCATGCACCTGCGCTCTTGGTGGCTTTCTTCTTATCAGGGTAAGGTACAAGGTTCTCAGGTTCAGACCTGGTGCTAGTGCCTGCCCTGCCATCCCCATCACTGTTCCCCATTCTCACTGGAGAGGGGGATTCAGGTAGGAGGGAAAAAGGGGAGTCCTAACAATATTTCAGGTTCCCAGTCAAGTCACTCTCCATACATACTTTAACAGTGAATGTTTTATTTAGAGATATGAGATGCTGTGGGTTCAAACTCTTTGTTATAGCTGAATTGCAAAGGTGGGAAAGCAGGATATAGGTACAACCCCAAAATTCCATTCACATCTACGTCAGCAATACTTCAATGACTTTGAAAGATATACAGTCAGTATCTAGCCAGGCACAGACTTACTTCAAGAACATTTCTTGTGTGAAACATGACTTGAGGCCCCTTTGGAAAGTTACCAGCAAGCCTCCCTAATTCACTACAGACATTAACTCCCCTCCCCCAGGAATGCAAGGCGAGGGCAGCGATAAGGGGTACAGAGGGCAAGCAGAATATATCAGGTTAAAATACATCAGGTTTCAGCTAGCCAGATGCCCGAGTCTGACACTATGTCACTACTATAATGTCTTGAAAATGGTCTGATTTTTTTCTGGATCAAGAAAGCAACAGCACCTGGGACTGAAGGCACTAACCCCATTTAAAACATTGTGATTGTCTGTAAATTCTCATCACTACATCCTCTGGCAGCGAATTCCACATTTTAATCACTCTCTGTGTAAAGCAGTATTTCCTTTTGTCTGTCTTGAACCAACTGTCCATCGATTTCATTGGATGCCCTCGAGTTCTAGTATTTTGTCAACTCCCTCTACCCTATGCATAATTTTATAAACCTCTATCATGTCCCCCCTTACTCGTCTCTTTTCTAAACTGAAAAGTCCCAGATTCCTCAGCCTTTCCTCATAGGGAAGGTGTTCCAACCCCATAATCATCTTGTTTGCCCTCCTCTTATAGTGTGATCAATAACAGGAAGAAACACCTTAATTTTAAAATCATGGCCATGTTGGGGATAGATACTTTCTATTGTGTTTAATTTAGTAACATAGTTTTGGAATTTGAGAGGGATACAGCATATTCTCTTTTCTTTAGTTTGCATTTTGATTGAATTTTCTTCTGCAAACATCTCCACTTCTGCCATAAATTTGCTGAAATTTTCACCTTGTAATTTGTGGTCTGTCCTCGTGTAGTCTTGCAAGCTGCTTTGGCAAGGAATCATCAAGTGGTTCAGTATCCACCAAACTATAAGTTACTTTGTCCTCATAGATGGGATCTGGTGTAGAGGATGGAGAGAGCATAGTAGCTCTGGAAAGTGTTTCCTTGCCTTTAGTGTAAGCGATCCAGATGTCATATTTTTGGAGCTGTAGTGGCATCCTGGAGCCTTTTCCAATAGGCTTGGCAAAAATTGTTTCCAGGGGTTTGTGGTCTGACAGGACTATCAGTTGGGCACCAAACACACACTGTTGGAATTTAGTCATGACAAAAAGAATTGCTAAAAGAGAGTCAGTTTGGTGTAGTGGTTAAGAGCACAGACTCTAATCTGGGAGAACCAGGTTTGATTCCCCAGTCCTCCACATGCAGCTGCTGGTGTGACCTTGGGTCAGTCATAAACTCTTTCAGCATTGTTCTCTCAAGGGCAGTTCTCGAGAGAACTCTAAGGCCCCACCTACTTCACAGGGTGTCTGTTGTGGGAGGGAGGGGAAGGGGAAGGGATTGTAAGCCACTCTGAGCCTCCTTTGGATAGTGAAGGGCGGGGTATAAATCCAATCTCCTCCTCCTCCCCCCTTTTTGATTTGTGCATAGTTTTGCTCAGCCTGTGTCAGTGCTCTTGAAACATTAGCAATAGGTTGCCTCTGTTGAAACAGGCATGTTCCCAAACCCTCTTTGGATGCATCTGCTTTGTTCTCCTGGATCAAAATCTCGGAGAATGGAGCAGTTGTGATGGCTTGTTTGAGACTTCCGGCTGCTCAGGCCCCCATTGCCACAGTGCATTGTTTCTCAACAGGGCTTGCAGAGGTGCAGTCAGACTTGATTCATTTGGAATATATTGGGCCAGGTATTGTATAGTACCTAAGAGTCATTTTCTTAGCCACAGGTGGGGGCATTTTGTTGATAGCTTCTACCTTGTTGTCATCTGGTCTAATGCCATCTTTGGAAAACACATGGACCATATACTTGACATCTTCTGCCAGGAATTGTATCTTATCCTTGTTGAACTTTACACCCTTTTGTTGTGCTCTCTGAAGAATGTGTTTTAAAATGGTGTTCCTCCTTTGCTACTGTGATGATCATGCCATCTGAAATAATATGGACGCCTGGGATGTCACCAAAGCATTCATAATTTTTCTGCTGAAATACTTCACTTGCTGACCCGATACTGAAAGGGAGTCTGTTAAAGTGGTATCTTCCCCATGGGATGTTAAGGGTACACACTTCTGCTGATTCTTTGTCCAGTTTTACTTGCCAATAGCCATCCTCTTAATCTAGCATGGTAAACAGCTTCTTCCCAGCCAAGTTTTTCCTGACATCTTCAACAGCAGGAATAGAGAAATGTTGCCTCAACACTGCCTTATTAAGATAATGTGGATCAAGACAAATCCATCATGAACCATTTTTCTTTTGTGTGATCACTAAGCTATTGACCCAAGGAGAGGGCTTTGTAATTTTTGTAATGACACCTTGTGCTTCCAGTTGGTGAATTGTGTTCTTCAATTTGTCCAAAATGGAGAAAGGGATCTTTCTACACCCATGGATAACAGGAGGGATCGTTGAGTCCAGAAAGATGTGGTGAGTGCCAGGAGATTAACTCAATTCTTCAATACCATACGAGTAATGCCTAAGGAGGTCATCTCTTGGTCCAGATTCGATATTGGGTGCCAAGTTGACTCGCCTGAGGAGGTCCAGACCGATGCAGGCATCTCTTCCAAGCAATGGAGGATCCTCCTTATTAATCACATAAAAGGTCATCTGGGCTTTATTGGGACCTGTTTTGCAATGAGCCACAGTTGCTGCTGATGTTTTTTTTGCAGCAATGAACATGACTGGTATTTGCATAAAGTGCACTTTTCCCATCAAGGCTTTAGCCACTGCAGCAGGGATGGTGTTTGCTTCAGCTCCACTGTCCAGCTTAAAAGAGACTGGGAGGCCTGCTATTGTTACCATGCTGTGCCATGCCTTAAAGCAATCAAGAGTAGACACCAAGCCCATTAATAATATTTTCACGTCCTTTTCTAGCTCTGCATGTTCGTCCTTCATTCTGCACACGTTAGCAAAATGATTTTTCCTTGAGGGTTTGTAAGAAGTAACTCCAAAGGCTGGACACTGTCTAGGCTTATGTGTGTTTCCACATTTATTGCAGATCTTCTGTAGTTTCGCTGGGGCAGGCATTTGTGGTGGGAGGTCTGCTGGAGGCTTGCACGCTTTCTGCAAGGAGCTGGAACAGTTTCGCTTTTTGCTCCACAGCATGCAATGTTGCTTCCGCAGACATAGCTCTGTCCTGGGCACCTGTAAGAGCCTTTGTTCTGCAGATATCGATTGCCTGCTGGAGAGTGAGACTGGACTTTTCCAGGAGTTTCTTCTCCAGGAGTTTGCTATCAGTTATATGAAATACAGTCTTGTCCCTTATCATGAGATCCTTAGAAGGACCAAACTCACAATGCTGCGCATTTTGTCTTAGCTCAGTGACAAAACCATCTATTCCAGCAGCCTCATTATACTGTAATTGCCAGAACTGGTATCTCTCAAGCACGAGGTTCTTTCTGGGTTCACAGTAGGTTTGGAAAGCCGTTAAAACCTCTGACAGGGTCTTGTTGTTAAGGTCTGCAAACACACCTTACAAATTATTGTAAACTTCAAGGGCTTTGTCTCCTATGCAGTGAAGCAAGAAAGCAATTTTATAATCCTCAGACGCTTTTTCAGCCTTTGTGACTGCTAGGTACGGTTTCAGTTTTTGTTCCCATCTTCCCCCTGTTCTGTCCTAAGTTTCCCACAAAGGATAAGTCTGATGGAAGCTTGAACTGCTCCATTGCTCTATGAGGAAGGCAATCTGGAACCTTCCTGTTCAGCCCTGGAAACCCAAAGGAGATACAGGCCAACTTCTGACAACATGTAATTCCCCCTTTGGCTGTGGGTTCCCAGGTTAGAGTACTCACCCAGGCTCCCGTTCTCAGGTCCACTCAGCAGAGACAAGCTGGCTGTAAATATCAGTTGTTTATTTGCAAGAAGATGATTCCAACAACTTTAGATAACATACAAAACTATAAACTGAACAAGAGCTCCACCCAATAGGATCAAACCAAACCATATGGATATTAGGGAAGGAGCAGTATTCCATTACATAAACACACATACACAATAAATATACTGCAGTCTTTCACATTGCCTACTGCCTGGTTCTTTTAGCTGGAGATGCTGGGGACTGAACCTTCTGCATGCCAAACATGTGCTCTACCACTGAGCTATGGCCCTGTTGTGTACTGGGTTCGCCGCATGGAGAAGCTAGACGCTACGTGATTAACAGCTCATAGTTTATTGGTACACAACACAACACACTTTTACCAGCTGGGGTGGCCAACTATATACAGTGCCTGGGACACACCCACCAGTCTCATTGGAAGGTTTAAACTTCCCGCCACAGTTCCTATAGGCTGCTAACGAGGAGGCTCAGGATTTTAGTCCCTATTGTTCTTTGGAGCCAAGCTCGGGTTGCATACCGCTGGCACCTAGTGGCGGTCAGTGGACATAACACCCCTCCCCCCATAGTTTGAGCCCAGCCTAGGTGACATAGTCTTTGAGACAGGCTGGGGGCCGGTGCTCCCGCATGGAATGCCTAGGAGCAGGAACCGGGGTGTCGGGAGCCCTGGCTGGCTGATTTTCTGGTACGCTCAGCTGTGGTGGTGGAGGAGCCTCTTCCGGTGCCAAGGTGGGTCATGGGGATGGGAGCCGGCTCCTGAAAACTTCCGTTGGTAGTTTCGCAGTTGGGGCTGTCCGGCAGGTCTGTGTCAACGTTACCCAGAGCAGGGGCATTCTCCGAAGCTGGGAGCAGGTGCCATCTCAGCTGGTCAACATGCCTCCGCAGGACCTGGCCGTCTTCCGTGGAAACCTCGTAGGACATGGGACCTGTGGTGCAGATTATTCAGCCAGCTAGCCATGGGGAGCCCTTGCCGTAGTTCTGGATGTACATAGTGTCCTCTGGGAAGAACCCTCAGAGCACCTCCCTCTGCTCAGACAGACTGCGCGACTCTGGGGCCCAGTCTGGATGTAGTCTGTCCAAGAGGATTGCGGGCTGCCAGCCCATCAAGAGTTCTGCCGGGCAGTGGCCATTGACCGGGTTGGGAGTGGTCCATTGCGCCAAGGGAAAACGGGCCAGATAGAATTCCCTGTCTCCCTCCGTCAGGCGGCTAAGGGCCTCTTTGGCGGTATGCCCCATCCGTTCCGTCTGCCTGTTGGTGGTGGGGTGGAACGGGGCAGACCTCACGTGCCTGATTAGGTTGCTGCGGAGAAACTCCTGGAATTCTTCTGATGTGAACACTGACCCCTTGTCTGAGACAATGGTGTCGGGCAGCCTGTGGGTCGCGAAGATCCTGCGAAGGGCCAAAGGGGCTTGCTTGTCCAGGAGGTGATGCAAGGGCTCTACCGCTGCCTTGTGGGGGAGGAAGACATGGTAGAAGTTCAAGAGCCCCAAGAATGCCTGGAGTTCCACCTTGGATTTAGGTGGGGGGCCCCTCAACAATGACCTTCACCTTGTCCTGAGCTGGGTGGAGGCCGTCTGCGTCGACCGTGAAGCCCAGGAAGTCAACAGATGGAACCCCTAGACACTTCTCCCACTTCACCTTCTGCCCAGCCTCATGGAAGTGGTGGAGGACGGTGCACAGTCTGGAGGCGAACTCATTCGGCGTTGCCACAGTGATCAGCACATCATCGAAGAATGGCGTGATGCCCGGGATCCCTTTCAAAAGAGAGTCCATCAAATGTTGAAAGAGCCCCGGAGCCATGCTTACTCCAAATTGTAGCCTCTTTACTTTAAAGGTCCCCTTATGTGTAATGAATGTTGGCGCAGCAGTGGTGACCTTGTCAACTGGGAACTGTTGGTACACTTGGACAAGATGGAGTTTGCCGAAGATCTTCACGCCTGCCAAAGTGGCCAGCACGTGGCTCACAACCGGGACCAGGTATTTGTGGTCCTGAAGAGCCTTATTTAGCATGCACTTGCAGTCTGCGCAGGTGTGGGGGTGATTATGGGGGTCTCCCATGCTGCATGGGAGACTGGTTCCAGGACTCCTTGCTCAATGAGATGATCCAGTTCTGCGTCAATTTTCAGCTGCAGCATGAATGTGACTTTCCCGGAACGCATGCGGATGTGGGCCACGTGCGGGTCAAGCTGTAGTGACACCACGGGACCCATGTAGCGACCCAGAGTCCCGTTGAAGATGGCTGGGAACTCCTTGCAAACCTCGCTGAAGTCCTGTGGGGCGCAGAGCTGTACTCCCTCAAATGAGATTCTCAAAGGGCCGAACCACGCATGGCCCAAGAGACTGACCAGGTTGCCCTCAACTACAATCAAGTCCAAGTAGTCATCAACCCCCCGGCATTGGACCCGGAAGCTCCCCATACCCCAGATAGGAACACGGTTCCCCTGGAAGTCCATCAGGATCACATGAGATGGGTTTAGGTGGCCTCCCCCAGGACACAGTTTCTTAAGGGTCTCTACTGAAATGATGGAGGCTGCGGAGCCAGAATCCAACTCCATGGAGCAAGGGGACCCCTCTATCTTGACCCAGATCTGAATTTTAGGGGCTGAGGTCTGGCTTGAAAGTCACAGTACCTGTTCCATCAGTTCACTCGCGAGGAGATAAAGTTCTTCCTGGGATGCGTCATCCTCGTAATGTGTGGCGGACTGGCAGCTGTGCTGGGGTTGGGATGGCGGGGCTCGGGACCCCCGGGAATGGCAGGCCTGGGCGATGTGTCCCAGGCGGCCGCAGCTCTGGCATACAGCATCCCTGAAGTGACAAGATTTCCGGTCGTGCCTGTCTCCACAGCTGGCGCACCCTTGACGTCCGGACTCCTTGACGGGGATGGAGCATGGTGCAGGCCTCCAGTCGGAATTTTGGGTCTGGTGGACCTCCTCCTCCTCTGGGTCTATGGGATCTGTGCTCACCCAGTGTGCGGCGGTGGCTGTGGCAGGATGGTTCCTCTCCCAAGCCATGGCTGTGGAGAGGGCCGATGCAAGGGTGCACTTTTCATCCTCCAGGATCTGTCGCCTGAGCTTCTCATCGCTGAGTCCACAAACCAGTCTGTCACGGAGGGTCATGTCTAGTTGGCCCCCGAAGGTGCACTCAGAGGCGAGCCTGAAGAGTTCAGCCACATACACAGCGACAGATTCTCGTGGTTGCCGGTGCTGGGAGTGGAATGCCATGTGGCACAAAATCTCTGATGGCCGGGGAACGAAGTAGTCCTGGAGCACCTTGATGATCTGCTTGAACATGGCCTTGGCTAGCTTGGTTGGGGAGAGCAGGTTGCGGGCCAGCTCCACGGTGGCAGGGCCACATGAGCCAACGAGGAAGCCATTTTTCCTCTCTCCGTCGGTGGCCTTGTAAAATATCAGGATGGACTTGAGTCCCTCGACCCAGGCTTCCCAGTGATGCAGCCGGGTAGGGTCGAACGGAGGGACCAGTCCTGACCCCAGAACGTGGTTGTGGAGGGGATGCGGCTCGTGTGCCTTTGGTGCTCATTGGTAGAAGCAGCGGTGGTTCCTGGTCTTCCCTTGATGCCCCAGCAGCCCGGCCAGCTCAGCAGGATCCCATCCTCGTCACCATTGTTGCATACTGGGTTCGATGCATGGAGAAGCTAGACGCTATGTGATTAACAGCTCATAGTTTATTGGCGGTCATGGGACATAACAGGCCCTTCCCCAAAGCCTGCCTCCTCCCAGTCTACTCCACCGGTTCAGATCTTCTTTTCAAGCCCTGTTGTCTGTGCCCCTGCCTGCAGAGGTGAGGCAGGTAGCAACCAGAGACAAGGCTTTCCTAGGGGTAGTGCCTTACCTTTGGAATGTTGCCTGGAACCTCAAGCCAAAGCGCTTTTTTAAACACAGGCTTTTAACTAAGGGACTCCATCTCTTTCAGCTGTTTGTAAGCTCTGCTTCAAGTCTGAGGACTGTCTAGATATTTTAGCCTACTAAGTGGCTGTATTATGCTGTTTTTAAGGCTTGTATTGCCTTTAGTTTGTGAGCCATCTTGAGCAGGCCTCTGGAGAAATGGTGTATATATTTTCCAAACAAACGAACATCCTGTTTACAGGGTGGCTTTCATTTTTACATTTTGGATACATTTGGATAGTGCTTTTTACTGCAAACCTTCAGGAATGCAATAGGTTGTAGTTTACTCAGGAAATATATGATACAACTGATGTGGTATCAAGAGCAAATACACAATAGTAAGAATTAGACCTCAGTGACACTTCCTTTAAGAAAGTGCCCCCCCTTCCAAGCTCTTCCCTAGCATATTTTAAGATGGGGGGAAAGAGAGAGATTTGAGATTTATTTCCCCCCCTGTTTTTAATTGAGAATGTTTTTTTTTAACTATTGTAAGTTGCCTTGGATCATGAGGAAAGGCAAGATAGGAATGCAGGTAATAAATAAATAAATAAATGTCTGTATATTAATTTGTTTATTCAAAACATTTATTAGCTGCATTTCTTCCTTATGGAGCTCAAGGGGGCTTACAATACATAGAATATTTAAGGGAATATTATTTAAGGAGAGTCTTGCAGTGCATGCCAGCAGAATTGAGCTACTGAGGGACAGATGTTTATGTAATGTCCCCAGATTGTTACATAAAGACACAACCCCCGTGCATACCATCATGTTCAGAAAATGAGATTCAATTATATTTCTAGAGAATATATTTTTGTACTTTGCTGCTGCTGGGTATTTTTGGAGGCACAGAGGTATTTTTATGTCTAGCACAATTTCCTCTAAAAAGTGGCTTTTCTGCCAATTTAGCCATTTCGGAGACGGTGTTTAGTGTAGTTCTATCTTTTCACGTCTAATAATGTGTCATTTTCTACAAGGTCTTTTAAAATATATATTATTTTTTTTTCCACCCAGAAACTGCTTACTTGTAAACACCCATCTTGATTTCAGATACAAGGATCTGGCTGTTTTGCAGAAGGTATCCAGCGTCTTCTGGTAGGATGCTGGGTGCAATCACGGGGTCAGCTCCTTCATTAGCCTGAACAAAGAAAAGTTTCAGTATCAGATTAGTGTTCGGTTTCTCACATCATTTTAGTACGATAATGTACGGGAGGGAGGGGAACCTTCTATGAGTTAGTTTTTTAAAATCTGACAGAGTATTATAAATGCATAATTTATTATTCTCTCACAATTGAAATAATTTCTGGATGGCATTTGGTGCAAGTATTTCAATAAGAGAGCAAGTGGGATGGGAATGAATTCAATTAGATGTTTCATATAAGGATGAGGATTTGCAAATCCTTTATACAGTAAAGGCTTTGTTGTCCGGCACTCATGGGAAATAGGGGTTGCCAGTTAAGCAAATGTGCTGGATACTCAAGTTTATTGATCTTCCCCTCCCCCTACCCAGAGGAATCTTCAGTTACCAGACCTTATCCCATTGGGAATGCTATGGCGACTGGCCCTACTTCTGGCAGGACCCTCCCTCCCCAAGCCAGGGAGCTGTTCTACGCAGCAAGCAGAGAAGTGGGCCAGCTGCCCAGGAGCTCTCCAACTAGGGTTGTGCAACCCTCATTGCCCACAACCACATGGAGTGGCAGTGGGAGAAAAACTTCCAAAACCGCTGGTTTTGTTTGTGGTGCAACATCATTTCTGGGGGAAACCTAGAATTGCTGCCACATTGCTTTAGGAATCTATGGTTTTACTACACAGTATCTGGAGATTCCTAGAGCAATATGACATCACTTCCAGTTTTTTCCTGGAAATGACATCATGGTACATTTGACACCAGCACCCTTCCGTGTCTCTGCCTCCTGAGTTCCCAGAGTATGCCTGGCAACTCTACCTTTGGCAGAGCTGGTTCCAGCCACCTTGCGGCAGGAAGAAGGCACCCAGGGACGATGTCAGCTGGCAGCCTGAGCTGGCAACAGTTGGAGGCAAATGCCAGCTAGCTGGGCATTCTAGCTATTCAAGGGCTGTATAAGACAGCTTTCCTGTAATCTCTTGCTGGTCTTTGGTGGGGCTAGGATCCCATTTTCCCCATAAACTTATGAACTATACTGAAAACATAAACATATATAAATATATAAGCTATGCCCTCATCTCTACAGGGGTCTTTGGGTGTGCAGGGGGTCTAGAATACATTGTGGCTAGCTGGAAGAGTATAGGCTGACAAAAGACAGTTATTTTTAAAAGGAAGATGTAATGGGCCAGGAAAAGTTTTTTTTTCCCCTCAGAGGAAATGGAGTTTGTGAACGAGAACTAATGGAAAGAGGCAGATAGCTGGACAGAAGGAGGTGAATCTCTGCCTTACTGTTTGCATTCATTTATCAATTTTAAATACATATACATTTAATATTTTCCAGTGTCTGTCACTGAAGGAGAGTTAACAGGATGGTATGTGGAGAACAGAATGCTGGTGTAGGTGATTGCTAACCTAAGTAGGTGAATCTTCTGACACCACAGTGTGCACACACTAATTTATGTACAGATGTGTTCTGGTCTATAGATCAGTGTTGTCAAACCTGGAACAGGGGGAAAAAGCAAAATCGTAAAATCGAGAGTGGTTTAAAACTGGACACGGAGTAATATTGAATGGATCCATTGGCACTGGATCCATTCCAGTCCAGCTTCCTCCCTGGCCATGGGATGAAGACAGTGCTGGTCACCTTGATGGACAATCTCCACAGGCAGCTGGATCGAGGCAGGTTGGCGGTGCTATTGTTGTTAGATCTTATGGCAGGGTTCGACATGGTCAGTTACAATATCCTGACTCGCCGCCTGGTCAATGTAGTAGTTCAGGTGCTGGCCCTTTAATGGCTTGCCTCATTCCTCCAAGGCCAGAGATAGAAGGTTACGCTGTGTGACAGTGTGTTCTCTAGACTCCCCTTAACATATGGGGTCCCTCAGGGGGCTCTTCTCCGCCCGATGTTGTTTAACATCTATATGTGTCCCCTTGTCCAGCTGGTGCGGAATTTCAGGCTTGGTTGTCACCAGTGTCACCAGTGTCACCACCCAGACACTGCCCCACAAAATTTGGCCATGGGTTTGGAGGCCATGGTTGGGTGGTTGAAACAGAGCAGGTTGAAACTAAATCCAGCAAAGGCGGAAGTTCTGTAGCTGGTGGGGGGAGCCTTAGGGTTGGGATATAGGCTGCTCACTCTTGATGGGGCACCACTGATAGTGGTGCAATCCGTCAAGAGCTTGGGAGTGATCTTGGGTCCCTCCTTGAATATGGAGGCCCAGGTCACACACATTGCCAGACTGGATTTTTTTCATCTACTCCAGGCTCAGCAATTGGTCTTCTTCCTGTTGTACTCCAGCTGGTTCATGGTAATCCATGCAATGGTCACCTCTAGTCTAGACTACTGTAACTTGCTTTATGCTGGCCTGCCCTTGAAACTAACCCAGAAGCTCCAACTGATCCAGAATGCAGCAGCATGAGTCCTGATGGGAACGTCACATCCAGTGCTGCACCAGCTACACTGGCTTCCAGTGGAACACTGAGTCAAGGCTTCGGTACTGACCTATAAGGCCTTGAGTGCTCAAGGACCAACATATCTACATGACTGTCTCCTCCATTATGTCCCCGGAAGAGCATTAGGTTCTTCAGACAACAACTTGCTGGTGGTCCCCAGCCCTTTTCAGTCCTGGCCCCAACCTGGTGGAACTCTCTGCTGAATGCTATCAGGGCCCTGTGGGATCTTATACAATTCTGCCAGGCCTGTAAGGTGTTCCATGAGCCTTTTAGTTGAGGATAGCGATGGTTTCCATCTTGGGTGGCAGCCTTTTTCGTTCCTTCTGCTGTTTATATTTGCGTGCCCTCTTCTCCCCTGCCCACGAAGGAGCCAGCAGTCTGAACAATCTGTATTCGCCATCTGATCTTTTTCTGAAATGTGTTATTAATGTTTTTTTTTTATCTTGCTATGTTCTTATGGATACTGTACATCGTCCAGAGCCCTGCAATTGCCCAATGGATTTGAGTGTGGCACAGGACTGCCATCTTCCGACTGCGGGTGGGGAATGCCCTACCCCCAGCTCTCATTTCCTGTCTCTACTCCTTTAGGCAGTGGGAAGCCCCCACTAAAAATTCATCAGCCCACTTTAGGAATTGTCAGGATCCCAATGGACACAGAGTTTCCGCCAATTCCCAGAGAGGCTTGACATCACTGCCAGGAATCGTTGCCATGCTGTCGCCTAACAGCACCCTGCCCTTTCAGACTCCCGTGTCTGGCAACCCTAGTACCACATCTCTCTCTCTCTCTATCACACACACACACACACACACACCCTACCTATTCCTACTGAATGTTCATATGCCAGGCAACCTGACACTCCATCATCTACACTGAATTGCAGTGCTTACCTACTCTTATTGCCATTGCAACAAGAGTTCTACGGTTCCACCCCATGTTCACAGATGCACCAATAACCCCTGTCTGAAAATCCCTGTGAAAACATTATTCTTTTATTATCTGGGCTACTAATAAAATCCCTCCATCAGGTCAGGATTTTTGGTTCAGATAAGCACAAAAAATGCCTTCCCCTACAATTCCTTCCTTTCTCAAAAAGAAACCCACTGTAATATACATAAATTACCATTTAAATGCAGTCAAAATTGCTCAACAATAACTCTTCTTAGGAATGTAGGTTGATTGCAGACACATGGCAGCCTCAAACTTAAAGGGACAGCCTAAGGACTGTTAATTAAAAGAAAACCCTCCTACCTTGACATTTGTCCTACATAGAAATTTTATTCCTAGCGGCGCCATCTCTCTCTGTGTTTGTCTCTGTCTCACACACAAACATACAACTTTCCCGGTTCACATTTGCCCTGAGCTCAATTTTGTAACAATTTAATGATGGAAACGAGTAGCTTATAGCTTCAGTGCCATTAGGCTGCGGGAGAGTGTTGTGCATTTCCAAACTAGCCTAGAGACCTCAGGGGTCAAAAATATTACTCCCATTTGCACCATCCATTCTCAAAATACAGATTTTTGTCGCCTGCACAAAATGCTGGGAAGGGTGTGTGTGGGGGGGGAGGCAGAAGAAGGCTATGATCTCATTCCCTTTCCTTCCTCCTTCACTCTTCTCTGTCCTCCCGCCCTGCCTCTTCGTGGGCAATGCCTGGCAACCTAGGACAGCGGCTTCCTCGTCTGCTGTTCAGTACGTTTTCATTTTGACTGCAATCTGCAGTTTGCACTGCGGTGCAATGTGCATTATCATCTCCGCATGCCTGGGGCGATCTGGGAGTGACCTCGTTCAAGAGGCTCCGATCTTCCTATTCTTATTCCCTATTCCAATTTCCCTTGTTTTCACAAATCAGCTCATTTGTCGCATGTGACCATGCTGATCCATTCTGCACACACGTGGGGATGTATGTGCGGAATGGATGAGTGGCAGAGTTCTTGCAGAAGTTTTAAAGCAAGGGAAAGGGTGTCTGAATTAGAAACATTGGCAAAGGACAGCTGAGCTTTCCATGCCATTGTTTTTGGAGGTATACCTTACATCAGGAAGGATCTCTTCTACTCTGAACCCAGACCATACCCAAGGGAAGCAGTTGGGGTGTACCCTTATTATCAGACAGATGGGGGGAGGAAGCACATAGGGACCCAATGAGGCACTTTGCCAGCATATCTTTGAGACATACCTATGGAGGGTCCTAATGGTGCTGCACTCTGGCTGGGCGCAGGCATGATATAGTAATAGAAGAAGAAGAGGTAGTTTTTATGCCCCACTTTTCACTACCTGAAGGAGTCTCAAAGCAGCTTACAATCGCCTTCCCTTCCTCTCCCCATAACAGACACCCTGTGAGGTAGGTGGGGCTGAGAGAGCTCTGAGAGAACTGTGACTGGCCCAAGCTGGCTTCATGGGGAGGAGTGGGGAATCAAACCTGGTTCCCCAGAGTAGAGTCCACCGCTCTTCAACTACTATACCACAGTGGGCTCATAGTAATGCCGGAATGGAATAATGCCAACACAAGCTGCTATGCCACAAGGGAAAGGGGTGGACCCAGAGGCATGTTGGGAGCTAGTCAGATCTCTAAGATGCTCCAGGGTTTCCTGGCAAATGGAGCCCCTCCCATGGGGGTGGAATCATAGACCTTGCTGGGGCCCCACAGGCATGGCTGTGGCTGGCACAGCATCTGTGCTGTTAGCTGTCACTGCACATGTTTCTGTTCAGTATCTCTGCAGGTGGTGATTCAGCAGGGACACCCGAGAGCATGATCAATGCAGTTCTTACCACTGTGTCCAGTCACTGGTTCCATCCCGGCTCCTTGGAACATCCTGCCTTAAACAGCCTTCAGATTAGTGTCTACCTCACTCACAAGCGTGTTGAGATTGGGACTGCTCAGCCTGTCTCCCCAGGGCCCCTGGGAGCAGCTCACAAAAGCGCAGGTTCCATATTGGACAGAGGGAACTGGCAACACAGTTCATCGGATCTCATCACAAACTGGAATCCTGGGAAAGCCAGGTTTGAATCGCCACTCTGCCATGGACGTTTGCTGGGTGACCTTTGGCCAGGCACATACTTTCGGCCCGATCTACCTCACAGGCAGGCCCGTAGCCAGGATTATTTAAGTCAGGGGGCATTTAAATTTCTTAGGGGGCACTGGCTAATCAATTTAATCTGGGGGAGAAGACCCTGACACTCTGGGCCAGATGGGAAGTCAGGGGGCCTTGCCAGGAAGTCGGGGGCCTAGCCCCGAGATGCCCCACTGTAGCTACGGGCCTGCTCACAGGCTTTTTGTGAGGAAAAAAATGGAGGAGAGGAGAAGGATGCAGGGAGAAAGGCAGAAAAACAAATAAATCTGCTGTTCAATACAGTCAAAGGTGTCTTCTGTCCCTGTTTGTTGGTGAGCAGATGAAACTACCTCCACTTGCCTCCCTACCCCCCCCCCCCAAATCTGTGATATTCCCTTAGGGCTGACCCTTCACACCTCCGATAGGGAGGGCTCTTGTACTGGAACAAGGTTTTACTAGCAGCACCTTTAGATTTCTAGCTCACCCACTGTTTAAAGTGTACCATTTTCTGTCATACTGAGGCAGGAAGTGTCGCGCTTGGGCCATAGCTGTGGCGCGGGCAACCCAGAAGGGGGCGGCCCTGGAGGCGGTGGCCGGTACAAGGTCGGATGGGTCGAGCAGGCCTCAGAAACGACAGTGGGCCGGGTTAACTTCACCTGTTATGCCCTCCTGTCTCGAGCTCGGAGCTTGACTCCCTCATCCCTCTCTCTGTAGCAGCGTGCCCTGGTTCATAGCTTGTACTTCCTCCCTGGCCTCCTCGCCCCCCTCTTTCCCTATATCCCCAGCCCCGCACCCAGCTCGAGTCTCCTCGCCCTTTCATCGTCCCATTGGTAAGCCTCCCCCGGGAGTACGGGGCCGGGAAGTGGGTGTCACATCCCGGGCCAGCAGGACCGGGCCAGGAAGCTATACTGGAAAACGTGGAGAGAGCTGGCCCCTGGAACTGGCAAGAGTCGAACACGACTAAATGGCTAACAACAACAACATGGCAGGGGGGGGAAATGAAGAAGCAGTCTTAATGCTGATCATTTTTAAGTTCCATTTCAGACACCTCGATATTTCACACATTAAAATGTGTCCTTAACAATATTTATGATTTATTTATTGAAAACATATATACGCTTCCTACTCCCAGTCTTCAGGTTCTTTAAACAGTAAGAAAATGCAATTAGAAATTAAAATACAACAATAACGGGGGAATCTACAGCAGCAGAGGCACAAACCTCAAATTGTATCCAGTTGTTTTAATGGGTTTAAAAGGTAGAAAGAGGAAGATTCTCTTTTATTTACCCAAAAGGAAGACCAGCTATTTCCCCCAGGTGTGTGTTGTGTTGTCTTTTCAGGTAAATATGCTAGTTATTTAAAAGCCAAACAACACAGTATGTTTTTTTTGGTGAGTTGGGTCCAACCCAACTCACTTCCCTTGCAGCTACACAACAGCTACAGGGATTGTCAGTGAGAGTCAGGGACGCCGGCCTGACTCACTAAAAAAGATATACTGTAGTGTGGCTCTATGCTGGGAGAGAGAATGACATAATATTTACTTCATTACTCCCCCCACCCCAGACAACCAACCTTTATAAATGCCCAGTCTATCCAAAATTGACTGCAGATCTACGTCAGCTTTGCAATCTCTTAAGAGAGCCATGTGACTCTTTAGGGATCAAGTAACATCGCTAGTTGTGTCAGAGGAAACTCATCATCTGCCAGACAGTTCATTGAAGTGTACAGCCATCTTGCTTCTTCTTTGGCTTGGTTGAATTACCTTCGTTTTCACTTAAGAACAGAATAATTTCCTATCAACGGGAGTCCATTAGAAGGCAGACTGTCAAGCATAAACACCAAGGAACCATCTCAAGATCTCGCTCCGTAGCTGAATCCCATTTCAGGGGTTATCCATTTTATGTGAATTTCACAAATTATGTTGAACTACTTTAGATATAGAACTAATTGTGCAGAGGAACTGGAAAAAGTCAATGTGAATTTCTTATGTGAAGGAATAATTAGAGCACTAGGGGCTCCAAGACTCACTTTTGTTATTACTGTATAATTGGAGATTAATGATAGTTGCGCGGTATATTTTTAGCCCAGGCAACCTTGGCTTTCACCAAATGAGAAAACAACTTAGCATTTTCCCCACTGCATAAACACATTATACATACATTTAGAGAGAGAGACCAATTAAAGCAAGAGTCCAGTGGCACCTTACAGACTAACAAACTTTATTTCAGCTTTTGTGTGTCAGAGCTCGCTTCATCAGGTGTACTGGAGTATACATCCATCAGGTCCAATTTGTATGCACAACAAAAATGAGGGTGGGGGAATATCACAAAGAGAATTTGTTTCAAAACAAGATTTATTCCCATCAGTTCTCTCAGTATGGATGTGAGACACTTCTAACCGATGGACAAAATGTAAAACTTAGTGCAGGATGAAATGAGATAGGCTGATATAATAGCTAGATGGGAGTCCAGTCGCACATTAGAGACCAACAAGATTTTTGGGGTTGTAAGGTTTTGGGAGTCAAAATCTAGCTCTTCCACTGCAGACCAGCACAGCTGCCCTCCGAAACTATCTTCATGACAGACATGATAGGAAGTTACAGAGCTACGCTGGAAATGATCAGCATCTTTAAGCTACACCAATGTCAGTGGGGTCACCTCTAAAACAAAGTCATAGGATGGCTTTGCCACTGTAGGATTAAGATCCAAATTGTTGGCAAAACCTGACTGTCCTTAGTATAAAGAACCATTCTAATTCAAGCAAACCTTTTCTTGTCGGAGTGGGAGAGGAGGAACACGATGCATTGTGTTATTGTAATATACCTTCCTATTTTTTGTTATGAACCCTGACCTGAATAGCTCGGGTAAGCCCGATCTTGTCAGATCTCACAAACTAAGCAGGATCAGCCCTGGTAAATATTTGGATGAGAGACCACCAAGGAATACCAGAGCTGGGATGCAGGGATGGGCAACGGCAAACCACCTTTGTTCTGTTGGCAGAGTTTAAACATGCAGAGGAACAAAGCACAAACTGTTTATAACTTGGTTTATTAAAGAAGAAATAACCTCTGATAGGACAGAGGACAGGGAGAGAGGCTCAACTAACTGACTGACTGCTGTGAGAGACAGGAATGAAGGGGGAGGGTTCAGTTGGAGCAGGAAGTCTCCAAAGAGCCAATCAGGAGCCAGGAAGGACATAATTTGAAATTGTGGGAAATCCCTAATCTAGCTGTGATAACTAGCAGTCCTACAGCTGCCCCCTACAGGCTGTTCTTCTGATCTTCTTCAAGAAGGTGCACTATAGACCTTGTATATCCCAACATGGTCCTCTCTTGCCTTGCAAACTCTCCTGGGTAGGGATTCTAGCCTCCGGGTGGGATCTAGGGATCCTCTGCAATTACAGCTCATCTCCAAACAACAGAGATCAGTTTCCCTGGAGAAAATGGGTGCTTTGGAGGGTGGACTCTATGGCATTGTACCCCACTGAGGTCCCTGTCCTCCCCAGGCTCCATCCCCAGATCTCCAGGAGTTTCCCAATGAGGATCTGCTGCACTAGCCCATCCCCTGCTGGTGGTAAGGGAAGACCTGGCAGCCCTACAATTTTTTAAAATGAATCTCTCTCTCTCTCATTCATAAAAAAAATTCATTTGTAATGTGTTTGCCAGTTATTACTGTGACTTTGAGAGGGTTGGGGGGAAGGGCTGTATAATAAAAAAGAAACATGTTCTAGTAATTGTATCTGTACTATGAAATACTCTCCTTAATTAGGCAATAGGAAATGAAAGGCTGTATATTTCCGTGTGATTATAGTATACCTCATGTTGTTTTACAAGGCTCGAAACCTAATGCAAAGTGACCACCCGAGAATTGTAGCAATTGCTCTGAAAACACATCCCAGGAAATCGTGATCAGGTTAGCATGCCGAAGGAAAAAAGAGCCAATATGGGGTTTTGTTGTTCAGTCGCACAGTCGAGTCCGACTCTTCGCGACCCCATGGACCAGATTACGCCAGGCCCTCCTGTCTTCCGCTGTCCGCTGAAGTCTGCTCAATTTCATGTTCGTTGCATCGATGACACTGTCTAACCATCTCATCCTTTGCCGTCCCCTTCTTCTTTGACCTTCAATCTTTCCCAGCATCAGGGTCTTCTCCAGTGAATGCTCCCTTCTCATTTGGTGGCCAAAGTATTTGAGCTTCAGCTTCAGGATCTGGCCTTCAAGGGAACAGTCAGGGTTGATTTCTTTTAGGATTGACTGATTTGATCTCCTTGCAGTCCAAGGGACTCTCAAGAGTCTTCTCCAGCACCATAGTTCAAAAGAATCTATTCTTCGGCGCTCGGCCTTCCTTATAGTCCAACTCTCGCAGCCATACATTACTACGGGGAATACCATTGCTTTGACCATGCGGACTTTTGTTGGCAAGGTGATGTCTCTGCTTTTTATCATACTGTTTAGGTTTGCCATCGCTTTCCTCCCAAGGAGCAGGCGTCTTTTAATTTCATGGCTGCAGTCATCATCTGCAGTGATCTGGGATCCTAGGAACGTGAAGTCTGTCACTACTTCTACGACTTCCCCTTCTATTTGCCAAGGAGAGATGGGCCCAGATGCCATGATCTTAGTTTTTTTGATGTTGAGCTTCAAGCCCACTTTTGCGCTCTCCTCTTTCACCCTGAGCAAGAGGCTCTTTAGGTCCTCTTCACTTTCTGCCATCAGAGTGGTATCGTCTGCATATCTGAGGTTATTGATCTTTTCCCCAGCAATCTTAACTCCAGCTTGTGATTCATCCAGGCCAGCATTTCGCATGATGTACTCTGCATATAAATTAAATAAGCAAGGTGACAATATACATCCTTGTCGTACTCCTTTTCCTATGCTAAACCAATCAGTTGTTCCATATCCGGTTCTAACTGTTGCTTCTTGACCCTTATACAGGTTTCTCAGGAGACAGGTGAGGTGGTCTGGTACTCAGCCTAGCTTGTAGGATTTTGAGCATGACCTTGCTAGCGTGTGAAATGAGTGCAATTGTGCGATAGTTTGAACATTCTTTGACATTGCCCTTCTTTGGGATTGGAATGTAAACTGACCTTTTCCAATCCTGTGGCCACTGTTGTGTTTTCCAAATTTGTTGGCAAATTGAGTGCAGCACTTTAACAGCATCTTCTTTTAAGACTTTGAATAACTCAGCTGGGATACCATCACCTCCACTAGCTTTGTTGTTAGTAATGCTTTCTAAGGCCCATTTAACTTCGCTTTCCAGGATGTCTGGCTCGAGGTCAGTGATTATACCATCGTGGTTGTCAAGGACATCGAGGTCCTTCTTGTATAGTTCTTCTGTGTATTCTTGCCATCTTTTCCTAATCTCTTCTGCTTCTGTTAGGTCCCTACCGTTTTTGTCCTTTATCATGGCCAGCTTTGCATGGAACGTTCCCTTGATTTCTCCAATTTTCTTGAACAGATCTCTAGTCCTTCCCAATCTATTGTTTTCCTCTATTACTCTGCATTGTTCATTCAGGAAAGCCTCCTTATCTCTCCTTGCTGTTCTCTGGAAATCTGCATTAAATTGGGCAAATTTTTCCTTATCCCCATTGCCTTTAGCTTTCCTTCTTTCCTCTGCTATGTGTAAAGCCTCATCAGACAGCCACTTTGCTTTTTTGCATTTCTTTTTCTTTGGGATGGCGGTGAGTGCTGCCTCCTTTACAATGTCACGGACCTCTGTCCATAGTTCTTCAGGCACTCTGTCTATCAAATCTAGTCCCTTAAACCTATTCTTCACCTCTACTGTATATTCATCGGGGATGTGATCTAGGTCAAATCTGAATGGCCTTGTGGTCTTCCCAACTTTCTTCAATTTAAGTCTGAATTTTGCGGCTTCCGGTCTGGGATTCATGGCGTCCTAACGTGTTCTGGCTTGCTCGTAGAGCTCCCAGAGCAAACGGAGGGTCTTGACAACAGGGTGGGCTTCAAATAGCCCACCGCAGATCCCCCCAGGCAGGGGGGTGACTGGCAGAGAGCATGGCCCGAGAGAGGAGTTGAGATCGGCTGATAGCGGGGCTTTAAAGAGCGCCGCGACCAGCCTTGATCCCCTCCCCCAGAGAAGGCACTTCGGAAAATCTCTACAAGACCCCACCGAGTTGGATTCTCAACATAAGAACGCATGACCCAGACCTCCAAGACATTCTACGGAAACTGATATCAAGGAAACACTGCTATAACAAGACACGGACTTTGAAGGTAACTTTTTAAAATTGCTCACCGGAGACGCGTTTCGGCCGAAAATAAACAACATCCGATGAAGCGCATGATCGTGCTGTATCTGTCGTACTAACATTGGAGCGGAAAAAGTGCAGTTAAACAGCTAAAAAAGGCCAAAAAGCCGAATTGTTGTTTTTTTTTTAAATACAATTTATTATTGGATATATCACATGTTCATACAATTTAAACAAACCAATACATATCCATTTTTCTTTCTCCCTCTCCCCCCAAACAAGGCTTCCCGCACTGCTCCAACCCCCTTGATATTTCTCTTGTACAATTACATTTACTGCTAAGCATATTTCTTTTACTAATGGTAACAATTCAAAGATCTGAGTCTCTTTCCACTTCTCCTCAATAACTGTCAAAACAAATCAAACCACGTTTTACGTCCCAATTCTTCAACAAGTATTCTTGAAAGTCTTTCCAGTCTCCGAAAAAGGTTTCGTCTTCTTCGTTGTTTAATTTTCTTGTTAATTTGTCCATTTCTGCCATAGACAACGTCTTTTTAATCCATTCCCATGTTTCGGGTACTTTATCTTGTTTCCAACATTGAGCAAAAGTCAGTCTAGCTGCTGTAATCAAGTACCATAATAGTGTTCTCTTGGCTACATTTATTTCTTCCATTTTAAGACCTAACAATAACATCTGTGGGTCTTTCTTAAAAGTACATTTCAAAATTTTTTGTATCTCATTGTGGATCTCAGTCCAATACTTTACTGCTTTATCACATGTCCACCACATATGGTAAAAAGACCCTTCATGTTTCTTACATTTCCAACATTTGTTAGACATACTTTCATTTATAATAGCAATTTTTTTAGGCGTCATATACCATCTATACATCATTTTATAACAATTCTCTTTAACATTTACACACGTTGAAATTTTCATTGATTTTTTCCACAAGTATTCCCAAGATGACATTAATATCTCATTGTTAACATTTACTGCCCATTTTATCATTTGCTCCTTTACAACCTCATCCTCAGTATACCATTTCAATAACACCTTGTACAGTTTAGAAATCATTTTTTTATCTTTCTCAAGCCATACAGTTTCAATTTCAATATTCTTTTCTCTAAAACCATGTTCTCTTTTATCGGTCTTAAATAGATCATAAATCTGTCTATACTTCAACCAATCATATTCAAATTCAACATCGAATCTATCTTTTAACACAAAATTTTTCCCTTCAAATTTTAAAAGACTTTTATAGGGTAGCCAATCTAACCCTTGATTTCTTGAATACGGATTAATTACTTCAGCTGGTACAATCCAAAGTGGTCTTTCTTCCGAGAAGAATTTTCTATATCTCGTCCATGTCTCGAACAGTGATTGTCTTACAAAGTGGTGTTTAAAAAATTTATCCATTTTTACTTTTCCATACCATAAATATGCATGCCATCCGAATTTATTATCATGTCCTTCAAGGGCCAATAACTTCTTATTCTCCAAATTAATCCACTGTTGCAACCATGTTAAACAGACGGCATCATAATACAGTCTTAAGTTTGGTAGTTGTAAGCCTCCTCTCTCTCTTGCGTCACATAAAATTTTCATTTTAATCCTTGGCTTTCTTCCTGCCCATACAAATTTGGATAATTCTTTCTGCCACGAATCCAATATTTTCCTTTGTTTTAGTATTGGAATAGTCTGAAACAAAAACATCAAACGCGGCAAGATATTCATTTTTACAGTCGCGATTCTTCCCATCAATGATAAATTCAAAGTATCCCATTTCTTCATATCCTGCTGAATCTTATGCCACACCTTTTCATAATTGTTTTTAAACAAGTCAATATTTTTCATGGTTAAATCAATTCCAAGATATTTAGTCTTTGTGACTACTTCACATTGTATTTTCTCTTGAAGTTCTGTTTGTCTTTGTTTCGTCATATTTTTGCACATCACTTTAGTTTTATTTTTATTAACATAAAATCCCGCAACTGAACCAAATTCTTCAATTTTTTCCATCAATTGTGGTATTTTCTCAATTGGGTCTTGAATCATAAACATTACATCATCTGCAAATGCCCTATATTTATAGGCGAAACCTTTCACTGTAAGTCCTTCAATACTGTCATCTTTTCTTATCGCTGTCAATAATATTTCCAATATCCAAATAAACAACAACGGGGATAACGGGCAGCCTTGACGTGTTCCCTTTTGGACTCGGAAGAAGTCCGTCTTTTCTTTGTTTATATTCAAAGCCGCTTTTTGTTCTGAATATATTGCCACAATCATGTTTAAAAAGGACTGTCCAATATTCATTTTTTCAATAACTTGCAGCATAAACTCCCAATTTAAATTATCAAAAGCTTTTTCCGCATCTAAGAAGAGGAATCCAACTTCTTTTTCAGGATGCTTGTCATAATATTCAATTGCATCTATCACCACTCTTAGATTATCTCTAATTTGTCTATTTGGTAAAAATCCCGCTTGTTCTTCCGCTATCGTATCTTTCAAATATTTTTTCAATCTCTCTGAAATTATTTTTGCAAATAATTTGTAGTCATTATTTAATAGCGATATTGGTCTATAGTTCTTTACTTGAGTCAAATCCAAACCTTCTTTAGGTATCAATGAAATGTTTGCTTCCTTCCATGAATCTGGGATCCGCTTGGTCTGTCTTATCTCATTTGACAGAAGTACTAAAATAGGGGTTAGCTCCTCTTTAAATTTCTTATAAAATTTTGCTGTAAAGCCATCTGGTCCTGGAGCTTTGCCCAACTTTGCGTCTTCTATCGCCATTGTCACTTCTTCTTTCGTTACTAAACCATTTAATAGTTCTTTAATTTGTTTTCCCAGCTCTGGAACTTCAATCGTCTCCAAATATTTCTTGATTCTCTGTTGGTCAATTCCTTTCTTTTGGAATAGTTTGGCGTAGTATTTAAAAAAAGCTCTTTTTATACCATTCAGGCTCATCACCTCCTTTCCATCTTCAACAATCTTGGATATAAAGTTCCTATCTTTTCTATTTTTCAATTGCCATGCCAAAAACTTTCCTGGTTTATTTGCACCCTCAAATGCTTTTTGCTGTAATTTTTTTAAATTCCAATATAATTCTCTGTTTAAAAGAACATTCAGCTGATCTTGCAGGAAGTGGATCTCTTTAATAATTTTCTTCTTCCCTGGTCTTTTTTTTAATTCCTTTTCTTTTTGTCGAATTTTTTCATGAAGGTCTTTCTGTTGCTGAATCTTTTGCTTTTTATCTTTGGAGTTCAGAGAGATAAGCATGCCTCTGATTACTGCTTTGTATGTATCCCATACAACTTGTATGTCCGTGCCTTTATTCAAATTCAGTTCAAAAAAACTTTTCATTTCCTTTTTTAAGATTTCATTAATTTGTTTTTGATCCAGTAAATCTTCATTAATTCTCCAAAATAGCTGTTTAGGTTTTGCTTTAGATATCCAAAGTAGGGGATTATGATCAGAGTTAGTTTTCGGTAGAATTTGTATTTTATAAGTTTTTTGCGCCATCTCCTCTGACATCCAAATCATGTCAATTCGAGAAAAAGAATTATGTCTATTCGAATAAAATGTGTAATCCTTAGTCTTAGGATTCCACTTCCTCCAAACATCTTCTAATTTTTCTTGCTTCATCAATTGAAAGAAATTTTTTGGTAACTTTCCAACTGTCTCTCCACTTGCTTTGGACTTTCTATCCAATGTGTTGTTCACTGTACCATTAAAGTCTCCCGCAAGAACAATTTGGTCATAATTTAAACATTCCAACTCTTTAGTCAAATCATTGAAAAAGGTCTCTTTTGCACCATTGGGTGCATATATATTAACAAGCAATGTCTTTTTTCTATCCATACAGATTTCCACGCCAACATACCTTCCTTCTTTGTCGGAAAAAATTTGCTTAGGATCCAAATCTTTTGAAATATAAATCACTGTTCCTTTTTTCTTGTTAACTGCTGAAGAATGAAATTCTTCTCCCAATTTTTTATTAGTCAGATATTTGTCGTCTTGTTTTCTTATGTGTGTTTCTTGTAAACAAATTATATTACATTTTTGTTTTTCCAGCCAATGATTCACCAGTCTTCTTTTACCTGGTGAATTTAATCCATTTACGTTCCAAGATAAAAATTTGTAATCCATAATGGTGTTAAATTAAATATCTTTAAAATCGTCCAGATTGTTCGCTTTAAATCTATATAAGTCTCCTTCAGATTTAAGAGTTGATCTCACCGAGTTGTACATGAATGTAAGTCCATATGGAATCTCCCATCTGAACCTAATATTCATTTCTTTTAGCCTGTCTGTCAATTTCTTGAATTTCTTTCTATCTTGTAGAATTGATCTCGGAATTTCTCTCAAGATTATTATCTTCTTTCCATTAATTTCCAACGGTTGTGAAAATTGTTTCTTGAAAACGTCTTCCTTCATCTTTGTTGTCACAAATTGAACAATTACATCTCTGGGTAATTGCTTTCTTTTGGCATAAGCTGAATTTACTCTGTAAATCAAGTCAAAGTCTGCATCCAAATCTCCTTCATCTTCCCCTATATAAGTTGTCAATGTCTTAATTACTAGGGCCCGTAAATCTTGATCTTCCTCCTCTTCTATCCCTCTCAATCTCAAGTGATTCTGAGTAGCCCTGTAATCCATCATGGTCTCCAACCTTGCATTTTCTGACAAGGTTTTTTTAACCTTTTGTTCCATATCTTCAGATTTTGTCACCAGACTTTTGACTTCCTTTTTAAGTTCTTCTGTATCTTTTTTAATCCCTGACACTTCTGCAAGTACCAGTTCTTTCAATTCTTCCATATTTTTTTTCTGTACTTGGATTTGCACTTGCTCTATTTGCTCCAATTGTTGTTGCAACTGTGATTCTATTTGTTTTCCAAGATTCTCCGTCATCCGTTTCTCCATCGCTTCTATAGCTGCTTGCCACTCTTTTTTTCCTTTGCAGTCATTCTTGGACTGGGTGATGAAGCAGCTCTAGGTCTTGTTCTCAAATCCGTCTTGGAGGCCACTTCAATGTTAATCAGACTTTATATTAGCAATCTTCAAGCCAAATCGCCACCTTTAGAACTTGTTTAAGCGCTTTTTCGGCTTGAAAATAACATTTTAAATTTTAGTCCTCCCCAAAATGTCGGGCGCAATTTCTCTATGGTTTTTCGGCTAGAGTAGGCTCCTTTCAAACTTCCTGCTCACCTGTCCGTCTCTGTAATCCAACTTCCGGTAAAGGTGGTGTCACACAATAAAATGTCCCTCCGCTTCAAACACAGCAGCCTCTAAAAACCTCCACTCTAGCCCACTTCCTGTATCACAGAGTCACAGTTAGTTTCGTTTCTACTACGTAACGTTTAGACTTGGCTGACCACAGGAATGCAAAACAAAGTCTCTTTTCAGCCTTTTTCTCTAACGGAAAGCTTTCTTTTTACTTTTAATTCAAACGAAGTGGTTCCTTAAAGGTTTCAACGCTTATCCGTACGTTTCAATATCACAGTCTCCTTTAAACAGGTAAGCGCTTAATCGTTTATTTGTTACCTTGCTTGTAGTCTCGGGGTTTCGCGGTGCTTCTTCTATAAACGATGTTAATCAGATGATAAAGAGATCGGTAGATGGCGAATTTATGCTGAATTCTCAGCCCGGCTGGCATCTGTAGAGTTGATTTGCAACTGCCCTCTTCACGGAGGGAGATCAAAGTGTAAACAAGCTTCCTCCGAAGCTTATCCACACCGATCTCAACCCCCCTCAGGCTTCGCTGCTTGCTTGCCACTCCCCCGCCTGGAGAGTGCTGCGCTGGGTCAAATAGAGCCCAGACTGTCGTCAGATGCCGCAGTACACTCTGCACAACTCGCAAAGTGTGTCAATTCGCCATTTTCTCCGACCGAATTGTTGATCATTCCTGCGGTTAGATTATTGACTTTAAAATAGAAACTAACAGTAACTCCGCGAGAACTGCAGTGGAAAAGTACTGTAGCTGCTGCAGCAGAAATCGGCAAAACAGGAAGTGACTTCAGAACAGACAAGTAATCATCCTAGAGAAGACCAAGGAGGCCGGAAGAAGGGAAGAAATCAGGAACAAGGGGGACCATCAAGACTGCCGGACAGGAAGTGAATACCCGGAAGAACCATTTACCATAGAGAAATTGCGCCCGCCATTTTGGGAAGGTCAGAAAAATTTTCTTTGATTTTAAACGAAAGACTTAATATAAAAAAGTGAAACTAGTGCGATTTAGGTGGGCACAAGAAGGACTTTGATTTAGAGTGAGTTGGAGGGAAAACTTTGAACAACGGCTTACGACCTGCGGCAACGACAGAGGGCAAATACCTGGTCCTCCCCGAAAATGGCTGGGAAAGAGGAAAAAAAGCTACAGGGCATGATGGAAGCTATGGAGAAACGAGTGATGGATGCGATTCTGAAGTTGGAAAAGACTGTAATAACAGAAGTAACAGAGTTGAAAAAAGAAATGTCTGGAATTACAAAAGAGATACAGACGCTGACCAAAAGAGCAGATGAGATGGATGTAAGGGTGAAGGGAGTAGCATCTAATATAGCTGAGGTCACTTTAGAAACAGATAAAGTGAATGTGATGGTCCAATATAATGCAATGATTAACCACATGAGATTCAGGGGGATCCCTGAAGACAAGAATGAGGACATCCATTCAGTTATGGTAGATGCTGTTGCAGACTTTTTGAAAATGGAAGAGGAGAGAGTGGCGGCACAAATTGATGTGGTATACAGAGTCAATTCTGCGATTGCGCAAAGGAAAAAACTACCTAGAGATGTAATTGTCCAGTTTATATCTAAGAAGCTGAAGGAGGATTTGTTTAAGCAACAATTTCAAGACGACTTCACAATTGACAACAAGAAAATCATGGTCCTAAAGGAACTACCCAGAGCGATGCTTCAGGACAGACGACTTTTTAAAGACCTGATTGACAAGCTGAAAACAGAGGGCATAAGATATAGATGGGAAATTCCTAAAGGTGTCAGTTTTTCGTTCAAGCAGAAGAGAGTCACCATCAAGTCAGTTGACCAAATGACCAGATTCATCAATGATAATTTTAAAGACTCTGATAAATAATTATAGAATCAACATGGAGAGTCAAATAATTTCATAGAATGTTAATGGACTGAATTCACCCCAAAAAAGGAAAAATGTCAGACCCTGGTTGGAAAAACAGAAATGTGATATTGTTTGCTTGCAAGAAACACATATTAAAAAATCAGATGCCAAATTTTTGATTCAAAAAAGATTAGGAGAGGAATTTTATTCACTCTCCTCTCAAAAGAAAAAAGGAGTTGTTACATATATTAAAAAGGAGTTGGAACCAAAAGAAATTTTTAAAGACAATGAAGGGAAATTTTTGGCGGTAGAAGTGGTGTTGCAGAATAAAAAGACATTAATTGTTAATCTCTATGCTCCCAATGGGGCAAAGGAAAACTTTTTTCAGGATTTGTGGGAACAACTACGACAGTTGACCTATGAGCAAACGATTTTAATGGGCGATTTTAATGGTACTGTTGACAATGTTGTTGATAGAAAATCAAAAAAAGGAATTGAGGCCATGGGCAAACTTCCTAAAGTCTTTTTTCAATTGACTAAACATGAACACTTGGCAGACGTTTGGAGAATTAAAAATCCCAGAGATAGAGAGTACTCTTTTTATTCATCAAGACACGAATCTTTTTCAAGGATAGATATGATGTGGATGACAGAGAATTTAATCTTGCAAACACGCAAAATTGAGATATTGCCTAGGACTCTTTCTGACCACAGTCCGATAAAATGGTCAACGTATGTTAAGAGGAAAAAATTTCGATGGCGACTTAATGAAGATTTGCTGGACAAGCAAAATATTGTGGATAAAATAAGGACAGAAACCCAAACATACTTTCAATTGAACTTAAATAAAAGTGTACAGACGCAAACGGTATGGGAAGCCTACAAGGCTGTGATGAGAGGACATCTGATTGCAATCAATAATAATGAAAGGAAACAACAAATGAAGATAGACAAAGAAATTATGGAAAATATTCGGAAAAAAGAAACAGAACTTAAGAAAAGGCCTGGTAAAAAGAAGATTTTGAGAGAATTGAGGATTCTAAGGGAGCAATATGAGGCAAGGTTGAACAAAGAAGTATTTTGGAACTTGAAAAAATTGCAACAGAAATCCTTTGAAGGTGCAAACAAACCTGGCAAATATTTAGCATGGCAATTAAAGAAAAGAAGAGAGAATAAAACAATCACTTGTTTGAAAGATGGAAATAAAGAGATTTTAGACCCAGGAGGAATTAAGAGGGAATTTTTTAAATACTACGCGACTCTCTTTCAATCGAAGCAAGCGGATCCTCAAAAAATGTTGGATTACCTATCCAAAGCTAACTTGATACAACCAAACCCTGAAATGAAAACATTTTTAAATGCTGTAATAACTAAAGATGAAATTAGTAAAGCAATAGCTGAGGCAAAAATCTCTAAAGTTCCAGGCCCGGATGGCTTTTCAGCTAAATTTTATAAAAAATTTCATGAAGATTTGATCCCGGTGTTGGAGATTCTTTTAAATGAAATTAGAAAGACAGGAAAGATCCCAGACTCCTGGAATGAAGCTGCAATCACCTTAATCCCTAAAGAAATGCAAGATTTAACAAATGTTAAAAACTACCGGCCCATTTCATTATTGAACAACAATTATAAAATATTTGCAAAAATATTGGCAGAGCGCCTTAAAAAGTTTTTGAAAGACACTATTGTTGAGGATCAAGCTGGTTTTTTACCAAATAGACAAATTAAAGACAATATGAGGGTTGTTTTGGATGCAATTGAGTATTATGATAAACACCCTGAAAAAGAAGTTGCTTTTTTATTTTTGGATGCAGAGAAGGCCTTTGATAATTTGAATTGGGAATTTATGTTTAAAGTGCTTGAGAAATCTTTGATGGGCGTAGAATTTACAAGAATGGTTCAATCGATATATAAAGAACAAAAAGCTTCGGTGATTGTCAATGCAGAACCAACAGATATGTTCCGGGTAAGAAAAGGTACTAGACAAGGTTGTCCCCTGTCACCATTGTTATTCATCTGGATTTTGGAGATTTTGCTACAAGCGGTTAGAGATGATGATAATATAAAAGGTTTGAATATTGGAGGTTTTTCATTTAAATTAAGAGCATTTGCGGATGATATCATGTTTATTGTTGAAGATCCTGTTAATAATATGCCTAAGGTATTTGAAAAAGTAAGAGAGTTTGGTGATCTTGCAGGGTTTTATGTCAACAAAAATAAATCTAAGATACTGTGTAAAAATATGACTGGTACAAAGCAACAAACGTTACAAAATGTGACAGAATGTGAAGTGGTTAAAAGGGTTAAGTATTTGGGAGTTGAAATTACAATGAAAAACATAGATTTGTTTAAGAATAATTATGAAAAACTGTGGGGTTCGATAAAAAGTGATTTAGAAAAATGGGAAAAACTAAGGTTATCTCTTCTTGGAAAAATTGCCGTTATTAAAATGAATGTACTGCCCAGGTTAACGTTTCTGTTTCAGACAATACCAATTGTGAAAGATGGGAAAGTGTTGGTAAAATGGCAAAGAGAAATCTTTAAGTTTATCTGGGCAGGGAAGAAGCCAAGAATTAAAATGAAGATAATGTATGATATTAAAGACAGAGGTGGCTTCCAAGTCCCGAATTTGCGTTTGTATCATGAAGCAGTATGTATGTCTTGGTTATCTGAATGGGTAAATTTGGAAAATAGAAAACTTTTAGCTCTTGAGGGGCACGATTGCAGATTTGGCTGGCATGCCTATCTTTGGTATGGGAAAAACAAAGTTGACTCTATGTTTAAGCATCATTATGTAAGGAGGACATTGTTTGATGCATGGACCAGGTATAAGGATACAATTTCGGATGAAAGGCCTCTGTGGATTGTTCCAGCTGCAGTTATACATCTGTTTTCAGAATATAAAGGTAATGACTGGTTGAAGTATCAGGAATTGTTGCAAAAAGAAGGGAAAAAATATGTTTTAAAACCAAATAATGAATTAGAATTTGAGTATGGTTGGCTACAATATTGTCAAATAAGGGACATCTATAAAAAAGACTGTAAAGAGTTTGGTTTTAGAGCTATGAATGATGATTTTGAGAATATATGGTTGAAAAAAGAACGGAAAATGATATCAAAAATGTATAAAACTTTGTTGACTGTATATACTTTGGATGAAACCGTTAAAGAACAAATGATAAAGTGGGCCATAAATATGAACAAAGAAATTTCTATGGAATCATGGGAATTTTTGTGGAAAAGATCTTTTAAAATGTCTACTTGTATCAATGTAAAAGAAAATTGTTATAAGATGATGTATAGATGGTACATGACACCAAAAAAGATTGCCAATATTAGTATGGATAAGAACTTGAGTAATAAATGTTGGAAATGTAAAAAAGTAGAGGGTTCTTTTTACCATATGTGGTGGTCATGTGATAAAGTGAAAGCATACTGGTCTAATATACATTGTGTGATGCAGAAAATATTGAAAATCCCAATTGAAAGAAAGCCAGAACTTCTTCTCCTCGGTTTGACAATGGAAAAAATTCCACAAGAAAAAAGGACACTGTTATGGTACATGATTACGTCGGCGAGAATGGCCTTTGCTCAGCAGTGGAAAATGGAGAAGGTGCCAGATATACATGACTGGTTGAGAAAATTGTTATTTTTAGCGGAAATGGACAAAATGACAAAGAAATTAAATGGACAAATGGCAGAACAGTACCTAAAAGACTGGGAAGGATTGAAACTGTATCTAGAAACTGAATATAGAATGAAGGGGAAAATATATAATTTGGATACGTATGGATATTGAACGAGAAGTGAAATGAATTTTGAACTGTATGTACTGTTATATATAATATGCTGAAATTGTAGAGGTTATATACAATTTAAATGTGTTACCTGGTTTGTCGATGTATTTAAGTCTAAGCTTGATTGCCTTATAATTTTTTTGTTTGTTATTAGCAGTGTTGGAAGCCTATTAGGGGGTGGGGGGATTGGGACGGGGATCTTCTTTTTTGAAACTGTATTGGTAACGTGATTGGAAATGTTGAATATATCCCAATAAAAATTTTGTTTCAAAAAAAAAAAAAAGTCTGAATTTTGCAATGAGTAGCTCATGATCTGAGCCACAGTCAGCTCCAGGTCTTGTTTTTACTGACTGGATAGAGCTTCTCCATCTTTGACTGCAAATTATATAGTCAATCTGATTTCGGTGTTGCCCATCTGGTGATGTCCATGTGTAGAGACGCCTCTTAGGTTGTTGGAAAAGGGTGTTTGCTATGACCAGCGTGTTCTCTTGACAAAACTCTGTTAGCCTTTGCCCTGCTTCATTTTGTTCTCCAAGGCCAAATTTGTCTGTTATTCCGATTACCTTTTGATTTCCTACTTTAGCATTCCAGTCCCCTATGATGATGAGGACATCATTTTTTGGTGTTAGTTCTACGAGCCAGACTAGCCTGATCTCATCAGATCTCAGAAGCTAATCAGGACCGATCCTGGCTAATACTTGGATGGGTAACCACCAAGGCAGTCCAGGGTCATGATGCAGAGACAGGCATTGGCAAACCACCTCTGAATGTCTCTTGCCTTGAAAACCCTTTGGCGTCGCCAGAAGTCAGCCGTGACTTGATGGCAGTTTCTGACACCGCATGAGGGTCAACCAGGCCAGAGAAACCCAGGTTCAAAATCCTTTTAAACTGCTAGGCTTAGAGGGTAGTTTGGGCCCAAATACTATTTCTCAGTTTCTACAGGGTCATTGGGAGTGTAGAGTGGGGGATGATGTAATGTACACT
This sequence comes from Gekko gecko, assembly GCA_029375565.1. Taxonomy (NCBI): domain Eukaryota; kingdom Metazoa; phylum Chordata; class Lepidosauria; order Squamata; family Gekkonidae; genus Gekko; species Gekko gecko. Next base: position 296,238,255 of record JAPDNY010000001.1, on the reverse strand, counting down.
GCTTTGAGCTCCTTGGAGAAAAGATGATATATATATAAAAATATCATTACAAAATGATATTTAAGTAAGTGTGAGTATAAGGCAGGGATGTCAAACACATGGCCCATCCAGGGCTCTTACCTGGCCCACAAGCAACCAATTACCTTTATTGCCAGATGACAGAGGCTGTGCATTATGTCCCTGTATACTGTCCCAGTGCTAAGGACTAATGGGTGGTGAAAGTGGGAGGGCAGGCATCAGGGAGATACTTTAAGGAAATACTGTAAGACTCTTAATGTTTTAAGCATGTTTGTATTTTGAGTAAAAAAAATTCGTTAATTGGGTTTGCCTGTGTCCTTTATAAAGTTTATATCTCCTGTACCCGGAATTACATTTTATGGCAGGCATGGAGGGCCAATGGCTTAGGGGCGGAGCCACTGTTTGGCATGTAGAAGGTCCTAGGTTTCTGTCCTCGGTATCTCCACTTAAAAGGATCAGGTAGCAGAAGATGTGAAAGAACTTTATCTGAGACTCTGGAGAGCTGCAGCCTTTCAGAGAACATTAGTTGTTAAGGTCTGTGTTGTCTCAGCCAGCTTTTATGCACTGGTGACTGCTTATGTTTACCTACATTCACACCATGACCATTTACAATAGAATCTGGTTCACCCTGGGGGAGAACTGGTCCGCTCCCTTCATCAACAGGAAGGCCCTACATCTCCACAGAAACTTCTACAAACGCTTTCCCTCTTTATTGAGAAATGCAAATATCATTGTTTAGTAGGTGCTCCACTCAACAGCCACGCTTTCCTAATTCATTTTTATCTGGGCATAAGTATGCAATGATGGTGATGATGATGATGATGATGAAAGAGCAAGAGTCCAGTAGCACCTTAAAGACTGACAAAATATGTGGCAGGATATGAAGAAGTGAGCAGTGACTCATGAGAGCTCCTGCCCTGCCACATATTTTGTCAGTCTTTAAGGTGCTACTGGACTCTTGCTCTTTTCTATTGCTACAGACAGACTAACATGGCTACCCATCTTGAATAATAATAATAATAATAATAATAATAATAATAATAATAATAATAATAATAATAATAATAATAATAATAATAATAATAATAATAATAATAAGGGCTCTTTTAGTAGAAAAAGCCCAGCAGAAACTTATTAGCCTATTAGGCCACACCCCTGACAGCACAGCTCATTAGCATAATAGGCCACACACCCCATGTTACCAGAAGTGTGGTCATCCAGCCACACCCACCTTTTGCTTCTTATTCTGTTTACCTTGTCTGTTGTCAAAACCCAGGCCTTTTTTTTTGAAGCAGGAACTCCTTTGCATGTTAGGCCGCACACCCCTAAGGTAGCCAATCCTAATGAGTTTCTGCTGTTGGGTGTGGCCTATTATGCTAATGAGTTCCTGCTGGGCATGGCCAACTCGGGAGCCAGCCGGAACTCCGTTCCTGTGTGTTCTTGTCCAAAAATAGCCCTGATAATATCATCACCATCATCACCATCATCACCATCATCATCACCATCATCACCATCATCATCATCATCATCATCATCATCAATCATCATCATCATCATCATCATCATCATCATCATCTAAATGGGAAATTGAATTTAAGCAGAAGATGCCCTCAATTTAAAGCCACGAGGGGGCGGGATGATTCAATTTAAGGAAAGGCAAGCCCCCAAAGTGCAGTCATGCTGGAGATAGTGCAGAGTTGAGGAAGAGAAACTTGTTCCAATCTGACGAAGGGAGCTTTGACGCTTGAAAGCTTATGCCCCAGTAATCTTGTTGGTCTTTCAGTTGGCACAAGACTCAGATCTTGCTCTGAAGGGTGGCTGTGGCTTGGGAAACAGTGCCACGGGAGAGCGAATAAATTAATAAATAAAAAGTGCACCCAGCAAAGTGTCGAGAGCCAGCGTAGTGTGGTGGTTAAGAGCGGCAGTCTCTACTCTGTTGACTCCCCACTCCTCCACATGAAGCCTGCTGGGTGACCTTGGGCCAGTCACAGTTCACTCAGAACTCTCTCAGCCCCACCTACTTCACAAGGTGACTTTTGTGGGGAGAGGAAGGGAAGGCCATAGTAAACCGCTTCGAGACGCTTTAGGTTAGAGAAAAGTGGGATATAAAACTCCTCCTCCTCCTCCTCCTCCCCAATCACACATGCTGCGGCACCGGCACGATTGCTTTCACTCTCTGTCTTTGAAACATTTCATGTTCCTGTTTAGAATCTTGTTCCTGTGATCTCCAGATTTAGTTGTTGTTCTAGGCCTAGCATCCTTTGAGCAGCCTTTCTTGGGGGGGGGGTAAACAATTACCTGTATTTGCATTTCAGAATGTAAAAGTCAGATGAATCAAGACATCTTAATTTACACCTCCTTAGATGCTCTCTCTGGTGCTTGTGTTTGTCGAAGCTGTGTTTATTCACTTCCCTTGATTCTTTATCTCCTCCTTTCATGCTACGCAGCTGCCATTCCTCTGTTTTCTGCTTTAGTTCCTAGGTTCTCCCATGTACTCAGCTCTCTGTGCAAATCCTGGAACACATTTTAAAGAAATAAACTAACCTCATCAAAGTCATCGGCACGCATACAAATGGGAATAACGTTTTGTTTAATTTAGCAGCTTCAACAGGCACCTGATGGGTTCGTATAGGACTGCAGAATAGATTTTACATTTTCTCATGGTTGGGGAGACAATATAAAGAGCCTGACTGATGGACTGATTCATTTCTTTCAAATTAGTCACATTCTTTGTAGCAGTGACGCTCCAAGCAACTTACAAACTTTTTTTTTAAAAAAAATATGAGAAATGCAGTAAAATTCAGAAAAGCCCTCATCAACAATAATAAATAATGTCCAAGGTCATTCAATGGGAAGAACTTAACAGCAAAATTAAAACAGGATTCCAGCAGGGCACCTTAAAGACCAACATTTATTCCAGTATAAGCTTCTGTGTCAGAGCTCAATTCATCAGACGCATTACAGAGAGAAAAACCAAACCCCGTTTTTGCACAAGGCGGCGAAAGGTTCAGCAAATACAATATCCCAGCAAAGCCTTTCGAACCAAAAATGGTGGCTGAAGATACCAGAATCATTCTTACTTGAGATGGATTGGGTTGGAGGAGGAAGGGAGAGCTTTGTTATTGGGAATCTGCCGATCCTTTTAACCATGGCCACTAGAAAGAGACTCATTTTTTTTCTGTTACAAAACAGATCTACAGCATATGTCTGAACCAAAGGGCGCTCCCATATGCTGAGATTGGGTTGCCTGATCCCCTGGCGGAGGCCGGGTAGAAGCCAGTTTTACCATAGCGTTTTTGCCCAAATACCAGAGCAGCACCTGGAAGTCACTGCTGTGATGATATCACTTCTTGTGCGATGCTGGCGACATGGACTGGGCCTTTCTCATTCTTCTGGCTAAGTCTCCCCCATCCCCCACTGGTTGCCAGGAGGGACCTGGCAACCCTATGCTGAGAATCCCTTACTGCATTCGAAGTGTCTTTAGACTTGGTATGTTCCCTGAGTAATTTTAGTAAGCAACTACTTCTAAAGCAAATACCTAGTAAGTAAGTAGCTACCTAGGGATCCCAACCCCCTGGTCTGGGCAGGAGATCCCCCGATTTAGAAAAGGCCAGCTGGTTGCAAGCCTTTTCAGTGATCACTTCCGCCCCCCCCCATTAGAAGTGGGGGGGAGCAAAACTGGCTGTGAAATGGCTGTGTTGGGGGCAGAACTTCCAGGGCGGAACTTCCGGAAGTGGCCCAAAACTTCTGTGGGGGCAGGATGTCCCTGCCCACCCCCCAGAATGCCCCCAAAAGGCCCCCGCCAGCAAGGTAAGGGGACCCGGCAAGTACCTCTAAAACTTCAGTTTTGTTTGAACGGCTTTATTTTATTGTTAATTTCATATAAATATTTATATCATGTTTTGCTCCCCCAGTGGTGAACCAAAGTGACTTACAACAGTGTTTTCCCCAGCCTCCATTTTATCATAAGAGCATAAGAACATAAGAGAAACCAATGTTGGATCAGGCCTATGGCCCATCCAGTCCAACACTGTCACACAGTGGCCAAAAATACCAGGTGCCATCAGGAGGTCCAGCAATGGAGCCAGGACACTAGAAGCTCTCCCACTGTTGCCCCCCCCAAACACCAAGAATACAGAGCATCACTTGCCCCAGAGTCCTTATCTATACCTTGTGGCTAATAGCCACTGATGGACCTCTGCTCCATATGTTTATCTAATTCAATCTTGAAGCTGTCCATGCTTGTAGCCACCACCACCTCTTGTGGCAGTGAATTCCATGTGTTAATCTTCACAAAACCCCTGTGAGATAGGTTAGGTTGAGAGAGAGTGCGGGGCCCAAGATTACCTAGTGAGCTTCCATGGCTGAGTAGGTCTCCCTGATCCTAGTCCAACCACACTATAATCACTAGACCATGCTGGACTAGATAACCCACTGGTCTGATCCAGGGGTCCCAATGTGGTGCTCATGGGGGCTATGGCACCCTCTGACACCTTTTCTGGTGCCCTCCAAGTCTTTGTAGAAAGCCGGCAAGGCCTGGTGTGTGACTGAAGGTAAACTAGAGCAACCATTATCTAGTTGGCTCCACCTCTTGCAAGAGCACTTTTATGGAGGCCATTTTGTGGGTGTGCCCAGTACACTGTGCTAGAATTCCAAAGGTTCCTGCAGGCTCAAAAAATTTTGGGAACCCTAGTTTGATCCATCACAGCTACTGCTACATTCCAAGAAGGCAGAGAGCCATGGATACTCTCAGGATATTACCATAATGTGCCGGCACATAGAGTGCTTTGCCATTATCTACAACTTCTTGAGCTCATGCACAAAAAACCCAGTAGAATAAAAGGATGCCAGACTAAAGGCCAAGATAAAAGTGGAAAGCTGAAGTGATTACGGCCCAGACTTCTAGATCTTTGTCATAGTGAGCTTCCTTAATTCCAAATGAAAACTGTTCAAGCCTCCCCAAGTGCACCTGGGGCTACTGCCCAAAAAACACTTACATGTCATCAACTTCCACTAAATCAACGGGGCTTGCTTCCCAATAATGTTTCTATGATCAAGCTGAAAGGAGAGGGGGAAAAATCCTTAAGTTGTACTCAAGGGTTGGTCTGCTATCCGTGAGGTCCTGGTAGATATGCTGTCGTTTAAAATTGTTAATACAGCTGATTACCATGGTTACCACACAGATGCATTATTCACCTTGTTTGTAATTTCCAGTGCACACTTAGCCGAGGGGGGGAAGGAGAAAGTCAGAAAGAGCACTGGAGAATTGCAGATTGTACTTACTTACTGACCTCGTGGGGGACCGCTGGGGTTAAATTAGCTAATGTTTCTGTGGAACTTTGGAGATGTAAAAAGCCATAAGTGCCACGTATTAGCATTATTATGGCTATTACAAGGCGGAAACATACTATTTTGAAACTGTCAGATTTCTTGAAAATATTACATTTGTTGACCTTTAGCAGAAATATTGTGCGGCTCTTTGTTTGCAGAGAAAAGAGATGAAAGATGCCCGTGTGATGAATGCGGCAGGAGCAATTCTAGCCGCTGCCGTTCCAGTCTATCTCTCCAGCTGTTTGCAAGTTATTGCACGTTCACAAATGTCACAGCCTGATGCAAAGTCCATGTGGGAGGCAGCTAAGAGGTCTCACATTTCATCCCCACTTTTTTCTCCAGATGAACCATTGTGGGGGGCTGTACTAGGGAAGACCCTGTTGCAGGAGACCCCGGAGAGCTGCCATCAACCAGGGTATACCCGTGTAATCTTCTGACTTTCACTCCACCATTTGTCTACATTGATCAACCTCCTGCACGTTTGTAGAGGAAGACTGCTTTTAGGTGACATGTTAGGAAAATGTAAAACAGCTCATGCTTGCTTGGTTCATACAATTATTGGACTACCAGGTCTCTTGTGTTGAACGTGTTGATCTTCCCCTACACCACAGATCTTCTACAACATATGATGATCTGGCTTTGTGCTTGTTCTGGAACACAGGCTGAGCAATGCAACAGAGCTAGGGCACAGAGCAAGGCAACAGAGCTAGATCACAGTCAAGAGTCCAGTCCAGAGATCAAATACCGGTTTAGCAGCAGTCAGAGTTCCTGAGCTGTTCAGGAAAGCAGTCCGAGGTCATTGATCAGCAAGTTTCAGGCAAGTCCAAAAAGCAGCTGGTCGGATACTTCAGAGCTAGGCGTGGGTCGGTCAAAGTCAGCTGCCAGCAATGAATCTTGAGGCTCCGGCATCTCCAGTTCACTAACTCCAGTTCAGAGCTGGCTGCATGTGGCTCCTTTACGTCTGAGGAGTCTTCAGCCGCACTGGACTCAGGCTGGTCAAGCTGGCCCACGACAGTGCATATCACATAGTGGCTTAGTGGGGCTGCATGATTCCATTGTCTCGAAAGTACACGTGGATGTATATGGAAAGAAAGCACAAAGTGAGCTGTCATGCATACATGTGTTTGCCTGAAACGACACATTATGAGAGGAGAAGGACAAATAGAGGGATGTGTGCTATTATGGGAAAGGTTTTAGGGGCCTGGTAGTTTGATGAAGTTTGAGAGGGGCCGCAGTGGCTCAGTGGTTAAGACGATGAGTTGCAGACTGGAAGATCTGTAGTTCGGAAGCTTGAGACCATAGTGCTGCGTGATGGAGTGAGCTCTCATCTCTGGTCCCAGCTTTTGCCATCCTAGCAGTTTGAGAGCAAGAAATTGCAAGTAGATAAATAGGTACCGCTTTGGTGGGAAGGTAACAGCATTCCGTGTGCCTTGGCGTCTAATCATGCTGGCCACATGACCATGGAAAAGTCTTTGGACAGCGCTGGCTCTTTGGCTTGGAAATGAAGATGAGCACCGCCCCCTAGAGTCGGATTCGACTGGCCTTTGAGCAAGGGAAACCTTTACCATTTACTGGTTTGATGAAGTAGAAAAGGTTCATAGCTAGGGTTGCCACTCACCCCTGGTCACTAGCGGGGGATGGGGATAAGGTTGTCAGATCCAGCCTGAGAAACTTCTGGAGACTTGGGGGTGGAGCCTGGGGAGGACAGTGGGGTACAATGCCATAGAGTCCACCCTCCAAAGCATCCATTTTCTCCAGGGGAACTGATCTCTGTAGTCTGGAGATGAGCTGTAATTCCAAGGAATCCCCGGGTCCCACCTGGAGGCTGGGATTCCTATTCATAGCAGGCTAACCAAGAACCTATATGTGCAGTCTAGTATTGAATTTATGGAATTAGATCTTCCTCTATATTTTCTTGAGTCCACTAAAGAGCATGTATGGCATCTATGACACACCCTGGTCCACTTTCAAGAAGGATTTGTGCTTGGTGTAAGCTAGTTATCGTAGTTATCTTTATAGGAGCCCCCAGAGGAGCATCCATAGCCTCCCGGATTCCTGTCTCTTGATCCACCATAACCACCATTCCTGTTGTCATAAAGGCCACCTCCGTATCCTCCACCTCCTCTAGAGAATCCATGTCCATGTCCTCTGCCTCCAGAAGAGCCACGGGATGATTTTCCAGCCTGGTCAACCCTGATCTGATGGTCATCCACAGTCTCTCCATTCATGGCTCTCATGGCATCCTCAGCATCCTCAGGATAGCAATCGGTTAAAGCCAAAGCCCCTGGACCACTGGGTTTTCCCAGCCTTTCACTACGACCACTTCTGCAATGTCTCCATAGGGAGAGAACAACTGCTCCAGATTCTGCTCACTGGTGTCAAAACAGAGTCCTCCAATGAAGAGCTTTCCTACATCCAATGCCATTTTGAAATAATCAACAAAGGGGGCTTGGAGGAAGAGACGTGCGCAGACCCATTAGCGGCTGAAGCAGGAGACTATCGCGATGGCGGCAAGAGAATTTGTGGGCATCTTTCAACTCTCTTAAAACACAATATGTTTATGTGCATAACAGGCTAAAGAGGAATGCTCACTCTTCCACCACATGCAGTGGATACTTGGACAGATAATGTTGAAACCAGTAATGTTTAATCTGATCAGACCCAGAAGTTCATTTTAACTCTAGTGTTATGCAGTGGGAACAGCAGCCACAATCTCAGACTTTTGTTGTCCGAACTATTTCTTTATAAAAAATAATTAACTGGAATACCTAGAGCAAGCCCTAGAAAGGTGCCATCATTCATCAGCAACAGACTTGTCTTCTTTGGTGCAGTGGTTAGGAGTGTGGACTGTAATCTGGGAGAACTGGGTTTGATTATCCATTCCTCCATATGCAGCTGCTGGTGTGACCTTGGGTCAGTCATAAGTCCAGTCAAAGCTGTTCTCTCAAGGGCAGTTCTCACAGAGCTCTCTCAGCCCCACCTACCTCACAGGGTGTCTGTTGTGGGGAGGGGAAGGGAAAGGGATTGTAAGCCACTCTGAGACACCTTCGGGTAGTGAAGGCAGGGTATAAATCCAATCTCCTCCTCCTCCTCCTCCTCCTCCTCCTCCTCCTCCTCCTCCTCCTCCTCCTCCTCCTCCTCTTCTTCTTCTATTGTGGACTCTCTGCCCTTTAAATGAAAAACAGAAGCTGGCTATACCGAGGAGGCTGGAGTTCTCCTGGAATTACATCTGATCTCCAGACTACATAGATCTGTTTCCCTAGAGAAAATGGCAGCTTTGGAGGGTGGACTGTGCGGCATCCCATCCCTTCCGAGCTCCCTTCCTTCCCCAGACTCTGCACCAAAATCTCCAGGAATATCCCAACCCAGCTGGCAACCCTTGAAAACAGTGTGCATTGTACTGACTCACAGTGTGGCAAAACAGCTATACATCTCACTACGAAGCATACTGCTGAAAAATGTATGTAGGTATCACGGCCATGATGCCCCCTTTACATTTTTCATTGCATATGCTTTGTAGTATTATATATCCTTTACATTTACATAGTCTCCCTGTTCTGCTCCTCCTTCTGTTTCTCTTTTTATCTAAAAAAGTAAATGAACTATCAGATGAGGCACTGGAGTAACCCGCAGAGAGGAGATGGTGTACAAGGGTATGCCAGTTTGAGAGGGATAGCTGGGTGGGTTTGTTCAGCCAGGCATCAAACTACCTGTGCACCAAAAGCTGGCACATTGGACTCATGAAGCTACCTTGTACAGAGTCAGACCATTGGTCTATTAATAGGTTTGCCAACTTCCAGATGGTGGCTGGAGCTCTCCCACTATTACAACTCATCTCTGGGCGACAGAGATCAGTTCACCTGGAGGAAATGGCCACTTTGGAAGGTGGACTCATTATATCCCATTGGAGTCCCTCCACAAACCCCTGGAACTGGCAACCCTATTCATGCACATTCTGAGTTGCCAGGGCTCTCCAGGGTCTCAGGCAGGGGTCATTCACATCACCTACTACCTGATCTTTTCCAATGGAAACGCAGGACTTAGAATTCTGCATAGCACACCTTATTATACGTACAAGGCAGCTTGCAACAAACAAACAATCAATAAACACATTGAAAAGCACAACAGGATGAATGGGGAAAAATTCAAATATTAAATACAAACAAATTCTATTGCCTACCAATATAGTCAATCTATAAAAAAGGCCCTGCAAAAATAAATAAATAAATAAAAGATTCTTTTTCAGGGTTTGGAGGCAATGCAAGTCTTTGTTCTACATTTGCTGTCAAAGGGAGGAATGACTTCATATGATAACTCATCAGATGTATATCCATGAAGGGATTGCTTTGGTTCTTTTCACAAATGGCTTGGTTTTGTCTTCAGGGCCACTGAGAGAGAAGAGACAGTAAGTACAGAATGTTGGAGGCCCAGGTCACCCTGAGATTCCAGAAGCTGAATAATAGCTGCACATGCTTTCTAATTAAGCATCCTATAGGTGTACAAATGTGGTCAGAGATGAAGACCAGAAGGAATCTTGGTCTGCTAGCTCCCAAGAGCCATGGTTGTCTATCCTCAGAAAGAATATAAAGGACCTTTTTAATGTACCCTCGTCACACAACACAAATTAGGATGGCCATCTCCCCAGTGGGGGTGGAGTTTTCTCCACTTTTGGGCCCCCCAATCTGCTGCTGGCCAGCTGGTCGGCAGGGGAAAGCCCCGCTCCCAAAAAGCCCTGTTTGCCTGGCACAATGACATCATTGCGCTGGGCGTGTCATGCGAGGGACACTCTAGCATTTGGGTAAAAACTCTGTGGTAACCATAGAAGTTTTTCTTCTATGGAGCCTCCCCCCCGACTCAGGTAAGATCTGGCTATCCTACCTTAAATGGGGGTGATATGGTTATGGGTCATGACCTATTAATGAAATTGCTCAATGAAATTGCTGAGCAGTCGGGTTAGAACAGATAAAAGGAAGTACTTCTCCACCCAAAGAGTGATTAACACATGGAATTCACTGCCACAGGAGGTGGTGGCAGCTACAACCATGGACAGTTTCAAGAGGGAATTAGATAAACATATGGAGCAGAAGTCCATCAGTGGCTATTAGCCACAAGGTATAGATAGGAACTCTCAGTCTGGGGCAGGTGATGCACTCTATTCTTGGTGCTGGGGGGGGCAGCAGTGGGAGGCTTCTAGTGTCCTGGCCCCACTGCTGGACCTCCTGATGGCACCTGGTATTTTTGGCCACTGTGTGACAGAGTGTTGGACTAGATGGGCCACTGGCCTGATTCAACATTGGCTTCTCTTATGTTCTTAATGGGGGGGGGCATATCTTAGAACAATTAATGTTGAGTTCAACTATGAGATCTTGTATATATTTGTTCCTTTCAATATTATGTCCTTAGGGAGGGAGAGGATTAGTACTGGAGGCAGTAGTGATCATAAGAACTACATTTGTTGGAACTCAACAGCCAACTAACAGAACAGGCCGCGCATAGGTCTCAGTAACTCTAACTTTCCTTCCAGTTATGGTCACAGGACCTGAGCCTCCCTTTTCTAGAGAGCTTCTGGGAGTTGTCCTTAAAGCAATAGTACCAATATACCACAATCAACATTACAACTCTCAGTGAATCATTACACTTCTCCCCTTTGTTCCCTTCCACCATCTTCATTACAAAAGACACAACAGTAAGATCCAGAACAATTTTGCTTGCTCCATGCATATGAACACTAAACATACACAAAGTTGAACTGAGCAGGAGGGGGAGAATACCACAGAAAAAGCATGAATGAGTTTGAAAAGGACGAATAAAACAGCAGAGACATTTATATTGGCCTCCCCTACTGCTCTGAACAAAACAATTATGAGATAAGAGAGGCTCGAATGGGAGGAAATTCTTTCATTTTTCACATTGGAAGCTAGTAAGATCCAACAGCCTGTTTATGAAGAACAATAAAGAAGATACATGGACTTGGTAAATGGTTTGTTACAAATATACGGGACCATTTTGAAAGGGCAGGAGTGGGGTGTGGGGCGGGGAGGGTTAGAGTTTTGTCTTGTTCGGGGAAGTGTTGTGAGCTGCATTTTGAGGACAGTCGTCCCCCCCCCAGTACAATTGGCAGCAAGACATATTTGCTTTTATTTAGGCTCTCAAAATACAATAAAAAAGGCAGATGGGAGATCGAATTAAATGAAGCTTAAATAAGGTGGAAAGAATATCTGCTACCTTTTAAACAAAGCAACTCCACCAATCACACAATCAGAACTTCCTCTTCCTGGTTAATTTGAAGCTATATATATATAAAAAGAAAAATTCAGTGCTGTTACAAGCAAAGGTTGTAGTCTGGCATGCTGTTGAGCTCATTTAAGTCCCCATTAATTTCACTGGGGTTTAAACACACTTAACTGCTAGCTGGGTAGAGGCCAAAATATAGAATTAGATGTTCTCTAGAATCACCGATTATTGTAGAGCACGTAAAAATAATACTGTAGTATCTGTTTATGAATATTTTCACACCATGCTATGGCATTTCATAATATCCAAGGCAGATCTTGCTATTCTTAGTAAACTTCAGGGGATTTTCATATATAGAAATAGAAACCAGTCTGGGGAAGGAATTTTCATGGGCTTGGATCCACCAGAACATTTCCATGGATAGAAAGATTTCTGCATATGGAGTGTGACTTTCTCCTCCCCTGCAGCTCAAAATGCCCTCCCCGATGCTGCTCTTGGGTAGAGGGGGGCACCCTTGTCCTCAAGAAATAGCATTTTGGGGGACATTTTGGGTTGTTACAGGAAGTGGGGGAAGGTATGACAGTCATACTTTCCATTTTTGGACTATTCCAGTGGATTTGAGCCTCTTCAGATGTACTGATTTTTAAAATTCACCCGGCCTTCCCTCGCTAGCTGACTGATCTGGTATAAATTCTGTAGACCAGGACAAGTATCCCCCCCCCCCGGATATTGTGCAGAAATTATAAATGGTTATTGTCGACATATAGAGTTGACTATTACTTAACAGAGAAGTGCCACATTGATAGACACCTTTAGGAAGGCTGCAAGTAGCAGTAGGAGGCTTTTGTTTTCCTGCAACATGGCTTTACCTGGCCCTTGTTGGTGGATAGGTCGGAGACAAGATGAGTCAGAGCTGATGGGAAGCTAGCAGTCAATGGAGGCGATTGCCTCTCTATTGAACTGGCTTGGGGTTGCTAGGTCTCTCCTGGCCACTGGAAGGGAGTGGGGAGGGGGTGCCTCCACCAGGTTAGAAACTTCTGGAGATGGGGGGGATGGAGCCTGGGGAGGACAGGGACTTCAGTGGGGTACAATGCCATACAGAGTCCACCTTCCAAAGCATCCATTTTCTCCAGGGGAACTGATGTCTGTGGTCTGGAGATGAGCTGTAATTCTGGGGGATCCCCGGGTCCCACCTCAAGGCTGGGAAACCCTACACTGGCTCCTCATCCAATTGCTTCTTTCAAGTTTCAATAACCTTTAATGGCATAAAATATAATAAAATACAGAGATGATCTTACATAGATAAAGGTCAAAATGGGAGTGGTGCTGTCCAGATAAAACAATAACACAGTATCAAAGAATAACAATAGATGAGGGCAAAATTAATCAATTAATTCTCTGCCCTAACCTTAGAAACATGATTACCCTTATGCAACAAAATAGCCAAATACTCAGCCACAAGTTCTGTCAGTCTGATGGATTTATCAGTGAGTAAATACTGAGTAATTCTCTCTGGGGAGTCAGTAAAGTTGGAAATAACAGGATTAAGAAGTTGTTGACGAAGCTTACACTGCGTGGGACAGGGAAGTAAAATATGAGAAATTGAGTCAGGTTCCAGTGAGCAGTATTTACATAATCTATTCTCAAGCAATTGCTTCTTTCTCTTTTGGCAGTGGAACAGTCAATGCAGCTGCAAGAAGAACCAGTGGAAAGTTCTAGCTAGTGCTCGCAAACGGCTTTATGTACTGGCTTGCAGGCTCCGAGTATCAGGTGCCAGAAGTCAATTAAGGCAGGGTTGTTCAGTCCAAGGCGGGGGCCAGAAGTCAGACAAAGCAGAGTTGTTCAGTCCAAGGTCAGAGGTCCAGAAGTCAGGCAAGGCAGAGTCAGTGGCTTAGAATCTATCATGTGTTGCATCCACATCTAACAGCCTTTCTTGGCTGGTTTTATAGCCCACGACTAAGGGTCATGCTTGCAACCAGTTGCTCAGAAGCAGTGCTGCAACTATTCATCTTTGTTATCAGCAAGTAGCTGGCATCAGGCCAGGAGGCATGCACAGTGCCGTCATGTCTGTAGCTGTGTTCTCAGCCCTCGTCTGCAGTGCTCTAAGGGTGTAGGTGATCTGGATGGCTGGGAATGGCCAACTGTGGTTCACCTGCTTAATCAGGGCTGGAGGATGTTGGTGGCCCTGCACCAGCTGTTGGCTGTGAATCCTGACAAGCCTGCAGCTCATTTTCCTGCCGGTCAGCTTCCTTTAACTTAAGGCAGGCTACACAAGGTTCCTCTACTCCTGAGGAGTCCTCTTCTCCTGAGGAGTCCTCATTATTGCTGACCCCTGGCTGACCCACAACACTTTAATAATGCGGGCCAGTCCCTGAAGTCTAGTAATGGCCATTCTCTTTAGGCGACTGTTGACCCAAGTTTTTGAAATAAAAGATTTCTTATGATGGCTGGTAAGCATGTAATGCATCCCAATGGATCGTTATTTTTGTCATGCCTTTTTGAATTCCCAAATCTGTCTCAAGATTGTCATGTTCTCTTCTTATCTTGTCCTGAATTTCGAAGACTTGTGCTGTTGAACAAACATATCCTAGATGTGCCTCTGGCATGAGACTGGCCTGTAACACACGCAGTGCCAAAGGTAGGTGTTCCTTTGCTTGAACTTCTTGATGAAATTGCAAGGGAAAATAAATCATATCCAGTGTGTGCATAATGTGAAATACTGTCTGTTGCTTACTGAACAGCTTAAGTCATGCTTATTTTTGTACACATTTCCAGGGCTTTGCTGATATAAAAGGATGGAGGAAGCAGAGAGACCTGATTCAATGGCTGATCATCTGCTTTACACGCAGTAGGTCCCAAGTTCAATTTCCAGCTAAAAAGATCAAGTAGCCGGTGACATGAAAGACCTCAGTCAGAGACCCTGGAGAGCTGCTGCCAGTCGGAGTAGAAGATACTGATTTTGGCAGACCAATGGTCTGACTCAACACTAGGTAGCTTTATGTTTTCAAAGAAGAGTGAGGGATTTGATTTTTTTCCCTGTCAGCTAGATGGAATGAAGAAGTTTGGGAGACACGTACCTTAACAGGAGCTTCATTTTGCTTGGCTTTTCTCCCCCACTGAGCAAGTCCATAAAGAAGGAAGGAAGGCCTTTTTAGCTTCCCCTCCTCTGCGCGTTCAAAGATGGTCTATTTGTTAGAGGTATGTGAACCCAATTAACCCAGATCAGGCTAAAGCAAGAACAAAGATAAGGAAATGCATTTTTATTTAATTTGATTGGTCTTTTCATGCCTGCTTAATTCTGAGCAGGTGTAGGAACATCAGAAAGATATATAGCAAAATGTAGTCCGACAAATGGTCATCGTCGCTTCATTAGAAATTCAGAAAGAAAGAAAACAAAGAAGGATGCTTGAGAGAGAGAGAGAGAGAGAGAGAGAGAGAGAGAGAGAGAGAGAGAGAGAGAGAGAGAGAGAGAGAGAGAGAGATTTCTTCACATCTGTGTATCTCTTTCTTTTTGAAAAATAGGGCAAGATCCAGCCAAGGCTAGCTCTTTTAAGTGTTTCTGATTTCAAAAGGAAATATTTACACATGTCGATGGAACCTGCTACTCAGTCCTATGGACTCGTATTAGGGAAGAAGCCCCCCTACCCAGAACACAGAGAGAGTTACTTCTGTGAGAACATGCATAGCACTGGGCCCACACCAAAGTGCTTGACTTTGGCTGTTTTGTGCCTGTGCATTTTGGAGTAACCTAGAAATAATAGAAGGAATAATCTAGAAAACAGTATAGAACATTGGGGGAAAGGGATTAAAAACTAATTCAGTTCTGATTTAGCTTCATCTGGGCAGTGGCTCTGAGTTTGGTTTGTAAGTAAGTAGGAGTACAGACACACGTACTCGTAATGGTGAGAGCAATTTGACAATGGAACCAATTACCTAGGAGCAAAGAGGCTGACTCTTACGAGAAGTTTTTAAAGTAGAGGCTAGGGTTGTCAACCTCCAGGTGTGGCTGGAGATCTCCTGGGATTACAACTGATCTCCAGACCACAGAGATCAGTTCACCTGGAGCAAATGACTACTTTGAAAGGTGGACTCTATGGCATTATACCCTGTTGAAGTCCCTCCCCTTCCCACCCACGCCCTCAGGCTCCATCCCCAAAATCTCCAAGTATTTCCCATGCCAGAGCTGGCAACCCTAGGCTGCATGAGTACTCTAGCTTTTGGTCTTCTAGCTGATGTTATGGGAGTTCCCTACTCAGAACTTGGCCCTGGAGAGCTGCTGTTTGCTTACTGGGGGAACTTACATATACTGGATGGCTCCCCACAGCTCCTCACAGCCATTTCAGGTAAGTGCAGGGGAGAGGCTGAAGTTCCTTCTTGCCGTGAGCTGCAGTGCTGATCTGAATTGGGCCTCCACAACTCAGGAACTGAGTTCTCAGAATGGAATTCCCGGTCCACATTTGATCTGAATTCCTTGTGGAAGCCACATTCACATGACATGTGAATCATCCCAAGGAATCTGACATTCTATCCACCCATCCACACAAAAAAGAATACAGCACATTCTGGGAGGGGGGGCATTTGAAAGATTCTGTCTCATTCAAGCAGAAGATATGTAGTAGTTTGTTCTATACGCATCTATGGAACATATAGACGGTGGCCGAGAAGGCTGAATTTTTATCCGTTTTTTTTTTTAAATTCCAAGTGCAGGAGCAATATTTTAAAAAGTGCATTTCTGCATAAAGAGGGTTACATTGGCACCAAGTGACAGTAGAAGAATTAATGCTCCCCCAGGGCCCTTTTTCTCTAGCAATGATTGACAAAATAATTTTCTTCTTGTAGTTTAATAAAAGTGTATACATTATATTACAGGGCCAATTACGTGTCACATGACTTATCTTGTCACAGCCTCTACGATCCAAACAATACATTAAAAGACGTTCTTCCTCTGCTGATTTGCATGCGAGTTTTTCCTCCTAGCTTCTTAATTCAGGTTTCTTTGATAAAGGAAAATTTAAAATACATACGTGGATCTTGCTTGAGCTCTAAGCAGACATTTTTCTGGAGGCAGAGGGGATGGATTTTGGCTACCATTGTCTCCTCTACAACCAGTGTCCATGTGTACATTTGGATCTACAACCAGTTTCCATGTATACAATTGGATCTACACACGTGATTCGTGTGCAAAATGAGAAAACACTCCTGCAGAGACAAAAGTCAGATAATACTTTTATTTATTTATTTGCCATCAACTCACAGCTGACTTATGGCAACTCCATAAGGTTTTCAAGGCAAGTGAGATGAACAGAGGGGGTTTTGCCATTGCATCACAACCCCAGATTTCCTTGGTGGTCTCCCATCCAAATACTAACCAGGGCCAACCCTGCTTTGCTTCTGAGATCTGACAAGATCAAGCTTGCCTGGGATATCCAGGTAAGGGCAACATACCTGTTATTAGGAAAAACTAAATAGTACAGAACAATGCACAAGCTTTGGAGGTCTCCAGAGCTCTTAATCAGACTTTACAACTCTTCCCCACTCAAAATGGGAAGGAGAGAAAAGATGTTTCAGACAATGTCTCAATGTTGCAGGCGTCATTGGATTAGGTGTTGGTGTGTGCAAAATGGGTTCCAAGTTGCATCAAAAGTTACTGAGCTGAAGAAGAAGAAGAAGTATGAAGGCCAGCAGTTAGTCAAATATCTTTTCAGCACTAAACAAAAACACATGGGTTCCTTTGGCAGAGTGGAGAGTTCAGGTCTCATGTTCTCCAGCATAGCCTTTTTGGTGGACAAAGGGGATCCCTGCATCTCTTTTTCAGCACTGGAAAAGCCGGTTCAACCTGAGCTCTTTTATCTTCCACTACATCTCACAAGTAGGGAAGTATTACAGAGCGTTCCTCATGAATTTTAGCACCTAACACCAAGTGTAATGAATGTTGACTTTACAGGCTAAAGAGGTTCATCTTTTTTATCAGTTTAATTTTTATCTATGTTGTATCAGAGTGTCTAGAACAAAAGCATCTCTGTCTAGCTACAGGTCAAAGGAGTTATTTGTTAATGTTATAAAACACCAGAACCTATTAAGGTAAGAAGCTTCTAAAATGAAATAAAAAAGAAAAAAAAAGACTCTAAA
Source organism: Gekko gecko (assembly GCA_029375565.1). Taxonomy (NCBI): domain Eukaryota; kingdom Metazoa; phylum Chordata; class Lepidosauria; order Squamata; family Gekkonidae; genus Gekko; species Gekko gecko. The sequence goes on along the minus strand of JAPDNY010000001.1, from coordinate 296,220,543 downwards.
AGGAGAGTGCTTTGTGATGCTGCTGTGTACCGGATACCATCTTGGCTTTGCCACCAATATCAATAATAGCTCATAGACTTGCTATATTATTATTATTATTTATTAAATTTATAACCCACTGTCCTTGGAGACCAGTCTCAGAGCAGGTAATGTCATTTGTGAAAACATTCAATTCAGACATTCAATACATAATCACAATAAATGCCATAAAGTACAATAAAATGCATAATAAATAGATATGTCCCACTATACAGCCAGGGCCGGCTCCAGGTGTCTGGGCGCCCTAGGCAAGACAGCTTGGGGCGCCCCCCACCGGGATGCCAACCTCCCGGTGGGGCCTGGAGACAGGGGGGTGGCGGAATGCCAGCTTTCCTGGAGGTTCCGCAGCTACGGGGCCACTAGGAAAGCCAGGGAAGGGGCGGGGGTTGTAACCCCCGCCACCTCCCTCCCAGCGCCACTTTCCTGAAGGCGCCGCAGCTGCGGGGCCCCCAGGAAAGCCAGGGAAGGGGCAGAGGTTGTAACCCCTGCCCCTTCCCTTTGAGCCGAGCTGTGGGCACCGCCCCCGCCCCACCTTCTCTCCCCCCCAGGGGGGAGGGGGAGGGCAGGCAATCTTTGCCGCTGCCTCCTGAGCCCCGCTGGGGTGCTTGGCGGTGGCGGGGGGTGCTTTCCACGGGGGGCGGGGGGCATTTTGGCTTGCTTGGGTGCTCCGCAGCTGCAGGGTGCCCAAGCAAGCCAGGGAAGAGGCGGGGGGTTTAACCCCCGCCCCTTCCCTCCCAGCACCGGCAAGACAGGGAAAAGGCGGGGGCGCCTTTTGGCGCCCCTGCGGCTGGTATGCTCTAGGCGAGCCAGCCCTGTATACAGCTAAAAGATGGCATAAAATCTCAGGAGGGATAAGGCATAGTTGTCTGATGAGAAGGAAAGTGGGAGGGGTGAGAAGGAGAAAGGACAGAGGCCAATCCAAGATGGAAACTGTCAAGATAAGAGCCCAGCACTGTCCTCAACCATACACCCAGTGGAATAACTCTGTTTTGCAGGGCCTGTGGAACTGTAACAAGTCATGCAGGGTGTTCTACCAGGTTGGAGCCAGGGCTGAAAAGGCCCTGGCCCTGGTTGAGGACAGCTGGACGGTCTTTTTTAAAAAAATTATTTATAACTTTTTAACATTACAACAATACAATTATGGAAACAGATATGATGCAAGATGAAGCATAGTATATGCAACTATTGATCAAAGTTCACAATGTATAATTCAGAATTTAAGTAAAAAACATAGTAAAAAAGAAAAAGAAAAAACATGAACAGGTTAACAGGTTGTTATATGATAAAAGTGGGCTTGTAGCTCAACATAAAAAAAACTAAGATCATGGCATCCGGCCCCATCACTCCTTGGCAAATAGAAGGGGAAGTCGTAGAAGTAGTGACAGACTTCACATTCCTGGGATCCCAGATCACTGCAGATGGTGACTGTAGCCATGAAATTAAAAGATGCCTGCTCCTTGGGTGGAAAGCAATGGCAAACCTAAACAGCATGATAAAAAGCAGAGACATCACCCTGCTAATAAAAGTCCACATGGTCAAAGCAATGGTATTCCCAGTAGTAATGTACGGCTATGAGAGCTGGAAGGCCGAGCGCCGAATAATAGATTCTTTTGAACTGTGGTGCTGGAGAAAACTTGAGAGTCCCTTGGACTGCAAGGAGATCAAATCATTCAATCCTAAAAGAAATCAACCCTGACTGTTCCCTGGAAGGCCAGATCTTGAAGTTGAAGCTCAAATACTTTGGCCACCAAATGAGAAGGGAGCACTCACTGGAGAAGCCCCTGATGCTGGGAAAGATTGAAGGTCAAAGAGGAAGGGGACGGCAAAGGATGAGATGGTTAGACAGTGTCATCGATGCATCGAACATGAAATTGAGCAAACTTCAGAGGACAGCGGAAGACAGGAGGGCCTGGTGTGATCTGGTCCATGGGGTCGCGAAGAGTCAGACTCAACTGTGCAACTGAACAACAACAATATGGTATTAAAAAGTTGAAATGATTTCTAAATATCTATGAGGAATAGAGCTTGAAGGTACAACAGTATTAACATTGGTTGCTTCAAGAAACGGTAACCATTTGGAATAGAATAAGGATTGTGTTTTATAAGTATTGACAGGAGGTATAGAGGTAGCGATTTTTTCCATAGTGAAATATTCCCATATTTGCATATACTATTGCTGAAGAGTTAGTGTATTAGAACTCTTCCAACTACGGAAAAAATGATTTCTAAATTGTATAAGGTGCTATTGAAATGGTATACTGAGGATGAAGTTGTAAAAGAGCAAATGATAAAATGGGCTGTAAATGTTAATAATGAGATATTAATGACATCTTGGGAATATTTGTGGAAAAAGTCGATGAAAATTTCAACTTGCGTAAATGTTAAAGAGAATTGTTATAAAATGATGTACAGATGGTATATGACGCCTAAAAAAATTGCTATTATAAATGAAAGTATGTCTAACAAATGCTGGAAATGTAAGAAACATGAAGGGTCTTTTTACCATATGTGGTGGACATGTGATAAAGCAGTAAAGTATTGGACAGAGATCCACAATGAGATACAAAAAATTTTGAATTGTACTTTTAAGAAAGACCCACAGATGTTATTGTTAGGTCTTAAAATGGAAGAAATAAATGTAGCCAAGAGAACATTACTATGGTACTTGACTACAGCAGCAAGACTGACTTTTGCTCAATGTTGGAAACAAGATAAAGTACCTGAAACATGGGAATGGATTAAAAAGACGTTGTTTTTGGCAGAAATGGACAAATTAACAAGAAAGTTAAACAACGAAGAAGATGAAACGTTCTTTGAAGACTGGAAAGACTTTCAAAAATACTTGTTGAAAAATTGGGACATTAAACGTGGTTTGATTTGCTTTGATAGTTATTAAGAGGAAAATGAAATAGAATTAGATTTTTGAATTGTTACCGTTAGTAAGAGAAAATAGGTTTAGAAGTAACTGTAACAGAACAAGAGAGATATTAATGGGGTTGGAGCAGTGCGGGAAGCCTTGTTTGGGGGGGTAGAAGGGATATTAGAAAAATGGATATACAGGTTGGTTGAAAATGTATGAGTATGTGATATATCCAATAATAAATTGTATTTACCAAAAAAAAAAAGAACTCTTCCAACTACGTGTAATGACAGACTTAGCTGCCATTAATAACGTTGAAATTAATTCTTTTTGTGTCTTAGCCATCATAATACCTTCCCATAAATCAAGCAGTATCAGTTCAGGAGAACAAGGTAAGTCTACATTGATGATCAACTTAATGTTATATAAAATTGATACCCAAAATGTTTTAACTTTTTTGCAGGTCCACCAGCAGTGGTGGTAATTTGCTACCTCGCCGCATGAACGCCAGCATAATGGTGAGTATTTTTTGTTGATATGGTGTAATTTAACAGGTGTACGGTACCATCTTGATACCAGCTTAAAGGCTTGTGCTCTTATATTCAGGGATCTGAATAAGATACTATGGGATGACCAAATTTTGAGCCATATATGATCGGACAGTGGTACCGCACAGTCCGTATTCCAAGAGAATTGATATGTTGTTGGTTTTGGTGAAATAGATAACAGCGCCTTGTAAAGAATTGAAATCATTCCCTTGCAGGATTTGACATCCATGGATAGTATTTTTTCAAAAAAAAGTAAGAGTCCTAAATTCCCTCTCATTTTTGAAAGTGGAGTTCCAGAGGTTCTTTATTTGCAGATATTCAAACCAGTTAACTACAAGATTATGTTTTTGTTCTATCTCAGATTTGTCTAAAAGAACAAAGCTTTTACTAATGTCTTTAAAATGTGTGATGTTGTTTTCTCTCCAGGTTTTAAAAGAGAGAATAGGAAGGCCTGGATTGAACCAGGATTGACCTGTAAAAGTGGTATATAAAGATGGGTGTGGGGTTATTGTTGATTTCAGTTTGTCCCATACTCTCAGCGAGTTGGCTAAAAAGATATTGTCTTTCAGATTTGCTGGTCTCTTTTCCCAAAGAGTGTCTTGGAAGGATTTGGGATTTAAATAGAGAAGTTCCATCCATTTCTAGTCGGCATGGTAGTTTCCACTGTACTGTTTTATAATTCCCAGAAGAGTGGCAGCTTCATAGTATAAGGACAGGTCAGGTAGGGATAGACCCCCATATTTGGGTAGTCTTTTCAAAGTTGCAAAGCTAATTCTATGTATTGATTTATTCCATATGTATTTCAAAAAGAGTGTTTGCCAGGATTTGGGCATTGAATATGGAATTGCTATCAAAATGGCTCTAAAAAAATATAAAAATTTTGGAAAAATGAAGGACTTCAGGACTTGTATTTTTTCGATCCATGATAGTACAGGTGATGAGCTGGACGGTCTTTGGGCCAGGGATCACCAGCAGATTTTGATTACTAGGGCATAATACTCTTTGGGGGATATATCAGGAAAGGTGGTCCCGAAGGTTGAAGATTTTTTTCTCCTGAGCATTGCTTTTAGTAATATTGGCATATGAAGAGATGAAAGATATGTTATGGCGGTCACATACATTGGGTGATTTCCCACTAAAGCTGCCTTGGGGTTGTGCCGCCGTTGGCCCTGATACTATTAGTCAATTTCACACCCGAAGCCACGGGGCTGCATTTTGACCCGCGGCTTCGCCCGATTTCCCCCGCAGTTTTGTAATCCTCAAAAAACAATACTGGCTAAACTAGGATTGATACTGGCACAGGATTGATCTGCTTGCATCATAAGTTCAGCCACTTTATATAAACAACTTATATCTTTGCCTATAACTCACCCAATTTACCTTGGTGACCTAATGGTTATAGAATATAGAAAGGCATTTACTAGAGCTCAAATGGATGTAGTGAAGGGCCGTTTACAATAAGATCAGTGTTCCCTCTAAGCTGAGTTAGTGTGAGCTAGCTCACAGTTTTTTAGCCTCTGGCTCACACATTGTTTGTCTTAGCTCAGGAAGGATGGCTCCAGAGCAAAATAATTTATGCAGTATTCAAATTGCTTGCTCACAGCTTTAATGCCAGTAGCTCACAAAGTAGAATTTTTGCTCACAAGATTCCACGGCTTAGAGGGAGCATTGAATAAGATCCCATTTGATGATCGGCTGCGCTCCTGTGACTAGAAATCCATTGAGGATCTGGCTCATGTAATGTTTCAATGCCCAAGATTTGTAACTGGGAGAACTACCTTAGAAATATTTTACAGTGTTTGCCAGAGGAAAATTAGTTCTGTTATTGGCAGATAAAAATAGATGGATCACGATGCAAATGGCAAAGTTTGTAGCATCAGTTACCAAGATACAGTTTAGATTATTGAAGCCCTGATCTGGATAGCTCAGGCAAGCCTGATCTCATCAGACCTCAGAAGCTAAGCAGAGCTGGCCCTGGCAAGTACTTGGATGGGAGACCTTCAAGGAATACAAGGGGTGAGACGCAGAGGCAGGCAATAGCAAGCCACCTCTCTGAAATGTCCAAGCCCCACTAGGGGTCGCCAGAAGTCAACCATGACTTTTAGGCACACACACAAACACACACAGATTATTGAAGTATGTTACACTGTTATATATGTTTTTTAATTTTAACATTAATAGGGTTATGTCAACCTGCATTACTGTTTTATTGATTATTTTATGTGATAGTTTGCGTTGACATTGTAATTTGATATTAATATTGTTTGTATTTTCTTCCTTTTGTGCTTTGTTGCTTGCTATGGCTGAGCTGACACAATAAAGGACAGTACAGTACAGTATCGGAGTGAAAAGATATTCAGTTCTACATTCTAGGGTAGAAATTACATGAACTGAACCTATGCACAAGGAATCTCTGTGTAATGGTCCATGTGCATGCATTTTACTCAATCTACAGACATCAGGCGTGTTGCGTGGGCAAGATTTGCTGTCCCATCCATGATTCCCCTTCCATGCATATTCTGAATGACACTGTATGTCTGTGCCACATTCAGATTTTGATATAATGAGTTGCAGTTCAGACAAGTAGACATTCTTGCAACCATGCAGCATTTGCTTTGCAAACTGGACTTACACACTCTGTGTGTGTGTGCGTGCATATGCACAAAAAACACTGCAAGATGACACAATGCTTCATTTCTGGACAGAGAGCTATTTCAGCCAGGGATCTGTTCACTCTTATCAAAATGATACTATTATATGAAACCCATACTGATATATGAAACCCATTAGACCACAAAGTAAAGATTTGCTTTACTTGTGATAAAAATGCGAAAATGTCCTGAATAAAGGAGGAGTGTCTCCACAATGTTTTACCACGTGCGAGGTGAAGTGAAAGACTCATCTGTGGCAATGTTTCCTCTTGTTTTTCTTCATTGAATAGATTAATAAATAGTAAAAAAAACCCTACCATGGCATCTGGCTTATTCATTTATTCCTATTCAGCCTTCACAGGGTTAATTTTATTCTAATATCATAACCAGATGGATGTGCTTTTGTTCTAACGTGTACAGTGGCTTCACATACAACCCAGCTGGAGGTGCTTAGCCCTACCAGAACTGCAGCAGTCACATGGATCAGGTATTTGATGGGGGAAGGGATACCAAATGCCCAGCTCCTCTGCTCAAGCAACCGATTGGCACTGTTGGTAATTATATGAATAGGGGACTGGAAAAGAGCACTAGAAACTATACTGGCCCATGGATAAGGTGTGTAACACCCAGGGGTCATTTTGAGCTGGAACGAGCCAGAACGGTGTTCTGGGAGTAAAAAGCCAGGAGCGGGCACATATGGCTGGCTCTTCCTCCTTTGCCTGGGAGCTGGAAGGGTGCTTCCTTATGGAGCTGGCAGGGTGCCCCAGGATCAAACTGCTGCGCTGTCATGGGCCAAGGAGGATGATGGAAAGAATGGAAGCTGCCCTGACCGTGACCCTTCCGAAGACCTGCCAAGAGGAAGTCCCTTCAATTGAAAAAAGCACCCCAAAACCTACGAACTGGCCATCTTTCCTTCCAAGCCAGGAAGCCATGTCGAGAAGGACAGCAGCAGCTGAGCGTGCCCTGCCTCTTACCCAAACTGAAAGTGAAAAACAGCCGGGTGCGCTCAACATCGTTGGGCATCATTTGCTCTCCCCTTGCCATGGCAACTGAAGGCCACGACAGCAATGGAGGATGAGAGGGGCACCTCCCCACTGGGCTCAGTCTCCGTGGAGGTAGCCAGCAGAGGTTGGAACTCATTGCACTATTTCTACAGGTGCCTGGCCGAGTAGCTGGTGCACTTCCATGCCATGCGCCTGCAGGGCTCACTCTTCCTGTGGGTTGGGGAGACCCCCCAGCTCAGCAACTTAGCCATGGCCATGTGCACCCCCTGCATAAATGCCCCCACCTGAGCTCCGCTCACCTAGGACAGTAACAATCAAGGGATGCAACCTTGAGCATGGATGCCGGCAGGGAAAACGTTGTAGAGATTTCTCGGAAAGGTCATAAAGATGTCAGTGTACTTTTTTTAAATGCAGTTTGATCTTTTTTTTTTAAATAATGCAGCCTAGGAAGGGGATGTTGTGACACATAGGAAACCAACGTGCAGCCTGGATTTGTGCATGCTTACTCAGAAATGGGCTGTATTGAGTTCACCAGCTTTTGCTTTCCAGTAAAGATAAACAGGGATCTTCTAGCATCTGAAAGACTATTGGGGTTGCATTTCAGCATAAGCATCCATATACCGGAGATCTTCTGATGCTGGTAGTGGTGCTCACTTCTGGTGAGTCAGGGGGTGTGGCATATTCAAATACATTATGCTAATGAGTTATGCTAATGAGCTCCTGCACCTTTTTTTCTACGAAATGACCCCTGGTAACACCTATTTGGAAGTGATGTTTCTCCTACATCTATATATCCCAAGGTTGGTGTGGAGTGTCAGAACCCCACTCTAGAGAACCACATGACTTTTCCATATACTTAGTGGACCTTAAAAGAGCCAGTGTAGCATACTGGCTACAACACTGAACTTGGATCTGGGAACCTAGGTGCAAATCCCAACTCTGCTATGGAACTTCTCTGGGTGACCTTGGACCAGTCTCTCTCTCTCTCTCTCTCTCTCGCTCTCTCTCTGTCTCTCAGTCTAACTGACCTCATGGGTTTGTTGTTGTGAGGATAAAGACAAAGGAGGGGTGAACAATGTTGGGACCAGCTTTGGGTCCCCACTATGAAGAAAAATGGGGTATAAATAAGTTTAAAAGCATTGGGTAGTTTCCTCCTCTGAAAGCATTCAGGGGAGTTTAAAAAGCAATTCACATAATCATAATATTTTGTATATAAATGACCATTTCTGTACAGCAAGGGGGACTTTTGCTGCTTAACCATATACATTGGACAGAGAAAGTACAGAAAAAAGGCACTTTCCCTTCCCCTGTGTCCTAACTGCAGCTGCCATCCCCAAGACCCAAGGAGGTCAAATACATCACATTGACTGGACCAGAATCCATACAGCTTGTAGTTTAATGAGTTTCACTAGGAAGGGAATTATGTCATTTTGTACGCATGTGGCCAGGGATTGGGGTGTGTGTGTGGATGCAGACTTGTACTATTTATCTTCTTTTTATGGAACTACCAGCAGCTCTGAATCTTTCCACCACTCAAGTAAGAGGAAAACAAATAAATAAATAAATAAACATCTGCCAGCTTCTCAAATATTCAGTGTTCAGAGATGATTTTATGAAAAACACTCTAAGTATATCTATGCATGTACTTGACATATAGTTTTTGCTAATGAGACTAGAATTATAGAACACTTAGATAAAGCAGCAAGAAGAGTGCAAATCCAGGCATACAAAAATATATAGCAAAAAAACAAAACAAAGAAACCCCCAAACACAAAAAGCTTATGTTTATTAAACTGATATGGTCAGGTAGTGTAGATTCAAAAGGTTTCCGAAGTGCTGTATCTTAACAATTCTTATCAGCAGTAGATTGCAAATATTTCTTGGAAATACTGTTTAGATTGCAGTTACCCACATCTCTGCAATTGTCCAGAACAGTTTCTGGCCTAACTCATGATAGTGAAATTGTGGAAGAGGAGTTAGGTGGTTTGCCATGGTTACTCCATTTGTACCTGACTTGCCTTGCAGACCCAAACACTTGTCTTTGCATGTGGCTGTATGTGATGCAGTGAACTAGGGAGTATGTTGTTTATATCTCTATGCATTTGGTATGGGGGTAAAGGGAGTAGTGGGAAGGTAGCACAGTTATCGATACTGGGCACTCACCGCACACCACTGCTAATCAGTTGGCTTCAGGAATGTCCGAGAGGTATCACTCCTGTCAAGGCCAGTTGTGTATCATTACAAGCACAAGTGAAATGAATGAATCTTGAGATAGTATACAAAGCCTCAGGAGTTGCCTTGAGATTAGAACCTCAGTGCTGACTGAAACCATTGAATCGTGTAGCTGGCCAATTCGTTGGGGTCCTTCTGTTATCATTCTGCCGGAGCTCCTGACAGCTGAATGGATGTAAGCCTATTATAATTTTGCATTGATCCTTCCGTAGATGTGATTTTCCTCTGTACTTAAACTGAGTTTCCTCCTCCATTTATGTGTTCTTTGCCTTCCTATCCCTTAGATGAAAAGAACCATTGCTTCTTGGTGTCATGAACAGGATATGGTGATAATGTCTTTTTTGGAGAGAGAAAGCTGCAGAAGATGCAACAAATAGCACTGGCCAGAGCTGTACTCCCTGGAGGCTAGGCACAAGTGCCTCATCTCTGGTGGCTTCAAATATTGAACTGGTTGGCTCCACTGGAGCTATGGGAATCTGCGCTGGTGGAAAATTGGGGCCTTACACCAAGTGTTGTGTCCAAGTGTCTACAAATACTTGGTGTGGGGGAGAAAGGGGGGGAGAAAAATGGTGTTGGGAATAGGCTGGGTCCTGCTTATTGCACTCCATATTGTGTGAGAACAATTGGAAGCTACTTGGAAGCACATGCAACAGCAGGCAGACATCACTGCCTTGAAAGAGCAACAGGCACTCTTGTGGGACACACTGGAGGGTACATGGGGGGAGGCCAGCCATGGCATAACTATGGCCGAGGACAGACTGGCAATTTGCCGCGGGATGGGACCCGGGCTGACAACGACTCAATATCGGATTAAATGGAATGTTCACACAGGCACATCTGCCTGGCGTCCCCCACCCGTAGCCTACCGGTGCTCTCGCGCTTCACTGCCGGATTAAAAAAACACCTGATAAAAGCTGACGCAAATCTTGAAAGCCTGCGTTTGTCGCGCGTTTCTCCGCTTCCGGGGAGTCTGAACGCGCAGCCGAAAAGCCGGGAGCAACCCGCGTTGGGCATGAGGCAGCAGCGGTGTGATTGGCTGCGCTCCGCTCCACTGCCCAATGCGGTGCCGGCGTTGCAGGGCAAAAAAAAAAATCGCCAAAATGCGCTTATGCGCATGAGCGCTCAAGCGCTCATGCGCACATACGCCCACAGCCGAAATAATGGGGAAACAGCGAATATAGCGCGCCTCCGGCGCGGCAGTCTGAACACTCCCGCGCGCCTCCGTCCAGTATCTTCCAGCAGAGGCCCCCGCTGTGTGGACGGGAAAACCCGGTATTGTTTACTCCGGGTTTTTTTTGTCGCGACTCGATACCGGGGCGAATTGCCAGTCTGTCCTGGGCCCATGGCTGTTTGTCTTGCCAAGCTGACACATCAAAAACAAGCAAAACGATGTGGGCACCCAATAAATTGAGGGCATTCATGGCTTCTCGGGAATGTGATCCAGCAACCTGGAATGGAGATATGTGGGATTTCAGCAAAGAAGAGTGGACTGAAGGAGGAGGAGAAGAAGCAGGTGAAGCAGAAGTGTGACCCCTAATCATTAATAAGGCCAAGGGACCACTTAAGGGTCAGCCACGGGTTACCTGAATTGTAAGAGATTACTGTAAGAGAGGTTGCCAAGAATGGCCATCTAATGGCAATCTAAAGGAAGAGTGATCCTAAGCCCTGAGCTTGAGCTGCCAAAGAGGGGGAAGACTGGCGGGGTGGAAAGCCATGTACACTGAAGAACAAAGTAACAACAAGACAAAGATTCACAGAACTTTTTCTTAGGTGGGGTACCTAAGGACAAAATAGATGGTCTCATGGCACCTGATTTGTTTAAAATGTGGAAGAATAAAAAATGCAACACATAAAGGGAACAGGGCTCCGGACCTACCCCAACAGCTCCGTCAGAAGAGCCGCTTTAGCCCAATCTACCAACTCAGACAATGGGAGGATGGGAATTCCCACTTCCGATGGATTAGGGGTGTGGTGAGGTCCTGGGGATGATTCTAATAAAGACAGCCATTCCTGGAGACCAGCACTCACCCTTGCCAATATATTGTCCTCGTGGCCATACCAAGCAAGTGATGGCTAGCAGAAGTAACATTGATCTGCGGAAACCCAGACAAAACGCAGGGGACACCCAGTGTGCATATAGGGATGAGGAGGAGCACACTGAATCAATCAATCAATCAATCAATCAATCAATCAATCAAAGATTATTTCTCTGGGATGAGGTTTATAACTAGGGTTGCCAATTTCCAGGAGGCACCTGAAAATCTCCTGCTATTGCAACTGATCTCCAAACAACTGAGATAAGTTCCCCTGATGCAAATAGATGCTTTGGAAAGTGGCCTGTATAGCATTACACCCTACTGAGGTTCTTCATCTCCCAAACCCCACCCTTTCCAACCTGGAACAAGAACCCCATTTACAACTGTCCTTTTGATACAGTTGAGGGGGGACTGGCAATGAAATAAGCCAATCCAAAAATGTGGTGTGTTTAAAAGTCTGAAAAAGTTATGAAACTCAAGGCCTTCTTTTGTCTCTTTGCCAGTCTGGCGTAGTGGTTAAGCGTGGTGGACTCTACTCTGGAGAACTGGGTTTGATTCCCCACTCCACATGAAACCAGCTGGGTGACCTTGGGTCAGTCACAGCTCTTTCAGAGCTCTCTCAGCCCCACCTACCAAACAGAATATTTGTTGTGGGAAGAGAAAGGGAAGGCGATTGTAAACCTCTCTGAGACTCCTTTGAGTAGAGAAGAGTGTGGTATAAAACCAACTCCTCCTCCTCCTCCTCCTCCTCTTCTTCTTCTTGTGCTTGGTGAGGCTTCTCAGTTCAATTCTCAGTTGCAGATTTGATTGTAGGAAGTTAGGGCCCTGGAGACAGACTCTGGTGAAAGCAGGTATTTAGTATTTCAGGGAAGTACAATTTAGTGCTACTTTAAAGCTTTCTTTCTGTGTATTGCCTTTGGTGCAATTTGCATGATAATTAACTTGACTTCTAATCCAGTGTCCTCATTTAGAATTCTCTTTCCTTTTATCTTCCTTTTAGTACCTGGACAAACTTTCCCCCCTTTTAACTGAACCACTGCTGTCTTTCTGCTCTCTTCACATGCTCTGATACATGCTCAGCATATCTATCATCCAGACAAAGCAAGGGTTAATTCCCCCCCCTTTGGACTCTTCTTTTGGAGAGTTCATGCAGTTTTCTTTCCCAAGGTTTCGATAGGGCCAGGCTGTTTCTATATTCAGTCTATATAATTAACAGTCTAATATGGATGGTAGTTACATACTGAGATCCCTAAAACCCTTCCCTGATTTAGAGGACTTCCAACATCCCTTCCCCATTTCCTTTGACTGGGAGGTCAGAGGGCATCATGGGAGGGGGAGGCTCTTTACCCAATAAAGGAACTAGCCAAATAGCCAATGAGATATGCAGTAGGCAAGTAAGTTGTTGCCACCTGATACCGAGAAGGATGATTTTTCACTAAAGCACCTGAGAGCTGATCAAGACTTAGAGCCAGGCGTCTCGCACTCTGTGGAGTAATCGGACCAGATGGAAGAAGTCTTTTACAACACTCATCACAGCACTTAAGCAAGGAAGAAATGCAAAGTCTGGTTACAAGGAGCTGAACACAGGAATTTCAGATTCACTTGTAAATATGTGAAGAGTTAAACTAGAATAGTAAGGCGGAAAGGCACTGGTTTCCAGACAAAATGGAGGTGGATCAAAATTGACCAGATTAAAATGACAGCCAACCGCTGCACAAATGAAAATAGACCCACATTTTTATGTATAAATAGAGTGATGGATAAAGGACTCAGGGGTGGAAATATCTTTTGGACTTTCTTGGATCTGTTTTATACACAAGCATATAATTTCAAATCCTCTCAGCAAAGCTTTCTATCACGTCCCTAAAAAAGATGTACTTTGTGACTGCTTTGAGCAAGAACGTTCTCTGTGACCATCCCATCTCTTTTACAGTTTAGACAGCAACATAAAGTACTGTTGTTTAAGTTGGCTTTAAGTTGAATCGATGATAAGTGTTATTTGCTGTGAGATTGCTGATATTTTTAATGTAGTGATTAATAATTGATTAGTGTTTTACATGGTCTGATATCACTTTATGTTGGAAACCATTTTGCACATTGTGGAAATGCCATATAGGCTTATATTAACTCAGAGGTCCCCAACCTTTTTGTCCCTGTGGGCACCTTCGGAATTCTGACAAAGGGTGTGTAGTATATGGAAGCTGTCTCTTTAGGAGACAGGCTTAAGCCCTCAGTGGGACTCCCTCTCTTCTGGAATATTCTAGTTAGAACTGGGTTGTTGTTATTTAGGACTCCAGCCATTGCTAAGCCTATGTTGTTCCCTGTCTTGCTGTTCTGCATGTTAGGAAGTTTTTTTGAAGACATCCTAACTGCTGCATCCCTCTGGCCTTAGAGCAGACCATTTACCCACCTCCAAAGTAAGTACAGAGGAGCCAAAGACCACAGTGGGCACGATCACAAAATGTCAGGGACAGAGGTTATATACAGCTCTAATACTTACTCTTCAACATTTCAGCCAGAAGCTCGGTTTAACTGGATTTCTTTTATTGTACATGGCCAGTCAGAAGACTCGCTGGGAAAAAGCCCCAGCTAGCCCTGTGCACAAGCACTTGGCAGGTGCCAGGAAAGATGCTGACAGGCAGCATGCTGCACATGGGCACCACATTGGGCACCACATATATTAATGAAATACATACATAAATAAAAGCTCTATTCTAGTCCACCCACTCCTCTCTCTAATGTACCTCACAGGATTGTTGCGGGAAGAAAGTGAGAAAACCTCAGGTAGAGTACCCAGGTGTCCTTGTAAGAAAGACAGCATACCAATGTAGAGTGAATTAATGGCCCACATCTACAAGGACTGTGGCAGTCTTATTAGTTGTGAGTGTGCTGCAGAAATGAAAAATCACATAGTTGAAAGAAGTCTGCAGTTTTAAAAGATGTGTTAGGTAGGTGCTGAGCGGTAGAATAAATAAGAAAGCACAAGATACAGGATAACCAGCTTTCCCAAAGAGAATAAAATCAAATTTTTCTTCAGTCAGAAGAAGGCTAAAACAAACAAAATCAATAATAAATAGATATCTTCTTAATACTCCTGTGCATAAGACCCTTATTGTATTATTAACTTCAATGGAAGTTCACAAGGCTTAACAGCTCGCAAGTTATTAAGAAAATTATCTAGGGAAGCATATTTTTTTTTGTAAAAAAAGAAACCGTATTTTTATGGAAATAATCAAACAAGATTACACATCCATGTGATAGGATGTAGCAATTTTTTTAAAAAAAGTTTGCATATTGCTTGAGAAAAAAGTAAAGTGCAACATTCGAAAGAATTGTGGAGAAAAATAAGATCATCAGAGAGAGCAGTTAGCATACTAGGAAGGATATTTAGCCTTGGTTCCTTTATAGAATTTCTGTGGATATTAGGATGGGAAGGGAGGTGGCATGGTATAACCTGATCTTGTCAGGTCTTGGAAGCTAGGCAGGTTTGGTACTTGGATGGGAAACCACCAAGAAAGATTCTATAGATGAAAGCAATGGTGAACCACCTCTGCTTCTAACTGGCCTTGAAATCTCTTTACTGGGGTTGCCATAAGTCAGTTGCAATTTGATGGCACTTGCGTATCTAAGGAGGGGAGACAATTTTTGCTAGTTCCCCACCTTCTGCAGCACCCCACTTTTCCTGAAACATTGCTTCTGGATGATGAAGAACCCCCACAAATAGCTTGTGGTGGAATCAGAGGCCTCCTACAGCAGGGGGAGATCAGCAAAAATTGTCCGCCTCCTTGTTTTCACAGAGTTCTAGGCGGGATCCAAGCCTTAGTGTTCATACATCTTTTAAAAAACAGAAGAAAAAGGTCACTATTCTTTTCTACATGCACTGTAAAGAAAAAAAATAATCAGAGAATTCAGCTTCAAAGGGGTGACATGATCGAGGTTTACAAGATTATGCATGGGATAGAGCAGGTAGAGAAAGAAATATTTTTCTCCCTTTCTCACAATACAAGAACTCATGGGCACTCAATGAAATTGCTGAGCAGTTGGGTTAGAACAGATAAAAGCAAGTACTTTTTCACCCCAAGAGTGATTAATACATGGAATTCACTGTCACAGGAGGTGGTGGCGGCTACAAGTATGGACGGCCTCAAGAGGGAAGTAGATAAACGTATGGAGCAGAGGTCCATCAGTGGCCATTAGCCGCAAGGTATAGATAGGGACTCTGGGGCAAGTGATGCACTGTATTCTTGGTGCTTGGAGGGGGAACAGTGGGAGGGCTTCTAGTGTCCTGGCCCCACTGCTGGACCTCCTGATGGCACCTGGTATTTTTGGCCACTGTGTGACAGAGTGTTGGACTAGATGGGCCATTGGCCTGATCCAACATCTGTTTTTAAAGACTGAATTGTAACTTCAGCATGCAAATTATGGGGCTTCTAGTGGGAGGGCTTCTAGTGGGAGGGCTTCTAGTGTCCTGTCCCCACTGCTGGACCTCCTGATGGCACCTGGTATATTTTGGCCGCTGTATGACAGAGTGTTGGACTAGATGGGCCATTGGCCTGATTCAACATTGGCTTCTCTTATGTTCTTATGTTCTCTTAACATTAGCTTATCTTATGTTCTCTCTTATGTTCTTACGGTAATAAAGGCCCCATAATTTGCATGCTGAAGTTACAATTCAGTCTTTAAAAACAGATATAACTAGAGGGTGAGATTCCAAAGCTGGACATTTGGAAAGACTAAGATTTGTACAATGCATTATATCTGGCAATAAGTAATGTGTCTTTGTACATCTTGTGAGCAACATGAGATTTATGAAGTTTCAAGCTGTGGGGTGTCTTGCTTTTAAGCACTCAGCTTTGCAAAATGATACCTAACAGACAAGCCCACAACCATCACTTAGCAACTTTTAAGATCACAGTCTGGGTTAGTTTTACAGTAGATACGATTTTGTATATGCCATGTAGTTAAATAGTGCTGTGACGGCTAACAATGGAAATCAGATTTGCAATTCCCTAGGAGCTCCACAATTGATATTGGAAAAACTGTCAACATAAATGCAATGTGTACGAGTGATGCATCACCTTAGTGTATTTGAAGTGAAGGTGATCAATGAGAACATAACTGGAACAGGTAAAATATACTGCTGGATAACTTCGCTCAGGGTTACTTCCATTCCTACATGATCGTCACTCACTTCCAATCCATGTGTTGATCTTGACTTGTGAAGACCTCAGATGTGAGGTTCTTGGAACTCATGTACACAGTATACATGGTATGGAAAGCTATGGTAAGTCATGGATTTCTAGCATATAAACACACAGCAAAATCTACATGCAAGTTCTTCCAGTTACAATAATGTGAGATTCACATTAATTCATGCCCAGGAGTACCTACCTTGTGGGAATAGTGTAAACTATAAAGCAGTTGTTATCGTATAGCAAGTGGATCCCAGTTCCCTGCAGATCTGAATTTGAATAAACAGGGTAATAGTAAAAATAAACATGTCAAGTTGTAGCCAGTTTATGACAACTCCATCGGGTTTTCAAGGCAAGAGAGGTTGAGAGGTGGTTTCCCATTGCCTGCCTCTGCTTAGCAACTGTAGACTTCCTTGGTGGTCTCCTATCCAAGTACTATCCAGGCAGGGTTGATCCTGCTTAGCTTTTGGGATCTGATGAAATCAGGCTAGCCCAGGCCATCCAAGTCAAGACCATCATTTATAGTGCCAGAGGGTAGTATAAAGGGTAAAAGTTCAGGGGGACTCTCTTCGTAGAATGCTTAGGGGCAAATCACAGGCTGCGATCACATGCTCCTTTAGATCTGACATAGGAGCAAATGCCTGATGGATCTAAAAGGAGTGATCAGACAGCAACATCTGGGAAGCGTCCTGCAGTCATCAGCAACCTGTGCTGCTCTGCCATGGAAGCGGAGTTAAAAGACACTGGGGAAAGTCTGGTGTTATCCAGATAAGGCAAGCCATGGGCGGACTTTCCCTTGTCTGATTGCTCAAGCACGCTCTCATACTGTCAGGATGGTCTGATCAGGCCATCCTGATGCTGTGCTGTTCCCCCACCCTCTTTGCAGTATGTGCATCATTGCATACTCCATAGGGGGCCCTCAGTTCAGAAGTGCAATTCCTCGTTTATGCGCAAGGGAAACAAACAGCAAAAAAACCCCAACTCACCCACATTGCGTTTAATCACACGACTGGCTAAGCCCACAGCTTTGAAGGGCTGTGTGATCTCACAATTGTGTGTCAAGTTCTTCTGGAGGAAATAGCCTCGCTTCCCCTCTGCTTCAACTGGCACATGTGACCGCAGCCTTACCATTTGATACATTTCCACAAATGTTTGTCAATCTGGCTATATGAACTCATTAATTGTTGAATAATCTCTGTGGTTCATATCACAATAATGAAGATGAATTACAACAAACTGAATTTGCAGTAACCATCTTTTAATGAGCTTACCTCTATGGAAAAGAAAGCATTCATATCCAAATTTTAAGGTCTCCAAGTAAACTTGTAAACCAAAATAATAAATTAGATAATACAACATGCCAGAGCATATACTACAAAGTTTCTTGAGCCCTTCCATTTGCTCCATTTACTAATCTGAGGCAAGTTGTTGAAGGCTTAATGATCCCTAAAAGGGATTTGATTTCCAGCAGCAGCTACCTTATGTACATTGGACATGCACCACTAAAGTATACCCCCTTTCTGTCATTTCCTGGGACTTAAAGGACCCTGTACAGATTCCTTCCGTATTTATTACCAAGGTTACAGTTCTGCTCATCTCTTTGTGTATGATGAGCTGCTTCCTCTTTTTTTCATTAAAGAGGACATTTTTGCAGATATGAGAGCTCCATATATATGCTGAAGCAGTACGTATGCAAAAAATGTGTAGATCCAGACAATTATGTTTTATAAGAATGTCAGGATGCAGTCGGCGTGCAGTGTCTTCCAACATTTATCTTCTGGCATAGGAAGTCTGATAAAATTGTCTTTCTTTGGTTAATTTGCCATAGTGGATAGGGAATTTAATTACGAATAAATTTTAAAAGCACCTTACAGCTCAAGAATGCTATTGGAATAAAATAATGTATATATTTTTATATGCCATCCTTGAAGTCTTAGTGCGTACATACTTAATGCATAGATCTTTAATTTCTTCAGTTAAGAAAAATAAAAGGCCAAGGAGTTAGATTTTAATAATTCATAGTTCATTTGAGAAAAATCTTCATAAGTGAGAGAAAGTAGAGCTATGTTATCTGTCATAGGGAAAAAAGAATAGATAAAAATTCCGCTTTATAAACTATTCAGTAATATGTACACTTCAGCTTTCATTAGCAACTATAACGTGTGAAGAAAGATGTGTGTGGGAAGAACTACCCATTGGGCTGCTGGGATGGAAGATCCCTTGAATTGAGCTTCATCTCTTTAATTCATCTCCATAAAGCCCTAAGTAAGCTGGAGATTCCTAAGGGGACCGTGTGTACATTTGATTTGAAATTACACACAGATACCCTGTACATGTATTACTATGAAAATGTAACTGACACTGAGATATCAAGATATTTTTAATTTTCTCTGTGTGTGTTTTTTTCCGGCCTCATTAGATGAATTTGGGCAAGAGATTTTCTCAGTTCCTTGTCAGTATATCCAGTGCTTGGCAAGCTCAGGTAGTATAGTGCATATGTCCATTCTAGGTCATATGCAACACAATCCGATGAAGTTACTCCAGTCTAATACTTTGAAATCAGTAGTTTATTGGGGGGTTGGTAGGCATAACATTTCTGAGAGTCCACCTGAGAGTCCAGAGGTAAACAAAGACTAGACAGAGACTGACTTGGCTTCTCAGCCTGCTACCTCTTGGACTGTCTGGGGGGGACAGCCTAGGCAGGCAGCAGAAGTATATTCCTTGGCCCACTGACTGTATGTTGTGCTCCCCAGCCTCATAATGTTATATAAGCAAAACCAGACAGATCTCTTGTCTCCAAGGAGCTTAGTAGATAGTGAGAAAACAACAGAGGGAGGGAAAGCGAAGTGTAAGGAAGAGATGCATAGGGACAAAGGCCCTAGACCATGGTTGCGGTTAGAAATGAGAATTAAGGTGTTAAGACAAAAGCCACATGGGAAAGTTGGGTTTTATGACAGAATTTGAAGGCACCAAGAAAATGTTGCCAAGGGTTCTAGAGCCTTGCTAAGTTCTCTGTCTGTAGATGGAGAAATCAAGTACCAGGGCCAGACTGATACTTTTGAAGTCTTGCTCATGACAGGTGGTAGTGGGGCTAGAATTGCAGACTGTATAGGCCCCCTCCCGGTATGGTAAACTGTAGGGGGTGTGGGTTTAAAAAAACGTATGCAAAATTTTGCAGGCCACCACCTGTTCAAGTGTATTACTCATAACAAAATTGGCATCTTTGTACCCAATATCTGGTTGATTGTACATGTGTTAAGATGTCACCTTATACAAAATAGATTTGGGGACAGTTTGGTGTGGCCAGTTTAGTGTAGCGGTTAAGAACAGCAGATTCTAATCTGGAGAACTTGGTTTGATACCCTACTCTTCCACATGTAGCCAACTGGGTGACCTTGGGTCAGTCACAGCTCTCAGAGCCCCACCTACCTCTCAGGGTGTCTGCTGTGGGGAGATGAAGGGAAAGAGATTGTAAGCCGCTGTAAGACTCTGAGCAAAGGCTGGGGTATACAGCCCCGTAGCTAGGGATTTTTAGGGGAGAGGGCCTTGGGGGGGCCACCAGCTAATTACATCAAAGGCTCCAGGGTAAGGGGGTCTGCTTAGCGTGCACCCACACAGCCCCCACTAGAGCCTTCCTCTGAGGCAAGCCAGAATCCCAATGTTAATAGACACAAAAAGGTCAAGGAAAGCTGCTGTGTTTTTTTTAAAAAAAGGAGAGTGGGGATCAAGCTTCCTCCCTTCACTCCATCCCTGAGCCAAGGATCTTTTCTGAAGCCTGGTGCAGAAAATCCAAGGGAAGGAGGGAACTGCTGCAATCCGACCAATGTGTGTGTGACTCAGTCAACCACCGGTTGCTGCTGGGTCCTAAAGAGACTCATCTCATCTCAGATGAGCTCAAACAGGGAGATGCCAGCTCAGCTCAATCAGGGGGTGAGGGGGCCGGAGGAAGGGAGGAGGAGCTGAGGATCGGGTGAGAGGCCCATGGGCCCCACGTTAGCTACGGGCCTGGGTATGTCCAACTCCTCCTCTTCTGCTGCTTCTGTTCCTTCTTCCCCTTCTCCTTCAGCAAAATGGTAAAGCAGGCCGCACTGCAGTTGTTCCACAGCCACTTTATGATGGTCAATTGAGGCAGACAGCACACTCTTATCCAGATGAGATAGCCAACTGAAGAACAGACAGCTGTGTTTTTAAAATGTTACAAATAGTTGATGGTAATTTTCATCTCCTCCTTGAATTACTTCTGATACTAAAGTCTCAGTGCAAGTTATGGGGTGGCACTAAGATTCTACATCTCACATTTTGTTTCCTTATTAATTTGTAGCTGAAAAGATATGCCATCCACCATCTACAAGTAAAAGCCAATCAACTGTGTGAGGGGACTGTTAATGTTATGACTTAATTACCCCTTTTTCTGACCAGGGAAGATAGATTGGTCAGCAGTTCACAGGTATCTTCTTGTATCATAGAGGCTGAGCCAGAGTTTGGTTATTTTTTGTTCAAATACTAGTTGATGCAACCTCTTGGTAGCCAGTAGGCAGAAATTATCAGTCACTCCTCCTGCACAAACCCCATAGAAATTATTCAAGGTTGTACAGTGGCCGTGTGTGGTATGCTTTTCTGAGAAAAGCTTTTATTTCAGGGAGTTTCCTTTAGCTACCATGAGACTGTAACTAGAGCTAGTCAGAAGCTGAAAGAATGATGACTTAAATCAAAATGTCTGCAATGAATTAATCTTGACATATAGTGTAATTTTATTACATATGCAAATTTTCTTGTTATTTTTTCCCCAAAAGCATCGTGAGAAAGATGACTACCCAGGATTTCTGTTTTTTGGGGTTTTTTTTAATGATCTGTTTGTTTATTGGAAATCAAATTGAATTTAATTTGTGTTTTATTTTGATTGCACAGGGAGTCAATTTTCTGGTGCTCTTGGGTTTCAGAAGTGCATTCATTATTCTTATGTTTTATTATTTTGATGTTTTTCTAATGGGGATTTTTTTTTTATCTTATATGTTTTCGTAGATTCCCCAGCAGATATTTGTTGAAATACATCAGGGATTTTGTATCAAAAAATAAGATTTCATTGCACCTTTCTTGGCTTTGCCTTTGTTGTCGTCTTCATCATCTTCTCGTTTACCTTGACTCTATTTTTTTCTGCTGCTTTCTCTTTTGTTAGTTTTCTCCCTCAATTTTTTTCTCTATGTCTTATGTTTTTGTATAGGTGTGGGAGGAGGGAAAGGGGGGTGGGGCTTTCCCATCATATTAACTCTGACAATTATAAAAGAAAACTTGAATAAAAATATTAATAGTTTTTAAAAGAGATTATATTCTTGGTTCACAGTTAAACAAAAAGGGTTTTGTCTGCTGAGGCCTCAGAATCCCAGTTAGAACACAGATTTTGGGACTGAACTGATGAAAATATCACCACAAATGAGGATATCAACTGAACTAGATCTATTTCTTCCTTCCATGACTTTTTTTTTTAAAAAAGACCAAGATATACAACCTTCAGTCAAAGAAGTTTTCTGTCAACCGTGGGAAAGACATTACTTCAAGAGAATAATATGTTCTGCCCCCCTTTGTGTTCAGTGTTTATCTTTATACGCCCGGGTTCAACTCTTCCACACAGATCTTTGGAAGACCAAGTTCTACTTGAACTGGGAAAAAGTGGAATAAAATCCTAGGCAATTTGGGACAAATTGGAATCATAAGAATATAATGATTCTTAATGATCTGGCAGAAGTGAATTGAATTATCATCTGTAAATATTACAACTATCTGTGGTACAACACTTGTATTTAAGATGACAACAAATCTAAAAGATCAGTTGATACAGTGACTAGATATAGTAGACATTTGCAAATTTTGACAGGAACGAGGACTTTTCCTTAGTGAAAGACATATTTACTATGTACTTAAATGCAAATGAAATAATTTATAAACACTGTGGACAAGGGATAATAAGTACTGAAAGACTTTACTACATATAGTCTAACCTAAATGCCTTTGTCAGAAGCTACTTGTGGAGAAACATTGAGAAATATTAAAAAATAAAATAAAACGGGGCACACAAAAGTAATATTTACCTGAAGAATACTGGTGTCCTTTGAGTGAAACGTTTTGTAATCCCAGCGCTGAAGGGATGAAGAGACAGTAAGGCATACATAAGAACATAAGAAAAGCCCTGCTAGATCAGACCAGTGGTCCATCTAGTCCAGAATCCTGTCTCACCCAGTGGCCAACCAGTTCCTCTGTTCTTTGGAAAGACTTGAAGAACTGTCTCTTCCTTGCACCAGTTACAATCCTTCCTCCTAAGAACCATTGCTCTTTTCCCCATCTCATTGCCAGATCTGATCTACCTTGGCAAAGTTGTACTCCTTCTTGGTGGTGGCACCCGTTCTTTGAGTTGGCCTACCTTATGAAGTTTGTGGATCATCTATTCTGCTTAGATTCTGTACATTATGTACTATTTAAAGGTATTTCTGGAATTGTCGCTGAGGATTTTAATCTCAGTGACTTGGTTTTAGCTAGGGGGTCCTTTTAATGGCTAGATTTAGTGTTTCTGAATTATTGTGACTTTACACTTGTATTTTAATTTTGTTTGGTGCTTTGAACCTAGAGGTGAAGCATAGAGATGAAATTTTTAACAAAACAAACATTCCTGCTTTCCTGTGTTCCTCAAAGGCCACACGTGGGTTTGTTCAGTAGGTAAACACTATGCCACAGTGAGTCATTTGACAGGGAGATTCGGTCATCTTTATTGTGTCTGCAAACATCCTTTTCTTTGAGGAAGGCTTAGCTTTGGGGAATGTTCAGCCTTGGGGAATGCTTAGCCTCCTTCTGTCATTCTTAGGAAACATTCCTAGTTAGCTTTCTGTTTTTCATCTTCTGCTTAAATGTTATCAGAGCTTGCTGAGACCCCTCCCTCTCTCTCTCTCCCTGCCCTTCCACTCTCTCACCTCATCTCCCTCTGTGATCTGTGCATAACTGCAAGCCAATGTGTGTCATTTCACACATACAGATATTTTGGAAAAACCATGGATTAAAATGGGTGTCAAATTACATGGGAAAAAATGCAAGTAAAGATCAAACGTGTACAACTGATGTCAAGTCGCTAACAGAAACATTAACCAGCACACACAATATAATATAAGAGAAACAGAAATGGGACATTACTTTATGGTATTAATTGACTTCTTAACTATTTAATAGGTTTATTAACTAATTACAATGTGTCAAAGTATTTTTTGTTGTGATAGAACAAAGTAATTTATTTCTAGTAGTAGTAGTAGTAGCAGCAGCAGCAGTAGCAGCAGCAGCAGCAGCAGCAGCAGCATTTGATTATTTATAGTCCGTCTTTCTCACTGAGAGGTGGATCACATAGGCCGAGTTCAGACTGGCAGTTTGGCCTGAGATAGGCACATTTCACGAATGTTTCACAAACGGATTAAAGGGCCGGTTCACACCGGCACATCTGTCAGGCGTTCCCCAGCCATACTCAACCTGTCTTGTAACACTTCCCTCCTGAGTTTAAAAGGTACCAGTTGAAAGTGGTAGCAAACCCTGGAGAGCGTGTTCATCCCACTTCCCAGAAGTGTGAACGCGAACAAGCTGATCCGGCAGGGATGCTGTTATGCACATGAGTGCATAAGCGCATATCATCAGATTCCATTACAAAAACCCGTTTACAGCCGTGCCTCCGCCAGGGGCGGGCCAACAGTGTGAATGCTCCTTTGCACCTCCCCCCCGGAATGCTTCCGCATCAGTCGGTGCAGTGTGACTGGGAATACCTGGAACACGTTGTTCCGGGTCTTTTTTGCTATGACTCCCTCGCACTTCAAACTGCCAGATTGAAATCGGCCATAGTATAGGTCAAGTATAATCAACTGGATGGGACATCCAATGAACAATACAATAGGGTTTGGATTACAGAAATCTGAAAACAAATAGACATCTCAGAGCTCAAACTGAGCTTTTAAACATGATAAACATGATCTGAAACTTCCTAGTCTGAAGCATACTTACCTTGTTAGATAGCAATACACTGGGGTAGGTCACAGCCGTTTACCAATGCAACTTCTGACCATTTCGTTACAGTACAGTTCTGTTTACCTGTTCAAAACGCTGTCTTGAGTTATCCCATTTTGCATAGTTGCAAAAAACCAGGAGAATGGTAGCCTTGCTATCATAAGAACATAAGAAGAGTGCTGCTGGAACAGACCAATAGTCCATCTAGTCCAGCATCGTGTCTCAGAAAGTGGTCAACCAGTTCTTCTGGAAGGCCAACAAGAGGGCATAGAGACTGAGGCCTCCTGGCTCTAGGATTCAGAAGATTAGTACCTCTGAATGTGGAGGTTCCCCTCAGTCACCATGGTTAGTAGCCATTGACAGACTTAGCCTCCATGAATCTATCTAATCCCCTTTTAAAGCTGTTTATTCCTGTGGCCATCACTACATCCTCTGGCGGCGAATTCCACATTTTAATCACTCTCTGTGTAAAGTAGTATTATCCTTGTCAGGGAGGCTATTTCATAAAGTGGGGGCTACAACAGAGAATGCACAAGTCTGGGAAGTTATTGATTTTGCCCATTTGCAGGATGGTACCTGCAGAAGACCCTGCTGGGATAAGCAAAGCTGTTGTGACAGAGTATATGGAGAGAGGTGGTCCCGCAGAGGGCCAAGACCATGAAGAGCATTGTATGTCATAGGCAACATCTTGAATTGAGCCTAGGAATTGATGGGAAGCCAAAGGAATGAATGGGAGTGATTGCACTTTCCACCTAGCTCCCAATAATAACCTAGCTGTAGCATTTTGAACTAACTGCAGTCTCTGAATCAACTTCGTGGGCAGACATATATAGAGTATATTACAGTAGTCTAGTCTCAATGTTTACTGTGGCATGGATCCAGGTGGCCAGATCGCCTGAGTCAAGGAAGGGGGCCATCTTGCAGGATAGACTGAGTTGGAAGAAAGCACTTTTTGCAGCTGCATTAACTTGCTTCTCCAGCAGTAATACTTTATTTCTACTTCTTACTGTTTTTACATCCTAAATCATAAACAGCAAACCTTCATCCCATGGGAGGAGAACCTAAAAGTTAGTTATTGTGTAACAGCTGCCAAAAATTTCGCCACACACAGAGTGGTTTGTTTATCTTTGTCTCTGAGTAGCTAGGATGATTTCACTTCTGGGGAAAGAGAATTCTGATTAAATAACGGGGAGATCGATTCAGCTCTTAGTTCTGAGAATTTAGAACAACCAAAGAAGTTGTGGTCAACAGAGTCAATCTTGTTGCTGCCACAATTGCAGAGTCTACCTGAGTATGGAATTGCACTGAATCTTCCTAGCATCACTGCTGAAGGTCGGGCATTCAGGTGTGCTAGCATAAAAGCCCCTCTATACTTTGGAATAATTAACTCAGATAGATGATTTGGCATTTTTGTTGGAGAGTGAATGCCAAATGAGAAGGATGAACATGCTCTGATCAGTGTGCTCTCATAATCGAAGTCCCTAAGATGTCTTCTGGTGAGCTGGGTCAGTTCTTGACTTCTCCAGCAGTAATGCTGAATCCAGTATAACCTCAAGGCTCTTAACTGTGTCAGCAAGTGTTAGCTGAACCCAACTGAAAGTGGGAAGCACATGGTCCCTCAAGACATCTGCCTTCCAAACCAGCACGACTTCTGTCTTGTCTGGGTTTAGCTTCAATTTATTCAACCACAGTGGTCTGGCAGCGGTTAAGGATCTCGACTGCACCACCAGGGGATTTTGAGAGATGTAAAGCTAGGTGTCATCTGCATATTGATGACATTCAGTTCCAAAGCTGCAAATGATTTCTTCTAAAGGCTTTATGTAGAGGTTGAATAACATGGTGGGATAAGATTGCACTCTGAGGAACTCCACAGGATAACTCCCAAACTGAAGATAGCTGGTCTCTAATGACAACCCTTAGAGTCTGATTCATAGAGAACAATTTAAACCAGACCATGGCACATTCCCCGATCCCTGTTTCTGCCTCCAAATGCCTCCATAGGATGGTATGTTCTACTGTATCAAAGGCTGCAGATAGATCCAGGAGGAGCAATTAAAAAAGCATGACCTTTGTCTATATTCATGCAGAGGTCATCAACGAAAGCCACCAGAGCTGTATTTGTTCTGTAGCCTGGCCTGAAACCAGACTGGAAAGGGTCTAGAGCCTGTGAGTTATCCACAAAACCTGGAGTTGGTCCACTACATTGACTAGAAATTGGAAATTAGAGATTAGGCGATAATTAGCAACATCATCTTTATCCAAGGATGGTTGTTTGAATGCTTGAGGGAAAGCATCTTGGGTTAGTGACTGATTTATGGTAGTCATCAAGGGGTCAATTATGTGGTTTTAACATTATTTTGGCAGCCAGGATGGGCCAGGTCCAAGTGTGCATGTGGTGGCCTTCACCTGTCCCAGGATCCTGTCACTATCTATCATAGTAACTAGGTCAAAAATGGTCTGTAATCAGACCAGATGATATATTTGGCATTTCATTTGCCAGCCCTATCTTACCAGCGGCATCCTGGTCAAAGTGTATTTGTGTTATTTTATCAGCACCTTGCAAAGGTATTATGGCCTAATTGTCAGTTCCTGAGACAGTGAAGGTTCAGATTTAGGAGTATGGGACCCCTTAAGCAGTTTAGAGGGTCATGAGGCAGCTGATGCAATGGAATGGCCCAACCACTAGGCTACAATAGCCAGGGCACCAGTGGCGTAGGGGAACCAACCAATCCTGTTGCCCCCTCCCATACACAGTCGCCCCCCACCAGCATCAGGATCTGCCCTGAGGGCACCCCAGGCCCCAGTGGGTGGTGGGTTGGGATCCAGCTCCTTCTTTCCCTCCCTCAGTCAGAGGGACAGAGAGGGGTCACAGCATCTGGCAAAAAGTCTTCTAGTGGTGCATCCAGTGGGGGGGAATAGTGACTGTGGCAGAATGACCAAGGAAAGTGCATAAGAAACCTGTGTGGATGTTCCATTGCTGGTTTCTGCCTTTACAGCAGCAGTGAATTCACAACAGAGAGTCACTGCGGTGTGAAAGCGGCCCTTGTGAAATTTATTTGTTATTACTTCGGTAGATTTTTTGGTTGCCGCTCACCCACGGCATCTCGCGGTGACTTACAATTCTTAAATTAACATTGTAATAAATTAATTAAAAACCAACAAGATCGAATAAATTAAAAACCAACAAGATCAGGTAATACACATAAAATTAAAAGATGACTCAGCACTATACTACTATCAAACCAGCCCAGAGCATCTGGTTAACCTACAAAGGCCAACTTGAACAATTTGGACTTACAAGCCCTGAAGAAACTAATCAAGTCCTACAGGGTGCCAGTGTCAGAGAGTTCATTCCACAGAGCAGGGACCATCACTGAGAAAACCCTTCCCCTGAAATAGGTTTGGCTGAGAGAGAAAATGACTAGCTCATGATCACCCAGAGTGCTTCATAGCTGAGTGAGGCTCTGAACCATATTTTAGAGTGTCCTAACAGGAATGAGAACATTAAGCACCATGTTTGGTAGTGACTAATAACTGAGCTTGGGATCCACACTTACTGTGCAGGCAGAGCAGGGTTGTGCTGGGATTTTCCACGCCACATTGTCCCTGGTTTACAAGGCATCTCGGAAGAACCCTTTCCTTCTAGTTCTGGCCATGTTTTCAGTATGGCAGTGGAAGATACTGCAGTCCCTGCCTTTGACAGCTTTGAAATTCCCCAACAGGAGAGTTTCTCATAACTAGGTTAGGTCTCAGGCAGTGAGACTGCTTTTGGCAAGGCACAGGTTCAGTGAATAAATGCATTCTTTCTCCCTGACTCTCACATGGAGTGCAACTAACAGATATAACAAGAATCCCACTGCTAGCTAGTGAAAAATGTCATATTTCATGCCTTCCACATAATAGCCATCTGTTCTGGAAAATGAAACACAATGTCCAAATGTCAGCTTACTGCAGGTATCTTCGAATCTCTTTCCTGTTTTTTGGGGCGGTGGTGGCTGTTGTATGTTCTTTTTTCCCCCCTCCCTATTTCCACTTGCTGTGATATTATGGCATTTGATTTTTGTTCTTGCCAAGAAGGCAAGGTGCTCAGTTCAGGGCTAGTTACCTTACAGGTTCATAGATTTACTGTTAAGACTCTATTGATGATTGATGTTGCCCCGTGTTCCGCTATGCATGGAATAGGAAGACATCCCCTCCATTAGGAATTCATTCTCCAGCTGGCTTGGGGCTGCAAGCAGAAATCGGCTCTCATGTCGATGTCCTCTCTCTGTTTTGACCCTCAGGCTTAGTTGGTTATTTTTTTTCTAAATTCCCCCCTCCTTGTTTAAGAGCGTTAAAGTTTGCTTCCGCACTGCTGGGTTTCCGTATATTCCTCTCATGAGCCAGTGACATCAAATCCATATTCATTTGTGCAACTACAAGTTTTTTTCCAACCTGATGGGGCTTGCCCCATCACCCTGGTACATCTAGCATTGGTATATCAAGCCACCTTGTCTTTCTCCCCACATTTCCTAATGGAAAAGTAAATGCTTATTCTCTCTTTTTACTTGATATATGCCTTCAGTGTGCTGCACAGATATGAACCTGATGGAGTCCGTAAATTATAAAGCAGGAGTTCTTTTTCTATTACTGTGAATAACAATTGGATATCTGGTTCTTTACAATAAGTTATTTATTCTCCATTTTGAGGTTTTATCCACACCCCAGGTGGTGGCCATGTATATTTCAACAGGTACTGGCACAGAGGCAGTTATGATGCTCTTGCACTGTATTAGATTGTATCCAGTGGAAAGAAATGAATTTGAGAGCAAGGCATATAGGCTGATGGGGAAAAAAGAAGTCTTCTCTTGTTGAACGTGAGATTTTCTATTTGCTTCATATCTGTTATCAGCACCGTCGTCATGTAAATGAATATTTATGATCTAGCACACAGTAAGCGCAATATGTCAGTGAGAGCAGGTGTCTATACACTACACCGTATCTGAGAAATTTGTAAAAGCATTCCCAACATCGTCTGAAAATATAAAAATGGAGGTGGAGAGAAGCCGGGTAGATGTCACCTGTTTGTTTATGACCGGGCTTCCTATCATTGCAGGAGAGACAAGCAGAGCCCATTAGAACCAGGGCCACCAAACAACCACAGTACTTTAGCTCACCTATCATCTGGCTTTTAACTGATCAGCTTCTTATAATTATGTTACTAAACTGTAGAGATGTCCAGGCCAAATTGAGGCAACTGACCTGAGGCCATGCTTTTGGGGGGCTCACACTTCTCCAATCACATGGGTGGTAGGATATGTGTGGGGCTTGCTCCCTAGGTGATTGGCAGTGGCTTGGGAACATAAGTCTCATGAGCTGGAGTGGGAAGAGCTTATCTTGGGACTGCACCCTTCTGGCAATAACCCTACTAAACCATTGATACTGGTGCATAAGTCTCTTGGTGGAATGTCATTGTGTTTTTCTCATGTGAGATTTCTTATAGTACTACAGCAGGATTTACTCTTCCTTCTCTTGAGCAGCAAGCATTTTTAGGATCTTACTATCCTGGATATCCTGGAACAGGTTTGGAGGGCCAAGGCACTGACTTCCATACTTCAGTGGTCTTCTAGAGGGTCCTGGTCCTTATATTCACAAATACTACTGCACCCCGTTCCTTTATTACTATTAATCTGACAAGTGGATGGGCAGGTAACATGCCTCAGGAAGCTAGCTATGGACCAAAGGTTTCTAGTTGCTGACATATGATTGGTGGTCTGAAGAAATGATAGGGAGAGAGGCAATGAATGGGGCTTAGGAGGAGACCAGGCTTTGGTGAAAACATCCAAGCAATGAATGCTGTGAGCCCATATTCAAAACTAGTTTTAGTCACTGTGAACCTTCCAAAAATATGACAGTTGTGCCTATTTAATTCCCCCCCAAAAAAGTTGTGGCTACAATTGGCATCAAAATCCTGCTGCCGGCAGGGTTCTGAAGCTCAGTACATACTGGGATATTACTATTCTTATGGATTAATAAATTTTCAGAGCATCTTTACAATCTTCTTTGACAGCTTCCCATTCTGAAAGTCCTCCCAAGAACACATTTGTCATGATGACCATTTTTTTCCAGAAACTAGAAGGACGTTTTTTTTGTCTTAATGGACAATGTGCCCAGAAGATAGACTGGACTGGAGATTTAGATTTCAGATGCTGCCTCTGCCACTGGATGTCCTTGAGGAAGGCACTATCTCTTCAGCTTCCACTTTTATTGGTTACAACAGTGACCTACTTCACTAAAGATGATATAGGAATGATTGGGAAATAAGAAAGCAGTATTTGTAAAGGTTGCTTTATCAAGTCAGTTTCATATTATGTGTATTCTAATGGTCTTGAAATTATATAAGAGATAATTGTGGTAAGCTGCAGGACAATCCTCAGAGTAGCATCTAGTAATGTAGAAATTAACTTTTTGCAATACGGCAAATTTGAATTTTAGCCTCCATAGGCTACTTTGTAAGGATGAAGGTATGACGCATCCATCCACTTCTCTTCCTCAGAGGCAAGATTTTCTCTCCATTTTTCTTTCCCTTTTCTGACCAAGCCGCCCTAGTTATGTGTTTTCTTCTTTGTTGAAGAAACGATGGTTGTCCCGCCCTGTCACAGTGTAATACATTGTTGCTGGCTTTGCCCTGGAACTTAAGGGAAGGGAAGAGATGCCCCTTTAACTTAATCTACTGAAATGGCACTTGAGGCTTTTTGAAATTCAAAAATAACAAAATATTTTATTCAACATAAAAGGGAAAAGATCAGGTGAAATCAGGGGTAAAATTTCTGAGGGGCTGCCCTTGAATCTGACCCAGAAACTGCAGCTAGTGCAGGCACACATTCAGCTGATGTTATGCCAATTGCACTGGCTGCCAACTGAGTACTGGATCTGGTTCAAGGTTATGGTACTAACATTTAAAGTCCTATGTGGCCTGGGACCGACACATCTGCAGGACCATCTCCTCCGCTATGTGCCCTGTAGAGCTTTGCACTCTGCCGAGCAGCATCTGCTGTTAGTCCCCAGCCTGAAGGACATCTGCTTAACCTTGGACCAGGCTATTGAGAGTTTTATAAGGTTTTCACAATGACTTAGAATTTTTAAGATGATATGCTTTTGTTTCAGTGGAGTGTCCAAACACTCCAATATATTTTCTTTGAGTATTCACTGACTCCGCTGGTTTCCAGAAGGCTATCCACTACCCAAACTCCTTCACTAAACACACCAATACTCTTCTTGAGCTTTACTGATCTTTCTGGTTTCAGAAGGCAGTGTCTAACCACACCAGACCAGGGATCTTTCCACTCTTTTTTCTTTTCTTTTAAAAATAATTTTTATTAATTTTCCACAAACAAAATTGCAAACTAAAAGGAGAATAATGACTTGTCTTTCATTCAGTTTAAAGCTCTCCCTTATGACTAACAACAATGAATTAATCTAGTAAACTAGTAATTTTGCAACTATATGAATTAAACAATATTATCTCTTTTCACTTAAAAATTATCTAAGCAATCTACTATTGATTTCATTTAATAACATATATTCAGGAGCTCTTACAGTAAATTTTCATATTTTCTCAGCATCTTATCTTTAGCAAAGCCCTTTGCTTTATAATCACTCTTGCTAATTTAGTTTTAATACAAAATACATATCAGTGCCCATTTTTTGCACTATCATCTCTCACTGCTTAGTTTCTTTTACATTTTAGTAAACGTTCCCTGACTCAATCTTATAGGAGATAGGTTTCTTAAACACATTTTATATAAAAAGTTTAATTTTCTTTCTCTTTGTCTGATATCTTCTTCTCAATAAAATCTTGTCTCTGTGTCTTTTTCCTTTGAAGACTGAATAGGTTAGCTTTGAAGTTACGTAGCTTAAGTTGGTATTAAGTAGCCTGTGTTCTATCTTCTCTTTTCTCTGAGGTGGCTTTTGCTTCCAGAATTTGGTTGTTTCTATGATTATCATTCTCTTTGGTTCTGTAACACTCACTTCCATAAGTGGTTTGGCTTCCTTTCTTATTGGGTTTGTGTTTTTATACAGCATCTTCCTCTAGACTGAGGAAAAATTCTCTTGCTTGCAGTTTTTTTCTGTGTCTGTGAAAGTTTGGTGCAAAAATTTATCTGTGTCATTTGTAAATTCCATTGAAGTAGGCAAGCTTCAGCACGTTTCTTTGATTGCTAACTTAATGAAATCCACAATCATTTTTATTTTTATTTATTTTTAATGAAATCCACAATCATTTTTATTTTTATTTTATTATTAAATTTCTATCCCACCCTCATCTCATCATGCATTACAGTTCCTCCTATGGGAGCTGGGTCAGCTTAACATCAGCCAAGTTGTCTGAACTTACAACATTTAGCCCATTATTCACTTGAGGATCCATTTTTACACAGTCTCTATAGTCTCAGTGCAGCTAAAATAAAAGTGCTTTGCTCTAGCAACAGTCTAGGAGCCAAACCACATTGCAAAATAGATAGCTGTAGTAGACATAACAACAACCAAGATTCTTTCCACCAAAGTCAGGTGATCGTTATTATCCAATGTCTCCTAAGCCCAGAAGACTTAAAAAAAAAGATGACATTACAGGAAGTCATTTCCATATAAGGAAGCTCTGTTTAAATGTCCCTGTTTTTTCTTCTCTTTTTAATAATAATCAAGGACTTATGCAGTTTATATTTCCCATAGCAAGTGATAGAATGCTCAGATAACAATGTTTGTATCCTTTTTTTTGCCCCTTATGTTTCATTAAATGTGTTTGTATCCACAACTTTTGCTAGCCATTTATGCCAAGGGGGGGGGACCGCTCCTCCTTTCCTCTTCTTTATATATGCTCAAAGGGGGCTTAGTCAAAGGGTCTCTGGATTCTTTAATGTTGCTTTTTACTGGTACTCACAATTTCTTCATTGATGGAGGAGATGACTCTCTTTGTCAGCTGTCCACAGCTTATGCAGACATGGCAGACCATGTCTGTGCAGCTCCGTTCTTCCACTTTGGGACAATTCTGAGCTTGAACCCACTCACTACTGCTCATGGGGTGCTTGGATTGCATCCCCTGCTCTCGACCTCTCTCCAGGAGGTCAGGTGGAACTCAGGAGCCCCAGAGTTCCATGGAAAGAAAGAGTTGGGGGTGCTCAAGAGCAAGTCCGAGCACCCACCGCGTTGCTGCACCGCAGCCTGGAAGTCAGATCTTTCCACTCTTGAAGGCTATCTCTCTGTTTTGACTGGGTAGGGAAATTCTTCTCTCACTAGAAGAGCTATCCCAGAGGTGTTGAACTCATTTATTATGAGGGCCAGAGATGACACTTTGTTGGGCCAGGCCATGTGTGCCATAAAATGTAATGGGAGGTATAAACTTTATAAAGGACACAGGCAAACCCAATTAAGAATATTATTTTTAATCAAAATACAAACATGCTTAAAACATTAACACTCTTACAGTATTTCCTTAAAGTACCTCCCTGATGCCCACCCTCCCCTTTCATTACTCATTATCACTGGGACAGTATACAGAGACATAATGCACAACCTCAGTCATTTGGCAATATAGGTAATTACCAGTTGCTCACGGGCTGGATAAGATCATTGGATGGGTCAGTTCCAGCCCATGGGACATATGTTTGACACTCCTCATCTATTCCCTTTCCTTGGCCTGAATGGGAGTCTTCTCCTGACTACCCACTCTTCCTTGCCAACTTCCGCAGTGCTCTGTCTGTGTTAAACTGCTCTCAGCATTTATATAACACTTCTAAGCTTTTAAAAGTGCAATCCATCACAGAAGACAAAACAGAAAACCAGTATAGTACAGAGGGTAAAGCATCTGTTCTACATAAAGAAAGCCTCAGTCCAAGGTTCAGTCCAAGGTTCAGGTGATGTGAAAGACCTCTCCCATGGAGAACTTCAAGACAATACTGACCTTGATATCTCTATGGCCTGACATGAGGGTAGCAAAGAAGGACTCAATATAAAAAACAAAACCAGACATCATTGTAGCTGTGAAAATATGACCATCTAATAAATGCTACTGACATACTGCAGAGTATGATTTACATGTTGAAATCTGCTGCCCTTGGTCAAAACCTGTTTTGCCTATAGCTAAAGCAGGTCTTAATTACTTCCAGTGTGGAAGTGTTGGCCATATGCATTGCATATGAGACACAGTGGGAACTGAACACATGGACACAGTTGAGTTCAAACAACCAATTTTTATTAAAATGTTGAGCATGAGGTGCATATAGATCTGCTCAAGGTGACTTAGGCACTTTTAATTTTTTTTGCATATCGTAGAGCTTCTTTAAAACTTCTTTAGAATGGAAAATGTCAACCATTTGCTTATAGTGCATAAAGAAAAGTTGGATTTTTTTGTTAGTAGGTGTCTATAAGGAGATATACATTTAAACCAGCTATACAGTGGTTATAGTACAGTGGTCGTGTCACATGGTATTAAATATAAAGATGGCTATTGTGGGGAATGGAAGATGGGGATGAATAGCCAAGCTTTCACAAGCTGGAAAATCAAATCTAGCAACTTCACTTTAGCTAGAATAAATTTACTTTATTTTATGTCTTCTATCTTGCTTTATAGCTCAAGGTGCTCTCAAGGCAGCTTACAAATAATTTAAAAGTTTCATCTTTGTGGAGCTTTGTTGATAGCTGAAAGGTTAGTGATTCAAATCCACCTGGGAAAAATGGATGATGTCTCATGGATTACCTTTTACAATACCAGATATAGTAGGAGAGGACACGATACAGCAATCTTGCTGAATCTAAGCAGAGCTACTTGTGGTCAGTGTGTAGATGGGGAACCACCTGGGAATCCTATGTACCCTGTCTTCTATTCCACAATGGAAAAACCAGCATGGGGTAGTGGTTACTGTGTGACACTAGGATGTGGGAGATTCAGGTTGGAATTCCCATTCTGCCATGAAGTGTCCTAAGGGAGCAGTGGCACAGGGTGCAAGAGCACCTGCTTTAACATCTAACGAACAGCTTGTAGGCTGTTCGATACCCACCGCGGCCGGGGTGAGCACCTGGCCTTAGTCCCAGCTCCCACCCACCCAGCGGTTCGAAAGTCTTAACAACTTACGAGTAGATAAATGGGTACCTGCCTTAGTAGGCAGGGAGCACCCTCCTCCTCCATTGGGAGGTGAGGTGGGAACCTCAGCAGCAACGGCTCGACGAGCGGCAGTGGCGGCATCAGCGGAGTGGCGTAATGGCGGCAATAGTCAAGGTGGCGAGTGGAAGAAAAAAGGAGATGCGACATCTAGCGGTGAACCGGTGGCGAAGGCGGAGCCCGGAAGGCGTGAGGATGCTCGGCGCAGGCGCAGTGCCGCGCCACTGCGATCAGCACGATGAATGGGCCCTCCAACTCCTGAGGAGCCTGAAGAGAGCAGAAGGAAGATGCCGATCTGAAGCCGAGAAGCCGAGCCGAGCCGAGCTGGAGACATGTCAACTAAAGCCCACCGGGTGCCGTTAGGTAGTCCCGCCCCTAATACGCTGTGCCCATAGATAGGGATGATACAAGCTGTGTAAGCCGCTCAGAGACCCATGGGAGGGGTTTGAGCGGGGTAGAAATTGAAAGATAAATAAATAAATAAATAAATAAAAATAAAGCTCTCTGGGTGACCTTGGGCTAATCACTCTCCCTCAATCTAACCTTCCTCATTGGGTGATTGTTGTGACAAAATGGCGGAGCAGAGAATGATGTTGTATATTGGGTTTGGTCCCCAAAAAGTTGGGTATAAATAATTTTTTAAAATATGTGCATGTGTGTGTGTGCATCTGGAAGTCATGGAGACCTCTGGGGACTGACCCCTACTGGAGGCCTGGAGGATATTCAGAGAGGTGGCTAAATAAAGCCTGCCCCCACCTCCCAACTGCTGGTATTCCAAGGAGGCCTCCCATCCAAGCACTTGCCAGAGTTGGTCCCGCTTAGCTTCCGAGATCTGATGAGATCGGGCTTGCCTGGGCTACCCAGGTCAGGGCAGGTATAAATAATTTTTTATAAATAAATAGAACTTTAAATAAATATAATAAATAATAAAATGTAATAAATATAACCATGCAATACAATGAAAACAGTCTCTAAAGTCTATCCAAACAGAAAAAAGTGGCATCCTAAGACTTTCTTGGGAGTAAGGCCTATTGAATAGACCTTAGTAGGATTCCAAGTAGGCCTGCTTAGGATTGCTCCATACCTAACTGTACCTTCAGCTGTGCACCTTAGATGTATTTTACCAGTCTTTTAGATAAGTAGTATGGAATGAAACTGATGGTCCCCCTTAGGGAGTGAACTCTATACAAGGAGGTAATCCTTTGGATTCATGCAAATGTCATTGATATCTTGACATTATAAACTGATCAAATGTATCAGATTCAATTATTTGATTCCACATGAATTTGCCTCCTGCTGAGTGAGACCATTAGTCTCCAAAGGTCAGTGCTGTCTTTCTCATTACCCACTATCTGTTTTTTTTTTAGACTGAAGAATGCGGAGAAAGCATGGCTCAGTGGTAGAACATCTGCTCAGCAAGCAGAAGGCCCCGGATTTAGCTCTCAGCATCTCCAGTTAAAAGAATCAGGTTATTAGGTGATGTGAAAGACCTCTCTCTGCCTGAGACCCCAGAGATCTGCTGGCAGTCTGAGTAGATGATACTGACTTTGATGGAACCATGGTCTGATTCAGTATAAGGCAGCATCATAGGTACATATGAAACTGGGACCTTCTGCATGTGGAGGAGGGGCTCTCCCACTGAGCCACAATGCATTGCACATC
Organism: Gekko gecko; assembly: GCA_029375565.1. Classification (NCBI taxonomy): domain Eukaryota; kingdom Metazoa; phylum Chordata; class Lepidosauria; order Squamata; family Gekkonidae; genus Gekko; species Gekko gecko. Next base: position 296,183,157 of record JAPDNY010000001.1, on the reverse strand, counting down.
AGAAGACATGATAACAGTTTATTCAAGACAGCCTTATGTCTGGTAAATCAGGTCTTATCCTAATTGCAAAATAATATGACAATGGAGCATTAGGAAGGAAACATTGCAGGTCTCCTGGGAGATTGTGGGCATACACATTCCCCAAAGCTATTAGAAGCTCCATGCAACATTTTTGAACGTTCCATATCAATGGCGTGAGGTAGTAATGTGTTCTTCTGTACCCACGCTGGGATTCTTAGTCATCTTCTACTTCTTGCAGTGTGGTTGCAGGTTAATCACTTGCCAATAAAAGACCCAGCTGTGGCATAAGAGGCTGCAGGGACTCAGAACAAGAGCTAATAGACTACAAAGCCAAGAAATGGAGACCCATTGGGATAGATAAGAGGACACAAGGGAGAAAGCCAAGGGAACATAAAATGGGTATATGGAAGCCTGCTTGTATGTTGTATTTATGTCCATATAATGCTTGAATGAAACTTGTTAAAACAGAGGGATGGGTTTATTAGTACAGGGGAGTTGGGTTAGTACTTGCAAGAGGAAAGAACAGCCATAGGTTTCTGCCATGAAAAGCAATGGCCACATTAGAAACTGCTTCATTAAATTTGCACTGCTTTGCTATGTTAATTAAGAACATAAGAACATAAGAGAAGTCAATGTTGAATCAGGCCAATGTCCCATCTAGTCCAACACTCTGTCACACAGTGGCCAAAAATACCAGGTGCCATCAGGAGGTCCAGCAGTGGGGCCAGGACACCAGAAGCCCTCACACTGCTGCCCCCCCAGCACCAAGAATAGAGTGCATCCTGCACTTTAGTGCTCCCCCTAATAGCCTTATTGCTCAACTCCTTGCAGACCCATATATTTCTATTTGGTCACAAACCATAGCGCATAAAATCAAAACTATGGGAACTGATTTGGATTCATTGTACAATTGTGGTGAAAGAGTTATTTTGCAGGTAGTGCGGAGGCAGATTTGGGATATGGAAGCCCAAATAATCAATGCTGGCAGCTTTGGACTTTATTCTCCATGCTTTTTTGACCTCCCTCCCCCCCAAGCCTCTATGGCTTTGTATATTTCTAATTTAACAATTCCACTTTATTGGCTGGTTTTTATGCTAGCGAGATTTAATCTCTTTCCTTTGGCTGTTGTTTCAGGCAGATATAGGGGTATCCCCTATAGGAATAGAACCTGTAATTGCCTCTATAGCGAACCCGATTCAGTTGCCCACATCCTTTTACGTTGCTCCCATTACTCTACCATGTGCAGCTACCTGATTAGTCCCCTCTTACCTTCCTCAAGGAATTCGATTGACAACGATCTTAAAATTTTATTGTCTGATAAGTCCTCGGCAATTACTTCATCTGTTGCCGAATTCTTTGCTTATGTTTGGAAGCTAAGGGTAAGGCTGTATAAGTCATAACCTTTTTCTCACATCCATCTAGACTGATATACTTCCAACTGAGTTCACTACTTCTGAAAAGTTTTAAAAATGATCCTCTGTTGGTAAATTGGTGTAAGTTGTCATGATTTATTAATTTGCTTCATCAACCTATTTGCTGTATTGCTTTCTCTTCTGTGCTGTGTCATGCCAATAAAGGTCTATGTATGTGTGAGAGAGTGCATCACCTGCCCCAGACTGAGAGGTCCTGTCTATACCTTGTGGCTAATAGCCACTGATGGACTTCTGCTCCATATGTTTATCTAATTCCCTCTTGAAACTGTTCATGGTTGTAGCCGCCACCACCTCCTGTGGCAGTGAATTCCATGTGTTAATCACTCTTTGGGTGAAGAAGTACTTCCTTTTATCTGTTCTAACCCAACTGCTCAGCAATTTCATTGAGTGTCCACGAGTTTTTGTATTGTGAGAAATGGAGAAAAGTACTTCTTTTTCAACCTGCTCTATCCCATGTTTAATCTTATAGACCTCGATCATGTCACCCCTCAGCCGTTGTTTCTCCAAGCTAAAGAGCCCCAAGCGCTTTAACCTTTTTTCATAGGGAAAGTGTTCCAACCCTTTTATCATTCCAGTTGCCCTTCTCTGCACTTTTCCCAATGCTATAATATCCTTTTTGAGGTGTGGCGACCAGAACTGTACACAGTATTCCAAATGAGGTTGCACCAATGATTTATACAGGGGCATGATGATTAACTTAATTAACTTAATCAATTCATACAAACGGGCAGGAGAGTCAGGGAGGAGACTGTATCTTTGAGATACCTGCTTATATCCATCTAGGCAGTTACTAGGGGTGCCAGTTTCCACCAACTCTCCCCCTCCCCCTGCAGATTACCCCCCTTTGCCTATAGTGCTGTTCCTGTGAGTCCATTGACCCCTCCCCTAGAAAAAAAATTGGAGGCTCAGTGGGTGGCGGTAGCAGTGGGAAGCAGGAAAGGCACACTTTGGAAAGTCTATGGCTGAGGTCAGACTGGCAGTTTGAAGTGCGAGGGAGTCGTAGCAAAAAGACCTGGAAAAACCTGTTCTGGGTATTCCCCGGTCAGACTGCACTGACTGATGAGGGAGCATACCGGGGAGGAGGCACAAGGGAATGTTTGCACTGCTGGCCTGCCCCCGGCAGGATGAACCCCTGGTGGGATAAATGCGCTCTCCAGGGTTTGCTACCACTTTCACCTGGTATTTTTTAAACTCGGGAGGGAAGCGTTACAAGATGGGTTGAGTACGGCTGGGGAACACCTGACAGATGTGCTGGTGTGAACCGGCCCTTTAATCTGTTTGTGAAACGTTTGTGAAGCGTGCCTATATCGGGCCAAACTGCCAGTCTGAAACTCAGTTTGAACTCGGCCTATGGATGGTTGGATGCACACCATGTGTTTCATTAGGGCAACCTGCTTCAACCAAACCTCCTTTCTTTTCCTTGCTTTTTAAAAATGTTCCTGGTCCCTACATAATTGGTGTAGTTTTAACTTGTCTGATTTTTACCTTTGTGTTCTTTCTTTCTTTCTTTCTTTCTTTCTTTCTTTCTTTCTTTCTTTCTTTCTTTCTTTCTTTCTTTCTTTCTTTCTTTCTTTCTTTCTTTCTTTCTTTCTTTCTTTCTTTCTTTCTCTCTCCCTCCCTCCCTCCCTCCCTCCCTCCCTCCCTCCCTCCCTCCCTCCCTCCCTCCCTCCCTCCCTCCCTCCTAAAAAAAGAACAAAAAGGGGAGAAAAAAAATCAAAATCCAGCAACTTATTTAAAGTTACATATAAAGTAAAAACAAAACTATAACAACAGCGGATCTATACACAAACTTCTATTAAAGGTGTCCAGATATCTAAACATAAGTCCATATGCAATTGTCATCTGTATGTCAAATGTGCAAATGCTGATAAAGTTGTAAGATCTTCAATCCATTAATTTACAGGAGGTGAGCATTTATCTCTCCAATGCTGTAATACGAGTTTTTAGCTGTAGTAGTGTGCAAGAGATGGGCAGATAGTTTAAAAGTACATAGCTGTCCTCAAATACAAAATCGATGTGATTAATAACTTTATCCCAGAAAAAGAGAATGACGCAAGGCATATACTTAAGGGATGCATCCTGTGAATTACACCACCAACAATTAGACACTTTACTTGCTATGTTGTTTTTGTCTCCTCGCAAATTCTTGTTAGCCACTTTGAGCCTAAGGCAATAAGTCAGGAGATATGTATGATATCTAATCTCTAACACCCCTTTAATTATCACACAGTGCCATCTTAATCAGAGCTAGACTCTACTAAGCCCTTTGTTTTCAATGGACTTCTCCTGACTCTTTAATAAAGGCTTAGTTAACTAGGGTCCCGGTCACATGTGGTGGAGAACGCAAGGGGGAGGCGTGGCTATTTGTGCTGCCACAATCTAATCCTCCCTTACCTGATCGGATGGCAGCACCGGTGGACTGGGGTTGTTTCCGGTGGCGCGTGTTCCTGGGGCGTGTCAACGCGGCAAGAGGAATGTGCTGGAGCAATCAGATGGAGGACGTCCGTCTGTGGCCCGCCGCAAGCGTTTGCTACTGGACTTTCCGAGGTATTTTTTTACTCCGCAGCTTTGGCCGGGTGTTTCGGGTTGGGGGCGTGGGCGTGATGCTTGCCAGATGTGTCCATGTGATCGCGCCTATTAAATCCACTTGGCATTCGTCCCTCTTGTGTGGCTAATTGTGCATGTGATCGGAGCCTAGGTGATGTTATTTACCTCCCTGCCATGAATAGCTTCAGCTGCCCATTTCCACACATTAAATCTTTGTTAAAGGCAGAGGACATTTTTCTCCAGGCTGCTTGGCAACCCTAGGTGTAATTCCCTTCCTAAAAAGTTCAGAGTGGCTTATATGAGATTCCCAGTGGTTTCCCATCCAGGCACTGCTCTGTTCTCCTGCCTCCTTACCTTCAACCAGAATGCAGCATTGGGTCCTGCCAGATCAGTGTCAGATTCCAGCTGCAGTCTTTAGTGAGGTATATCCCACCCTGTTTTGGTAACTGTTGTATTAACTGGCCATGTCTCCGCAGTCATTTCTTTTCTACAAAGCTCCATTTTCTCTAGTGTGTAGCACATTTGCTTTTCACTGCCCGTGAACACTGCTCGGGCCTGCCAGCTTTCTCTGGTGTCCCAATCAAAGGCTAACATCTTCTTCCCTTCAGCTATATGAGGTCCTCACTAATCCCCTACAGATCGCTAGGATAAAGAAAGCGGAGGCATTTTGCCATTCTCGATGTGTCACAGAGTACTGTCTATCTCCTGTTATTCCAATCGTTTAAATTGTTCTGGCCTCTCAAGATCATGGTGCAACTTGAGGTGCTTATGGGGCTTTCAGCTACTGCCATTAAGTACTTTAAACCTTTTCTCCCTGTCTGGGCTCAGTTTATCTCATTAGACAATTCTCGCTTTCGAGCCTCGTGAGGTAAACTGTGGTGAACTCCCAGAGCTTCATAATGGTTCTCATCTTTGGTATTTATGTGCTGTTTTCTTACATCCCTGTGCACTCAAAAGCTTAATATAACTTGAGTGTTCTTTCTTGTGCACAGGACAGCCAGACACTATATATTATGTTGTCCTCACAAATGTAGGCTACTGGCATTTTCATGGTTGTTTGGATATATACTTGACACCCGAGGCTAGCTATTTCAGGGCTGAACATGGCTTGGGAATGCCAAAAATGCAGATACTTCTAATTGACAAAGAGAAAAACTTCCAGCCTGTCAGTTTCTCCTTCAGTTTAAATGGTACCTTAGTCAGTCACTTTAATGATAACATAGCACCTTTACCTTTTTTCTCCCTTGATAGCACTTTGCTGTCCAGAAGAAATCAAAACACTTCACAAACTCACTTCAGTACATTATCTGCCTTCTCCCTTCCCCCGCCACTGAACTGCAATATCCTTGCTAGTGAAAAGTAAGCGCCAAATGGAGAAAATCTGCACTGCACTAAAATTTGTGCCAGAGGGCCATTGTCAAAAACTGCAACATTAGCATCCATTGCAGATGGAGTCTCCTTATAGAATTATGTTCTACCTAGGAATAAGGCCCGTTGTGGAAATAACTACAATGGGCTCTAGAAAGAAGCTCTGGGCAGGTGCCCTGGCCTTGGGCACTCAAAGTCATTTTGCTGTGGTGACCTCAGCAGGGTATAATGACACAGATCTTACTGTTTTCTCCAGGGGAACTGATCTCTGCCATCTGAAGAGCAGCTATAATTCTGAGTGGTCTCCAGCCCTGCCACAGAGATTGGCAACAGTGGTTCCCCAGGAGGAAATGGCTGGCTTGGAGGGTGGAGTCTATAGCATTGTACCTGTCTGAGGACCCACCCCTCCTCAAACCATACCCTCTCCAGGCTCCACTCCTCACATATCCAGAAATTTCCCAAGCTGAAGTTGGCAACTCTGTCTCCTTCCCAGCCAATCATCGGCAAACTTTATCTGTCCCTCTGACTTCAGCTTTCCATCTTCCTCCCCACCCAAGCAGGGGGAAGTGACTTCAGCCAGGTATAAAGACACAGAGTCCATCCTGCAAAGCAGCCGTTTTCTCCAGGGAAACTGATCTCTGCCATCACCTGGAGATTGGCAGCAATCATTCCCCAGGAGAAAATAACTGCTTTGGTGGGTGGCCTCTATGGCATTCTGTTTAGCTGAGGCCTCTCCCTAAACTCTGGCTTCCGTAGACTCCACCACAAAATAGCCAGGAATTTCCCAACCTGGAGCTGGCAACCCTAGTCAGGACTAGCCTCAATGAGTTCCCCATCCAGGCCAAAGTAGGCCTGCAAAGGGCATTCTGCCTTTGCCTTTTTACTGACAGAACCAAGCTTGGTTGCCTAGCAACAGTCACTGAGGGAAAAGTTAGCCCCACAGCAGGAGGAGAAAAAAATAGTTTGACAGCTGGTGGCCCACCTCAGTAGTCAGCCTATCACAGAGGAATCAAGCAGAAGTAGAAGTGTTTTTGTCAGGAGAGACAGCCGTTTTGACAGTTTATTCTGTCAGAGAAGAGTGTCCAGGCTGGCAGTGGGTGGGGGAGAAGAGTGGATCCAGCACCCAGCCAATGGCACGAGATATAATCACTGTACTTTCAGTTGTTCTGTTCAGAAAGCCAGCAGAAGAAAAGTAAGCCCAGACGTTTCCTCAGTCCTCACAGTGACAAATCTTATGAAGAACTGAATACAGTCTATTTGTGGTTCACAATCTCATCACCAATTTGCTTTGTAGCTTGGTGCAGGTAGGGCGAGACAACAACAGACAGGATTCATAACACAAGATTTTATTCTTCTGCCTTTCCTACAGGCCTTGCTCTGCTTTCTCCTCCATTTTGCGTTTCTCTCCCTGCCCTGCTTTTTTGTTCAGTACTTAGGGGTCTAGTCTGCCCAGCAACAGACTACAGTCTCCCTACCAGGACACATTTTTAAAACATTGACAATGAAGTAAATGACAGGCATTAAAACACAACATCCCCTTCATAAGGGATGAAGCATAAATAATTTACTTTCCCTAGTCACAGTCTTACTAACAGTATTATTTGGTTTGTCTGTGATTTTGTTGCATTTTAGCCATTGCATCTCCTACCAGCCGCCAACGTGACTGAGCCAAAGTCTCTTGATTGAGACAGAGCTGGTGTTTTTTTCCTCTTCTCTCCAGGCAATCACCACAACTTAATTTATTTCCTGCTTGAGGGGGAAATGTATGGAAGACTTTCCCAGCGATAGAGAATATTACACTCTATCTCTAGGTTGTTTACTCTATGTCAGAAGTTGTGCTTTATAGCTCTTGGTTGGGATTGCTTTTGGTCCCTAGTAGGGACTTCTTCAGGAGACTGCTCTGAGCAAGGCCAAGGCCAAAAATGTCATTTCAGTGAAGGTGTTTCATGAAGGCTGCTTGACAGTTTCTGTTATCTAGAAACTCAAGCTCCCTCTCCCTTGCATATTTCCTTCTTGAATTGTGTGAGGCTGTGGCAGGGAATTGATATATTTCTGTAGCAATGGACGCTTTCTACACAGACTTGCTGGGATTGCCTGGCCTAGTGCCACTGTATCCAGTTTCTTCAGCTACTTATTCATTTATTAGGAAATGTATACTCCACTAAGGTTGCCATTTGCCTTCTTATAATGGGAAAACTCTTCCTGACACTCAGTGGTACAACAGGGGAAGAAGGGGGATGTAGTATCAGATGACACCACAATGTCTGCCTGAGGGCAGGGACCTCAGTGAGGCAGAATGCCATAGAGTTCAACTGTCCAAAGCAGCCATTTTTTCCAGGGAAACTGATCTCTGTAGTACAGATATATTTTTTAAATTTTAATTTATTTAAAACATTTCAATGTCACTTTCCCACCCAATCAGAGTCCACAAGGTGGTGAACACAAACAAATTAAAAAGATTTAAGCAATTACACATACAGTTAAAATTATTAAATAATTCATTTAAAAACACTTGAAGGAGAGCCAGTAACTGGCCGACTTCCCACAAGCGCTGCTCCGCGCTCGCCCTTCCCTTTTGCCCCGATGGTACATGTCAATTTCACACAAGCTGCTGCATGGCCACATTTTGCCTCGCAGTTTTGCACGATTTTCCCTGCGTCTACTCAATCCTGTTTTTTGAGGATTGAGTAGACACGGGGAAAATCACGTGAAGCTGTGGGGCAAAATGTGGCTGTGGAGCATCTTGTGTGAAATTGACACATACCATCGGGGCAAAAGGGAAGGGCAAGCGTGGAGCAGCGCTTGTGGGAAATCGGCCACTGTTTTGTTTCGTCTGACAAAATAGTTTTCATCTGCTGGCAAAAGACACTGATAGAAGGAGGCAATGAAGCTCCCTGGGGAGGGAGTTCCAAACTTTTGGTGCCTTGACTGTGAAGGCCCTTGCTTGGTTTGCCACTAGGAGTGTGCATAATAGAACTCCCAAGATGAAAATATACACAAAAAGTGCTGTTTTGGATAATTACTTAAGGTTTCCAAAATGGTATTAGGAATCTGAGATTCTTATTGAAATAAAAACACATTTCCTGAAAATCTGTGTTGTTTCAAGTTTGAGTGCTTACCAAGCTAGCAGGACTATGTGCAAGTGCTTGCCATGTTGTTCTTCAGTTCTGCTTGTTTTCCTGGGCAACAGCATTCTTGCAACCAATTGGACCCTGGCAAGAGTCTAAGCCTACCAGCCAATCACTTTTGTACAGCACCATAACTGGAAATTTTTCTGTGGGGGACCCAAGAGGGGGTATGGTGGCCAATTTCATTAACTAAATTAAATTAATTACTGTCACTATTTCAATTATTGGGGTTAATTTAATTACTGGAAATTAGAGTCACTCTGGCCCAGCTCTTGCTTGCTCCACCCAGTCCCAGAGGAAGTTTATATCAAAATTAGCAGCCCTAATAGCTTATCTGGTCAAAGCATGTAAGCTAAGCAGGGTCAGCACAGGTGTCCACCAAGGACGACTGGGACTGCTATGCAGCTGAAAACACCATGGGGTTGCCATGAGTTGGACACAACTCCATGGTGCACTTTCACATTACAGCCAGCATGTCAATACACTCTGACATCAAACACCACCTGAGTCCTTCCTTTGCTTTACAACAGGAGTTGGGAACAGGGGAAGGAGAATGAGGAAAAGGGCACGGAAGTGAGCGGGGGTCATCAGGCTGCCCTGGGGAAGAGGAGAGAGGCTGGCCCTGTCCTGGGTGCTGCTGCCATGGCTGTGAGGCATGCATCTTTGGATGAAGGTGGGCCAGGCCCTTTGAAAGTGCAGGGCAGGTTTGGGAGGGGGCATCACCCCTGCCCCCCAGGAGCCATGGGCCTGCCTTTGCAGGTAAGCTTCATGGACTAGTTATATAGCAAACCAGTAGTCTGTCATTCCCACCATATCAGTCTATAGAGAGGTATGCATGCAGGGAAATGAGCTCCTTTTGGGAGGCTCAGTAAAGCAGTCCCGCTTTGCTGCATGTGGCTGAGATTTTGGGGGCCTGCAGCGGAGAAGGAGGCATATCATGTCACTTTAATGACATCATGTGCCATAGATGTTTTGCAGGAGACACTCAAATTGACAGGGCATTAAACAGAATGAGATCTACAGTGTTTATGGGCAGAAAATGGTCCTGAAAATCTAGAACACAAAAACAGGGCACAGATTTTAAACATGAACCAGTAATGCTGTACCCAAACCTAAGCAGGCACCATAACTTTTTGCCTCCTGAAACATGGATCTGAAACTGTAACAAATTTTGTCTTGGTGCACACCCCTATTTGCCACTGATCTAGCTTCAGATGGTAGGGGCAACTGAAGCAGGGCCTCCGAAGATGGCCAGAGTATATGGGTTAGGGATCGGTATGAACAGGCTCACAAGCCAAAATTCAGCATGAACAAGCTGGTTTGGAGCCTTTGAATTGATGTTCGGGGAAGGCATCTTCTTGGAACATTGATCGGACTCTTGTCTGGTTCAGTTCGGCTGTTCGGGGCCGTTTAAACCTAACAGCTGAGCGGCAGGGGTTCTGCAGCTGATCTGTTAGATTTAAATGGCTGTGAGTCATTTCACTAGTCAGTTTCACTTAAGTGAAATGGACTGGTGAAATGGCTGCCAGCCATTTCAGCCTAAGAGCTGGCAGGCAGACCCGCCACACTGTTAGGGTGAAATGGCTGGCAGTATCTGGTCAGTATCACTTCTCCCCACTTGAAAGCAAGGGGAAGTAAAAGCAACTGGTGAAACAGCTGCCAGCCATTTAAACCTTACAGTGGGGAGGGTCTACCCATCAGCTGTTAGGTTTAAATGGCTGTGAGCCATTAAATCAGTTGGTTTCGCTTCCTCCGACTTTGAAGCAGTGGAAGTGAAACAGATGGGTTAAATGGCTTGCTGTGGCCGGGAGAAAGGGGGAACTGAACTTGCCAGACCAGCTCGGTTTGGTTGGGGGCTTTTTGGCTTGATTTGGGGCTGCCCCAAACCGTTTTTTTTTTTTTAAGTTTGTGCCCATCCCTAGTATGGGTAGATTCATGTAGGAGGAGGAAGTCCTTAAGATATGTTGGTTGCAGACTCTATAGGGCTTTATAGGGTAATACCAGCACCTTGAATTGAGCCTGGAAGCAAACTGGAAGACACTGTAGATGGAACAAGACTGGAGTGATATGGTTCCTACGACCCCTCCAGTCAACACTCTGATATCAGTATTCCATACCCACTGTAGCTTCTGGACTGTCTTCCAGGATATCTCCAGGTTTCACCTATAGGTTGGCACTCCTAGGAGTGTAAGGTTGACAGTGCTGTTATGATTTTATTCTATATAGTAGTATCATTGTACAGAGTACAGTATAGTCAGAGCATACTTTACAGAGTTTCGTAAACAAAAATGACAGTTTCCTGCCCAAGAACCCTAGGATCTAGCAGTTGAATGATAAGCAGAGTTACGCCCTCTTGTCCACGGATGTCAATGGACTGAGAAGGATGTAACTCTACTTCAGATTGCACTTTAAATGTCTCCAGTGAGAGATACCAATCAGGCAGAGAAGGGAAGGGATGGGAAGAAGACAAGTGGAACATGGGATGAGTGGGAATTGTGATTGTAAATCAGCAAACTGTGATATTAATATATGTTTAGCCTGTCACTTAGTATAGCTACACTTAGTCTTTCTGAAAAATGTTAGCATCATGACAAGTAATCACTATTAATCTTAATTACTGCAATAAGGCACTTAATAAACAAGAGTAGTTGGCTGCCTTGTCATGTGTCCACTGCCTTACAAACAGTGATAGAGATATTTAACTGTTTAGTGCCTGTGGGCTAATATATTCTTTTGACAATCAGACATTGAGGCAAATGACTCCTCTGTATGTTCCATGGTTCTAGATTTCCATAAGCTACCTCTGCCCCATCCCATAATATAGCTAGGATGTTTTCCTGCTTTTTTGAATCTGACAGGAGATAAAGTGGATGTCACCCCAGATTAATTTTATGAGTGCGAAATATTTGGGGAAGATATTAAAAAAAAGATATTATAGTTAGAAGCCTATTGTAAATAAGTTGTTAAACTTCCACTAGGTATTAAAAATATCTATGAATGTATATCTTCAGGCCTACAAATAATCTTATTTAAAGTGGGAAATGCTGTTATTTCTGATCTGGCTTTAAGATACCAGGAAAGGTCCCCTTTCAGTTTTTTAAAATAATATGCCTCAGAAAGGTTGAAACTGAGCATTATCTTTAACTTGATCAAGGACAGAAATGTAAATCTTTACTGAAGGTGAGAATTCAGATCAACAAACACTCACAGTAAGAAAAGCATTCAAGAGATAAATAGAATTTATCTGACAGTGTACGTTCCAACTAAAATCTAAAGTGATGCAGCGAACAATGTTTAACAAGATTTCAGTGACTCCTGTTGCCTTTATAATCTGCCTAGTCTTTTGAAAATGTCTCCTATAGAAATGTTTAGCCCAGCTGTCTAGCAAGATTAAGAGCTTTACTTCTGCCATGCTCCCCCGACAGACCCAGGAAGGCTCTTCACAGAGCAGCCTTCATAGGTTTCCGTGAAGTAGTAATAGCAATTGAACCACTTACTTGGGAATCGCCCCACCAAAGCCAGAGGGACCACTCTGAATCAATTACTTTGAGGGCTGTAACCCAGAGGCATGACTGTGCTGAGCCTGACTTTCAGGTAGTCTCCATAGAAATGAATGAGGATTGCCGTGGAATAGAACCTGACAGGTTCTTGCAGGACACAGTGTGATGGTGTTTTTGTTCAAAAGTTCACACATATTGACATGGTTTATCAGTATGCATTGCTATTTATGGTGTGGTGTTTTTTTTTGGCAAGACTTCATTTTAACGTTTTGGAAAGGGAGATGTTATTAAGAACATGTGGAGCCTGAGGAAAGGGCAAAAAGACTCCCCTGTGGCTGTTTCTGCTAGAAAAAATGGCACACGAGTGAAGGCACAAGCCCCTCCTTCCCTCTTGCAGTGCTCTGAACCGCGCTGAGTGACAGAGCCGTTTTTAAGGGGAGTACTCCAATGAACATGTGACTGTGCGTTAGGTCGGGTGACCTGACATGTCGCATATAGTTGGACCCTGATGCTTGGCTTGTTCTTGCCCACCAATGACCCTCTAGAAATTTCCCTGTGAGTGAAATGGTCAGTTTGTCTACTGAGGAATGCAGCACGTGCTGGAGGAAGGTATTTGTAGGCTTGCCAACATCTGGGTGGTAGCTGGAGATGTCCTGGGATTACAACTGATCTCCAGGTGACAGAGATCCATTTACCTGGAGAAAATGGCTGCTTTGGAAGGCGGGCTCTTTGGCATTATATCGCCTCCCCAGACCCCACCCTCCTCAGGTTCCACCCCTCCACATCTCCAGGTATTTCCCAACCCGGAGTAATAGGTACTTCTGGTAGCAGATCTGTAGAATCTCACCTATTATTGATTTACTTGTATTCTATGGTGTCTTTCTTTCCAAAGGGACCCTTGGTGGTTCACAAGAAGTTTTTAGAAGTATAACATTTCAGAGGTATAAGGACAATAAAACTACATTTAAAGGGATTTCTAAATAGTGTAAAACAATGCTAAGATGCAAATCTAGTGCTGTGCATCCATTAGTCATTCAAAGACCTTCTAGAGTTTTCTTTTAAAATATTCAGAATTCCCTGGAAGGTTTCTAGAAATGGTGCCAATCTGACTGTGGAGAAAGGCTATCTCATGGATCCCTGCCAAATATACTTCAGATTTTGCAGGGTCCTGAAAAAGACGGCATTGTACACTGATCTCAAAGCCCAGACCTGTTGATATTAAAAAAAAAGCTTGGATACCTACCGGGTATATTAACTTATGCAAATTCAAATTGTTCTTCAGCTATTTTCTAATCCCTTCTCTTTTTGCACAGTTGCCTATGTGTATAAACCAATAGTTCTTGGTTTCATGCTGTGAGGGTCAGTACAGAAAAATAATAACTTGTATGAAGTCTGTAGAGCTGAGCAATTCTGTTAATACATAGTGCCATTGTGCAATTCACGTTCCTGGGGCTAATGTCTCCCAAATACTCCCTCCGATAAATTACCACCCCTATATACCATTCAGACTCAATTTCATTCTTTCAAGGTTTCAGTAATAGCACCCCCGTCAATTGCTGAGCTGAAGTTTCCTTTGAATCTGAAATTGTATAATTGAACTATTGAACCAATTTCTACCTCTCAACTTCTGGTGGGTCAGAGTCCCAAAATGCCACTTTGATGATGTCTGATTTGCAAGGATGCCCCTTCCGTCTTAATTTTTATGTACTGAACGGTGTGTTTATTTCTGGTCGTTTCTTCCCCCCTCTCTTTGGGACCACAAAGGAGCAGATTTCCTTTGAGGATGGCATTTCTCATTTGCGGAGCTCCTTTCATTGCAGCTTTTCTAAAGATCTGATAACCAGCAAACCTTGTGTCATCTCCTTGAAAACTACAGTTCACTGTTGAAGCGGTTGGGGGAGGAAGGTGCTCTAATTTTCCACTGTGTCTTTACAGCATCAAGCAAAGACCTGGACCGAACTATTAATATAAATGATGGCATTTGTTGCCTTGCAGGTGAAGAAGTACATAAGGCTACCTGGCATTAGCAATCACGGAACAAACTAGAGGTTTGTGTTGCAGTAGCTAAGATAGCATTTCTGTTCTTGGCAAGTAGGGCTGAGTGATCTAGGTCTGCCTACGGCTCTGTTCCCATCACACTGTTCATCACTTCACACTTTGCAGCTGTGAGGATAGGGACAAGACATTTGTTTAAAAATAGGTAGTTGTGTTGGTCCATTAGGACAAAATTCGTAAGGAAAGTTAAATAATATATTGGCAAGCATCTTAGTGGGATGCAGAAACAACATCTCAACAATCAGTGGCTGAGTTCAGACTGGCAATTTGCGCCACTATAGCCACGTTTCAGCCACGTTTCCCAAGCTGATTAAAGGGGGCGTTCACACAGGCACATCTGCTTGGCGTTCCCCACCCGTAGGCAACCTGTGCTGTTCTGCTTCGCTCCCGGGATTAAAAGATACGTGTTGAAAGTGGTAGCAAATCCTGGAGAGTGCCTTTATCCCGCTGCATTCTGCTTCCCGGAAACGTGAACACCCAGCCGGGAGCAACCCACATTGCGCATAAGGCAGCAGCAATGATTGGCTGTGCTCCGCTCTACCATCCAATGCGGTACTGGAGCAATGGGATCCTCCACAAATTGGCTGGATGCCTATGTGTGTATGAGTGCATGAGCGCATATGCATTCTGCTTCCCGGAAATGTGAACGCCCAGCCAAAAAGCCAGGAGCATATGCGCTCATGCGCTCATACACACATAGGCATCCAGCCGATTTACCAGGAAAAAGCCATTTACAGCTGCACCTCTGGGCCAGCAGTCTGAACGCTCCTGTGCGCCTCCTCCTGGTATGCTTCCGCATCAGTTGGCCCCGTGTGACCGGGAAAACCTGGAACAGTTTGTTCTGGGCTTTTTTGCCATGACTGGCTCCCACTTCAAACTGCCAGTCTGAACTCAGCCAGTGTTTCTGTAACCAGTTCAAAGACCCCAAAAGGCCCATGAGGGTACTCCACGAGGGTACTCTAGGGGAACCCGAGTGTAAAGACAGAGGGTGAGCCATTCTTGTGCTGCATGGCTAATATGAAAATGGAGCCCTCTCCGTTGTCTGGGAATGAAGACAGGGACTCTTTATTTCAGCGGTAGAGGACCCAATCAAATCCAGTTGTCCCAAGACCTAAACCAGCTCTCTAACTACTATGTCACAACAGCTCTCATTCTGTACAGTGGAAAGAAAAGGCTGAGAAACGTTTCATCTGTTTGTTTTTGATTTTGGAGTCAGGTTGCTATTTAAGGCACAGGAGGAAGGTCAGAAGCATTTTAGTATATGCTTCCTGTAAATGACCAAAAACAACTGATGCATTCTAGAGGGCTAATAATTCCTGAGGGCTTAGTAGCAGACAAACAGGATTTCAGTGGCATATTAAAGGCTAACAGAATGTCTTCCTCCATACGCTTTCAAGAGTCAGAGCTCATGTAAGTTGCAGGGAAGTTAGTCTGTTGCTAGCAACCTGCAGGAGGTTTCTGGGGGCAGAGACAATCGAATATGCATTATTTGGTGTGCAACATCACTTCTGGCATCATGCCCTTGTTGTTGTTGTTGTTGTTGTTGTTCAGTCGCACAGTCGAGTCCGACTCTTCGCGACCCCATGGACCAGATTACGCCAGGCCCTCCTGTCTTCCGCTGTCCGCTGAAGTCTGCTCAATTTCATGTTCGTTGCATCGATGACACTGTCTAACCATCTCATCTTACATTCCAGGTTCCTATGCAGTATTGTTCTTTGCAGCATCGAACTTTCCTTTCACCGTCAGACACATCCACAACTGAGCGTCCTTTCGGCTTTGGCCCAGCCGCTTCACTCTTTCTGGGGTTACTCGTACTTGCCCTCTGCTCTTCCTCAGTAGCATATTGGACACCTTCCGACCTGAGGGGCTCATCTTCCGGCGTCATATCTTTTAGCCTTTTGTTACTGTCCATGGGGTTTTCTTGGCAAAGATACTGGAGTGGGTTGCCATTTCCTTCTCCAGGGGATCACGCTTGGTCTGAGTTCTCTGCTGTGGCCTGTCCGTCCTGGGTGGCCCTCCACGGCATAGCCCACAGCCTCATCGAACCACGCAAGCCCCCTCGCCACGACAAGGCAGTGATCCATGAGGGAGAGCATCATGCCCTGGAAACTGTTAAACTGTTAGCGGTCTATTTTTGTGGTCTGTATTTTTTCTGCCGGGATGGGTTAATGTTGGATTTTAATATCTTTTTTTTTTATTATTATTTTGTAAGCCGCTTAGGGCAGGTTTCTGGAGAGGCAGCATAAAAATTAAATAAATAAATAGGATCCTTCCAAAAGTGTTACCCTGATGTGATGATGTAACTTCTGATTTCCCCCAAGGAGTGATGTGGCCTGTCAAAGTGATGCATGCGCTCCTCCCCTTTCCCAGGGCTGCCATCAGGAGGTTTCTCATTGAAGCAGGAGATCTGGCAGCCCTAGCTGCACCCAAAACAATAGAGACTCTTATAGCACATTAAAGGTTAACATATTTAATGTAATTTAACATATTTAATGAGGCAGAGTCCATTTGTGAAAATTAAACAGTCTCACTTTTTAATTTTTTCAAGGGTATGATCAGGATATAGGTGGCTTTGAGTTCAGATTATCATAGTTAGGTACTTCTGTGCTTCACTGTTCCCCCCTTTTTTTGAGGGACTGATTACCTGACGAGTGATCCTTTTGCTTCCCACATGCCATGCCAGATGGTTAGAGAGAGAACCGCTGTTTCCAAAAGGGCGTAATAATGGTTCCTGGAGTGCTCTCGGGATATAGGCCTTTCCTGACCCACCTCAGGCAGTCGGATATAAAGATATTATTGATTTCACAATGAACGTGCCAAGAAAGCTTTCTGTCAACCTTCCCTGGCCTTGCCTTGAGCTCCTTGAGGCTATTGCTGTGTGCAAGTTTCAGACACAGTATATTTTTCTAATCCCATGCCAGGACAGAAAAGGACAACCTGTCTCCTCAGCACATAAATTCTTTGAAGCAAGGATTGCAGTGTAGTCTTTGCGGTGTCAAGGAGTTAATAATAGAATAACAGGTGCTGGTGATTTACAAATTCTTCCATATGCGGATACAGGAGTGAACAGGTGAGTGGTGGCATACTCTGGGCCGTACATGCAGCCATTTTTGTTATCAGCGAAGCACATGCTGTAGAGTGTAGGAGAACATTGATTTGGCATGGTGAGCTGGCTCTAAATCATGATGAAACATGAGCCCAACACGCTGACCGTGAATGAATTTGGGAACCGGATCATGATGCCAAGAGACGGAAGTGGCTCCATTGGCTTGTGTGGACCCAGGTTTCATTTCTAACTGATATCTAGAACTCATCTGAGTGAGACGGAATCCAGCTGGACCGCTCCTGGTAGAAAGTTTCTCAGCAACTTCATGACTATTTAATTAGCCCACGTTTGTTTCTGGGAATAGCACTTGACATCTAACTCTGTCACCTTTTTTGGCATTTTTAACTATCGAAGGGCAAAGGGGCAAGTTAACTAACTGTTCTGGGAATTTCCCCTGCAAGCCATTGTGTCCACATCCCTGTTCCCGTATGAATATAAATGCTTCTGCAAATCTGGGTCAGTGATGTCTGAAGTGCTTTACACTTGAATCTTTAATTGACTAAACTTTAAACAAGCCCCTCTGTGAGCCCAAGTAGGCTGCATTGGCAGTAATTTCATTTGAAGAAAATGTCACCTCTCCAGTTTTTGAGACAAAAGCCATAACAAAGCTTGAACTTTAACTGTACCTTATTTTTCTACTCCTGCAAATTCCTGTTTGTTTTCTGATTGTCAAAACTCCAAAGTTTGGACCTGTTTGAATATGCAAATCTCTCTCTTTCTCTCTCTTTCTCTTGTTTACAAATACATCACACTTTCTTGTCTTTGTTCACTGAATGTTGTTACAGAAAGGAGTTTGTGCCAATGGCACTATCAGTGCCATCCTAAGTAGAGTTACACCCTTTTATGTCCACTAAAGTCAGTAGACTTAGAAGGGTGAGTCTCTGCTTAGGATTGCACGGTAGCAATGCAATGTTAATAACATTTTCCTGGGAGTAAATTCCACTGCATGGATCTCAGTAGAGTAGACCTGCTTAGGAGTGCTCTCAAAATCTAAGCAGGTCTATCCAGAATTTACCCAAATCTTATTCAACATGGCTTACTCCCAGGAAAGCATTCTTAGGATTGTAGTCTAAGATTCCCAGCAACCCAGTCGAGAGGTTCCTCAGAGCTCAAACAGAGGAGACAACAATCACTTTGGTCTTCAATAAAATGCAAATTATAGGTCTGTGCAGCCTCAATTTGCTTTGGGTTCATGCAGGGGAGTTTTTTTAAAAAAAACCTCTTTGTTTTTGCTCCTTGAAACTGGTTCACCTACTCTGCTATTAGCACTCTAAAGGAGAAACAGCCCTTTCCCCCTTTGGTTGGAAGGTAAAATCCTGTTCCTCACAAGGCCCCAAGGCAAAATGAAGCTGCAGAAGCCCACAATTTGCATTTCATGAAGAGACCAGAAACGTGATTGTCATCTTATCAATTTGAGCCCTTAATGACTGCCAGAGAATGGATATGCAAGTTCTGGAAACAGCAGAATGGATATATTTATATTTTAAAAGATCATGACTAGTTGAAAGGGACCATCTGCATCCTTTCCACAGTGATTCCTGCCAGTAAATGTGACAAGGCTATTCAGTTCATTCACTGGAAAGGAATACATGTTTGAGGAGAGGCAATCCACGAGACCCATTTTCTTCTCAAGCGAGCGTGTGTAAATCCTTAGACATTCAACTGATCAGTGAGGTGTCTCGCTTTCTTAGCTAGCTATGCATAGCTACATATGTAATAGCTTTCTCAGTACCTTGTGAAGTCAAAGAATTAGCAGGTAGCCAGGATGTATTTTGGAACTGGTGTGTCAGCCACATAAGCAGTGACATAAATAGATAAAGGATGAAATAGGGCCGGGGAAATGGTTTCCAGCTTGGCTCGTTGTGTCCTGCCCTGACACTATTAGGATTGTTAACTCCAGCTTGGGAAATTCCTGGAGAACTGGGGCTAGAGCTTGCAGAGGGCAGGGTTTTAGGCGAAGAGGGAGCTCAGCAGAGATGTGGTGCTACAGATTCCACCCTCCAAAGCTGCCATTTCCTTTCAGGGATCCTTCAAGGGATCTGCTCTCTGTTGTCTGGAGACCTGTTGCAATTCTGGGGAAACTCTTGGCACTACCTGAGGTTGGCAGCCTAGCACCATGGCCAGCATGAAAGAGGGCAAAGACGTATGTGTATAGTAGGAAGGAATTTATAGCTTAAAAAAATTTCTTTGAACATCATACATCTACACCCACGTACATATAAAATCTTGGGCAAGAAACAGGAAGTGTTTGAGTGGATTTGATTTATTTAATTTGTTATCCCGCCTTCCCAGCCTAGGCCGGCTCAGGGCGGCTTACAGAACAGAATAAAAATTCTAGTGATACATAAAACACAATTATTTCCAATAGTACACCATACAATTCCAATAGTACATAAAACACAATTAATACAGTGTTAAAATCAACATGATAATAAAGTGCTAGCAAAGTCCCACAGTTTTAAACATCTTAAAAACTGTATGAGAAATTTGAACATTCAGTCCTACTAGGTACTATTCAGTCCTACCAGGTACTATTCAGAATAGTATTAACATAAGAACATAAGAGAAGCCAATGTTGAATCAGGCCAATGGCCCATCTACTCCAACACTCTGTCACACCTGCATGTATTGCATGCTTCTTGACTCACATGCTTCTTGGGGTGCCATTTTAGAGTAGGGAATGGGACAAAGATTTCAGCGTATGTGTGGGCATAATTCATGGCAAGTTCCAGACAAGCTTGAAATAGCTTTTGGACATATTTAAGATTCAGTGCATTTGTTCTGGTTTTCGTGGTGGAAAGTGCTGTTAAGTTGCAGCTTTCAAGGCAGGAGACAAACAGAAGTGGTTTGCTATTGCCTGCCTCTGCATATCAACCCAGGTCTCCCATCCAAGTATTAACCAGGGCCGACCCTGCTTAGCTTCCAAGATCTGATGAGATCAGGCTAGCTATTGCCTCTGCACAGCAACCCTGGACTTCCTTAGAAGTCTCCCATCCAAGTACAAATCAGAGGCAACCCTGCTTAGCTTCACAGATTTGACAATATTGGGCTAGCCTGGGCTATCCAGCTCAAACCTGCTATTATTATTATTATTATTATTATTATTATTATTATTATTATTATTATTATTATTATTATTATTAGTAGTAGTAGTAGTAGTAATAGTAGTAGTAGTAAGGCCTGTTGTGGGAAGAAATACAACGAGCTCTAGAAGGAAGCTCCAGCAGAGTGTCCTGGCTGTGGCTTGTGGGGCAGCAGAGGGAAGGGGAAAATAGAGGGAGGCAGGCCATGTGTAGTTCCTTCTGCTTAGCTATAAGGCAGGGCTGTCTCAAATCATTTTGCTGCCCCAAGTGGGTAGTATGGGAGGACAGCCTCAAGGTAACTGGTATGGTTCCCTCCACCCCTGACTTATGTTGATTTGGGGTTATGCAGTGGCAGCTAAAGTAGAAAAGCACCTCCTCCTATGCCATGTCTACTGGGTTCCAAGGGTCTGGAAAGCAGTTCCATAGCCAATTACAGGGCTAGCAAATCTGGGTTGGGAAATATCTGTAGATTTGAGGGGCAGAGCCTGGGGAGGGCAGGGTTTGGGGTGAAGAGGGATCTCAGCAGGATATAATGCCATAGAGTCCACCGCCCAAAGCAACCATTGTCTTCAGGAGAACTCATCTTGGTCATCTGGACATCAGTTTTAACAGGTTTTCTACCTTCACTGCCATTGCATAGCCCCAAATTAACATAAATCAACCTCCAGGTGGCAGCTGGAGATCTCCAGCTATTAAAATTCAGGGCTGTTCTTGTAGCAGGAACTCCTTTGCATATTAGGCGACAAGCCTCTAATGTAGCCAATCCTCCAAGAGCTTACAGTAGCCCCTGTAAGTAGAGCTCTGTAACCTCTTGGAGGATTGGCTACATTAGGGTGTGTCACCTAATATGCAAAGGAGTTCTTGCTACAAAAACAGCCCTGAATTTTAATAGCTGGAGATCTCCAGCTGCTACCTGGAGGTTGGTTTATGTTAATTTGGGGCTATGCAGTGGCAGTGAAGGTAGAAAACCACCTCCTCCTATGCCATGTTTTCTGGGTTCCAAGAGTCTGGAAAGTGGCTCCATAGCCAGTTACATAGTTGCCAGCTCTGGGTTGGGAAATATCACAAGAACATAAAAACATAAGAGAAGCCAATGCTGGATCAGGCCAAAGGCCCATCTAGTCCAACACTCTGTCACACAGTGGCCAAAAATACCAGGTGCCACCAGGAGGTCCAGCAGTGGAGCCAGGACACTAGAAGCCCTCCCATTATTGCCTCCCCCAAGCACCAAGAATACAGTGCATCACTTGTCCCAGACTGAGAGTTCCTATCTATATCTTGTGGCTAATAGCCACTGATGGACTTCTGTTCCATATGCTTATCTAATTCCCTCTTGAAGCTGTCCATGCTTGTAGCTGCCACCACCTCCTGTGGCAGTTAATTCCATGTGTTAATCATTCTTTGGGTGAAGAAATACTTCCTTTCACCTGTTCTAACCTGACTGCTCAGCAATTTCATTGAGTGCCCACAAGTTCTTGTATTGTGAGAAAGGGAGAAAAGTACTTCTTTCTCTACCTGCTCTATCCCATGCATAATCTTATAAACCTTGATCATGTCACCCCTCAGCCATTGTTTCTCCAAGCTAAAGAGCCCCAGGTGTTTTAACCTTTCTTCACAGGGAAAGTGTTCCAACCCTTTTATCATTCTAGTTGCCCTTCTCTGCACTTTTTCCAATCCTTTCTGAGGTGTGGTGACCAGAACTGTACACGGTGCTCCAAATGAGATCACCCCATTGATTTGTACAGGGGCATGATGATACTGGCTGATTTATTTTCAATTCCCTTCCTAATAATCCCCAGCATAACGTTGACTGTTTTATTGCAGTTGTACACTGTCTAGACATTTTCATTGAGTTATCTACTATGACTCCAAGATCTCTCTCTTGGTTAGTCTCTGCCAGTTCGGACCCCATCAATCTGTATTCATATTTAGGATTTTGGGCTCCAATGTGCATCACTTTACATTTGGCCACATTGAACCCCATTTGCTACATTGATGCCCAATCGCCCATCCTTGACAGATCCCTTTGGAGTGCTTCACAATCCTCCCTGGTTCTCACCACCCTGAACAACTTCGTGTCATCTGCAAATTTAGCTACTCACTGCTTACTCAAAACACCAAATCATTAATAAACAAATTAAAAAGCATTGGACCGAGTACTGATCCCTGCGGTACCCCCTGCTTACCACCCTCCACTGAGAAAATTGCCCATTTATACTTACCCACTCTCTCTTTCCTATTAATTAGCCAGGTTTTGATCCACAAGAGGACTTGTCCTTTTATCCTGTGACTATTGAGCTTACTGAGGAGCCTTTGATGAGGAACTGGAAGTCAAGGTAAACAATATCTATTGGGTCCCCCTTGTCCACATGTTTGTTCACTCCTTCAAAAAACACTAACAGGTTAGTGAAACAAGATCTTTCCTTACAGAACCCATGCTGTGTCTGCCTTAATAGTTTTTGTTCATCAATGTGCATACTAATTCTTTCCTTAATAACAGTTTCCACCAACTTACCTGGTATCGATGTCAGACTGACTGGCCTGTAATTTCCCGGATCTCCTCTGGAACCCTTTTTAAAGATGGGAGTGACATTAGCTACCTTCCAGTCCTCAGGAATGGAGGCAGATTTTAAAGAAAGATTACATATTTTTGTCAGGAGATCCACAAGTTCACCTTTGAGTTCTTTCAGAACTCTCAAATGTATGGCATCTGGGCCTGGTGATTTATCAGTTTTTAAGTGTCTATCAGTCATAGGACCTCCTCTTTTGTCAACTCAATCTGACTCAGGTCTTTCAACAGCACTTCTCATCTTCCACAGTGAAGACAGAGGCAAAAAATGCTTTCAGCTTCTCAGCCATTTCCTTATCATCCTTCAGTACTTCTTTTACCCCTTGGTCATCCAAGGGCCCCCCTGGCTGGTTTCCTGCTTCTAATGTATTTGAAGAAAGTTTTATTGTTGGTTTTTATGTTTTTTGTTATATGCTGCTCATATTCCCTTTTTGCCTGCCTGATCACAGAATTGCATTTTATTTGCCACAACCTGTGTTCCCTTTTATCAACTTCACTGAGACTAGCTTTCTACTGCTTAAAGGAATCCTCCTTATCTTTTACAGCTTCCATTACTTTGTTTGTTAACCATGCAGGCATTTTTCCTATATATTTTATCTGAGCTTCTAAGATTTAGCGCTGCCAGGTCCCCCGGGAGGGGGGAGGTTCCCCCACTAAAAGGGTCCCCAATCTGCCGGTCCAGATCAGGCTGGTGGGGGGAATCCTGCCCCCAAAGTGCCCAGTTTGAGCTGACGTGCCTGGCGCAATGACATCATCCAGAAGTGATGTCATCACGCTGGGCACATCGCCAGCTGATGCTCTAGCAATCAGCCTGGAAATTCTATAGTACCAAGAGTTTTCAGGCTGATTGCTAGAGCGTCAGCCAGTGACGTGCCCAACGTGATGACATTACTTCCAGGTGACATCATTCTTTGTGCATGCTAGAATGTTCCAGCCTGGGGCCAGGTCTCCCCCAGTATTACATGTAAGTGACTTGGCATCCCTACTAGGATTGTAGTTTTAAATAGTCTCCAAGCTTCCCCCAAGTGGTTTTGACCCTTTCTACTTTTTCTTTCAGTTTCTTCCTCACATATCCCCTCATATCAGAGAAGTTATCCCTTTTAAAGTTAAAAGTGGTTGTGTCAGTCTTTTTGGGCAACTCCCTATTTATACAAAATGTTAAATTCAATAATATTATGGTCACTGTTCCCAAGCGGTGCAATCACTTTTACATCTCTCACCAGGTCTTGGGTGTTACTTAGGAACAAATCCAGGATCACCTCTCCCCTGGTAGGTTCTGTGACCATCTGTTCCATAGCACAATCATTAAGAATGTCTAGAAACTCAATCTCTTTTTCCCGACTTGAACGGATATTGACCAAATCATTGTGTGGGTAGTTATTTCGTCTAGCTGCTATCTTTAATTTATTCACCATTTTATAATCCTCCTCTATCTTTTGATCTGGTGGGCAATAAACTCCCAGTGTTAAGCTTCTTTTTGAGCTCACTATTTCAACCCATAGCATTCCAGAAGCAAATCCAATTCACTTACCCTCTCAATCTTACTGGACTGTATACCCTCTCTGGCATACAGAGCCGCCCCACCTCCAGTCCTTTCCCCCCATCCCCCTTTCTGTAGGTTTGAGAGGTAGGGCCTGGGGAGGGCAGGGTTTGGGGTGGGGAGGGACCTCAGCAGGGTATAATGCCATAGAGTCCACTGCCCAAAGCAGCCATTGTCTCCAGGAGAACTTATCTTGGTCATCTGGACATCAGTTTTAATAGCTGGAGATCTCCAGGTGCCACCTGGAGGTTGGCTTATGTTAATTTGGGGCTATGCAATGGCAGCTAAGGTAGAAAAGCACCTCCTCCTATGCCATGTTTTCTTTGTTCCAAGGGTCTGGAAAGTGGTTCCATAGCCAATTACATAGTTGCCAACTCTGGGTTGGGAAATACCTGTAGATTTGAGGGGAAATGATGTGCTGTGGCTGGGAACATGGTGATTTCTGGGAGATCTCCAGACCCCACAGGGAGATTGGCAACTCCAGTGACCATTTAAGGGAAGATTGGGGCATGTATTTTACCTCAGGACACATTCAATGACTCCCAATTGCAATAGCAAACTGTTTAGAATGTTAGAGGCAAAGGCCAATCAGTCCGCATATGCAAACAACCTCTGTGTTCTGAATGGCTATGGGGGGGAGAGGAACAGCAAACTGTTTGGAATGTTGGAGGTGGGACTGAGGCAACGCAGCCAGTGGATAGGGGCAGCTTCTGAGTGACACATCATGGGGCCAACTGATTTAGGAGCTTGTGGAATGTTCAGAAAGTGCCCCCCACTTCACAATTATATATAAAGGAGAGATTATAATTATTTGATTTATAGACCAACCTCCCCTATGCAGGGCTCAGGGTGGCATACAATATTTTGATAAACGTTTCAGTAAAACATATACGATTGATTGAAACAGTTTAAAAACAAGAGACAATTCTATAAATATTGCAGGTGGTGCTTAAGGACCACTTTATGTCCTTAACACTGTGGGGAGGAGGAAAGAAGGAAGAGGCCACGCTTGTTGGAAACTGTTGCTGTCCTCAAACATAGGTCCTTAAGCCTGGTGAAACATCTTTGTCTTACAGCCCTGCAGAACTGCACTAGGTCCCACAGGGGATAGACGTCATTTAGCAGAGAGTTTCACTAGGCCGGCACCAGGACTGAAAATATTAATATTAACTATTAATATTAAACCTGTATAAATACAACAAATCAAGTTAAAACTCCTATAGTAGTTATGAAGGGGAAAATACAATCATCTGGGAAGACAATTAAAGAGGTCACCTGCATGGATGTTCTTGCAGGTGTAAGGTGACCCAAGGATTAAGCTAGAATAAACTCCTGACCAGCCAGCTTCCAGTCTGGTACATCAGCTGGCAGCTTGGAGAAACCACCTCAAGAAGGACCACTGGCTCTGCAACAGAACCAGAACTCTGGCTCTGCAGCAGAACCAGAACTCTGCCTGCCAGGCCTGTAGCTACATTGGATCATTTCGGGGCCCGCCCCCGACTTTCTGTCAGGCCCCCCAACTTACTACCCTGGTCAGGCAGGCAGGCAACCAGGCAGGCCCTGGATGAGATGCACCCGCCAGCTGGCCAGTGGGCAGAGTGCCCAGCGGCCTAGCGTGGTCCTCCTCCCTCACCTTGCCTCATCCCATGGTGCTCCACTCTGCCCCTGGCCAGACTGCTCCTGGCAGTTGCCTTGCCATCTCTGGCCCCAGCTGGTCCCTCCCACACCAGGCAGAGTGAGTCAGCACCCTGCCCGCCTGCCTGCCCACACACTGATGGTCAGGATGGGACGGTGAGTGGGTGCAGTCCAGACTGTGGACCCTTTTTCCAGAGTGGGGAACAGGGCCTCTGGTGGTGGGTTGTCCATGCACAGACTGGGCAGGCATGCTCCTTCGTCCTGGGGCACCAGGACAATGACTCATGCTTCGGGTCTGGGTCTGAGTGATGGGGGCAAGGGAAGGGGGGAGTTGGGTGCAAGGGAACTCCAAAACCTGCCCCCTCCCACAGTGCACTAGGACTGAGTTGGGGCTGGAAGTCAAGTCTTTGGAAGGCCCTGATTCAAACCCTTTTTATTTTAATTTCAGTGCCCCCTGAATTATTTAAAGGCCCCTGATTTAAGAAATCCTGGCTACGGGCCTGCTGCCTGCTCTTATAATGTAATAATAACCAGAAATAATAACCAGAAATGCTTCTGAAGAATAATGACATGGGGAGGTGGAATGAAACTGTTACATTCTGTTCCTAAATGTAAGCTATGCAAGTGCATATATGGTGGAGAGGGGAGCTATTCAGGCATTTTATTCTGTAGCTGGCCATAATACTTGCGGAACCACATCTGATATGGGAACTGCAGCAGTGTGTATGATATGCTAATTGAGAGAAGGACTTCATTTTCCAGACATCAAAATATTTTGGCTTCAGCGCTGGCTTGGGAGATGATGTCTTGTTCTTCAGCAAACAGTCATAGTTAGTAAGAGTTGTTTCTTCATTACACAAAAAGTAAAGTTATTGATTATTGCATTTATGTTTCATCTTTTTGCTGTGCAACTCAAGGTGTGCATAGCTGGTCTCCTGTCCAAGTACTAACAAGACTGATATCTATCTAGCTTTTGCAAGGTTTGCCTTCAGACCACACCCTGGATCTAAACATACAATAAAGACTTCACTTTGCTCCTCAAGTCTGCTAAGTTTTGTTATAATTTTCCTGGGTTTTGGACAAGGGTTTTGGAACTGTTGAGACATTCATCTTTCCTTTAAGCCAGTAGTGTCTGTAACAATTATATCAGTGCGCTGCAAATTGTGGTTGGTCTAAGGTTGTCAGATCCCCCAGTGGAGACAGAGGTCCCCCATTGCCAGACCCTACTCCTCAACTACCTATCAGCCAGCGGGGGAGGGGGGGACCAGTAGAAAGAAAATTGCCAGCATTGCCCAGGAAGTGAAATCATTATGCCAGCAACTTCTGGGCTACACTCTGGTATATGGGCAAAACCTCTATGGTAGAAACCAGTTTTACCATAGAGTTTTTGCCCAAATACCAGAGCATGACCTGGAAGTCACTGGCATGATGATATCACTTTCTGTGTGATGCCAGTGACATGGCCTAGGCCTTCTTCTTTCTACTAGGAAGTCCCCCCCAACCCCCACTGGTTGGTCTTCATCTGTTTCAGCCTCATCAGGGAATCTATCAACAACAATTTCCATGTGGCAGAAATATGACTAAGACTGTATATGTCTGAGGTGGAGATTCTTGGTAGCCTGTATGGAGTCTTAAGGGGGGAGGCTGTAATGTTTTGAATTGGCCCTTAATGCACCCGTCCATCAGTCCTTTTTATGAGTGATTTGATTTAGCATATCCATTACAAATTTTGAAAGAACACTCTAGAGAAAGACTTGTTTATGTTGCTCACGTCATTCCTGGTTCAGTGTTTATTAAACCTGGATGTCCTGTCAGTGTATATTACTTTGGCATAATATAGATCTGTATCTACTGTGCTTTTTTATTTCTTGAACCATCCGGCAAACATAGCAGCTCTCCAAGTGTTATCAGTTGTCTCAGCGAGATAGTTCTACGCTTTTCTCTACTAAATCTGGCACATAATAATGTAGCAGTTCTTCAAATTTACATGCTGGACAGGCAGATAGAGAGACTCTTTATCTACTCCCCCAGTTAAATTACTTCGGCCTTTTTTTTAAAGATTACACTAGGTGCTAAATACTGACTGCTTGAAAGATAAGATTCTGCCAAAGAGGCTTTTGAAAAGCAAACAATTAATATGCATAGAATTTTGGAACCTTCCTAATTATAGCACAACCATGCCATCTGATTTTTGGGAAATGCTCTGTAGAGTGCGCAATCATGTCCATGCACTAATGGTGGATTTTATTTAATTATTTTTTATTTGCAAAATTTATATCCCACCTTACTGCCCTCACAAGGGCTACCAAGGCAGCTAACAAATTAAAACATATATGGTAGAAATCACATTTTAAAACCATTAAAATCAACCCCCCCCAACACGCACGTGATTAAAACAATTAAAACCAGAGTTAAAATACATAGAAATACAAATTTAGTCTGAACCAATGTTCCAACTGAATGTTGTCAAAAGCAGAATTAAAGTTGAATACTGCAATCTAGCATTTGGTGAATTTATATCATGTTTATCTCTGGAGAAAATCTGGAGTCTTTCTACTTCACATTCTTGCATTATGTGTATCCTTGTGGTATCCTCTTTAAACCGTCTCATCTATATTGTGAATAATGAAACTCCTATCATAATGAGGGTTAGGGCTGGTAAGAAAAAAGGGTGGGAGAAAAATTTAAAAACTCAGTAGTGTCATGTGTTATGCTATGTCACTTCCTGTAATGTCCTAGAAGTCACTTCTGGGTTTTTATCAGAAGTGATGTAGCACAGCAGCCGGCATTGTGCCCCTCCCCGTGTATCTGCCCACAACAGATGGCAATCCTAAAAGGCTGAAGAGCTGGCTGGAAGGAAAGGAGGCACTGCTTCTTGACCCCACCATGGCCAACCCAGCAGGGCTAAGTTGGGCCTCAATGTGCTCTTCCTCACCAGCTCCACCATGGGAGAGTGGGGGGCTCCAAGACAAGCCTGCTGCAGTGCAGTGGCTCACTGGCATTTCTCCTAGTATTAAGGTAAATGGCTAATCCACCCTGATTATAGGCTTCCCATCCCTCCGCTGAGGGTCCCCAATCTACTGGCCTGGATCCGGCTGGCGGAGGGAACCCCACCTCCAAAGGTGACATCATCGCACAGGGCACGTTGTGGGAGGACGCTCTACCGTTTGAGGAAAAACCCTATGTTTTTTCTTCGAATGACAGAACCCCCCCCAACATGCCCGGCATGATGGCATCACTTCCTGGACCAGGAGAAGACCCCCCCGGCAACCAGGTAAGACCTGGCAACCCTACCTGATTATGATCTGAAGCTTTAAAAAGGCTTTGGCCAACAGCCATTCATGTGGTGATCTTCTGTGATCTACTCAAATCCCACTCAGGCACAGTCTCACTTAATCTAGGCACTTCCATGTCCCAATAACTTCAATGAGTGAACAGTAAATATATCCTTAATTCTGCCATTGAGATCAATGGGACTTGAAAGTGGATCATGCTTTCGACCTGAAATCAGACCTTGGAGCACATTTATTTATTTAGTATATTTACATCCACACACACTTCCTCCAAGGAACTTGGGACAGCATATGTGGATCTCCCTTCCTCCATTTTATTCTTGCAACAGCTCCATGATGTAGATTTTGTCTTGCCTAAAGTCACTCAGTGAGTTTCATGGAAGAGTGGGGATTTGAACCTAGAGCTCACAGGTCCTAGTCTAACATTTGAACTACCTTGCAAAATTGGCATAGTTCACATAGTGCCACAGAGCACTATATACAGATGTCAATTCCACATTAGAACAATTTGTAAACGTTTCCCCTCCCAAGATTTTCAAGGGGAAGGGGAACTTCATGTACACTGATGTTAGCCCATGTTTATTTCTTTTGCTCGTCTCAGTGTTTTACATTTTTCTTTTTTTTTTAAATAGCTTACAGGAAGGAGTGCTAAACCCTGCCTACTCACCTTACCAGAAGTCAGCTGGGCTGGAGAAAATTGCTTCAAAATAAAAATGTTAAAAGTACCAATTAAAACAGCAATCATAAGAATCCTGCTCACATCTATTTGGTGGAGCTTATTTCCAGGAAATCGTTCCTAGGATTGCACAGTTATAATCAGAATGGGACAAGGGTTTTGCTCTCCCAGTCCATGTATTCAACGTGTGCTTAAAAATCGACCCCTACCCACTTTTTAAAAACACACAAACAACATGAAGTGCTTGAATTTCCTCTCCCCATCCTCTAAAATGAGGGGGATTTTGTACTCTGTACATTCTAAAAAAAGCTCTAACTTGTGTTCAGTTACAGTTACTCCAAGTTCTTCTTCTTGTGTTCCATCCACGATCCCATCCAAGTAGTTCCCTTAAGTTGCCCCATATATCAAAAGAGCCAGTTGGTTAGTAAGAAAGAACAACCAGGAATGACTATGTCAATGGTCCGCCTCACCTCAGTATTCATTGGCTTCGACAGACCCATCTATTATGTCATGCAAAACATTACCGAATATATCATTCATGCTGAGATCTCCCAGGAGCTGGGGAGAGCTTCAACATGAAATCTGGGAAAGAGCTCTGTCAGCTTGGAGAGAAAGACTGCCAGGCAACAGGGTGGGTGGAATGTTAACAGAATCCCTGTTCTATCCTCTGGGCCCAACACCAGCTGCAAATTCCTGAAATTTGAACTCTGCTGTACAGGGAAGCATTTGTATGTGTGTGAGGGAAATGGAACTCCTGTAAACCCCAGCTACATCCTCTCCATCATTGGGTTTATGTTGGTGCTTCACTGAGAACACAGAAGGACATAATTGTGGCCAGTTAACACCACCTATCTTGCCTAAGGTCTCAGTACCGTAAGCCTTCCCCTTTATATTTACTTATTTGCTTTATTTGCCTTTGCATCGGGGTATCTTATCTTGCTCTCTGTTTATATAATCCTCAACACAATAAGGTTCTGATCTTTGGCCTCTGTTGTTGAAATACTATTAATAATCATGATCTCTCTCTTCAAAGCCTGTATTTATAGTGGGAGGGCAGCTGTTCACTTGGTTAAGACTAACAAAGGAAACAACCTTTTCAAAATCTTAGGAAATTAATTATTGCCTTCAGATTTATTGAAATACGGGCCGTTTTGCAGCATGTGGTCTAAACAGCTGTGTGTACTTTTTTCTCCTTTTGATGCAAATTTATAGTTTTCCTAGTTAGTTTTTTAAAAAACTGCTTACAGGCAGAATCCTGAGTGTGGGGAACTACAGAAGGCATCTCAGGCTAAATTTTACATATATTCTCATGTAGAGTAAGGCTGCTGAGAAAAGAAGGTTAAAAAATAGCTAGCTGTTCCTAAGATTTCAACTGAAAGGAATATTGAAAGTTGCTTTTGTTGCATGGTAGACACATGCTGTTCCAGACTACTGAACAGAGGTAGCTCTTGCACTCTCAAAGTGATATTGCTGTTAGGGGACATTGCTCACGCTGCCACCATGCAAATGGGCAAGATCGACAGCTTCCCATAGACATGCATTCTCCGTGGTGGCTCCCATCTTGTGCAAAGGCCTGCCTGAGGAGGCCAGGAAAGTTCCCACATTTCTGTCATTGTGCAGATTGTGTAAAACAGAATTGTTGAGGGCATTTTTTAAAATAAACCATGGAATGGTTCAGCAGGACACTTCTTTATAGAAGGAACAGGACTGTAGTCTATTGCGGTGTTTTATTGTATCTACTATGCTGCTCTAACAACATTATCTTCTTCTCTTGTGATTCTGTTTTCTGCATTGATTATGATATACCGTGTCTGATGTCTTTTTCTTTTTGCATTGTTTTACTAACTTGTAATCCTAGTCTAATGGCATTGGTTTTTTTGGGGGGGGGGTCTTACCTGATCACATGGTTTCATATTGTTTGATCTTCCTTGAGCCTCAGTGGGATAGGCAGGCTATAAATAAAGCAAATAAGCAAACATAAAGAATAATAGGATAAATAATAATGATTGAAGTTCCGAGATATGTTTATACTGCCAACTAATCTGCATTTGGACACGGTCAATTTCTCAGGGTTTGGGGAGATATCTTGAGACACTGGAATATAGGCAAACTGCAATCTGGATACATGGTGTGAAGAAATACATTTTTCCTTTGGAGGTTTGAAAGGAGCTAACTAAGCCTTTGCTTTGAGTTTTAAAAGTTTCCCCCCCCCTCTCTGGGCAGAGATCAGGCTGGGAGGAGGGAAGTCAGTTCAGTTGCTTTCCAGACTTACTTCAGCCCACCTTCATAACAAATTTTAATAGGTCTAGACAATCGGATGGCCAAGCCCCCCCCCCTTCAAGCAGAGAATAGAGATTTGGAAGTGTTAAATCAGGAGAGAAGATTCCGAAGACTTCTGACCATGGCTTGGAGTGCTATAGAAAGCTTCAAGGTAATTGAAACTCTGTAGAGATCTGTAACTTCCTAAGCTAAAGAGCCTGTCCTCTATTTTAACATCTGATAGGGCATATATAAAGAGGGGGACAGAGGAATTGCGTTTTGCCCATTTCTTTTGAATCCCTTGCTCGATCTGGTGCTGTGCTAAAAGTATGCTTGCGAGCATTTTTTTCCAATAAATACTTTATAACTTTGGATGCTTGGTAGTGGTTCTCTGTACCAAATAGACCTCCACCCCTATATTAAAGGGATTGCCAGGGGAAAGCTGGCAGTTGACAAGTGGCTATTTCTTCAGGGGCAAACAAGGCATGATGACCAGGCACAAGGCACCGGGCAAGGCCTCAGAACTTGGAAGGGAAGCTGGTAGGGATGCCAGGTGTGAGCAGGCGATCCACAGATTCTTCTGGCTTCCCCCAGATGCCAGACAGCTGCTGTGCGGGCTTGGCTTGGCAAAGGGATTTAGAGAGACAAAAGCCTTCTCTGAGCCAAGCCAGCCGGCTAGTGTGGCAGCGTGGCAGGGCTTGGAGAACACATTTAACTTTAGATGGGGGGGAGAGAGAGAGAGAGAGAGAGAGAGAGAGAGAGAGAGAGAGAGAGAGAGGAAGAAAGAAAGAAAGAAAGAAAGAAAGAAAGAAAGAAAGAAAGAAAGAAAGAAAGAAAGAAAGAAAGAAAATAGATGGGGGAGGGAGAGAGGGAGAGGTGGAAAGAAAGTAAATTTAACTTTAAATGTGTCCTCCAAGCCCCCCGCCAGCTGCCTTGGCTTGGAGAAGGGATTCAAAGAAAAAAATGCCTTCTCCAAGTTGGCTGGAGGGGGCGGGGCTTTGAGAACACATTTAAAGTTAATGTTGCTTTTTCTCCGCCCCCACCCCAAGCTACCCAGGGAGTGGAACACTGGCAGGGGAAGGTAAGACCAATCGGGGAGGCATGCC
This sequence comes from Gekko gecko, assembly GCA_029375565.1. Classification (NCBI taxonomy): domain Eukaryota; kingdom Metazoa; phylum Chordata; class Lepidosauria; order Squamata; family Gekkonidae; genus Gekko; species Gekko gecko. Next base: position 296,149,838 of record JAPDNY010000001.1, on the reverse strand, counting down.
TCTCCTTCCCTTCCCCAGCTGCCCTGCTGGGAGCCACAAAATATGTGTTATCTTTGGTTTGTAATGGCCTATGGCTAAATACAATACATTTTAATTCATGTGAAAGAGGTGCAGTTTGGCCACCCAGGTCTAGTCAAATTATTCTGTAAATTAATTTTTTTGGATTTGCAGATTATTACATATATTCAGTTCAAATATAAGTGGATTTTAAAATTCAAAACTTACCTCGTGTTTTGGTCCTTCAAGACCTGAAAACCTGAATTTTTCAGTTCTGGTTCCATCTGTTCTGAAGCTCTTTGGAATTTAGAAGAAGACTTGGTTTTCTGAGAGCCAGTTTGGTATAGTGGTTAAGTGCGTGAACTCTAATCTGGGAGAACTGGGTTTGATTCCCCATTCCTCCGCTTGCATCTGCTGGATGACCATAGTTCTGGCACAGCTGTTCTTGAAAAAGAGCAGTTTCTGTCAGAGCTCTCTCAGCCCTACCTAGCTCACAGGGTGTCTGTTGTGGGGAGGGGAAGGGAAAGGAGTTTGTAAGCCGCTCTGAGAAGTGAAGTGGGTAGTGAAGGGCGGGGTATAAATCCAATCTCTTCTTCTTTATATTCCTATTTTCTCTACCTTAAAGAGTCTCAAAGTGGCTAACAATCTCCTTCCTCTCCCCAGAGCAGGCACCTTGTGAAGTAGTTGGGGCTGAGAGAGTTCTGAGAGAACTGTGACTATGCATATAATTTTACAGGTTTTATAACAGATACCAGAATGAGATTCCCTCCGTGTTTCGGGTGTTGTGGCATAGACAAAGGTCCTGGGAGCTGGGAACCAAAATGATTGATTCAGACTGTAGTGATCAATTCCTTCATGGGCATTGGGATGAGGTTTTAATTGCCCTGAGCTTCATATTTCTCTTCTCTAAGCCATGCTGTAGAATGGATTTATAAAGTCAGTAACCATAGCCTAGTTCTGAGGAAATGGATGAGCATGTCCAGAGGCCTCAAGGTGGCTTTAATCTGAGCCTACTAATTTTCTTCTTTTGTACTTGGAGGATCCAACAGGGGTGAACGGTGGGGATGGGTTGAGGAACTATGCGTCAGGGATCCTTCATCCTTTTGTCACTTACGATCTACTGTTTACACTCATCAAGACACATCTGCATTTGAGACGGCATGTGATCAATAACTGCTGAGGTTGTGAGATGTCTTTCTTAGGATTAAATATTTAAAATTCTCCTTCCCTGCACATTACTTGATGAGTCAAGCCAGCCAGGATATTTAGACATCAGGCTGATGCTTCGTCCTTAGCTAACTGCGACCCAAGCAACCCAGTTTGCAATGGACTCCACGTCATCTAACCCACAAAAGAATGTAGGTCTCTGTCTATCTCATAATGACACAGTGGGGAAGAAAGCCGCAGCAGAGGAGGATAGAGAAAACCCATTGGTCTTCACATTGATTTGATTTTGTTTGTGTCATTGCCACAACATTGGTTAATTGCCGCTTTCAGTACTTACAAGTGCAGTCTTTTAGCATCAAGAATAAATCTAGTGCAATTCTTTGTTTCCCTTGCAGAGATGGTACAAAAGATGAGTCAAGAGAGTGATGTCCATAGACAGTGGGTGCGTTCAGACGTGCCATTTGAACCGCTTTCGGCACGCCTCAGGAATGGATTTTATGTGCGCGTTCACACGCCCAACATCTGCGCACCGTCCCCAGCCGTGGCTTTCTGGAGCAAACCCTCTTTAAACCAGAGTATTTTGATACTGCTTACCAAGTGGTGTTTTCCTAATTTTCTGGTTTCAAGCCATACTTTTCTGACGTCTTATTGCTCCATCAAGCCACTTCCGGGTGCTTCAACCCCCCTCCCCTCTGGGAAGCTGCCTCAGGCTTCCGCTTTTCGTCCGCCATTTTTTTTATGCCTTGGCGGTGTGTGCTTGGGTGGAGCTCCACTCCTAAGTTAATGAAAGAAAAGCTTAAATGGTGCCTAGTTTTACACTTAGACATGTCTGGGATCTCAGGGAGGCTAGTTTCGGGGTAAAAATTTAAAGAGAAGTCTTCATTTAAAGTTTAAATGGACATGTGGAAATCGCTGTTCTGCGCACGTGTGAAAATTTTAGCTCTAGAGAGGGCTGCCTGTGCGCATGCTCAAACTGAGAGGAAAAAAAACTCCCTGTGTGTGGATGGCAGGGAACCTGGAACAAGGAGGTCAGTGTGATCGCGATTCTCCAGGATAAAAAAAGCAACGCATCGGACCGGAGCAATTTAAACTGCTCCAGCACGCTGTCTGAACGCATTCAGTGTGTGTCAGATGATATACTTAGCATAGACACCTGTATCAAAATCATGCTTGCTTTTGCTATGAATCTTGTAATTTTTTTTTAAAAATCCACATTTCGAACAAAGAACTCAATCTCACATTATTTTTTTTCATGACTAGTGTTCCTTTCAAACCTAAGGTTCTTGAAATGTTATTTTGAGATCCCAGATCAGCTAAAAAGATGACTAAATGGGACTGACACATCAATGTATAGGACTAAGCAATGTCAACCTACTGTTGCTTAATCCCATACCTTGCTCATGAATATCTGTTAGCCAAATTGCCTTAATTTCTTATTAATATGGGGGAATTATGATTATTAATTGGCAATAGGCAAATTAGGGAACGAACACCAGTGGCTACAGAGGTCCCGCCCTTCCAGAGGTACTGGTAACAGACACAGAGGCTGTAGTTAGTTTAAAATGATGTCTTTACTGTAGTTTTCTTCACACACAAACAATACACAGTCACACACACACTTATTCAGTTTCTAGGAAATAAAGATAGATAATCAGCACATTTGCATGAGCAGGATATTCGTTGTTTGGGTAATACTTACCTGTCCAATGAGATAAAGGCTTCCAAATGGAAAAATAAGGGAATGATAGAAAAATGGGGATTATGCTAGGAAAATGGAGAGTGCAAACTGAACCAGCAGAAAGCACATGGAAAACTCTGGCGGCTGTCCAAGAGCCTCAGGGTAAGGTGTGGCAAGATAGCCGCAAGTTCAAGGGTAAGAGAGTATAGAGGTCGTTGGGGGGGGGGGAGTAGAGAGAGAGAGTGAGAGAGAGCATATGGCTGGGTGCCCCCTTTTATGAGGGGGGCTTGAGGGGCTGGGCCAGGCTGGCCACATGTCCTAGTTACATGCCTCTTTGGGGTGGCCTAAGCTGGTCACATGTCTTTTTTTGTAAAACTCTCTTAAAAAGAGAGAATTTTATTCTTTTTATAAGAAAAGGGAAGGGTAGACAGATGGAGAAAGAAAAAGGTGGAGTGAAATTTTTTTTCTGTTAGTGAGAGTTAGTTTAGGTTAATAACCAATACCAAGATTTGGCATCCATCATGGTTAGAAGATCTTCTTTTTAACTAAAGCAAAGTCCAAAATCACTCTGTTAATGCAGTTAGTAAAGTCCATTGGGGTTAGTAATTAAACAGCTCCTTCCAGATGTAACACGAACAGTCCTCAAAGTATCTTCTTCTTAATTTTCTTCCAGTTATGGATTAAGTCCATTTTAACTTTGAAGTCTTCCGTTCCATCACCTTCCCCTGGGCTGCTGTCCTCTGCACTTATCCCAATTTTGAATGCTGCATCCTTCTTCCTGCTGGCGTGTCTCTTCAGGAGTTTCTGTGTTTTGAAGATGAAATCCTTCTTCTTTCTTTTCTTTTTTTCTTAAACTTCTGGCCTTCAAGCTTCCAGGGCTCCACAAACTCAGCAGATGAAATTAGATCTCCCGTTTGTCGCCTGCTATGCTCGACATCCCCTTCTACTGGCAGAGTATTTCTTTTTATAACGGCGGAATAGGCTTTGGGAGCCTTATCCACCTCTTCTTTTAACTTTATCGCTTCACTGCCAGTTAGGGGTGTCAAGACATTTGTCAAGGTAAATCCGAGATCTTCTTTCTCCTCTTCTTTAGCGCCCTGGAAACCTGGAATCAAATTCGATTTCTGTTCAATCTCCTTCATCTTTCTAGTTGTTTCCAATATCTGTTTCTGTCGACTGATGAGAACACTTTCCATTTTAAACAAAGTTTGGTTGATCTTCTGCAATTGTTCCAGCAGGGGGCACAGCATCTCCTTTTTCTGTTGATTGACAGCAAGCTCTTGGGGGGGCTATCTGGACCGGAAGTCCCTCCTCTCTTCTCTTCCGGTGTCTGCAGGGCTTTTTCCATTATCGACATTTTGTTTTTTTGTTTACTTTTAAAAGTTCGTGCCGCATCCCCCAGGAAGCTAAGATGAACACATTCTTCCATGCAGCCCCAACGGTACTTTCACCAACACTTTGTTTTCTTTCTGCCCCCTTCGCGCTCCCTTTGAATAGCTTGCTTCTCGAGGGGGGTGGAGACTCCTCCCTCCTCCCAACGCTTATACGCATGCAGGGGGCTCCGATTTACGCTTCAAAATAGATCTTCAACTCACGATTCGATGCCACTACTTCTTTTTATGTTGAACCATAGCGCTGTTTTCACTCCTGGAATTCGGTGGCGCCGCTAAGTCCCATTACGGGCACGCCGCAGCGGGGCCGATTGGGGCGGGGAGAAAGCCTCAATTTCCCGGCTGTCTGCCGGCAAAGAGGCTACTCCCCAAGCGCCCCCGGTTCGGAGCCTTTACCTAAGGCTCACTAGGGTCTTTCGCATATGCGAAGACCCCCCTAACTGCGCGTGGGCTAACCGCCTCCGGGAGCGTCCCGAGAAGCGGCCGCCATTCGCGACGCCGGAAACCGAAACCCAGCTGGTCACATGTCTTGACCCATCTCCTATTAGTTCGTCCCCAAAACATGCTGATTGGTGTTGGGTTCAAGGGGGAAGGGTCTAGGAGAGTGGGCAGTATTGAGAACTAGCAACTTAGTCTGGCACTTGGGTGTAGGTGAGATGAGTCATTGGGCCAAGGCCATTGTCTTCTTGATGGTCTTAGCCAGGTCCTTGATGGGTGAGTGATTAGTTGCTAGGCAGCTATGAATAGGGTCTCTTGAGCTACATGTAGCTTTGCAGGTGATGGGGGGGAGGGGAAGGAGGTCTCCTGCGTGCATTGGAGAGGTCTCCTAATGGCATTTTGGAGTCCTTTGTCCTCATGCCTCAGCATGGCATGGCTTGGTGCTTTGTGCATACTATGGTACTGATCCATCTTCCATCAGGTAAAAGAGGGCTGGTAACGTTGCAGGGCCACTGGAGCAGCAATAAAGGTGTCTTTATCTCAGGGTGCAGTCTCAATCTGGCATCATAGTGGGCTACCATGCTGTACGGTTCCTTAAGCATCCTTTGCACAGTTCATATTTTATTATAGTCCATAAAAGGCATTCACTGCCTTGCAGGGCAACATATCTTTAATACAATCTTTAACCAAGGAGAATATCTGATTTATAGCAGGGGGTTCCGATCTTGTTGACCCTCTGGGCACTTTTGGAATTTTGAAAACAGGGAGTGGGGCACCATCACAGAATGGTCACCATAGGAACTGGGTTCAATCACAAAATGGTTGCCATAGGTTACTGGGGCCAATTATAAAATATTGGAAGGCTGCAAATTGAGCTGTTTCTGAATGGATTTTCTGTGTAGATACAACAATGCCTTTTTTAAAAAAATGAAGGAGCTCCTCCTCTAGCAACACCAGGGCTGGCTATTTGCTTTGGAGAACAGATGCTTTGCAGAAGAAGCAAATGGGCAACAGAAAACACTTGGGGGTGCCATGAGGGTGATCACTGGTTATAGTACCATATGCACTTAGGACAACTTTACGACACAGCTACATAGCCAGCTACCCAGAGAAGCAAAAACGTTTTGAATCTATCACCATGTGTGCTGATGTTAGAGAAGATCATCTCCCCACAAGGTTGTATGCTCACTGTGATAAGTTCTCACTTGAGTCCTATTAACGCATTATGGCAGGATAATTCTAGTTAACACAGCTAGAAGGGGGTGAGAATGCACCCTTCTTGCATCTGTTAGCCCTTCCCATTCATAAAGCTTCTGCACATAAGCACTCAATTCATACATCTCTAATATGTTCACAAGGGACCCACCACCACTGGACCCACCAATATACCTTTCCATAACAAACAATATTATGATTTATATTTTATAATGGATCTACTCCAGTAAAACATCTTTCACCAGTAGTGGAGTGAGATTTTTTTCCTGACCCCTCCTCCCCTTTTCTGTATTTTTGTCTTAGAAAAAAATAACCTGTGGTCTTGTGGGAATGTAAGCCACTGTTGTTAAGGCAACTACTTCTGAGGACATCACACACACACACATACACACAAATAAACATTTTAGAGGGCCAGATTCGTTGTACATCATATAACTAAATTGGCTGGGATCCTTGTGTGCTCCTCCAAGACACTGCCGCGGGTCAGGGACTCTTGGAAATGGTGTAGATTATGGCATGGAAGCACTGCAGCCCAGAGTAGGGAATCCATGAAAAGTGTATATTCCTTCTCGCATGTGAGAAAGAGCCTTCCATTGATGCCAAGGGGGAAGGGGCAAGATCTAACCCCTTATCTCCAGAGGATATTCTGAGCTATGTTTTCCCAGCTCTCCCTACTGCTTACCATCTCCACACAAGAATATATACAGCTTCCAAGGAGCAATTCTAAACAAGTCTATGCAGAAGTAAGTTCCATTCTGTTAGATGGTGCTTACTCCCAGGAAACTGTGTTTAGGATTACAGCCTTTGTTGTCTATTGCTACCCAGTTTAACTCATCTTTGTAGCATCATTCCTGATCCCTATCCACATACCACATGGTCCATAAATTGAATGCATTGACTTTCCAGAAAAGACTAACACATGCTGAATTACTGAACTTGTTAGCATAAGTCAGTGGGGAAGCAGCTTACTTTAGTGCACTCAACAGGGAGGCAACACCTGAACTTTCATGTTCAAAGCAAAGACAAATGAAATTACAAAGGGCAGCTTTGGATGTTACTGAACAGAAGACAAGCAAATGATGCTGGTGTCTTCTTTTGATGCCTTTGAGTGATGTTGAAAGCAGATAATTTCTGCTTCTGTCCCATGACCTTCAAGAACATTTAGAACTTGAACATCTCCCAGTGGGAAGATGTACTAGTCATCACATCAGATTTCAGTCGTTTATCTATCTATCTATCCAGTATGTTTGCATGCTGCTTCTCCAAAGACCTGGTCAGGTTGGCTGACAATAAAAATATGAACAACATGGACTAATACAATAAATCAATAAAAAAGTTCAATGAAACTAGTCTACCAGCAACAAAACCATCCCAGTCTTTGGTCATAAAATGAACAGACAATAAAACTAACACTATCCTGGCAGCATTAAACAATCATTCGTCACAAAAACATCAAAGAAAAAGGAGAATATAGGCTAAGATCATTAAAATACCAAACAATTGAAGCGTTGATGAAACTCCAGCTACTGGGAGGTGAAGACAAGGAGAACTATGTAAGAAATCCTCATGGTTATATATGTAACTTTGCCTTATTCCTCTGGAGTGAAAAGGTGACCCCTGAATCTCAGAACTGAAGGTAGTGGTGATGAGTTTTAACTTGGCCTCTTTTCAAGGAGATACCCAGTAACTATTACATAGGAAGATTAAGTATACTTGGCAGTATGGGAACTTCAGCTACTGGGTGGTGAGGTGAGACCCCCTTCCCTAGGTGCAGCAGTTCACCTATAGGCCTCCATGGGGTGGGCACTGTAAATGTTAGATGACACCACACAGAAAGCCGCATTTTTAACTGCCATCTGTCTCATTTCCATAGGTGAAGGCAAGAGAAGGCCTTGAGATAAAGATCTTTGCTGGTGAGTTGGGTAGTATAGGAGAAGGTGGTCCCAGAAGATTGGATTGATAAGTTCCTATTGCAGAAGATGCTGCTTCTGAAGCTTCAAAAGAAGCTATGATGACTCTATGCATTGCCCTCCCTCAGACGCAAGATTTTCCCTCCATTTTTCTTTCCCTTTTGTGACTGAGCCACCGTAGTTACCTGTTTTCTTCTTTCATGAAGAATTCTGGCTGTCCCACCCTGTCACAGCTTTGTTTATTTATTTATTTATTTATTATCAAATTTATACCCCACCCTCCCCAAAAGCAGGCTCAGGGTGGCTTCCAAATAACATAAATGCAAAATAAAAACATACATAATACGTAATTAAAACATCACAGTTAAAATAATACATTACAAAGTGATACATTAGAAAGTGCTAGCAGCAGTTAAAAATTCAGTCAGATGGAATGCTTTCAAACAGATTTCCAACTTCCGAAATGGAAGTGCTTAGATGTTATTCTGCTCGTCAGCTCTTATGGCCGCTGCTTGATGATGATGTTGCGGGCCGTGTGCTATGGCAGCGGCCCCTAATTATATGCCTGGCAGAAGAGCGCCGTCTTGCAGGCTCTGCAGAACTGTGAGAGGTCCTGCAGAGCCCTGATCTCCTCCAGGAGCTCATTCCATAAGGTAGGGGCCGAAAAGGCCTCAGCCCCAGTAGCAGCTAGCTCGGCCTCCCTCGGGCCAGAGAGGGTCAAGCGATTTTGAGACCCAGACTGTAGTGCTCTCTGGGGTATGTGCAGGGAAAGGCGGTCTCGTAGGTATGTTGGACCCCGGCCATATAAGGCTTTAAAGGTAAGAACCAGCACCTTGAAGCGGACTCGGTATGCTGTAGGCAGCCAGTGCAGTGTCCTTAGCGCAGGCTGGATGTGCCCCCATCTAGGGAGACCCATCAGCAGCCTGGTCGTGGCATTCTGCACTAGCTGCAGCTTCCAAATCCACGACAAAGGCAGCCCCATGTAGAGAGCATTACAGTAGTCTAGTGTCGAGGTAATCATTGCATGGATCATGGTAGCCAGGTCAGCATGGTCGAGGAAGGGAACTAACTGCCTAATCTGCCTGAGATGATAAAAAGCCGATTTGGCAGTTGCCGCTACCTGGGCCTCCATGGTAAGGGAGGGATCCAGGAGCACTTCTAAACTCCGAACCTCCGGTGCTGAGACCAATGAAGCCCCCCCAAAGTTTGAGAGTGGGATCCCTGCCCCCGAACCACCTCAACTTAGGTACAGGATCTCCGTCTTCCCTGGATTCAGTTTCAGCCGACTCAGTCTGAGCCACTTAGCCACGAGCTCGATCCAGGTGTTCTGGTCTGGAGTCCAACTGGCTGCCTAGCATCAGATAGAGCTGGGTGTCATCAGCATACTGGTGACAACCCAGCCCATACCTCCAGGCGATCTGGGCAAGGGGGTGCATATAGATGTTAAATAACATCGAGGACAGCACAGCCCCCTGAGGCACACCACATTCAAGTGGGTGCCTCCTGGACTGCTGTTCCCCTAGCCCCACCCTTTGTCCCCGACCCTGGAGAAAGGAGGCAAGCCACTGCAAGGTGAGCCCCCTAATCCCTGCGTCGGCGAGGTGGTGGACTAGTAGTAACTGGTGGTCGACAATGTCAAACGTGGCCGACAGATCTAACAACAACAGTACCACCATTCCGCCTCGATCCAGATATCTCCGGAGGTCATCAGTCAGAGTGACCAGCACTGTCTCCATCCCATGACCTGGACGGAAACCGGACTGGAAGGGATCTAACATGGAAGTGTCATCCAGAAAATTCTGCAGCTGCATCGCCACCAGCCTCTCAATCAATTTGCCCAAATAGGGCAAATTGGAGACTGGCTGATAGTTGGCCATTTTGGCTGGGTCTAAGGATGGTTTTTTCAAGAGAGGGCGGACTATCACTTCTTTGAGTGCCCCAGGGAACTGGCTGTTTGCTCATCTGAGGAACCTGAGGGAAGGAATGGGAGCATCCTTTAACTTATATGACTTAAATAGCTCTTGAGACATTTTTATATTCCAAATTACCAAAATATTTTATTCAACACCTAGCCCCACTACCTACTACCATCGGGATGGGACACAGACTGGAAGGGGGCTGAGCCCATCTACGTCTCTGTTCCCTTTGGTTCCAATTCCGTCTGGTCCCCTCCCCAGGAGCATTGGTATCCCTTGTCTGGTCATCACCCACTAGTGGCCTTTGCTCATTAGCCTCGGCCACCACGGGGCTACTGCCAAGCTGTTATTGATCCACTCAGTCCCACACTCCTTGCACCCACCCATCCAGTGAGGCACACCACTCAGTGCAGACCCCCAAACTTCCAATTTCAACCCCCCCCAACTGTTTTCTCAACAGAAAATACACACATGAGCAGCAATTAGTCCTGCTGGGGAAAAGCAGACTACCGTATTGAACCTCTTTTTATGTCTGTTACAGTGAATAGCAGGACAGGGAGTCAAATTTCTTTTGAAAAACTGGTGCAGTGGGAAAGGGATAACCCCTCCCCTTTCCCATGCTGTGGCTCCAGCCCAAATCAGACCCCACAGCAGTTTTTAACATTAAATATCTTAACCCTGAATGGTTGCTTTTCTTGTATTTCAAAGGTTCAAAACATGTAAGGAGATCTCCCCTGGAGCATGCACTTTGTTCCTATGAGTGGAGCATGGGGGCACAGGGGCAGGGACAAAGGCACCAGAGTCCTCAAAGCCTAGTTGAGGCAGGACTACTCCAAGAATGAGCAATCCAGAGCCAACATCGATCCCAAGCAGTCCTCACTTGACCTATGGCTAAGGAAATGCCATCTGTTCCATTTGGGACTTCTCGGGACAGAGGAGAGAAACTTTGGCTCAATTTTCTGCCCCCATCCTTAGACAACAGTCAAGGCGATGGAGGCCATAAAGCTCTCAAGTTCTTTCAGCTCTCGTGGGAGAGCTCCTCCTGGCAGGGCATCGGAAGCTGAGCGGGGCCACTTGCCACCTCATTCAGTTCTGTTGACCTTTGAGAAGTGAGGCGCCAGGCCAAGAACCCATGCAGTCAGTAGAGAAGCAAGCTCTTCTTCTTGTTACACCATTCTCAGTCTGCCGAAGTCAATGGGCTTAGAAAGGTGTAACTCTTCTTAGGGTGGCACGGCAAGCTACCTAAACCTGCCTCACAAAAAACTGTGAAATGTCAGATTTAAGACCTAAAGTGGCAGGATTCATCCCTCACCATGCTAGATCTTGCATTCTGTTGCTGTAAAACTTTTGCTTATTCCAAACACCCCAGCAGCAGTCGTTAGCAGTTCATAGGCATCAGCTGCTATCCTTTTATTTATTTGTGTAGTGCTTTGGCGCCTTTAGAAATCTGCTTGACTTATACACAACAGTACGAGCTATTACTTAGGGAACAATGGCAGCTTAATGAATAAATAAAAGAGTTTGTGGTTGTTAGCACCATTAAGTTGCTCCCATCTGGATTCTAACAGTGTGATAGCAAACTCCTCGCAAGAAAATGTTCAGCATAAAACAAAACTACCCCTCGCTTCTTGAGGAATGATCTTTCATAGATCTTTTGTAAAAGGTCACTCAGGATCTCTTCTGGTAGAATATAATTCATGTGAAGTACATACTCTCGCTGAGCTTTAATCTTCTGAAAGAGGCACAGTACCAAAGGTAAGGTGAGGTCAAATAGTGCACTGGGTTTTAACCATCAGAGAAGATCAGGATAAGTGTTAGGAGAAGGAGGGCAATCGGAAAAAATTGCCAGGATTGTATAGCTACTACAACCCACCTGGAAGAGGTAGCACATTGGTCGGTTAATCCAGTTGAACAAACTGTCAATAAACTGAAGGTGAGACCCAGTAGCAATGTAGGGTATCACGATGAAGCAAGGTGGTTGTATCTGTGATGTCAAGTTACTTAAAAGCAAGGTTCCCCGTCTGAATCCCTGGGGTAGGAACTGAAACCAAAACCCTTTAAGGTACAAGATAAAAGGAAGGGTAAAGATAGGGAAACATTACTTCTTTAAGGTGTGCCACTAAAAATTCATCTGAGAAACCACATGTTTACAAAGCTTTACTCTGCAACAGGAAGGGGGAATTGCTGGAAACTGTAATGTCCCCCTTCAGTTGTGGGTTCCCAGGTTAGGGTACTCACTTAGGCACCCATTCTCAGATCCATTCAGCAGAGACAAGCTGGTTCAAAACATGAGCCATTTATTTGTGAGGAGACAACTCCAACCACCAACAACTTCAGCTACCATAGAAAACTGGAAACTGAAACAAGAGCTCCACCCAATAGGACCGAACTAAATCACACAGATGTTAGGGGAGGAGCAGACTGTTCCACTACATATATACAGGTATACCAGGTCATTGCCAGGATTTTTTAGTTGGGGGGCATTTAAATTTTTAGGGGGCACTGGCCAATCAAATTAAAGGAATACCCAGCTCCTTCCCCACATACACCATTGCTTGGGGACCCTGGGCTAGATGGGAAGTCTTGGGGCCTTGCCAGTAATTTGGGGGGGGGCTAGCCCCGAGATGCCCCACTGTAGCTATGGGCCTGAGGTATACAGTAAATATACCACAGAAATTATATCTCCTCTTCTGTTAGTAGAAAATTTAGCCTGGATCCAACTCCTAATCCAGTTATGCTTCTGATACAGCTATATGATTTATATTCATACATATATGCTTTTATACCACTGGCACACCAGGATGGAGGCTTATCAATGGCAAGAATTTGGGGGATCCGGAAGGCAAGATTATGCATAACATATGTGCTTACGAGATGGTGTCTACCAGTGTTTTCGTGCATCAGACTTCTATCCTGGTGTTTTCGTGCATCAGACTTCTTCCAAATCAAGTGAAGTGGGTACATTTTAATTTTTTAAAAGATGTTATTTGTCCATAATAACAGCAAGCTAGGGGCCGCAGTGGCTCAGAGGTTAAGATGCTGAGTTGCAGATTGGAAGGTCTGTAGTTCAGCAGTTTGTGCCATGTTACGGAGTGAGCTCCCGCCTCTGGCCCCAGCTCCTGCCAACCTAGCAGTCTGAAAGGAAGAAATTGCAAGTAGATAAATAGGTACCACTTTGGTGGGAAGGTAACAGCGTTCCATGTGCCTCGCTGTTTAGTCACGCCGGCCACATGGCCATGGAAATGTCTTCGGACTGTGCTGGCTCTTTGGCTTGGAAGCAGAGGTGAGCACCACCCCCTAGAGTCGGATTTGACTGGCTTTCAAACAAGGGAAACCTTTACCTTTATCAAACAACAAGCTGAACCCTAAGTACCATCAGAGGAGTGAAACCCATGGAGCGGGGCTCTCCCTCCCCTTTCAGCTGCAGCCCACTGAGATCTCCCCAAAATCTGCTCCTTTGGGGTGGTGATGGGGTGAGTCAAGTCGACTGGCTTTCAAGCAAGGGAGATCTTTACCTTTACCTAATAGTAAGCTGAACCCTATGTACTATTGGAGGAGTGAAATCCATCTCCCTCCCCTTTCAGCTGCAGCCCACTGAGATTTCCCCAAAATCTGCTCCTCTCAAAAACTGTTTGTGGGGGAAGTGAGGCTCTGAGAGAACGGGGACGGAAACTGGCAATATCATTCTGACAAATGAGTAGAATAGTTGCTTAGGACTTAAGCCATTGTTTTGGGGGAAAAGCAATCTTGACTTTTGCTTTTAGCATTGTTTTCTCTGAACTCATATAAACATAGCATTTATATGCTCTGCCACTTGTTTTTTCTAGCTCAAAAAAAATAAAGCTTTTAAACTGGACGTTGCAGCATCAAGGTTTGAATTTTTTTTAGTAAATGGAAGTTTGTTCAACAAACTACTTCACACTGTTTACTACTGTTCTGGTTGCATTTTTCCTCTTTATTTTCATATCTGAGAAAATAACTACCCTGCAAACACACAGATGTGTAATGTATGCAAATTTTCAGATTACACGCCTGTATATGCTTAACCATTTGATTACAAGTTTATCCCAAGCCTTTAATGGGTGGACGGTTTTCCCCCATTCGTTTTTATTCATGTCATTTATTTATTTTTGTTTGATACCCCCCGTAACCCCCCCCAGGCAAACATGTTATTTAAAAATAGTTACAACAATACTTGGATTAATTTAGCAATTTTAAATTGAAAGAGAGAAACTCAAACCTATGGCAACAATTGTAAGATATCTCATTCCTGGGGGAAATCAGAGTTTCCCTGAAGCCCATGGGGTTGTAAGGCAGGGTTAGAAACAGCCAATATAATATCCTAAATCCTGTCTTTATTATTAAAAAGGCTACTGTCTGCCACTGAAGCAAACATCCTCCAGTCTTTTGACAGAAACCTGAATGAAATTTCTGATTCCCCATATTGCCTTTACTCTTTTCCCTCTGAATAAATGAGAACCTGGAAATCCTTCTGACTTTCGAGTCTGAATCTCGGTCTCTAATGTCGTCCATCTGCACAGTTCTGACAGCCAAAATTAGCACGTTGAAAGAAACCAGCATCAATGCAACCGATAGAATAGACCACCGATTAACTATTACATTTTATGTAATTGACATGATTCTGTATCTTGTTCCGGGGGGCAGCAACATTAGTCTGTTGCAACAGCTACTTCAGAAAAACGTACAATGAAAAGGCACCTTGAACGTTCGAAGCTGCCTTATACTGTGTGACGCTACTGGGTCCACCAAGGTCAGCGCTGTCTATTCTGATGAGCTGTGACTCATCAGGTTCTCACATGGAAGTCTTTCACATCACCTGCTACCTGATCCTTTAAACTGGGGGTGCCTTGGGCAGGGCTGGTTACAGGTTTTATGTGGGCCCTGGGTAAAAAACTATAAGCAAGCCCCCCTTTTCCCTTTGGCACAGCCCCTTTCTCCTCTACTGCCATTGCTTAGCAATCTTTCTCCATGTTTGGATATACAATATCTTAGTTAGAGGCTGATGTGTTCTTCCTCTGGTGTTCCAACGTGTCATGGAGGAGAGCATCTCTTCTGCCCATTTTATCTGACATTTCTATGTTACTGGACAGGCTTTGAATGCCTTGAAAAGCAATTTATTCTCTGAAAAATAACGTAAAAGAAAAATTATATTTCCAGCTTGCAGTCCTTCTCATAACACTTTTTTTTTTTTTAGAAACATCGACTTGATTCTAATGGCTTTTACTGGTAAAAATGTTTGAATTGCCATTTACATAATTATTGACTCTAGAACACAGAAGGTTAAGCAATCCATATTTTTTGTTTAAAGCCAGATATGTCCTTCCGTTGCTTTATACAGATATGATGCAGAATCTGTAAATCCGTGACGATCCCCCCGCCATGATTTGTCTCTCACTTCCACTTTCCTGGGTTGTAGTGCACCAAATGGGAATCCCCCACTCCATCAAGGTAACAATGTCTGTGTTCTTCCTCTGGCCATGAAATAAGCTTTGCTCACATAAGAGTATGCATATATTTAAGTTAAAATATGAGCAGCCAGGGTGATGGCAGTGACAAAAAAGGCTAATGCGATCGTGGGGCATCAACAGAGGCATACCATCCGAATTGCAAGATGTCATAGTCCCGCTGTACACTGCATTGGTCAGACTGCACCTGGAGTTTGTGTGCAATTCTGGAGGCCTCACTTCAAAAAAGGATGTGGGCAGAATGGAGCGGGTGCAGAGGGGAGTGACAAGGATGATCGGGAGCCTGGAGGCCAAGCCCTGTGAGGAAAGGCTGAGGGACTTGGGAATATTTAGTCTGGAGAAGAGGAGGTTGAGGCGGGAAATGATTGCTCTCTTTAAGTATCTGAAGTGTCTGTCACTTAGAGGAGGGCAGGGAGCTGTCCCTGTTGACAGTAGAGGGTAGGATGCACAACACCGGGTTTAAATTAAGGGTGGAAAGGTACCGTCTGGATCTTAGGAAAAACTTTTTGACAGTAAGAGTTGTGCAACAGTGGAGTCAGCTGCCTAGGGAGGTAGTGAGCTCCCCTTCACTGGCAGTCTTTAAATAGCGGCTGGACAAACACTCATCAGGGATTATCTAGGCTGATCCTGCATTGAGCAGGGGGTTGGACTAGATGGCCTGTATGGCCCCTTCCAACTCTGTGATTCTATGAGTCTATGATTTTCTTGGATGGATGGTCCCTTTGATTCACACCATCTTCCACTGAACTCACCCCATCCTCCCAAAAATGCCCAAAGCCTTGTTCTGTTTTGGCTCCATGTAACTTGCTATAGGAGGACTCAAGGATAGCTACAGGCACTCAGACTGGAAAGCAATATGGCTGCCAGCCTCCAGTTGGGGCCTGGAGATCTCCCAGAATTACAACTGTTCCACTGCAGCCCTCCCCACTTTCTAACTATTTTTGAACATTCCTCCCCCACAGCAAAAACAAAGCCAAAAAATCCCTCCAACTTTATGTGCTGTTGATGAGGGGACTTGATGGTTGGCATGAGCAGGCGGGGTAAGGCACAAAAAGGACTGGACCATGTGCTTCAGAGCCCACAGGAGCAACTGCTTTGTGCACTGCACATCTGCAAAGGGAGAGCTGGGACCAGAGGCAGGGGAGGGAGACTCCTTCCCTCATTAGAAGAAGCTGTTTCCAGCCACTTTTCCACCCCCTCCTTTCACAACCACTTTTGAACACCCCACAGCAAAAATAAAGCCCCCAAATCATACCTTATGTGCTGCTGATGAGGGGAATCAAGGGCTGCCTGGCATGAGTTAACAGGCTAAGGTATGAAAAGGACTGGCTCATGTACTTCAGGGCTTGCAGGAGCTTTGTGCATCAAGCAAACTGCAAAGGAAAAGCTGGGGGGGAGGGAAACTACTTCCCTCACTGGCAAAGTCAAGGTGGGAGGAGGGAGGAAGACTCCCTCCCACTTTGGCAGAAACTGCAATTGGGAGTGGGCCCCTTGGCAGCTCTCATTGGTTAGCAACTGACCAAGTAAGCCCTGTTCTGACACCAGTCCTGGCCTTGGACTGAATCTGGGGCCTTCTACAAGGGAAGAAGATGTTCTCCCATTGATCCCCAGTCCCTCTTTCAAGACTAACAGATTTATCAAAGCATTTCTAAGCAACACTCAATAGAAGGTAAGTGCAGAGATCATTCACACAGGCTGCAGTTTGTGATAACAACTTATGAATTAACTGGTTATGCTAAACAATTTTTCATTTATAGTGGCCCAGGAAATTGTCAGTTCTATTTAATCCTTTGTGAATGCAGGAAAATCTATTACTGAATTCTAATGCATCATTTTCTCATTCCCCTTGAATTTCTCCAGCTTGGTGGGGTAGAAGTTATTGAAGTCCTGATGAAATATCTCAAGAGATTCCTTCCAATGAATCCAGACAATCAGAATGTCATTGATGTATCTCAAGTAGAGGAATGATATTTGGGAACAAGAACTAAACAGGACCTTATAACATCACCATATTATCACATGCCCCAGTAATTTCTCAGTCCCTGAAGTCATATGCCCCTATACTTACACAGGACAAACAATAACTGATATGTATCCACCTTGAATAAAACTTTGTTGGTTAAAGGTGCCTCTGGACTCAAACTTTGATATGTATCCAATCACTTTGTTAAATCAAATTTGAAGTCTTCCTCCAGTTTAAGGAGCCTTCCCCCAACATAAATGGCTCTTCCTCCAATGGAAGATACACTTAAATTGGATTAGGCTGGAGGAGGTATCCACATAAGGTAGGAAACTGCCCAATTTCTACACAAAACAATTCAGAAATACAAATTTGACATTAAAAATGGCCATGTGCCAGGGCACACATCAGCTGACCCGAAAACAGACTCCTTTTAACCCTTTCTAATCCCCCTCCCATATATCATACCTAGCTAAAATGGCTTACAGCATAATTAGAAAATGCTCAGGCGTTCCACCGTCTAAGTAATTTTGTAAAAATAACATCAACCCATTATAATTAAACAAAGCGGCTCTGCTTTCCAGAGTAAAGGAAATTATTCCTTCAAATTATGCATTTTTCTGAGGGCTGTTTATGATATTTCTAAAAAGGAGTTATCTAAATCCCAGAGTTAAAAGATCTGTGAATGATGACCTTATCTGTGCCAGTCTGGTAAAAAAGTTCAGATAATATGGAATCCTAAGATCTTGGGAGATATTCAGCAAGGAACATGCCAGAAGCATTCCCACTCCAGACAAACTTGCCCAGTGGCCTCATATAAATGATGAACAAAAGAGAGAACAAATAAGAAACTTGCAGGACCCCACAAGGGAAGTTCTACCATAACAATGAATAATGGATGAAGCTGCTTTTCCCAGCCACTGGCCTTCGTCAGCAGAGATACTCCATTATTAATATGGTTGCTGCCAAGCCAAATTTTATAATCACAATAAACAGATTTGATGAAGTAGCCTAACTTTACCATCAGGGCCTGTATTTCCCTGATCTTACTGCTAAGCTTCCTAAATTTTCTATCCATCAAATCACAAACACATTTACCTTTCCTTCCATTTATTTCACTGGAAGTAGTTTAGGATTGTAAGCTATTTGTTTTGTAGAAATAACAGATAAATTGGCTTTATATCGGGGATTAAGCAGGATCCTGATATTTTCCATGCATTACATTTTGGAAACAGGATACTTATATGGGGGCAAACTGAAACCTTTGCTTTATAAATTTGTGTTGCCACTGAATTATCTCAGCTTTGAACATATCTCCTGGGCCATGTCCATATGAATTCCATTTTCATTAGACGAGATGCATATAAAACATGACACAGGTGAACAAACTGCAGAAACTTCTCTCTGTGGTTCTTGTAGCCTGTGATTTTCCTAGAATAACTTAGTGATCATGTTCTTGGAAGCGAAAGGCTAATGATTCAAATACCTTCCTTTTTATTCATTAATACGCATCATTAATACCTCAGATCACATCCATGCGGCACTGCAGAGTTTAAAGCAATTGCCTAATAAAGGTCACAATGCGACCTTGCAACTTTGGCTTATGAAACACAAATAGTTTGGATATATATTTTTGTGAAGGTAGTCAAGTAGCAAGAAGCTGAGAGGCAAATATATTACAACAGGTATCAAATTGATTGTGCAAGTCTGAATATGACAGAGATGAGTGCTATAAAAAACCCCAAAACTCCCATAGGTTTCAGAATGCCCATGTGTAAGGCTGTATAGGTGGGTAGCATCCTCTTTTAATACATATGTGCATGCACACATATCTTTGCTCAAAAGTTTTGAAAAGTTTCTATACTGGCACCTCTGGTCCTTAAATTACTTATAGAATTTGCCTGCTGGATTGGAACAAAGGTTGATTCAGGTCAACATTCCCCTTCCACGAAGTTCACTACCTGCTATGTGTGGGAGAGATACATTCTTAGCTGGCAAAAGCTGCTGTGGCATGCTATCTATTCAGCTCTTCCTGCCTTCTTGAACACACATGATGCCACCTTCAGACCATTAGTCTGAAGCGGAATATTTGTCTATCAAGGTCATTATCACCTGCTCCAGTGGCACTCACTCTCAGGCTCGCAAAGAGCCACATTCTCAATTACACTCAATTGGAAGGGCCCGATTTATTCCCATCTCTGGCACTTCGGGGAGGCTCACAGCTTCCCCCTTACTGTAGCAGTGGCTGTTTCAAGGTGGGAACCAAATGCTAACCACAAGCCCTGCTGAGCAATGGCTTTGTCCACTTTCCTAAAACATGGAGCAGGTGCCACCCTGGGGAACAATGCACAGAAGAGCCACAGATGGCATGTCAAAGATCCACAGGTGGTTCCTGAGCCACTGAGTATCACTGATTGACTCTGACTTGAAGCCACTCTCCAGGGTCTCAGGTCAAAATAATTCACATTGCCTACTATTTGATTCTTTTAACTGGAGATGTTGGGAATTGAACCTGGGACCATTGGCATGCCAAGAAGATATTCTGCCATTGAACCATGGCCTCATCGCAAGAGTTATTTGCTTGTTAAAATGAACGTGATGGAGATGGTGATGATGATGAGATTATCTGGTGTTATCGTTTCCTATCATGATACTTCAGTGTCCAAACCTAACACCTGCACCGTATTAACTTAAATATCTATGCTCTTCTTCAGAAAAAAAAAGCCTTGGGACCGCTTTTCTATCCTCTAGCTTATCTTCTGGCTGGAGTGGCACGCTCAGAAGTAGGCCAGAGCTCAGATGTGAAACATAATATTGCAGGGTTGTGTGGAACGCAATATGCCTGTGCCCTGTAGCTGTCTCATGTGACTGTTAGCCAGTTTAATCTGGTAGGAATGGTTGATCCAGTGCTTCACAGAATTGCAACTGACTGTGGAACATCAAATAATGATTGAAAAGCAGAATAAAGCTTCATAGAGGAAGCCCAGCGGCCGTAGCTCCAGAAAGAGCCTAAGGTTCAGGCAAGATTTCTTATGGGGTGTTTTATACGTGCTGTTTTAATGATAAACTGGCTTTGCATCCATCATACATTTTGTATCAATGACCTTAATAAACAACTTCTGTAGGCATTGCGCCTCCCATAAATACATTGCTATAAGTTTATGGGATCCCTTCTATTTCAATGACATAGCATTTTTCATAGACAGCAGAGAACATAAACAGCCGGTACTGTGTGGCGTTATTGCAGAGCCTGGCTTCACAAATGTGTGAGTTTATTGAAGAACTTCTCCCTCTTTCTTTTTTTAAAAATGCTAGTCACTTGAAACTCTGCTGCAGCAGCAGCAGCAGCTCAGGTGATCATCTAAATGCCAGTTTGAGACTTGCTCGCTATGGTTGCAAATGAGTCCTTTGTTGTAGTTCTTCAGTGTAACTGTATAGATATGACAGAAAATTGATCTGGGGAGGTATCACTTGATTTACTTTCTAGAGATAAACAAAACGTGCATTAACCTGTATTCACTCCTTCCTCTTCCTAAATTCCCTCTGGAGCTGCCAGTCCCTCAAGGACAGCCTATCCAGTTTGGGAGATTTCCTTTGTAGGACTTCACCCTGCCGACTCATTTTAAAGATACCAGGAAGAGATTATTCAAACACCGTGTGAACAAAGACGGTTGTAGTATACAGTCACTGAGCTAAGAGCAATGCCAAGCGTTAAAGGTGCAGACAGTTCAAATTTTGATAAATGACCCACTAAACATCTTCATATTTCTCTCTCTCTTATCAGCTATCAAGCTTATAAAAGATCCAATGGAGGGGATAACCGGCTATTACAACGTGGATGGAGAATATGATGATGTTAGCTAAGGGGAAATAAGAAGGATACACAGGTAATGGTGAAGAATGGGTGCTTTCAGTCCAGTGCACATGCCAGCTAAACTGAAGGGCTTGAGCTTCAGAGTTCATGGAGGTGGTTCAGACGTCTGGGTTCTCAGTAACATCCTTTGCATGGTTGGGGCTGGTCTTGAGGAGTATATATGTATGTAAAGTGCTGTCAAGTTGCAACCGATTTATGCTGACACCAACAAGGGGCTTTCAAGGCAAGTGAGAAGCAGAGGTGGCTTGCCATTACCTTCCCCTGCAGAGTCTTCCCTGGTGGTCTCCCATCCAAGTACCAACCCTGCTTAGCAGCTTCCAAGATCTGACGAGATTGTGCTGCACCACGTCACCTTCCCTCCCTACCCAACAATGTGCAATTGAATAATATATATTTTTTAAAAACTCTACATGAAAATGATGGGTTGTTTTAGTAGAAGAGAGTCTTAAGCTGTGGTCACACTGGCGGCTTGGCACAGTATGATGCCACCTCTAATTGTACCAGTTTAAAGTGTTGCGGGGCATATAATCCATGATCAAGAGAAAACAAAAAATAACAACTGTGCACTGCAGAAACCCACACCAAAGCTTACAGTAAGAGACTTCGATACAATAAGTAATTCAACACATGTAATCAATCATAGGAAAATATACAAGTCCACTATATCCCAAAGGGAAAGAACAAAGTCCAGAATAGAAATCTCTCAGAAGGAAGCAATGAAGTCTGGAATAGATGTCCAACACTTTTCCTAGGTATTGATCAGTGTTTCGGACTTCAGGTCCTTCCTCAGGAACTAGAAGCCATTATAGGAAGTCTTATTGCAATTTCTTAACAAGGTCAACATTATTCAGTTTCAATATGGGCCAGGTCTCCTAAGCTCTAAAAAGCACCTGCAAAGGTTGCTACTATGTAAGTTGGACCAAACATGCCTTGTTATTTTTTGTTTTCTCTTGATCATTGTTTATTGTGGACTGTATTATTGTTGTTGTTGTTGGGCATATAATCCAGACAGCACACCCTGCTTCAGGTTACCCGCGCAGACATCCTATGGTCAAGCATTCACATTACTGCAATGCCTCAGCCACGGAGCGTGCTGCCTGGAAATTTTTCAAAATGCACGTGCATGTATAAGTGCACCTGTGCACACATGTGCACATGCACATATAGGTAAAAATTTAAAAACCCCTCCCTAGTGGTGGGAACGGATCTGCAGTTTCAGATTGTCAAATCCATTCTGTGTGCGCTCCCCCACGTTCAGACATCTGACCATGCGCAATGAATGCATGGGGGACTAAAAACACCACTTGTGACGTGGTGCCTTTTTAACCCGGCTCCAAGTCATCCTATGACAGGATGAGCATGCTGGTGGGACACCTGACAGATGTGACTGTGTGACTGTGCCCATTTGATCCGGAGGGGAGGGGTGGCTGTGTTTGGCCAAACTGCTCGTGTGATCACAGCCCTAGAGTGAACCTGCCATATTCAAAGTGCCTCTAATTACATTTTGCACCCTCTTAAAATCTGAGAGACCATTGAATAAACAGCTTACTTCTCACTGCAAAAAATCAAAATACAAGATAGGGCATGTAGCCCCTGAGCTGTTGCATACAATACTATTTTAGTGTATAACTGGTTATGGATACTAGTGGTCTTCGGCAGCACTTGCAAAAGTATGTTTGAAGACAGGTATGTGATATGGAGTCACTTGGAAGGGAGGCCCCCAATTTTCTTCACCACTCTGTAGTGCATGCCCTATTGGGAAAGGAATGTCTTTGGGCTGTATTGTGTGAGAGGGCCTTTTAGAGAGGAAAGAAGTGGTAATTGTAGACTTACGTGATACCTTGGCGCAGCTAAACTTCGGTGACATTCCAGTGTCTCCTTTCAGTACGCTGACAATTTGTTAAAAACTGGAACGACAGCTAATGGCCCAGCCAGTCTTCATTCAGGCCTGGGAGAGCAGCATTTTAACTTGGGAGCAGCTGAGGGCATAATCGTTAACAGCCTTGCAGTTTTTCAGAAGGAGAAAGGAGCTGATTAAGTTAAGTGATTGCCAAGTGTATTATAAGTTTAACAAAGCTCACAACATATTTTTTCCCCCTTACATGCCATACAGTAATTGTGCAAAATGCATGATTTACTTTGGCAGCATTATTCAAACTTAATTATAGTGCTAAGAAGCACCACAACTGAAAGAGAAAAAGCTACATTGCTCTGGGAGATCAGCATGGCACTTCTGGTTTTAAAAAACACTTCTTTTGTCTGGGAAATAAATTGTGTGGAAAAACTTTTTAGTGTGTAGAAAAGCACATTTAAAACAAACTTTTAAACAGATTTCTGAATAGATTTAAACAGCCGCTTGGAGACAGGGGTTTTGAGAGAACTCTTTGGCATGGTTATATGCTTTTATTCTATTCTATGCTGTTATTACCTGCTTGGGTTCTGTCTTGGTCAGGAGAAAGGTGGGGTTTATAAATATTGTGAATAAAATAACTTAATGACTCAATAAATTCTTTAATTTCCTATTTTTGATTCAACACTTATATGCATAATAGACTAAACAATTTAAAGCATTGGAGGTAAATTCTGTGGTATGTAAGGTGGATGTAAAATAAGGAAATGATTAAATATAGTACATTTCAGAAGGAGTGAGTAACAAGGCAATATGTCTAGCATGTCTGTGTGTGTGTGTGTGTGTGTGTGTGTGTGTGTGTGTGTGTGTGAGAGAGAGAGAGAGAGAGAGAGAGAGAGAGAGAGAGAGTAAAGTGCCTTCAAGTCACAGTCGACTTATGGCAACCCCAGCAAGGGGCTTTCAAGGCAAGTGAGAAGCAGAGGTGGCTTGCCATTGCCTTCTTCTGCAGAGCCTTCCTTGGTGGTATCCCATTCAAGTGTTGATCCTGCTTATCTTCTGAAATCTTACAAGATCCAGCTATACCATTCTGCCTGCTCTCCGGTCACCTAGCTTATCAAGCTCAAAACTTTCAGTAGAGTTGACTTTCGGTTAATGGCAACTCGCAGGCAGACGCACCTCCCAGACCTCCTGGGGGTGCGATCTGCACGCTAGTGGTTAGGAGGGGGGGTGATTGTCCACCATCCCATGGGGCTTTTGAGGGGTGGCCTCTTTGCCAGGGTGATGCTGGGGAATTGAGGCGCTCCTCCACCCCGATGGTCCTGCTGCTATGTGACTGCATGGTACCAGAGCTGCTGACTGGATCAAGCGTCGGAGATTGAGCAATTAAAATGGATTAAAGCAAGGTTGTTTGACCAACAATGAACAGTGAGTCAAGTAAAAACGAAACAACGGCAATTTAAAAAGGAAAATCCCCCCTGGGACTGGTGAGAAAAGCGAGTGGGGGAGGGGCCCCTCCCATCCGCATAAACTTAAAAGCATTTTAGAAAGGGGGGACTGAAAGTTAAAGCATTGTAAGCTGTTTGAAGAACCTTACCAGAGTGCGGACAGGCATTTTGGCGGCTTTTGGAGGTTTTAGAAAGTTTTGGTATTTGGAAACAATCCACAAACATGGCAGGGAGAAAAGGTGACAAAGGACTAGCAAAAGTGAAAACACCGGGAAGCATGAGCCCCCACCTGGAAGAGGTCACTGAGTTCTCTAAGCTCCTGAGTGACTCTTTGCACCCCCTACTGGAGCAGATGACTAATATCAATCAGCAGCTGGTAACTTTAAACCAGAACTTTGCAGCTCAGCAGCTCCAACTATCTGAAACATCAAAAAAGATGGAGCAAATAGCTGAGAAAGTAAAGGAAATGGATTCTAGTTCTAAAAAGGCTAAAAAAAAAAGATGCAGGAAAAGAAGCAAACTTCTGGAGAATTGCAACTTTTACAAC
Organism: Gekko gecko; assembly: GCA_029375565.1. Lineage (NCBI taxonomy): Eukaryota > Metazoa > Chordata > Lepidosauria > Squamata > Gekkonidae > Gekko > Gekko gecko. The sequence goes on along the minus strand of JAPDNY010000001.1, from coordinate 296,124,965 downwards.
TGCAAATGGAGAAAGCTAACCTGGTACTCCGGTTCCAAGGGGTGACGGAGGAAAAAAATGAGAATCTAAAGCAAATTTTAAGCAATACACTAGCCCCAATTACAGATTTAGAAGCGGAATATCTTGTGAGCGAAATGGATGTAGTCTACAGGGTCTACTCTGCTTATATCAAGAAAAATAATCTGCCTGGGGAGATAGTGGTTAGATTCTCGAAGAGGCATGTGAAGGATTTAATCCTGAAAGTGACTACGAGTACACCCCTGAAAAATTGGAGGCAATACTATCAGGATCTTAAAAGACATTCCATTTGAAATAAGGAAGAAGAGGAAGAAGTATAAAGACTTAATTCTCTTTTTACAAAAAATCAACATCTCGTACAGGTGGTTGACTCCCGAAGGTGTCGTTTTCAAACTACAGGATAAAAGAGAAAAGATTGACTCTGTTTTCAAAGTGTGTGAGTTCCTGAGGCTGCAACTCAGAGAACCAGAAGAGGACATGAAGGAAGAAGAGGACAGCAAATCCAATGGCGAACTGAACTCGGTGCCCTCCAACAAGGACTCTGCTACAGAAAATGGGGTGGCTGCCCCTAAAAGAGAATACCAACTAAGGGATAGAAAAGATTGAGCAAAATGAAGATTGAAGAACTCTGAAAGCTGTTATAAAGTATTGGTTGTAAATGTTGCTCTTAAGATGTTCTTTAAACAGTGGAAAAATGGCTGAAAAGACAAATAGCTAAATTCGACTATGTTCAATGTAATATCAGCATTTTTGACTAACATATTTCTAAGCTATAGTAATGATCTCCTATCCTTGTGGTTTTAGTTATCTATGGGTTTCTTTACTTTCTCCATAGATGTAGTTGTCCCTTCCCTAATTTTTTCATTGTACTTTTTTGTAGTATGTATAAAAAGCAATAAAAAAAAATAAAATCCCCTTCAGGGGTTAAAAAAAAAATCTTCCAGTAGAGTCGTCATACTCACTCAGTGGCCGTTTGACACAGTACCTGTGGCTCTTCTGAGCACCATTCCCTAATGCGGGACCTGCTCCGTGTTTCAGGAAAGCAGGCAAGGCCTTTGCCTGGTATTTATTTATTTATTTATTTAATTCAACTTGTTAGGTTGCCCTTCCCAGTGAGCAGGGCTCAGGGTGGCTTACATCAAAACAAACACAATAATAATCCCTTAAATAAGATTAAAAATCACCAAAACAATATATTTCTCAAGCAATAGGGTTGCCAGCTGTGGGTTTGGAAATACCTGGTGATTTGGGGGGTGGAGTCTGAAGAGAGGGGGTTTGAAGAGAGAAGGGACCTCAGTGGGGTACAATGGCAAAGAGTCCACCTTCTAAAGCAGACATTTTCTCCAGGGAAACTGATCTGTATTATCAATTGTAATAGTGGGAGATCTCCAGGCCCCGTTTGGAGACTGGCAATCCTACTGATAGGGCTTTTGGTTGGTAGTTGGTTCCCACCTTGAAATAGTCACTGCCAGAGGAAAGGGAAAGCTGTAAACCTCCTAGGAGTGCAAGCCTCATGCGAGAGAGGGAAGTAAGTGAAGGCAACGCCCTGAGGGCACTAAGGTACTTTAACTTATGTGTGGCTAGCCAATAAAGCTACACAGTGAGACAATTATCCAGGCAGTAAAGGGTAGAAAAAAAAGTTTTATTTAAATAAGGACATCATACAGCCAAAAATTCAGCTCAGATGTCCAGTGAGTAACAGCAGGGATCTGGCTTATATGCTTTTCTTGCTCCTCCCAACTTTACATCATTGTTGACATCATTTGCAATGCTCAATTTAAGTTTCTTTGTGTTAACAATAATTTATCAAGCGTTTGACAAACAAGAGGCTACCTGGCTGTGTTTCAGCCTTACAATGCGGGTGTTCACCTCATTAAAAATGATGAATGCATCTTTTGGCCATTCTCCCAGACTTGCTTCACCTTTGAATGAACTTTTCAGGCTGAGTTCATTCTCAGTACAAACTGTAACTTACCATTACAACTTACCATACAACAATACATGTATATATGTGTATAAAAACACTCTTAAAGCATTTCTATACTCTTATTTTTGCATAAGATATGACAGATATAAGATTATACTGATATTTTAAAGAATTAGACCCTTTACATGTATTCTTTTAATGTTTCAATGTTGCCTACATCATAAAGCTTTTATAGATATCTTGAATTCATCTATTATTCTTCATTTTAATCCATTAGAAGATTTTGCTGAATTTTATAAAGATTTTTAATCTAAATTAAAGTTCCTGGTTTTGTAAAATATGCTATTTTACCTTGGCCAGTAGGAGTCCTTTTTGTATAATACAAGTTTTGCACTTTTAATCAGTTCTTTTAATTATTAGGCACTCTTGTGATGAATGACTTTTGTTCTTTGGCTGGATTCTCAGCATACCTGGTGCTCTTGGCAATTTTCCAACCTGTACTTTGTTAAAATAACTTGGTAGTTCCTTATAGCTTGTAGCTATGTATTTAGCAAAGCTTTTTATTTAAGACTATAGTCTTGGTAAATATTCAACTAACTACTTCTTTTTCTATACCATAACCTTTCATTCTCAGCTATAAAGAAAATATTAAAGTTGTATTTTAATTTCTGAAAACACAGAGCAAGTCAGAAGAGGGGTTTTCCTCTCTCTTACAGTACAGTTACCCTTTTGTTCACCCCAATTAGGCTTTTCTAACCTCATCTTAACCAATTATTCCTAGTTCTTTAGCTGCCGTAGATTTTCCAGGTTGTGTGGCCGTGGTCTTGGCATTGTAGGCCATACAACCCGGAAAATCTACAGTAGCTAATGAACTCTGACTGTGAAAGCCTTTGACAACATATTCCTAGTTCTCTTTGAAGCAGAGAGTTTGATCATAAATCTAGACTATGACAGGTCATTATTGCTAAATGGTACTATCCTAATTTTGTTTGTTTATTTATTTATTTAGATTTCTACCCCGCCCTCCCTGCAAGCAGTCTCAGGGCGGCTAACAAACAAGGGCACCAAGTGCCAATGCATAAAACCAGAATAAATTACCCAAAAATTACATACAGTGCTCGATGTTGTTACTCTCACATAAACCAAGATGGGGACCAATAGATGTTACCTCATCCTTGTACCACAGTACCGATCCACTGCGTCACTGGAGTGTGATCGTCACAAGGCGATTAAATTAATTAAAAAGGCGACTGATGTTTCCTAGGACAGAAATACCTGTCCATTAGGAAATTCCTCTTCTTCTACAATTCTGCTTAGTGGTTAACAATTTGCCAGTTTATTTCTGGAAAATCTCTGAAGTCCTTTCCCAGAGGCCCTTTGAAATCCCAGCAATAATCAATAGATGATCATTTGAACTTCTGGGCTTCTTCTACAGAAGTATTGCTTGTTTTTTTGATGGTATGTGCAAATGTGGCTCTCCCTAAGCTGTGGAATGAGTAACACTGCAATAGAACAAAGAAAAGATTTTGCTTACATATTCTGTAATATTTTGGGGGGAAAAAACTGGTTTTTCTTTTTTGAGTTGATTGACTCATGTGAAGAAGTTTGGATTTCAGCTCTAAATTTTGTATTGTTACATACATATAAGAAGATAAGAAGAGCCCTGCTGGATCAGACCAATGGTCCATTTGGTCCAGCATCCTGTCTCACACAGTGGCCAAACTGTTCCTCTGGAGGGCCAACAACAGGGCAGAGAGCACCACAACTTCCCCTGATGTTGCCTCCTGGCTCTGGGATTGAGGCTCAGTGCCTCTGAATGTCACTACACCTAGTAGCCATTAATAGACTTCTTCTCTGTGAATCTATCTAATCCCCTTCTAAAGCTGTTTATTCCTGTGGCCATCATATCCTCTGGCTGCAAATTCTACATTTTAATCACTCCCTGTGTAAAGTAGTATTTCCTTTTGTCACATAGTTCATTATGGCTCAGTACTCCAAGGTCACTAACTTCCAAGGAATGAGATGAAACTATTGCATTCAGAACAGGATTTTATGACCCTTCGTTTTGGGCTAGGCTGTTCCAGGCTACCATGATTACACAAACTGCGGTGGCCTTCAGTAAAGCCTGTACATTCACAGTCTAGTCGAGCCATGTCTGAGTCTACACTGCCATCTGATTGTCAGCCTGACTATTCCTAGGATTGTCAGCCCAATGCTGGCACCCAGTGGGAGCTTTTTGGAACAGGGGGCATGTTAATCGGTGTCACTCCAGCACTGTGATATAACTTCTGGTGTTAACTGGGACATGACATTGTTGTTCCAGGACAATGTTTTAGGATCTCACAGAACTCTATGGCTTTACAATAGATTTCTATGGAATCCTAGAGCATCACCCTGGCACAATGATGTCACAGCATTGGAGCAATGCCAGTTACTTCCCCTTCCCCCTGCCACCCTAACTGAATAGCAAAAGGAAGTCTAACTGCACCCCTTGCATGCTCCCATGGCACCTGTGGGGGCTGCCAGCCATGAGTATGAACTGTCCCTGCCATTAGTGCTCAACTGACACAGTTCTGGTGTGAGCATGAATGAGAATGGACTGAAATAGCTGTATGTCCAAACTGCAGAAAGAGGGGGGGGAATCAATTCACACATTATGGAGAACTCAGAATGAGTTCAGAGATCCCACAGTTTAAATAACAGTTGCACATGATTTGTGGGTTTTCCTCAGCTCCTAGGCATGTGGTACATGATTTAGTTCGCGACTGGTGGACACACAGAGAAGGGGCTTCAGCCTCCCTGCTGAACAATTGTCCAGACCTGCAACGGTCGGGGGGGGGGCACTATTTGACCCTCTTGGGAAACTCATGTACACTTGTGGGCTTCCAAAACAGAAGTGTTTCCCCAAAGGACCAAATAGCACCCCTCCCCCCAGTTTCAGGCTAGAAAAATGGTGCTGGGAAGGGAAGCTAAAGCCCCTTCTACATACATGCCACAGTTGTGATCCAGCCTGGGCACTGCATGCCATGAGTTAAGGACAACCCACAACTCACATGTCACTGTTATATCTTAGACACGGGATGGAAGACCTCAAGCCCAACTGGAGTTTTCTAAAAATGTGTGAATTGACAATCTCAAGGGGAGGGGGCTGGAATCTCATGCCACCAGCTTCCAAAAGGACCATCTGTGACCTCAGACACTTACGCCTGTCGTTTAAAGAACATTTTAAATTGTGAACTACCTAAAGTGCTTTGGCAGAAAAGCAGTATGTTGATGCAGTTCACAAATAAGTAAAGTACTGTCAACAAGAATGGCATGCGAGGACTGGTGGTTTTTTTTTTTTTTAAATGTTTCTAATGTTTGAATGGGTCCTTCTATGCATTATTCAAGATTGTTTGGGAGTTTGTAAAGGTGAAACATGGCTTGGTGGCTTGGCATTCTCATAGGGAACTGCTGCTAGAACAGCTGCAAAGACGATCCTATCAAACAGTCCTGGAAATGGAGGGCGAAAGCGTTGAGTTCCACTGCTGACATAAACACTGAGCACCAGGAAAGAGATATGCTGCGGACCAAATGTTTTGGAGACACATGGTATGATTTACTCAATCATTTTGATAGATATTTGATTTCAGCTAGCTCTTAAGTTATTAGCAGGCTTAGCAGCTGTTTGGGAATGTTTTTCATTCCCTATAGGGCTGTTAAGCACCCCTCCGCCCTCCACAAATATACCAAAATACATGCAACACATTCTTTTTGTCCTTCTTAACTAGGAACAAGTGCGCTGTCCAGACTAAGAATACTTCTGTAGCAGCAGAGCCACTGAGTACAATGGGATTTAAGTGTGTTTAGGATTGCAGCCTCATGCGTTAGAAGTGCTGTACGAATGAGAAATAATGATATCTGATGAAGCACCAGCCCTGCCACAAGAAATCTGCCGTTAACATTTGCTGTGGGAGAGGCAGGGAGAGAAGGGAGAAGTTCACAGTGGCCTGCTAAGAGTGCCATCCTACATCAGCTCACCTGCTGACTGGGACACCTGTGCAGGTGCACATTCAGGCAGTGCTGCACCAACTGCATTGGTTACTGGCTGAATACTGGGTCAGGTTCAAGGTTATGGTACTGACCTTTAAGCAGGGCTCTTTTTGTAACAGGAACTCCTTTGCATATTAGGCGGCACACCCCTAATGTAGCCAATCCTCCAAGAGCTTATAGAGCTCTTCTTACTGGGGCTACTGTAAACTCTTAGAGGATTGGCTACATCAGGGGTGTGTCGCCTAATATGCAAAGAAGTTCCTGCTACATAAAAAGCCCTGCCTTTAAGGCTCTTTGTGGCCAGGGACCAGCATACCTGCGAGGCCATCTCTCCCCATATATGCCCCACAGAGCCTTTCACTCTGCTGACCAGCACTGCCTTGTAGGCCCCGGCCAAAAAGACATCCGTCTTGCCTCAACCAGGGCTTTTTTGGCCCCGGCCTGGTGGAACATGCTCCCAATTGAGATCAGGGCCTTGCAGGATTTCTTGCTGTTCCACAGGGCCTGTAAAATGAAGCTGTTCCACCAAGACTTTGGTTGAGGCAGTGGATGTTGAATAACATTGGCCTCCCCTGTTCCAACTGCCATGGTGCCCTATATCACTAGTGCAATGGGCGATTGACTCATTCCATATTGATTTGTCGCCCCCTAGCATAGGGCTAGCGTACTCCGAAAGACACCAATTGCCGCATCATCCTTTTTTTTAAAAAAAAAAAAATCATTTTTTATTGCAAAAACATTACAGTACAAAATACCAAAGCCATAGTCAAAGAAGAAAATAGACAATTTTGTAGAGATTACTAGGTTTAGCCATAGGCTAGAAACTTATATTTAAGATCTTTTGTGTTTTCCCATTCAAGTTGGTCTATATATTCATTTTTTCAAGTATCGGATACCATTTATCCAAAGGATTAAACAAGCGGCTTTCAACATCCTCAGGGTCATTCCAGAGGGAGATTTTTTCTAACAGGAAGAGGTCCCAGACTTTATGCAACCATTGTTGCATTGAAGGAAGAGTGTTTGCTTTCCATTTACTTGCTAGTGAAGCCTTTGCCGCTATTATTAAGATATTAATTAACTCTTTGCTTCTTTCAGGTGGACTGTCTGCTGGCCAAAGGTGGAGAAGAATCAGCGATGGATCGAAAGGTTGGGTATAGCCGGTTAAGGTGTGTATGGAGAGAATGATTTGTTCCCAAAATTTGGCCACGTGGGGACACTCCCACCAGTTGTGGAAAAATGTTGCTTTCTGCCCACACTGTTTCCAGCAGAGCGGGGATGACTGAGGATAGATATGGGAAAGTTTTATCGGTGTGAGGTACCACCTGTGTAATACCTTGAGCGCTGCCTCCTGGATGGGTTGCGAGTTCGAGATTTTGGCATGTGCTTTCCATATTTCATCCCATTGGTCTGGCATGAATTGCCACATTGTTCGGATAGAATCCTTAACCGACTCTTTTAACTTATTGATATAATTTTAATTGTAACTGTGTCTGTGATATTTTATTTTCTCTCTCTCTGATGTTCTATATCTTTGATGTGAGGCGCCCTGAGCCTGCTTGTGGGGTACGGCAGGATATAAACCACAAAAATATTATATATAAAATAAATACATAGAATGAGATTTGAGTCCATGCTTATATCCTTAAGGCGACACGGGACTCAAATCTTGCTCTTCTACTGCAGACCAGTATGGTTACCCACCTGAAATGATCCTAAGCAATTTACAACCGTCCTAAGCCTATTGACGTCAATAAACATAAAAGGGTATAACTCTACTTAGCATTGATCCAGGTGGTCAGTCGTGTTGGTCTGAAGCAGGAGAACAAAGTTTGAGTCCGGTGGCATCTTTAAGACCAACAAAGTTTAATTCAAGGTATGAGCTTTCATGTGCACACACACTGTATCTGAGAAAGTTTGTATCCACAAGAAAGCTCATACTTTTATAAAACTTTGTTGGTCTTAAAGATGCCTCTGGACTCCAACTTTCTTCTTCTACTTAGCATTGTATTTGAAACAATTTCTGTTACAGCTGGCACAGATCCTCCCCACCCACCCCCTGCCTGAGATGCTGAAGAAAATGCTAAATCATCATTTGCTTAGCTAGGGCAAGGAAATTTTATGAAACATTACTTCCGAGGAAGGGCACAGAGATTTATTTTTGCCCTTAAGGATAGGTAACTCCTGAGACACATGGCATCACTTGTTTAGGTTCTAGCAAGCTTGGCAGCCAGGTGTTGGATATTACCCTTTCACCAGATGGATCTGGTGGAACGAAACCAGAGAACTTTCCTTCATTTAGTCTGGTTCTTAGTGAATAAATTCCTACCAAAGATAATGTCCAGTCCGTTTAATAAATAACCTTGTAGTCAAACCCCTGGAAGGGCTAAATTGGTCAACTAGGGCTTCATTCACACATTCCTGTATACCTCTAAGGCTAACATATACCCCTTGTGTGTTCATGTACTAACAATTTCAGCATTTGATGTCTCCCAGCTAAATGTGTGAACAGAGTTGTCCTTGAGTAATAGGAAAGGTGGATCTGTTGTGATTAAGCTGCCAGGACTGGTTCGCACATGCACAGGACTGGTTCACACAGTCAATAGAGGCCAGAAATACATATAACAGCATACATGGCCACTAGGATTGCCAGCTCTGGGTTGTGAAATACCTGAGGATTTTGTGGGTGGAGTCTGGGGAGGGTGGGGTTTGGGGAGGGGCCTCAGCAGGGTACAATGCCATAGTGATCACCCTCCAAAGCAGCCGTTTTCTTCAGGGGAACTGACCTCTGTAATGTGGAGATCAGTTGTAATACCTGGAGATCTCCAGGCCTCACCTGGAGGATGGCAACCCTAATGACCACCATTTGACAAATAGGCAGTGGATTGCTGTCTCTGGAAGAATGGCATGATTGCGTCTTAGACTTGGAGCATATTTTAAATAATGATACTGCTCTTACAGCCCATTTGGCTCTGAACAGTGTCACACTAGGACTAAAAAAAGAAGGGGGGGAAGGACATTTATTTCATACACATCTATATAATATAAAATTTAATGATTTTTAATCTTAATCAACTGAGAAATGAACTTGGCAACTGGTTGGAGCATATTTTATGGGCTGCCATAAGATATCAACAGAAACCAACTTTCTCGTATTGGAGTACTCAGCGTATGGACAAAGGGTGACCATATCAGTAGCTTCCATGATTTTGGGGAATGCCACAGCTTAGTGCTAGAAGTACACGCTTCACTCACCGAAAGTCTCAGATTCAATTCCCAGTATCTCCAAGTAAAAGAATCCCAGGTAGCAGTCAATGGGCAAGATCCTTCCGTTTGTGAGACCCTGGAGATTTGCTGCTAGTCAGATTAGACAATAATGGACTAGACGTACCCAGTTTCGGGCAGCTTCATACTCACATAAAGCTGTCGGATTCTTGGTAACTGTTGGGAGGAACGTGTAGACTTGTAATGCAATAGACTCAACCCACACGAGGAAATGCTCTTAGACGTTGCACTTTCACAGTGCATTCCTAAGCACATTGACTTCAGGGGATTTATAACGCTATATTGCACTTTTGGTCACCAAAGAGAGGCAATTTTCAGGGCCAGGACTGTGGCAATCATAAAGCATACTTCCCTTCTTAGCAGCAGGGACAGGATTAAACATTCTGAGCAGGTCTGGCCCCAGCTGCCATCATTTTCCAGTTGTCTGTTCTGCACGTAGACAAAAATCTATTGAAGTGCATATAGACTATATTACATCTCCTGGCTTGATGTAATTAGTTGAGTCTCTTTTGGTTTGAGCGAACTTTTTCCCTGGAACAAAATTGATTTTTAAGTTATCTGATTTGTATTGAATAGTGTATTCAGATCTCTTTTTCCCAGAATCCGCAGACCATCTTTCTCTGACCTGCATTGACAGAACATATCTCAGAATAGTTTCAAATCAAATGTGCTCACTTGGAGCACAGCTCTTCACTCCTAGCAAAGAGGAGTGATATTTGCTTGGGTGGGCTTTCCCCCCTTTGTTCTTTAAAACCAGGTTCTTGCTTTCTGACAGGCTTCAGATACGGCTATGGTGTAAATAGATGTAGCTAGGAATGCAGATTAAGGCATGTAAGCATTGTTGTGTATTTACAGTGCAGGCATATGGCTAGGCAATTATGAGAGCAAAAACCATAGATGTTACGCTTCAGCGTGACAAGTCATTTTTTATTCCGGTTCGAGAAAGATCTTCTGTTTTCTAAAAATGCCACAAAGTAGTCTATGCTCCTGGGATTCGGCAAACACAGCAGCTTTCTGAAGCCCCCAAACTCTTCAATTCAGAGAAAAGCTAAGCTCCTTTCCCTGAGAATAATCCTTTCTTTAGCAGGAGGACGTGTAATACACATGTCCCTGAATCCTCAGCTGGTGTAGCTTCAAAGATGAAGTCAACAGAACAATGTTGATTTAAATATACCTGGGATACGGCCTACAGAAATGAAGGGTGTGACTGATACTGCATGCAGTTAAAAGCAGCAGTTGGTCTTCCTGGGTATAATATTTCTGTGTCCACACTACTGGAATGAGGAATGGCTTTAGCAACTTAAATATGAAGAGCAAGTCGAGCATTTTGTAAACCCTGTTCTAGAAAATAAGGTTGTATGAACAAAAGAAGACCTCTGCTGGATCAGACCTGTAAGGTCCATTTAGTACAGCATCATGTCTCACACACTGGCCAGCCAGTACTTCTGGAGGTCCAGCAACAGGGCATAGAGGCCGAGGCATTCATCTGATGTTGCATCCTAGTTCTGGGATTCAGAGATTTACTGCCTTAATGTTGTTAAATACAAGAGTATGTCTCTAAATAAGAAGTCTGTAACCTTTCGCAACCAAAGAGCCAAATTATGTCAAAATTCAGAGGAAGTCATCAACAAAGAGTTGATATAAGTAAGCCCATTTACATAACTGAAGCTACACAAATTAACATTACTGATAATTGACATGTGGAGTAATCATGCAGTTTCTGCAGCTCTAACCCTGGTTGTTGCAAGATCAGAAGGTGGCACCCACAAGGTCTTACCATAACTAGCAAATATATACAGGCACATCCAGCAAATTGCTTTAGGGCACTGGGACTGGTATAAATCTGCACATGGTTCACACTGTGATGACTGGCAGCTATTCATTGCTATCATTTCTCTTTCTGCAAATCCTCTCTGTGAAGCCCTTTCATCCCATCAAATCCTTGCCTGCCGTTCACATCACAAACTGGTTCTTCTAGCAGTTTGATGTAGTGGTTAAGTGCGTGGACTCTAATCTGGGTTAACTGGGTTTGATTCCCCACTCCTCCACTTGCAGCTGCTGGATGACCCTGGGCAAGCCATGGTTCTGGCAGAGCTGTTCTCTCAAGGACAGTTCTGGAAAGAGCTTTCTCAGCCCCACCTACCTCACAGGGTGTTTCTTGTGGGGAGGGGAAGGGGAAGGAGTTTGTAAGCCACTCTGAGACTCCAAGTGAAGGGCGGGGTATAAATCCAATCTCCTCCTCCTCCTCCTTCTAGCATCTCACCTACTCCTCCAATATACCTGAACTTAAAGGTTTGATTTTCATTTTAAAAGAGCCATAGTTGGTTCCATACTGAGCCAGAGTTGATTTTAGTGCCATAGATTGCACAGCCCTGCTCTAAATTATTTATTCTGTCGTATCTGGCTAACATACAAGTTTTCCACACTTTCTGCACTTCCAGAACCTCAGGACCAGTGTACGAAACTGTAGGCAGTGTGTTACCACAGCCCAGAATCCTTCAGCAAAATGATACCAGAAAACAAATCTGAACAACAAGAAGAGTAGGTTTTTATACCCAGCTTTTCTGTACCTCAAGGAGTCTCTCAAGGCATCTTACGGCCACATTCTCTTCCTCTCCCCACAACTGCCACCTTGTGAGGTAGGTGGGGCTGAGAGAGTTCTGAGAGAACTGTGACTGACCCAAGGTCACCCAGCAGGCTTCATGTGGAAAAGTGGGGAATCAAACCTGGTTGTCCAGGTGAGAATTTGACCCTCTTAACCACTGAGAGCCAGTTTGGTGTAGTGGTTAGGAGTGCAGACTCTAATCTGGGAGAAACAGGTTTGAGTCCCCACTCCTCCACATGCAGCTGCTGGCATGACCTTGGGTCAGTCACAGTTCTCTCTGAACTGTTCTGGAAAGAGCAGTTCTCAAAAGAGCTCTCTCAGCCCCACCTACCTCACAGGGTGTCTGCTGTGGGGAGGGGAAGGGAAAGGAGATTATAAGCCGCTCTGAGACTCCTTGGGTAGTGAGGGAGGGGGGTACAAATCCAATCTCTTCTTCTTCTACACCACACTGGCTCTAAATCTGGACATTGTTCCATATAAAATTTCTATATTTGGTGTTCTCCCTGGCTCTGGATGATTTTTTGCTGAAGGAGGCTGTTTGCTATTTGTTTGCTATTTTTGCTTTGAAGCAACCTAATATTTCTGTTCTAAACTCTGATATTAATATTTCCTATGCTTTTAACTGCAAGTTCCCTGGAACTTGGGAAAGACACTTTCTTACTGCATAACATTTTTAATCACACCAAGTTTCAACCTGTTTTCACATAGAAAACTCCATGCTTATTACTTATTTGATGTTAATTTACTTAAGGCACAAATCCAGCCAAATTTAAGCACTTTTTAAATCTCATTGATTTTAATGGAAGAGAGCTTAAAACTTGTTTCATTCTCCTGTTGAGATCAATATGACTTATATGTGTGGTTGAATTGCACCCTTTACTTGGGAAGGGGCTTATTCTCCCGCTTGCCCCATCTCCTTTCTCATTTATTCTCAGCATTTTCTCACTTTCATCCTTTTGTTCCTTGCAGACATTTCAGCCACTTTATTCCATCCATCTATGTAACTTTGTTTAAGGTTACAATCAAGATAATACAAGGGATTAAGCTTTATTGAATTTAGTGGTGTGTGAACTTCTCCAGGCTAGAACTGGAAAGGGCCCAGCTACTTTTGAGCAGCGGTGGAGAACATCAACCATCTTTCCCCCAAAACTTATTAGTTAAGCTGTTTCCTCACAAGCCACCCAAAACAACCTACCACCACCAGCCAAAATCAACAAACTGCTCTTCCAACTGCCCTCAACCATCTACCTGTGATGGCTGCAACTTCTGGGGTGCAGGCAGGCAGGTGAATGGGTGAAAGTCCTCTATACCTGTCTGTGTCTCCTCTCCCTCCTGATTCAATGCTAGTTCTGTCAACCTGGGGGGATCGCAGAATCATAGAGCTGGAAGGCACTTCCAGGGTCATCTAGTCCAACCCCCTGCACAAGGCAGGGAATTCACAAATACCTCCCCCCCAGTGACCCCTGTTCCATGCCCAGAAGATGACAAAAAACCTCCAGGATCCCTGGCCAAACTGGCCTGGAGAAAAACTGCTTCCTGACCCCAAAGTGGCAATCAGCATTTCCCTGGGCATGTAAGAAAGGGTCACAAGAACTAAGCACTGAGGCCAGCCTCCCTCTCATGATCTGCCTAAGTTCACACAATCAGCATTGCTGTCAGATGGCCACCTACCCTCTGTTTGAAAACATCCAAAGAAGGAGAGCCCACCACCTCCCGAGAAAGCCTGTTCCACTGAGGAACTGCTCTGTCAGGAAGTTCTTCCTAATGTTTAGCCAAAAACTCTTCTGATTTAATTTCAACCCATTGGTTCTGGTCCGACCTTCTGGGGTAACAGAAAACAACTCCATACCATCCTGTATATGACAGCCCTTCAAGTACTTGAAGATGGTCGCCTCCTCTCCAGGCTAATCCCAGCTCCTTCAACCTTTCCTCTTGGTCTCCAGACTCCTCTATCTTCGTTGCCCTCCTCTGGACACGTTCCAGCTTGTCAATATCCTTCTTAAATTGTGGTGCCCAAAACTGAACACAGTACTGTAGGTGAGGTCTAGCCAGAGTAGAGTAAAGCAATACCACCACTTTGCATGATCGGGACACTATACTTCCGTTAATACAGCCCAATTTATTAGTTAAGCTGTTCCCCCACAAGCCACTCCAAACAACCTAGGAAATATAGTCCCTAGTCAATATGATACCCTAATGTTGGAATTCAGCCTGTGTTCATGGACAGCTGCCTATTTTCTGTGCCAACAGGCAGAGTTAATTCCAACCATCGAGAAGCACAGCTTCATCCCCAATGAGCAGAAGAAGAAAAAACTAGAGGTGCCCTACATTCCTTCACTCATCTTCTGCCTCAGTCTTTGATGGGGACATCTACTTTATCTCCTTTTTCTCCTGAGAACAGAAGAGAGTAGGAAAATTAGAAAAGGACCCAATCCTTCTCTAATATAATGCTTCCTACAAGATCCAGATGGGGAACTGACAGCACCATCACCCTTTCCCGTAAACCTCGCCTCCTCCTCCTCCTCCTCCTCCTCCATGCATATGCCCATCCTTGCTCAGGACACACAAGAACACAAGAGAAGCCAATGTTGAATCAAGCCAGGCCCGTAACCAGGATTTTTAAATTCAGGGGGCCTTTAAATAAGTTTGGGGGCACCCTGCACAGACACCCCCGGACACCCCCAAGGGAATGCCACAAATAAAATTAAAAAATGGAAGTCGGGGGGGTCTGGGCTGGATGGGAAGTCAGGGGGCCTTGGCAGTTAGTCAGGGGGCCGGGCCCCGAGATGACCCACTGTAGCTACGGGCCTGAATCAGGCCAATGGTCCATCCAGTCCAACACTCTGTCACACAGCGGCCAAAAATATCAGATGCCATCAGGAGGTCCAGCAGTGGGGCCAGGACACTAGAAGCCCTCCCACTGCTCCCCCCCCAGCACGAAGAATAGAGTGCATCACCTGCCCCAGGACAGGAAAGGAGCATGCTATTAACTCTTTTCCCCTGCATCAGGGCTGCTAGTTGCCTCTTCAAAGGAAAGCATAATGGTTTGTTTGAGATGATGCTGCTGGTTTTAGTTTGCTTTGGGAAAACAGCAGGGGAGATGTTTTCCAACCTGAGTGTTGCAGGCGTGCTCTGAAGCACTTTTTTTGTTCTAGCCACTTTTTTTGTTCTGTGACGGGCAAAGAGACATCAGTGTTTTTTTCCTGGCCATTATTATTATTCATTTTATTTCATTATTATTACTTAAAATAATTTTGTCGTGTTGAGGAGGGGCCCTGGCCTGGATAGCCCCAGCTTAGCATGATTCTCTTCAGATCTCAGAAGCTAAGCAGGGCTGATGTGGAGGCAGGCAGTGGCAAACAACCTCCGAACATCTCTTGCCTTGAAAACGCTACAGGGCTGCCATAAGTCAGCTGTGACTTAATGGAGGGGGAAAAATAAAGGAGGAGGGTGTTAAAAATGACCTGTCCTGGGCACCAAATAGGCTAGGTACACCACTTCATTGGCTCTGTCTTGGATCTCGAACTGTATGCCAGCCAAATGCTAGACCAGGGGTGTCAAACATAAGACCCGGGGGCCGGAAGTGGCTCATCCAGGGCTCTTAGGTGGCCCGCGAGCAACTGGTGAAAGAGAGGGAGTGCTAGAGGGAGCCACTCCATTGTGGCTTCAGCACAGCAGACAACCTCATCTGCAGCAATCAAGCATCATGGGAGCGTCTGCCCAGTGCTGCACTGCTGCCTCTCCAGCCCACCCATGTGGGTTTTCCTTTGCACACCCCTCCCAGACCATGTGGCCTCGCAGTGAGGATACACCAACTCGGAGCTTACCAGCTGCTGTCCTTTATACAGTTTATATCTCCAGTACCTGGCATTATGTTTTATGGCACACATGGCCTGGCCCAACAAAGTGACATTTATGTCAGATCCGGCCCTTGTAACAAATGAGTTTGACACCCCTGTGCTAGAGATATGTATGGCTGGAGTGTGGGTAAATGCCTGGCCGTCACAATGCTAATCCCTCACCAGGCCCCAACCAGACTTATTTCCCTACAACCCCCCAAGCTGACAGATAAAGCTGAGGTCCATAATCATTCCATAAAGAAAACAATACATTTAATTTAAAAAGTCTGTGAAATGCCACTCTAGGCTATTAAGGACTTAGAGATCGAGGACATAGCCCTAAATTCTGTAAATGGTGTAGGATGTCGATCATGGATAAGATCCAGCTGCTTTTCAACATGTGAAAAAGATGACACTGAGGATCATGGGAACAGCGTGGACAAAAGCCATGTGGGACAGCAACTGTGGTAAGGAGGGGAATTTAGTAAGAAAGCCAGTTTGGTGTAGTGGTTAAGTCCACAGACTCTAACCTGGGAGAATTGGGTTTGATTCCCCATTCCTCCACTTGCAGCTGTTGGATGACCTTGGGCAAGCCATAGTTCTGTCAGAGCTGTCCTTGAAAGAGCAGTTTCTGTCAGAGTTCTCTCAGCCCCACCTACCTCACAACAGCAAGGACAGTTCTGGAAAGAGCTTTCTCAGCCCCACCTACCTCACAGGGTGTTTGTTGTGGGAAGGGAAAGGAGTTTGTAAGCCACTCTGAGACTCTGAGTGAAGGGCAGGGTATAAATTCAATCTCCTCCTCCTCCTCCTTCTTCTGGTGCATTTCTCCTTAGTTCTACTCTGGTAGCAGAAGATTGCTCAGCTGGAACAAATGCATTTTGGGAAAGGAGGTGTGGGGATGATTCCGTACTTCTCATGGCTGCTCCATTGTAGAAATAGGCCTCTATATTCTTCATATTTCTAAGGGATTGGGGCAGAGCTGATATCTGACACAATCACGTCTAATTTGACCCTCAGAAAAAACGAAGGAAATCCTATTTATAGACAGAAAAAAGGCACTTGGCACGCCACAAATTTCAGCAGATTCTGCCTTTATTCGACATCATGCACAGCATGGTGTTCGTACCTAGCACAATGGCCTCTTGCCTGCTAGTAGCATGAGTGATTTCTCCTAGTGAGTCAGGAACATACTTCAAAATATTTGGCTCTGAACTAACAATGGTAGAAGGTTCCAATGTGCAGTAAGTGTTTGAGAAAATATTTTAACATATTTAAAACATTTCATAGAGTAAAAGAAAGCCTTAGAATGCTGTTGTAGTTACTCACAGGGCTGGCATTTACATTCCAAAGTGGATTCTATTATATGGCAGCAGCTTCAGCGAAACCCAGGAAGGAAATCAAGCCACTGAATCATTAAAAACTGGGGTTGAGTTCTTTTGCTGAGATTGTTCAGTCTTTGGCAGTACAATCTGAAGCAGACTTCTACTCTTCTACAATCTTGAAGGTAAAGGTTTCCCTTGCTCAAAAGCCAGTCGAATCCAACTCTAGGGGGCGGTGCTCATCTCCGTTTCCAAGCCAAAGAACCAGCACCGTCCAAAGACGTTTCCATGGTCATGTGGCTGACATGACTAAACACCGAGGTGCACAGAACACTGTTACCTTCCTACTGAAGCGGCACCTATTTATCTACTTGCAATTTCTTGCTTTTGAACTGCTAGGAGGGCCAGAGACCCTTACCTTTGAACTGGCAGGAGAGGGGTCCAGAGATGGGAGCTCACTCCATCATGTGGCACTAGGGTCTCGAACTGCCGAGCTACAGACCTTCCGGGCTGCAGCTAAGTGTCTTAACCTCTGAACCACCACAGCCCTTCTACAGTCTTAGTGCCATCCTAAGAAAATGTCCTGGGAGTAAGCCCCATTGAATAGACTTGAGCAGGATTCTGTCTGCTTAGGACCACTCTTATAGGTCTGCTCAGAGGTAAATTCCATCTAAAACAATGGGATTATTACTCCCAGGAAAGGGTTGCAGGCAGCCTTAGATTTCCAAGTCTTATTGATCTTTTTTGGTTTCAAAAAATGAAGCAAACCTCACCACGTTACCGTTTTCTCACAGGAAGATGCTTCAAGGTCTTGATCATTGTTTGGTTCCTATCTATTGTTTAGAGCTTTGTGATATCCTTTTTTGAGAGGAGACGAGTCACAGTATTGTAACGGCAGTCACACTGTAGATATCTCTGCGTTGACTTGGGTCTAGTAGACTGCTTCCATGGAAGGAAGGATTTCTTCCCATTAGTGTTGTTGGCTTCAGGCTGGGAAGATTTGGGGGTGGAACCTGAGGAGGGTGGGATTTGGGGAGGGGAGGGGCTTCAATGGGGTATAATGCCATAGATACAAGATTCAGCAGCCTAAAACGATATCCATAAAATAACCCTCAGGGTTGAGGCAGGCCATAAAAACAACTAAAACAATTGACCCTCTCCATTGAAATATTAGGTGAAAAGAAATTATTTGACTTGGTGCACTAAAGGAGTAAGGTAAGTCAGGGAAGTCTCAGGGGAGGGAGAGATTCCAAAGGAAAGATGCCACCACTGAAAAGGCCCTGTCCCTGGCCATCACCCACCTCACCTCTGGAAGCAGGGGCACAGAGAGAAGGGTTTGGGAACAGGTTTGTTCATGGGAATGCTGGGCAGTACAGGAGGGGGCAGTTCTTCCAGCTCCTTGGCCTCGTGTCACTTAGGAAACCTTAAGTTAAGAACCAGCACTTGGAACAGTATCCAGAAGCAGGTGGGCAGACTTTCAGCAATGTAGCTTTTTAATTAATTAGCTTATATAGCTTGAATAACCAAGACTAGACACAGTCTTGTTTCAGGTAAAGCCTGATTCTTATTATAATGCAACGAAGCCAAAAATCTCTTAAACTAGTGTGGCTGAAAATGGAATAAGGTCATTAAGTGAGCTGCCGCTATAGCAAAAAATTAGTATAGAAGACCACATACTAAACCTTGACTACCTGAAGTCCCTAGGGATGACATTATGGTTTGATTCCATCGTATACCAAATACTCAAGGTAAAAGAGAGTTTGTTCTCAGGTCATTTCCACACAGGTTATCTGTCCCGGGCAAAATGCTGTTCAGAAGCGTTTTCCCCCCGCCTGCACTCCCACAGCATTGTGGTACATTGGTGCACCTCCTGGGTTTTTCCTGGTCTTCCTCTGAGCTTTCCCAAACCTGCTTTGCTGAAAAGTTTTGCAAAAGGTTGTAGTAAAGCCTAGATGGCTTATGTATGGCTGGGCAGGAAAGTTTGAATTTTCCCACCCACATGGCAGTCATTTCCCCTTACATTGTCCCAGCAGTGGCCATTTACTTCTCCCATATGGATGGCAATCCCCAGGTAGGACTTGGAAGTTCTCCTGGAATTATAACCAATCTCCAGACTACAGATCAGTCCCCCTGGAGGAAATAGCAGTTTCCGAGGGCAGTCTTTATGGATTCACATCCCATCGGATCTCCTTCTCCTCCCCAAACTCCGCTCTCCCCAAGTTCATCTCCCAAATCTCAAGGAGATTTTAATTACATCCATTTTAATTACATCTAATTTTTCTGTTTTTGCTATTCAGGGAACAAGGAGAAGAAAACAATACTCTGCATGCAAATATTCCAATCAACAGTTTAAAACCTTTTTGCTCTTGAATTTGCTCTTTATATTTTTGAAATGAAAATGAAGTGTTTATGCATGACCTTTACACATTTTCAACATTTGGGAAATCTTTACAGTTAAATGCACAGAATTATTTCAAAATGGAAGGTCTCCCTTCCTTTCCTCCCTGCTTAGTAGGAAAACGCAACACCAACAGGAGTATCTTGTGTTAAAAATATATGCTACCTTCCTCAATATTAAAAACAGAAAAAAAACTTGGACACTCACAGCTATATTTCTTGGTGTAAAAATAATTTTTTTTAAATTAAAAAATGGCAATTGACTGTCAGTATATCAATATAACATTATAACAATATGTGTAACAGGTTCTCTGAATTCCCAGATTTCATTTTTAAACATTTCCTTTCCATTGTGGATATATAAGGGGAAAGGCATATCTCCGCAATGGAATGGGCTAGAGATTTACTTTTTTGAAGAAAACTAAAGCTGGGAATCCAGAGGATCTGCTACACATATTGTTACAGTATTTTAATCAATACAATTAGATTCCATTGTAGATTTATAAATTTTTTGTTACAGCTTCAGTGAGCCCAGGTTGGTGTTGGGGGACTAGGGCAGGGAAAGCGTGGAGAAAGTTGCCATATGGAAGCCACTGTGCTGTATCAGCAGCCATACTGACAACAGGGATACTATACAAACCTGTCTCTATGTGGAAACCTCCTTCGTCTCATCAAGCAGATGCAAAGAGTCCAGCGTGGGGATGATTTGAGCTTTTTTTATCTAGAACAAAAATTCTAGTGATGCATGTTGGGTCTCTGCTTCCCAAGACCAGTTACACACTAGCCCTGTACACACATTACAGTGAATGCACGTACAATCCAGGTACACTGTACACTTGATTCCTCTCTGTACACAAGTGAAGTAACTCTAATTTTACAATCAACACTTGAACAGCTGGACATTTGATTTAAATCCCACACTTAACTAGGTTCTGGTCCATGGTTTTATTTTTTCAAAGTGTTGGTGCTTTCTTGCAAACCATAGTATGTATGCACATGCACACTTTCACTGTAACATGTGAACAGGGCTCGTTTGAGCCATTTTACATAGTCCTGAAAAAAATTCAAAATATTTGTTCTCAGCCAAATCAGGTAACCTTACCCTGTTTTCAGCAATGTGGAACTGTTCCATATCATTGCAGAAGAGATAATAAATCAACAGTCTGTTGGAGTTTACTGACATAACTCCACCGAGGCAAACTTTCCCTGCTTTCAAGTTGTTGTGTCTGTCATCAAGAAGTACCCATACCTGAACAACAGTGGTACTGAAAACACATTGGCTGAGAGCTGTGTGCTTGGGCTAAAAGTTGGAGAATCGGTTATGAGGAGCGGGCGCTACACTACAGTCTCTCCAGGGCTTCTTAATCTTGTCAGAAGCAACAGATAAGATGAAATAGAATGCTTGCTGAAAGTCGGGTCTGCTGACAAGGACTTGTCCATCATCACTGCAGCTTGGCAATCAAAGCTATTCCTCCTAGGAAAGGACGCAAAGGCTGGCCAGGAGATAGTCGATCTTTTGTGTGTGTGTTTGCTTTTGCTAATGATCACTCCATTACACAAAGACTACAAAGAATTCTGAATGATGCTACAAGAAATCAAAACGTGTGGGTACTGGAATGGATTCTTTGAGATTGTGCACCATCAAAAAAAAAATTCTCACAGCAGCTGACACAGGAGGTTGGGGAAGGGCATCTTTAGGTCCTCTTTGATGCCGTATCATCCACTTTAACATCTGCCACGGTGTTATGTAGTGATACAGATGCATTTGTCCTCTTCTGATACTTGTTTTGGTTGTTTCGAAAAAATTATTGCTTGCGCTTTGGATGAACATGGGTTTAAGTAAAAAAAAAGGGGGGGGGAATGCCTCGGTACTTTGGATAGGAAACTGGGGTCAACGACTTGCTATATTCTCCTAAACATCCACATCTTAACAGGACATGACATCACTAGAAAAGTGAGAAATGAACAGTCGACGTTAAAAGCCCTGCCTGAGATATTCTTCACCAGCTCTGCTGAAGATAGCACACTCTCTGAGGAAATTACTGACAGAGCAGAGGAATATCTCATAAAAGACTTATAACCAACAACTCATTTCAGAATCTTTGATGAATTGCAGTACATATGATACAAAATGAAGCTGATATCACAGCTTCCACCCACTTCTTTCTCCATTTGTAACCGATACCTGAAGATGCTCCCTCTTGTTATGAGAATGTCTAACCTTGTCAAACTCTCTTTGGCATCCAACAGATTTTGAGGAACCTGGGGGCCAGTTGCTTCCAGGCAACTGCCTTCCCGCTGTCTCTGAGATAGTGATGATTACTTGAATCTGCAGAACATGCAAAACGGTCCAGTGTAAATGCAGAAGAAATTTTATTGGCTGTTCTAAATACTACAAAGGGATCGCGGTGGCTCAGTGGTTAAGAAGCTGAACTGCAGACCAGACGGTCGGTAGTTTGGCAGTTTGAGACCCAAGTGCCGTGTGATGGAGTGAGCTCCCGTCTGTGGCCCCAGCTCTTGTCAACCTAGCAGTTCGAAAGCAAGAAATTGCAAGTATATAAATAGGTATCAGTTCGGTGGGAATGTAACAGTGTTCTGTGCGCTTTGGCATCTAGTCATGCCGGCCACATGACCATGGAGAAGTCTTTGGACAGTGCTGGCTCTTTAGCTTGGAAACGGAGATGAGCACCGCATCCCTAGAGTCGGATCTGACTGGCTTTCAAGCAAGGGAAACCTTTACCTTTACCTTTAAATACTACAAATGAGGATAAAGCTGGGTAAATAAAAACAATTAATAAAATGTATCATTATGAAAAACTTGTTTCTATTTGCATTCAGTCTCTGATGCCCATGACAAGTTTCTTTCATTAAAATTTGAGCAAGTAGTAGTTTCTTTGTTATTGGAACTACATAATTTAATCAAGATAATAGTACATTGTTTTTATGCCTTAATAGCAAACATCACAATTCAGAGACCAAAGCTGCTGTTACCATTTTCAAAAATTATGTCTGCAGACTGCTAATTTCCCAATAGTTATTGCTCCAGACAAGGTTCTGATGATCTCAAAAACCCATGATTTGACACCCCAATTACATTTCTAAGTTACTCATGAGGGCAATTAACACACCAAGACAGCATAAAGGCAGTCACTGAGGAATTTATGGAGGGTTTTCTTAAGTAAAGACAGTATAACTTTATGGAAAATATGGCTGTGAATGTTGAAACAGGTAGCATGATGTAAAGCTCAACCACTGTGGTCACTACTTCAACCCTCCACCTTACATATTTAACTCAAGTGACTTTTGAATGCAATAAATTCAGCACCCATGAGGCAAACGGTAAACAGTCACTTTTATTTACTCCCTGGGATAAGGGAATAAGGTGGTTCAGAAAAGAAGACAAGGGCAGCGATCACATGTGCCTTTAGATCTGACATAGCTGTGAATGCCTGATGGATCTAAAGGGAGTGATCACACAGTAACATCTGGGAAGCATCCCGCAGTCGTCAGCAACCCATGCTGCATCGCTGCAGAAGCGGAGTTAAAAGATACTGGGGAAAGTCCGGCTCTAATGGGTTCCGATGGGCCATGGATGGACTTTCCCCTGTATGATTGCACAAGTACGCTCTCATGCCGTCGGGATGGTCTGATCAAGCCATCCTGGCTCGGTGCCATCCCCCCCCTCACAGTATGTGCATCATCACATACTCCATAAGGACCCTTCAGTGCAGAGGTGTGAGTCCTCATTTATGTGCATGGGAAACAAATGGCCAACAAAAAGAAAATGACTCATCCGCAGTTGTGTCTGATCACACAGTGACGGGCTGTGCCCGCAGCTACAGAAGGAGGTGTGATCTCGCAACTGTGTGTCAAATTCCTCTGGAGGAAATAGCCTAACTTCCGCTCTGTTTCAACTTGTGCACGTCACCCCAGCCAAGAACTATTTAAAGGTGTAACACAGTGTTGTTGGGTCCATTCAATTATAACATTACAGTTGATAATTAAGGAGTGTAGAGAGGTGCTAGCAGCCAAGTTTGTATCCATGAGGTGAATACTGGCCTTCCCTCACTCTCAGGATTCTCCCAGTGTAACTGTGACTTCTCAGAAATCTTTTGTTAGTTTCCCTCAGAAATTGGGGCTTCAGCTGGATAGATTCAGTCTCTTTCTGAAGCTAGCTTGCTTTATCACAAAAGACAGGTTCCAAGACTTCCAGAGTTTCCTGAGACAGGTTCTCTCCCAACTAATGCTCTGGAAACCCAAACCCTATCTCCACACATTCACTGTTTAGCCTGCTGAAAAACACAGTAAACTCTAGGATCCCTCCAGCCTCTCCTTCTCTGAAGGTTCAGACCCAATTTGATCTCAGCTGATGAGTAACAGCCTTTTCTCTCTCGCTCCCCCTTCCCATCTGGCTCCTCCAGCCCTTTCAGGGTTCCTGATTGGCTGCTAGCTACTCTGCTCACACTCCAAACAGGATTAAAAGGGATCAATGTTTTTCAGAAAGGGGCGGGACCTTTTCCCATCCAGTAAAACCTGTTCTGGAACTGCTCTAGATTCTGATATACAACAGGAGCTATAATATAACATTAGGTGGGGTCAGACGAACACTTTGATCCATTGCTGTTGCTTCTCACCAATGGATTTAAATTACTTGTTCAGACAGCAACATCTGTATCCCGTCCTGCAGTCATCATTCCCCTGTGCCCACCCCCAGTTTTCCTGATACCGGATAAAGTATGGTCGTTACTGAACCTACTGGGTTCACTGCATGTATCCAGATGCCTGATTGCTCCATTGCACGCTCAATCTGTTTAGGGAGTCTGAAGCTTCTGCTCCATGGCCACCATCTTTTACTCAGTTAGCTATTTGCGCATAAACACATATTCGTGCCTGGGCTGTGAATCACTGCCTGACAGTGAGTAAGTGTTTGTGCACATGTGCGAAAAGGATTATTTTTTTTTTTTAAAAAAGAGGGTGTCTAAGCGCTCACTCTGTGGTTACCACAGTAGTAGTCTGAATGGTCGACCATGGGGTAAGTGCACAGCGAGATGGGATAAGGGTGGCATGTTTGGACAACACTCTCTGGAACAAATAGTACCGGATAAACTAGAGGCACAGCCAGACCGCGCCAGCTTCTGTCATCTGACCACAGCCATAGAGTAGCTTTCTACCCAAGGCTTTCGCCTCCCCCCATTCTTTCACATGCTTCTGTATGGTTTAAGTTGTTAATCAGTTTTGACTTTGCTACAGGGGTCTAAGCCACGAGCAGAACTACAAAATTTGATGGCAGATTAGACTCACCCTTTGATAAACCTCTCTTTCCTATTAGCCATGATAGTTAAATGAAAACTCTGTGTCCAAAGGCAGTATACTTGTGAGGAACAAATGCTGGGCAAAACAGAGGACGATGCTACATCCCTCCTCAGGTTATGGGTTCAAGAAGGGTATTGGGGGAGGCACTAGAAGGAATGATCACACACAAACTGTTTGGAGAGACATGGCCACAGCTTGTTTATTTATTACTACAAACAAAGGAGTGGCAGCATATCTTAGAGACAAGTCCTAGTATTGGGCAACCTGCCTAGTGCCTGATGCACCCATCCCCTGGCCCACCTGCTGGGTGATAGACTGTGGAGTGGCAGGATACCAGGACATATGTGGGCGCCGGCCTCTGCATGATTCCCCTGCCACCTGGGGGTGTATGCCAGCCAGCAGCCCCCCACCTGTGGTTGATTGGCTCCCACGCCCCAGGGACCCTTATGTGAACCCCTGAAATGGGGAGGTGTGTGCACAGGTATGGCCTCTCCTCCAATGGACCTGTCCTAGTGCCCAAACTGCCAAAGAGCAGAGACTCACCCTGTCCCTGCTCGTGTCACCACTACTAAGCCTGTAGCCACCCCAGCAGTGTCTCCTGGATCCCGTGCAACCAAACATCCATGCCCCACTTTGAGAGGTGCACCCTGTCACCTTGAAACAAGGCAGGCTGCTGTAATGAAATGTCTGGGTGGGTGATAACCTCCCCACCCATAGCCCACACCACTCTCAGTACCGCCTTGCAAACTCTCCTCCTGACTAAGTCCACTCTGTCTGGTGCCACAGCCCCCCTCCACAGCTGGTGCTCAAGCAATGCTGACCACATCAATGTAGCTCCCAGGCGTCGGCCCTGCAAAGTCCAGAGGTCAGCCATGATGGTCCCTTCTGCGCTGGCATGACATTTTCTCCCAACTGGATGATGATGGCATGAGGTAAACCATGTTGAAACCTTGGTTGTCATGGTAGGCATGAGGTTCAACCATCACATCCCTCTGTGTCCTGGCCAGGTGAGCTCAGCAGAATAAAGGATTCCTTTTAGCATAGAAAGGTTCAGGACCCCTTCCTGCCTGTCAAATCTCCCACTTGCCTTCTCCTTCCTTCCTGGCACCCCCACCAATTAGTCCTCCAATGCTCCACACTTGCTTGCAGCACAGAGGCCACACCCCCACTGGTGAGGTCATAACTCTGGCTCCTCTTCTTGACACATGACCATGATATCATCATGTGCTTGCAGTTAGGTGAGTCTCATGGCACTGCCTGGAGAAGTCCTGGCTCCGGAAAAGTTGAAGATCCTGTCCATAAGGTGCATCTAAGACAGGGCTGCCAGGTTACCCACTTCAGTGAGGTTAAAAATGTTGGGGAAATTGCTGCTGCTCCAATAGTACAATGTCACTTCCACCATGAACTTGGAAGTGATGCCATCACATTGGGGCAACACTCAGGTATTCTAATAAAGTAAAGGTAAAGGTTTCCCTTGTTTGAAAGCCAGTGGAATCCGACTCTAGGGGGCAGTGCTCATCTCTGTTTCCAAGCCGAAGAGCCAGCGCGATAAAATTGTAGCATTTCAATAGACTCCTAGAATGTCAGCCCGTCATGATGATGTCATTTTTGGGCTTGTGCTGGAAGTGAGGTTGTGCCATCAGACTGAAGGCAATCTGCATTCCCCCTTCCCAAACCTCCCACCACTTGCTAGTACTTGGCTAGCAACCCTAATCTAAGGTCAAGTTTTGTAATGAGGCCAAGAGCTACCTGAATGACTAAAAGAATTGTGCTTGTGACCCACATGGTAAATATTTCTTGTGAGTGCATCAAAATATGGTATAATCTAAGAAGAAGAAGAGAAGAAGAGATTGGATTTATACCCCGCCCTTCACTACCAAAGGAGTCTCAGAGCGGCTTACAAACTCCTTTCCCCTCCCCTCCCCACAACAGACACCCTGTGAGGTAGGTGGGGCTGAGACAGCTCTGACAGAAACTGCTCTTTTTCAAGAACAGCTGTGCCAGAACTATGGCTTGCCCAAGGTCATCCAGCAGGTGCAAGCGGAGGAGTGGGGAATCAAACCAAGTTCTCCCAGATTAGAGTCCGCACACTTAACCACTACACCAAACTGGCTCTCTAAGAACTGTCATGCCCCAGAGAATTCTCACACGCCAGCCTTTTTTATCAAAGTATATTTGGAATACTTTTTTGCCATGTGGAAGTGGTTAGTAAAAACATTTGGTGATGTTAATTATTCACTAAAATCATGAACATGTTGAATTGATTGCATTAAAGATTGATTGAGTTACTGGGTCTATTCTAGCAGACCTTATATTTCTCTCTACCCACAGAAATGCCTGGTGTAGACATTAACCATAATTTCCCTTATAAACAGCAGAGGAGCATGTGAAGAATACCAACAGGTTACTGGCTCTGGCCCACCAGAACACAGGGTCAGCATTTGTGAAAACTGGCATAACCATACAGCTCATAGGACTGTTGCTGTTGTATGACTGTGACACTGCAGAGCCAAATTATGAGGCACCCGCAGGCAATGAAGCCAGGGGCACCAGAGATCTGTTTAAATGCTGATCATATGGACCACAGGGAAAACTAGCTCCCTCAGGTCCATCTGTCCTGATCTGCCCACCACCTGCCCAGCCAGTCTTCTGATTGGCTGGCCAGTGGGCAGCACAGCCGGGAGCCCACGAAACGGTGGAGAGCCCCAAGCAAGCATTGGTGTACCTCAGGAAACTGACCCTGAGCTCCAGTTTGCCGTGAGACCCCGCAGGATGCAGATGGGGCCCCAGGTAAACCTTCGACCTGTGCTTGTGGCAGCCTCATGGACATTTCCAGAGAAGCAGCCCTGTTAGTCTATTGGAGCAAAATAAAACAGAAGTCCAGTGGCACCTTAAATACTAACTGCATTTATTCCAGAGTGAGCTTCATGGACAACCTCCATAGAGAAATGTTGTTCAGGGACAACTTTGACACAGAAACGTTGGTTCCCACAAACAGCACCTGTGTGTGGATTATAAGCCTGGTAGCGATACTACATACTCTTGAGATGCTTGAGTAGGGGGTGCAATAAGCTGTGAACATGGCCAATGTATTACCCAAATGCAGGCTGCCTTGTATCATCAAAGAACTTGCTGTGAAACTGAAAATGTGGAATAGGTAACTACAGAAGAAAGGCTGTTTTGGGGTCATTTTATTCCTGGCACCTGGTAACGAGTGGTTCTTCCCCATCCCAGATGGTTTACAAAATGATCATGTTAATAATTTGTTTTCCAAAGAACAGAGTCGTCTGTCACATTTCATACAAACGGTTTTGTCCGGTGCTTTCCCCCCTCTTCTTGGTGATGTTGACAGTGTGAGGCTGTTTGATCATGTGGGGTTGTGCTTGAGGGCATCAGAAAGCCAATAACTTTTTGAGCTGGTTTTGCAGGAAATAAAGTCACTTGGTGACCGTATCCCTCATGCTTGTTAGGAAGCTTTTCAGTGTTGTTATGAGCTACTGTGGATGCTAGGAAAGCACCTAAGGCTCCCATAAAGATTTGGGCTCCAAGTTCCAACTGATTATTCTTTCCAAATTCATATGCAACAATTCAGGGGAAGGATGGAGACAAGAGCTAACATCCTAAGATTAAGGTGATGCTTGGCATATGATGTCGGTGGCATGTGTTGCCATTGTTTGTATTAATCTGCCTGCAAGCAGATGGTCATATTTACACATTTGGTGGTTGCCTGAAATTGTTCCATGAATATTTCCTTTAAACAACATTTTTTAAAAAAAGAATTACAAAATCTTCTTGCCATTTCAGAGGAACACTTTAAATTCCAGTTATTTAGCCTGTTTCCTTGGTTGGCCACACTCAGCGGTTCTGTGTGACTCCCTTTCCTCTGAAACAACTTTCATTTGGCTCCCAAAACGTGCATTTTGTGAGCCGAGCAGAACTCCAGAGATCGAAACCTCAATTATCCCAAATGGCTAGCTGTACAAATTACACTGTTGGTTCCCCATGGCAGCTGGTTCTGTACAACTGTATGTACTTTCAGTCATCTCCAGAAAAAGACCTAATTATCCCCAGCCAGCTGAAAAAAAAAAAATGAGGTTGGACTGTAAGCGATTCATTGGATCTTGGAATTGGCTACAATATTTCTTGATTCAGAAAAAGCAAACCCACTGCCAGTGGAGTAGAATGTGGAGCAGAGCAGTAGATAGCTGGCAGGGTGGGATGGCTACAGAAACCTCTGAAAGCGAGTTAAGCTACATTCTGGGAGAGGGAGCTCACTGGGGAGGTTATGCCATACACCCTGATCTCCAAAGCTGCCCCTTTCCTCCAAGGGAATTCATCTCTGTAGTCTGGGGATGAGCTGTAATTCTGGGAGAATTCCAGGCCCTACTGGAAGGTGGCAACCTGATCTACAAGGGAGGCAAAAAAAGAAACTTGGGGATTGGAATCTAACTTGTCGCGTGATGCATTTCAAATAAGAGATACCACAGAAAAACATGTTACAATGGGTGGAAATCAGGCAACGATGATTCTCAGCCCACACCAAAACTTTGTGCCCAGACGCCTTGACTGTATAAGCAAGATTTGCACCTTCATACTTAACGGGTGGTCAGCCGTGTTGGTCTGAAGCAGCAGAACAAATTTAGAGTCCAGCATTAGTTGCAAAGTCCAGTTGTTTGCATTTTGCAAGAAAGGAAATATCAGTCTGTACCTCTGACCTCCACGCCCAGGAGGAGTGAATGAAGAGTCTCAGTCTTATTTTGACATATTTATTGCTTTATAACTGTTGTCCTTATAACCTTGGCTTGTTATTTAGTTTTATCTTTGCATATCTTAAAACATCTTCATCACGTTACATGTTAATTTGCTGTTCAGCCCCTGTCTGTAAGTTTGAACCTTACCTTCCTTCCAATGTATCTGAAAAAGTGCGCGTGCACACGAAAACTCATGCCTTGAATAAAACTTTGTTGGTCTTAAAGGTGCTGCGGGACTCTAAATTTGTTCTACTTAACAGGTGTACAGTTTGTTCACATGTATATATTTAGAGCGACAGTTTTGCTAAATTTGGGGATTCTGCAGTAATAGTGACAGGGATAAATAGAATTCATAGCATATTGGAGAAGTGATACGTGTGCATTGTCTGCTTCAGAAACTGGAAACATGGAAAGTGATAGCGTGTGATGTAGAACAAACAAGTCAGCCTTGACACAGAGAGTACTCCATCTTTCTTTGTTATACCTCTGAGGATGTCAGTCACAGCTACAGGCAAAACGTCAGGTCCTACAGTGCCAAGACCACGGCCACACAACCTGGGAAATCTACAGCAACTAAAGTCAGCCTATGTTTAAAGCTCAACCCTGATGCTCCCCAGTTTAGCAAACTGGACTAGAAACGCGCCATTAAAGAAATATTGAAATGCCCGGGATTCTAAAGAAATCACCATACTCCACAGTGGAAACCAAGGCTGCCTTATTTACACCCAGTAAGATTTCCAGAAGCTTCAAATCTGTTGTGCTGCATGTGGCCCTGAAAATGCAAGAGCATCGATCTGAAGGCTACAGCTAAAGATGCTGGGAAGTGCTGCGCGTGATGCCTTCACCTATTTTATACAATCTATTAATGAGCCAACACCTGGAGTGTTTTATTTTTAGTGTACAGTATTAGCAGTTATCTAAGAAGCATTAAGTGAGCTGTGAAAAGCATCTGCTGCAATTTTAAAGCACGAACATTGATTATTAAGTTAAACTAGATTCATATTGGGAGCATTGTTTTCGCCTTACATAAGCTGCCAAGGAGACAACTTGGTCCCTAGGTCTGACCTGATCCCCATTTTTTCTTGAGACCCAAGTACTGGGTCAGCCTCCTGGGTCCCAGAGCATTGTTTCACACCGTCATCCTCCTGCACATCTCAGTGTCATTCCTCACTGAGTTGCTACCAGGAGAGTTCTAAGTCCATTTATCAGGTGGCCTGGGTTGCTTTCACTTTTGGAGACACATTTGGGCTTTCTTAAATTCATGGTGTGCTTTCCTGGAGGAATATACAGGCAGATGCAGGGCCACTGTGGCAAATTTGTCTTTTATCTAGCAGTCTTGGCTGAGACTTGGAGACCACTGGGGCTATGGCCGAATTCACATGTGCCTCTTAAAATGATTTTCATGTAGGGTTGCCAGATCTGGCTTGAGAAATTCCTGTAGATCTGGGGATGATGCCTGAGGAGGGCAGAGTTGGAGGAGGACGCTCAGCCAGGATGTAATGCCATAGAGTCCACTCTTGGAAGCTGCCATTTTCTCTAGGGAAATTGAATGCTGGGGATCAGTTGTAATGCCAGGTTCCATCTGTAGATTGGCAACCTCACCAGAGTTACACACATGCAACCCAGATAGGCTTAATGTGCTCATACCAGGTTTTTCAATTGATAGTTGAGAAGGTAGATCAACCATCACATCAACCTCCCTGGGCTCTACAAGGCAAAGGGTGATTTCAGCCTTAGCGGTGGAATGAATACTTTGTTGTGGCCTTGGGCTCTGAGTTTGGCATCTACTTAGGGATCCTTAAACATGAATCATTTGACATTATGACTGGATGCAGGAATGTAACTTTGTTTCCTTCTTCAGGGATTTGCCCATTATGGGCATGATTCTGTCAGGAAAGTTGGAATCATTTTTTAATCCCATTGATTACAAGGTCATTGCAAAGTACTAAGTCAGACGCATCGTTGAGAGATTTCAGCTCATACTTTTACTCAGTGGTTTCAGAAGGTACAGACATACAGGGCAAGCCCGCGGGCTGCTTAAATGTACAACACCAACTCCACCCACACACACCCATACACCCATGATTGGCTATTTACATAATCCCATCTCTGATAGGGTTCTTATAGGATCCTAGACAGCCGATAGCCAGTTACCAGGATCCTATGTGTCCATTTTTCCCTAGATGGAAGCTCTGGTCACCTCGCTGACCGCGTGTACAGGAAAGCCACATGTTTGGTCTCAGTTGGTACACAACACTCCTTCCCCCTTAGTCTTGATCATACCCTAGCACACATAGTTCCGTAAATATTCGGGTTGGTACCATGTCTTTGCCGAGTATCGCAACCCTGGACCTTGAGCAGGGGTTCCTGGGGCCGGACCCCCAGGTTCTCCTGGAGTGGTCAGAGTTTCCAGCATGGTGGGCACACTCTGCAGGTCCTGGGCCAGCTCCTGGGGCGAACTGCTGTTGCCTGATTCAGCCGTTGGGGTGTCCGTGTGCGGTGGTGGCGGGACGGGTTCCTCCAGTTCTTCTGGGATGCAGTCCCTGATTCCATAGTCCTCAGTGGTCTCAGAATCGGAGTTTAGGAGGTAGCGCCACAGTTGGTTGATATGTCTCTTGCCCAGCTGCCTGTCTTCACAAGACACTTCGTATGAATGTGGTCCTGTGACCTGGACTATTTCTGCAGGGATCCATGCAAGACCACAAGCATGGTTTCTCGCATACACCGGGTCCCCGGGGAAGAACCCTCTGGCGGCTGCCTGGTCCTGGGTTGTTGCGTTGTGTTCCAGGGCTTGGTCGGGGTGGAGGTGGTCTAACCTGGTGGTTAGACGTCGGCCCATGAGGAGCTCTGCGGGCGATTTCCCGGTGGTGGTGACGGGTGTCATCCGCTGGCCGAACAGGAAACTGGCTAGCTTATACTCCCCATCCCCGTGCTCCATGCGGCAGAGTGCTTCCTTAGTCATCCCGACCATGTGCTCTGCCTAGTCATTAGTTGTGAGGTGGAAAGGGGCCGATTGTATGTGCCGGATCCCATAGTATTGGGTGAACTCTTGGAACTCAGAGGAGGTAAATGCAGTCCCATTATCGGTCACCAAAGTGTCCGATATCCTGTGAGTACTAAAAAACTGCCACACAGCTTGGATGGTGGACCGGGGTGAAGTGGAAGCTACTGGAGTTACCCCTAGCCATTTGGTGAATGCATCGACTAGAATAAAAAATGTCTGCCCCTGGAATGGCCCTGCAAAGTCCAGGTGTAGCCTGGCTCAGGGTTTGTGTGATGATTCCCAGGGCCTAACGGGAGCTTTCGGTGGCTCAGGTCACAACTCCTGGCACTTCTGGCACCTTTGCACGTGGTCCTCTATTTCCTGGTCGAGTCCTGGCCACGAGACCTAGCTCTGGGCTAGTGCCTCCATTCACACGATCCCAGGGTGCGCTTCATGTAAGGATTCCAGAACCCAGTTTTGAATAGGCGGGGGCACCACCACCTGGCCCCCCCCACAGCAAACACCCCTTGTGTCATGAGAGCTCCTCCTTCCTAGATGTGAAAGCCATGAACAGGGCACTGAGCCAGTGGGCCAACCCCTTCCACCCAGTCTAAAACCCGGGACAAGATGCGGTCCCTGACTGTGTACCGGGAGACCTCGGAGACCAGGACCGGCCTGTCAGGTAAATCTTCAACCAGGGTGACATGGTGGGCTGGATCCGGATTGCATGATGGCAGGGGAAGGTGGCTGAGAGTGTTGGTGTAGCCCATTGCCTTGCCGGGCCTGTGTGTGAGAGTATATTGGTAGCCCGCTAGGAAGATTAACCACTGCAGGACACGAGGGGACAGCATCTGGGGTTTTTGACGATCTGGGACCAGCAAGCCCAACAAGGGTTTGTGGTTGGTGACGATTATAAATGGGCATCCGTAGGGGTAACTGTGGAATTTCTTGACCCCCGCCACGATCACTAGGGCTTCTTTATCAATTTGCGCCTAGTTGCGCTCTGCCTCTGATAGCGTTCGGGAGTAGTAAGCAACCAGTACCTCCTTGCCGTCAGCCCGTACGTGGCCCAGAACTGCCCCAACCCCGTACGGGGAAGCATCACATGCTAACACCACTGGTAGTGACTCATCAAAGTGTGCAAGAACAGCGTTAGACACCAAGAGCTCTTTTACGGCTGTGAATGCGGCTGTGTTTGGTGCCTCAGGACCTCATGCTTGTCTAAAAGTCTGTGGAGTGGTTTGGCTACCACTGCCTTGTGGGGCAAGAAGTTGTGGTAGAAATTCAGCAGTCTGAGAAATGCCTGTAGCTCCACTTTGGAAGACAGTGCCGGAGCCTCGATGATTGCCTGGACCTTCTTGGGAGTGGGATGGATACCCTGAGCATCCACGGCAAACCCCAGGAACTCCACTTGTGGGACCCCCAGCATACATTTCTCCTTCTTCACCTTCAACCCAGCTTCGCTGAAACGCTTCAGCACCGACCTGAGCCATTCAGCGAAGGAGTCTGAGTCTGGGGCGGCGATCAGAATATCTTCAAAAAAGGGTTGGAGTCTGGGGATTCCTTTAAGAAGACAGTCCATTAAATTCTGGAAAATCCCTGGAGCCACATTCACACCAAATTACAATCGCATCACCTTGAAAGCCCCCCTGTGCGTAACAATGGTCTGTGCTTCTGAGGTGGCATCATCCACCGGAAGTTGCTGGTAGGCCTGGGCCAAATCTAATTTTCCAAAAACCCAGGCCCCCGCCAATGACACCAACACCTGGCTGACCACTGGTACCGGATACGCATGGTCTTGTAGGGCTTTGTTGAGTGTGCATTTGTAATCCGCGCAGATGCAGACGTCCCCATTTGGTTTGATTGGTGTGACTATTGGCATTTCCCATTTGGCATGGGACACTGGTTCCAGAACCCCTTGCTCCACCAAGCGATCAAGCTCTGCCTCAATTTTCAGTTGTAACGCAAGGGGGGGGGGTGCCTGGCCTTCATGCGGATAGGCCTCACCAGGGGACTAAGTCCAGGGAAACTGAGGGACCCATGTACCGCCCTAGTGTCCTGCCGAAGACCTCCGGGAATTCATTACACACCACATTAGGTCCACGGACCGCACCTGGTTTAAGCCCGTCACACCCAACCCTAGGGGCCCAAACCACGAAAGACCCAGGAGGCTCGTGAGTTTCCCTTCAACCACCAACAGTTCTAGAAGCCCCTTAAAACTCTTGTATTGTACTTGAAATTTGCCCAACCCCTTGATGGCAACCAGGTTCTTTTGAAAGTCCCGTAAAGAGAGACCCAGCGGCTTTTCTAAGAGGGGCACCCCTGGGGGCAGAGTTTCTATAAAGTGTCCACGGAGATTATAAAAAAAGATGACTCTATGTTGACTTCCATCTCGCAAGGGAACCCCTCAATTAAAACCATGACATGCAGTTTGTTCGGGGCATCAGGGGGCAAATTCAGTGCCTCATGGTGCTGGTAGTTGACGGTTAGGCAGTTCAGGTCTGAGGATGCCGTGTTCATCGTCTACCGCGTCTGCGATCCCTTGGAGTGGCAGACTCGTGTAATGTGGCTGGTCTTTCCATATGTCCGGCAGATTGCATTGCAGAATTTGCAGGAACGGTGCTCGTGGTCATCTCCGCAACTGGCACATGCTGCGGTAGAGCTGGTGTGTTGGCATGTTGGTCCGGATGAGCGGTGAGCTGGGGTGCTAGTTTGGGCAGATCACTGCAATTGATGGATGTCCTCGCTGTTGAAGTCTCCGGAGTCTGGAATGGTATTGGCCTGGTGGGCTTTGGCAGCTTGCCAATCCCGTTGGGACGCCTCGAACACTGTGGCTGTCTGGAGGGCTTTCTCTACTTTTTGTTCCTCGAGGCCGACCAACTTGCGCCGGAGCTTCAGCTCCCGGATTCCCCACATGAATTGGGTCAGCAGCGTGTCCTCCATGTCGGGGAATTCAGTCTATGGCCAGTTGTCAGATGTCGGCCAGGAAGTCAGGGGTGGTCTTGCCGGGTTTCTGAGTGTGGGCGATGAAGTCCATCCTCATGGCCATGACCAAAGGTTTTGGCATGTAGGGCCTTGATCAGGTGGTCATAGGTAGCTGCCTCCATTTTCTTTGGGACGATAAGACTCCTGGCCAGCCTTATCGTGGCAACGCCACACGTGCTCAGGAACCATGATTTCTTTAGGTCCGCGTCCATGGTTTTTTGAATTTTGAAGAAGGGGGTTAGCTGTTTGACCCAGGATTCCCAGAGCTCAGGGTGACCTGGGTCTTATTTTTTTATGGGTGCACTCAAATCCATAGAAGCTACCCAGTGTGACCTCATATCCAGGTCTATTTCAGGATTAGCCCTGGGCTGGCATTTTGTTGAGGGCTCCCCCAGAGATATATCCATCATACTACTTCCGTCTGGAGGGAGAATAGGAGGGCTGCATACCTCTTTTCCCGCCAGAGACTGTGTTGCTTGCCGCTGAGGTTGATCCTTCATTCTGTTATACATGTTGCTGATGCTTGTCAACCTGCAACCCGCCCTTCACTCGGGCCCCCCACTCTAGTGTCTCTGTACAGGTGTCTCTGCCGTACTTCTCAGTTGTTGCATCACTCTCTGGGGAATAGCACCCCTTTGGAGTCATTCACTTTGGAGGACTTAGAGCACAAGGGAGCTCTTACCAGATCTTTAAAAACCCTTGGGGTGACCTGGGTCAAAGGTGGAGATCTGTCCTGGAGCAGCTGCCATAACTTCCTGGTCTAAGTGGGAGCAGTGTTCTGTGGAGCGTTGTGCGGTGCGGTGCTGCTTGTTGTCCTAGGGCTTGGTGCTTGTCAGGAAGTAGGGTCTTGTCTGCTCATTGGAATCCCATCCTCGTCGCCAGTGTGAGTCGCATCGTAGTCCTAGGGATCGGTGCTCGGTGCTTGTTGGGAAGTAGGGTCTTGTCCACTCATCGGGATTCCATCCTCATCACCAGTGAAAAGTACTGAGTCAGACGCATTGTTGAGAGATTTCAGCTCATACTTTTACTCAGTGGTGTCAGAAGGTACAGACATACAGGGCAAGTCTGTGGGCTGCTTAAATGCACAACACCAACTCCACCCACACACACTTGATTGGCTATTTACATAATCCCATCTCTGATAGGGTTCTTTTAGGAGCCTAGACAGCTGATAGGCAATTACCAGGATCCTATGTGTCCATTGTTCCCTAGATCAAAGCTCTGGTCACCTCGCTGACCGTGTGTACAGGAAAGCCATGTATTTGGTCTCAGTTGGTACACAACAGTCATGCTTTGACTCTCTCAAGGCATCGTAGTTTATGGGCTCAGACTGATTGGGATACAGCTTGCTGTGTGTTTAAGGCTCTGGATTCGTCTTTTTAGATGACATAAGAAAATATGATACGCCACTTTCATATACCAGCGATGGCCCTCCTCCAGTGAATTGGATCCTGCACCCATACACAAATACATGTATTTTACAATTCATTTAGCCCTCT
This sequence comes from Gekko gecko, assembly GCA_029375565.1. Lineage (NCBI taxonomy): Eukaryota > Metazoa > Chordata > Lepidosauria > Squamata > Gekkonidae > Gekko > Gekko gecko. The sequence continues at coordinate 296,088,015 of JAPDNY010000001.1, read as the reverse complement.
GAATGCATATCCTACCATTTTTTAAACAGGGAAAAACGCAAGCTGCCTCACACAGGAAAGATGATACACATCTGGTGTCACTAGGAAGTGCCATCACACCACCTTCTTCAGTCAGCTACAGATAAGAGAGATCAATACACCGGGCCAATCCTTCTGCATAAATGGTTGGACTAGAATCTGAGCGCTCATGGTTCAGATCTCCATTCTGCCATGATGGAACTTCACTGGGTGACCTTGGGCAAGTCACCCTGTCTCAGCCTAATTACCTTCCCTAGTATTGTTAGGATAAAATGGAGGAGGGGAATGATGTTTCAAGCCCCTTTTGGGCCCCCATTAGGGAGAACAGCAGGATATCTAAATAAGCTCACTATCAGAAGCCATTGCAAAAGAAGGGGCTTCTGCCTCTCACTTGCCTCCCACCCCCAAACAATAGCCCTCAAGATCTGTAGATTGCTTGGAAGGAGGAGTGAGTCTGTTAAGAACCACTGCTCTAACCACTGCTCAGTACTCACTCTCCTCCTTCCCACGGCTCATCCGATACTGCTAAGCACCAGCTTTGTACTGTCTTGAGGTTCACAGCGTTTATCTCATTTTTCCTGCTCTAAAGAGGATATAAATTACCCTTGTTCAGATGGTTATTTCCCACACATTTAACAAGGCTGCTCGTAGTGACCACTTTTGATGCTGAATATAAAAAATTGCAATCGAGTTTTCGGGATAAAGGAGCGTACTGTAACAGCTGCCCCCCAAAGGAGACTTCCCCTGCAAATCAGTCACTTACGCCTCCTGAGCATTTTCATAGCGTGCCGCTGATGTAAGGCACTGATGTGTTTCAGAAGAGGGAATCTAGAATTCAGAAGACAGTTGCGGTTTAAATGATAACACTCTTGAGAAGACAAATTCTTGCAGCCAAATTAAACGCTGCTACCGAGCATCATTTTTTTCCAGTGCTCTGCAACTCACTGCTGTGTCAATTATTCCTCTTAAAGGAGCACGTGAAATGGATTTTAAAAGGCTGTCACCCGTGTACATGAATGGAGAATTCCAGTTCAGTAGTCTTTTAGTTCCAGTTTGCACAATGCCGCACACGGGTCTCAGGAACAGGGTTAGGTGCAGCAGGACTTCCCTCTGGTTACCCAGTCAAAGAAGTTTCAAGGCGTTTTTGTTTGTTTGTTTGTTCGACATTAAAGAATATATCTCTGTGAAATTTCTGGGGAAGGCTCTAGTGCAGGGGTCCCCAATGTGCTTCCTGTGAGTGGCCATGGTGATCGCCAACACCTTTTCTGGGGCCCACCAAGTGTTTTTAGGAAGTGGGTGGGTCCAGGTAGGACATTTGCTCAGCAAGGATTCTGATTGGCTATTGGAGAGTTGATTGGCTGTAGCAGGAAAGGAAGTAGAAGGTAGTCAAAGGGAAACATGAGCCCATGTGATGTAGTGGTTACAGTGGTGAGACTAGGATCCGAGGAGGCCTAGATTCAAATCTCCTTGCCATGAATCTTACTGGGAGACCTTGGGCCAGCTGCACACTCCCAGTCTATCTCGGTAACCAGTCAAATGTCCTGAAGCATAATATGGGAGCTCTTCGTTCCATTAGAAGATTCCAGAATTTTTAATGGATTACTGAAGAAATAACACTTTCTGCAACAACTATTCTATTCCATCTTTCTAGAGGTGAACTGTGGCTTAGCGGTAGAGCATCTGCTTTGCATGAAGAAGTTTCCAGGTCCAATCACAGGCATCTCCATTTTAAAAGGATCTGATAGTAGGTGATATGATATGAAAGATCTCTACCTGAGACTCTGGACAGCAGTTGCCAGCCAGAGTAGACAGTTTGACCTTGATAGATAAATGTCTGACTGAGTATAAGGCAGCTTGATGTGCCTATGTATTAAAGCCAATACTACACATTTGCTATTGATGTGACTTCACTTTAGTAACATTTAGCCAAAATGCTGTTTCTGCCTATGGCAAATGCCTACTTATTTCCATTATAAGTGTCTTTTTGAAGTAAATACACATGGGAGGAACATAAACCACTGTTATGTTTCCTTTTTTACATGGAGCAGCTGAAACAATTAAATTAAAATCATGTTTTGCTGCATATGGGGTTATAATTTCTAGTCTTTGGAAGGGAGAAGATGCAGTAAAAACGGTAGTTTTGCAATCTTGCTGGTGACTAATGAGTTTCTGGTTAACACTAAGCCTAAACTGCGTTATAGTTCACTGGACCACCTGCTGTCCATGGACATCTGCTAAATTATTGAGTTAAACTTACTTCTCTCATGCAAGGAAATGGCTAACCTTCGCTTTATTCTTGATTGTCTAGAAAATAGTAACTGAGTGGGGGAGAAAATGTTGTATGGGATCTGTTTCTACTGTGCTGTTCGACTAAGTATTGATAATTCAGCCACGTGACAGGCTGTGGCTTGCAAAAATGGCACCATCGTGTTAGATCATCATTTCTGCACTGAGATGCATCCTGCAGACCAGCAACTAATAGTGGAGGAAGTAAAGGATGGGAATAATTACTATATGTAATAGTGAAGGGGCTGCACACCATGCAAACCACAAGAACTGCAAAACCAAGCCTACAGACAAGGCAGGAATCTTCACATCTTTGGGGGTACCCTCAGCTATGCAGAAAGTATCGATTTGCAAATTAACTGGAAGAGAGATGGCCTGATAAGGGCTCAGTGAAGTCCAGGAGCCTGGAATGTTGATAGAACAATGCATGAACTGTCCAGACACATGCTAACAGCAGCAAGAGAAGCATTTGCAGCCAAGTGGAAAATTGAAGGTTGCCTAATTCTTGAGCACTAGGTAGACAAGATGCAAGAATACAGTTATGGCAAAACTGACAAACTACATTAACCAAAGACCAAAAGAGGAATTCGAAAACAGCTGGCAAGTTTTCTATGGGTGCGTTCAGACGCGCCGTTTGAGCCGTTTTCGGCACGGCTCAGAAACGGCTTTTACCTGCGCGTTCACACGCCCAACACCTGCCCACTGTCCCCAGCCGTCGCTTTCTGGAGCAAACCCCCTTTGAAACGGAGTATTTTGACACCACTTACCCAAGTGGTGTTTTCCATGATTCTCCGTTTCAAGCCGCACTTTTCCCTGTCTGATCGCTCCATCCAGCCACTTCCGGGTGCTTCAACCCCCCCTCCCCTCTGGGAAGCTGCCTCCAGCTTCCGGCTTCAGTCCGCCATTTGTTTTTTTTCCTTAGCGGTGTGCGCTTGAGCGGAGCTCCGCACTTAAGTTAAAAAAAGAAAAGCTTCACTGGTGCCTAGTTTAGGCATTTAGAGGAGTCCGGGATCTCGGGGAGGCCATTTTAAAAAGGAGTCTTCATTTAAACTTTAAAGGGACCTGTTGAGATCGCTCTTCTGCGCACCCGCCAAACTTCCTGTTCGGGAGAGGGCTGCCTGTGCGCATGCTCAAAGGAGAGGGAAACCCCCCCCACCTGCAGGAGGACGGCGGGGAGCTCGGAAGGAGGAGGTGAGTGTGATTGCGATTCTCCAGTTTTAAAAAAAAATGCATCGTGCCGGAGCAGTTTAAACTGCTCCAGCACGCTGTCTAAACGCACCCCCTGACTATTATAACCAATCTCTCTAGTTATACAACTGAATGGTCTAATATTATATTATAATAGCATAAGACAGTTTTAATATGAAATATAAAGGATTATTTGTATGTGTTGTTTATTATAACAAACTGTTGTGTGAAAATTTTATAAACATTTCTATGAGGTTATTTATGTTATACCATATCATAGATAAGATTGATAAGATAAAATGATAATATAATATGAGAAAATGGTAGGATATACCGAGTAAGTTGTTATATTGATTTTTTAAGTTAAGTGTCTGTGGCAGAACAGGCCTGCATCAGCTGGCAGGCCCTGCTGTGCCCACCCCACCTTTGCCTGACTTGGCACCTGAAGGGGCAGTTTAATTTCTCCAGTACCTCCGGGTATTGCTGCCACCACTGTCCCTGTCTTGGGCTCTGGTTAGGCGGGACAGCCTCCTAATCTCCCTCCGGTGTCACTAGAAACCCAGCTCAGGGCTTCCTGGCAATCTTCGAGACGCCCCTGGAGAGTTGACAACTGGCCATTTTGCCCCTTTCCTTTTCCTCAGGGAGTCCCCGACCCACCCTTAGCATTTCCCAGCAGCTGGGGGAACTACGTGGTATAGAGGGATTTCTTGCCGTTAACAGTTAAAGGATTTATTCAAGAACGTAACTATTTACAGGCATGTTCACAGTGAATGAAAGAATCAAAATAAAGGTGACCAAAACACTCCATCTCTCCCTTCTCTACACTCATGCCCTATCTAAATGATCTGCAGGGTAGGTACATGACTTCACTTCATTGGGGAAAGTTGGATCAGCATGTCTCCCAAGATGGCCTCCGCCTCCTGCAGACTCCAGCTGACAGCCTGACTGGCTTCAGACTTCCGAGAGACTGAACTGGCTTCCCACCCAAAAGCTCCACTATATCCAACAGCGGTTTCCCGCCCAGGAAGTGGCTCTCCCTCCTGCAGCATTCTGGGGCAGATCTCCTTACAACCTTGATGGACTTCCTGTCCTCTCTAGGGAGCTGCCCTCAGACTACTGGTTGGAGACAGGAGGGGAGGGGGAGATGAGGAGGAGACTAGGCCCAGGCCTACCTCAGGTTTGATGGTCCCCTCCTATCCAGCCCACACCAACTTAAACATATGCATAAAATGGCATTTCTCCACAATGTCATATATATATTTTAAGCGATAGTCTTATGCCATTATGCTATATATATCGTGTTATATATTTGTCAAGCTATTATACCATGTACTTTTTAATATATACATATATATTCTAATAAAGGAATGCCCTCAATATCTATAAAATTATCCTTACATTATGTTTTTGGTAATTATATTTCCTATGTAGTTTTCCCTATTCCTTTTTTCTTTCTGTATCTCTTAATTTAAAGGGGAAAAAAGATTACAAAAAGATTGAAATCAAAACACACTTTGACTACTGGAAATAAAAGCACTTACATGGGCAGTATCTGAAATGCATAGATAATAAAGTTGATAATGAAAACACCTGGAAGTGGCTCCAAAATGGGCACTTGAAGAAAGAAACGGAAGAGTTCACGGTAGCTGCACAAGAGCAGGCACTTGAAACAAGAAGTATGAAAGCCAAGATTCAGAAGACCAGTGATGACAGCAAAGGTTGACTTTGCAAGACAAAGGATGAAACAGTCGATCACATGGTCAGTACCTGCAGTAAAATTGCTCAGTAAAACTGACTATAAAAAACGTTATGATAGTTGTGGCTATGTTGTGCTGGAATCTTTCCAAGAAGTATGGCTCAACATCAGCCAGAAATTCATGGGAGCACAAACCAGACAAAATCATGGAGAATGATTAAACAAAGATTCTTTGGTTTGCTTATTTGCAAACAAATAAACACCTGGAGCATAACACCCCCGATATCATGACTGTAGAAAAGAACAAGAAATGGGTTTTGGAGCATTGACATTGGTATCCCAGGAGATAGCAGAATAGAAAAGAAAGGAGAAGATCACCAAATACCAAGACATACAAATAGAGTTAGAGAGCCTCTGGGAAAAGAAGGTGACCATCATGCCAGTTGTCACTGAAGTCCTTGGAGCAGTGCCTAAAAGTCTCAAGAAACGCCCAGACATTCTGGACATTGAGCAAATAATACCAGTGCACCCCCTGAAGACAGTGTTGCTTGGAACAGCGAGAATCCTGTAAAGATACATCTACCATTCCCAAGAACTTGGCTAGATCTCGAATTGTAGAACCCCATCTACCAGTCTTGGATTCTCCCCAGCTGTGACTGAGTGGACTGAAAATCTAGATATTAGTAATTAGGGGGATTGCCCAATCAGTCTGCGTACCCATTGTATCAACTTGGTCACATAGAGCAGAAGACAGGAAGACAGGCCTGGCGTGATCTGGTCCATGGGGTCGCAAAGAGTCGGACTTGACTGTGTGGCTGAACAACAAAAACCTTTGGGCTGTTTTAATAGTGGTATGGTGATAGCTACATATTTGAATACTTTAATATTTTAATGTTAATATTTTATATTTATTTGTTTTTATGTTGTTTTACCTTACTGGTGTTAATGTTGTATGTCACGTGAGGCCCTTTAGGTGAGCATTGACAAAAAAATCTAATAAATAAATAATAGATATCTGTGACTAATAATAATAATAATTTAAAAATTTGGTGGTGATGGTGGTTGAAAGTACTGTCAAGTCACAGCTGACTTATGGCCACCTCATGGGCTTTTCAAAGCAAGAGATTTTCACAGGTGGTTTCCCATCGCCTGCCTCCACATCACAGTCCTGGTATTCCTTGGAGGTCTCTCATCAAAACACTAGCCAGGGCCGGCCCTACTTAGCTTCCAAGATCTGATGACATCGGGTTAGCTTGGGCTATCCAAGTCAGGATCCAATAATATATTTACTTCCCTTATATCCTGCCTTTTTCCCCAGTGGGGACACAAATTGGCTGTGAAGTTGGGTAGGCTGACTGAGAGTATGTGAATGTGACTGGTCCGAGGTCACTCAGCAAGCTTCTACAGTAGAGTGAGGAATCAAACTTGGGTCGCTCAGATGCAAGCTTGACACACTAACCACTTCACCACAATGGCTTGCTGGTATAAAAGTTTGTAGTCTATGGAACTTAAGAACCTGTAAGCTAAGAAGAGCTTGCAGAATGGGTATATGTCGCTGTTAAGTATGCCACTCAACAACAGGATTTCAGCAAGAAGTGATTTCAGCTTTATTTAACAGCAAACTCCAACTCAGGAACACACCACAAACAAGTGGAGTACAGCTCCCTTTTTAAACCGTCCCGGGCTTTCAAAGCCACACCTATAACAAGATAAGAACCAATAACAATGCAGGAATAAAGGCCAATCAGGACCATTCCCTCTTTGATACATTCTCACACAGTGATTGGATATTTACGGAGGTTTCGCAGAAACCAGCCAATGGTAATGCGACAGATGAAGAGCCACATTTAGAATCAAGCTTAACATGGGAATGTATAGCATGGATTCACATTCTAATACACAACAGCCGCCTTCTCTTTCCCTCTACAGCCTGTGAAAGGCTGTTCCTAAGAGATGCAAGATTTTTATGCTTTAAATGGTGTGTGAGGTCTTCTGCAAATACCCATTCACAGGAGATCTCTTATGTGTTGTTGCTACTAGAGCTCCCCTCCATCTGTGATCCCCTCCCCCGCAGTCTCATGCCAGTCCTAAGGATTCCCTAAACTCAGGAGTAGAGTTTTGGATAGCAGTTGGATGTAGTGGAAAGGGTATGGAGGCAAAGATCCCATGTCCATGCACACAAAAAAGAGAATAGCATGCCTTCTCTGAAGCTATCCTCATATCAATCAGCTTTACACTGAATTTCATAGCCCTGGTTTTGAAAAGAACTGGCCAGTCCATTTTGGTCACTATCGATTTTTCCATGAATTTAAAACACGTCTCATCTCTCTGTCTTATTCCATCCTAAATAATAGAAATCATGGTTCCATTTAATGTACTAAATAAAGGGAAGATGGAGCCAGAGTTGGCAGCAACAGGAACAGATAATGTAGTCGAAGTAATCAATTCATGCTTTATTGGCTCCTTCCAGCTAGCTAATGAATAAAGGTGCCCTTATGTGTGCTTTGCTCGAAGCTGATTAATTATCTTGGCAAAATTTGCTTTATCCACATACCGATCACCTGAGGTTAAACTAATCCCTGAGCATTTAGTTTTGCTTGTAGCCTATTAAAAGAAAAGATACAGTATTGACCATTATATTTTGCGTGTGTGTGTCAGTTATTGTCAAAGACAATTATGTACTGGAGCCACTGTGATTTAACAGTCAGAGCAGTGATCTTCAACATGGAACCCATAGACAGGGTTTTTTGGCACCCATCTACTCATTCTCCAAAGCAACTTTTTCCGGAGCCAATAGCCAGTCCTGGCTTTTCGCCACATCAGTGAGCAGAAGACACTTCAGAAAAACCCAGGAGGCATTTCCTTTACATCTGAAAGAAGCACTCCTTTTGAAACAGCTTGCCTCCATTGGAAGCCCTTTCCACACTAGACCTTTAATCCTGGTTCAACACTGTCTCCTATTTACTATTCTGCACTACTACACTTGAGTTCACCCCTCTTTTTACCCCCCCCATGATCAATTCTGCATTACATTGTGGTCACCCCGGGTTTGGACTGCTGTTGCCCTGGGGTATATGGATCCCGTTTTGCCGCGGGCTTTCCCTCAATCTGGAGTGGCCCTGGTGCAGATTTAAGTGTAGAATTTTTAACTTAGTTTTGATCCTCCTCGCCCGCTTCCTACCATACCTAGGACATTAAACCCAGGTTTACTGTTCGCAACACAGAATTTATAACCTAGCGCAGGCAAGCAAATTGAAGTGGGACAAAATTAGCACAGAAAACAACAGATAAACAGAGATGACACAAGGCAAATGGCTGTGAGTTGAACACAGAGAAAACCCAGGGTGAGGTCCAAGTGTGGAAAGGGCCATAGAAGGATGCATGGCTTGCAATGTTCCAACTTCATATGATTGGACCCAGTGCCCTGTGACAGCCATTTTATGGTAGCACCCACTCCCCATTCTCAAAATTCCAAAAGTGCACACAGGCTCAACAAGATTGAGGACACCTGGGTTAGAGTGTTAGCTGGGGTGAGCCGGGGTTCAATCCCCATTCAGCCTTGGGAAGTGATAAACTTTCAGCCTAATCTATCTCACAGGATTGTTGTGAGGATACAAGGGGAGAGGCATGTATGCCACCCTGCGCTTCCCAGAAGAGTGGGATAGAAAGTTGATAGATGCAACACACAGATGTAAAAATTCAGAGATATCCATAGATAGATAGATACCTTATTGTTATAATGTACACAAATATTATACCTAACCTACCTATCCATCCCAAGCTGACATTTAAAAGAGGCAAGCTCTCTAATTCAGGTCACGCATGTTTAAATTTTGACACTCTGAAGAGCAGGATCTTATATGCATACTGTGCTATTTTACGGCTGCCACACTGGTGCTTTTAATTAGCACTCATTGTCTCACTACTTGGCTGAATGGTTTTACAGCTAACCTGAGAAAAAGGTAGGCTGAGGAAACCCCTCGTCCGATACATCAAATTAATTAGAAGGGGGGGAAGCGTGACTTTGCCAGTGACTTTTTGAGGAATAAAACCTCCTGAAACCAATCTCAGCCTAGTGTTAAAGAGTATTGCCAAAATAATACTAAAGAGCTCATTATTATTTTACCCTCATTATCCTTACCTTAAGGATTCAGTGCAGAGTCAAGCATTGCAATCCTGGATCAAGACTGCTAAACCACACTATTTACTTTTAGATATTTGAGAAATTTGTGGCATAATTTATTCCTCATGTCTCGGAATGAATTTATGGGCCAAGACTTTCTGGGTCCACAGATAAGGACTACCGAATGAAGAATATCCTAAAACAACTTTAATATGAAGAGTAATTAAAACATACTATTTAGTAGGTTCAAAGTGTTTGCAAGAGTTCTGGAAATAATTCAGTATGACAAAGAGGAAGCTACTGCAACAACAGGATTTGCTAAAAGCATTAACTTACTGTAGGTTTTTCCACAGCAAATGACCTTTAAGATATAAGAACTTGCAGACAGAGGGGAAGCACAATAAAATATAGGGAGGAAAACAAGAGAAGCTTTCAATCAGCTCTGAATGGTGGGATGAATATACTACAGCTCCCCCTAAAGCTGAAATAGACTAAACACATCCTGTGTTTCTACATTAATATAACTGGTCACTTGCTGTTGTCTTCCTGAGGCTAAGGTCTGTTCTGGAATTAAGGTCATGTCATATTAAGGCAAGTCCTCAAACTACTAGTTCCCTAACACTTCTAGATACCATGGAATGGCTCAAAAACATGTTTATAAGAAAGGCTGTCCCTTTAGGTACCCAATGGCTAGGGTTGTCAGGTCCCCTCGGCCATTGGTGGGGGATGGGGGGATAGAGTTGCCAGAAAGAGGTTGGGAAACTCTTGGAGATTTGGGAGTGTAGCCTGGAGAGGACAGGGACCTCAGTAGGGTACAATGCCACAGAGTCCACCCTCCAGAACATCCATTTTCTCCAGGGAAACTGATCTCTGTAGTGTGGAGATGATCTGTAATTCTGGGGGATCCCCAGGTCCCACCTGCAGGCCGGCATCCCTACCAATGGCTGGAGGTGGGGAAGGCGGGGACAGGGGGGAAGGCCCTGGCATCACATATGATGTGGTGACTTCTGGGAAATACTGGAAGTGATGTCGCATTGCTCTAGGAATTGCTCTAGAGTTTCTGGCAGTTCCTGGAGTGACGTGACATCACTTCAGAGTTCCTCCTGGAAGTGATATCACATCCTCAGTAATACCAGTAATTAAAAAATATCTATTCTCCTGCTGCCCAAAAGAGCGGTGGCAGGAAGAGTATTGTTAGGTCTGAATCTGAACCACGACCAAGATCCATTCAGTCTGGCTTGCTGGTTGCAGCTTCCATTTCTGACAGATCGGCCCCATGGCTTTGTAGGAAAATGCTTGTCACGCCAGGTGCGCTGGTGAATGCTACTACATCAGGACATCAGTGGAGGGAAGCAGAGCTCAGCATGCAAAAGTGGTTTATAACAGGCCTGCACTTTTTATTTTTTAATTGTTGGGTTCTGCTACTGCAGCGTTGCGATTCTGCCTGGGAAGAAGCTAATAACATTGACTTCTACTTTTTTAAAAAAAAATCATTCCCCCAAACTGTGTTAATAATGAGATTCTGCATTTGCAACATCCCCATTTCACTTGATAAATTATGAAGAGATCAATTTCCCCCCATTAGTTTCCTCCTTATTAAGGACTTGGCAGAGGTCAACTAGCCCTTCTCTTGTACTTAATAGTGAACAACCTTTGTCTTCGGGTAGAAATTCTTCTCTGTCAAGATCCCACAGAAGAAAAATCAATAGCTCTTTTCGTTTGCAGTGAAATAGTTTTTTCTGTAAATTAAAAAAATAATCATAATACTGTCAAACAGTGTGCAAAGAATGTACTCAGGAGAGGATATAGTTAAGTGTTCAGGCTGATAAAGGACTCTACTAAAAGAAGGCTGTAGTTTGTGTAGTATGATGAAAGGCTGTACATTATAGTCCTATGCCCAAACAAAAACAGCAGCTTGTCCATTTTAACCCCCCCGCCCCCAGCTATGGTGGGTGGCCTCCTGCCGCTCCTAGGTGGCGGGGGGAGAATCACATTTGGCCTCTGTGTAAGTGACAATGGGTAGTACCTGGAAGTGTCATAGTGGCATTGGCCTACATGACTCAACTCCCAAACGTCCTCCAGGTTGCCAGTCTTGGTCACCTTACTGATTCCACTTGAGGGTCATGAGAAATCAAAAGGTTTCAATTGCTGCCACTGAGCATTCTGTATTGTAAATGAGCATGCTGCTAGGGATGCCAGCCTCCAGGTGGGACCTGGGGATCCCCCAGAATTACAGCTCATCTCCAGACTACAGAGATCAGTTCCCCTGGAGAAAATGGATGCTTTGGAGGGTGGACTCGATTTCCCTGTCCTCCATTCCCAAATCTCCAGGAATTTTCCAATCTGGATCTGGCAACCCTTCCCCCCAATCATTTTGGTGTAGTGGTTAAGAGCGACAGACTCTAATCTAGAGAACCAGTGTAACAGGCCAGATTCACCCCCCGGCCAGAGTAACCCTGGAGTTACGCTGGCCTAGCCTAGAATAACCCCGGAGGGTTAATCCAGACTAACCCCTGCCAGACAAACCTCTGCCGGGCCACGCCAGAGTTACTCCAACTGTACAACACAACAACCTGTAACCCTGGGCCAAAGTAACCCCTCGGGTGTAAAGTTGCCTGTGCCAAACTATCTGAACCTGGGTCTCCCAGTCCCCAATATAGAGTGGTATGTTAAATGTCATTGTGACCAGCACAGTGTCAGCTTCTGAGGGTTTGAGGTCCATGAGAAACTTGTCAGCCAATCTGAGATTCCTCTGGTAGTGAAGAACGGGGTATGAATCCAATCTCATTAGTCAACAGAGCCCGGCAGAGGTTTGTCTGGCAGGGGTTAGTCTGGATTAACCCCCGGGGTTACTCTGGCCTGGCCCAGTAGGGGTTACTCTACCCCTCCGGGGTTATTCTAGGCTGGGGGGTGAATCCGGCCTGTTACTCCGGGTTTGATTCCCTTCTCCTCCATATGCAGCCAGCTTAAGTCAGTCACAGTTCTCTCTCAGAGCTGTTCTGACAAGAGCAGTCCTCCAAAGAGCTCTCCCATCCCCACCTACCTCACAGGATGTCTGTTGTGGGGAGAGGAATGGAAAGGAGATTGTAAGCAGCTTTGAGACTCCGAGTGAAGGGTGGGCTTCTTCCGCTCCTCCTCTTCCTCCTCCTCCTCCTCTTTCTCTTCCTCCTCCTTCCCTCCACACTGGTGGCCAGGGGGGGCTTGGCAACCCTAACCACGCTCAGCAAGTGTTTAGCTGCAAAAACTGATGTAGCAGTTTTTGTTTCTGCATAGCACTCCTGTGAGGTAGGTTTGGCTGAGTGTGTATGAATGGCCCATGGTTGCTTAGAAAGTTTCCATGGCATAGTGGGGAACCAAGCCCAGGTCTCTCAGATCCTCGTCCACTCAGTTCCTAGCTACTTTAAAACCACTACTCTAACTGAGTGTTGTCTACCCCTGTCTTAGAGAATTTATAGGGGTCTACGCTTCTCACGATTCAGAATGCAAGACTTGGTTTCCCCAAAGTGTTTAACTGTTAAATTTTGTTCATTTAAAAAAATCCCATTGATTCTTTGGAAGAGATTTTTGTACAAGCCCCAGTAGCTGCTGCAGCACATCACAGCCATAGGGTTCAGTCAGACTGGCTTGACTTTTCCTGCTGCTGACCTATCCTCAAAAGGTCATCTCAAATCTGTCTGCTGCTGGCTGGAATATGCCGAATTCAGCCCAGTTTGGAGATTAGTACTTGACTGCAAGCACTTCTACAAACTGCCGTGGAGATTAAGTACAAATAGCCCAGCTGAGCTCTATTCATAGCAATCGGATACTTTATTATCTTTTGAATCCATGGTAGTGCGTTCAAAGTCTACCTAGGCTGATCCAAACTTCTAGCTACCACAGTCACAGAAGTTTAGGTGAATATGTTCCTATTAATGCATTTCCTAATGCTGATAAATAACTTTGGATCAAATCTTGCAGACAATTTGTAACTTTAAGCTCCAGTATTTATAATGCCTTTGTATCCTGTTGATTATAAACTGTGGCCATTTTGTTCTGATAGCCGGATAAGCTGGGATTCCAGGAACCTTTTAAACTCTACTGAAGGCTTCCACTGAAAGAGAAGTGATGTGGGCCATAGGGTGATCATTTGACAACAGGGATGCCAACTCTAGTTTGGGAAATTCTTGGAAATTTGGCAGTGGAGCCTGCAGAGGGCAGAATTTTGGAAGTGGAGGAAGCTCAGCTGGGAAATTCATCTATGTAGTCTAGAGAACTGCAGATGGCGATGCCAGAATTACAGAGATCAGGTCCCCTGGAGAAAATGGATGCTTTGGAGGGTAGGCTCTATGGCATTGTACCCCACTGAGGTCCCTATCCTCTGTAGACTCCACCCTCAAAATCTCTAGAAGTTTCCCAACCTGGACCTGGCAACCCTACCTACCCACCCCCTACCGATGTCCAGGGAAGACCTGGCAACCCTAACAGCAAGCTTTGCTGGAAGGACTACTCCCCTGTTTTTCAACGTGTTTCATAGGAGCTTTCTCATGCTCCAGTGTGTTTACGTGGACTGGTCCATTTGTGTGTAGTGTTGGCATGATGGTAGGATGTGGGATTGGTCTGACAAATGGAATGTGTTATGTCTGAAGCTTGAATCACTCCTATACATTCCCATGTTAACCTTGAGTCAGCCAAAGGGATTGTAAGCATTGACATTCCCATTGGTTAGTTTCTATGAAACTCTGTAAATAGCCAATCCTGTACTGTATATACTTGTTGGAGGGAACAGACCTCATTGGCCTTTATCCCAATGTTATGATTGGTTGTTAAATGTAATAGGGGTGTGGCTTTGACAGCCTGGATTATTTAAAAAGGGAGCTGTGCTCCACTGTTTTGTGCCTGTTGTCTGATCATTGAGTTTGCCATTAAATAAAGCTGAAATCACTTGTTGAAATCACTACCTTGTTAAGGCTCATACTTAACAGAATGTGTGTGTAAATGTTGGGGTATGTGTGAGATAGGGTCTATCCAATATTTATTCTTATATGGCTTTACCCATGGGCCAATCAGCCCCTCATTAAGCTGTGATATTTGTAATATTTCCTTATCTGATCAATATAACATGAATGGATTTATTCAGGATTTCAAATGCAGCATGCTATTTTCTTGGAGCTGTGCTTTATTTTTAATAATTGGTTTTATATTCTATCAAATGCTTTGGAAACTAAGAGTATAAACTTCAGAACAATATTTTGTAGGTAGGGTGGCCAACTCTGAGTTGAGACTTTCCTGAAGATTTGGAGACAGAGCCTGGTGAGAGCAAGGTTTGAGGAGGGGAAGGAACTCCATGGGGTATAATGCCATAGAGACTACCCTCCAAAGCTACTGTTTCCTCCTGGGGTAACAGTTCACTGTCATCTGAAGATCAGTTGTAATGTCTAGAGATCTCCAGGCACTACCTGGAGGTTGCCAACTGTATTGTACGGTGGGGCCTGGAGACCCCCCAGAATTACGACTGATCTCCAGACTACAGATAAATTCCCCTGGAGGAAATTGCTGCTCCTTTCCAGAGGATGGCTCTGGCCAGGCAGTCACGAAAGATGCTTGCTGGAGTGGATCTCAGCATCTTCGTGTGTCTCTGAAGAGGCAGGTATGCTCCCTTCTCTCTATTAGTGCAAAACTCCAAGGGCGGGAAATGAGGTACTGTGGACATGTGCAGAGGGTAATCTGTCCAAATTGCAACATTACTGAATGATAGAGAACAAAACCCGAGATAATTGTTGATAAGGCTTTCCCTTAGCGTACTAACATTGACAGATATTCAACGGTTGTTAA
The DNA here is from genome assembly GCA_029375565.1 of Gekko gecko. Lineage (NCBI taxonomy): Eukaryota > Metazoa > Chordata > Lepidosauria > Squamata > Gekkonidae > Gekko > Gekko gecko. Next base: position 296,072,893 of record JAPDNY010000001.1, on the reverse strand, counting down.
TGGTGTTGAGAGTGTACATTGTGCTGATGTGTTGGCATCAATGTAAGTGGGGTTAGAGTTCATCTGAGGGATTTCTGTATTTCCTGGTCAAAAGGAAAGCATTACCAGAATGCCACAATAATTTCAAAATGAGATTTTTTTTAAAAAAAAGTTTCAAATAATTACTACTTATGCCATTAAGCACACTGGGTACAATCCAGCAGTGCTAAGTATGCTTAAGCCCATCATTTTCAACGGCCTCAAGCACATTTAATTTTATGCTAGAAGGTGGCCACTATCAAACATGATAATAAACACAGTAGGGTTTTCATTTTTAAGGTTTTAGATGTGAGAACCTAGCAGTAAGAGGACACCAGTTCAGTTCTGAAGCAAGATAATAAACTATCCAAAAGTGTTTAATAGTTTATTCTTTACACCCATAAATGTATTGCTGTGCACACTAATATATGTAGTCATTTTTATAGGAACCCATAGGGAACTTAAGATTTAGTCAATCGACAGTTGTGCTAAAAGACAACTTGAAGCATTCACTTTGTACACACTCTACACTTTCACATCTGGTTGAGTATGATATACTAGCTTCAGTTATGGCATTGGCTTGAACCCCACCTAAACATTTCATGAATGGAAAATGGGTGTGTGTGCGATTTTTGTCAATTCCTTCCACCCATGGTGGACCTCCAAATCCCCTCAGGCTATTTGCATGAGTCCTCTGTCTCCCAGAAGCAGCATGTCACAGGGGGATTTTGGGCTGCACTGGGATATTGAAGCAAGGAAGTCACTTCCCATGAATGGAAATCCTTCTGTCCATAAAGTTTTTTGTGTGGGATCCACACTATTTTTTTTTGTGTGTATGCACCTAACTCTGCTTATCTTTAGAAAAACATCCCGAAAGTCTAAAAATATTAAACAGTTTAACAACAAGGTACAATACTCGAATTTTAATTCTGACCACTGAAATTGCATCACAGAACACAAGACATATGTACGCCACTGCATTCATTCAATCATGTTTTTACTGCAGTCTTCATAGTGAGTTTTTGCTGCTTGTTACAAGATGGTTGGCTAGGGTGATGATATGAGTTGCTAAGAGCATTCATATTCTTGTGCTTACATTTGTTTATGGAGTACTTTGCTTTACAATCGTGTTGTTGATATCCTTGGCCAACCGACCACAACTGCAGCTCTGCCGTTTGCTTCAGAATTGGTTTGTCAGGAGCTCCATCTTTTGCCAGCGAACACTCTTTCAGGAGAGATTGAAAATAGACATGGAGTGAAATGGTGCTTCAGTTTTCCTTATTCAGTGTCTAGTTGACAGTATTGTCCATCTTCCGCTGACACGGTCACTCTCAGCCAGAATATTTCTTTGATCGCTATATCACCAATCTACAACTGGTACATGGAGCCTTACTATAGAGTGACATTACCAGAAGGAAATGTGGAATCGAAAATTATCTTCCTCTCTCTCTTTTATTCCCCCCCCAGCTCTCCTAAGGTCTTTCCTGCTGAGTTTCTGTTTATATCATTTTTAAAGCTGTATGGAAATAAGAGGGGTGTTGCTAAATTTGTTTTCAGCCAAACAGAAAAAATATAATCTCAGTAGTTTAGGTTGCCCTATCAGTAGAACTCTGACAAGATTTCCTGTGTACTGTTTTTACATCATGCCTCATTGCTTCCACCATTTTGTTGGCAAAACATTCACCCACGATCGCCCAGAAAGATACCAGGAGCTCTAAAATTATCTCTGTCAGTGGCAGATAAATGACCTTACAGGGCTCTTGGAGCCTCCTGTTCCACAAGGGTAAGGGTTTGGGTATTATGTCTCCTTCCCTTAAGGGCATCTACATCCCACCAAGCCCCTCCATCATTTCTGGCTGCTCAGTTTACAGAACAGGAGCACCGTCCATCTCCGGCCACCATGGTACTGTCATCTTTCTTATTGAGGGGGAAATGTTCTAACACTTACCATTTAAATCAAAAGGATTTAAAAATGCTAAATTTTGAAGGATTCAGGCCTATGTCAACAATCTCTAATTTAATTCATATATACAGGGCTATTTTGGGGCAGGAATGCACAGGAATGGAGTTCCGGCAGGCTCCCAAGCTGGCCACACCCAGCAGGAACTCATTAGCATAATAGGCCACACCCAACAGCAGAAACTCATTAGAACTGGCTACATTAGGTGTATGTGGCCTAACATGCAAAGGAGTTCTTGCTCCAAAAAAAGCCCTGGATTTTGACAACAAACAAGGTAAACAGAATAAGAAGCAAAAGGTGGGTGTGGCTGGATGACCACACTTCTGATAACATGGGGGTGTGGCCTAATATGCTAATGAGCTGTTCAGTCAGCGGTGTGGCCTAATATGCTAATGAGTTCCTGCTGGGCTTTTTCCACAAAAAAAGCCCTGTATATATATATATATCATGTCTGGTTACCATAGATTACCAGATATCCGCTTGTTTACAGATACATTATAGCATGCGGCCATGACTATAATCAAGGCTGTATAATCAGGAGGCTGTCCCTTTCTGACGCTGATTGTCAGCAATTTAGGGAGTGGGGAAGGGAAGCATTGTGTTTCTTTACCCCACTCACTCCATCCCTGTTGAAGGATCCAGTAGAAAACTCATATAAGCATGCCTGGTATAGTTAAGTTGCAGCCGAGTGCAATGAAAGTGGATTGAAAACTGACTGTGTGTGATCGCAGCCATCGTTGTCCTAAATGGGTAGCAAACCAATTTAGGTGTGTGTGTGTTCCTGTTCAAACGATTGGAAATGAATAAAGAACAGAAAAAGAACTGGTCCACATTTAATAATTATAATAAAGAAAAAAAATATAAATAATAAATAAAATTGCTATGCATAAACAATTGCTATGCATAGCCCTAATTTTAAGCCAGTATCTACTTATGCTCTAGAAGTATCATCATGAAATAAGTAACATATGTAAATAACTTGGCTCTGTCATGTACAATATGCAGCCAATCCTAATTGAAAAGGCAGCTTTCATGAGATTTCTTTTGGGGGAGGTAAGGGAAGATTTTTTTTCTCCCTCATTTCCATTTTCTTCTGCAGCAGTTAACACCAGCAAACATCTGTCCAGCAGGCAAGTGATTATTGACTCCAACCAAGCATTAGCTTAAAGATTTGTTGGAGATAACTCCCTCATCTTTTTTTCACTCTCCAAAGAATGTCCCTAATGCATAATATGTTGGCTGAGAAGGAAAAGCTGCAAAATCTGTTTCTTTCTTAAAATAAAAAATAAAAAATTGGAATAGACATGCTAGTGGAAGCTGATGAGGTAGCCTGAATACCCAGATTCTCTGCTTCTGAAACTCACAGGGAGCAAGCATACCTTGACTTGGCTTATTTTAACAAAAGCTGTTGCTGGCATAACAGAGGAGCCCCCCTCTCCTTATCAGGGGTATAACTTACTTTTTTCCCACCATAGAGAACAATGGAGGGAATAGGGGCAACCTGTTTTGGGGCCCATAGAATTGGACCCCCTAATCCAATGTTCTTGAAACTTGGTGGGTATCTTGGGGAGAGGCTCCATCAGCTACCCTGTGAGTTTGGAGCCTCTCCCTCAAACCTCCTCCCCTCCAGCCCCCAGAATATACCCTATGTTTTCACCATTGACTTCAATGGCCCATAGGATATAATGGAGCTGAAATTGACATGCGGCTGCCTGAAAGTCTCCCCGGGATGCCGGCTGGGGGCGGGGCTTGGCTCCTGAGCTCCAGGAGCTGCGCTCAGGTGGCTCCCCCCCCCCAAAAGACTCCTGGCTGTATGTAACCTTGATGCCAGAGAGGGGAATACAGATATTAATTTTGTTATTTATTTAGAACATTCGTACTCTGCTTTTCCTATGAATGAAATCTTTCATTCTCTTATGCTAATGCACGTGTATCAACTAAGTGAAGCTTTTTCTTCCCACCCTTTGAAAGGTCGGCAGAGTGCAGACATGCAGTAAAGCGGAGCACAAGCTGTTTAAAGAACAAAATCGGTTTATTAAGAACAGAACAAATTTTGTAAGAAAGAGGAGACAGAAAGAGAAGTCTGTCTAGCTAGGAGAGTGTCCGCAAACTAGCAGTTCTCAGCAGAAAACAAACAGAAATCACCACGAACACTGTAATATACTGGAAATAAGTAATAACATTACTGTTATCCTTCCAAGAATCCATGAAAAAATCTCTTTGCTATTGCATTTGCTACCAAAAAATCTATTTGTTTATTTGTTGTAGAGTCTAGAAGAGCTGAGCAGAGACCAGACATGCTGTTCCGGATATAAGAATGTTTCCGAGGTCCTTCTTCAGAGTCACATTCCAAGCAATTGAGCTGGAACCAGTGCCTTCCAGTAGTAGAATACAGCAGTAACAATCGCTTCCCTAGAGCATACCACTTTCTAAACACTTTTCAAAGCCGGCTTTGAAAACGATGCATAAGCAAAGAAACTTTTTGGTATCAAATGCAAAGAGATTTTTTTTTCATGGACTTTATGCGCCTGGAGAATGATCTGTAAGATTGTACACTACTCTGATGTTATTCATATCATTTGGAATGTTGAATATTTCTAGAAGCATTTTTGTGCATGTGGAACTTTAATAAGGATTGAATATAATAGCATAATTTTTGGAAGGATAACAGGAAAGTGTTATATATTATAGTTTTCACAGTGATTTTTGTCTGTTTTCTGGCAGTCTTAACAGCATGTTCCCACCCAGTTTTGTTTTTTGGTTTGTGACTAAGAGTTCTTAGCAGGAACAGGAAGGTGACCTAAAGTAAGCCAATCAGGAGACAGGAAGAAGACTATTTGAAAATAGGAGAAAGTCCCTAATCTCACTATGCTAACTAGTTGTACCTTCTATTCCCCCTTCAGGATGTTCTTGTCATTTTCCTTATCTGTGCATGATAGACCTTGCATATTCCAGCAACTCTTCTCAAGGTCTAATGTGCAAAGTCCGCAAGATTCATTTGCTGGCATAGACTCTCAAATTTTTCATGTGGAAGCAGCTTGGTAAGTGCATCTGCTATCACACTTTCTGTAGGGCAATACCCCAGTTCAACAAGCCCTTCCTTCTGCATGTCTCTTACAAGACAATGCTTTACATCTATGCGTTTAATCCTTGAATTAATTCTTTTGGTTTGTGCAAGCTTTATGCATCCTTAATTATCTTCAAACAGTTGCACTGATCTGGGTTCTTGCATCCCAAAGTCCTACATTAACTGTAGTATCCACTTTAGTTGTTTGCATGCTTCTGCTACAGATACAAACTCTACTTCTGTGGAGCATGCGGCCATTGTCTCCTATTTTCTGCTGGTCCAGCTGATTGCTCCATTTTCATACAAAAATAAAAGTCCACCGGTTGATGTCCTGTCTCTAGTATCTCCTGCCCAGTCTGCATCCATGTATCCCATCAGTATGGGATTGTAATTTGCTTGTCATTTCAGTTTTAGATGAGCAGTCCCATAAAGATACCCGACAAGTCTTTTTACTGCATTCCAGTCTCTTTTACTTGGTGCCTCTATTTTTCTGCATAATATGCCCGCAGCTGCTGTAATGTCAGGGTGTGTAAATGTGCTCATGTACAGCAGTCTTCCAATTGCTTCCCTGTATTGTTTGTTGTCAGTTAGAGATTCTTCATTCCCTTGTTGTTTCAAGTAGTTCACCTCCATAGGAGTGCATACTGGTTTGGATTTTCTCATTTGCATATAGTCCAGGAATTCTAGGATTTTCTGTACTATTTGTATTCCAAGGTACTAATTAATGTTTCCCAGTCCCTTTACTTCCACTTCTTCATTGAGGCATCAGACTATTTCATTATAGTCTTCCTCATTTTCACAACAAGCAATTAAGTCATCCACAGAGGTGGTGCAAAAGTCTCATCATACTCTTCTCCATACTTTTGAGAATACCCTTTGGCAATTAATCTGGCTTTGTATCTCTGTATTTCTCCTTCTGCATCATATTTGTTTCTTGAAGACTCATTTGCATCCTACTGCCCTCATTCCCAGAAGTTGTTCTGTGAGTGTCCATGTTTTGTTTTTTGGTTAGGAATTCAGTCTCCTCTTCTGCGGTCTTTCTCCATCTTTTTGCTTGGCTGGCAGGTATTCTTTCTATGTGGAAGTTTTGGTTAGACCCTCTGTCTTTGTCAGGTAGGAGAGTCTTCTTGGTGGTATTCCCCTGTTTGTTCTAGTTGACCATCTGACATCTGGCTCTGCAGCCCCTACTGGTTCTTGTGATTCTGCAGGAGTGTCACCTGTATGGTCCATGGCGCTCAGTTGCACCGTTTTTGGTTGCTGTGCTTTATTTCATAGAATCAGAGAATCATAGAGTTGGAAGGGACCTCCAGGGTCATCTAGTCCAACCCCCTGCACAAGGCAGGAAATTCACAAATACCTCCCCCTCCACATCCAGAAGATGACAAAAAACCTCCAGGATCCCTGACCAAACTGGCCTGGAGAAAAATTGCTTCCTGACCCCACAGTGGCAATCAACATTCCCCTGGGTGTGTAAGAAAGAGCCATAAGAACCAAGCACTGAGGCAATCCTTTCTGCCCTCCCTGTCATGATCTGCCTAAGTTCACACAATCAGCATTGCTGTCAGATGACCATCTAGCCTCTGTTTGAAAACCTCCAAAGAAGGAGACCTCATTTATTTTGTGTGCCACCTTAAAAGGCCCAACATATCTCCAACCCAACTTCCTGTGGGGCTGGAGCTCTTTGATGTTTTTAGTAGACAAATAGACAGAGTCACCAGGTTGTAGGTCCCATTCAGGAGCCCTGTGTTTATCTGCTTGGGCTTTGTAGCTGGCCTTGGCTTTATCTAGAGTCTTTTGAATGTCAGACCAGTGATCCTGCAAGCCCTTCCACCAAGTCTGGAGGCTCCACTCCTGAGGCGCAGGCACCTCCACTGTTGGGAGGGGTACTCCCTCATACCCATGCAATGCTTTAAAAGGTGACTGTCCTGTGGAAGACTGTGTAATTATAACTATATTCCACATAAGGAAGCAAATCTACCCAGTCATCTTGCTGGTAATTAGTGAAACACCTCAAAAATTGTTCAACAATCTGATTAACCCTTTCGGTTTGCCCGTCCATCTCTGGGTGATAGGTGCTGCTAAGCCCTCTCTCAATGCCCAGGACGTGTATGAGTTCCTACCAGAAGGTGGCAATGCATTGGCTCCTGTGGTCGGATATTTTTTTTTAGCAGGCACCAAATGCAGCTGTACAATGTGCTGCATAAACAGTTTGGCCAAGGCTTTGGCGGTAGGTAGTTTGCAGGATATAAATTGAGCTTGCTTTGAAAACAAATCCACAACCACCTAGATCACAGTCTTTTCCTTACTGGGGGGGGGAAGGTCAGTAATGAAGTCCATTGAAATAACCTCCCATGGATGGTTGGGTGTCTCTAGCGGCCGTAGGGTCCCAGGGGTTTTCCCTGGCCACGTTTTACTCATCAGGGAAGTCTGACCCAACCCGATGTATTGAGATATGTTTGACCTCGTGTATAGCCACCAGAATTGACGCTGCAGCAACTGGAGTGTTTTTAAGTAACCACAATGCCCGTCCAGTTTGGATTCATGCCCATGGTGTAACACTTCCCCCTGCAGGGATAGTGGCATGAACAGCCGGCCCCCTTGATACCAGCAACCATTCGCCCCTGGCTGGATGGATGCATTTTGGGCCACCTCCCCTTTGTCAGTCTCTGAGAATGCTTGCCAGAATTTGGCAACCCACAGCTCCTCCTTTCTCTTGGCCTCCCCCTTCGCTTGAGACTACATCATCACCACCCCTCCCAGCTGTGAGGGCATGAACATGGAGTCCACTACCTCCTCCCTCTGGCTGGCATGCTGTGGAAGGTGGGATAAAGCATCAGCCAGAGAATTGGATTTCCCAGGAAAATGATGGAGGGTGAAATGGAACTTGGAAAAGAACTCCTTAATGCAGTTGCTTGGTGTTAAGGTTCCAGGGGGTGTGCAATGCCTCCAGGTTCTTATGATCAGTCCAGACTTCAAACAATGTGCATGCCCGCTCCAGCCAATGCTGCCAAGTGATTAATGCTAGCTTAATGGCTGCTGCCTCCTTGTCCCAAACTGCCCAATTATGTTCAGTGGCATTACACTTTTTGGATACGTAGGCTAGAAGGTATAGCTTCCCCCCTCCCCTTCTTGGAGGATCACCCTCCCCATCGCCACATTGGAGACATCTACCTGGACAGCCAATTTTTTATTTTCATCAGGATGTTGCAGAATGGGCTTGGAGGTAAACAGAGCCTTGAGCCAATTGAATGACTCTTGGCATTCCACAATCCACTCTAGGCAAGTGCTCAGTTTCATGCTATCTTGCCCCTTCCTCTTTGTCTTTAAAAAATCTGTTAGGGGTAAGCTCACTTGGGCAAAGCTGGAGATGAAGGCCAATAAAAGTTCACGAACTTGAGGACCGATTTGAGCTGGCGACGGGTTCGAGGGGCCTCTCACCCCAATACATCAGCCACCTTCTGCAGATCCATCTCTAACCCTCTCTGTAAAATACGGTAGCCCAAGAAATCAACTTCCAGCTTGTGAAACTCACATTTGGACAGTTTTGCAAGCAGTTTATGTTCATACAGAATCTTAAGGACCTCCTGGACCAGTTTCACATGGGAGTCCTTATCTTGGGAATATAAAAGGATTTCATCTAGATAAACAGGGCCCCCTTGAAGAAGTGCTTGTGTAACACGTCATTGATCAAATTCATAAACACCCTAGGTGCCCCTTGCAACCTGAACAGTATCACCAGATATTCAAAATGTCCCAGTGGTGTATTGAACACAGTTTTAGGTTCATCCCCCTCCTGAATACTCAACCTGAAGTACGCATTCCTGAGATCCAGTTTAGTAAAGATTTTCCCTTTCGCCGCCTCCGCTAGAAGGTCATCTAAATAAACATAATGCAGGGGGTAGGCATTTGAGGCAGATACCGCATTCAACCCCTGGTAGTCAGTACATAGTCTCAAGCCCCCATCCTTCTTCTTCTGGAATAGGACCAGGGCTGCAAATGGGGAGGAGGCAGGGCGGATAAAATCTCTGGCTAAATTCTTGTCAATGAACTTCCACAACTCTTTTTCAGCGGGACTCATGGAATATAATTTTCCTTTAGGTAACGTATGGCCCAGCAACAATTCAATGACACAGTCAGTGTTGCGGGGGGGGGGGAGGAGCTCATCAGCTTCTTCTTCCTTAAACACCCTAGCTAAGTCTCTATACTCAGCGAGGATGGTGTTTAGCTCCTCTTGGGCCAGGCAAGCCCGGACTGGCAGGGCTGTAGGAGCTTCCCCCCATTCCACCGCCCACGTATGCCCCTGGCATATAGAAGGTACAAAATGCACAGTTCCTTCACTCCATCGAAAATACCGGTCATGGTCTCAAAGCCACAGATTGCCAAGGACCATGGAAAAGTGAGCCATCGGGTTGATCACAAACTCCCATTGCTCCCAATGCTCCTCCATTCCCATGATTACTGGCAGGGTCAAAACCCCAGCCTGCGTAGGCTATGATCGACTAATTTCAGCTATGAGCTTTGAAAAGCCATCATTAGCAAGAAGGTGCAGATAGCACCCCTCTAGAGAATAGAAAATTTTCAGTCTGAAGAGGAATGTTTCTATCCAGGCTTTGGTCTCCAAGGATGGTTCAGCAAATTCCAAACCAGTGGCTGGACCAGAGAGATGCACTGGCAAACTGGACAATAAACATAAAAAGGTGGTTAAACAAGTGTCATACTTATCATTAACCTTGGCTATGTGACTCACAAGTTAATTATTGCTAATGTTAAACTGTATATTTTCAGTTATGCAAATAGGCTTTGTTATCCTGACTGTTTGTTGATTTCTTGCACTGCACTTTGGCATTACTTGGATCTTTAATTATAAAAAAAGTTCCTGACCCCTGCCGTAGTCTCCAAAGCAGCCCACCCTCCCAGCAAGCATAGCCCTTGTCAAACCACTGAGCTTGATTGCTTTTCTCTGGCACTGTCGTTTTGTAATTTTGTAAATGTTTGTTCCCTGACAACACTTGCCAACAGTTATTCACTGAAGCCAAGCTTCAGACCATGAAATAAGAAGGGTTTGGGGAAAGAGAACTGTGTGTGTTTGTGTGTGTGTGTGTATTTCTGGTTGAGATGGATCCAATTAATACTACAGATTGGTGAGGCTTCTTGTGCTGGTACTTCTACAGAAAGGTATGAAATTATGCATTAGTGGTGCCAGGGAAAGCTTTACTGTACTATTTCCTCAGTCATTTTCTTTCTTGAGATGTCTTTTTGCTTCATCATGTTTCTGATTTGAAACAAAAACACAGAGAGAGAGAGAGAGAGAGAGAGAGAGAGAGAGAGAGAGAGAGAGAGAGAGAGACGAGAGAGAGAGAGAGAGAGAGAGAGGGAGGTATATAGGTATATATCCATGGAAGTCTGTTAGCCTGATTGCCTTGAATTATTACTAAGATTGGGGAATTTGCGATATTATAAAATTGGCAATAGGCAATAAGGGAACAAACACCTTTATATACAGGGGTCCCGCTTCTTCCGAAGATACCAGAAATAGACACGGAGGCTGGCTTCAGTATAAAATGGTTTCATTTACTGAAGAAACTTCTCATTCAAACAATACATGAACACACACGCAGTTATACAGCTTCTAAGAAAATTAGATAGAAAATAGAAACATTTGCATGAGCAGGATATCGTCGGGGGGCAATATTTACCTGTCCGGCGAGATGATGCGTCCCAGTGGAAAAATAGGGGAGACTAATAGGAAATGGGGATCATGCTCTGAACTGGCAGAAACACGTAGACACTCTGGTTGCAGTCCAAGAGTCTTAGAGGCAGGGTGGGTTTCAGGATAGAAAGAGCTAGAGCCCGAGCATGCTGCTGGGTGCCCACTTTTATGAGGGGGCATTGGGGGAGGGCTTTGCTGGCCACCTCCCTTGAGACAACCCCTTGGTGGCCTGTTCACATCCGCAATGGATAAAGGGTTTAAGGGGTTGGTCAATGTTAAATTCTAACTGAACTTGTGACAGACACCTCGAGGGTCATGATGACTCATTGGCTAGCACCTATTGTGTTCTTTGTCTCAGGGCAGCAGAACCGGTTCGTTGAGTGGAGTAGGAATGCCAAGTCCTTTGTCAAATGTAAGGCAGGAAAAAGTCTTTTGTGCCTGTGATGCAGGGAAGGTGGGGGGGGTGCCTGCATGATGAAGAAGGGCTACCTTAATGGCATTGGGAGTCCCTGGTTTAAACTGCAATGGCAGATGGCTGTTTTGGAGTGCTTCATGTGTTTAGGGATACATCTTGGAACAGGCAACCTCGGGAACCATGGGCACATCGTCTCAGGCTCCTGCTGGTGTGTGTCTGGCTTCCCATTTGGTCACTTTACATCAGAGTCCCTTTTGCACATTTTATACACAGTCCATTTATGTCCATAAAACCACACAAAGCTCCTTGCTGGACAACAAGTCCAGGTCACAGCAGTTGTAAGATGTGCATTTTCCCAACTTCAGCAGGTCAAGCAATTGGTCCCCTATCATTCCCTGGAAAACCTAGCTACAGTGATCCTATGCAACTGTCACCTCTAGACTGGATTACTGTAATTTGCTCTGTTCTGGATCAAGTTCAAGGTTTTGCTTCTTACATTTAAAGCTATATGTGGACTGGGACCAACATATCTGCAGGACTATCTCTCTCTATACAGCCCCTGAAGGGCCCTGCCCTTTTCTGCCCAACATCTACTGGTTGTCCCAAAGATTTCTGCCTAGCCTTGACCACAGCCAGAGCCTTTTTGGCTCTGGCGCCGGCCTGGTGGAATGCCCTCCTTAATGAAGTCCAGACCCTGAGGGATTTAATGCAGTTCCTCAGGGCCTGTAAAACAGAGATGTTCCACCAGGCCTATGGTCATGGAGGTGACAACTCAACCACGGAGGCCTCCCCTGCCTGTACTACTCTTTCTTAGCTTAGCTATACCCAGCAGCACTACAGTCCATCTTAGCTGCTTACTCACCCACCCATTTTTCCTGCAGTGTTTAGATCTGCACCTCCATTGAAACTGGAACCTCTTCCTGATCAGTAAATTGGTGGTTGTAGACCTTTGTTATCTTTTTGCTGGCTAGGTTTCATGACTTCCTTAGGATCTGAATACAGAGGTCGCTTACACTTTTAAGTGCATGCCATCTGGAATGGATGAACATCAAGCAGAACTTGCCAATTGACATGGATTTATTTACATGGTTCAAGTTTCTTGTCACAATGACTTTCTAAATAGCAGAGTGGTTTTTCGCTTCTGTTTTACATAAATAATACATTCCAGTAGATAACCTTGGATAATTTCGCTTCTGTTTTATGTAAATAATACATTCCAGTAGATAACCTTGGATAATTTCGCTTCTGTTTTATGTAAATAATACATTCCAGTAGATAACCTTGGATAATTTTGCATTTGAAGCCAAATCTGAAAAAGACTTCTCTACCAATCATTTTTGAAGGTGGCTCAGAACTAAAATAGGAAGGGAGGCAGGAACATGGGACTTGCTCTGGAATTTGACATCTGAAGAAGCAGGCAAAAATGGGAGTTTTTGCTGAATGTAGGAGAGTTTATTCCTGGGGTCTTGGGACCATGTGGGGTGCTGCTCACAGAAGCGGGAGGTGGGGGCCATTACAGCCTCTTGAATTGCATGACTGTGGCTCAGCTTGATCTGTTTCTGGCTAATGGCAATGTGGGCAGAGGTGAGAGGAACGGGCTATGCTTGTCACCACCTGTCTGACCCATGCTGCTGCTGGCCACAGGCATATGCCGTGCTAGTCATTGCACACTGGGCCCATTCTGCTGCCAGCTGAGTGATAGCCAAGCCAACAGTCAGGGCTCAGTGTGCTCCCACTCAGAGTCGGTAGAGGAGGAAATTTTGGGCATGCCTTGTACGGAGGGCAAATATTTTGATCTGGCCATGGATGTCTCAATAATGGAGGTCTTTGAATGTGTTTCACATGTGTCACAGAAGTGGGAACACAGCATCTGATATGCTTTATGCCCAGGTTGAGTTCAAATCCTTATTCAACCCCCTTCCTTAAGGAGCAGACTTGGAATGTTAGCTCACTGGAACAGCCATACTAGGGTCAGTGCTAACCTTGGGCTTCTTCCTCTCACATCTATGGCACTCAGGCCTCCAAAAGTCCTTTATGAAGATAAGAGAATAATGTCGAGCCCACCTAATATTTTGCAATGTAAATAAGAAGGAAATGATTTTTTTTAAAAAAAACCCCTTAAGAATTAATTAGCAGAATTTATGAGGCCATCTGCGTAACCATAAAGAAGAGGGAAATGGCAAAAAAGGAAGGGAGGGGTTGTCTTTGCTAAACTGTTCCTCATTAAGGACAAAGTAGTAAATTATTTACAATCCACGTGAATGAAAGGGGCAGTACGGCACAGTGAGGCTGGGGGAATCAGACAAAAGGTCATAAGAGTGCTATACTGAGCTACATGAGTGGCCATACTTGCTGTACACTGCAGATAGGTATGCTATTAGCTAGAATGGTTCCTTGATTGGTGGCCTCTGTGTGTCAGGCAAAGGGCAGAATATGGGTCTGAGGCCTAAAGTTCAGATTATGGTGCTTTACAGAACATGTTTTAATGGATCATTCAAAGAAAACAGAGACCTAGCTTCACCAACTCAGGCTTTATAGCTAAGCAATTGTGGAATAAACTCATAACAACTCTAATGCCTCTCTTTAGAGTTGTCAGCTCCAGGTTGGGAAATACCTGGAGATTTTGGGGTGGACCCTGAGGAGGCCAGTGTTTGGGGAGGACTTCAATGGGGTATAATTAGGGTTGCCAGACCCCCCGGTAGAGGCTAAGTTCCCCTGCTGCCAGGCCCTAGCTCCCCGCCACTGATCAGCTGGCTGGCAGAGGGGAACTTACCCCCCAAAAGAGCTAGATCCATTGGACATGCAGCAGTGTGTCTACATCACTGCCCATGTGACCCAGAAGTGACATCATCACATCTGGGATGTTGGGACAATGCTCTGGTATTTGGGCAACAACTCTATAGTAGATGCCAAATTTACCATAGAGTTTTTGCCCAAATAACAGAGCATCAAACCAACATGCAGGATGTAATGACATCAGTTCAAGGCATGGGGACAGTGACATGGACACTTCAGTGTATGTTGGATGGGCCCCCATCCTCCATCAGTTGCCAGGAGGGACTTGGCAACCCTAGGTATAATGCCACAGAGTCCACCTTCCAAAGTGGCCATTTCTCCGGGTGAACTGAGTTCTGTTGTCTAGAGATCAGTTGTAATAGTGGGGAGATCTCCAGCCACCACCTGGAGGCTGGCAACCCTACCTCCCTTAGTTCTCTGACCAGAAGCTGCATTTCCAATTCCATACTGACTACATACAAACTTTGTTGTGGCTCCCTCTGTTGTCAGGAGAACTATCTATTCTGACAAATTTTTGTTAACAAGACAATGGCATGTATTACTTTCTGTACTTCTAAGGCTGGGGTCCACACCTTTCGGATCCTGCAGGTGTTAGCCGAAATGCTCTCTCTTATTTATTAATAGAGCAAGACGGTACAGGTATTTTAATAATCGGGATACTGGTCTATGTATACGGAGGATGGGCTGCCCCAGCATGTTCCCAATGAAGAAACAGAGTCTAAATTAAATAAATCTTACGTTTACTAAAAATGTTGAAAGGCAGTTCATACAACACAGTGTTTGCAATCACACACACAAGAGCTAAGAATACAATAGAGAGAAATATGAGCACTTTCGCATTAGCAGGAATCTGTAGATGATCGATGAGGGTGATAGTTACCTCAGGTAGATGCGTGGCTCCTAAAGCTTCTAGCGGTGCGGGATCGGGATGGGTAGGAATAGTAGAAAAATAGGGAGCACGTGAACCAAGCCAGCTGAGAACACGTGCGTTGCTTTGGCTGCAGACCAAAACCTTAAAGCGAGGTAGGGTTTGGGTACAGCAAGCTGGACATAAGGGGTAAAGCGGACAGAGAGGGGTCGTGGATAAGGAAAGAACCAACCCTGCTATCAGGGGCACTAGGTTTTAAGGCCTCTGGATAGAGGGGCGGGGGAGCGTCAGGCGGCTTACACCAAGGGGACACTCCCCGTGGGTCATGGATTGGCTGGCAATGTCAATTTCAAAAGCTATAGGCTAACTTGACCGTTGGTACCTGGGCACGGGAAAGCAAAGCTCGAGACAATGGGTAGGGGATGACTCATCTGGGGTCCGTGCTGTCCTTCTTGTTGGCAATGGCGGCATCTGTGCAGTTACCTCACGTAGGGGTCGTTTAGAGCAATTAACGTCTCCTTTGTCCCGGGGCCTGGGTGCTTGTTGGGCTGTGAATAAGTTCGTCAGCTAATGTAACACCTGTGATTGTGTAACCCTGATATGCGGCTGTCACTGGAACACCTCGGGAGTGAAGCCTGGCCAGCATGTCTTTGTTTTATGCTGGCGTCTCGTTCCTCTCTGGGTGACCTTTCAACATGGCGATTTTCCTTATGGCATACTTCATCAGGTTCTATACACTAGCATTAAGTACAGTCCAAAAATGCCCAGTGCAGTGCAGCTGGGCTAACACAGGAACCTGTGGAATTCTGACACAATATGGTAGGTGCAGCCACAAAATGGCTGCCATGGGAGGCAGAACCAGCCACTAAATGGCTGCTATGGCTTCCCTTCAGTCACACAGTGAAGGTACTTATGCTATGGTTGCAGCAGCTGCCCAAGTAATGTTTCTAAAAATCTGCAGTCAATCAGGTCTCTCACAGTCAGAAGTTTTACTGGGCAAAATCCCCACCTAGCCCTGCCCACATTCTAAAAACACTAGGAGGGCACCAGGAAAGGTGTTGGTGGGCTTCATGGCACCATGGTGACTATGCTGTGGACCCCTGTTCTAAGGCTTTAGTCCCAAACATACACAGTTGGATTTCTAGAAAGTCTATGCCAGCGATCTGCAATTCTGTGCTCGTGGGTACCTGAACTGATTATTTCCTGCTGCCTGCTTTTTTCTTCCACAAAGCAAAGAGCTAATCTTGGTTTTCTTCCACATCATTGGACCAGGTGGTGCTTGGAACCACCCGATATTTTGTGATTGGCCCCATGCCCCCAAGGGAGCCATTTTGTGTCTGACTACGGCCCTGCTATCGAAACCATTTTGTCATGGCACCCACTCAGTGTTCACAGAATTCCAACAGTGACCAGAGGTTAAACAAGGCTGGAGATCCAGGTCTACGCAAACAATGAAACGAGGTTCAAGGCTGAGCATTTTATTAGATCTATCTAGATCCTTCCTTATTTTGGTAAGTGCTTTGTCAGGGAATCTTGTATAAAAACTTCTCTGGTTCCCACCTTGAACCATGCTGCAGCTGTCTTTTCCACTTCCCTATTGATATTTCCTCAGCCAGAGAAAGGGAGAGAAAGAGAGAGGTAGAAACTGTGTGGGGGTGAAGGAAGGGAGACAGGGAAACCAGCCTAAGGATGACTGTGGACTTTATATCAGTTAGTGTTTTCTGTAGGCTCTGCCCCTTGAATGATTTTTTTTCTACCCCAGGATGGTGACTCTCAGCAGCTCTGGGCAGGTTCCCATGGCTATGATGTCAGCATATCTGTAAGCAAAATCACCTGTGTATATTTTCATTTTCAGTTCCAGCCTCCTATATGCAGAACCACTGCTCAAGTCAAGAGAAAAGCTCTGGAAGAAACAGAATTGGTATGCAATGTTTCTTATATGTCCTGGGATCTCTGGATTAAAGACTCTATTTAAACGCCACTTCTTATTATTAGTAGGTTTTCTTGGCACCGTTTGTCAAAATAATAAATGTTGGTTTTTTAGCACAATGCCTTCCAAGTTCTTGATTCCCCCTTTCATATTAATCTGAAACAAAAAAAAGACAAAATAATAACATTTTAAGCATCTGGCAGTGATAATTTCGGTGCGCAGGGGTTTTTTTTGTGTGATGCTGTCGAGGAGCTGTTGCAAATAAAAATCAGGGAAAACACATCGTGAAGGCAGAATATTAAATGCTAATGCAACAAACAGCAGAATTACTTTGGCTGTAAAAAGGTCCAATCCCACTGCAGTCAAAATTGTATAGATATGTGGGTAGGCTCTGTAGCAGGAAAAAGCAGGACTAGTTGAGCCTCTCTGGGAAGAATGTGCCAACCTTTTTAGCATTCACAAGCAAGCTTCAGCTATAAAAAGTGTAAAAAGCTAATTCTAGGACTTTCCATGGGTATAAGCATGGCTCACACATAAAGATACCCTTGAGAAGGAGGCAGGGAAAAAAGAGCCAGGAGGAGTAATTTCATGTTTATGCATCAGAATGCCTCTGCTGAAAACCGAAGAGGTGAGGCTGATTAAACTCATATCTGGGAATTATACATAGATCAGGAAACATTTACAGACAATCCCATAGTTCCTTTGCTCGGAAATGGAGTTTCATATGGCTTGAATGCCTCTGACTTGATTTGCGGAGGTCTTCGTTGTAACACAGGCTCTTGAAGCAGGGCTCTATGGTGTAATGAAGAGTGAAGGGGTAAAGATTTGTAAGATACTGTCATGGGGAAATCTGAATTGTATGCAACCAGTTGGAAGAATTTCAGCAATCTTAGTGGACTGCTTTGGAGCTTTACAAAGCGTTGCACCTTTTAGAGAGACTGGATTGGTTTGTTTTGACAAGAAAGCTTGAGGAATATAGACAGGAAGATATCATGATTATGAAATTAGGCTGCAAAGTGACCTCAAAGAGAAGTAATTAATGGGCTGTTATTGAATTGGAAAGAGGTATCTTCATGGATTACTCAAGGGAAGTCAAAGATGGCTGGTGCTTAGGTGGCTAGAAGTTCTACTTGCAATGCCAAGCCATTCCCATTATGCCTCTCTTTCTTTCCACACATATGAAGATCCTTCTGTCTCCTGCATCCCAGCCTTCACTCATTGCATGATAACATAAACCACCATGTTTCAGATGCTGGTGACAAATAGTAGAATATTGAGGTCCTGCTGGTGAGAGGGGTTTAGTTGACCCAGGGGTGCTGAGCACTGATCGCATCACAATGTCATTTCCAGTACAAACCCAGTACTGATGTCAATGCATTGGAGTGACACTCTGGAATTCACCTGAAATTCTCTGGTTTTATCATAGAGATGCTGGGGGCAGAGACAGTGAAATTGGCATGAACTCAAAAGCAACATCACCTTATTGGGACAGCACTCTAGGATTCACTTGAAATTCTATGGTTTGGTAAATCCTAGAGCATGGCACCAATATGGTGATGTTACCACTGCCAGAAGTGATGTGGTATTGGCACAACACTGTTTCCCCTGCTACAGGAGAAGAGCTGGCCATCCTATGTTGAGCACTGTTGGAATGGATTTCTGGTCCTAGCCACAAAATAATATGAAGCAGCAGTCTGAGCCCAAAACACTGAACCAGTTCTTTGACCTCAAGTTTGCTGCAGCGACATCCATTTTACAGCAGGCACAAATCAGTAGTGATATTACTAGAGTTTTACTATCAGATGATGTCCTTGTCTGAAATATGACAATCAACAATTCATAATGCTTACTACCAAGCGAGGAGAACTCTTCTCCAAATTGAAAAAATCCAAGTTGGAGAGGAACTTCTGAGCCCTACCCCCAGCACCTATTTACCTGGGGAAGGGGTTACCTGGGGAAGGGGTTACCTGGTTGGGATCTATGAATGAAGCTGAGATGCAAGTCATTTGCCACAGGCCTGCCACTACTTTGGATCCTACCAGCTTTTCTGCTCAACTAATTCCTCTCCTCATTACAGGCCCCCATCCCTTGTGGATTTGTCTTCCCAAGTCCTACGATCCCTGCCATAGACTTTTCAGTGGTAAAAGGAATCCTTCCTA
Organism: Gekko gecko; assembly: GCA_029375565.1. Taxonomy (NCBI): domain Eukaryota; kingdom Metazoa; phylum Chordata; class Lepidosauria; order Squamata; family Gekkonidae; genus Gekko; species Gekko gecko. The sequence continues at coordinate 296,053,970 of JAPDNY010000001.1, read as the reverse complement.
CCTCTTTTGCCAGCAGAAAAATTGGTGGGCTCAATGCACAAGTCAGAGTTAGGGTCTTAGTCACAAATATCAAATGCCATTATGCCCACCCCTCCACCTCCTGTTTCCATCAGGCTTGGAGTGAGCTCTGCAAACTGTTTTTGAATCCTTGTGCTTGCACAGTATAAGGGCCTTGAAGCCTTAAAAATTGCCAGTTTAAGGACAAAAAAGTGGAGAAAAACTAGATGGCGACTGTGTAAACATTTTCCTTTAAGATGGCAGTTCGGTGTGTTGTGCTTTCTGTAGAGGAAGATATGGATGTATATAAGCCTCACAGTTGATCTATATGTTAATATTGCCATGGGGGCTTACATCCCTGTGTTATATTTCCCATCCCCTCGTTGTACTACGAATATGCCTCATGAACTGGGGACATCGCACATTAAATTTTCCTGTCCCGATCCCCTTCAATGAAAGCTCCTACTGCTGATGGTACAATAGGGAAGACACCACAAACAATAGGGAAGACACCACAAGTGAGTTCTGTTTCACATATTACTGTGGAAGAGGCTGTCCAATTTTGGGTTGAAGTACTCTGCAGCTCTTATATTACAGTTAGTTATCATTGGGTTGGGGTGGCAGGCGCAGGCACTAAAATATTTTTGGTGGCCCCCCCCCATCCCAGTGCTGTGGGGACCGCCCCCCCCATCCCAGTGCTGAGGACTAGTGGCAACACCACACTTCCTGTCACACAACCAAGCACTGCTGTGAATAAGGCCAAAGAAATATTTATTTACTGGCCTGCCAGTGCTTAGCACTATTTACAGCTAGCTACCTCTGAGGTAAATTGTGATGGCGTTCCTGAGGTACACTCTCCCCTGCCTTGGTAAAACCAGGTTATAACCTTTTCCGCCCTTAATAGCAAGGAGAACAGAGGAAAGTTTAGGAGTTATACGAATATCTGCCATATCCGAACGCTATTTTCTTAGAACCCGAGCATCCATGAGTGTTAAATCACTACCTAGCAAAATGGTTTTGGGAAACATCCAAAAATAATCTGTAAAAACAAATTCTTTCCTTTCATTATATATAATGGGAGGTTGGTGGGTGTACTGCTTTCAGCTGCTCTGGAGATAATGACATCTGAAACCCTTTAGAATCTATATGTCTTCAGACACAACACTTTTGTTTATTATCTCAGGGCCCTGCAGACCCAAACGATAGTCATTTACGTCTAGTAAAATATTCCTTAATGCAGCTAATGCACTAAGCAGTGGGATTTGTGAACATACCCTGCTGAAATTGGAAAAAGGGGACACTGATAATTTTGGTTCCCAATTAACAAACAAACACAATACATTCAAGTACATATTATACTGCTCATGGCTTCCAGTCTGTGGCTACAGCTTTGAAATAAATCTATTATAGAATACTCTTTAATATTCAGATGGAGTTTTCTGAGCATTGCAACCTAGAAAAACAAGGTCTGTCATGACACCCCCCCTTTTACCCATATGTGCCTCTATTGATGTAATGTTGAAATTCATTGTGCAGGGAGAAAGCCAATTATGAATTTGCTAAGCAGAATTAGTGAGGATATGAGTCACTGCCTTATATCCATGGTCCATGGAGCTCTGCACCACTGACAAATTTTCCAAGGCACATGTCTTCCCCAACAATACTACCTATGATCTTTACATGCAAAACTAATATTTTTCACTGAACTAAGGTCCGTTGTAGTAACAGTTGGTTGTCAGTGTGTCATATCTTTCCAGCTTTACTAGAGTTGTTAGGTCCCTCCTGGCTACTGGCGGGGGTTGGGAGGGGTAGGGTTGCCAGATCCAGGTTGGGAAACTGCTAGAGATTTGGGGATGGAGCCTGGGGAGCACAGGGACCTCAGTGGGGTACAATGCCATAGAGTCCACTCTCCAACACATCCATTTTCTCCAGGGGAACTGATCACTGTAGTCTGGAAATGAGCTATAATTCCGGAGGTCCCCAAGTCCCACCTGGAAGATAGCATTCCTAAGGTTTACACTTCAACCCAGGATCCATGCACTGCTTGTTTGTAAATGAATTTGACTGTCTAGCCACATATGAGACATGAACAAAAATGTCCTGTGATTTTTTTTAACATTAAACAATCAGTAGTCATGTCACATTTTTATATACCTATTTTGTCTTCATTATTCTTTTCTAGGGTTCACACATGCGTGTGCACAACTTGATTTCCCTTCCCTTGATCACTGTGCATGTATGAAGCTGCCTGGTACTGAGTGAGACCACTGGTGTATCTGGCTCCGTGTTGCCTGTCCACATTGGACATTGTAATCTAGGGTCTCAGGCGAAGAAGGCTTTCCCTTAGCACCTGCTACCTAAGATCCTTTAACAGGAGAGGCCGTGGACTGAATTTAGGACCTTCTACAGCCCTTTCCCTTGATTCTTGGCAACTGACTCCATAGGAAAGCATTGTATTGGAGATTATGTGAAGACTGTATATTGATTTTACTGTTGTTTATTTATAGTGGTTTTAACTTATGTTAGCTGTTATATGGTATTTAATTTATTTCAGTCATGTTATTCTGTATTGTTGTTAGCTGTCTCGAACTGCATTTGCTGTGGGAGGGACAGGATATAAATGTGAAAATAAATAAAGAAAGAAATAAACTGTGATGGCCTCTTCATACATGACAGTCAGTGTCTGATATTGCAGTCATCGGGTCAAGAGCTGAATGTGGCCAGCCCTAGGAAACAGCCCATTAGAAAATCCTCACTTGATCTTGAAAATTGATTCTCTTGTCAAGTAATTTGTAATTTCTGAGTCACCACTGGAAGCCAAATACCACCTCTTCTCAGGGGTCTTTCTTTATCATATGACAGAGTTACACACAGGAAGTATATAATAATTTAAGATATGTAACCAGGGAGATACAACGGATATGTGGACCGATTGGGCAATCCCCCTAAATACTAATATCTAGGTTTTCAGTCCACCCAGTCGCAGCTGGGGAGAGTTCGAAGAGCTCTGTCAAATCTCCTTGGATAGCACGACACGTTCCTGTGACAGATGGAAAATAGTTTGGCGGTCTGCACCACAATTGCATTTGGGTCCTGTTTTTTTGCCCCATTTAAACAACAGATCTGTACAACTGCCAAAGTTTGTTTTTATTCTATTCCATACTTTATGGGGCAAGTCAAATCCTGAGGGCCTCTCATTGGTGTTTATCAGGTTATGGATATTGGGTGAAACTGTCTGCACCCATGTTTGCTGCCATTCATTCCCTAGATAGAAATTTTGTGATTGCAGGATTTCTGCAGATCTTATTACTGGGTGTCGGGATCTTAGTTTGGATAGGCCCACATCAGCCATGTCTTTGTGGATGGGCAACTCTCTGTTTTCAGTGATCTTTCTATATTCATGAAGAAGAGCATCTTGTCTGTGGAGATGCGGGGCAGTGATGTGGCACAATGTGGGTAGCCAATAGGTTAGAATGGATTTAATATATCCACTGATAGTTTTCATTGTTGCATTGAGTTGGACGTCAACTTTGTGGACATGGGGGCTGTTGAGCTACATTGAAGCACCATATTCCACAGAACTTTACACCAACCCTGAAGCTTAGCCATCTAAGAGTTGTAGCAGACACACTGCAAGTTGTACCATATAATTTTTGGAAGATGGGTGCAATTCTAGATTGCCTTCTTGTGGTGCACCCTGGATAATGCTAAAGAGCTAGAACTTCTGGTAGCCAGACAATCGTAGGATCTCCTGGCTACACTACACACATGGAAGCAATCAACCAATCAAACTACCCTTCTCAGGACTACTTGACAAGGGTTATAGGAGACTGCATCTGAATCTGCCAAATGAATATTGAGGGTGTAAGCAAGGCTAAATGCCAATACTTGTCACAAATATTACTGGCCAATAAAATAGATTCTCAGGGGTATAAGATATGTCTCGAACTGCCAAATCTAAAAATATGTCCCGTCCCCCCCCTTTCTTGTTGCTAATCCTCTCATCCTTTCCAAAACCCCTACATTTTAGCTGCATATATTCAGAACCTTACATAAATAGTTTTCTGAATGACTGAATTGGCTTTTCTTCCTCACTGAACCTGAAATCTGAGTGTATCTGTTTGTGCAATTTCCTGTTCTTTGTTTCATTGACCTTTGGTCACCTACTGTACTTGCAATAATTATTTGACTTCAGCTGTCCATGAGTACTCATCTACTTTTCTCAACTCTAATTACTTTACTGAGCATCAGAGTGGAAAGGCCACTTTCCCTGAGGTGTTCCTTCTCCTTGGGTGTCACTCTGTTGAGCAGTCTGTGCAACGAACAGAATTTTCCTAACTTATATGTGTGACAGAATTACACTACACTTATGGAATTGAATGTTCATCTGTCCTAAATTTATGTAGGCTTAGCAATATGCTTACATATGTTTTACTAATCCCTATTCCTTGTGTAGGGAGGGATGGCAGCATGGTATAACCTGATCTCATCATATCTTGGAAGCTAAGCAGGGTTGGTACTTGGATAGGAGACCGTCAAGGAAGAATCCGTAGATGAAGGCAATGGAAAACCACCTTTGCTTCTTGCTTGCCTTGCAAATCCCTTGCTGGAGCTGCCACAATTCAGTTGTGGCTTGATGGCACATTCGTACATACATAGTATCTGTAGAAACTGGCCTCTCTTTGGTCCTTTCCGCACTTGCATCTCATGCCTGGTGTGGCGTGCTGCTTATTTGGGGGGACTGCTTGTCTTTAAAATTATACTCTGTGTTTATAAACTGGGTAGTTTCTGCTGCCACCAGGAATTTTAAGAAATTCCAAAATCTTCTCTCTGTTGCTGCTGGTGGTAATATGACCTGGTAATAGGGTCTGGGCTTTTCAGAGGTCTATGTGGCCCTGAGGAAGGATTGAATTGAATTCTGGGTTAAACTGAAAAAAAATATGATTTACTGATTAAGGAACAAAAATAAATTGCTGGTTATCTGTAACTGTTTTGGGGGAAAGGAACTGGTAAATAAACTGGCAAGGTATCACACACAGTCTTTTTTGACAATAAGATCGCACTCTAACAGGAATCTCTCTTGCACATAGGCAGCCACACTGGCTAATACTTTCTTTCATAACTTTAGAGTCTCACAGACCCTTCTCATAGCTCCTCCACATCTAAACTTTTTAAAGACATATATACTGAACTCTTTATAGAACTCTGTCATATGACTCACTAACTGAATAACTGACTCTCTATCTCTGACTAACTCTATATCTGACTAACTGACTTCAAGACACACACACAGATTCACTCCAAACAACTCTTTCTACACTCAGTCATCCTCCAGTCACAACACACGTCTCCCTCAACCACTCTGCTTTTCTATCACTGCACTCCAACCAAACATTTAAAGACACACACACTAAAACAAGGAATCATTACACCCATTTTTATCAGAGTTCAACTTGTGACACAATACCTTGCATTTACCCCTGGTTATAACAGCATTTGTTTATCCTGGGACAAGTGTGGGATGAAACCAGGGTGACCTCAATGTAATGTGGAAACAAAAAATACCTCAAGATAATTATAGCGGTGAACTTAAGTGCAGTGTGGAATATAAAAATACCCTGAGATAATTACAGGGGTGAACTCGTGTGTAGTGTGGAATGTAAATTCGGGGACAGGGGTGAACCAGGATTTAAGGTCCAGTGCAGAAAGGACCTTTGTAACAGCTTTCCTTTCACCTCCCCCACCTCTTTGATGCTTTTGTTGTTGTTGTTGTTCAGTCGCACAGTCGAGTCTGACTCTGATGCTAGCAGCCTTTAAAAGAAGTTAGGCAAAAGCCTAATAGATGAACTCTTCATGCTTATGCTGAAGTGAGCTCTCCAAGGTACTACTGGAGGCCTGCTTTATTTTATCTCCAGAAACATAACAGGAAACATAATGAAATCATGGAAATGTTTTGCTAGACCGTTCTATCATTGGTTTCCCCCTACAGTCCAGTAGTGAACTCATGTGAGCCTCTGAGCCTTCCTGATCATAACAGAGTTTTAAAATGACACCTTTTTGACCAAGTGGAGCTGTACTTGCAGAACCAATCTTTCCTCTCTCCCTGTCCTCTGTAGTCTAGTATTTCACCTGAAAAGCTACTCAAGTTTAGGAGATCCTTGGGAATGGCATGAAATGCAAGCTTTGGGACTCCAGTCCAAATTGGACGTCCACAATAACTGTGGACTTTCTCCCTGCATGTCTTCTGCTCTGTTATGGATCCATCCCATCACTAGGAAGCCTAAGAACTTCTGGTTCAAATTTTCAACTTACAGTAATGAGCATGGATCTCCCCAAACAGACACATTTGCCATATATGTGGCAAGTGCTATTGGTGTAGCTTAGTTTTTCTAGCTTAAATCATATTTAATTTAAAAAACTGGTTCCTTGAGACTATAATAATGAGTGTTCCATTCTTTTAACTTGAGGTATTTTTGCATATAATGGCATTGACTCCAAGACCATTGCTGTCTAGAGACACAGTATATGGAAAAGATGGCAAGTGGATAGCCATTGTTTGGCTAGTTTGCTCTTGAAAATTAGGTGGGCCCTTAGTGGCACCGCATAACTCTTATTTACTAAGGAACTCCTTCTGGGCTTAGACTTTTCGCTCTGCTGAAGTTAATTATAATTAGTGATTAACCCCCCCACCTGCTGAGATCAATGTTAGGCACTTTCATATATTGGAGATCAATATTAAACACCTTCACATATAAAAAAATATGTGTAATGCAGAAAGAGCAGCTAGTCTGGCTTGCTTGCAAGACTTGTTTAAAGTGGTTTTACTGGGGAAAAAAATGGAAGTCTGTCTTGATTGGTTGGGTCATTCTCTAGCGCTGAATCAAAATTCAAAACCCAAAGTTTAAAATCCATATTAGGCATTTCAAACATTTAAATTTGTACAGGTTCTGGTACAAGAATAGAGTAATATTCTCCCTCTTCCATGCACAATGAGGACCAATACGATCAGGTTTATGTGAGTGGAAGGGAAACCCATAATTTGCTATAGAGTACTCCTCTTTTCTTTCATTGACTGACTCCCGGTCTTTGTTGGAGCTGTGCTCAGTGATCTATAGTTTACTCAGTATACATCATACATGTGAGCATCAGGAGACTTTTTCACTTCTAATGAGCAAACAATGTACCCACCTCACTGTGGGAGGGGAAGGGTTCCATAGAATGGAGATTCATTCCTATTTGCACAATTCTGCATTTAGGGGAAGGCTGGCAGGGATTGAGGGTGTGTGTATGCATCATGGAATGCAAACGGAGTCACGAATGTTTCAATAGTTCTATGCACCGGGCTGGTCTTTCTGGCTATATGTACAATCTTGTAAACTAAATATGTACAGTTCAATCCTAAACAGAATTATAGCCTTCTGAACTCATTGGCTTCAATTGACTTATATGGGTATAACTCTGCTTAGGACTGAACTGTAGTGTGTTGTAGTAGTGCAACAGTTAGGTCCCCAATCAGTTCACTCTCCACACACACTATTGACAGTGTAATACTTTATTTAGAGATATGAGATGCTATGGGTTCAGAACCTTTGTTAGGACTGGAGCCCAAAGGTGGGAAAATACAACATAGAGGTAAAACCCCAAATTCTATTCATTTACATGTCATTCCTAAATCACAGCATTCCTATAGCAACCCAGACAGATATATGGCTGCCCTATCTAAGCTAGCCTGGCATAGAAATCTCCAAGGATAGTCTCAAGGGAAACCATCTCGGGGCTCGCTTCAAGACGTTACAAGCAGCTACTCCATAATGCTCTAACAACATTCACCCCCCTCCCCCGGAATGTGACATGGCAAGTGAGGGCAAAGGTGCATTGATAAAGTTCAGCAAGGCTAAAAGCGAAAGCAACCAACAAGGGCCTTTAAGGGCCTATATGTGCCGGAGCTTGACAGTAAGATCAAATCTTAAAGGAGCTTCTTACATATAGAGATATCACATATCGCAGAAAAGCTCTATGGGATTGGAAAGGTGGGGGTTGATTCAGAAGCAACTTTACTATATTTTATCCAATGACCCTACTTTCCCAAGACTGAGTTCTATAAAAATTGTTCTGCAATCTTACAGTAGAATTTGCCTTTGCCTAAGGCTTTGTGACTAGCTTTCGAGCAAGGGAAACCTTTACCTTTTTAAGGCTTTGTGGATGGCATCTAGGATGACATTATGAAACTCTCCCCTCTCCCAATCTCTTGCGAAGTTTTGCAGTTTTAAAACGTTTGTTGAATTAACAAGTTAGCAAATGAAAGGATCGATTAGTAAGATTTACAGAAAGAAAAAGGCAGAGAACCCACTTGAAGCACGGGAGCAGGGGCAAAATGGATAGCTGAACCAGAAATTTGGTGGCCACACATATTTGCCATTTTCATTTTGAAGCCAGGAAGAAGGTGGGCTTGCACTGCACTTGAAGTACCGTTTTACATGCGAAGGTGCTTTTCTCAGGCATGTGAAGCTCCACTTTTATTTATTTATTTATTTATTTGTCTGCCTTTCTCATTGAGACTCAAGGCGGACGACAAAATACAGCAATGCAAGAGGAACAGCATAAGCTATTTTGTAAACATCGTAAGGAGCCAAAGTTAGAAAACTATGCAATAGAAACAGTATAGGATATGATATAGAAGACATGTAAAACACACACACACACAAAAGGATTACAGAAATGAGAAAAAATGCAGTGACAACAAAATAATACATACAATAAACAGTGCCATAAACTATAGGCCTTGTCCTTTTCTAAAAGCATTCTCCTGAATAGTTCTGTTTTACTACATAAAAATGCTCTCCTGAGCAATTCCATTTCACACTCCATGTGGAATGGTAGAAGCCTTTCTGGCCTCCTTAGCGAGGCCATTCCATAAAGCGGTAGCTGCAACAGAGAATGCTCCGGTATGGGCAGCTGCTGATCTTAGCCATTTGCAGGAAATGCCTTCAGAACACTTTGCTCAATCGAGCTCAGCTGCTGCAGTGGGACATTCTTGGAGAGGCAGTCCTTTAGATATGTGGACTGTAGGCCAGGAAGCCTGATCTGTGGCTATAGAATCTAGGGGTTGGAAAACAGTATGGCACAAATCCTTAGCACTGATGATGAATCTGCATGGTACTACCAAATGGACCTCATGAAAATGTTGAAACTTCTTATCGTCCTGCTAGAGTTTTCCCACACCTAGTAAGGATATTGCTAGTAAGGATAACATGTATTGGTTAGTATCTGAAGAAGTGAGGAGTGACTCATAGAATCATAGAATGTTACAGTTGGAAGGGACCTTGCAGGTCATCTAGTCCAACCCCCTGCACTCTGCAGGAGCATAGCCAAAAGATAGCCCTACATATCTACATACCTACAGCATACCTGAAAGATGGTCGTCCAGTTTCCGCTTGAAAACGTCCAGTGAAGGAGCATCCACCACCTTCTGAGGCAGTCTGTTCCACTGCTCAACCGCTCTTACAGTTAGGAAGTTTCTCCTGATATTTAGCCGGTAACAACTCCCTTGTAATTTCCACCCGTTGGATCTAGTCTTGCAATCCGGAGCAAGAGAGAATAGATCTGCTCTGTCTTCTACATGACAGCCCTTCAGATACTTGAAGACTGCAATCATGTCCCTTCTAAGTCTTCTCTTTCCCAGGCTAAACATACCCAACTCTTTCAGCCTTTCCTCCTAAGACCTGGATTCCAACCCTCTCACCATCCTGGTCGCCCTCTTCTGGACAGGCTCAAGCTAAAATATGGTGCCCAAAACTGGACACAGTACTCCAGGTGAGGCCTGACCATAGCAGAACAGAGCAGAACTACCACCTCCCGTGATCTGGACACAATGCTTCTGTTAATACATCCTAAGATTGCATTAGCTTTCTTCACAGCCACATCACACTGCAGGCTCATGTTGAGCTTGTGATCAACCATAACACCTAGATCCCTTTCACATGTGCTGCTATCAAGCCAAGTCCCTCCCAAATCTGTGCCTTTGATTTTTTGTACCTAAGTGTAGGACTTTGCACTTATCTCTATTGAAATTCATTTTATTTGTCTCAGCCCACAAAAGCTCATACCCTGCCACAAATTTCATTAGTCTTTAAAGTGTTATTGGACTCTCACTCTATTTTGCTGTGGCAGACAGACTTGACGTATTGGTTGAAGATCCAGTTTCATATGTCTTAAATATTCATATGCATTTAATGCGGCGTATTAGCTCTTCTATGCTAAAATAATATTACTTAATATTGGAGGAATGACGGGTAGCAACACTTAACATACCCTAGTCCTGATCTGATATTATATATAAACATTTTAATATTCAACAGAAAAAAATCATGCCAGTATTAGAAAGTTGCCAGGTTCCCTTTATTTAGCTGGAACTGCCTCTTCATAGCTTTAATTTACAGTGAACAAGTTACATATTAGTATAATGTCTGACCATTTTACCATCAGTAAGGGTCAACAGTAGTACTGTTCTTGTATTTACAAAAGGGAAATAAAATGCATCTTGACGCTTGCAGATTGCTAGCTTTTATTATATTTAACACAGTTCCTTAGAACTTTAATTGGAAGGCTGGCTTATGCTAGTGGTAGTGCACAACTGTAAATAGATAAGGTGGAAAGACAGATAAAATTGAAGGCAAAATTAATTCTCTGGACATATTAAAATAGAATCCACTTGACTATATCATGAACCTCTTGATGGGAAGAAGTAAGGCTTCTCCTTGAAACATGGTTACTGTCAGCTCAGTTTCCGGGGCATATAAAATATACAGAGAGGTTAAAAAGTTTAAAGGTCAGATGGTTTGTGTGTGTGTGTACTAATATTATAGATATAGACCATCTTTTGACATATATATGCTTCAGATGTTCAACAGCTAGTCTAACTATAATAAAGTTTAACTGTAGAATAGTAGATTGTAATGTAATGAATATTAGAATGTAATGCAATTTGGAATGGTAGATTGGAATGTATTTATCTGGTCTGGGGACAGGGGAGATAACTCTATGCAGCCAGTCACCCCACTTCAAAGATGAAGATGCTGTAAGGTTACCTCCATGCTTGGCAGTGTCTCAGTTAACTACTCTCAGCATTCCACAGTTAACGATACATCTGCCCATCAATCTCCAATTTTGACATATTTATTTCCTTCACTATGTTTCCCCCCAGAATTAAACCCAAACAAATTGTAACCATATAAACTAAGCTTGTTATTCCTGTTTGGTCCTTGAATCTGTTAAACATCTTCATTATATTGTATGCTTGTAAAGAAAAACGGCTCCTTGCTTTGCTCTGAGAAATAAAATCCTTGGTTCAGGCTGCAGAGTGGCCTACAGGAATCTTCCCAGACATAGTCAGAGACGGTTCAGAGACAGTTAGTGCACAGTGAACTTGCTAGCCTAATTGTTTACAGCTGAAGTACCGGGGAGTATCAAGTCCCAATTAGCACATTCCAAACATCTGAAACTATGGACACCTGTGTGGGAATGGGCATGACCTATCTGCAATATGGTTTCATTTCTTTCCCTCCGCCTTGTCCATCCTTGGATGTCATGTGCCTACCAACCTAAGAGAGTTACATCACCTGTCGGGTGTCTGATTGGTCCAACAGACCTGGGGTCAATCAGAGTTGTTGTTGTTGTTGTTGTTCAGTCGCACAGTCGAGTCTGACTCTTCGCGACCCCATGGACCAGATTACGCCAGGCCCTCCTGTCTTCCACTGTCCGCTGAAGTTTGTTCAATTTCATGTTCGTTGCATCGATGACACTGTCTAACCATCTCATCCTTTGCTGTCCCCTTCTTCTTTGACCTTCAATCTTTCCCAGTATCAGGGTCTTCTCCAGTGAATGCTCCCTTCTCATTTGGTGGCCAGAGTATTTGAGCTTCAGCTTCATGATCTGGCCTTCCAGGGAACAATCAGGGTTGATTTCTTTTAGGATTGACTGATTTGATCTCCTTGCAGTCCAAGGGACTCTCAAGAGTCTTCTCCAGCACCATAGTTCAAAAGAATCTATTCTTCGGCACTCGGCCTTCCTTATAGTCCAACTCTCGCAGCCATACATTACTACGGGGAATACCATTGCTTTGACCATGAAGACTTTTGTTGGCAAGGTGATGTCTCTGCTTTTTATCATGCTGTTTAGGTTTGCCATCACTTTCCTCCCAAGAAGCAGGCGTCTTTTAATTTCATGGCTGCAGTCACCATCTGCAGTGATCTGGGATCCTAGGAACGTGAAGTCTGTCACTACTTCTACGACTTCCCCTTCTATTTGCCAAGGAGTGATGGGGCCAGATGCCATGATCTTAGTTTTTTTGATGTTGAGCTTCAAGCCCACTTTTGCGCTCTCCTCTTTCACCCTGAGCAAGAGGCTCTTTAGGTCCTCTTCACTTTCTGCCATCAGAGTGGTATCATCTGCATATCTGAGGTTATTGATCTTTTCCCCAGCAATCTTAACTCCAGCTTGTGATTCATCCAGGCCAGCATTTCACATGATGTACTCTGCATATAAATTAAATAAGCAAGGTGACAATATACATCCTTGTCGTACTCCTTTTCCTATGCTAAACCAATCAGTTGTTCCATATCCGGTTCTAACAGTTGCTTCTTGACCCTTATACAGGTTTCTCAGGAGACATGTGAGGTGGTCTGGTACTCCCATCTCTTTAAGAACCTGCCATAGTTTATTGTGATCCACACAATCAAAGGCTTTAGCATAGTCAATGAAGTAGATGTTTTTCTGGTACTCTCTTGCTTTCTCCATAATCCAGTGAATGTTGGCAATTTGATCTCTAGTTCCTCTACTTCTTCGAAACCCAGCTTGTACTTCTGGCAGTTCTCTATCCACGTACTGTTGGAGCCTAACTTGTAGGATTTTGAGCATGACCTTGCTAGCGTGTGAAATGAGTGCAATTGTGCGATAGTTTGAACATTCCTTGACATTGCCCTTCTTTGGGATTGGAATGTAAACTGACCTTTTCCAATCCTGTGGCCACTGTTGTGTTTTCCAAATTTGTTGGCAAATTGAGTGCAGCATTTTAACAGCATCTTCTTTTAAGACTTTGAATAACTCAGCTGGGATACCATCACCTCCACTAGCTTTGTTGTTAGTAATACTATCTAAGGCCCATTTAACTTCGCTTTCCAGGATGTCTGGCACGGTCAGTGATTATACCATCGTGGTTGTCAAGGACATTGAGGTCCTTCTTGTATAGTTCTTCTGTGTATTCTTGCCATCTTTTCCTAATCTCTTCTGCTTCTGTTAGGTCCCTACCATTTTTGTCCTTTATCATGGCCAGCTTTGCATGGAACGTTCCCTTGATTTCTCCAATTTTCTTGAAGAGATCTCTAGTTCTTCCCAATCTATTGTTTTCCTCTATTACTTTGCATTGTTCATTCAGGAAAGCCTCCTTATCTCTCCTTGCTGTTCTCTGGAAATCTGCATTCAGTTGGGCAAATCTTTCCTTTTCACCATTGCCTTTAGCTTTCCTTCTTTCCTCTGCTATGTGTAAAGCCTCATCAGACAGCCATTTTGCTTTCTTGCATTTCTTTTTCTTTGGGATGGCGGTGATTGCTGCCTCCTTTACAATGTCATGGACCTCTGTCCATAGTTCTTCAGGCACTCTGTCTATCAAATCTAGTCCCTTAAACCTATTCTTCACCTCTACTGTACATTCATTGGGGATGTGATCTAGGTCAAATCTGAATGGCCTAGTGGTTTCCCCAACTTTCTTCAATTTCGTCAATCAGAGACCTTTCCATAAATCTAATTGGTCTTTGCACTATGGCTAGGATCTCGGTGATCACCTGGCACTGAAGCATGTCAGTGATTGCACAGCTCCCAACGTGGCATCCCACTTGATTGCTACCTGGAAGGGCTGAGCTTTGACCATCTTGTCTTGCTAGGACTGCCTGTGATGAACCTGAATGGTAACGGGAACCTTGATTATATGTGTTAGCTATGCTGGAAAAGCTTAGGTTTAATTGTTTAATTTCCTTCACTGTCTAGTTTTGTTTTAAATATTTTTGCACCTTAAATAAATAATTATATTTTTACTCTGTCATGGTTTTTGCCTTCATTGACCTCAAAGCCTTTATCCGGAGCCCTGGCTCTTGACCACCTACCAGCTAACTTGTTAGCCCCGATGCCATTATGGGGCTTTGCTATGGACTGTTTGCTGTTGCCACATGGTCTGTGTACTTGCTAGACTGTAAAATGGATGCCAAAGGAAAAGCCCATAGAAAAGGGAAAAAGCTGTCTTTTTACTCTGAGGGACTCCATTGCATACCTGCCGCATGTCACATACATAGATTAAGGGCCATACAGCAGACAAAGGACTTTTCCTCTGCCAGTCGTTTGCATGAAGGGATTAAGTGCCTTCCCCACCCAAGCCATACACATGAACAATAGAACAGCCATCAGCTACCTGGAGAAACCATCTGCCTGCCAGCCAGCTTCCTCTGTCCAGCCCCCAGGTATCCAACGGACAGTGTAGCCAATAAGATTTGAAATTGTCACTGACACAGCCAGCTGGGAGGGTCAGTAGGTGTACACCGCCTGGCCTTCTCCGCCCAGCACCCAAGACGCTATAATAACGCGATCTCTGGGTTAGCTCTAGTCCCTTGCCTTGCCCTGCTGCTCCCCTGCTGCTGCTGAAACCACGACCTCTGTCTGTCTGCTTTACCCTCTTAAGCCCCCATCCTGTACCCGAAACCTTGCCTCGCTTCGTTCCAGTCTGCAGCTGGAACTATACACGTGTGTTGTTAGCTGGTCTAGACCACGTGTCCCTTCTTCCATCCTTCCTACCCTACCTAACCCCACTCGCTGGAAGATTTAGGAGCCGCGCCTTGGAGGTAAATATCACCCTCAATGAACCAACGTTTACCTGCTAATGCAACTGTGCTATATCTCTCTGCGTTTCCTAGCTCTTGAGTGTGTGTGTGTATGATTTGCTATTGTTGAGTGAATTGTGTATTTAAGTAAACTGAAACATTATTCTGAGTCCTGTCTCTCGCCTCTTCACTGGGAAGGTCCCGCGGCAGCCCATTCCTCGTAGACATAGACCAAAAGATCCCGAAATTAATTATACCTGTTGCGAAGTGCTCAACCCCTAGAGAGCATTTTGCCCAACAAACTGTCTTCTGTTTGGAAACTCAGTCTGCAGTCCCACTCTGCCAGGCTGACTTTTCTTGCTAATTCCCTGAGAACCTGGGAGACTTGGCCTTTCTGTCCTGGGCTGTTGGGATTGATCAGAAAGGACTGATGGCACATACCAAGACTAGGGTGAGAATTAGACTCTGGTTGAGGTCATGTGTGCCAGAAAAAATGGGTGGGGGGAAGCGAGGCTATTTCTTCCAGAGGAATTTGACCCGCAGTTGCATGATCACACCTCCCTTTGAAGCTGCGGGTGCAGTTCGTCAGTGTGTGATCAGACGCAAC
Organism: Gekko gecko; assembly: GCA_029375565.1. Taxonomy (NCBI): domain Eukaryota; kingdom Metazoa; phylum Chordata; class Lepidosauria; order Squamata; family Gekkonidae; genus Gekko; species Gekko gecko. The sequence goes on along the minus strand of JAPDNY010000001.1, from coordinate 296,038,502 downwards.
TACGTGTGAGTCCTTTTTTGGTGCCTTCCCCCCCATGAGCATAAAAGTGCGATCGATGGATTGCACCTCCACACCAAGGGCTCCCTATGGAGTTTGCGATGATGTGCATACTGCAAAGGGGGGGGAACAATGGCACGGAGTTGGGATGGCCTGATCAGACCATCCCAACGCCATGAGAGCACGCTGGAGCAATCAGGCATGGGAAAGTCCGTCCATGGCCCGTCGCAACCTGTTTACTACTGGGTTTTCCCCAGTGTCTTTTAACTCCACTTCTGTGGTGGAGCAGAACGAGTTGCTGACAGCTGTGGGGCACTTCCCAGATGTTGTCTGATCGCGCCCTTTAAATCCACCTGGCATTCGCACTTATGTCAGGTTTTATTGTTTGTGTGATTGCAGCCTCTATCTAGTTTTTTGTAACTTTGTTTTGTTGCACCCCCCCCCTTGTAACCAAAAGTCCTTACCTGGGGTTAGGACAGGGACTTTTGACAATGCTAATTTACTGCTCACCCTCTACTTATATGTATGGACTGGTAACTTCCATTTCATTGTATCTGAAGAAGTGTGCATGCACATGAAAGCTTATACCTTGAATAAAACTCTGTTGGTCTTAAAGGTGCCACTGGACTCAAAATTTTGTCCAGCTAGTCTGTTATCAACAGTGAATAGTCAATGCTTTAACATGGTCTGAGGACCTTGAGTGACAGGAAATTCAAATGGAATTCTACAGTTGAGAGTGGTAGTTAAGAGTGGCAGGTAGTTCAGATGGAGGAGTTAAGCAGAGTAAGAGGATCAAGGAGGATCCTGAATTAGGGAAATGTGACCAGTAATCCTCCCCAGGAGAAATAGCTCCTAGTAAAGGAGGGTGATCCCTATCAAGTGTTTAAAAAGGAAAATTGGAAAAATGCCTTCTGAAACTTAAGTATTTTTGAGGGAAAGAAGCTTATGCCTATTTATTTAAGCAGCAACTGCCAAGAGAGCTCTCTCCACAGTTTTAAAGACCTGTCATTATAAGAAAACAGCTACTTTATTGTGACAAACTATGTATTGTTTATAATTATACAAAGTTACCTCATTCCTGTTGCCTGTTTATCTGCCAAGTTTAAACCTGAAACCTACCTGATAGTCTGGCTTGACCTTTTCCCCTTCTATAAAGTGAAATAAAGCAGTTTGTTTGTTTTGAATTAACATCAGCCTCTCATGTGCCATTATCAGACATATACAAATGAAAGATTTTTGTTGGTTCTTCAGTTCTCTAGGCTGGGTCAACTATATCCATATATATTTAAACAGCTGGGTGAGCCAGATAGAGAAAGAACAAGAAAAGGGACTGCTCAGCCAAGAAAAAGTGAATCAGGGAATCATTATAACTTGGGTGTCAAGAGTTTTAAGTTTTCAGTACATTTGGCTGAGTGATGAATATATGAAGGTGATTCTTGTAGTTCAAATGGAAAGGTATCTTACCTTATTTCTAGGAAATTGGCAGTACAGTCCTTGGCAGAGTTACATCCTTCTAAATCCATTGAAGTCAACTCTGTTTAGAATTGCTCTGTTAATCCCATTTATCACCTTGTGGTTTCAAGGAGCCATGTTGTTTCTTATTTATTAAATGTAGTTATAGAAATTTGTTGTCCCTGGGGTTGCCAATTCTGGGTTGGAAAATTCCTGGAGATGCTGATAGAAGAAAGTGTTTGGCATGAGCATGGTGGCCTCTTTTCAGTTATCTATTGGAAATGATTGCTCATCAGAAGAAAACTCCTCACAGTAATCGCTTATGGGTATAAAAGCCTCTTTCCCTTGATAGGGTCTCTTGCAGACAAGACTGAGACTTGTTAACAAAACAGCAGACTGATGTGGAGCTTTTACTGCTTGAGGGTGTCCTTAGGGTAAACAAATGTCTTCAGTCTCCAAGCTGTTAATTTCTATCCTTTGTCAAATGCTTTATTCACACAACGGCAAAAAAAAGAAAGAAAGAAAAGAGCCATGGTCATTGTCACTTCAGTTGAAATACAATGGCAGCTTCCTTTATTATAACCATACTGTGTAAACATGTTCGTTTGGAAAATATAAGCTACTTGACCCGGGGATATTTTCTGTAGGGGAAACACAAGTTTGGCAGAACACTTTATTAATGGAAACTTGGTGACGTAAAAACAGTCAGCTTGCTCTGTAGCTTTAAATTACCTCTGAGCTTAGAGTTTGGGAAGTACTCAGAGGGTGGCTGGCTTAGTGTTGGTGACTCCGACTGCAGCAACTGTAAGTCCTACTTTATACACATTTGCTCAAAACTATTCATTTAGCAGGAGTTATGTTGATTTAAACATTTAGGTTGTCACTCTCTATCCCCCACCTTCCAAAAAACATATACAACATTATTGTTGACTATAAGAACATAAGAACAGCCCTGCTGGATCAGACCACTAGTCCGTCTAGTCCAGCACCTTGTCTTACATAGTGGCCAACCAGTTCCTCTGGTGGTCCAATAACAGGGCATAGAGACTGAAACCTTCCCTTGATGCTGCCTCCTGGCTTTGGGAATCAAAGGTTTACTGCCTCTGAATGTAGAATTTAATCCTTATAGTCACCATGGCTAGTAGCCACTGAGGCTGCAGTCACGCACTCTAAATAATCCACTTTTGATTAATTTTCAATGCACTTTCCAACTGGATTTTTACTGTGTGAACTGGTAAATCCAATTTGAAAGGGCATTGAAAGTGGATTGAAAGTGGATTATTTAGTGTGTGTGTGTGTGTGACCACAGCCTGATAGACTTATCCTCCATGAATCTGTTTAATACCCTTTTAAAGTTGTCTATGTCTGTGGCCTGGCACATTTTAAGCACTCTTAAAGTATTTCCATTTGTCCGTCCTGAATCTACTGCCCATCAGCTTCATTGGATGCCTTTGAGTTCTCATATTTTAGGAGAGGGAGAAAAGTTATCTTGGTCAATGATCTCCACCCCCATGCACAATGTTATAAACCTCTATCATGTTCCCCCTTAGTCGTTTCTTTTCTAAATTTCTTCAACCTTTCCTCAGGGAAAGTGCTCTAACACCCTAATCATCTCGGATGCTTTCTTTCCATTTTGGTTCCAAGCTTTGTCCCCTAAAATACTGCTTTTTTAACATTAGGTAGATTTCTTATTGACACTAAAACCAGTGGCTTGGATTCCATGATTGTAGGAAGGAGAGGGGTGAGAAAATTGTACTCTATGAGCAGAAATCATTCCATTTATGAAAACTCTCTGGTGGAGTCAAGCCAGCGTCTTCTGCATTTCTGTATGTCCAGCAGAGATATGTCATATACTTTCTGTTATGCTGATGATCTGTCTGGGTGATGTGTATTGGGAAAAATGTCTTTTATTGTATCTTATTCTGTGCCCATTACAGCTTTTATTCTCTCAGTCTGGACTGACTGCCAATAATTTAGTGCTGGCGACAATTTCCAGAGGAGTAGCTATGTTAGTCATAAAGAACTAAGAGTCTTGCAGCACCTTACAGATTAATAAATTTATTGTGGCATAAGCTTTTGTGCAACTATAAAGATAATTATGTGTGTCAAACTAAACCCTTAGAAACAGCCCACCAGAATGCAAATGACACAAGAAATGGCATACAGTAAAATGATACACAATACTGAATGTAAACACTCGGGCCAACAAAATGGGTGGGGGAAACCCCAGAATCAACTCACTGCCTGTTCAAGGCCTTAATTATATCATGAAGAAAGAGTCTGGTTTATGACACGACACATCTTCCCATTTCCATCAAGATCATGGTCCACTGGTTCATTTCAAATTGGATTTGTTCTTCATGGACGTTCTACTTCATATATAGAATAATGAAAATCTATATGTACGATCCCTAGTATAGTTCACTGAGGAAAAAAATGTACTCAAGGAAGCATCTTGGTAAGAGGTAGCAAAATCTTTTGAGCGACTTACTGAATATAATAACTGTTTCTCTAAAATTAAAGAAGAAGAAGATATTGGATTTATACTCTGCCCTTCACTACCCAAGGGAGTCTCAGAGCAGCTTACAAACTCCTTTCCCTTCCCCTCCCCACAACAGACACCCTATGAGGTAGGTGGGGCTGAGAGAGGTCTGACAGAAACTGCTCTTTTTTCAAGAACAGCTGTGCCAGAACTATGGCTTGCCCAAGGTCATCCAGCAGGTGCAAGTGGAGGAGTGGGAAATCAAACCTGGTTCTTCCAGATTAGAGGCCGCGCTCTTAACCACTACACCAAACTGGCTCCAATTTTTTACATCCTGGGAACCTACTGCAAGAAGCCATTGAAGAATAGGCTCTCCCCCTACAAGCAAGTATACATGTTAATAAAGTGGATGTTTTCAGCATCAAATGTGACAGTGGAGCAGTCTCCCATGGGAATGGGACAAAATAATTTTTTTAAAAAGAATGGACTCTGTGATTAATAGTGCAACCCATTCCTAAACAGGTTTACATCCTTCTAAGCCAATTGGCTTCAATGGACTTAGAAGCATGTAGTTCTGCTCAGGGCTGCACTATAAGACCCTGGAGATACATCTCTGTATTGAAAATCACTGGATTACCTGTCTATGTTCCTGTGCAAGAGCAATTTTGTTAGTGGTTAGTGTTTACACATGGAGTTGGGTGCAACCAAGGAGGGCCACATAGCTGCTAGCGCTGTTCTCTGGTGCAAAAGTTCATGTGATACCGTGGGTAGACGGAAGAACAATTTGTGATCTGGTTTCATTCTCATGCATTGCTGTAGTGTGAGGTGTAAAATGGACCTTCTGTGAATGTAAAATGGACCTTCTGTGAATGTAAAATGGCCCTTCTGTGAGTGGAACGTGCCTTCTGGATACAGGAGGGCACCTTTAGATCCAAATAATTTGCTATTGTTCTAATGCATGAAATTTCTCATGCCATTTTGCCACACTGTCTAGTATTTTGTGATGCTCTGTTTTTAATGACTTTTTGTCATTTGCATGTTTGCATTCTGTTGTTACGGCAGGTGTATCTTTCTAGGACTTTTTTTGTTTTTGCTCCAGAGTGGTCCATCTTTTTCTCTCTTCAGCGTATCTGGTAGACCATGAGACTTTTGAATAAGCACTAAATGGGAGGATTTCAGGTGTATTTCTTTCTATAGCGTTTGAATTATTTCAGCAGGCTATACATTAGGCTGTGCACGGAATGAGATGTGCCCGAAAGCACAATAAGGAAACAATGACTTCCTTAGGTTTTTACCTAGAAAATGAATCAAACCAGGTATTAGGATACAAAAACAAGGTAAATAAAAACAGGCAGGCTTACAATGCAGTTCTAAGCAGAGTTATACCCTTCTAATGTCCATTGCAGCCAGTGGACTTAGAAAGGCATAGCTCTGCTCCGGATTGCATTGTTAGTCATTTGGCAGAGTGTCTGCCAAAGTACAGTCTGGGTGAAGGCCATTTTTCCTGTGAGAGAAGCAGCTTGCCAAAGGTCTGAATGCCTAATGGATTGCTAGGCACACTGCCCAGGCACACACTCAAACATAACGCCTTTATAATCTGCCACATTACTAATTCAGTGGGAGAAATATATAACAAATCCTCCCCCCCACCTTCGCAACACATCATCCCTGACAGTAAGAAAACATGTGACATCACAGCAGACCATTGCTGTGTCTACGCTTCAATATGGCAAGGTTGGATAAGAACATTGCTTCCATTCATCACCAGTGAGCCAGCAAAAGGTTCTCCGGGCTGGATAATTGATTGGCAGTTTTTTCGGCTTCCAGCAACTGGTTCTGCATAGAAGAAAGGCTGGACAAAAGAAGATGGCATTTTGGGGAATGGCCCTTGCTTACCACCTCCTGTATATGAACCTTAAAAGACTGAGGAAGGGAAAAGAGAAAAGTATTAGCATCATTTTTCTTGCATTTAGTGAGGTGAAAATAAAAACTGCAACCACTCCACAGCACCTGGTACCAAAAGAGGATTTTATTAGAACATAAGGAAGTCCTGGCCATAATCAGCCATAGCCAGCACCAACAAAACAAGAGAAAAGTGGAAGGAAAGTGAAAGTTATTACCTTAAGGGATTGCGTTAAGATAACTATACCATACAATATGAGAACATCAACAATTCACAACTACCCATGATATAGCAAAAACCATAAGTACACACGAAAAACCTGTTGGATGAATCAGTGTGCATATTTCCCATATGTCCTTCCTTTGTTTCAGAATCCCTCCATTCTTTCAGGTTTAACTAGGAGAATTTCTAAAGTTCTAAAATTGGATCATGTGCCGTTTGCTACATCTGTTGTTTCACCTGCATCATTTCTCACTCCTGTCTTAATGATACCTGTGGAAGAAAAAGCATTACTAAAATGCAAGTCTGATGCCAGCGTTTTATTTTTGGAAAAAGAGGTGCCGGAACTCTCAAGAGAGAAATGAAGTTTTCAATCTGAAAACTCATGAACTTTTAAATGTTTTTAAAAGAATTTTGTCAAAGAGGTTCTGGAACTCTGTTCTAGCATGTTCCCCCAGGAAAAAAAGCCCTGGATGGGACCATACACATGATTGTATTGAGTGTTTTATTAATATGTGTTCTGTTGCACATTCTTTTTTTAAAAAATAACCTTTATTTATATAATATAGCAATAATTTGCAGTAGCACATACTATTAGGAAACCACTACAATAAAGGCATAATTAAAAACACAAAAAAACACAAGAACAATAAAACCAAACAGCTATTCAATATATAGCTATAACGTTCAAATTATTGGGAAGTGCCTTTTTCAGCTTACTATGTCTGTCCATATATTCAAGAAAGGGAAACCAATGTTCTAAAAAATCTGAATGAAACTTTATTTGTGGAACAAAGATTTGATGTAACAGGGAAGGTGATGCCAACAGTCAATTCTAGTATATAGATCATGGACAGCAGAATAAGTCCTTCATATCTGGGTGAAAAGTCTGCCAGATGTCACATAAGTTATATTTATCCAGAAGAGCAATAAGGTTATGAGACTTGCTAAGCACCCTAGCAGGACATTTATGCTTTTTATAAATTCTGTCTAATTTAGGATTTGTGATCAGATTAAGGTATCCTCCAATCAGAAGATCACCTTTCTTAAAACTTGACAGTTCAGTTAATACCTCATTTAGAAATTCCAATTGATTATTATTTGGTGCATACAGGGTAACCAAGGTGATTAATTTACCATCTAGTTTACCCTTAATGAAAAGGAACCGCCCCCCTGGGGTCGACTTTAGCATCTGTGAATTCAAACTGCAGTCATCAAGAAATAAGTATGGAAAAACCCCTGGATTTAGAAGATCCAGGAGCTTGGTATTGCTGGGAGAACCAAGGATTCGAATACCTACTGTATTGATGACCTATAATGTGTGTCTTGGAGGAAAAGTATGTTAACCCACTCTCCAGTTAAGGCAGAGGAGACCCATTTATATTTAACAACATTATTAAGGCCTCAGCAGTTAAATGTCAATATTTTACAACCCTTATCCATGAGGTGATAAACAAGTACAAGATAGAAAGCACATCTCAACCTTGATAAACCACTCAGAGACTGTCACCATTATACTTCTAGAATATAGAGCTAATGAATCCATCAACCACTATATTAAAGATTGATTATATAACTGTTCAGCAACTAAATGTTTAAAAACATTTTTAGAACGCCATCTTAAGTAGCGGAATGAGCACTTAGCACCTTATGATTTTATGATGTTATTTGTATTGAATTGTTTTAACTGATTGTATGTGGTTTTATTGGTAATGTTATACCAACTGTAAGCCGCCCTGAGCCTGTTCATGGGGAGGACAGGGTACAAATTGAATAAACAAATAAATAAAGAGACAATTAATACATATGCAACTTCAAACCATGGACACCCATTAAAGTTCTTATGTAGACAACAGAGCAAATGTTGCAAATGATTGTTAAACATGTCAGTGAAATTAATTTCTGTTTTCATTAGTCTGATAACCAGATCTGGGGTGCCCTTCCCCCAGTAGCTAACCTGTTCCAAAAGGTTTATGACAAAATGAGCACCCTCCCTCCAGTACCACAATTGCAGCCGAGAACAGATAACCAAATCAGGGGCACCCTTGCTCCTGCGTCTACCATACTTCAAAATACCTCTCCACCCCCAAATCATGAGGTCAGCATTCAGATAACATACCAACAAAATGCTACCAATTAGCCTTGGAGTTTTCACCCCCAATAAACCATAGGACTGCATTTCCAGAATATAAGCACTCAGTTGGGGCAACAGTAACACACAAAAATACTTAAGCCTACCTAATCTGCTTAAGGCAGTATTCTAATAAAACCTATAATGCGAACAAAAACATTGTGTAGTGAGAAGCATCCAAAAAATAAAAAAAAAAATGTTTCAATCGAGAGACCAAATTCCCAGTGACAAACAAAAAATACAGTGGGGAAAAAAGGGAAACAAACTCTTGCACTTTCTTAACACACCCCACAAAACAGAGTTGATAATCTGCACATGCAGCCATATCATGATTACATTTGTGTAATGTTTAGCAATTTGGATTACCACCCATATACTCCTGGCCTCTGAGATTTGGTTCTGATACTTACAGTGCAACACTAAGAACACTGTCCTGGGAGTAAGCCCCATTAAATACACCTGAGTAGGATTCTGGGTTGACATGCTTAGAGTTGCTTTCTTAGAGTATCTTCTATAAATACCTGGACAATTTCTCTGCGCCCAGAATATTACAGTGCTGGGCTCTGAAACAGGCTCCATCTCTCAGTACCTGGATCCAGTCTAAGGGCCCAGAAGCATATAATTCTCTCTGAAGCAGTGTGGGTACTTAGAGAACTATCTCTAAATGCCTGCCTGGATCATAACATTTTGATAAATGGAACAGCTGTTGCTTGCACATTTACGGAAGAACTGTTGACTGGAATATAACAATATGCAAAAATGCAAAGAAAAATATAAATTGATTTAGTAAACCAATGCATGTTGTTGTGTTAAAAATATGCATGTTCTACACAGAAGGTGAAATGAAATAGCAAGGATTTAAAATGTAAGGAGATTCTGTGCTCATGGGATTTCTTTGGCTGCTTTTCTTGTAGCATCTTGACACTTAGATCTGCAGGAAATTCTGCTGCATTCCTTTCAATCACACCTTTGCCTCTTTCTTTATGCCACATGGATAGGACCTTGCATTAGAGTGGGAGATCAGTCTTCATGGAATACAATTGAAGAAAGCTCAAGTCATATCTATCCAGAAATGTCTGAAACATCTCGAATATATGCTACATTCTTCTTGAGAATACCCTCTTTTGTATAACTAACCTTTGCAGATATCATCCTGAGAAAACTGTGTTAATTAGCTCTTTTGGTGCACTTGGTACACTGACAGGACACAGAACTCTGCATAAAGATCACATGACTATGGCGACTTCACTGGGGTATAATTGATATATGCACCCCCAAAAGTGAAGATCAAGGGTGTTTTTTTTTAAAACACAGCATTGTACTCTTCCAATTCCAAATCTGTTTTGTTGAAATTTCTTGAAAAACAAAGGAAACACATGTATGTTACTATCACTGGCCTGTTAGCTGCTTGCTTAGTGGGATCCTGGGAGATTTCCCAACTCACAAGTCACACCCAAGGGCATCAGGAGGTAGCTAAAAAGATCCTGGGGCTATGATGTCATCACCACAGAGAAACGTAGCTACTGAGTGGTTAGCAGAACCTAATACTGAGAAGTGATGTCATCATCTGTGCATGTGTTGAGTTCTGCTGCTCCTTCAGTAGCTTTGTGCTGCACAGTGCTCATCCTGTATCCCCATTGGTCTTTCTTTGGCCATCTTTGAACGTCATCTGGTAAGGGAACCAATCACATCTTTAACTTTAGTGGCTTTCACTGGTGGGAGTAGGAATTCTCCCAGTCTTCCACCATGTGAGCTGTTGCCACATCTATTAGGATGCATCTGTGAATCCATAGAAGGAACACATGGTGGTGGTTAGAGTCAACAAAATTTTTGGCATATTAGGCACAAAAATAATCTTGTGCTTCCTGTTTTCCATTTGTTCACTAGATATTTCCATTAGAAAGCAGAAGGTTGAAAAGGTGTTGTCAGAGGACTTCCGGTTGCAGCACGATGCCATGGACGCAGTGGGGGATCGCTCTCTCACTGCGCCAGCTTTTTCACTCTAGTTTGAGGGTCACAAGCTCTTTGGAACCCCCCCTTCCTTGGTAAGAGGGTACGGTGCAAGGGAGTTTGGCTGGTACTCCGTTTAGCAGCGGCGGTGGGAGTAACCAGGCTTTTTCCTGAGGCACAGAGCGGATAAAGACTCTCCGTCTGGGAGCTTCATCTGTTGCTACTGGTCACGGGGTGAGGTGGGTGAAGAAACAAACTAAGAATGATTTCAAAGCAACCTTATTTGAAATAAGAAGATAACTTTAATTTCCTTTATGAAGAATTTGTTTCCTAAGCCTGCACTATAAAAGAGGCTATTTTCTGGTGGGAGGTTTTTATTCTCCCAGCCATAGACTTTGGCGATCAACTGTAATGCTCTCCAAGTTAAAATTTAAAGAGATACCAGATGAGGAGAATGGTAGACAGTGAATGTAAGATGCTCTCTCAAGCATTAAAGGAATTAAAGGTGACTGAAATAGATAATGGGATTCAGTTTTCTTGGGACGACTTACAGTCTATGATTGTGGAAACAATTAAAACAACCATTAAACAGACCTTCACTACTTTACTGGAGGAGAACCTAACTACTTTAAAGGAACCGGCAAATAACGAGGGCAAAGTACTTCACCAAAGCCCTTAAGGGAAAGCACAGAAATCTAAACAAGAGGATGACTCACCAAGAAAGAAAGATAAACTAATTGAGGAAACAAGATTTGTAAAAATTAAGAAACGGCTATGTACTTCAGCAACCAAATATGGGAAAAACAAGTTATCTGAAGAGGGAAAAAGAGTTGAAAGTGGGCAAACAACCATTGTACCAAGCCAAACATTTTCTGATGTAAAGCAAATACCTGAAATTTACAGAGGAAAAAGGTACAGCGGCAAAAAGCTGTTCAAGAAGAAGACTGTTCCATCCCAGAACAGGGAAAAGAATGGGAAGACACAATCAAACATGAAACCAAGTACAATATTGTTAATTCTAAGTCTAACTGATTTGATTTATAAAGATAAAAGGCACAAGGATAAGATTTTAGAGAGGAGAAAGTATTTGACAAAAAAAGAAAAAAAATTAGATTGCTATAAAAATGGTTAATAAGGAATTGTAACCTTACTATATATAGGATGGGCTCATAAAATTCAATTATATGGAAATAGTTGTTACTAGGAAACTAAGATGGCATAGAGCAAAAGTTTTGATTAAAATTGGGAAAGTCAGATCAGTAAGGGAATCTCAACCTTGGAGAAGGAGCTCAAAAATTTATTTGTAGCAGTACACTAAAATATAAAGTAAGTAGATCTAGGTTTGTGTATTGTCTCTTCTGATTCTAGAATAGTTTAGTCTTTGTTGTTAGGTAATTAAGTCGAATCAGAACAAAGATTTTGAGATCTGAGTACTGTTTTTTATTTCTTTTTTGTAGAGAGGTAAGAAAATATAATTTAATGAAGTTCTAAGGTTAAGAACTGTGGGGGAAAAAGAGAGAATTAAAGAGAAGTGAACTAAGGTAGCAGGTGTCTTTGGCTTATCATTTTGTGGGGTATGGATGGAAATTGGGTAATAGTTTAAGAGATGGAGGAAATATAGAAAGGGATCCATAAAAGTAAAGGAAATAAAGACAAGACTCCAAGGAAGAGAACCCAGTAGATAAGAAAAGGGAAAAAATAAACTAAGGTGTTTATACAAAGAGTTCACAGAAACCTTAACCTTTTTAGGTATATGATGGGCTTAAAGTTAGACTGCATCTAAGAAAAGAAATGGAAAAATTGCAATAGTATTTCTGATGTTACATTATTACATTATAAAGGATACAAATTGTTGGATATTCTGAAAATTCTTAATCAATATAGTAAGTGGCATTTGATTTGAGGTTCCAAATTTAATAGTTATGTTGTATCATAAGGAACTGAGGTAATATAAGGAAACATAGCTCCTTTTATGTTGTATTTTTGTATTTTTGTTCTGTTTTGTTGGAAAATTAATAAAAATCTATTAAGGAAATTAAAGAAAAGGTGGTGTCAAAGGAAGAGGGATTTCTCTTGGCATTCTCTGAGGTTGGCAGCACCAACTGTATCTCATTTATTGTTACTGAAGCATCAGCTGTTGTAGAATAAGCCTGTACAATGTATGGAGGACAATAGGTGAAGAATTGAGAGTGCCAGACTACATGCTATGTGAAGTTTGGCTTTGAACGAAATGAGTGTGCTGATGTTTAGTGAAAAAAAAATGCACATACCAGGTGAGAAACATAAATTTCAGAAAACAAAATCTTCCTTCCACCTGCTTTCTTCCTTGCAAAGGAATTCTGGAGAAGCATTTGCTAAAAAAGGCTCTGCATTAAAATGATGTGGTGGTTCAAAGAGTCAATCAATCTGTATTTCAATTGGTTGTCCTATCTGGAAACCAGACAATGACAATCAGCTGGTAGTTTCCATGCTTAAATTATGTTGAAGTTAGACTATTGCAATGCTCTCCTATGCGGGGCTGCCTTTGAAGGCTGTCTGGAAGATTCAACTGGTTCAAAAATATAATGAGGTTGTTGTTTATAGAGTTCATATTGTACTGGTCTTATAAAAATCAAATGGGTTTTTAGTTCACTTTGAGGCATGACTGAAAGTGCTAGTTATTACCTATTAAAGTCTGTGAATGGGGTTTCGGAAGGACCGTCTTCTTCTGTATGAACCTGCCCCCCGGTTACAATTGTCTTTGGAGCTCCAGCTGTATAATCCTGCTGACAGAAGCAAGTTGGGTGAGCACGAGACAGTGCCTTTTCTGTAGATGCTCTACCGCTGAGCCACAGACCTTTCCCTGAACCCTTCATTCCTAGCTGTGAGGTGGTGAAATACATATAAGTGCCTTTGTTCAAAAAAGATTCCCTCTATCCAGCTTCCACATTTAAAGAAAACACACAGGGAGAAATGTTGTTCAGTTGCACAGTTGTCTGATTCTTCGTGATCCCATGGACCACATCATGCCAGGCCTTCTGTTCATCCATTGTCCTCCAGAGTTTACTCAATTTCATCTTCATTGCATCAATAACACTGGCTGAGTTCAGACTGGCAATTTGCCCCGGTAGGGACCCGGGCCAGCGATGATTCAATCCCAGAGTAAATTGGGTGTTCACACAGGCACATCTACCTGGCGTCCCCCACCCGTAGCCAACCCGTGCTGTTGTGCTTCACCGCCGGATTAAAAAGATACCTCATAAAACTGGTAGCAAATCCGAAAGCCTGCATGTGTCGCGCGCTTCTACGCTTCTGGGAAGTCTGAACGCGCAGCTGAAAAGCCGGGAGCAATCCGCGTTGGGCAGAAGGCAGCAGCAGTATGATTGGCCGTGCTCCACTCTACTGCCCAATGAGGTGCCGGTGCTGCGGGGTCCTCCCCCAATTGGCAATATGCTCATGCGCACATACACCCATACACCCACACACCCACAGCTGAATTAATGGGGAAACGCTGAATACAGCACGCACCCACGCGCGGCAGTCTGAACGCTCCCGCCCACCTCCACCCTGCATCTTCCGGCAGCAGCCCTGGCTGTCTGAATGGGAAAACCCAGAACAGTTTATTCCAGGGCTTTTTTGCTATGACTGGCTACCGGAGCAAACTGCCAGTCTGAACTCAGCCACTGTCTAGCCATCTCATCCTTTGCCATCCCCTTCTTCTTTTATCTTCAATCATTCCCAGCATCAGGGTCTTCTCCAGTGAGTGCTCCCTTCTCATTTGGTGGCCAAAGTATTTGAGCTTCAGCTTCAGTATCTGTCCTTCCAGGGAACATTTAGGGTTGATTTCCTTTAGAACTGACTGATTTGATCTCCTTGCAGTCCAAGGGACTCTCAAGAGTTTTCTCCAGCACCATAATTCAAAAGCATCTATTCTTTGGTGCTTGGTCTTCCTTCCAGTCCAACTCTCACAGTCATATATTACTACTGGGAATATCGTCGTTTGGACTATATGGACTTCTGTTGGTAGGGTGATGACTCTACTTTTTATTATGCTGTCTAGGTTTGCCATAGCTTTCCTCCAGAGGAGCAAGCGTCTTTTAATTTAATGAGTGCAGTCACCATCTGCAGTGATGTTGGATCCCAGGACTGTGAATTCTGTCATTGCTTCCAAGACTTCCCCTTCTTTTTGTCAAGGAGTGATGGGGTCAGATGCCGTGGTCTTAGTTCATTTGACATTGATTTTCAAGCCAACTTTTGTTCTCTCCTCTTTCACTTTTAGCAAGAGGCTCTTGAGGTTCTCTTCACTTTCTGCCATTAGGGTGGTATCGGCTGCATATCTGAGGCTGTTGATGTTTTTCCCAGCAATCTTAATTTCGGCTTGTGATTTATCCAGGCTGACATTTTGCATGATGCATTCTGCATATAATTAAATCCTTGTTGTACTCCTTTTCCTATGCTAAACCAATCAGTTACTCCATATCTGGTTCTAACTGTCACTTCTTGACCCTTATACAGGTTTCTCAGGAGAGATATGAGGTGGTCTGATACTCCCATCTCTTTAAGGAGTTGTCACAGTTTGTTCTGAAAGAACCGCTTCGGCTATATTAAGATTCTATAGAAAGGATGGTGCACACTTCATTCCAGCTGCCCTGAAACTTTTTTCTGCTAAAGTTCTAGCCCAAATGAGATATGGAACACAAATCATGAGATCTACAAATTTTCAGGTGCTAGAACTGGTCCAATCAAAATTCCTGAGATCATTATTCAATACTCCAAGATGTACTGCTAATGGCATTTTGAGACAAGAAGCTGGCCTCAGCACAGTCGAACTGGACATATGGCTGCACTCTTTCTGCTTCTGGTTGAAAGCTCACCTTACTCCTGTTGGGTTAATTCCAGTGCTGTTGGCCGCATCTCCTTACCCCCAGTGGTCTTCCAGAGCTATTATTAAATTGAGAACTTTAGGATTAGACCCGCACCAACTTCTGGAAAGCGGCTATGTTAGGGCAAAATCTATTATTCACCAACGCCTCAGAGATATTGAGCTGCAAAAGTCTCACGCTGTACTCCCGTCTCTTTACAAATCTCTGAATTCTAAAAACTATATGACCGCTTCTCCATATCTAGCTAATATCTCTAACCCAAACCACAGGTGGGCTTTTTCCAGAGCCAGATTTGACACTTTTCCATCGGCAGTTCTTTTTGGAAGATTCCAACGCATCCCTAGGCATTTGAGACTTTGCTCATGCCCCTCCGAGTCAATTGAGACCCTTCCTCATAGTTTATTTCATTGTGCTTACTATGCCGAAGAAAGAGCTCTTTTGATTACACCTGTATTAAGATGATTTAGGTGCCAAGGACAACTAGTAATCCACTCCAAGGAACTTATGTTGAAATACCTATTGGAGGACAAATCCATTGAAATATCAAGGAAGGTTGCCAAATTTCTTTTTATTGCATTTTCAAAGCGCAAGCACCTCTTTAATTCTTCTTACGACATTTCTCCCCCGTAATGTTGGTAACCTGGGTCTGTATTCTGAGCTTGTATGCTGTTTGATGGATCTCTGACCATAATAAATATTTATGTTATGTTCTGATCCACACAATCAAAGGCTTTAGTGTAGTCAATGAAGCCGAAGTAGCTGTTTTTCTGGTACTCCCTTGCTTTCTTCATAATCCAGTGAATGTTGGCAATTTGATCTCTAGTTCTTCTACCTCTTCAAAATACATGGGAGGAAATTCACCCATCCTTAGTGGACCATTTTAACCCTTTGTTTAATGTGAAATCATAACAAGAGCTCTCTTCTTCTAGGAGAGCCCTTGAAGTTATTTCAAGCCCTGCATAGGGTTAAAATGATCAAATATGGAGTCCTAGAAAGGTTTTTAGTCATTGAAGGTTGAGATCACTGGCATTATTCTGCAACAAGAGTAGTATGGAGAAGGGAGGCGGCCTGATGTCTCAGCCCCACCCCCAGCAACATGGATCTGGGAAATTTTGTATTTCCAGTAGCCCCCCCCCCCAAACCCTATATATAACACGGTTATATGAGAAATTTGTGATATGATCTAACTAGGAATAAGGCCCATTGTGGAAATACATACAACGAGCTCTAGAAAGAGGCTCTGGGCAGGTGCCCTGGTCTTGGGCACTCAGCGTCAATTTGCTGTGGCGACCTCAGCAGGGTATAATGACACAGAGCTTACCATGTTCTTCAGAGGAACTGATCTCTGCCATCTGAAGAGCATTTGTAATTCTGAGTGATCTCCAGCCCTCCCCTGGAGATGGCAACAATGGTTCCCCAGGCAGAAGGGCTGGTTTGGAGGGTGGAATCTATGGCATTGTACCTGTCTGAGGTCCCACCTCTCCTCAAACCCCACCCTCTCCAGGCACCACCCCTCAAATCTCCAGGAATTTTCCAGTCTGGAGTTGGCAACCCTATCTCCTTCACAGCCAACCATCAGTCTACCTTTATCTCCCCTTCTGACTTCAGCTTTCCATCTCCTCCCCCCTCCCTCCTGGATAGCAGTTGTATTTCTAACTGATCTCCAGCCCTCCCTGGAGATTGGCAACAATGGTTCCCCAGGAGGAAATGGCTGGTTTGGAGGGTGGAGTCTATGGCACTGACCTGTTTGAGGTCCCACCCCTCCTCAAACCTCACCCTCTGCAGGCTCCACGCCTCAAATCTCCAGGAATTTCCAATGGCAACTTTATCTCCTCCACTCTCAGTAGCCTCTTCCTAGGCAAAGTTCTGTCTTTCTCGTTAGTGGGGAGCAAAGCAGCTTACTTCATTCTCCACTTCTGCTTTGTGATCTGTACAGCAACCCTGCAAGGTAGGTTAGGCAGAAAGTCTGTGGCTGGTCCAAAATTACCCAGGCAGCTTCCATAAGGAGGCTCCTGCTGAAGAGGAGCAAGCAGCCAGGGCTAGTGAAGTAATGCCAGTCAGGAAGCATGAAGTCACCCTGAGAGTGCTGGCAGGTCTAGGGTTGCCAACAAACACAGATTGATTCAAAGGAGGATGGGAAAGTCTCCAGATCTCTATTTTGCCTTAAATTGCTTTTGATGCCAGCAGAGTGAGAAAATGCCAGAGGCTATGAATGGGTGCCCCATGGTAAATGGACCAAACAATTCCTAAAGATTTTCCCAAACACTACTCTGTTGATAATTCATTTTATACACTCACATGTCCCCTGCCAGAATGCAACACATCCCCAGCACTTTGAATTAGCACCAGAACTTTAAGAGCTCTCCAGCTGTCACCTGGATATTGGCAACAGCTTGTTTGGAGGGTGAAGTCTATGGCATTGTATCTGTCTGAGGTCCCCCTCTTCCTCCTACTCAGACCCCACCCTCAGCAGGCTTCATCTGTAAAATATCCTGGAAGTTTCCAATCTGGAGCTGGCAACCCTATGTCCTTTCCAGGCAACCAGCAGCCTACCTTTATCTGCCTGTCTGTCTTCAGGTTTACATCCCCCCCCCATAGCCTTTGCCTAGGGAAAGGGCAGTCTTTCCTTGCAGTGGAAACCAAAGCAGCTGACATCATTCTCCTCTCCCCCATATGATCCACACAACAACCCTGTGAGGTATGCTAAGGTAGAAAGTCTGTGAATGGTCCGTAATCCCCCAGGCAGCTTTTATAACATGAACCTGGGACTTGCACATCACCCTCTGAAGTGCTCTCAGGTACTTATCTGTGGCAGTAATGGAGTGACTGCTGGTACCTTTTCCTATCATTTTTTGCCTTGTGGTATTCTGCTTGTCGTGTGATCTGTCTTTTTTGTGGTGTGGCATGGTTATGTTATTGGGTTTGTTTCTTTTGAAGGGGAAGTGATGTGGGTGAGGACATATTTTGCCTCAGTCGCATATGCAACTGACAGTCCCAACTGTCTCACGGGGGTGGGGGGAGTTTGAGGTGCAGAATGGAGTGAAGTCCAGTCAGCTTCCATATGCAAATGACCCTGAAATGCTGGCCCAATCAGAAAAGAGTGGCCTAGGCTGCAGTGGTTGGGAGAGAACTCAGGCAACACAGCCAGTGGATAGAGGCAGCTTCTGAGTGACACATCAGGGAGCCAACTGATTTTGGCAAGCATAGAACCTTGCCACTCGAAAAGACTTTTATATATAAGGACAGGATGTGCTCTGAAATATTAAAAAGCAGTAGTGTGTGTGTGGGGTTTGATTTGGATTGGGAATGCAGCTCTGAAATCCTTTCCTGGCACACTGTTTTCTGATACAGAGCACTGCACTCGAGCTATTGTTATTCCCAGTGAGGTGCTTGTATTGTGCCTTATGTTTTCTCAGTGGGATAAATAACAGCTTGTGGGTTAAGGGCAGGATTGACAGTTTCCCACCAGGGGAAGGGGATCCCTCCAACAGGGGGCTTGTATTTCCTGTGGCTGCTCTTGCAGCCAGAGGGAGAACAGTAATGCAAAAAAGAAAAGAAAAAAAGCTGTCAGGCAGCAGCATGATGTCACTTCTGGGAAAAACTTGGAAGTGATGTCAGTCCACTCTAGGATTTGCCAGAAAAACTATGGTTTTAGTACAGAGTTTCTGTGATTCCTAGAGAGGCTTGATATCATGCTACCTCTCTTTTAATTTGTGTGGTTAGGTGTGATGTGGTTTTAAATTTCTTGTTTCTTTCTCTCACTCAAGGTATGTAACATTGCCCCCAGGAATTTAATTCCAGTCTTATTAATTAACCTTTCCTACAATATTGTGCCCACACTCTAAGGCTCCTTTGTTGGATTATGTGGTCCTGAGGATGAGACTGTTATATTTTAAACAGCATATGATTTTGGGTTAACAATAAACAAAACTTTATTTGCATAACAAGTGTACTGGTTATAACTTGTCTCTTCAATGGATAAACAGTGTATGTTAATGACTTCTGACTGAGGTATCACACTCTCTCACTCCCAATCATTCCTTTTTCTCAAACTCTTTCTTCTCTTTAGAATGTACCTCCTCCAATCTTCATTATATTTTTCTCAGTTAAATCTTTCCCTTTCTAACTCAGATTTCTGTCAGCTTTTTCCTGTTACATTCTTATAATGCTCCGACAATTTTAGATTTTGACTCTCTCTAGTTGCTAATATGCCCCCTAAAGTATTTTACTTTCTCCTTTATAATCTTAATGCCTTTCACAGCACTAATATGGGATTCAGTGGATAAAACAGTGTATGTTAATAACGTCTGATGGAGGTATCACACTGTCTCACTCCCAATCATTCCTTTCTCAAACTCTTTCTTCTCTTCAGAATGTACCTCCTCCAATCTTCATTATATTTTTCTCAGTTAAATCTTTCCCTTTCTAACTCAGATTTCTGTCAGCTTTTTCCTGTTACATTCTTATAATGCTCCGACAATTTTAGATTTTGACTCTCTCTAGTTGCTAATATGCCCCCTAAAGTATTTTACTTTCTCCTTTATAATCTTAATGCCTTTCACAGCACTAATTAGAAGACTGCTTCTCAGGCTCTGTAGACTGACTACAACTGACAGCTGCTGACTGAACACACTGCCTTCTCTCTCTCTCCACACACACTACTTAGCTCCGCCCATACACTATCAGTCACCAGTCAATCACCTCACTCACTCATCTCCCTCTTTCACCCTCCCTTGTTCTTCTGAAACTTATCAACCATTTAAAGAAACACACACTTATAACTTGAAATCCTTACAATGCCATTGCCTGATGTCACCCCCTCATTTCCCCTCCCACCCTATCTCCTGCTGGCAACCCTGAGTGGAGGGGATTTCTGACTGAAAAATCATGCAGAGGGGAAGGGTAAATCTCCTATCAGTACAACAGTCTCAGTCCAAATGAGGGAAATATTGGCTCTTGCTACTGTGGCAACCTAAAGGTAGGCTTTCCATTGGTGGCCATTGCTGGGAGAAGGTAGCATGAGAAGCACCATGTGTTCCTAGTGAAGGGTCAGCAGCCCAGCAAGTATGGCCAATGGGCTAGCATAGATGGTCCATGGTCACGAAGGATTCTGCTGACCAGTTGTCATCAACATTTCCACACGGTGTTACCCTCATGATTTCTGCTTTCACTATTTCCTGGTGCCAGCCATCTATAAGGACATGGTGCCTCCCCCTCCAGTTATTGTCCTCTGTCCCATTTCCCAGCTTGCTGATGTGTCTGAACAACAACAGCTGCCAGAAACAGCATCCTCAAGCTTTCAAGGGACTTCCGTTGCAAACTGCTTCCAGCATTAAACTGCAAATTGCTTTTTAAACCCTGCTGAGTATAAAAACCAGTTTGACAGTGCTAGTTGTTGTGGCAAAAACAACCTTTCACCCAACCAAGAGTGTATTAATCTTTTGTGACTGAGGCAATGAAGAAGGGGAAGTTACAGATAACCAGTGAATTCTGTCACAGACACCATGTGAAGACACAATTTATACTTTTCTCTTCATCTTCCCTGGAAGATGGAATTATAGACCAAGGAGAATAAAGACCCTGTCAGTGATTTAGTGCTGTTATGTTTTAATGAACATAATGAAGACTGAAGATTTTGTTCTGCATAAAATACTTACGATACCTTTATGCAGATCAGAACTGATTTTCAACTGTCACCAAACAGACAACAAATATGAGTTAGCTGACAGTTTGATAGAAAATATGGGAGTAAGTTTCCATTAGAATTTTGAAGATCCATCATCCCTTCACATCTACTATCCAATTGTCATTTGAAGATGAGGTGCCAGAGCTGGGTTTAGATATTTCTGTTCCCGTATCTTGAAGCAGAAAAAGAAAAGTAGCCCTTTTCACCCATCATGGTTTATTTTACAAATGAAACTGGGGACCAGTACCTGGGTAAATGTGGGGTTTGATTCACGTGTTCAGATGTACATGTGATGAAGTAATATGAGAATTAATGTATATATAAAGAAAATCAAGTACATTGTATATAGATGTAGTGAATGAATGTACAATTTGTATACAGTGTGCACTTGATCATTCTTTGTATGTGTATTGAGTAATTCTCATGTTACAGACGATGGCTATATAGCAGAACATGTGATAGAAACCCTTTATATATCCAGGTACCGATTCCCAGTTCCATTTGTAAGGTGAACCCATGTAAGCTCTTTCTTACAAACAGATGTGCGCACATACAGACAGAATATTTGTGCGTTCACTGTAATACATGAAGAGGGCTAATTTGTATGTTTATTCACTGTAGCTTGTGACCATGGCTACTGATGCCCACCATCCTAGAAGAAATCTCTGGTTCAAGTCTAATCTCAAGATGTTACCTCAACAGGTAGTCCTAGGCAAGTGCTTCTCTCTCAATCTCTCATCTACAATATGGGGATAAGAAAATGAGTACGATGGAAAAGTCTACTCTGTGTTTTGTTGTAGTTCCAGAATACTAGAATCTGGAGGAGCTCCAGGCCAGGTTTTCCATATGGCTCTAGGCTGTATATAGACAAGCTGCTATAGAGGACTCTGGTAGCCCTCATTCTCTTTTCTTTGTCTCATACTGTATTTGGAGTAAAGTTATACTCTGTTTGGAGCTGCGGTGGCTCAAGTGGTTAAGACGCTGAACTGCAGGCTGTTGAAGGTCAGTAGTTCAGCAGTTCGAGACCCGGGTGCCGCATGACGGAGTGAGCTCCCATCTCTAGTTCCAGCTCCTGCCAACCTAGCAATTCAAAAGCAAGAAATTGCAAGTAGATAAATACCTTCCCACTTCGGTGGGAAGGTAACAGCGTTCCGTGCGCCTTGGTGTTTAGTCATGCCGGCCACATGACCATGGAAACGTCTTCGGACAGTGCTGGCTCTTTGGATTTGAAACGGAGATGAGCGCCACAACCCTAGAGTCGGATTTGACTGGCTTTTGAGCAAGGGAACCTTTACCTTTACCTTTACCTATACTCTGTTTACTTAGAAAGACCCTCAGTATAATCCTGAGTGACTCCATCTTACAATACTACATAGGGTGGTAGTAAAGGTAATTGGAAGATAATGTACATAACAACTGTGAACGTTTTTAAAAGGTATAGTGTGTTGTTTGGTTGCAATTGAAACATGGCGACCCCATGAAGTGGTTTGCCATTGTCTTCCTCTGCATAGCAGCCCCAGTCTCCCTTGGTGGTCTCCCGTCCAAGTACTGACCCTGTTTAGGCTTCTGAGCTCTAATGAAATTGGGCTAGTCTGGGCTATTAGGGCATTTTTCAACCACTAAGTATCATGGCATCCAAGATGGTTTACGATGATTCAATAAGA
Source organism: Gekko gecko (assembly GCA_029375565.1). NCBI lineage: Eukaryota > Metazoa > Chordata > Lepidosauria > Squamata > Gekkonidae > Gekko > Gekko gecko. Next base: position 296,016,156 of record JAPDNY010000001.1, on the reverse strand, counting down.
AATATTGGGCTCTGATATAAAAACTAGTTAAGCAGCATGACAAATTAAATTTGTGTAATTCCATTTATGAACTTTAATTTACACAATAATAAAACTATATATACTCAGCCAAGGTGTTGTTTCTTACCTATAATTCATGTCCGAGGACCCATATCCCTGAAGGACTGCCTGTCCCCATAGGAACCCATATTCTAATGAAAGTCTGTTTAATAGGGTCAGCTGACTTTTTCCTCAACCCCCAGGTGTGGACAACCTCTAACAGAATACATGATTGTTTTTAGTGATAACACCAATGGATTGCTGTATGAAATCTGGAAGGTATGATTGGTATTTCATAGGGCCCGGAGAACAGACCTTTTTCTGTAGAGTGTTTTTTTCTGATCTCATGTAATTCCTTTGTTCCTGGTATTATCTGGGCATTTGAACTCTTTTTAACATGTTTTGTATTGACTGTTATGGTGTTTTTATTTCTTTTAAAGTACTGATGGGTTGTAAGCTGCTTTGAACTTCCAGATAAGGCAGGTTATACATATGCAAATAGGTAAATATGTCAAGTGACAGCATGCAATTTCTGGATAAGTTAAGAAGCAATATCGAGCCGACTCCATAAATAGTTTAATTGGAAGGTTTCCCCCCACCACCCAAAGGATTATTTCTTTTTGTGAGGTTGGAAACTGTAAATGAGAGATTCTAACCGTATTGTTTGTTTTTGAACTTGACTTGAAATGTTGTTTTCATAACTTGTAAATTGCTTTGTTCCTTGGCATTAGTATCAGTTTATGGCACAGTTGTGTTTATATTTTTAAAGTGCTATAAGCAAAGAATAAAACAAACCATTTATTTTAAAAATACGTTTAAAAGCAGGAATGAATAGGGGTATCAAGGAGGCGTGCTGCTCATCAAAACATCTAAACAAACACTACATCTCTCTCCCAGAAGTCAATGAAAACTTTTGCATATTTGGGCAGTGTTATGATTTCTCATTGCAACTTTCTTTTCATTTTTTCTCAACCTTGTGGAAAAGAGCAGAGTATGAATTACGTGCTGGAGCAGTGGGTTTTCACTTTTATCCACAACCATCCACAAAGTATGCAGCATTATCACCCTAGAGCACCTAAGCCCCAAGTAAAAAACTGAAGCACGCAAACAGTGCTCTAGGCAAGGCACCTCTGTTTGTATAGGGATACAATACCAATATTTGCATCTTTAGTGCACCAACTCCTCTTACAGATTTCGACTGCTAACTCTCAGTCCTCAGAACCTAATTGACTAAACCAGGGGTCCCCAGCCTTTTTGAGCCTGTGGGCACCTTTGGGATTCTGAGACAGTGCGGTGGGTGTAGCCATAAAATGGCTGCCACAAAATGGCTGCCGCACGAGGTGGAGCCAGCCACAAAAATGGCTGCTGCAGCTTACCTTCAGTCACACACTAAAGATCTTTGTGCTGTGGTGGCAGCTGTTGTCCAAGCAGTGTTTTTTTAAAAAATCTGCACGGCCAATTAAATCTCCATTGGTCAGCCAGAAGCCTTGCTGGGCAAGAGCCCCACCTGGCCCCACCTACTTTCTAAAAACATTTGGTGGGTCCCAGGAAAGGTGTCAGTGGCCGTCATAATGCTCATAGGCACCATGTTGGGGACTCCTCGACTAAACTTTCCCCTATCATATCTTGACTCCTTTCCAGGCCACAGCTCTTATTGGCTGGTCCAAGGGTGCTGCTGTCATTGGCTCCTGTGTTGCTGGGGTACATTTCTTTCCTCAGCCTGTTATATCAGGTTACATTTCTGCTTATGTGTTGCAGAATCCAACCCACTGATTAGAGAGAGGCTCGCCCCTGTATACATAGGGGGAAAAGGTCGATCTTTAGGGATGCTATAAAACCCTGTAATGTAATGTGATCCTAACTGCCATTTGGTGGGAGGTAGGGGGGAAATTGCTGTTACTCAGTGGATCAAGTCACCTTTGGTGGGGACATGGAAGTGACATTGCCACAGGAGGACCACAGTGTAATGACATCACTTCCTGACTCATGACCAGTGTTCCCTCTAAGCTGTGGAGTCCTGTGAGCAAAAATTCTACTTTGTGAGCTACTGGCTATTAAAGTTGTGAGCGAGCAATTTGGCTACCACATAAATTAGTTTGCTCTGGAACCATCCTTCCTGAGCTAAGACAAAAATCTGTGAGCTGGAAGCTAAAAAATTGTGAGCTAGCTCACAATAACTCAGCTTAGAGGGAACATTACTCATGACAGGTTTGCATTTCCCCACCCCCCGAAACTCCTTATTCTACAGAGTTAAAAGGTAAAATGTATGCATTATATCTGAAGCTGCAAATCAGAGACTTGTACATCATCTGCCAAATTCTGCATACCACAGAATCTCTTCTTTTGGTACCTGGGTCTTGAGGGGAAAAAGAAGCATCAAATATGATTTCCTAGGTAACCTTGGGCCAGTGTCTTTCTCTCTCAGCCTTACGTAGTCTAAAAAATCTGGAAGTGACAGCAATCTGCTCTAGGAATTGCCAGAAACTCCATGGTTTTACCCTAGAGTTTCTAGTGATTCCTGGAGAGGCATGATATCACTTCTGGGTTTTCCCTGGAAGTGATGTCATGCTGTTACCTAATGGTGCTTTCTCATGTCCCTGCCCCTCCCCCCACACTCCTGCCAGTCGCTAGCCACTGGCTGGCAACCATAGTTGTGTAAAGCCTTGAAAACTCCCGATGTGCATGCAGAAGTTTCCATGGGGCCTTTTGGAACCTGCTGTATAATGTATACCGATATCATTTTACAACTGTTGCCAGAATTCAGGAAGAAATTTTCAAATCAACTTCCATCATGAAGAAGCCATAGCCCCAAAGAGATTTGAATGCATATTACTCATGTATATCACTGGGCTATTTGTTATAAATAATTCAGACATCTTGAATATGAATCTGCTGCCCTCAGCCAGCTCATTTCACTTGTACTATGCTCAGTCACGTTATCACAAATGCATCAAATGTAAACATGGTGTTTTATAATTCAGTTAGGATAAAAAAAAACAGGGAGGGGGTTTATGCTGCCTTACTTGTCTTAATGCAAGAGTGTTACAGAGTTCGGTCGTATCATTTGGTTGGGCTCCTTGGATTATCGTGAAATAATGAGAGGGCAGAAAGTGTGATTCTTTTTTTTTTTTTTAAAGAATGAATTTTCTCAAAGACCAGGCTTTTTACAAGGAACGAAAAACATCTTGGTGGACCTTAGATACTCATCAAGTACTGTCGTTGGAAGAGCTAGCTCGTACGGCAAAACAATATCAGGTTATTGTATCCGGTATTGAACAAATCTACAAAATCCAGATCAAAGACAGGATGATGCAATTTCAGATTTAATATGTGAACAGCAGAACATAAATACCCGTGAATGGACTTTATTAAAATTAGATCTTGCACAACGTGCCTAATTGGTTCAAGCTTCCTATCAAACAGCAATAATTATTGCCCCAACTCCAGGAAACCATGCTGATTTCAAATGGACCACTGGTCTGACCCACTAAGGCAAATCGTACGCTCCTGATATTCCTTTCCCAGGTGCAAATTGGTAGCTGCTGACACCAGTTGGCATGTAAGGCTCCGTAGGTTAAAATGTAATTTTCAATGAATAGAATGCTAATATTAGAAATGAGACCATTGTCTCTTGAAATTAAAGTGCTTGTAAAGATGAGGCTGGAAGCCCCGTATATTAGATGCTGAAGAGATAATACACTGAATCATTCATTTCCTTTCCCCATTCTTTCTGCTTTTCCCAGAAGCACCAGCTATTTCAAATAATTTCAACCCTGTAATGAATTTAGCACTGCGTGGCTAACGATCAGCCCCGATCTGTATTCAGCCACACTTCACAGTTCTATAAACTCAGGACGTGGGACTGTTGGCCATGCTAAAATTGGTCTTCAGTGGATTTGGGGAAAGTTAGGGATGCCAGCTTCCAGGTGGGACCTGGGGATCCCCCAGAATTATAAGCTCATCTACAGCCTAAAGAGATCAGTTCCCCTGGAGAAAATGGATGCTTTAGAGGGTGGACTTTATGGCATCGTACCCCATTGAGGTCTCTGTCCTCCCCAAATCCCCAAAGCTCTGCCCCCAAATCTCCACCAGTTTCCCAACCTGGCTGTGGCAACTCTACCCCTCCCCCCACCCTCTGCTGGTGGCCAGAGGGGACCTGGAAACCCTAGGGCACCTTGAATTTCTGTTGAGAATGCTTTGTTACATTGTGGGTGCGTTCAGACGCACTGTTTGAACCGCTTTTGGCATGCTTCAGTAACAGATTTTATGTGCACGTTCACACACCCAACATCTGCACACCGTACCTAGCCATCACTTTCTGGATCAACCCCCCTTTAAACTGGAGTATTTTGATACCAGGTCCCCAAGTGGTGTTTTCCTGATTCTCTGGTTCTAGCCACACTTTTCTGACATCTGATCACTCCTGTGGTGTCGAGCCACTTCCGGGTGCTTCAACCCCCTCCCCTCTGGAAAGCTGCCATGGAAGCCTGCTTTTCCAGGTCCCCTCCGCTTTTCGTCCGCCACTTTTTTTATGCGTCGGTGGTGTGCCCATAGGCGGAGCGCCACTTCTAAGTTAATAAAACCAAAGTTTAAATGGTGACTCATTTTAGCATTTAGATGAGTTCGGGATCTCATGGAGGCCAGTTTTGGGGTAAAAGTTTAAAGGGAAGTGTTCGTTTAAAGGTTAAAGGGAAGTGTGGAAATGGCTGTTCTGTGCACGTGCGAAAATTTTAGTTCTACAGATGGCTGCCTGTGCGCATGCTCAAACTGAGAGGAAACCCCCCCCCCAGTGCATGCTCTTGCGTGTGGACAGCAGGGAGCGATGTGGCTGCTCAGCGATCCGGAACAAGGAGGTGAGTGTGATTGCGATTCTCCAGGTAAAAAAACCCAACGCATCAGGACTGGAGCAATTTAAACCACTCCCAGCACGCCATCTGACTGTACCAATTCTGATTCAACTCACCTCTGATAGTTTTCAGGCCCCAGGAAACCATGTTCTGGAGGACCAGTTAAAAGAATCCCCCAGAGTAGTTCATCATATTTGAAGCTGTAAGATCATTGGTCTGTCAAGGTAAGTACTGTCTGTTTTGACTGGTCCCAGCTGTCTAAAGACTCGGATGTTTTTCCCATCATGTACTGCCTCATCCTTTTATCTATAGATCCCAAGGGTTGGACTTGGGACCTTCTACACGCAAAGCAGATACTCTGCCACTGAACCACAGCCACATTTTGTGACCTTCCTGACTTATATTATGTGGGAGTAAAAGGAGAATGAATGCAAATATTAATATAGGGTACATGGTACAGTCAGGCCCATAGCTACCGCAGGGCCCATGGGGCCCAGCTCCCTAGTGGTTTTATGGGCCTCCCTCCCTGAGCCTTTGCTCCTCCTCCCCCTGATTGCCTGTTGGACTGTTGGTGGGGAGGACAAGGGTGGCACAAGCAGCGGTGGCAGTGGCACAAGAAGCAGCAGAGGCGGTGAGTCTGGGCTGAGAGATGCTTGCCATCCAGCCTGCCAGCAGCAGGTAAGCCCAGCCAGGCAAGGCAAGGAGGCAAGCGGGCACCTTGTCTGGCCCTGGCCAGGCACGCCCAGCTGTACTCTTGCGCACCAATGTGCCCACATGCTGCACCTCTGTGGCCAGCCCAGCCCAGTCTTCACAAGAGTGTACCACCTCCAGATTGGAAATAGGGGCTTGGATCCAGAGTAGCATTTCTGTGGTTGTGAGGACTCCCACCCATGGAGTGGCTTTCATGCCTCTCCTCCTCCCCTCCCAAATACCCCCTTAAATGCTTCCCTGGGGGAAATCAGGGGCCCAGTGTGTTTACTTACATTAGTTGTTTGCAGCAAAATGAAACACAAATCCAGTGGCCCTGTAAAGACTGAACAAATTTATTCCGGCATGCTTTTGTGAGTCAGGGCTCACTACTGAAGTGAGCACTCGGCTAGGGCTGCCAACCTCCAGGTGGCACCTGGAGACCTCCCGCTATTGGAATTGATCTCCAGAGGATCAAGATAAGTTCCCCTGAAGGAAATGACTGCATTGGAGGGTGGACATCTTGGCATTATACCCTGCTGAACTTTCCTCTCCCCCACAAAGCCTGCCCTCCCCCGGATCCACCCCCAAAACCTCCAGGTCTTTCCCAACCCAGAGCTGGCAACCTTTGCTCTCGCTCAAGAAATGTTGCCAGTCTTTTGGCCACTTCCACACTGTCATTTTTGTCACTGGTTTGTCCCTATTGCTCTGGATCTCCCCCCCCCCACATGTGTTTTGCTCCCTTTGGGACTACTAGAGAGAGCAAAACACATTCTGGAAAAAAAACCTGAAGCAACAGGGGCAAACGAGTGACAAAAATGACAACACCCTGTGAGGTAGATGGGGCTGAGAGAGCTCTGAAAGAACTGTCCTTGAGAGAACAGCTCTGGCAGAACTATGGCTTGCCCAAGGTCATACAGCAGCTGCAAGTGGAGGAGTGGAGAATCAAACCTGGTTCTTCCAGGTTAGAATCCACGCATTTAACCACTACACCAAACTGGCTCTCGAGAACTGAGGGACAACTGAGCTGCTGTTTAAGGAAGATTTTGATGTGTGTGTAGTTTCCGAGGAGCAATCCACCTTTCATATACCCAGAGACAGTACAGTCCTATGGGGGTTACACGATGTCTGCATTTGAATGGAATCTTGAAGTAGGATTGCTGTCTCTGGGTTGGGAAATTCCTGGAGAGCTGGGGAGGGAGACTGGGGGTGGTGGGGTTTGGGGAGGGGAGGGAACTTAGTGGGGATGTGATATCATAGGGTGTGATCACATGAGCAGTTTGGCTGACATAGCCCCTCCAAATGGGTGTGATCAAATGTGCACATCTGGCTCCCATGCCCCAGTTTTCCATACCTTGTGCTCAAATGACTCCCATGTGGATTAAATAGGTAAAGGTTTCCCTTGCTCAAGAGCCAGTCGAATCCGACTCTAGGGATGCGGTGCTCATCTCCGATTCCAAGCTGAAGAGCCAGCGCTGTCCAAAGACGTTTCTGTGGTCATGTGGTCGGCATGACTAGATACCGAAGTGCACAGAATGCTGTTACCTTCTCACTGAAGTGGTACCTGTTTATCTACTTGCAATTTCTTGCTTTTGAACTGCTAGGTTGGCAGGAGCTGGGACCAGAGATGGGAGCTCACTCCGTCATGCAGCACTTGGGTCTCCAACTGCTGAACTACTGACCTTCTGGTCTGCAGCTCAGCGTCTTAGCCACTTGAGCCATCACAGCCCTATGTTGGCGAAGCGCTTCCATGGCAGGTTTCCAGGAGCGCCATGGAAATGCATGAGCAGTGTGATCGTTCCACTCCATTTCCAGCACATCCCCCCTTTTTTTTTTTTAAACCCCACTCTGACATGTGCTTTAGCACCCCCTAGAATGCAGCCAGTAGTGCATGTGCGCTTGTCTGCTTCTATGCATGCACAGTGGGGCTTCGGAGAAGAAAAACAAACAACCCAGCCATGGGTTTGTGGTCGCAGTGCGTTCGTGATGCAAACAAACAACCATGGGCCCGTGATACTATGATGCTGACTTAGGGGGCACTGTGTGATCAACACAAAGTGTCCCAAACTCAAGCAGCTTGTTTAAAGCCAAGATACTGCTGTGGCAAACTACTTGTGTGACCACACCCACACCACCCTCCATGGCTTCCATTTTCTTCAGGCGAAAGGATCTTTGTAGTCTGAAGGCCAACTGTAATCCTAGGAAATCTCCAGGTCCCACCTGGAGGTTGCCAACCCGGCAATGAACTAATCAATTCCATGCTCAGGGTTTCTCTGGCCCGCAGCCAGGATTTTTCAAGTTGGGGGGATTTAAATTTCTTAGGGGGCACTGGCTAATCAAATTAAAGGAAAACCTGGCTTCTTTCCCACACCTGCCAGCACTCAAGGGTCCTGGGCTAGATGGGAAGTTGTGGGGCCTTGCCAGTAAGTGAGGGGCCTAGCCCCGAGACGCCCCACTGTAGCTATGGGCCTGGGGTTTCTCTAACAGAGGGGGTTGCTGTTGTTGTTATTATTATTATTATTTTAACAATCAAGAGTGTCTTGTGGAAAAGCCCTTCCTTCCTTTCAAAAAACTGCCCCAGTCCTGGAGTTTTGCCTGTCACAGTTAAATCTTATTTTCTGAAGGAAAAGCTCTGGAGAATGAAGGGAAAAGGCTGTGTAAATTCATTTAATAAATCTGAGACCTTTTCTCGTGGGGAAGAGCGGATGAATGCACAAAACAAATCCGGTGAATATTAAAGAGACGTAAATGCTTGTACGACACAACATTATTACCCACTCTTTTAATAATGTGCATTTCACAAAAGAAGGCTGTAGGAGACGGCATACTCATCCCCCCCCAGGCTCTTAGCCATTTAGAAGTAGAATAAAACACCTATAGCGTGTTACAGATTTTCTGTCACAACCCTACGGCCTTGCAGAGATTTTATGCTATTCATCCACCTACCCGAGTTCTTTAGTTTCAGTCCTAATCTATGTAATCTCGTCATTATTTATTATCATGAATCAAAGCTTCTAAACCGTTTGAAGTGCTCCAAATGCTTTACAGTCCCGATCTCACTCATCCTCATTGTATTCTTGTCTAGTTGCCACACGAGTTCATTCATTCATTGACGCCCCACCTTTCTCCTCAATGGGGCTCCAAAGCAACTCATGAGACAAAAATAGAGGAGAGCAATTCAGATAAAACAAACAAACAGAAAAGGGGGGGGAAGCTTCTAAATACAGAGCAGAGCTTCACCCCTCTTTCTCTTTGCCAGGAGATCTTTCTGCCAGGCCTCAGGTCCGTAGTTTGGCTAGTGCCGCATGACAGAGTGAGCTCCTGTCTCTGGCCCCAGCTCCTGCCAAACTAGCAGTTCAAAAGCAAGAAATTGCAAGTAGATAAATAGGTATCGCTTTGGTGGGAAGGTAACAGCATTCAATGTGCCTCAGCATTTAGTCATGCCGGCCACATGACCACGGAAATGTCTTTGGACAGCGCTGGCTCTTCGGCTTGGGAACGGAGGTGAGCACCGCCCCCTAGAGTCAGATTTGATTAGCTTTTGAGCAAGGGGAACCTTTACCTTTACCTTTTTGCGCTCTGGCCACACCCAAGTCTTAGGTATGTGCAACAGGAGACAGAGAAAAATGGTGGTGGAAAGTGCCATCTAGTCACAGCTGACTCTAGGTGTCCCCATTGGTGCCATTGCCATTGGCTGCCTGTAGCAACCCTGGACTTCCTTGATGGTCTTCGGCCCAGCTACTAACCAGAGCTGCTTAGTCACTGAGGTTTGATGAGATCGGGCTAGTCTGGGCCATCCTGGTTGGGGCAGAGACAAAGACAGGTCCAAACTACAGAGTATGAGTTTCCCCAACTAGGGCTGCCAGCTCTAGGTTGGGAAATACCTGGAGATTTTGGGGCTGGAGCCTGCAGAGGGTGGGGTTTGGGGAGGGATCTCAGCGTGGTACAAGACTATAGAGTTCACCCTCCAAAGCAGCCGTTTCTGCCAGGAGAAGTGATCGCTGTAGTCTGGGGATCAGTTGTGAAAACAGGAGGTCTACAGACCCTACTTGGAGGCTGATAGCACCTTAAGGACTAACAAGATTTGTGGCAGGGTATGAGCTTTCATGATTCACTGCTCACTTCTTCAGATACAGCTAGAATGTGAGTCATCCGTCCTATATATTGGAAAGGGGAGTGATTTCAGATGACAAATGACACAAGCAGGCAAATGGCAATAGCAGGTGTGATTGGATTAGGTATGATATGCAAGACCCTTTGATTGTCTTGAGTTTTGTTATCAGTTGTAATTCAGCAGTCTTTCTTTCTAATCTCCTTTGGATTGTCAAATGGAGATTAGAAAGAGAGACTGCTGAATTGCAGCTGCTAAAGAAACTCAAGAAAATGCATCCACCTGGATTGAACCAAGACCTAGGTTTCCTGTCTCATTACCAAAGCTGATTTCTCCATGCCTACTACCGCTCTGCATGGCAGGGCGGGGGAGAGAACCTGCATTCCCTTTTTGAAGCCTAAATGGCCTCAACAGGGAATTACTTGCATAATTTTGTGGCTATATGTGCAGGGGCAGAACTACTATGAAACTAATGAAACTTAAGCTTCAGGGCCTCTACTCCTGGAGGGGCCCTGAAACAACTTTTTGTAAAAATTAGGGGAATTTTTCAACAAAATTGATGGAGTTTTTTAAAAGTGTTTGTTATTAAAATAAGGCTATTTCAGTGACAGAATCATCAGCCAATGGGTACTGAATATTGACCTTAGAATATGCTCTAATACCCGTTCCATGTGGCCTCAAAATGTCCTTGTAATTGGTTAAATTTAAAAAATTTCTTGGGGGCTTACAGCATCTGAACCCCCAGCTGTATGTGCTCATTGAACTCACCAGAATCTATTCATAGCCTACATTTTGGCAGCTGGATCCTCGAATCCTTCGTTGGTGCATGACTTAATAGTTCTACAGCTCGACCCTTTGTCCTTGCAAGGGCAGCAAGGCCTTTTGGATGCTGGTTGAGAAGGGGCCCCCATAACAGTTCAAGCTTCAGGACCTCAAAAATGTAGGTCCGCCACTGTGTACATGAAAGATTCTGAGCATGCACAGCTCCAGAGTTATACAAATAGCTCTTGGCTCAGGGAAAAGGTGTGGATTCCACTGTCTGGTTCCAATTTCGCTGTTGTAGGCTTTTAAAGTGACATTCTCTATACTGAGGTGAAAGTCTGTTGGGCTGGGGGAACTGAAATTCGACTTGTTAAATTATACCAGGTAGTTTGGCCCTCCGTCTGGCCGTTACAAGCCAGCAGCCATCTTCACACAATTCCCCCTTGTGCACATCAGAGGAGATGACCCCTGAGCTATGTAGTCCTAGGAGTTAGGATTTTTTGTGTGTCTGAATTTTGTATTATACATGAACTTATTGTACAGCTCTGTAGCAGGCACGTGCAGCGTTCTTTCCTAAAAATTAATATTTTTGCCTGCATATCTGGGGTTTGCAGAAACACCTCTCCCCCCTTTGTACCATGCTCTATAAGGCCTGATTTGTATATAGTACTAGATGTTGTGATCATCAGAGTACGGGTGATATCATTTGAAGAAAGAAACTTTCACCTGGTGCTCAAGTTTAGCAGTTTTGCTGTTAGCCCAAAGGTGTGTTAGGAAAAAAGTTGGAAGAAAATTGCTTCAGCTATTTTCTACTTAGCCAAGTGTTTTTCAGCTGTTAAGAAAATTGGTTCAGCTATTTTGCGCTTGACTAGCTCAGTCTTGTTTAAAATGTCAAGCCTGGTGTGTCTGTGTAGTCCTGCAGCAGCAGCAGCAGCAGCAGCAACTGGTTGTTATGTCCTTGTGGAAAGAGGAAAGAGCACTACCTATCAAAGAGGGAAGAGGAAGAAGAAGAAGAAGAAGAGAAGAGATTGGATTTATACCCCGCCCTTCACTGCCCAAAGGCGTCTCAGAGCGGCTTACAAACTCCTTTCCCTTCCCCTCTCCACAACAGACACCCTGTGTGGTAGGTGGGGCTGAGAGAACTTCTGACAGAAACTGTCCTTGAGAGAACAGCTGTGCCAGAGCTTGTGACTGACCCAAGGTCACATCAGCAGGTGCAAGTGGAGGAGTGGGGAATCAAACCCGGTTCTCCCAGATAAGAGTCCACACACTTAACCACTACACCAAACTGGCCCCTCCCATTGCTCATTTGCATAGGCTTCTGATTGCAGATTTAAATTTTGGTCAAACTGACTAAAATCTCCAGCTGGACGGGGAGGGGGGAAGAATCCACTCGAAATACTTGCATTTGGGATACTGTTAGATGTAGTTCAACTATTGTCAGGCCTATGCAGAGTAAAGTGCTGCTGAAGGCAGGGTTGCCAGCTCTGGGTTGGGAAATATCTGGAGATTTTAGGGATGGAGCCTGGGGAAGGGAGATACCTCAGCAGGATATTTTGCCATAGAGTTCACCTTCCAAAGTGGCCGTTTTCTCCAAGTAAACTGACCTCTGTCCCCTGGAGATCAGTTGTAATCCCATGAGATCTCCAGCCACCACCTGGAGGTTGGTAACCCTAGCTGAAGGCCTCCGGAGTCCAGTCCACACTGTTGTATAGAGGAAGTTATTGGAGGCCTGGGATTGGGATATATACATGAATTTTGGTGATTTCCGCCTTCTTTCCTACAGACACTTTTTTTTTGCAAAAAGTTTGAATTGGCTTAAGTTAACTGTTGAGTACCAAATATTATCAAATATTAGCATCAGTTTCATCTCCACTATCAAATATTGTGAAATACTGACAGCTCCTATTCAGAAACAGACATCAGAAACCATCCAATAGCAATCACTTGTCCCTTTCGGTTACTGTTTCAGTTACTGTTCAGATACTGAGTGTAGCTGTGGTCAGATAAGCTTGGCACAGACTGGGCCTGCCACAAATTGCACTGGTTTAAGTTGGAGCGAGAAGGTTTGACCAGACAGCTCTCCCTGAGGTGGATTCCCCATGCACTTATCTGGTGGTCAAGCATCCACATTACTGCTGCACCTCAACCATGGAGCGCAGTGTCTGGTCATTTTTTTTTTAAAATACGGCATTGCATGCACATATGCACTTATGCACATATCTCCAATGACTTTTAAAAAGGGTGGAAATGGATCCGACGGTTCACATGTCCCAGCCAGCTTCAGTTTGCAACAAGGAAGTTCAGATGTCCAGAAATGCGGGTTGAAAGTGCTGACATCCGCAAAGACCGGACTTTTGCTGGTGCCTGAGTACTCCGTTTCCAAGGTGAGTCAACAGATGACAGATGTTGCTGTCTGATCATGCTCTTTAAATCCACAAGGGTACCACAACGATATCGCCACAAACTGCCCGTCTCACCGCAGCTTATATCATGTCAGAGTGGTGTCTGTGTGTGTCTCTGTGGGTGATTTCCCACTAAAGCTGCCTCGGGCTGCGCCGCCGTTTGCCCCGAGATTATTAATTCACACCGAAGCCGCGGGGCTGCACTTTGACCCGCGGCTCGCCTATTTTCCGCAGTTTCGTAATCCTGTTTTTTGAGGATTACGAAACTGCAGGGGAAATCAGGCGAAGCCGCGGGTCAAAATGCAGCCCCGCGGCTTCGGGTGTGAAATTGACTAATAGTCTCGGGGCAAACGGCGGCGCAACCCCGAGGCAGCTTTAGTGGGAAATCACCCTGTGTGTATAGTGCTGTCAAGTCACAGGTGACGTATGGCAACCCCAGCAAGGGGCTTTCATGGCAAGTGAGAAGCAGAGGTAGTCTGCCATTACCTACCTCTGTAGGGTCTTCCTTGTAGAGTCTCCTTTCCAAGTACTAGCCCTGCTTAGCTTCCAAGATCTGATGAGATTAGGTTATACCAGTGTTCTCTCTAAGCTGAGTTAGTGTGAGCTAGCTCAGTTTTTGAGCCTCTAGCTCAGATATTTTTGTCTTAGCTCAGGAAGGATGGCTCCAGAGCACACTAATGTATGCAGCAGCCAAATCATTCACTCACAACTTTAATACCAGGAGCTCACAAAGTAGAATTTTTGCTAAAAAAACTCCACAGCTTAGAGGGAGCATTGCCGCATCCCCTCCCTGTCAGACTGGTGTAATGAATTAGAACTAGAGATGCTGTGAATTTTGTGGTGATCACATTTGATAGTCGAACAGACCTTGTTTGACAGCCATAATCACCTGGGAGCCTTGTCTGTCATCTACCTCCAATGGCTATCAAACACCATGCAGCTGCACAGTAGCTGTGGTGGTGGAGTTTTGTCTTCTTACAGTGGTGGAGTTTCATTTCCTTGCTTTGCAGGGGCTTTTCCCATCTGTACAGTACATGATTGATTCTACTCAGGGACATGGATGGTTGAGTTAAGTCATTAAACGGCACAAGGGGCAGCTACATTTCCCATGAGGCTAAGAGAATGACATCCCAAAAATCAGGCTTTAAAACCAAATGCAGATAGATTCAGGTGGGTAGCCATATTGGTCTGAAACAGCAGAACAAACTTTGAGTCCAGTGGTACCTTTAAGACCAACAAAGCTTTATTCTGGATATAAGCTTTTGTGTGAATGCAGACTTCTTCAGATACAGTGAAACAGAAGTCACCAACCATTACATATAGGTGGAAGTAATGAAGGCAGATTTTAGTGATATATTGCATATTTTTCTCAGGAGACCCACAAGTTCACAGTTGAGTTCTTTCAGAACTCTTGGATAGATGCCATCTGGGCCCGGTGATTTCTCAGTTTTTAATTTCTCCATCAGTCGTAGGACCTCCTCTCTCATCCAACTCAGGTCTTTCAACATCCCTCCTGAAATTGGCAATTCTGGAGCAGGCAAGCACCTCCCATCTTCCAGGTGCCACGTGGAGGCTGGCAACCCTAGCAGTGAAGACAGAGGTAAAAAATGCATTCAGCTTCTCAGCCATTCCCCTATCATCCTTTAGCAATACTTTTACCTCTAGGTCATCCAAGGGCCCCATTGCCTCCCTGGCTGGTTTTCTGCTTCTAATGTATTTGAAGAAATTTTTATTGTTGGTCTTTATGTTTCTTACAAATATGTGCCTCATAGTCCCTTTTTGCCTTTCTGATCACTGATTTGCATTGTATTTGCCAAAGCCTGTGCTCCCTTTAAGTCACCTCACTTGGACTAACCTTCCACTGCTTAAAGGAATCCTTCTTACCTTTAACTGCTTCCATTACTTTGTTCGTTAACCATGTAGACCTTTTAAAATACTTATCCATACCTTTCCTGACCTACAGTATACATTGTATCTGAGCTTTCAGTATTGTAGTTTTAAATAGTCTCTGTTGTGTACTGACTCAACCATGTGTGCGATCCGGTTCCAGCTGGTCCGCATGTGGTCAGGCGAAGAGCCAGAGCTTCGCTTCCCCAGAACAATAGACAGTCGGATTCTAGTTCCCCCTCCTCTCGGGAGCCTAGAATCCTAGAGCCAGTTTGGTGTAGTGGTTAAGTGCGCGGACTCTTATCTGGGAGAACCGGGTTTGATTCCCCACTCCTCCACTTGCACCTGCTGATGTGACCTTGGGTTAGTCACAAGCTCTGGCACAGCTGTTCTCTCAAGGACAGTTTCAGTCAGAAGTTCTCTCAGCCCCACCTACCTCACAGGGTGTCTGTTGTGGGGAGGGGAAGGGAAAGGAGTTTGTAAGCCGCTCTGAGACGCCTTTGGGCAGTGAAGGGCGGGGTATAAATCCAAACTCTTCTTCTTCTTCTAGAGTTAACCTAATCAGTGTAAATAGACCTATCACGGGTGTTGGGGTGTGTCTGGGTGTGGTTGGGTTTCAGGATATAAACCAGACTGTGAGCCGGCTAAAGTGTCTTGTTCCTGATCTTGAAAATAGAAGTATGAGCTGATTTCACTCTACCCAATGCTTCAGTCTCAGTACTTTTCAGTCTCCAAGCTTCCTGAAGGGATTTCACCCTCCTTACCTTTCCTTTCAGTTTCTTTTTCAGAAGCCCCCTCATTTGAGAGAAGTTACTCCTTTTAAAGTTCAATGTGGTTGTGTTGGTCTTTTTGGGCAACTCCCTATTTACAAAAATGCTAAACTTAATAGCATTATGGTCACTGTTCCTAACTACCGCTATTGTGTTTACTTCTCTTACAATGTCCTGAGCATTACTTAGGACCAAGTCCAGGATTGCTTCCCCTTGGTTAGGTTCTGTGACCATCTGCTGGATGGCACAGTCATTGAGAGTATCTAAAAACCCAATCTCTTTCTCCTGACTTGAATACACATTAACTCAATCAATGTGTGGGTAGTTTCATCACCTATTATGACACACTTATTATGTCTAGCTGTCCTGAATTATTTTGCTGTTATTAAATCATCTTCTAACCTTTGATCTGGTGGGCGATAACAAACTCCCAGAGTTAAGATTCATTTTGGGCCCACTATTACCACCCACATCATTTCTGTAAGTTAATCTATTTCTCTTGGATTCTCAGTTTTACTCGACTGTATACCCTTCAACATACAGAGCCACTCCACCTCTGACCATTCCCTCCCTATCTTTCTGATATAGCTTATATCCAGGAATCACTGTATCCCACTGATTTCTGAAATACCCACAGTGTCTATGTTCTCCTCTGACACTAAGCATTCCAGCTGCCCCATTGCATTTGCATATAAACATCTATAATTCCCCAGACATGTAAGGCCTGCAACTTTCCTCCTGCAGCCTCTAAACCTTGTCAGACAGTTGTTTGTCACTCTCTTGGTGGCCAGTTCTAATCCACTTCCCTCTAGAACAGTAACAGCTACCCCTTCATCTCTTAGAGATAAGCCATCCTGAACTGGAGACATTTCATTTCCTGTTGGCTTTCCCTCAGGATTTAGTTTAAAATGCTCTGCCACCTTTTTGATTTTAATGCCAGAAGCCTGGTTCCTTCTTGGGACAAGTGTAGGCCATAGCTTTTGAACAGGTCCTGCTTGTTCTAAAAAGCATCCCAGTGCCTAACAAACTTAAAACCCTTCCTCCCTACACCATCGTCTCATCCATGCATTGAGACTCCTAATTCGTGCCTGTCTAGCTGGCTCTGCCTGTGGAACAGGCGGCATTTCCGAGAAGGCTACCTTGGATGTCCTGGCCTTGAGTCTCCTGCCTAGCAGCCTAAATTTTTCCTCCGGGACCGCATGACTACATTTCCCCACATTGTTGGTACCAACATATATCTTGACCACTAGCTCCTCCCCAGGACTGTCTACCAGCCTATCTAGACCACCTGTAATGTGTGCTGCCTTTGCTCCAGGCAGGCAACAATGAGGTCAGTACACAGGCTTGCAACCCATCCATCTACATGCCTCCCTCCTTGCCCAGGGGTGGTTCCTTGGTGTGCAAGGATACCTGTTCACCAACTGCAGAAGGGGTCCATTCTGAGGGAACATTTCCCTTTTCTTCAGCATGGCGCCGTTTTCCCTTGACCCTCATGCTCCCTGACAGTGGCAGAGCTCGGTGTGGGAAACATCTAACAAGCCCCCAAGAGTCTTATCTGTGTGTCTAACTGGCTGTCTCTGCTTCTCCAGGTCAGCCACCTTGGCCTTGAGGGTGCAGACTTGTTCCCTGAGAACCAGGAGCTCTTTGCGCCGAGCACACACCCATGACTTCTGGCCAGCTGGCAGATAATCATACATGTTGCACTCAGTGCAACACACTGGATAGCCCCCAACCTCCCCCCCCCCCCCGGCATTCTGCTTTCAGATTTTTTTTTAAAAAATCCCCTTTTAAATAAATTTCCTATACATGTAGATCTGTTTGTGGAAAGTGTGCTACCCTTGTAGGGATGTGGAGAGACTAGTGCCCTGGCTTCCTCACTCTGTGACTAAACTTGCACATCTGCTAAACTTGCCTGTTTATTCCCTAGTTCCAGATACTTTGGGATAAGTATGACACTTAAAGGCAGTGTTCCAACAAGTGATTCAGCTTTAATGGTAGTGATTCAACAGCTCACAACAGCTCAGAACAGACAACACAACATAGAGCAACAGGCTCTTATTTAAACAGTGCGGGCTTGCATAGCCACACCCACATCAGAGATAACAACCAATAGTATTGTCATGATAAGGTCCAATCAGTTTGCTTCTCTCCTGCACAGTCCTTGTTCCCTGATTGGCCTGCTCCGCAGAGTAGCCAATCAGGTATTGCCATTCTGGACACCAGCCTGTCAATGGAGATGAAATCAAGCTCAGGACATAACACGTTGTCACTGGAGTCAGGACACTTCAGCACTGGAGTGGGGCCTGCTACTTTGCAGAGCTGGGGCTCTGCAGCCCACTGTAGCCAATCACACTGACTGGGAGCTAACCAATGAAGGAGGATGAGTGAGTCAGCTGGTCAGCTCTGGCTGGTTAAGAATAGCTATTGCTGAAACGGAGCTGCTCAGGCAAGAGTTCCTCTCCTTCCCATACTGTCTTCTACTTCAAATGCTAATGTATTCAAATGTTAATTTAGCTGTTCTAGGCTTGGATTAAAGGGGACTCTAGCTGAATAGCCTAAGCAGTTAAAGGTGGTATCTAATTGCTTGTTTTATTGCAAGGGAAAAAACCCTCCTTCTTTAAAGAAAGTGAGAATTACCTTAAAATATTGGTTTTATTTTAAAATTGGACCCCCTGGTTTTTAAGCCTGAGCTGCAGTTTGTTTTGTTATTCCCCCCCCCCCGCCGCCCTTTTTGTATTATAAAAACCTGCCTAAAGTCTAGCTTTATCTGTGAACTCACTATCCCTAGCCTCTGGTATTAGTACTTTAATTTATAGGTGTAATAAAGTTTAAGAGCCTGTGACCTCAGGTTTAATCCTTGTCCTGTTTAACCATTCCTGTACTGCAGTAAAACTAGTCAAGAACCTGTGAGCCTGTTTAGGACTAAAATTAGCTACACCTGAGTAGTCTGAGCAGCTACAATGCTGAGAAATTACAAAATGTTCGTACCTAAAGGTATTTTTTAACTATTTGCCCTCCTTACCATTTTAATTATTTTCACTTGGTCTATCTTCAAGTAAGTAAAGGTTTCCCTTGCTCGAAAGCCAGTCGAATCCAACTCTAGAGTGCGGTGCTCATCTCAGTTTCCAAGCCGAAGAGCCAGCACTGTCCAAAGACATTTCCATGGTCATGTGGCCAGCATGACTAGACGTCAAGGTGCACAGAACACTGTTATCTTCCCACCAAAGTGGTACCTATTTATCTACTTGCAATTTCTTGCTTTCGAACTGCTAGGTTGGCAGAAGCTTGAACCAGAGACGGGAGCTCACTCCGTCATGCAGCACTCGGGTCTCGAACTGCTGAACTACCAGCCTTCTGGTGTGCATTTCAGCATCTGAACCACTGAGCCACTGCAGCCCCTCCTATCTTCAAGTATAAATGAATTAGCTAAATAAATATAGGTTCAAATCTCCCAAAGGGCTAAACCAGATAAGCTGTGGACAGAGCTTCCAATATCTTTCCTTTAAAAATCAAGCACATGTATGTGAGGAGGGTGCCATTTTCTTAATCTGAAATGGCTCTGGGGAGCCACTAACTGCTGAATTAAACATGCTGGTATCTGCATAGAGTTGCCAGTCCCCTGACAGGGGCAGGGGTTTGCCCACTTTCAGGGGGCCCAATTCACTGGCCCTGATCTGGCCAGTGGGGGAACCCCACTTCCAAAGTGCCCTGTTTGTGTCAACATGCCAGGCGCAATGACATTACCCAGAGGTGACGTCATCATGCAAGGCACATTGTGGGGGGCGCTCTATTGTTACCATAGAGTTTTTCCTCAAATGATAGTGTCCCTCCACAATGTCCCCTGTGCGATGACATCACTTCTGGGTAATGTCATCAGGGCACATGTGCAAAGCACGCGCACCAAAGAACACCCAGAGGAGGAGAGGGATCCACCCACTGGCAGTGAGGTAAGACCTGGCAACCCTATACTTTTACTGTTATGTACTGCCATACATAAATAGAAGGAGTGTTAAGTATGCAACTTAACACAATTGGATTAGAGCAAAAGTGATTTCAGCTTTATTGTAACAGCAAACTCAACTCAACAACACACACACACAGAATAGTGGAGCGCAGCTCCCTTTTAAAATGATCCGGGCTGTCAAAGCCACACCCCTAAATAAGTTAACATCCAATAAGAAAACAAGGATAAAGACCAATGAGGTCTGTTCCCTCCAAAATGCTATGTACAGTTACGATTGGCTATTTACACAGTTTCATAGAAACCAACCAATGGGAATGTTTCAGCTTACAATCCCTTCTTATGTCTGAAGCTTAACATTGTAAGATATAGGACAGATTCCAGCTTCAGGACATAACAAGGAGCTTGATTCCAGCTCCCATTGAAACCTGGTATCCTAAACATCACAAACTGATTGGACACTTTGCACGGTTGTCCAATCAGGATACAAGATATGTGCAGGAGGGAAACAATATGATTGGACTTTATATACATACTTTGATTGGTCCTTACTGCACTAATGGGCGTGGTTTAGCAAGCCCGGACTGTTTAAAAAGGAGCCTGTTGCTCCCCAGTTTTGCTGTCGTCCTAGTCTGTTCTTACCTCTGTAAATAAAGCTGATTTCACTGTTCAACGAGCTGCTGCCTGAGTCTTATATCTAACATTTACCAACACCTGTATGTTTCCCCAGTGGACAAACAGAGGCTCCCTGAGGCCATTTGATATTTAGAAAACTATGTGTGCGGTGAAGGATTGAACTTGCCTCCCCTTGTGTCTCAGTTGTAGTCGAAACTGGACCCTCTGCTCACATGTCAGTTGAATTTTTAAAATGTGGTGTGGCTATCAGTTATGAAACCCACTCAGTGGCCTGGGGACAAATCCCTTTCAGTCTTACCAAGCTAACAAGCTTGCAGTAAAGAGAAGTGAAAGGGGGGAGAACCATGTACAGCGCCCCTCTGTGCTCAGTGGAGGAAGGGCAGATTAAAATATGATAAAGGCAAACCAAATACTGACAAACTTCTTCACATTAGCTGTTCAGACTTGTCAAATGTTGATTGTTGTATGTCACATACTGACTGCAACTGCATGTCAGTTGTTAAATATTATCAGTGCCGACTCCTACGCATCAGATCCTATCAAACATGGAACACTACTGTATGTCAGCTATCAGATACTGCCTGATATTGACTGACATTCCATGGCAGTTGTCAGATACCATCAGTCATTTAACTGTTATTGCAAAATCTTTGGATGTTATGTGAGGATATGGAATACAAAGCACTCAAGTATTTGTACATTCAAAAAAAATAGAAACTTTAGCAGAATTTTGAGAAAAGCAATCTGGGGGCAAATTATTTGGGTCTTGTTGGCTCTACTTTTGTTTGCACCTCTTTCAGAAATTTCGTTAGGTTTCCTCTAGCTGTAGGAAGCAACAAAAGAGAGGTGCATGGTAGCCAGGTTCTTCACCCCGGATGCTGTGATCAGGTACCTACATATCTCCATCTCAGGGCTGGTGCTAAGGTGCATGGTAGGTCATCTGCCTTGCATGTAGGAGGTACCCGGGTCTATCCCCAGCATCTCTAGTTAAAAGGTTAAAATAGTAGGTGATGTGAAAGACCTCTGC
The DNA here is from genome assembly GCA_029375565.1 of Gekko gecko. Taxonomy (NCBI): domain Eukaryota; kingdom Metazoa; phylum Chordata; class Lepidosauria; order Squamata; family Gekkonidae; genus Gekko; species Gekko gecko. Next base: position 295,995,024 of record JAPDNY010000001.1, on the reverse strand, counting down.
CAGAGACCTTGGAGAGCTGCTGTCAGTCACACCCAACAGTATAGATCTTGACAGGCTAAAGGGCTGAATCAGTATAAGGCAGCTTCATATGGTCTGTGATTTTACCAGGTAATACCCATGCATTTTCTTTCTTTTTTAATATATATATATATATATATATATATATGACATTTAAATCAATATGAGGGGAAATCCAAGTGAGAAAAACAGACACACACTTAGAAAACGTTAAGAAGATATGATGAATAAATGAATATATGTGCTTGCCTGTGTTAGCTTTACCTGCTCAGATGAGAGGGTTTAAAAATTATATGCTTGTTTACAGAGAATTAAGTCACTTAGTAGGGCTTCCTGACAAGCAAGTATGAAAGGTATGTGTAACACAGCCAGTGTAGTTTTATCCAACGTGAATAATTTGTTTATATTATGGGCAACCCGTTCCTATCCATGGTTATTCTTGAAGGCAGTTCAATAGTTCTTCCTCCCGATAGGAAGGAATGCACTTAGTTTGGAAGAAACTTAATCAAACTTAGGCAACTTACTTATAGGTTTTTCATATGTTTCCCCCTCATATTGATTTATCCTTCCCCCCCTCTTCTCCATCTCTTTCCTGTCGTCTCCTCCTTCCCCTACCCATGCGGCAACACAGTCTAGAACTAGCTGAAGACAATCTTATGTGCTATTGGGGGTTGCTTTAAATGTACTGAGTATTTTAAGGTTAATGTAGATTATAATTTTAATACTGTTATGATGTATTTTATCTGATTGTTGTTCATCGCCCAGAGCCTTGTGAACAGAGGGATTGGGCGAGCTATAAATCTAAGGCATAAATAAATAAATAAGATCTGCTGCTGCCTTGACCTGAATGGCACAGGCTAGCCTGATCTTGTCAGATCTTGGAAGCTAAGCATGGTTGGCCTTGGTCAGTGTTTAGATGGGAGACCGCCAAGGAATATCAGGGTTGCTATGCAGAGACCGCAAAAGGCAAACCACCTTTGAACGTCTCTTGCCTTGAAAACTGTTAAGTCGGCTGTGATTTGATGGCACTTTCCACCACAAGATCTGTTTCTCATTAAAAAAAAAAGCACACATTCATTTCTGTACAAGTGCATTTGTTTGTTTGTTTATTTATTCTATTTATACCCCACCCTCCCCACTGAGGCAGGCTCAGGGTGGCTTACGTGGAGGATAAAACACATAACTAACAAATATAGCAGACATAAAACCAACCAAAACAATTCAATAGATAAAACAGTTCAATACCATAAAGTGCCAGCAGATCTCTACGAAATCTATTGCTTAAGGTGGTGGTGTTCTGACATCTATCTTAATAATCAGCTCAAAGATCTTACTTAAGTGTATGTGGCAGGCACAGGCTGTAGGTGGCAGAAACCAAGGAACAGGACTCTATGCCTTCCAGTTGCTGCTGGCGGCAGCTCCTTAATTGAAGGCCTGGTAAAAGAGCTCCATCTTACAGGCCCTGTGGAACTGTAAAAGGTCCCACATGGTCCTGATTTCTTCTGGGAGCCCATTCCACCAGTGCGGAGCCACCACTGAAAAGGCCCTGACCCTGGTTATGGTCAGCCTGGTGTCTTTGGGGCCCCAGAGGGTCAGTTGATTTTGGGACCTTGACCACAGTGCCCTCTGGGGAACATATAGGGAAAGGCGGTCCCTCAGGTATGTCGGATTCTGACCATAAAGGGCTTTTAAAGGTAAGAACCAGCACCTTGAAGAGAATTCGGAATGCTATCGGCAGCCATGTTTCCTAAAGTCTTCCCATTCAAACCCTCAACAACAGCAAAATACTTTGAACTAGAACTCAAACAGGTTTCACGCTCCCCTCCCCCCCAGGACTGTAGCATCTAGATTATGCATGCTTTCATTAGAGACTTATCTGAAAATACTTTGTGGAGAGTAAACCACACACTTGCAGGCCCATTGACAGCTGAGAAAGGTGAGAGACCACTTTCACCTTCACTTCTTCCTAGATTACTTTCTATCGGCCCAAACAGTTTTAAGAGCACTTTTAACTATGGCTGTAGGTACTGCTGAGGCAGCAGTTTCCACAAATTAGGCAAGAAAGCTGTTGAAGCAAGAAACATATTTAACTATGCCTGAAATAAAGTAGAACATATTTTTAAGCCCAATTATATATTCCAGTGTTCCTGCTATGATGAGGGTTGCTTTGCAGCTTCTTTTCAGGGCAAATTGCTCCATTTGAGTCAGGGATTAACTGGTTGCAAGTTGACATGGTGACATGGAATTCTGTGTGTGGGAGTTTTTAATGCCAATTAATACACAGAATGCCTATCATCCATGTAATAACCCTGAGCCACTTGATGGCAGGTTGCTGCTCATACACCCCCCAAAACCCACAAGCCCCACTAATGCTAATTAGCAGACCTCCCCTGTTTGGGTTGCCCTAAAAAGACCAATTAAGTACATATGAGAACTGCATTTCACTCAGGTGCACAGGTAGTTCTTGGAGCTTGAAGCTAGAGTACAGTGATAGAGAAGGCAGGATGTTTCTTGGATACCATTTTTTGTTAAGGATATAGCGGAAGCACACTGAGATTTCTGTCTTTTCCAGGCTATCATTTGCCATAGCTAATCTAAAACACTGTCTTTTTTATACAGACACTAGGAATAAGGCCCGTTGTGGAAATAAATACAAGGAGCTCTAGAAAGAGGCTCTGGGAGAGTGCCAAGGCCTTGGACACTCAGCGTCAATTTGCTGTGGCGACCTCAGCAGGGTATAATGACACAGAGTCCACCATTTTCTCCAGAGGAACTGATCTCTGCTACCTGAAGAGCAGTTGTAATTTTGAGTGATCTCCTGCCCTCACCTGGAGATTGGCAACAGTGGTTCCCCAGGAGGTAATGGCTGGTTTTGAGGGTGGAGTCTATGGCATTGTACCTGTCTGAAGTCCCACACCTCCTCAAACCTCACCATCTCCAGGTTCCATCCCTCAAATATCCAGGAATTTCCCACCTGGAGTTGGCAACCCTATCTCCTTCCCAGCCCAGCAGCAACCTACCCTTATTTCCCCCTCACTGTTCAGCTTTCCATCTCCCCCCACCTGCAGCTTCTACAATGCTCTGAAACCCTGACTTCCACGTCACATTGGCTGTCATGGGGGGGGCATCTCAGTAGGGTATAAGGACACAGAGTCCACCATGTTCTCCAGGGGAACTGATCTCTGCCATCTGGAGAGCAGTTGTAATTCTGAGTGATCTCCAGCCCTCACTTGGAGATTGGCAACAATGGTTTCCCAGGAGGAAAAGTAGTCTTTCTCTGCAATGGGGAGCAAAGCAGCTTATATCATTCTCCTCTTCCCCTTTTGACTTGCACAACAACCAGTGTTCCCTCTAAGCTGAGTTAGTATGAGCTAGCTCACAGTTTTTTAGCTTTTGGCTCACACATTTTTGGTTTAACTCAGGAAGGATGGCTCCAGGGCTAACTCATTTATGCAGTAGTCATAGTGTTCACACACAACTTTAATGCCAGTAGCTCACAAAGTAGAATTTTTGCTCACAAGACTCTGTAGCTTAGAGGGAACTTTGACAACAACCCTGTGAGGTAGGTTAGGCTGAATGTATGTGACTGGTCCAAAATCACCCACTCAGCTTCTACAGCAAGAACCTGGATCTAGCAGACCCAGTTTTGAAGCACTGACTGCGATGTCTAGGGTAGCCAACCTCCAGGTATCACCAGGTATCACAACTGAACTCCAGACAACAGATCTCTCTCCCACAGAGAAAATAACTGCTTTGGAAGGTAGGCTTTATGGCATTCTGTTAAGCTGAGGCCTCTGTCCCTCCCAAACCCTGGTTTCCATAGACTCTACCAGAAAATCTCCAGGAATCCCCCTACCTGGAGCTGGCAACCCTAATCAGGACAGGCACCAATGAGTTCCTCACAAAGGCCTGTGAAGGGTTTCCTTCCTTTGTCTGAACCAAGCTTGGTTGCCTATTGTGGCGAAACAGGCTCCAGTTTACAAATCAGCTGTTTGCCTCCCACCCTCATCCCACGGGTGTATCTCACCCCTTAAGTTCACTGCCACCACTCATTGTATTGTCACTGCCTTTTTAGAGGGACAGGGAGACCCCTCTGGCCGAATCTCCCTATTTGGAGATGGAATCCCCAATGTTTGGGGGATCCTTGGAAAGTTGGCAACCCAAGGGTCTGGCCTTTTCTTGCTTCCCTGGGCTACCCCCTCCCTTTGGTATTGTGCAGAGCGGGGGAGACTATGTGGTTAGAGCACAACACAGATTATTAGCCCAAATAAAAGAATTTATTTAACTATTTACACAATTATGGAGCACACACACACTAAATAAATAAGGCACATCTGTAGGAGTAAGCACATACCATGAACCAACAGGGCATAAATCAACAGGGGTTAAACGCAATCCTCTTTCCCTACACACAATACTCTCTACCTCTGGAGGTTGGGGGCTCAGGATAGGATCTCTCCTTGGACCAGCCTCTTGCTCTGCTTCAGCCTCTCTCTCCTGCCCAAGAGAACAGGGAAACTTTCATTCATTCCCCAGTCCAGCCAACTGTGGAGTGGCTGAATTTCTGCTGCCTCCCAGGGTTTCCCACGTACCTGGCTTGTGGCCTAGCTGGAGTCTGTATTGATGCTGCCTCACCCTTTGGGACAGTCCCTCTTTTCCCGCACTTTTTGGCCTTGGGGTATCTGGGAACTGTAGGCCAGTAGATGAGGAAGCCCCATTCAACCGAGTGAGTGAAACCCCTGCAGGCCCCTCTCTGGAACTACAGCTCAATTAAGCCTTATGGGGGAACATTGTAAACACAGAGATGGCAGCCATCTTACAGAAACAGCTAACTGCCATTTCATTACACCTACCAACAGCTACTGAGGGAAAAATTAGTCCCACACAGGAGGCAAGCGTCTTCATCAAGAGAAAAAGCTAGAAATTCTGACAGGGCACAGTGGCTGAAGGAGTGGGCGGGGAAGAGGAGCAAACCCAGTACCCAGCCAATGGCACACAAGTACTCTTGAGTGGTGGCTAGATGGGACTCAGGCAACACAGCCAGTGGCTAGGGACACTCTCTGATTGACAGATCAGGGAGCCAATTGATTTGGGAGTGTGTGGGATGTTCAGGAGAGTCCATGACCAAAACACAATCCTGTCCTTATATATAAATGTGTTTTTGCATGGCAACGTTCTATGCTTGCCGAAATCAGTTGGCTGCCTGAACTGCCCATCAGAAGGTGTGCCTGAGTCCCACCCACAGAGCCAGCTCCCACAGAATCCGATCCAAACAGTTTACCTCAGCAGCCGAACAGCCATTTGCCTGACCATCCTTCTTCAGCCCTCAGGAGAAGATCAGCAGAGGAGCAGCTGTGGCCATTTGCTTGCCGACCATTCTTCAGCCCTCGGGAGAGCCTTGCAGCAGGTAGGGCCTGTCTCCCCCCAAGATGACTTCTGAGGCGAGCCAGCGGGGCCTGCCTGGGGGGGTGGGAAGCCCATGGCCGGCCTGCCTGGGATGGCGAGGCCTGCCTGGAGGGGTGGGAGGCCTGTGGCAGGCCTGCCTGAGCTGGTGGGGCCTGCCTGGGGGGAGAGGCCTGCGCCTGGCCTCGCTGGGCCAGTGGGACCTTGCCTGGCGATGTCATGGCCGCCCTTGCTGGGCCAGCAGGCCCTGGCTTGGGGGGGAGGCCTGCGGCCAGCCTGCATGGACTGGCAGGGCCCTGCCAGTTGTCTTCTTTTCCTCCCTCCCTTCCTCACCATCTCTTTGCCCTCCCTGCCTCTCTCTCTTTCTCTTCCTTCCTTCCCATCTCTGCCTTCTTTCCCTCTGTTCCTCCCTCCCTCTCTCCCTCTTTCTCTTCCATCCTTCCTTCTTCCCCATCTCTTTCCCTTCTTTCCCTCCCTCTTTCCCTTCCATCCTTCCTTTCTTCTTCCCCATCTCTTTTCCTTCTTTCTCTCCCTCCCTCCCTTCCATCCATCCATCCATCCTTCCATCCTTCCTTCTTTCCTGTTACTGATTTTGTGAATTTTGCACACTTTTACTTCAAAGGAAGTCCCTCTGAGTTCAGTAGGAGGGGCTTGGAATGCTCTGATGCCAGCCCTCCAAGCCACTGCGGGCTCAGCAGCCAGGTCATGGCACTGGTCCTGAGGATTCCCTTCTTGCGTGCGGCTGGGACAGCAGTGGCTGGCCAGTGAAAGGAAGGCCCCTTCTCCCAAGCTTGGGAGGCTGTGAGCCAGCTCTAGCCCTGGTTGCCTCAGCCCACTGGCAGTTGCTTCAACAGGCAGGGGTCTTTTTTTTGGGGGGGGGAGCGCACCGGAGCACAGCTCCAGGAGCTCAGGAACCAAGCCCCGCCCCCAGCCAGCATCCCGCGGAGTCTTTCAGGCAGCCAAATGTCAATTTCAGCTCCATTATATCCTATGGGCCATTGAAGTCAATGGTGAAAACAGAAGGTATATTCTGGGAGTTGGAGGGGAGGGGGTTTGAGAGAGAGGCTCCAAACTCACAGGGTAGCTGTTGGAGCCTCTCCCCAAGATACCCACCAAGTTTCAAGAACATTGGACCAGGGGGTCCAATTCTATGGGCCCTCAAACAGGTTGCCCCTATTCCCTCCATTGTTCTCTATGGTGGGAAAAAAGTAACTTGGTGGGTATCTTGGGGAGAGACTCCATCAGCCATCCTGTGAGTTTGGAGCCTCTCCCTCAAAGCCCCTCCCCTCCAGCCCCCAGAATATACTCTATGTTTTCACCATTGACTTCAATGGCCCATAGGATATAATGGGGCCAAATTGCCGCCAAACTTCTTTCATTCCCTCCTTTCCTTCTCTCTTTTTCCTCTTTCCCTCCTTCTTCTCTTCTCTCTTTCTTTCCCACTTTCTTCTCTTCTCTTTTTTCTTCCTTTCCCTGTTTCCCTCCTTCTTCCCTCTCTTTCTTTCCTTCCCCTTTCCTTCTCTTTCTATCCCTCTTTCCTTCCTTCTTTCCTTCTCTCTCCTCTCTCTCTTTCCTTCCCTCTTTCCTCCTTCTGTGGCCCAACTCTCATGAGAAGGAGTTTAAACTTTAAACCCCTTCTCTCTTAGCTCCCCCACCCAGGCCAGCTTTTGAAGATGCCTCCCCACCTTTTGCTTCCCCTTCTGACATAACTTCTGGTGATGTCAGGGGGCATGGCATATGCTAATAGCCTAATAGCTCATTAGCATACCATATGCTAATAAACTCCTGCAGCTGTTTTTCTATGAAAAGACCCCTGTCAACAGGCATTGTAGCAGGATGGGGGGGCCCAGGGGCACGTACACCATCATCCCCACTCTCTTTGCCACACAGAGGCCATCAATACGGCTGGAGCATCAGAGCCCGGAGTCTGATTCTGTTGTGGCCAGCTGCGCGTATTCTCACAAAAAGGGGACTGAGGTCTGATTCAGTATACAGTGGCTCCATGTGTTCTCTCTCTACAGGCCCAAGGGGGTCTGATCACTTGACTGAACTTCTGACCATGCACTCCAATAGCAGAGGCAGTCCTGCAGGACTGCGGATCAAACCCAGTTCACTGTGCAAACCCCCAAAACATTGATACACATTTCGGCCACAGCAGCCAAAATCTTTAGACAAAAAAACCCCACTGTCTCATAGATGCAGCATTCATCCTTGGTGGGTGGCATCACTTACTGCTTTACTTTCCTCAGACAACATTTCAGATTCTGAGACCCACAAACATCACAGGAGACTGAGACCGCTGTGAACAGACACACGGTACATGTTACAGGACCAGGTAAGTGGGCCAGACATGGGGACAATGTACCAGTACTAGAATGCTCTCCTACACTTTTCTATGCATTTCCGATTGATGGTCCTGTGGCCGCAAGGTCTTAAGACCAAAACACCCTATGTCTCAGCGATGCTGCATCCATCCTTAGTGACACAGACATCCAACATAAAATGACTTCGCAGACTGCCCAGTTGTTGACACTACTCCACAGACCCCTGTGTGCAACATTTTCTGGCCCACATTGTGTGCCCTTGGACACTGGCTATTGTGTAACACAAGGTATGTGAGACTTTACTTCCACATTTGTATCTTTCACTTACAGACTGCTAATATTTACTTTACCTCCTTCCAGCCTATGCATTTGTTACAGATCACATCTTTCTAGAGCTCATTGTATTGCTTTCACAATGGGCTTTACTGCGGTTTTCGGTTTCCGGCGTTGCGAATGGCGGCCACCTTTTGGGAAGCTCCCAGAGGTGGTTAGCCCACACGCAGTTTGGGGGGGTCTTTGCAGGTTTGCAAGACCCTAGTGAGCCTTAGGTAAAGGCTCCAAACCGGGGGCGCTTGGGGAGTAGCCTCTTTGCCGGCAGTCAGCCGGGAAATTGAGGCTTTCTCCCCGCCCCAATCGGCCCCGCTGCGGTGTGCCCGTAATGGGACTTAGCAACGCCACCGATTTCCAACAGGAGTGAGGAACAGCGATGATTTAAAGCAAAAAGAAGAAACGGCAGGAACCGTGAGTTGGAGGTCTGAATTTGAAGCGAAACCCGAGCCCTTCCCCCGTAAGCGAATAAGCGGCTGGGAGGAGGGGGAATTCCCCCCCCACTGAGAAGCGGGACTTGCATAAGAAAGCTAAGGGGGATGAAAGGGAAGAAGGGTTGGTGAAATTACCTTTGGGGTGCCATTGAAGCGAATGAGTTAGCGGGACTCCTGAGCGACGCGTCACGAACTTTTATAAAGTAAACAAATACAAGAAATGTCTGCCATGAAAAAGGTCCCTTTGAAAATTGAGAAGAAGGGAGGCGGGACTTCCGGTCCGGGTAATCCCCCTCCAGAGCCGACTGTCAGTCAACAGACAAGCGAGCTACTGCACCCTCTGCTGGTCCAAATACAGAAAATCAGCGAAACATTAACTAATATGGAAGGTGTTCTCAACAGTCAACAGAGGCAACTAACAGAGACGTCAAAGAAGATGGAGGAGATCGCACAGAAATGTTTGGTCTCGTCGGAAGACATCGGAAAAGTGAAGAAAAGGGTCAACAAGTTAGAAAAGCATCAGGATGTGCAAGAAAAAAGAATTTTGATGTTGCAAATGGAAAAATCGAATCTGACTCTTCGATTTCAGGGCATTAAAGAAGAAGAGAAGGAAGATCTCAGATCTATACTTGCGAATGCCTTGGCACCCGTAACTGGCAGAGATCAGCGTGAGTTAAAAGAAGAAATGGATAAGGTCTATAGGGCCTACTCCACATTTACAAAAAAAATAATCTGCCAGCAGAAGTGGTTGTCAAGTTTGTCAAGCAGAGTACCAGAGATCAAATCTTGCGTGCAGTTGCAGCGGTGCCCTTGAAAATTGGGGAGCAGACCATCAGAATATTGAAAGATGTGCCTTATGAAATCCGGATGAAAAGGAAAGCTTATAAAGGATTGACCACTTTTCTACAAAGAAGACAAGTCATATACAGATGGACCTATCCTGAAGGCCTTTTGTTTAAGTACAAGGATAAAAGAGAGAAGATTGACTCCATCTTCAAGGCGCAGGAATTTCTGAAGAGACACGCCAGTCCAGAGGAAGAGGCAGCACTCGCAACGTGGACAGATTTGAGCAGTGAAGATGACAGCGGCCCAGAGGAGGGAGGTGCCGGAGCGGGAGAAGTGAAAATCAAAGGTGGCCCATCCTATAACTTGAGGGATACCAAAGGAAGACAACCTAAGAAATAACTGTTCGGGAAACGTCAAAAAGGAGATGACTAATAATTAACCCCAAAGGACATTACTAACCTCATTAACAGAGTTATTTTGAATTTTGGTTAGATGAAAAGAAGACTCTCAAATCACGGAGATTGCCAAAAACTGTATCTATATTGATCTAAACTAACCTTTATTAACAGAATACTCACTCCGCTCTTTTCTTTATCCCTCTATATACCCTACCTTTTTCTATTTATAAAAAGAATAAATTCCTCTCCTTTTTAGGAGGGTTTTGATAAAAAAAACCAATGGGCTTTACTGCTAGTTATATATAAGGAGAGATGTTGCCGCAAACTTGCTTGCCCAGTTTTAACCTAAGGCGTCAACTGGTGTCAAAGCTTTAATTCACGTGACTGGTTTGCTCTATTAAAAAAAAAGTTAGATTAACTTCCTGTTGCATACTCAAAAGTGGTCTCAAGAGAGAAGGGGAAAGGGTGGCTGTGGATGTTGGGGCTTGGGGGCGGGGCTTCCCCCACTGGTCAGCTGGCCAGGCAGCAGGTAGAACACCCCAAAAAGTGGATAACCCCCACCAAACCGGGGGGGGGGTCTGGCAACCCTATTAGATTGTCACCCAGAGGTGACATCACATCTTTCCCAAACTGCACCGTTCCCAGGCATCACCACCCAGCATTTGCTGAGACATTGTTAGGAATTCTATTCCTGGATGACACATCCTGCTTTAGGGAATGTGATGGCAGGATGGATGCATAACAGGAGGAGGAAGGCTGAGTCCTAATCTCCCCTCTCCCTCCAAATGTAGTAGCAGATCTCCCGGAATTATACCTAATTTCCAGCCTACAGAGATAAATTCCCTTGGAGAAAATGGCTGCTTTGGAGAGTAGGCCTGATGCCCTTATGCCCTGCTAAGGTCCCCCTCTTCCTCCGACTCCACCCTTCCCAGGCTCCACCCTCCGGTTTCTACTGCAGAAGAGCAGTGCCTCAAAAGTACTCCAGAATCTTTGTGTTGAAAGGGCCTGTGAGATAACCAATCAGTTCTGCCTCACCTTGCCAACTCCCAAGCAGATTCTGGGCCCAAAGTCTTGATTTTTATGTTCAGCCAACATATCAAAAAAAGAGTATTTCCTTATATGGCCCATTCCATTTTTTTAAAGTGATCATTGAGAGCCCTGGCCCATGTCTTCTGTTCTCTGTGTTCCCCTTTCTCAGTGGATGTCCCAGCTTTTTGCAATGAACTCCCCCTGGAGATTTATCAGGATTCCTCCCAACTGGATTTTAGATAACTTTGTCAATCCTGTCTCATCGAAATGTCCAGGATGAGATGGAAGGAGAAATATGTTTTGGTTTCTGGCACTGTTAATATTTTGGCTTTACTAATCCCAGTGGCCTTTAATTATTTTATCTTTTGACCTGTTTCTTTTGATCTATTTACTTGTTCTTTCAGTTAGTCCTGAGATATCTGCTTATTTTCTGCTTATTTTCTGGTTTTATTTGACTGTAGTTTTAGTTATTGATTTTTTTTCTTGCTGCTGTCATTTTTATGAATTGTTTCCCCATTTTTAGCTGTTGGTGACTTGCTATTTTTAGCTGTTGTTGACTTGATATTTTTACTAACTTTTATTATTTTAATTTTATCTGTTTTGTTGACAGTATAAAGTAAATGTAAAATATGTTTTTAATTAAAGCGGAATGTAGGGAGGTGATGAAACACAGCTGCAAGTGCATATCTTTCTAATATATGTCTGGTCATATGCGATTTTGAACCACAGTTTTGGCAATGTTCCTGGAAGCTTGTCTTCCATATATATAGCTCAGGGCAAAAGTTATAACATGTGGGACATGACAACACACTGAAAATAAGTGCTAAGGAAGTTTTATCCAATTACACCTCCACACATAATGGTGATGTGTATTTTATTTCTTAACAACATTAATAGCAATGGGTACCAATTCACTAAATAGGCAGTCTTCTTATTTGATTCCATAAGCCACTACCATGAAGGTCAAAGGTGAAAGTTTGGATTGGAACATTTTAAAAAATCCTTACATAATATGAGCTAATTCATTGGGGGCCCTCAGACTTGTGAGTAGGGTTGCCAATTCCTGGATGGGAAATTCTTGGAGATTTGGAGGTAGATTCTGGGGCCAGTAGGTTGGGAGAGGGAGAAACCTCAGTGGGGTACAACGCCACAGAGTCCACCCTCCAAAGCAACCATTTTTCTTCAGGGGAACTGATCTCTGTAGTCCGGAAATCAAGGGAGAGGGGAAAATATCACTGGCAAATATTTTATATGTTTACGTGACCGCCACTTAAGTTTTTGCAGTCTCTAAGGGCTCCAATTTTAAGTGTTCACATCACCCTTGCAAAGCTGGGCTAACTTCATGCTCAGTCACCTGCACTTATGCACTGATTGGCAAATTTCCACCCCCTTCCCCAGATGCAGAATGCTCTTGGGCAAAGCTTGCAAAAGCATTCCCCCCCCCAGAAGATTGTAATATGCTCATAGCATCTATTAACCATTCATTACCCACCAATAAACTATTTATAAAGGGAGCCTAAATATAAAATACGGCCAACCTATTGATGGAATGTGAATTCTGAGAGAGAGCGAGAGAGAGGGAGAGCGAGAGAGAGAGAGCGCGAGCGCACATTTGGAAGAATCCCTATAGTGACCTAAACAGGAGCAATAAAGCAAACTGTATATTTATTTATAAAAGTCTCTTTTCTTTTAATGATTGCTTAAGCAATACTTGCCTAAACCTACTGGAACCTGTGTCTAAATGAAGACTATATTATTGAGCTCCACATTCCTTTTGATCATTTTGAGTCCATCTGTTTAATTTCCCTTCCTGCTTCTACTGTTACCTGCAGGCTTGGTGCAAGAGCTGGCTTCAGAGTATACTGCACCCCCCCATTTCCTTCAAATCAATATAAATGATAGTCATAAACTGGGTTGCTGAAAGCACTCACTCTGGAGCACGCAGGTGGGAGCACTCCAGTTGTAAGTGGTTTTAGGCCTGTAGCCACAGTGATTATTTATTGGCCTTGCCACAGGAACACAGTGGCCTTAATTATTACCACACCAGAAATCATGCATGACACTTCCTATGCTCTTGCCAAAAAGAGTACTTTCCGAGGAGTTTATGGCAGCTGCACATCTTATCTTGTGCTGGCTGAACCAGTTAGTAACTGCTGAGTTTACTGCGGTTTGTCTACTGCATTTCACCAGCAGTAAGTGAAAAGTGGTGCAGAAATAATCCTGGATCTCTTTTAACTGGGGATGAGAAATGAGAAACTAGCTTTGGAACCAGCATTTCGTTATGAAATTCTCCCCCTTCGACCTCACTTAAGGAAAAGTTGGCATTAGGCTTGCCAAACTCTAGGTGGGGCCCGGAAATCTTCCAGAATTATGACTGATCTCCAGATTACAGAGTCAGTTCCTCTAAGAATGCTTTGGAGGGTGGACTGTAAGTAAATAAACCCTGCTGAGGTCCCTCCCCTCCTCAAACCCTGCACTCCCCGAGATCTACTGCCTAAATCTCCAAGAACTGGCAACTGTAGTAGTATTAATCATGAGCAGTGGATAACAGTAACCAGGATCACTCTTAATGCAAAATCTGAATAAGAACGTAAGAACATAAGAGAATCCAATGTGGGATCAGGTCAATGGCCCATCCAGTCCAACACTCTGTCACACAGTGGCCAAAAATGCCAGGTGCCTTGAGGAGGTCCACCAGTGGGGCCAGGACACTAGAAGACCTCCCACTGTTGACCCCCTCCCCCAAGCACGAAGAATACAGAGCATCGCTTGCCCCAGAATGTCAAGAATGATTTCAGCACCTGGTTAAATGGAACATCTGGTTAGTCAGAAACAGAGTTGTCTACTGGGTGTGGCTAGCTGAGGTGGCCCACCCAGGCATGAGACTTGCGGCATGGGCTGGAGCATTGCTTCTCCTGGTTGAACTACTCGGTGCCATTTTTCTTTCTTTTTTTCTTTTAAAAAGAGCTTTAAAATAAATTACCCAAGAGATGAGAAAGAACACTCTCTTTTAATATCCAGTTTTATTCAATACCACTTCATTATTTGTTCCAACATAAATTTTCCTGATAAATATTTTTCAAAACTGGCAAATATTTATGGACTATATTTTTGGCATTCAAATAAATATATATTGTGTACTCGGGGAAGCCCGCGCACGTGGTCGGGCAAACACACGGTCGAGCAAAGGAACCCAAGCTTCACTGCCAGAGGCAATAGCCTGAATGGATCCTAGCGTGCACCAATAGGAATGCTAGAATCCTAGAAGGGACCTATGGGTCTAAGGGTGCAATGTAAATTTCCCATTACGGGTGTGGGTATGTGTTTGGGTGTGGTGTGTGTTGCAAATATAAGCTGGCCTGCGAGCCGGCAAAGGCATCTCTTGTTCTTTTTCTTAAATAAAGTATGAGCTGAATCACTACACTTTGCATCGATCTCAGTACTTTTTTAAATATATATAAACAAGGAAAATTAAAAAGCATTTTTTTCTTGAAAATAATACAAGCTTTTAAAGATAGCCTTTGGTAGTAACATGAAATGGAAAGCTTTTTCAAAAAAAGCAAATGCCACAATAAAGCACTTTGTCTCAAAAAAGCCCCTGTCCCCCCAATGCAATCCTTGGTGTCGTTAGGTTGCATAAATCCCATTGATTTCAATGGAAGCTGAACAGTTTAACTGAATGAAAGACTGCCACCTTCGACTGCAGATCCAAAGAGCTATGTTTTGTCACACCCCGTGGGAATCTTGACCTTTCCTGCCCTTTGATCAGCGGATCCTGCTTTTGATATCACAGATTGCTTTCGACAGTTTCCAAAGAGGCTGAGACTGAGAGGGGAAAAGATCTCGGGGTCAAAGTAGATGGCGCAATGTCAATCCAGTGTGCTGCAGCAGTGAAAAAGGCAAACTCTGTTAGGGATTATTAGGAAAGGGAGATTGAAAGTAAAATGGTGGCTATTATAATGACCCTGTATAGATTAATGGTGTGGCCTCATTTGGAATACTGTGTACAGTTCTGGTCATCCTATCTCAAAAAAAAAAAAAAAAGACATCACAGAGCTGGAAAAAGTGCAGAGGAGGACAACCAAGATGATTAGGGAGTTGGAGCACCTTTCCTATGAGGAAAGGCTGAAGAGTCTGGGACTTTCCAGTTTAGAAAAGAGACGACTAAGGGAGGACATGATAGATGTTTATAAAATTATGCATGGGGTGGGGAGCGTTGACAAAGAGAAATTTTTCTCCCTCTCCCAAAATCCTAGAACTCGAGGTCATCTAATGAAATGGATAGGCAGTAGATTCAGGATGGACAAAAGGTAATACTTCTTTACACAGAGGGTGATTGAAATGAGGAATTCGCTGCCAGAGGATATAGTGAGGGCCACAGGAATAAACAGTTTTCAAAGAGGATTAGACAGATTCATGGAGGATAGGTCTATCAGCTGCTACTAGCCATGGTGCCTGAGGGGAACCTCCACATTCAGAGGCACTAAGCCTCCAAATCCCAGAGCCAGGAGGCAACATCAGGGGAAGGTCTCAGCCTCTATGTCCTGTTGCTAGCTCTCCAGAGGAGCTGGTTGGCCATTGTGTGAGACAGGATGCTGGACTAGATGAACCACTGGTCTGATCCACCAGGGCTCTTCTTGTGTTCTTATGAGACTTGTGGTGCACCATTGGATTCTGCTGCTTGAGAAATGAAAGTCCCAAACTACTTTATGTGCTTGCACCTCATAATTTCTTGGGGGAACCAGTGTTCTCGCCTTTAGAGACTTCCACAACCACTCTTCAGAATTGTTCAGATGTAAACTAATTAGATTAATATTCAATGTTCTTAATTTTTCAAAAATACAATGATGAAAACTTATTTCAGGAGATCCTTTTGGCTTTTCAGCTTTTCCAGATTTATTAGCAAGAACAATTCATTTGTCATCCTTATGTAGTTATTTAATGCTGCTGGATGGTTGAGTTAATTTGTCACCTATACATGATTATTTAATGTTGCTTGCTGGCACAGTCAATATGTTACCTGAATATGAATATTTAATTATCTAAGGGGTTAGAAGTTATATTAAGTTACATCTAATTAGCTGATTTGGAACTATGGCATGGTCTTTGTTGTACGACTAGGAGTGCTGCAAGCATTACACAAACATGCTCACTAGATGAACATATTGTGTCTGACAGCCATAATCACCCATGAGTCCAGGGCTATTTTTGGGCAGGAACGCACAGGAACGGAGTTCCAGCTGGCTCCAAAGTTGACCACGCCCAGCAGGAACTCATTGGCATAATAGGCCATACCCAACAGCAGAAACTCATTAGGATTGGCTACATTAGGGGTGTGTGGCCTAACATGCAAAGGAGTTTCTGCTCCAAAAAAAGCCCTGGTTTTTGACAACAAACAAGGTAAACAGAATAAGAAGCAAAAGGTGGGTGTGGCTGGATGACCACACTCCTGGCATCACAGGGGTGTGGCCTAATATGCTAATGAGCTGTGCTGTCAGGGGTATGGCCTAGTATGCTAATGAGTTTCTACCATTGGGTGTGGCCTATTATGCTAATGAGTTCCCGCTGGGCTTTTTCTACAAAAAAAGCCCTGCATAAGCCTAACCTCTGCCTGTCTGCTTATCTACCTTGTATAGCTGTTAAACAGCTTTGAAGCTCTGCAGTAATTGTGATGGTGGAGTTTTGTTTCTTTGTGATGGTGGAGTTTATTTTCTTGTCCTGGGGCTTTGTGATTTGTACAGTAGGTGGTTGTACCCAGGGACACAGATGGTCATGTCAGGTCATTAATTGGCATGAGAAGGCAGCTGTATCTCCCATAAGGTCATATGGAAATGTGCATGTGCAAAATAATATGGCTAACACTGACTTAGATGAACATCAAATGATAAGATTTGTTTCTTTTTACAGCGCAGTGTTTATAATTCTTGGCTGACTGATATTCTTAGTGTTTATTTACGTGATTGGCTGCTGAGCAGCAGGCAGTGACAATGGCTGTGTGCAGGAGGAGGGTGTGGGACTCCCATTGGGCTGTGTGAGAATGCACAGGCCTGAAATGGTATAGATTGCCTTGTCCTGTCCAGTTTGAATACATGACCAAGTAACTGGATGAACGGGTCCAAACCGTTCATGAATTTAGCAACAAAAATCAGTTCATTAGCTGTTGTAGATTTTTCAGGTTGTATGGCTGTGGTCTTGGCATTGTGGTCTTCCGGCCATACCACCCGGAAAATCTACAACAGCTAATGAACTCCGGTCATGAAGACCTTCGACAAAAATCAGTTTCCTGTTTGTGTATGGCTGTGGTCTTGGCATTGTGGTCTTCCGGCCATACCACCCGGAAAATCTACAACAGCTAATGAACTCCGGCCATGAAGGCCTTCGACAAAAATCAGTTCCCTGTTTGTGTATGGCTGTGGTCTTGGCATTGTGGTCTTCCGGCCATACCACCCGGAAAATCTACAACAGCTAATGAACTCTGGCCATGAAGGCCTTCGACAAAAATCAGTTCCCTAGTTCAGACTGTAAGCTGAACTAGATGGTGTTTGAATATCCCTACTTATGACTTTTTCGGTTTTTAACAAATATTATATTCTGGGTTTGCTGTGTAACATTAGCCATCTGGGTGAGCTTGCTGCTTAAAGATCTGAGTTTGAGACACTTAACCCTCTTGGAAGGGCGTAGGAGACTTCTTGAGTTATGAGTATAGGCTTTACTGTAGCACTGCTGAATCTCAAAAGTGTAAAATACCAAATAACCCAAACCAGGGATGGCTGGTCTGTTGTGGCCAGGCAAGGCCCCACCAAGCTCAGCTCCTTAGCTCCTTTAAAATGCTAAACCAGGGTGTTCTTGAACCATTTGTATTGTTGGGACTGGACTTTGGAGAAGAAGGCCAGGGATCTGGTTCATGGATTCAACAGAGAGATCCTGAAAGTGGTCTGTATCTTTATATTTGAAATATACATTACCCTCTGAAGCCCCCATAGGGGACCATTTAGTCTAGTTTCTAAAATTACCTGTTGTTAGTTTATAGACAGAGAACACATAATATATCAATATCAGCTCAGATGTTCTAAGCTGCAATGCACTGCCTGGCCTCAAAGTCAGAAAATGGATGCCAGCAAGAGACAAGGCTGGACCATAAAGTACAGTACAGCAATCAAGTAATTGTTTTGAGGGCAAACACATCAGACTGCCCCGAGAAGCATTTTGCCCTATAATTGCAAGCACGCTGCTCCATAGTGGTGTGTGCATTCTAGGTGGCATAACTCACAACTCCACTTGCATGTGGGTCCTATCTTCTTCGCTCCATGAAACACTGGTCATTTTGCTTGCTGCCTTCCACAGACCTCACTCTCGGGGACTGATAAGTATTGCCTCCCCAAAATTGCTTTCTCCCCTCTCCTCCCTGATTTCCTCTTAGCTAGCTTGTGTGTTTTCCATGTGTTTGTGTGTATGTTTGCTCTCTTACTCTTATTTCAATAAAGCTCTTTCCATTTTAACACCAGACTGCTTCATTTTGAGTGTTTTCTAAGGGAAAGATCCCCATAAACATTGGTGGAGAATCCCAGTTACGCCCTCTCACTTTGTCTCCTTTAATGTTAATTCCCCCAACTAAATAGGAGACTGCCTATTTGGGTAACACTACCTGCAGCACTATTTTCCATGTGTTGAAACATCATAATCTTCCTTATGGCCAATGGCAACTTTAGTGGAGATTAGCATCAGACACTTAAGGCTTTTCTAAGTTGTGTAAAAAACAGTGGCAGGAACAGAACCTGCTTGTACTGGCTGTAGTGAAGTTTAGTACCCCTCAGCATCTGTGTACTATTGATATGGAAACAATGCATACCCGTGTTCTTAGTGTGTGGTATATTGTAGTCTTGAGAAAGGGAATGTTTGGGAATGAAAGATCTTTTCTCATGTCCTTCTCACTCTGTAAAAGACATGTCACAAGTCCCACATTGTAGTTCTTCTTCATGCTGGTTTTCCCTCCATTTCTTCCAACAAGATGGATCCATTTTGCTTTCTCAGTCGGTTTGTTGCGATTGATTGCAGCAGCTGGATCGAAAAGAGTATCTGTCTAGATGTCATATTGTATTCTATGGCATTATCTTAACTTTCCGCATTTCAAACAATTATCCCTATGATCAGTGCTTCTACAAACCAGTCCTCTGTGCTATTGAAAAGGTAAATGAAGCCTTAAAGATAAGTGAAACAGATATTGGAGAATGACAAAGGTCTAGTTTTCTTGGCTTTTTATCACATGTTTACTTGGTATTTGGAACTGAATGCTTAAACTGACTTCACTAAAAAAGTGGCATTTGAGGCAAACCAGGACTGACCTGGAAGTGCTGGCAGCAGTGTCAGATCAAACAAACGATTAACATAAATATATGAAAATGGGCAAGCTATTTTAAAGTCCTTGTCATATAGCCTGTTCTAGGTGCCATCAATCTGCTGAACGGTGGCATCTTGGCTGCTCAGGAAAGGGCCTTTGCAGGGGTAGTTCCACAACTATGAAGCAGTCGAAGAAGAAGAGGAAGAAGGAGGAGGACTCAGAGTCTCAGAGCAGCTTACAATCACCTTCCCCTCCCCTCCCCACAACAGACACCCTGTGAGGTAAATGGGGCTGAGAGAGCTCCGAGAGAACTGCTCTTGAGAGAATAGCTCTGAAAGAACTTATGAATGACCCAAGATCACCCAGCTGGCTGCCTGTGGAGGAGGGCAGACTCAAACCTGGTTCTCCAGATTAGAGTCTGCTGTTCTTAACCACTAGACTACAGTTGGCTCTCATAAGCAGTTGAAGCAGTTCCATAACTATGAAGCATTGTCTGATACAGTCTTTGTTGCTCTTTTGGTGGTAGGGAAACACCCTTCTATTTCAGTTGGCTTTTTCTTATTACAAGATATGGTGGTGGTGGAAAGTGCTGTCAAGTCACAGCTGACTTATGGCAACCCTGTAGGGTTTTCAAGGCAAGAGACGTTCAGAGGTGGTTTGCCATTGCCTGCCTCCACATCATGATCCTGGCATTCCTTGCTGGTCTCCCATCCAAATACTAGCCAGAGCTGACCTTGCTTAGCTCCCGAGATCTGATGAGATTGGGCTAGCCTGGGCTATCCAGGTCAGGTTTACAGGATATATTGGTTGTATTTTATTGTGTTGGTGGATGTCTTTTTTAATGCTGTGGAATTACTTGGTTCATAATTTTAGATTGATGATGCTGTGTTTTGGTAATTAGATTGCTGCTGTTGTTATTTTGTTATGTTTGTTATTGTAAGGTTTGCCAAACATAATTTGCAAAGGTGGGGGGGAATCACTTAAGTACATAAAGTTTCACACCTGCTTCTAAGAAAATTCCTCTCATCGAGCAAGAACTATAAGTTAATGAAAGATGGTCATAAAGCAGATTTTGACATACAAGTGTCTTCCAACTTATTCAAGATCATCCAGTGACTTTTGGAAGTCATCTGTGTACCCCCTGAATATAGTCCAAGAATTTGTTCACTCACAAATACTCACCTCTGGAAAAGTAAAGTAAGATAACCCTCTCTGACATAACTTTTCTACATGTATGTATCCGCAGGATGACTTTCAGAATTAATTTCCTGACCGTGAAATGTTACATCAGAATGCACCCCAAAGAACCAGTCGTTAAAAAAAAATATATTATGTATCAAAAGCACATTATCTGAGCAATAACCATTCATCTGTCAAAAATGCAGAACAGATGGCTGGTTCATTTAAACGATCTAAAGCAACTGCCAGGCAGGTAAAGTAATAGTGTTTGAAGGCCAGTTTGCTTCCTCAGCATTGGATAGAAACTCACTAAACATTCCTTGCAGTTTCGCAGGCAAATCCCTTCCCTGCAATGTATCTGAAATTTAATTTTCATCTTACGTTACAAAAATCATTGCAGATTTGGGCTAATGAGCGGCAGGGATCTGGAGCTGATTTTTTTTTAGAAAGGCGCACGAAGACCCTTCTAATTTTTTACCATGGCAATATGTGGGTGGGCTTGGAAACCTTGTCCTCGGCATCAAGCTGCATTTCTTGTTCAGCGTGGCAGGCAGAATCTTTTAGAAATTCTCTCGTCTACGTCTTGGTGTCTGTATTGATTTCTTTATGCATCGTACATATGCTCAATTCACAGAGATGACCCATTGCGTGGAGCAGAGAATTACATTTAAACCACCCTTTGCTATTTCCATCATAGTTGCTGTCATTCTGTTATTGCAGCATAATACTGAAGGTCTTCTGCTTCCCACCGAACTCTCCTGATTCTCAGGAATTAAAGAAAGTGGATCATTGAGATTTCAGACATGTTCCTTTGAGACATTTTCATAGCGTTACCAGCTTCTTGCTTTTCTGCTGCAGTCCTGGCAAACGGGGGGGAGGGGAAGAGTCAAGTATCATAAATGCAGCCCCAAAGAAAAACAAGCTTATGAGCATCAACAGTATATGACTCAAACTCCCAAGGGGTATTGTAAACTTTAGGAACATGGTAGACCTCCAGGCCGGTATGTCAAGAAGATGATCAGAGATTCTTTCTCTTTCTTCTTATTTTAGCATAGTAGTTTTTCGTCTGAAATAGTGATATGCTACACTATTAAAAAAAGAGAGAAGGGAAAAATGGCCCAGGGTATGGCTGGAAGGTGCTTCGTGTGGCCACCTTGCTGAAACTAAGCAAAGCTGAGTCTGGCCAAACAGGAGACCTCCTGGGAAGCCCATGAACAGTGCCTTGAGTTGTGTGATGGAAGAAAGATTGGATATATACTTCTAAAAACAATTTAAGATTTTTTTTTGGTATTTAATTCTTTTATTTATTTAATTTGTTGTTTGCCTTCCTTGCTGATCTGCTGAAGGCAGATTACAACATATAAAAACATTCCAATAAGGACAATCCAGTACAGCAGGGTTCCCCAATGGGGTGCCCATGGGCACTCTGGTGTCTGTGAGTACTTCCCTTGGCACCTACTGAACTTTCCAGAAGGTGAGTGTGGCCACTGTAAGGCAGGGCTTATTACTGGCTGCCTTCATTTGAATGAAAATTGTTTTCCACTGGAGGATCAGGATGACTGGTAAGCACCTGTGCTTCCCTTAGTGAATGCATAGTTTCATTTCCGTTTGAGGCTTTCCTTCTTCCCAGGAGGTATGAGGAGGGAAGTAGTCCATTTAGCTTTATGTCTTGTGGCAGCCATTTTGGTTTGGTTCCTCCTCCTCCTGTGGCAGCCATTTTGGCATTGTGCTCACCACCACCTCTCAAAATTCCAAATGTGCCTGCGGGCTCAAAAAGATTGGGGACTCCTGCAATACAGCCTAATTACAAGACTGGAGAACAATGCAATGGAACATTATATCACATACATCAGGAATTGAGTTGCGTTAAAGATGGATTACAAAATTAGAGGGGAAGGTTGTTGTTGTTTCTGTTAAAAGTGTAATGTAAGCAATGAAGTTGAGAGTCTACTTGATGTTCACCAAAGTGAAATGTTTAGAACTGTCACTTCGTTACATCAGAGGGAGCTAAAAAAGGGGTCATTCTACCCACAATAGTCGGATGTAATAATTCCTAGGCATGAATCATTCCAAGTTTATGAATTAGTTCAGAAATAGAATAATATCATAAATGAGTCAGATGAAAATGTGAGGGTGTGAAGAAGGGATATATAATTGTGTGTGGTGCTTTTACAAGGAACACAATCTGAATGTGAGTCCTACATAAGAACATAAGAACATAAGAGAAGCCAATGTTGAATCAGGCCAATGGCCCATCTAGTCCAACACTCTGTCACACAGCGGCCAAAATATACCAGGTGCCATCAGGAGGTCCAGCAGTGGGGCCAGGGCACCAGAAGCCCTCCCACTGCTGCCCCCTCCAGCACCAAGAATAGAGTGCATCACCTGCCCCAGACTGAGAGTTCTCATTCTATACCCTGTGGCTAATAGCCACTGGTGGACTTCTGCTCCATATGTTTATCTAATTTCCTCTTGAAACTGTCCATGCTTGCAGCTGCCACGACCTCCTGTGGCAGTGAATTCCATATGTTAATCACTCTTTGGGTGAAGAAGTATTTCCTTTTATCTGTTCTAACCCGACTGCTCAGCAATTTCATAGAGTGCCCACGAGTTCTTGTATTGTGAGAAAGGGAGAAAAGTACTTCTTTCTCAACCTGCTCAATCCCATTCATAATCTTATAAACCTCGATCATGTCACCCCTCAGCCGTCGTTTCTCCAAGCTAAAGAGCCCCAAGCATTTTAACCTTTCTTCATAGGGAAGGTGTTCCAACCCTTTTATCATTCTAGTTGCCCTTCTCTGCACTTTTTCCAATGCTATAATATCCTTTTTGAGATGTGGTGACCAGAACTGTACACAGTATTCCAAATGAGGTCGCACCAATGATTTATACAGGGGCATGATGATACTGGCTGATTTGTTATCAATTCCCTTCCTAATAATCCCCAGCATAGCGTTGGCCTTCTTTATTGCAGCTACACATTGTGTAGACATTTTCAGCGAGTTATCCACTACGACTCCAAGATCTCTCTCTTGGTCAGTCTCTGCCAGATCAGACCCCATCAACGTGTATTTATATTTAGGATTTTTGGCTCCAATGTGCATCACTTTGCACTTGGCCACATTGAACCCCATTTGCCACGTTGACGCCCACTCACCCATCCTCAACAGATCCCTTTGGAGTGCCTCACAATCCTCCCTGGTTTTCACCACCCTGAACAACTTCGTGTCATCTGCAAATTTAGCCACATCACTGCTTACTCCCAATTCCAAATCGTTAATAAACAAGTTAAAAAGCATGGGACCGAGTACTGATCCCTGTGGTACCCCACTGCTTACCACCCTCCACTGAGAAAGTTTCCCATTTATACTCACTCTCTGTTTCCTATTTATAAGCCAGTTTTTGATCCACAAGAGGACTTGTCCTTTTATCCCATGACTATTGAGCTTACTTAGGAGCCTTTGATGAGGAACTGTATCAAAAGCTTTCCAGAAGTCAAGGTAAATAATATCTATTGGGTCCCCCTTGTCCACATGTTTGTTCACTCCCTCAAAAAACACTAACAGGTTAGTGAGACAAGATCTTCCCTTACAGAACCCATGCTGAGTCTGCCTCAATAGTTTTTGTTCATCAATGTGCCTACTAATTCTTTCCTTAATAACAGTTTCCACCAACTTACCCGGTATCGATGTCAGACTGACTGGCCTGTAATTTCCTGGATCTCCCCTGGAGCCCTTTTTAAAGATGGGAGTGACATTAGCTACCTTCCAGTCATCAGGAATGGAGGCAGATTTTAAAGAAAGATTACATATTTTTGTCAGGAGATCCACAAGTTCACATTTGAGTTCTTTCAGAACTCTCGGATGAATGCCATCCGGGCCTGGTGATTTATTAGTTTTTAAATTGTCCATCAGTCGGAGGACTTCCTCTCTTGTCACCGCAATCTGATTCAGGTCTTTCAAACCCCCTCCCGAAATCAGTGCTTCTGGAGTGGGCAAACACTTCTCCTCTTCCACAGTGAAGACAGAGGCAAAAAATGCATTCAGCTTCTCAGCCATTTCCCTATCATCCTTCACTACTCCTTTTACCCCTTGGTCATCCAAGGGCCCCACTGCCTCCCTGGCTGGCTTCCTACTTCTAATGTATTTGAAGAAAGTTTTATTGTTGGTCTTTATGTTTTTTGCGATATGCTCCTCATATTCCCTTTTTGCTTGCCTGATCACAGACTTGCATTTTATTTGCCATAGTCTGTGTTCCCTTTTATCAACCTCACTAAGACTAGCTTTCCACCGCTTAAAGGAATCCTTCTTACCTTTTACAGCTTCCATTACTTTATTTGTTAACCATGCAGGCTTTTTTCTATACCTATTTGTACCTTTCCTAACCTGCGGTATATATTTTTTCTGAGCTTCTAGGATTGTCTTTTTAAATAGTCTCCAAGCTTCCCCAATGGTTTTGACCTTCTCCACTCTTCCTTTCAATTTCTTCCTCACATGTCCCCTCATACCAGAGAAGTTACCCCTTTTAAAGTTAAAAGTGGTTGCGTCAGTCTTTTTGGGCAACTCCCTATCTGTACAAATGTTAAACTCAATGACATTATGGTCACTGTTTCCAAGTGGTGCAATCACTTTTACATCTCTCACCAGGTCTTGGGTGTTACTTAGGACCAAATCCAGGATCGCCTCTCCCCTGGTAGGATCTGTGACCATCTGTTCCACAGCACAGTCATTGAGAGTGTCTAAGAACGCAATCTCTTTTTCCCGACTAGAACTCATATTGACCCAATCAATGTGTGGGTAGTTAAAGTCGCCTATTACAACACAGTTATTTCGTCTAGCCGCTATCTTTAATTCATTCATCATTTTATAATCCTCCTCTATCTTTTGATCTGGCGGGCGATAACAAACTCCCACTGTTAAGCCTCCTTTTGGACCCACTATTTCAACCCATAGCATTTCCAGAAGGGAATCCAATTCTCTTACCCTCTCAATCTTACTGGATGGTATACCCTCTCTGACATACAGAGCCACCCCACCTCCAACCCTTTCCCCCTATCCTTCCGATATAATTTATAACCAGGAATCACCGTATCCCACTGATTTTCCTCATCCCACCAAGTTTCTGAAATACCCACAATGTCTATTTCCCCCCAACACCAAGCATTCCAACTCCCCGATTTTACCTCGGAGACTTCTAGCATTTGTGTATAAACACTTATAGTTTCCCACGTTTGTTAAGCCCACAGCCTTCCTCTTGCTGCCTCGAGACCTTGCCAGGCAGTTCCTATCATTAGCCACAGTCTCAGTGGACAATTGTAATCCATTTCCTTGATTTAAGGCAGGAAGTTTGCCAGAAGCAGAGCTGACCCAGCTGAGCTCTGAGAAGGAGCAAGGTGTTTGAGCTGCCAGAGGGGTGAGTGGTATTTTTATTTATTTACTTTCAGCTGAGGTGCTTTAGCTGAAAAGGTACTGTGTCAGGGACTGTATTTGGGAGTGTGTGGGTGAGTTGTAACAGACTCCTGACTGCTGGAGTTAGGGTGTGAAAGGGTCATTGTTTGCCTGTAATTAAGTGCTTGGGTGAGATTGAATAGCAGACTCCTGGCTGCTGGAGTTGGAGTGTGAAAGGGGCTTTGTTTGACCGTCATTAAGTGCCTTGGGTGATTTTGAGTAGCTGCTGGCCACACCCTCTCCTGGGAGACAATTCCATTTAAGGCAGGAAGTTTGCAAGAGGCACGAGCCTCTGGCACGAGCCGAAGGGCGAGAGCAAAAGGGCGAGGCTCTTTGCCTGTGGCTCTTGGCCTAGGGGCTCTGTAAGAAGCCCAGGAAGAGCCAGGAAGCCAGGACCTTGGCTCCTTGGTAAGGTAAGGTAAGTAGACTCCTACAACAGGAGCCATATAAATACAAAGGGTTTTAAAAGGGGGGTTATAGAAAAGTATTTGTTTAAAAACAATTATGAAGCCAGAATGCCAGCAGGGGGTTGGGGGCTATCCAGTGTTTTGCATGGAGTGTCACATGTATGACTATCTGCCCACTGGTCAGAAGTCTTGGGTGTGTGCTCGGTGCAAGGAGCTCCTGGTTCTCAGGGAGCGAGTTTGCTCCCTTGAGGCCAAGGTGGCTGACCTGGAGAAGCAGGGACAGTCAGTTAGGTGCACGGGGAAGACTCTCGGGGACTTGTTAGATATGTCCCACTCTGGATCTGGCAGCCCGGCTGCTGCCAGGGAGCATGAGGGTCAAGGGGAAAAGGGGCACCATGCTGAGGATAAGGGGAATGTGCCCTCAGAAGGGACCTCTTCTTCAGCTGGTGAACGGGTATCCTGTGATAACGATGAACCTAAACCTCACTCATATATCTTTCACTATTAGGGCGGATAACCTCCCGGTGGCGGCTAAAGATCTCCTGGGAAGACAACTGATCTCTAGGTAACAGAGATCAGTTCCCCTGGAGAAAATGGCTGCTTTGGAGGGTGGACTCTATGGCATTATACTCAGCTGAAATCCCTCCTCTTTCCAAACCCCACACTCCCCAGGATCCACCCCCCGAATCTCCAGAAATTTCCCATCCCAGAGCTGGTAACTCTACTCATTATGGAGGAACTGTGGCCTAAGTTCCTTAGCCTCATGTTCAATATTAGGAGGTTGAATAAGATAAGTATGCATTACTGTATGTTGGGAGACTTTTTGAAAACAAAAGAGTGATGTCTGTTATAACGAAAGATACTAAAGGAACAATAGGACCAGAATCATGTACTAAGAATGGTAGGACTCTAGTGTGTCATTCACAAGGTTACAACCCCCCCACCCAATACTAGTAATGATAGACCTTGATTCTAAATGAATGCATGATGCTACCTTATATCAAGTCAGACCAGTGATCCCTCTTGCTCAATATTGGTCCCGGTCACAAGGGCCAGATAACGCGAGGGGGAGGTGTGGCTGTTTGCACCATTGCAATCTGATCCGCCATTAGGTGATCAGATGCGACGGTGGCACACCGGGGCTTCCTCCATCGGCACGCACAGCAAAGAGGGCGACCCGGGGAATAGCCACGCACTGGCGTAATCACACCGCAGGAGTCCGTAGGCAGACTGTGGCAAACCATTTGCCAGTAGGTTGATCCAGGTACCTTTTAAATGCACATCTCCGGTGGCATGCCATGGGTTGGCTACGGGCGCGCTACGCCTCCCAGATGTTCCAGTGTGACCGCACCCAGAAAATCTGCTGAACTATCATGCCTTCTGCGGGGCAAATGCTCCGGGGCCATTATTTACTCTTGTTACATGTGCTATAGACTGAATGAAGTCTCAGTGAGTTGATCAACTTGCTTTTGAACAACTCAACCCTTTATTCTTAGCTTATAGCCTTTGCCCCTGAGAGAGCTGGTTCAGTGGATCCATATATAGTTCTTGTCTAAATTGCCTTGACTGTTCCTGCCCTGATTTGTTGAATGGACTTATACCTTGCCCTATCCGAGCATGCATGGGTGGGTGACTACAACCCAGTGTTTGACCAGGAGAACCCCTGTGCACTACCCCAGGACCCTGATACCTCATGATTATCATATACCTTGCTGCCATCTTTACACTCACACAGAGGGTCTGGCTGTTAGTCCCATTGTCAGAGTAGGGAGAAGTGCACAGATAACCCACAGAGGCAGTCCCTGTTCAGCACTGACCATACTTTCACAGGATGTTATCTACAGTCTGATGTCACCGTCTGTTACTGAGGGCCCCGGTCATATGCCTTTAAATTGGTTGATGGAAAAGAGAAGAATTTATTCCATTTTTCATTCCATTTGTTCCTGCACATTTGCCTAGCTCAAGACAACTTCCAGTGATGCAAGATGCTCTTGTGTTGATGCAAGAGTGTCTCGCTTCACCCAAAAAACACTTTGTACTGGAATAACAGGTAGGGCTGCCAGCCTCCAGGTGGGGCCTGGCGATCTCCCAAAATTTCTGTCTCCAGGTGACAGAAATCAGTTCTCCTGGAGGAAGTGGCTGCTTTGGAGGGTGGTCTCAATGACATCATACCCTGCCCTACCCAAGCTCCATCCCCAAGCCTTCAGAATTTCCCAGATCAGAGTTGGCAACCTTAGTAATAAGTTGGCAATAAACAGAGCAAAATCATAGGATGCAGCACGTGGTTCCCTGCAGATATTTCTTTCTCAGCCCTACTGGCGATCCCTTTCCTATTGTATGACAAGGGTGGTGACCTGCCACATGTAGAAGAAGCACTGGAGAGGATATAGGCAGGAGTAGCTGTGATTGTCCTCTCTGTATTGGGAGATTTAAAGGCATGTGTCAGAAGTAATGGATGACCTGGTCATCCTAGACCTGGATAAGCCTTTGAAATTTGTAAGCCAAATGCTGTGTGGCAGAATAGATCTTGTCCTCCATTAATGAATAATGAAATGTGTGTACCTTTTGCTGTCACAGATTCAAGGTACAGAACTTGGCAAACACAGTGTAACCATTGGAAATCTATCAAGCGTCATCATATGGGCATTCACCATGCCACTGCATGGTGGATCTGTTATACTGTGTAGAAATGCCGAAGGCCTGTTGCTTTTAGCACTTACATATGGGAAAAAGCTAAACTTTACAGGGTTAGTTCCAAGACCTGTGCTTGTATATTGACTTGTGATGGATACTCGGTTTTGTCTCAGCCATGTCATAATGTCTTTTTTCTGAGAGGTTTTGTGTGGGTTCCCTCCAATGTTCTCTCTAAGTTGTGGAGTCCTGTGAGCTACTAGCATTAAAATTGTGAGCGAGTGATTTGGCTACTGCATAAATTAGTTTACTCTGGAGCCATCCTTCCTGAGCGAAGACAAAAATGTGCTGGAAGCTAAAAAACTGTGAGCTAGCTCACACTAACTCAGCTTAGAGGGAATACTGGTTCCCTCCCTTCAAGAAATAAGGACCATGGTATTGTGATGCAGATTCTCTCTCAAACTATTCCCTGCAGGGATTTGACTTTGCAAGCTTCTACCTTCCTGTCTCCAGAGTGCTGCTCACATTCAATATTGAAGGGCTTATCATTTACTTTTAGGAATATAAAAACCAGCAGAGTTGTATAGCTTTGAAAAGGCCACCTGGTGAAGCAATTCAGATTTTTTTTTCCTTTTTAAGTCTTGTCAAGAATTAAGAAGGTGGAGAAGAGAGAAGGAAGAGGAATGTGTCTCTGACAAGGTCTTTGCTCTCATTCTCATTCTATTATCAGTATAAGCTACAAAAATATGGTTTGCAGAAACTGCAGAAACAGTTGGTGTACCTCATAATAATGCATACCATATTTCTAGCTACATTCCACGCAACACTTCAGTGGGGCACATAACCCACCACTATTCCTCTTTAAGGAGCATAAAAAATGAGAAACAGATAAGAATCACAGAAAGGAAGACAAAATTGATTAATCATTTCCTATTTCACATCCATTTTCTGGATGTTCTTGATACACCTATAATGTTTCAGTTGACGTCGCCATCTCTGTCCAAGTGCCATCCTACAATCTCCACTTGTACCTGGTATCTCACTGCTCATATTGTTCAAGGAAGATGTAATCATAACTACATATCATGAGAATCCCGTGGTGTCTGTCCCCTGAAAGTTTCTGAAAGGTATCTTCACTTTGTACCTTTGAGGTGTCATTTGAAAAACCATGGCATTTAGGGACACTGATATGGTTTAATTTAGCACACTTTGTTGTTTTGATTCAAAACAGCATTACTGCCAGGCCTGTAGCCATGGTGGGGCATTTGGGGGCAGAGCCTCATCCCGGATGAGCACTGCCCCACCCCAGGAGGATGACAGACTCCCAGAACCCATCCCGTTGAGCTGCAGCCCTTACCCCCTGCCCCTTTGCAGCCTTGCCAGCTCTTCCAGGAAAGATGCCCTGCTGCTTCTGCTCAGTTTCACTCTCTCTGATAAGCTATTAGGTTTAACAGCTGATCAGCAGGAGTGAAACTGACCAGGAGCGGCAGGGTGGCTTCCCTTTCCTTCCCCTCCCTTTCCTTCCCCAGCTGCCTTCTCTCTGTCTCTCTCTCCCCAGCCCCCTGCAGCAGCAGGGAGACTGGGGGAGGAAAGGGAAGTTGCCCTGCCTTCTGGTCAGTTTCACTCTCCTGATTGGAGGGGTGTGAAACTGACCAGAAGTGGCAGGGTGGCTCTGGAAGGGAAGGGAAGGCCCCCAAGTGACTTGCCCTGCACCTACCCACCTCTGAAAATTTTCTGGCTATAGGGCTGATTACTCCTAATAAGTTAACTGTGTAACTTGAGCCAGGGAAGCCTCAAAAGGACATTAAAGTATGTGGAAATTGATATCCGACCAGTAGAGCTATGATCAGTGTATAAATAATTTGCAAAGACCCAAACCAAACAAAAATAAGGGGTGAGATGTTTCTGTTCATGACAAGATAGAGGTGATGCTGGTTGGTAAAGCGGAGTCTTGGAGGGAATTGTCCTTCCCACATCTGATGGGGTACAGCTGATCCTGGCTGACTCGGTTAAGAATCTAGGGGTCATATCTGATCCAGTATTTTTCTTGGAGAAAAAAGCCAATTAGCTGAAAAAACATTTTTTCCATATCCATTTAGCAAGGCGGATGGCTTGACCCAGGTGATTTATCCACATTGGACCTATGCCATGAAAAGTTCAAGGCTATACTATTGTAATGTGCTCTGTGTGGTTGTACCCTTGAAAACAACATCATTTGTTTCAGAATGCCATAGCTCAACTATGTCAGGAATTTAGTGGACGGCATAGGTTACACCTGTTCCGCAGTTGCTCTATTGGTTATTGATCGGTTAATGGGTTCAGTTCAAGGTACTGGTTTAGCACATACAAAACCTTCCATGGCCTGGAACCCACGTATTTACCAGATCATCTCTCTAGATATGCTCCGTTGCAACAGCTTTGCACATCTGCATAAGGCCTTTTGAATGTGCTATCCTGAAAACAGGTAAGACGAATTTCTTTGGTGGCCCCTGCTTGGTGGAATGGCCAGCTTGCCAAGGCCAGGAAGGCTCCCACACCACCGTCACTCCATACTATGTGCAAAACAGAACTGTTTGGGAGGGTATTTTAATAAAGGGACTATTGTAGTGGTTTTAATGCCTGTGGAAATAGTCTAGATAGTTTTTATTGTATTTGTTGTTAGTTTTAAAAATTCCGTTTCTTATACCTATAGTTGTTTTTTTAAATGTTTAAATGTTTGTTTAAATGTTTTAAATGTTTTTAAAAATGTTTAGGTAAAGGTAAAGGTTCCCTTGCTCAAAAGCCAGTCGAATCCGACTCTAGGGTTGCAGTGCTCATCTCCGTTTCAAAGCCGAAGAGCCAGCGCTGTCCGAAGACGTTTCCGTGGTCATGTGGCCAGCATGACTAAACACCAAGGCGCACGGAACGCTGATACCTTCCCACCGAAGTGGTACCTATTTATCTACTTGCAATTTCTTGCTTTCGAACTGCTAGGTTGGCAGGAGCTGGAACCAGAGACAGGAGCTCACCCTGTCATGCGGCACCCGGGTCTCGAACTGCTGAACTACTGACCTTCCACAGCCTGCAGTTCAGTGTCTTAACCACTTGAGCCACCGCAGCCCCTCAAAAATGTTTAAGTGTTTGTAAATGTTTAAATATTAAATGTTTTAAATGTTAAATGTTTAAATGTTAAAATGTTTTTAAATGTTTGTAATTTTTGTAATTCTCCTTGAGCCTTTGTGTGAAAGCAAATTAATAATTAAATGATGGGGAAAACCTGTGATCTGCCACTTGTGGGGTCTTAAAATGGAGTGCAGGATGCGTTCCAGGATCCATTACATTAGGTGGTGCTGGTTGTAGCAGGCCTCTTGCCAGGTCTGTTTAATGATGTGCAACATCTTTTTAGGATAGGATAATTTTTGGTTCTAAAGTATCGGTTGGTGGCTGGTGTACCCACCCTTCAACGATTCATCTTGATAACTCCCCACCCTTCCTTTTTTCCCACCATAGAGAACAATGGAGGGAATGGGGGCAACCTGTTTAGGGGCCCATAGAATTGGACCACCTGGTCCAATGCTTTTGAAACTTGGTGGGTATCTTGGGGAGAGGCTCCAACAGCTACCCTGTGAGTTTGGAGCCTCTCCCTCAACCCCCCCCCTCCAGCCCCCAGAATATACCCTATGTTTTCACCATTGACTTCAATGGCCCATAGGATATAATGGAGCTGAAAGTGACATTCAGCTGCCTGAAAGACTCCAGGGACGTCGGCTGGGGGTGGGGCTTGGCTCCTGAGCTGCCGGAGCTGCGCTCTGTTGCGCTCCCCCCCCAAAAGGCCCCTAAATAGGTTGCCCCCATTCCCTCCATTGTTGGCTGCGGTGGCAGGGGGGAAGGTATTCTCGGAGCTAGGCTTGAGGGATGCCTACTTCTGGGTGCGGATAAGGGAAGGGGACGAATTCAAAACGGCTTTCAATACCCTGCTGGGTCAATTTGAATACTTAGTTATGCCGTTCGGACTCCAGGGAGCGCCGGGAGTCTTCATGAACTTAATTAATGAGGTGCTCCACAAGTACTTGTTCAAGGGGGTCCTTGTTTACCTTGATGACATACTTTTGTACTCCCCCGACCTGAAATCACACGTCGAACTGGTGAGAGAAGTTCTTCAAACGTTGCACAAGCACAAACTCTTTGCTAAGCTGTCCAAATGCGAATTTCACAAGTCAGAGATCCCCTTCCTGGGCTACCGCATATCGCAGAGGGGAATTGAGATGGATCCTGACAAAGTAAAAGATGTGGTGGGGTGGGAAACCCCTAAAACTCGGAGGCAACTCCAGGGGTTCCTCGGATTCGCGAACTTTTACAGATCATTCCTCTCAAACTTTGTTCAAGTGGCTCTCCCCCTAACTGACTTACTTAGAACGAAGGGGAAGCCTCCTGAATGCACACGTCCCGGGGCAAAGTTAGACTGGTCCCCGGAATGTCAACGCGCTTTTGACCGGCTAAAAGCTCTCTTTACGTTGGAGCCGGTGTTAGCACACCCAAATGAACTTAAAAAATTCATTGTACAAGTCGACGCATCAGACGTTGCAATGGGAGGGGCGATCCTCCAAGAGGGGGACGATGGTAAACTACACCCCCTCGCCTATGTTTCCAGAAAATTTAATGATACTGAACGAAATTGGTCGGTGTGGGAGAAAGAAGCGGGATCGATCTGCTTAGCGCTGGCGACCTGGCGCCATTGGCTTGAGGGGGCACGGGTTCCATTTGAGGTTTGGACTGATCATAAAAACCTTGAGCTCCTCCGCTCCCCCCGCTCATTGAACGCCAAACAGCTGCGTTGGGCTGATTTCTTCTCTAAGTTCAACTTCACACTGCACCATTTTCCTGGAAAATCGAACTCGCTAGCTGATGCACTTTCACGCCTCCCACAACACGACAGTAAGAGGGAGGAGATTCGTGACTCTGTATTCACACCTTCCCAATTGGGAGGAGCAGTAACCACTCGCATGCAAGCTAAGCTTTCCCCCCCTTCCCCTCCCCCTCCCACAGATGAATGGACTGCGAAATTCTCTGCGGCTATGTCTGACGCCGACAGGGAGGAGGTGGGGGGGGGAGGACGGAGTTACTCAAGATGCACAAGGATGCTGGCGGAAAAACGGCAAAATGTTTGTTCCTCGGTCCCTTCGGGGGGAGGTGATGTGTTGGGCGCACGGCTCAAAACTGGCGGGGCACACAGGATTTGTTAAATCACTCCAACTATTGCAGAGACAGTTCTGGTGGCCGGGGCTACGCAAAGACATTTCTTTGTTCACTTCTACTTGCCAAACGTGTTTAATGAGCAAACCCAGGCCCGGTAAACCCCCAGGGGCGCTACAACCCCTCCCTACGCCAACTCAGCCATGGGAAGTGATTTCGATGGACTTCATTATGGACCTACCCCCCAGTGGGGGACATACTGTTATTTGGGTTGTGGTGGATCTCTTCACTAAACAAGCCCACTTCGTTCCGTTTGCATCTATCCCCTCGGCCAAGAAATTAGCCTCGGCGTTCCTTCAACACGTAGTGAGGCTCCACACTTTGCCAGCTAAAGTGATCTCAGACCGGGGGGTGCAATTCGTTTCTCATTTCTGGAGTGAGCTTATGTCACTGCTTGGGGTGGAGCGGGGGGTTGGCAGTGCGTACCACCCAGAGACTGATGGACAGACCGAACGTGTCAATCAAACCCTTGAACAATATCTAAGGTGTTTTACGAACTTTCAACAAGATAATTGGCATTCCCTTTTGCCTTTAGCTGAGTTCTGTTTTAATAACACTCAGCACTCCTCGACGGGTGTGTCCCCATTTAAGGCGGTCCATGGATATGATGCCCCGCCTTTACCGTTTTTGACTTCTCCCAACCTCCCGGTGGGAGATGCTGGTGACTGGTGCAAAAAGCTGCAAGCGGCCTGGCCGTTGTTATCTAAAACTCTGGATGATGCAAAGGAGGCTTACAAAACCCAGGCTGATAAGAAACGCAACCTTTCCTGGGTCCCAAAGTGCGGAGAATTTGCCTACCTTTCCACTCAAAACTTGCGTGGAATTCAACCGAGTCGTAAGCTTGGCTGGAAATTTGTTGGACCTTTTGAAATTGTGCGAGTGATTAACAATGTAACTGTGGAACTTGACTTGCCTAAATCACTAAAGTCTGTTCATCCTGTCTTTCATTTAAGGCTTCTACGCTGCGCGCCTGAGGAGAACAAATGGAGACCGCGACACCCCACCCCGCCTCCGCTGTTGGTGGGGGGGGAACCACACTATGAAGTTGCACAGATCTTGGACTCTAAAATCTCTCACAACCGCTTGTTTTATTTAGTCGAATGGACGGACTTTGGGCCTGAACAGAGGGAGTGGGTGCGGGCGGATCATGTTCAGGCCCCCAAGAGGGTCCGTGCTTTTCATAAATTGTATCCCCACAAGCCAAAGGGATAGATTTGTTATCGAGAGGGCAGCATGTCAGGTAGCCCTGCCATGATGGATGGAGAAGGGAGGGCGGATGGGCTTTGTTTCGTGAAGGGAGGGTGGATGGGATCGTGGGGTGTTGATTTATGCACCTGGAGTGTTCGAATGGAATGCGGGGAGCTGTCTCGGCTGCCTGGCCGTGCAAGCCGTATCTTTTGTAGACTGCATACAATGACCTTGGAGGAGACAGGCTGTTCGCTTTCTATCGCTTTCACAAGCAACAGCTAGGCTGAGACAATGGGGGCGGTGGGAACTACATTAATTATTATTGTCTCCAGTTCCCGCGCGCGCTATGCTTCTATTGGTGGAGGGAGGGGTCCCCATTCTCCCCCCTTCTGGTATAACTGCTTGCTTCATGTAACCAAGTTATTCTTAACAATGTTCCTGTTACAGTAGCCTACTATTGCAGCTTTAAAATAAATACTATTCTTGCTTCACTGAACAAGGCCTGGTATTTTGCTGACTAAGTTAAGGACTCTGACACTCACTTTCCCCTTGTGGCTCAGGGCAGCCTAGAATTCCAAAAATTAAAAACATACAAACCCTCATCTCCCTCCCCAGAAAATGACCCTTTAAAGTAAAATGGCCTTAAGTCACTTTCTAAAAAGTTCTGAAGAGAGTTCCTGCCCACCTCCTGAGCCATGGAACCAACTCCATGAGGTGGGAGCCAGGGTTTCCAGCCAGTAGCAGACACCCAGCCGGAGACTGGGGGGCAGGGACATGGAGGAATGCCATCAGTATGAAGGCATTATGTCACTTCCAGGTCAAACCCAGAAGTGATGTTACGCTGCTGTAAGAATGGGTGGAAACTCCAAAATCATAAAACCACAGAGTTTTGTCTCAGGCATACAGAGCTGAGGGGCGCAATAAAATAAAATAAAATAAAATATGCATCTATTATCCCAAGCGGCCATACCGTTAGGACACATTTCTATGAATATAAAAATCAAATGAACCAACCAAGCAGGGGAAGCTGGTCCATCAGGCAAAAGGAGCAGTGGAATTTATTGACCAATCAGAGACACAGAAGAATAGCAGAACCTACCTGTCCTGCCACAACCAGTCCCCCAGGCACTTGGTAATACCACCCAGTTTGACTTCTCTCTCAAATGTGTACTTCATTTGTTTTGTACAAATAATGGTAAGCTGGAACTATACTATACTACACTGTACTATACTTTGGCTTGGCCTCTCCTGTGACACAGCAACAGCGTTTCTAGGTGAAGACCCAGAAGTAATGTCACTGTACTGAGTGACACCATAGGGATACCACTGCAACCAAGCACTGCAGATTTCAGATTTGCATGGTACCCCCACTCTGCTGTTTTTCAGATTAATATTTACTTGCTTTATGATATCAGAGAAAGTTTGAATTAGAAACAGTGAAGATTAACCAAGTGATTGATACATGCTAATATTCCTGGATGTCTAGCAAGTATGGGGTTGCCAGGCAGTGCCTGTGTTGTCAGAGACTGTTTTCACCTGAGGCAAGGGTCCTGTAGCCACTTAGGTTATGAAACCTGTTGCCAAAATGCTTGAAGACAGAATCAGGTCACATGATGAAACCATTCTGTAAGTGGGGGAGGGTTCCTCTGTGATGACACAATAGTGCCTGGAAACCAACAGGAGGATTATGAGGGGGCAGCAAAAATAAAAACATATATCTCCTTATATATAGTTCTATTTTCGGGTGGCAATATTCTATGTGTTCCCTCAGCCATTGGCCCATCAGCCGCCACTCAAGAGTACTCGCGTGCCATTGGCCGTGTGCTGGGTCTGCTCCTCTTCCTCGCCCACTCCCCCTTCAGCCACTGTGCCCTGTCAGAATTACTGGCAAATGGCTTTCTCTCTTCATGAAGAAGCTTTTCCTGCTTGCCTCCTGTGTGGGACTGTCCCCTCAGTGGCTGTTGGTAGGTGTAACGAAATGGCAGTTACCTGTGTTTGTAAGATGGCTGTGGTTCTTTGTTTAAAATGTTCCCCCATAAGGTTTAATTGAGCTGTAGTTCCAGAGAGGGGCCTGCAGGGTATCACTCACTGGGTTGAATGGGGCTTCCTCATCTGCTGGCCTACAGTTCCCAGCTTCCCCAAGGCCAAAAAGTGCAGGAAAAGAGGAACTGTCCCAATGGGCAGGACAGCATCAATATAGACTGCAGCCCATTCAGGGAGGAGGCAGTCTTCGTCCCTGGGAGGCAGCAGAAATTCAATCACTCCACAGTCGGCTAGACAGGGAAATGAATGGAAGTTTCCCTGCTCTCTTGGGCAAGAGAGAGTGGCTGAAGTAGAGCCAGAGGCTGGTCCAAGGAGAGATCCTATCCTGAGCCCACAACCTCCAGAGGTAGAGAGTATTCTGTGTAGGGAAAGAGGATTGCGTTTAACCCCTGTTGATTTATGCCTTGTTGGTTCATAGTGTCTGCTTACTCCTACAGTGTGTGTGTGCTCCATAACTGTGTAAATAGTTAGATAAATTCTTTTATTTGGGCTAATAATCTGTGTTGTGCTCTGACCACATAGTCTCCCCTGCTCTGCACAATACCAAAGGGAGGGGGTAGCCCACGGAAGCAAGGAAAGGCCGACCCTTAGGTTGCCAACTTTCCAGGGATCCCCCAAAGATTGGGGATTCCATCTCCAAATAGGGATCTTCTGTTAGAGGGGTATCCCTGTCCCTCTAAAAAGGCAGTGACGATTCCGTGAGCGGTGGCTGTAATGTTCTCCCGCGATTACCAACAACACTCAGTCATTTATGAAACAGCTTTATTCCATAGAAGGAGACGCCAAGAGCGGAGGGCCAAGAACAGCATCACACACCTGAAAGTCGGCTGACCCTCAACATTCTAACAAGTTAAATATCTCAGCACAGAATGGGAAGCCAACCACTTAAAGACACACACACACATCACATCTCCCCCCAAGTATACAAAGAATATTTAGATGACCAATAAGGAATTAAAAATTAAAACACGTAACATTGATAATAAACAGTAAAAGTTCAAATACCCGGTACAACAAAATACATGCAAGCATACACATTATGGGGTGTATCTTTCTGGAGAAAACACACGTCTACCATAGATGCTGTACATTTAGGAACCCTTTCTGTTGTTTGGAGCATTATCTCTAGCACTGGCAATTAAATTTGGAAAGCTTGCTCCCATGTCCTCCAGTTTTCTGCAAGATTACCAGTCAAAGCAAGTGGAGGCGGTGGCCTTAAATAATCCATCCCACTTCTAACACCATGTAATGTTCTCCAGTGATGACCAACAGTGCCAAGTGCGGAGAGTTAAGAACAACATCACACACCTGAAAGTCAGCCGACCCTCAACATTACAAGTTAAATATCTCAGCATAGAATGGGAAGCCAACCACTTAAAGACACACACACACATCACAGTGGCAGCAAACTTAAGGAGTGAGATACGCCCATGGGACAAGGGTGAGTTATAAACTGGAGCCCGTTTCACCATGGTATCCAACCAAGCTTGGTTCAGACAAAGGAAGGAAACCCTTTGCAGGCCTTTGTGAGGAACTCATTGGGGCCAGTCCTGAGTCTAGGATTGCCAGATCCAGGTAGGGAGATTCTGGAGATTTTCTGGAAGAGTCCATGGAAGCCAGGCTTTGGGGACGGGAGAGGCCACAGCTGAACAGAATGCCATAAAGCCTTCCAAAGCAGTTATTTTCTCCGGGGGTGGGGGGAAGATCTGTTGTCTGGAGTTCAGTTGTGTTACCTGGTGATCTTTAGGCTTCACCTGGAGGTTGGCTGCCCTAGGCGTAGCAGTCAGTGCTTCAGAGCAGGGTCTGCTAGATCCAGGTTCTTGCTGTAGAAGGTGAGTGGGTGATTTTGGACCAGTGGCAGATTTTCAGCCTAACCTACCTCACAGGGTTGTTGTGCAAGTCAAAAGGGGGAGCGGAGAATGATGTAAGCAGCTTTGGTCCCCATTGCAGAGAAAGACTACTTTTCCTCTTGGGAAACCATTGTTGCCAATCTCCAGGTGGGAGCTGGAAATCACTCAGAATTACAACTGCTCTCCAGATGGCAGAGATCAGTTCCCGTGGAGAAAATGGTGGACTCTGTGGCAGTCAGGGCTTCAGAGCATGGAAAATGGTGGACTCTGTGGCAGTCAGGGCTTCAGAGCACGGGAGAGGCTGCAGGTGTGTGTGTGTGGGGAAATGGAAAGCTGAAGAGAGAGGAGGAAATAAAGGTAGGTTGATGGTTAGCTGGGAAGGAGATAGGGTTGCCAACTCCAGGTGGGAAATTCCTGGAGATTTGAGGGCTAGAACCTGGAGAGGGTGAGGTTTGAGGAGGGGTGGGACCTCAGGCAGGTACAATGCCATAGAGTCCACCCTCCCAACCAGCCATTCCCTCCTGGGGAACCACTGTTGCCAATCTCAGTAGAGGGGTAGAAATCACTCAGAATTACAACTGATCTCCAGGAGGGAGGGGGGAGGAGATGGAAAGCTGACATCATATGGGCAGATAATGGCAGGTAGATGCTTGGCTGGGAAGGAGATAGGGTTGCCCACTCCAGGTTGGGAAATTCATGGAGATTTTTTTAAAACATTTTTATTGCTTTTCTAAAAACTACACAGAAATCATAAGGAAGGGGTATCTACAAACTATGGGAGAAAGTAAAGATAACCACTAAAAACCCAAGAAGCTGTGATCATAAAATTGTTACAGTAATTTTTTACGCTTTGATAGTATATAAGTGCAGTATAAATGAAAAAGGTTAGTAAAATATATTTAGTATTGTTAACTATATAAAGAACATCTGAGAGTCTGCTAAGAATAGGTTAAATTCAAGCTCTAGAGATATTATTGTTTTTTCTTCTTTTTCTGAGATTATAGTCTCGGTTGGCTTTAGGAGTTTTGGGGGCCGCTGCCCCTAATTCCGAGTCAGATTCTTCTTCAGTAGATGATGAAACTTCTCCATGGCTTCTCTGGTCGCTATTTTCTTCATTGTCGTCTTCCCGAGGCTTTGCTGACTTTTATGGCTTTTGTAACTGTTCCAAAAAGTCTTTAGCCTTCATGACAGAGTCAATCCTTTCTCTCTTGTCATTGTATTTGAAGAAGATGCCTTCTGGTATAATCCATTTGTAGGGGGTGGATGACTTTTGTAAAAATAAGAGCAAGTCTTTGTATTTCCTACTCTTCTTCCTTATTTCAAAGGGAATGTCTTTTAGTACTTTAATTTCTCTGTCATTGATTTTCAAGGTAGTTCCATTAGTTGCTTTAAGTATCTGGTCTCTGATATGCCTTTAGGAGAATTTTACGTAAATTTCACCAGGCAGATTATTTTTCTTGATGTATTCTGAATATGTCCTATAGGCCATATCCATCTCGCCTTGCAGAAAATCTGCTTTCAAGTCTGCAACCTGTGCCAAGGCATCACTTAAAGTCTTTTTAAGGTCTTCTCCTTTTGTCTCTGGGACTCCTTGAAATCTCAAAACATGGTTTGACGTTTCGATTCGTAGCTGTAAACGTTGAAGTTCATTGGAGGTTCTCTTTTCCCTCCCTTTCTCTACACATTTTTGGAGCTTTATAGTTTTGGCATCAACTTCCTTAACTGCTATAGCTGTTTGCTCTGTCGTTTGCTTAGTATCATTCAACTGACTTTGTAGAGTTGCAAAATTCTGGTTAAGAGTTGTCATTTGATCCAGCAGGGGTTGCAGTGCTACTGCAATCATACCAGGGAAGTCTGTAGCCGCTTCTGGTCTCATGACTGGAGTGGCTGGGCTGCCGTTTCCTGAAGAAGGTTTCGTTTCCGGTGCAACTTTCCTCCCCGCCATCTTTTAGTTGTTTACTTTTCAGAAAAGTTTTAAAAGTCTCTATTGCTTGAGAGATTGTATCATTGTTCTCTCCAGTGCTCTTTGAGAGCCAGTTTGGTGTAGTGGTTAAGTGTGTGGACTCTTATCTGGGAGAACTGGGTTTGATTCCCCACTCCTCCACTTGCACCTGCTGATGTGACCTTGGGTCAGTCACAAGCTCTGGCACAGCTTTTCCTGAAAGAGAAATTTGTGCTAGAATTCTCTCAGCCCCACCTACCTCACAGGGTGTCTGTTGTGGGGAGGGGAAGGGAAAGGAGTTTGTAAGCCGTTCTGAGACTCCAAGTGAAGGCCGGGGTATAAATCCAATCTCTTCTTCTTCTTATATTACTTATTTGCTTATAATCCTGCCCCCCCCCCAATGCTCTGGAATCAACTTTTGTTTATCTATGGAGTAAAACCTCTGGTCCACTTGTCTATTTGTCTGGATATTTTGCTTTAATGGAAAAACTCACACTTCATCGTGGATCATATGCTGAGGTAAGGTTCCCACTTGATCACCATTCGCTTGTCTCCATGTGCACCCCTAACACCATTGCTGGTTCCGTGGTGGCGAGACCGTCGGAGCTCAGAGGTGCCTCAGTCCCTTGGCAACGTGCCTTGGTGGTGAGACCGTCGGAGCTCAGAGGTGCCTCAATCCCTTGGCAATGTGCCTTGGGAGTGGCGCCTCTCAGGCTCCATGGCTGGGGACCCCCTACAAGGGTCCCGGGGGTGGTGTGGACAATCACACCCCCTCCCATCCGCCGGGTCATGGATCGCATCCCCTGGAGTTCCAAAGGGACACATCCAGCATGCAGGTCGCCAAAACCGGAAGTCAGAAATTCATAGAGGTTTGAGAGATAGAACCTGGAGAGGGTGAGGTTTGAGGAGGGGTGGGACCTCAGACAAGTACAATGCCATAGACTCCACCTTCCAAACCAGCCATTTCCTCCTGGGTAACAATTGTTGCCAATCTCCAGGTGAGGGCTAGAAATCACTCAAAATTACAACTGCTCTTCAGGTAATAGAGATCAGTTCCTCTGGAGAAAATGGTGGACTCTGTGTCATTATAACCTGCTGAAGCCTTTCTAGAGCTCATTGTATTTATTTCCACAACGGGCCTTATTCCTAGTTAATCTATATATCTGTTTCTCATATGTGGAAAGAACTTCAGGTGTCTAAATCCATGGATTGGGACCCCACTGAGAGAAAGGAGATTATTGTCCAAACTTGGGTAAACCCCCAGGTTTGCAGAAAAATTTTAAAAGTGATATATATTCTGGGGGCTTTGCCACTGATATGGTGGCTCCTGGGGGCTCTGCTGGTTATTGGGAGCCTGCTGCTGATGCTGCAGCTGAGGAGGAGGTCAAGGTGAGGAGGAGAGGGGGAGAGAGATGGGGGAAAAATGACAAAGGGGAAGAGGGGGTGGGGGAGAAATATAAGGGAGAAGATTGACAGAAGGGGAAAGGGGGGAAATGAAGGGGGAGATTGTCAGAGAAGGGGGAGAAAGAGGAGGTACAAGATTGTTTGAGAAGGGGAGAGGGAAGAAAGCAAAGGTGGGGGATGGGATGCACCCTCCCCTCAAGCTTCTTATGGGACTCCACTAGTTTGATGACCTCACTGATACCTGGAATCTGCGCCTTCAGGAGGTCATTGACTGAGTTGCCCCTCCTGTTCTCTTCACCCCTGTACTACCTTGACTCCATGGTATACAGATGAACTAAAGACTGTAAAAAGGGGGCTTAGATGGCTAGAGTGGTACTGGCAACAAACTTATGACAAAACAATGAGAGCACTTTATAGAGCCCACTTGAAGGCCTATAAAGAGGCACTGAAGGCAGCAAAGCACTCTACTTTTCTGCTCCCATTGCATCTGCCACATCATGTCCAGCTCAATTGTTTAGAGTTATTAGGCAACTGACCACCAAAAGCAGATGCAAATCTGGCTATTAGCTGTGCATGACCACACTCAGCTGTGACAAATTTCTTACGTTCTTTTCAGATAAAGTCTCACTCCTTCACCGAGAGTTGGCTGCCTGATTTGGAGTCAGTAGGAATCTCGGGGCACTGTGTGTGCAATTGGTCCATTTTTGGGGCTCCTTCAACCCACTCTCCCAGGTGGATGTTGACAGGGTCC
This sequence comes from Gekko gecko, assembly GCA_029375565.1. Lineage (NCBI taxonomy): Eukaryota > Metazoa > Chordata > Lepidosauria > Squamata > Gekkonidae > Gekko > Gekko gecko. The sequence continues at coordinate 295,951,893 of JAPDNY010000001.1, read as the reverse complement.
TGTCAGCTGGGCAGCCTACTATCTGCTCCTTGGATCCGTGCCCTTCCTGTTTGGATGATCTGATTTTTATAAAATTAAAAATAATTTTTATAATATAAATTGTTTATTAAGATATCCTTGAATACTTTTACAGACATATAATTGAGGACGAAAAATATATGACCAGGGCAGAAGGTGTTTGAAAATGAGGCCTCTGTTATTTAATCCCTGCCTTGAGTCATTGAAATCTCTTATAAGTAATTAACTCATCTTTAACACAATTTGTTGGCATATTCTTGAACTATTTTCTAAAGAACATTAAAAAGTTTTCCTTTTTTCCTTTCCCCTCCGGAACCTTATTTAATTGGTCTGATTTTCAGTATTAACTGTATTACTTGGAGCTAATGTGCAAAGATATGTTTGACCATTGGTTGAAATGCATATGGTCTTTTTTTATTTGATACCTATGTATGATTTTATCCTTTTTTGAGGCTATTATTGGGCCTATATCTGTTTTTATCTGATTTCTAATAAATACATGTCTATTTGATAATACTTATGTTACATGTTTTTACTTGACATTATTTGGCCCTCATATTTGTGGTAATTAACCTTTCGGTTTCTTAATTCAACTTGTTTGGGTTAAGCTTTTCTTCCCCTCTTTTTGTTCCCTAGAGTATTTAGCAGCCAAGTTTCCCCCAGAAACGAAATACTAGTGTTCTAGCAAAGGAATTATTTCAGCCCCCTCCTCTGAAGGCACTATCCTTTCCATGCTTTTACTATTTTTACCCATTCTCACTCAGAAGGCAGACCCCGAATCTTTGAAGTCTCCTGAGACAGGACCTCTCAAAGCTAACACTCTGGAGACACAAGTCCTATCTAATTGAAACCGAGTCTCTCCCCCTTCCCATCAGGCTTCTCCATCCCTTCCAGGGATCCTGATTGGCTGCTGGCTGCTCTGCTCACACACCAAACAGGACTAAAGAGGACTGGTGTTTTTCAGAAGGGGGTAGGACATTTTACCCATCTGTCATAGTGACCTTGGACCAAGTCATTCTCTCTTAGCTTAATCTATTTCATAGGATTGTTGTTGTAAGGGTAAAATTGGAGGAGGAGAGAGCAATGCTGGTTCCCCAGCTGGGAGAAAACCAGAGTATAAATAAATAATATTAGGACAGTATAAGGAAAGGAGAAGATGTTGTAACATGTTTTATGCATGGTCTACATAACGAAAAGATATAAACAGAACTAGAAGTGGTCATTGGACAATCTACGTGATTCACTCCGTGCTCCGGTCATTGAAGAGGTTCATTAACATTGAATGTAGTTTAATTATCTTGTTCTTACAACCAGGGTGGCGAAAATTGGTAAAATATTTGATTTCTGTCACCTTTTAAATATGTTTTTGGTGCAGTACAGAGGGGACTTCTCATCTGAGTTTGTGATTGCAAATAGAAGGGTGTTAATTATTTCCTAAGGCGATCACTTCAGCAAAGCCAACAGTTCCCCTCCAGTGGTAGGACATCTTGTGCCTTTAATGTAAGTGCTATAGAACACAGAACAAGAACTTATGGAGGCTAAATATTAAGTTACAGTAGCCGAGGGAATCTGGTACCTAGATGGCTTTCTTTTCACATACAATGAACAAGTACTTTCAAGCTGTCTGTTATTTCAGACTGAACAAATAAGAAAAGAAAAATGGAAGTAGAGATTCTTTGTGTGCAATTTCTTTGGACTGTCATCACGTCACTGCAGTAAGTAGCCGCTCTGTACTTGTTCATGCAGACAATAGACTCTTCAGAGTTTTAAAAGTGCAGCTTGGAGGGGAAAAACAACATTATATCAATAAAACGCACAATAACTAGAAGCATTCAATTATTTACTGTCTGCACAGCTTTTCCTGAGAAGCAAGTAAGTAGATGCATTTCCAGTACTCCTAGATAACCCAGGATTAAAAAAAAATTATATGATGCCATCCTTTTCTGTATAACTAATGATTCTCCCCCAGTGTTAGGATAGGTGCTCACAGAACTACTCCCCATGATCTCTTCTCTGCTGCCAGTACAAATCCAGGTGATACTATTTACTAGAGCTTTTTTTCTGGAAAAAGAGGTGCCAGAACTCTCAAGGGGGAAATGAAGGAGAAACACATGGGATTCTCTGAAACAATATTTTCATGCACTACAGACTTACTTCAACTTTTGCAGTTGATAAAAAATCAGAAACAAAAAGGCATAAAGACATAAAGCCTCGCTTCATCTGTTAGTTTTTCACTCCATCTAAGTATATATTTGCTGTCATCAAGAGGTCTCTCAAATTACACAAATCTAAGGTTATTTTCAGACTATGCATGTGTTTATTAGACGTACTTTGATGAGTATTGTTATTCTATTCTAATGAAAATGCCTCAATCTACATGCCATTAAACTTTACTAAAACTGCTTCATGCTGATTATATATGTTCTGAAGAGCTGAGCACACTGCCCAGCAAAGAACAAATTATTTGTGATGAGGTTAAAGCTACCTTTTCTTTCTCACTGTGCAATTATAGACTACAGAGAGAGAGAGAGAGAGAGAGAGAGAGAGAGAGAGAGAGAGAGAGAGAGAGAGAGAGAGAGAGAGAGAGAGAGAGAGAGAGAGAGAGAGCATCAGGCAAGAATAAAAGCAGCCTTGAACTGCTGGCACAACATGTCATCTATTTCCCAAAGGCAAGTGGGTACATGGAGCCTTCTGCTCTCCCCACCTTCCATCCCCAGCTGGGAAGAGGGCCCTGCCTGCAGGCACTCATGAGCACACACCCAGCTCTGGCACAGGGAAGCCAGTGGAAGGACTACTGAGGGGAGAAGGTAGAGGGGGAAAATATCAGTGCACCAGTGCAGGAGGAGTCAAAGAGGTTCCAGAACGCCTTTCCAGCATGTTTTGTCAGGAAAAAAACAACAACCCTTCTATGTTGTAGAAGAGCAAGATTCGAGTCCACTAGTACTTTATAGGCTAACAAGATTTCCGGGGTAGTGTTTTGACTCTCAAAAACTTATACTCTGGAAATCTTGCTGTCTTTCAATGTGCTCCTGAACTCAGATCTTACTCTTCTACAGCAGACCAGCACTGCTACCCACCTGAAACTGTTTACACGGTGTGGCCATATCACACAATACTGCCTTGCAGTGGCAGCCAACAAGTACCAAATCAATGAACAGTTAAATAAAAGAAATAAATGCAATACAGTTTAGACAACAGAGAAATTCTTTGGTAGGTCAATCCTTTGTGGTAGGCCAAGGGTTGTAGAGCTTATTGTTCTGTTGCTGTGTACAGTTAGGTAGACAAGTCCATGTGTCTTTTTTAAAAGGTGGCCCACTTTCCAGTTTTCTCCAAATGCAACACTATGGCAACGGTTCTTATACTAAAAGAGCTGCTGGCTTTGGGTTTACTCTTGATTTAAGCAAATATGTCCAGTCTGGGGAATGACCCACAGCAATGCCCACAAAGGGATCTTTGACCAAGCGACAAAACTCCTTGCACAAACTGGGAAGAAGTACTGACATTCTTGGGTGAGATAACTGACTGAAATAAGTAGTAAAATCTCAAACTGGTATGATAATAACAAACATCATAATATACTAGGCTTCCCAAATACTTACCTCGTGCTGGCGGGGGACAGATACGTCCTGGCAGGACCATCCCTGGGGGAAGGAAAGATGCGCCGCACGATGCCGTTGCCAGGAAGTGATGCTAGGTGATGCTCTGGCAATGCGGCTGGAAACTTGATGGTACCATCGAGTTTTCAGCCCCATTGCCAAAGCGTTGCCTGGCATCACTTCCTGGCGATGGCATGGTGCATTATAGGGAGGAATGGTCCGGCTGGGGACACCCTGCCCCCACACGGTAAGTACTTGGGAACTCTATAATATACCTTAAAACTAGAATTCTCACATTAAGATATTCCAGATGCCCCCCATACACTCTAATATGCCTCACTCTGGAGCAGCGGTCCCCAACTTTTTTTGAGGCTGTGGGCCCCTTTGGAATTCTGACATAGCTTGGTGGGCACTGCCACAAAATGGCCACCAGCTGCAAAAGGTTCAGCCAGTAACAAAATGGTTGCCACAACTTACTTTTATTCACACAGTGAAGTTTCTTGTGCTGTGGTGGCAGCTGCTGCCGAAACAATGCTTTTAAAAATCTGCACAGCCAATCAAAACTCTAGTACTCAGTGACAAGCCTTGTTGGGCAAAAGCCCCACCCACTTTCTAAAAACACTTGACAGGCACCAGGAAATGCATTGGTTTTTGCCCATGGTATCAACACAATGTTGGGGATCCCTGCTCTAGATCATGGGCAAGAGATAAAACAAGAAGGTAGAACACAGGTCTGTCTATCCAGACGGCAAATGTCTAGTTTCTTAGGCACAAGTCCAAGTGTGCAGGTAGCTAGGATATTCCCCCCACCCTCCAAATGCCCCTATAAAGTGAGACTTCAGTGAATCAGTGAAATAAGGAGGGCATACTGCCACAGAAGTTGGCTTTCACCTCAAGATCAGAGGCTGTAATAATAAGACTTACAACCACGGAGTGCTTGGGACCAGCTCTGCTAAGCCTCTGTTTTAGGACAGGAAAAACAACCAAAAAGGAAACTGTACAATTTGCGTTTATATCATATATTGATATTAAAAAATTTTCATTGCATTATGACATAACACTATGCTTCTTGTAAGTAGGCTGCCTTGTAAAGTTGTATGTAAGTTTTTGTTGGGTACCTTCTAGTAAGCTTTCTTTGTAACTTGTAAGTTTTATAAGCAGTCGTACCAGCATTGGATATGTTTCTTTAGGAGTAGAGTCTGTTTCTTTAAGAGTAGAGTCTGTTTGGATATAAAAGTAATTGACTGACTGTACCTGTTAAGGCATGTTTACAACTGTTGGCCCGTTGTTGTAAGAACTGACATACATAATGGATTGGGTAAGAGTCCTTCCCCCTTTTTTCTTGTTTAATTTTGTTTAATAGTGTTAAAATTGTATTGTCAATGACTGGTGTAATAGTGCACAAGGTTATAATATTGCATGTATTCCTCTTTTTTTAGATTCTGTGAATTACAGCTGTGAGATTTGCATTCTATGAAATAAGGAGTGACACCCTTCTATGCAGGGCTATTTTTGGGCAGGAATGCACAGGAATGGCGTTCCGGCTGGCTCCCAAGTTGGCCACACCCAGCAGGAACTCATTAGCATAATAGGCCACACCCAACAGCAGAAACTCATTAGGATTGGCTACATTAGGGTGTGTGTGGCCTAACATGCAAAGGAGTTCCTGCTACAAAAAAAGCCCTGGGGTTTTGACAACAAACAAGGTAAACAGAATAAGAAGCAAAAGGTGGGTGTGGCTGGATGACCACACTTTGGGTAACATGGGGGGGAGGCCTAATATGCTAATGAGTTTCTGCTGATGGGTGTGGCCTATTATGCTAATGAGTTCCTGCTGGGCTTTTTCTACAAAAAAAGCCCTGCTTCTATGCATAATCATTTATTGAGCATATTTGTACATTGCTTGGGTTTTCTGTATAGCTGTTTTAGAAAAAAGCACTGACTATGTGTTATATAATTCATTAGGGATCTTTTGGAAGAAGTTGTCTACGAAATGTCATTTACTCCAGAGAATTTCGTCATCATCTATCTTATTATGTTGGAGACTTCTTATTCATCTGTATACATGAAGGGATTTTGTTATGTCATAGCGCAATTAACATTTTTTAATATCAAGATATGATATAAGTGCAAATTGTACAGTTTCCTTTTTGGTTGTTTTTCCTGTCATACTTGTGACTGTGACCTTCCATTGTTTTACTAAGCCTCTGGTGTAGAACAGCAGATCAGATGATCTCACAGATATGCCTTCCTAGTATTTTTTATTTATTTATTAGTTAGGCTTCTATCCCGCCCTCCCGCCGAAGTGGCTCAGGGCGGCTTACAAACAATTATAAAACCAGCATAAATACATACATAAAATACAACTCAATAAAATTCCAAATGAATACAGTTAAAACCATTTAAACGTGGTGGTGTCATATAATAAAGTGCAAGTGCAGCACAGCCGATAGAATAATTTCTACTGAAACGCCTGGCGAAAAATCTCCGTTTTCACGGCCCTGCAAAATTGCTGGAGGGCCTGCAGTGCTCTGATCTCACTGGGGAGCTCATTCCCGAGCATTGGCACCACCAGGGAGAACTCCCTGGTTCTAGTCACCACCAACCTGGTGTCCCTAGGCCCAGGGAAGGCCAGGTGGTTTTGTGTTCCAGATTGCAGTGCTCTCTGGGGAACATGCAGGGAAAGGCAGGTAGGCAGGCCCTTGACCATAAAGGGCTTTAAAAGCCAAAACCAGCACCTTGAAGCAAATCCAGAATGCTATTGGTAGCCATTGCAACGACTTTAGCACAAGCTGGATGTGCTCCCACATAGGGAGACCCATCAACAGCCTGGCCACTGCATTTTGCACCAGCTGCAGCTTCTGGAGTTGCCCCAAGGGCAACCCCATGTAGAGAGCATTGCAGTAGTCCAACCTCGAGGTGACCATAGCGTGGATCACTGAAGCCAGATCATTGCGTTCAAGGAAGGGGACCAACTGCCTAATCAGCTGAAGATGGAAAAAGGCTGTCTTGGCAGCAGCTGCTACCTGGGCCTCCACTGTCAGAGAAGCATCCAGGAGCACTCCCAAACTCCTGGCCCTCGGCACTGGCACCAACAGCGCCCCACCGAAGACTGGTAGAGGAACCGCTAACCCCGAGCCACTCCAATTCAGGCATAGAGGAACCGCCCTGAGCCTTCAGGGAGGGCGGGATACAAATTGAAACAAATAAATAAATAAATAGGACCTCCATCTTCATCGGATTCAATTTCAATCGGCTCAGCCTAAGCCATCCCACCACATCCTGCAATGCCTGGCAGATAGAGCTGGGTGTCATTCACATATTGGTGACATCCTAGCCCATGCCTCCAGGCAATCTGGGCAAGGGGGCGCATATAGATGTTGAATAGCATTGGGGAGAGCACTGCCCCTTGTGGCACTCCACAAATTAGTGGGTGCCTTTGGGACAGTTTATCCCCAAGTGCCACCCTTTGTCCCCAACCTTGGAGAAAGGAGACAAGCCATTGTAAGGCAAGCCCCTGAATCCCCACATTGGCGAGGCAGTGGGCGAGCAACTGATGATTGACCATGTTGAATGCTGCCGATAGGTTCAACAGCAGCAGCACCGCTGTCCTGCCCCGATCCAGATGCCTCCGGAGGTTGTCTGTGAGGGCGACCAGTGCTGTCTCCATCCCATGACCTGGGCGGAAGCTGGACTGGAAGGGATCCAGCGTGTAAGTGTCATCCAGAAAGCTCTGCAACTGTATTGCCACCACCCTCTCTATTAATTTGCTCAAATAGGGCAAATTGGAGACTGGCCGATAGTTGGCCAATTCAGCTGGGTCCAGAGATGTTTTTTTTAGGAGAGGGTGGACCATCGGTTCCTTGAGAGCCCCTGGGAACAGCCCCTCAGAGAGAAACTTGCTAATAATATCCCTAAGGGTGCCTCGAAACCCTTCACGGCCAGCTTTAATGACCCAGGAGGGGCACGGATCAAGGCTGCATGTGGTTGGGCTTACCGTTGAGATCAGTCTGTCAACTTCCTCTAGGCTGAGTGGACTGAAATAATCCAGAATGGGACCAGAAGACTTGCATAGAGCCTCGAGTTCACTCACTGTCTCAAGTGTGGCCGGGAGGTCATGGTGGAGCAACAACACTTTGTCTGCAAAGTAGCTTGCAAAAGCCTCACAGCCTTTATCCAATTCCCTAGTATTTTGTCTGCCCTGTGGCAGAGTTGTTAAGGACCGAATTGTTCTATACAACTGTGCTGGGCATGAGCTTGCAGACGCAATCGTGGCTGCGTAGAACTCCCTATGAAGTTGGGGTTCTTTTAGGAAATAATGACTGAAAGTTGAATGTTGTACAAAATGTAGAGTTGAAAGTGCATCACTGGAAAAATTTTTAAAATGATTTCTTATTGGCTAAATGAGCCAAACTTGGGACGTACTGCTCATAAATCAGAGCAAGGTTTCGGAAGAAATCATTCTTTTTGACGGTAATGGTGGTTAGGGATAATCCATGCTCCCTTTTAGGGGTTTCTCCCTGGAGATTTATATACTCTGTGGGGGGTTAAGGTTTGCTGAGAGAATGATGGGAAAGCTTTTTAGCTACTTAACCTCTCCCCCAATGGTTTCATGGGAGATTATGATAATCTTTCTGCTGCCAACAGTGATAAGCTATTTTGTGAAAGCTCTGTCCCTAGTCTGAATTGTTTCTGGATGATTTGTGGCTAAAGCAACAGAAGTCACTGTAAGTGGCATAAGATCACTTTGATCTGGAAGACTTTGGTTTGCCGCAAAATGAACTTCAGTAAGAAAGTTATCTTTCTTCTTTCTAGTTGGGCCCAATCACAGTAAGAACAAGGCAGAACAAGCTGAATCTGAATCCAGACAAGACAGAGTTTGGGAAAACTAGCTGGGAAGGCTGATGTTTTAGAGGAACAGGATCTATTTGTAATGGATGGAGTGGAGCTGGCGTTTGCCAAACAGGTCCAAAGCTTGGGATGCTCATGGAGTCAACTTTGTTGTTCAAAAAGTAGTTTAGTATAATGGCCATCCCTGCCTTCTGTCATATACATTTGGGTTGTCAACTCTCACCTTTCTTGAACTCAGCTGATCTGGTCACACTAATCCATGATTTTCTAACCTTGTGGTTAGACTGCTGTAATGTCCTATATGCTGGGTGGCCCTTGAAGACCACTCAGAAGCTTCAGCTGATTCAGAATACAGCAACCCAATTATTGTCAAGGGGCTAGCCGATAGGAACATATCTTGCCTAGGAACAGACTGCTGTCATCAGGGACAAGAAGAAGAGATTGGATTTATACCCCGCCCTTCACTGCCCAAAGGCGTCTCAGAGCGGCTTACAAACTCCTTTCCCTTCCCCTCCCCACAACAGACACACTGTGAGGTAGGTGGGGCTGAGAGAACTCTTAACACAAACTGTCCTTGAGAGAACAGCTGTACCAGAGCTTCTGGCTAACCCAAGGTCACATCAGCAGGTGCAAGTGGAGGAGTGGGGAATCAAACCCAGTTCTCCCAGATAAAAGTCCGCACACTTAACCACTACACCAAACTGGCTCTCTTTTATCACCTGTTCTGATCCTCTCCTTCAGCCCTGGGAACTTAAAGGGAAGCTGCCTCTTGGAAAGAAGTGCCTGCAAAAGGATTGCTGCCATCAGGGTGGAACTTTTACCACTTGCTCTGCTACCTTTCCCTCATCTGTGCATTAGTTTGGTGCTGCCAGGTTGATTTTTATATATATATATGGCCTGTTGCTTTCTCTTATTGTAAGCTGCATACAGTCCAGAGCCAGTGGATAAAAGCATGCAATAAATAAAAACAGCTGCATTGGCTGCTGGTTTGTTTTCAGGTCAAATTCAAGAAATTTGTTATGAGCTTTAAAGCCCATTGTAGACTATGGCCCACATATCTTCGATACTGCAAGCACTGATTGGGTGGAAAGGTGAGATATAAGTGTTATAAATAAACTAGCTGCCAAGTCCATTGTGAAGTCAATGCAATGGGCTCTAGCAAGACTCCAGGGTGAGGGCTGAAGCCATGAAGACCGCAGAAGTTGCCATCAGGACCCTCGGTGTGGGCGTGCCAGTGGCTGGGCAGCCGGGCAGTCACCAGCATGCATCCAGCTGACGGGTGCGGAGGGAGGGCCCCCTATCCGCGGTGCATTCCCCACATCCTTGGCTGGCACCTCCATGGTCTCCATGGCTGCCTTCCCTTCGGGGAGGTGTTGGCAGTGCTGGTGCTACTGCAGCCACAGTGGTCAGAGCTCAGCGGCTGCAGACAGAAAGCACAGTGGGGGGCTGAGGATAGTGCGTGAGGCTTGACAGCAGTGAAGAGGTCAGATGGGGGAGGTGGCCCTGGCTCCTCGGGTCCCATGGTGCTCAGAGGCGAATGTGGGAGTGGAGCAGGCACTGAGTCTGGGAAGTGGAGGCCAGCGAAGAGCTCGGCTGTGCTTCGGTGCGGAGGCGAATGGGGCATGGGGAGTAGCGGGGCCATGGAGCAAAGGTTTGCGGGGCCACTGGGAGGTGGCAGCCGGGTCTCCTGGCTTGGCTGGCTGCTGCATTGGAGGCCCCGGCCTTCCTGCCCCCATGACCCGTACCCTGTCGGCCTCACCGCGCAGGTCACTGGCTGGCCACAGAGTTTCCCAGCTCCACGAGTGGCCTGGAGCACCCTGTGGGCCAGTGGGGCACCACGCGCTGTGGGGGCAGAGGCCGGGTGGTGAGGTGGTGGGCCCCAGAGGTGCCCAGCTGCCAGAGCATCCATCCCAGCCGGTGGCTCCCTGAAGACTGAGGGTGAGAGGGCAGCCAGTGGGTCTGTGGGTGGGATGGAGGCAATGGAGGGAGGCAACACGGCCAGGGGATTGGCCCCCTTCCTGAGTGACAGATCAGGGACCCAAAGCTTGGGGAGGCGTGTGGAGAAGTTCACACAAAAACTCAAATATATATAAGGAGAGATATCTAAAGGACCAGCTCCTCCCATATATCCCAATGATGGCTCTCTGGTTGCTACCTACTGGCTGTTCTCCCACTGAAGGTAGCCCACCTGGCATCCACCAGAGCCATTGCTTTCTCTATTGTAGCCCACCTGGCATCCACCAGAGCCATTGCTTTCTCTATTGTAGCTCTCACTTTGTGGACCAGGTCCTGTGAGGAGGCAAGGGACCTACCCATCTTTATAAATGTTTAGAGGGTGCTGGAAGGCGATTTCAGCTTGTCAGGTCTTAAGCTATAAATGGCAGGTATCTCTTCAGGTTAGGGTGTTTTATTTTGTTGGTTTTCAAGTGCTGTTTTTAAGCACTTCTAAGCTTCCTCCAACCACAAGGAAAAGCAAGATACAGATATATGAATAAATAAATAAAGCATCTTCACATCTGAATAGGACTATGGGTGTTGCATGTCTGCTTAATTTGGTGTCCCACCAGAAAGCTTTAGGTTGCACTGTGGCTCAAACCCAAAACCTAAGTGAATAAGTAAGAACTGTGAAAGTAGTTCCGTAGAAGAAGGTGCTGGAGACCAGTGTTCCCTCTAAGCTGAGTTAGTGTGAGCTAGCTCACAGTTTTTTAGCCTCCAGCTCACAGATTTTTGTCTTCGCTCAGGAAGGATGGCTTCAGAGCAGACTAATTTATGTAGAAGCCAAATCACTTGCTCACAAATTTAATGCCAGTAGCTTACAAAGTAGAATTTTTGTTCACAAGACTCCACGGCTTAGAGAAAGCATTGCTGGAGACCATGCCTACTATCTATCAATTTATTTATCTTTTGCCTGTATTCTGAGGAGCTCAAGACCCTTCTTCCATTATATCCTCATGACAACAATGTGAGCTGGGTTACTTACTTGACTACCATGAGTGAGACATGGATTTGAAGTTCTGGGCAGGGTTTGGATGCTGAATGTGGTAATGCATGTAGAGATCTAAATACCAGATGCTTCGTGGTTTCCAGTTTGATTTGGGAAATCCATCAATCTCTGTGCAATCTGCTGATGATCACACCAGCCATGAATAGTGGCACAATCTGTAAACACGGTAGTGCAAGGATACTGCATTGTGTTATTGATGCTATCGCCCTGACTAGGACAGATACATGATGATAGCATGTGGGTCATTATATCCAGATTAGGAGTAAGGCCCATTGTAGGAAGAAATACAACAAGCTCTAGAAGGAAGCTCCAGGTGAGTATCTTGGCTGTGGCTGGTGGGGCGGCAGAGGGAAGGGGAAAATAGAGGGAGGCAAGCCATGCTTCTTTCCTTCTGCTTAGCTATAAGGCAGGGCTGTCTCAAGTCGTTTTGCTGCCCCAAGTGGGTAGTATGGGAGGACAGCCTCATGGTAACAGGTATGGTTCCCTCCACCCCTGACTTATGTTGATTTGGGGTTATGCAGCTAAGGTAGAAAAGCACCTCCTCCTATGCCATGTTTTCTGGGTTCCAAGGGTCTGGAAAGTGGTTCCATAGCCAATTACATAGTTGCCAACTTTGGGTTGGGAAATACCTGTAGACATGAGGGGTAGAGCCTGGGGAGGGCAGGGTTTGGGGTGCAGCAGGACTTCAGCAGGGTATGATGCCATAGAGTCCATTGCCCAAAGCAGCCATTATCTCCAGGAGAACTGATCTTGGTCATCTGGAGATCAGTTGTAATAGCTGGGAAATTTTCTATAGGGAAAATGATGTGCTGTGGCTGGGGAACACAGTGATTTCTGGGAGATCTCCAGGCTCCACAGGGAGATTGGCAACTCCAGTGACCATTTAAAGGAAGACTGGGATATGTATTTTACATTCAATGACTCCCAACAGCAACAGCAAACTGTTTAGAATGTTAGAGGCAAAGGCCAATCAGGCCACATATGCAAATGACCTTTGTGTTCCGACTGGCTATGGAGGGGAGAGGAACAGCAAACTGTTTAGAATGTTGGAGGTGGGACTCAGGCAACGCAGTCAGTGGATTGGGACAGCTTCTGAGTGACTCCTCATGGAGCCAACTGATTTAGAAGCATGTGGAATGTTCAGAAAGTGCCACCCCATTACTCAATTATATAAAAGGAGAGATGCTGCTGTTGAATCAGTGCTTGGTTTGTGAATGAGTTCAGGGTGTCCCAGGGAAAGGATTGATGCTACAGGTTTTTGATAGAGTTTTTGTGAATTGAATGGGTGTACATGGAAGGCCAAATTTCAATAACAATGTCCCTTTCTTGGTTGTCCTTCAAAGAGCAGCTGGCCCAGGAAATAATGGTGGTAGCCACACATTTCTAAATTCCAAACTATGGGACAGACTAGAGTAGATTTGATAAAAGTGTTGTAATATGCAAAGTCTATAGTGCAGCCTTATGAAGAAGATCTGAAGATCATCCTACAGGAGGGCAGCTGAAGGACTTGTAGTTAGCATAGCTAGACTAGGGACTTCTCGTGTTTTCAAATTGTGTCCTTGTTGTCTCCTGATGGGTTCTTCTGGAGACTTCCTGCTCCTGTAGAGTTTCCTGCTGCTTCTTATTCCTCCTTCAGCAGTTAGGTTAGACAGTTAAGGTTCTCTCCTATGTTCTATAACAGTTTGTTCTTCTTTAATAAACCTACATATTTTTCTTTAAACAGTCAGTGCTGCACTTCCTTGCAACTTTGCCAACAAAAAGAACACTCTGTGAAGGCTCACAGGGGCTCTATTTTCTGGGACCAGTGGAAAGAAAGGGGAAAAAATAGGAACAATGCTTCCTCATGTACACTATAGCTTTTAGCTTTTGACATGGGCTACTGTAGATTATTCTGAGGTTATCCATTGGAATTTCCTGGTTGGAATAAGTACTGAAGGTGGCTTAAATGTGTGTATCATGTCTGTACTGACTTGCTAGGCTTGCCAGCAACCAGCAGGAGACCAGGGGTTGGGAACATGTGGGATACCATCAAGCGACAGTGTTACCATATACTTTTAAGTGATTCTTAAAGAGGTGTGACATCATTTCCAGGTTTCCCCCAGAAGTGACATAACACCAACAGCGGTTTTTAATTTTTTTCTTCTCCAGCCAGCTGCCAGAGTCCTGGTATGTCACCTCCAACAGGCAAATGCTAAGCCTAACTGACCCAGATGCTTGTTGTAGAGACATGACATGTCAAGAGCCAGCAGGCATTGATATTAGTGTATCAGACTAGGATCTAGGAGATCCATGTTCAGAACCCCACTCTGGCATGGAAGCTTGCTGGGTTACCTTGTGCGCGCCCCCCCCCCTCAACCTGACCTCCCTTAGGGTGCTGTTACGTTGTGAGATTAAAAATGGAGAAAGGGAGAGTGATGGTGTAAACTGTTTTGGGTCTGTATTGGGGAAAAAAAAGGAAAGTATTAGTGTCTAAAATAAATAAATATCAGCCCAGTACAGCTCAACATCAGCTGTGGCAAACCCACAATGCATGCATGCCACAAGTGGGAAAATGAGTGCAGCCAGATATTTTTTTGGCACAGAAAATGTGTATAAAATGCCTTCTGTAATGTGCTTTCTTTCCCTGAGTGCATTATCTAGACTTCCCATTGAGTTTCAATTGTGTGTCTTTTAAAGATATTATCTCCAGTTTGCATTTCATGTGCTAAAATAAATACAGCAAGTGTAATATGCTAAAGGACAGATTATGAGCTGCTTCTTCCTATAAAGCGAGAGCGGAAAGAAGGGAGCTCAATTTATATGGAAGTCCCAGGTCATTTCAATGAATTTTCAGTGTGCCAATTGCAATTCCAGTTCTGCTGAATGATTAAGCACGGAGCTGTCCTGCAGAAATAAAGACAACTTTATTTGAATGTGTGCCAGGGCCCAGAATGAATACAGGCAGAATAAAAATGCTGTCCTTTGAGAAGGAAAGGTCAGAATATTCAGCCTGACTTGCATGTGTTAAAATATAATTAAGAGAATGCAGATTCTCACATGGAGTGAGTCTCTTTTTTCCTTTTCATTGAATTGATGCATGTATGAAAGATCCTAGATCCTTCCCTTCTACTTTTTTTTTTTTTTTTTTAAAAGATAACCGTATAGGCCACATTTCCTAGACAATAGAAGGCTTTCCTTTCATCTTCCTCATATCTAGGTAAACCAAAAAGGTGCCTGTTGGCTCCTTAAAAGCTGACAGATTTATTACAGCATAAGCATCTGCATTGCATCTGATGTAGCCCACAAAAGCTGTCCCTTCAGTGAATCTGTTAGGCTTTAAGGTGATACAGGTTCTTTTTTAGTTTTGCGGTAACAGATTAACATAGTCATCTCTCTAAACAGCTAGGTCACAAAGGTCTGACCCTCAACTCTGTTTTTCTTCCTGTCAGTCACACATGTGGGATTTGACTCCTGTAGCTGTGAAATGATCAGAGAAAAGCTGATCAGATAGCTTTTTTCCCCCCTCTGCTGGGGCAGGTGTCTAAATGTATGTATAAAAATCAGAATTGAGGACTAGTTGCCAGAGTTATTATTAAATAGAAAAGCTTTTTGAATATTTGCCAGCATGGGGCATGGAGGAGGGTTTGTTGGTGTGGCATCAGTTCTGAAGAAAGCCTGGAAGTGAGGTCAAAACACTCTAGGAATCACCAGAAATTCTATGGGAAAACCATAGAGATTCCACCCATTCCTGGAGAGGACTGAGATAACTTCTGTTTTTTCCCCAGAAGTGACGTGCCAAACCTCTCTGCTTTTTCCGTAGAGTTTCCAGCAATTCCTAGAGAGGTGTGATGTCACACTATCAACCCAACAGCCATTTTGTCCCCTGCCGCCACTCTGAGTGGCAGTGGAAAACAAGAGGAGTTGGGATCCCCCATCTCCATCAGGGAACTGGCAACCCTAGTATAGAGAAACAGCAAAAGGGAAAAAAACCAACCTGAGAAGCAAGTCAGGAACCTAGAAGTTTGAACAGCTGAACAAAAGAATAAGATCCATCTATTTATTACATGGCGTTTGGTGTCATGGTTAAGAGCAGCAGATTCTAATATGAAGAATTGGCTTTGATTCCCCACACCTCCACATGCAGCCAGCTGGGTGACCTTGGGTCAATCACAGTTCTATCAGAGCTTTTCTCTCAAGAGCAGTTTTCTCAGAGCTCTCTCAGCCCCACCTATCTCACAGCGTGTCTGTTGTGCGGAGAGGAAGGGAAAAAAGATTGTAAGCCACTCTGAGAGTCCGAGTGAAGGGCGGGGTATAAATCTAACTCTTCTTCTAAATATAGATTAAAAACAAAGATAAAAACCATGAGGTCGTGGGTATCATCCACATAGCATACAGCAACACATGTAAGTTGCACTAAGTAAGTAAGTAACTAAGACCAAAACATTGATACACAAAATTACCACTAGACCAAATGCATTTCAGCCCAGAGGGCCTTCTTCAGTGGTCTAAATAATGACAGCGTACACTAGAAACATAAGTATAAAATACCTGTCCCAGACCAGGCAGGTTGTATGTGAATCAACTAAATAGTGTAGCTCCAGATAATAAAGTATTGATGGCAATCAGGCCTGCACGCATAGAGAAGCCCACACCCATCAAAGATGATAGCTTTATACAACCATACTGCCCTTGGCCATTGCTCTATACAAAGTGTGCGTCCATACTCCTCTATGGGGCTCCTCTAGTGGTTATTTTGTTGTCTAGTGGTTATTTTGTGTGACCAGTGTTTTTAATTGATATTTACTGTTTATTTTGTAATAAATAGATGTATCTCATTCTTTTGTGTAGCGGCTCAGCCTTCTAGGTTCCTAACCCTACTATGGAGCCAGGTTATTGATCAGAGCCCCAGTGTGCCATTTCACACATTGCTGTGACTGCAGGGTGGTTCTGCACACTCCTGTTCTGTCTGCCTATGAAGATCTGTCTCACAATCCTCTCTGTGCTCCAGACTGCAGAAGTGAGATGGGTGGTAGAAACAGTGGTGGCATCCCATCTGTGGAATGTCCTCCTGTTTGAAATTTGCTTAGTGCCTCCTTTATTCTCCTTCAGTCACAAGGCCAAAACATTTATTTTAATTCACACTTACACACTTACCCAAGGGTTTTTATCTTATTACCATTCTAGGAAACTTTAAGGACTCTTGGTAGTTGAAAACATTCTAAGGGTGTGTTCAGATGGGCAGCTAATCCTGCCATTGGCCCGGCTTTAACTTGATCCAGACCTTTTTTTATCTGGCGTTGCATGACCAGACAGCTTCCCTTACCATGCGAGTACTCTGTGGTGGATTGTCTAGATCAGTGTTTTTCAACCTTTTTTGTGCAAAGGCACACTTTTTTCATGAAAAAAATCACGAGGCACACCACCATTAGAAAATGTTAAAAAAATTTAACTCTGTGCCTATATTGACTATATATAAAGTAATTCTCTTGAATAGGAATCAAATAAACACAAAGAAATTATTTTATAATTACTTTATTATGAAATAATAATACTTTATTTTATAATTGTTCATATGTTACGGATGAAATTGGAATTTTTCCCACGGCACGCCAGACAATATCTCACGGCACACTAGTGTGCCGCGGCACAGTGGTTGAAAAATGCTGGTCTAGATGGTGTCCACCTGAAGGAGCTACGCGGTCTGGTTTTTTTTTAAAAAAAATCTGTTTGCACATACGCATCTGCACATCAACGTGTACTTGTTTTTCTGCACATGCATGGAATTTAATGGTTAAAGCACCGCCAATGGTACCTCTCTCTAGGCACCTTTTTAATTAACTCAATTCATAAAATTCACAGGCCATTCAGAAACATGAAATTGTCTGGGACGTTTGAGCAGAGCTCTGTGGCTGTCGTGTGTTTACCTGCTTATGCACATATCACTAAGAATTTTTTAAAATGGCGGCTGTTCGGGATGGTCTGAAGTCAGACCATCCTGATGGGAGGATTGCACGCTGGAATGATCAGATGGGGGAAAGTCCGCCATTGGCCCGTCAGCAAGCATCTGTCCTGGACTTTAACTGGTATCTTTAAAGTATGGCTCCCAGGCGGGGCTGAACGGGCTGACCACAGAAGCGACACATTTCCCAGATGTCACTGTCTGGTCATTTCCTTTAAATCCGCCAGGTACTCGTGCCTGGCACAGATCTAAAGACCTGTCTGATTGGGACCTAAGATAGGTCCACACTAAACAGACTATTACAAGATGATGGGATCTTCAGTAATGTTTTACGGAAACATTGCTGGGTGTTGTACTGTGGTTCAGGTTTTGCCCTTAGATTAGATTGCACAGATTAAAACCCCATGATGCTCATTGGCTGCTGGAGGGGGGGGAGTCCCTGTTTTACAACCTAACCTACCTCATAGTTAATCCATCATGAGTTCCTTAAAGAAAGGGCGGGACATAATTTGACATCAGTTTTTCATTGCATAAAAATATCTCCAGGGTATAACAGGAAGGCCTTATATTAAGAAATTAAATAGTAAATTGCTGTGAACTCACCGACATGGGTCAGGATTGTGTCTTCAGACAGCTTTTAAATTAAAGTCAATCATGCAGTCCAGACATCAAGTTATTTTCCCCAACTGTGTGCTCCTGCTGACAGTTGTACAATTACAATGCACTGAGATTAACTCTTTAAAACACACACACACACACACACACACACACACACACACACACACACACACACAACTTTGCAAACAATTATTATAAAAGCCCTGGGAAATGATACAGTAGGGCTTCAGTACCTGAACTGACGACTGGAGACAGGGGGTGGAAATACTTTTTAATAAATCACACTGCTTAGGCATAAGGGAAAAAATAAAACGCTACTCATTAGCATTAATAAAAGGATTTGATTATAAAACCAGTCCTCAATTACTGTCCTGAAAGAATGGAGTTCTCGGAGATTGGGTCAGAAACTGGGTTATCAATACGGTACAGAAAGCAATAATAAGAGCTCATAGAAAACGCATACATGACCTTCAGAAGAGATTAGCGACCACTGTAATACATTAGAAAAATGCAATGCATTGTTCTCATGCGCATAAGATATTTTTCTATTATAATGACAACGGCACAAATGTAATACAAATTCTCACTCTAAACGGCCTTATCAGGTAGCTCCATGTTGTATTGGTAGCTTGGTGTCTTGCTTAATGCTCCAGGATACATAATGACATCTGAAGGTGGGGGGGAGAGAATATCTCCTGATTTGTCTATGCTGCTTCCAGCCACTCTAGTTCCATTGCTTCCGGAGTGCTTTCCCCCCCATAGGGATGGATTAGCATCCTCCTGTCCAATTTGTAATTAATCCAGGGGGAAAAAATCCAGATTAATTACCCAGAAGTTTGCAGGACATTTGGTAATTAATCCACACATCTCCTGGTTTAATTATGGATGGGACTTTTGGTGTGAAGACCTTTAGATCCCAGGACATGGTTGATGGTGTCATTGCATGCACACTGTGGTCTAGAGGTTTCAGAGCCTGCTGCTTGCAAAGCCCACTACAGTTGGATCCTGCAAATCATCTCATCCCCTTTCTGTTATGGGGAGAAGACATACTGGTTGTTTTAGGCAAGAGAGAGGCTGCAGTTCAAGGGTAGTGTACACACTTTGCATACGGGAAGGTCCCAAGCTCCATGCCTGACATCCACTGCAATCCTCAGAACATTTTCCTGGGAGTAAGCCCCATTAAATGGTAGTAGATCTGCTCCTTGGAATTTTCACATGAGGTGTGATTGGGCCTGTTAAGTATGAGACTTAACGCAGGAGGTAAGTTCAAAAAGTGATTCAGCTTTATTAGCTCCAAGGTTTAGACCAGCTAAGGACTAGACCAGCTAGACAACAAGACAGTCAAGAACAACGATTTATATACAGTTAAGGCTGTAGTAGCCACGCCCACAATGATAACAATAACCAATAATAATCCGTACATAATAGCCAATCACAACTCAAAGATAAAGACCAATCATATTTCATTACATAACCAATCAGAGATGTTCCCTCCATAAACCCTTTGATTGTGCAATACTATACAGCATTTCCGATCCACATAATGAGCACCTGCTTGACTTATGCTGGCACTTATGTCTCTGAAGACATAACAGGGCCACTATATCTTTTACAAATAAATACATGTACTTTTTTTATAAATTAGTTATATAATAAGTTTTAACTATTGGGTACCACAGGGATCAGTACTCTGTCTGATGCTTTTTAACTTGTTTATTAATTATTTGGAATTGGGAGTAAGCAGTGAAGTGGCTAAAATTGCAGATGACACAAAGTTGTTCAGGGTGGTGAAAACCAGGGAGAATTGTGAGGCACTCCAAAGGGATCTGTCGAGGATGGGTGAGTGGGCATCAACGTGGCAAATGGGGCTCAATGGGGCCAAGTGCAAAGTGGTGCACATTGGAGCCAAAAATCCTAAATATAAATACACATTGACGGGGTCTGAACTGGCAGAGACTGACCAAGAGAGAGATCTTGGAGTCGTAGTAAATAACTCAATGAAAATGTCTAGACAGTGTGTAGCTGCAATAAAGAAGGCCAACACTATGCTGGGGATTATTAGGAAGGGAATTGAAAACAAATCAGCCAGTATCATTATGCCCCTGTATAAATCATTGGTGCAACCTCATTTGGAATACTGTGTACAGTTCTGGTTGCCACACCTCAAAAAGGATATTATAGCATTGGAAAAAGTGCAGGGAAGGGCAACTAGAATGATAAAAGGGTTGGAACACTTTCCCTATGAAGAAAGGTTAAAACACTTGGGGCTCTTTAACTTGGAGAAACGAAGGCTGAGGGGTGACATGATCGAGGGGTGACATGATGGGATTGAGCAGGTTGAGAAAGAAGTACTTTTCTCCCTTTCTCACAATACAACAACTCATGGGCACTCCATGAAATTGCTGAGCAGTCAGGTTAGAAATGATAAAAGGAAGTACTTCTTCACCCAAAGAGTGATTAACACATGGCATTCACTGCCACAGGAGGTGGTGGCAGCTACAAGCATGGACAGTTTCAAGGGGGAATTAGATAAACATATGGAGCAGAGGTCCATCAGTGGCTATTAGCCACAAGGTATAGATAGGAACTCTCAGTCTGGGGCAGGTGATGCACTCTATTCTTGGTGCTGGGGGGGGGGAGCAGCAGTGGGAGGGCTTCTAGTGTCCTGGCCCCAATGGTGGACCTCCTGATGGCACCTGGTATTTTTGGCCACTGTGTGACAGAGTGTTGGACTGGATGGGCCATTGGTCTGATTCAACATTGGCTTCTCTTATGTTCTTATGTCCCTTTACTCAGTTTGATTTACCCTTTCAGGTTCCTGATCCTAGTTCTCAGGGTTAAGTTAGTTTCCCTTCTCAGTTCAAAGGAGATCTGCTTCCATCACCACCTAAGGGACCTTATGTAGTAAATGTTGCCTGCCTGTGATCTTTGAGAGTCATTGCCAGTAAGAATAGACTGGCAGAATAGACAATACTGAGCTAAGTAGTTTAGAATATTTAAAGCCTAGATGTTATGTCCTAAGACCAGGAACGAGAGCAGGCAGGAAAACAGCCGAGCTCCATTCCTGAGAACAATAGGAACTAGGCTCCTGAACTTGCCAAAAGGGAGCCAATGGAAACGTTGGCGGGAGATTCAAACCCACCAATAGGAATGTGGGTGTCCCCCCCTAACTGTATATAGTTGGCCTCTGTCCTTTGCTGTTTGTCTTTGTTGTGTGAAGTACGAATAAATGCATCTTCTCTTATGTCGTTGTCCGAATCATGAGGCACGGAACCCAGTATTTTACACTAGACTCTCTGCTAGATCAGTTTACCCATCATCTGGATCTGCCGTTCACAATGTTTTTTGTGTTTAGTTCATTAAGAAAAAGTTACAAAATGATGGCCCTGACCTGGATGGCCCACACTAGCCTGAAATCATCAGATCTTGGAAGCTAAGCAGGGTCAGCCCTGTTAGTACTTCAACAGAATCATAGAGTTGGAAGGGGCCATACAGACCATCTAGTCCAACCCCCTGCCCAATGCAGGACCAGCCTAAAGCATCTCTGACAAATATTCGTCCAGCCTCTTCTTGAAAGCTGTCAGTGAAGGAGAGTTAACCACCTCCCTAGGCAGCTGATTCCACCTTTGAACCACTCTGACAGTGCAAAAGTTTTCCCTAATATCCAGCCGATACCTTTCTGCATATAATTTAAACCTGTTGCTTTGGGTCCTGTCCTCTGCTGCCAACTGGAAGAACTCCTTGCCCTCCTCCAAATGACAGCCTTTCAAATATTTAAAGTGAGCAATCATGTCCCCCCTCAATCTCGTCTTCTCCAAACTAAACATTCCCAAGGCCCTTAGCCTTTCCTTGTAGAGCACAGTCTCCAGACCCCTGATCATCCACGTCACTCTCTTCTGCACCCTCTCAAATTTTGAAGTGAGGCCTCCAGAACTGCACACAGTACTCCAGGTGCGGCCTGACCAAGGCAGTATACAGAGGGGCTATGACCTCCCATGATTTTGGCGCTATGGCCCTTTTAATATAGCCCAAGACTGAATTTGCCTTTTTGCCACCACATCACATTGACTGCTCATATTTAGTTTACAGTTCACCCTTACCCCAAGATCTCTTTCGCATAAACTAGTCCCCAGAGATGTATCCCTCACCCAGTATTTGTGCCTGACATTTTTGTGGCCCAGATGTAATACTGTGCATTTATCTTTGTTGAATTGCATCCTGTTTGCAACTGCACATTTCTCCAGAGTATTCAGGTCTTGTTGAATTTTAACTTTATCTTCCTGGGTGTTTGCCAGTTCTCCCAATTTGGTATAATCAGCAAATTTAATAAGAAGCCCTTCTACCCCTTCATCCAGATCATTGATAAAAATATTGAAAAGTACTGGGCCCAAAATTGAGCCCTGCAGCACCTGGCTGGATACCTCCCTCCAATCTGATGAAACTCCATTGACCACCACTCTTTGGGTGCGGTCTTCTAACCAGTTCCCTCTCCACTGAACTGTTCTACAGTCCAATCCACGGTCTTCCAGGTTGCCTATCATCATGTCATGGGGAACCTTATCAAAAGCTTTACTGAAATCCAGATAAATCACATCAACAGAGTTCCCACGATCCAGTAAGCTCATCACACAATCAAAGAAGGAAACCAGTTTGGTCTGAAAAGATCTGTTGGGGACAAAACCATGCTGACTCCCCAGATCACGAAGTGGTCCTTCAGATGCTTACAGATTGATCCTTTTAAAATCTGCTCTAATATCTTCCCAGCAACAGAAGTCAGACTGACCAGCCTCTGGTTTCCCGGGTCATCCTTCTTCCCTTTCTTAAAGATTGGGGGTAACATTTTCTCTTCTCTAGTCTTGTGGCACATCCTCAGTCCTCCAGGAGGACTTGAAGATGATGGACAGACTCCAACAACAATACCCTTTGTCTTACCTCCCCTTATTTCCACCCACATACTTTCCACAGGACTGTCAACCATATTCTCCAGAACTTCCTGACAATCTAGCCCTCTCTTCACATACAGCACTACTTCACCTCCTCTTCTACCCTTCCAGTTTTTCTTGAACAACTCATACCCATCCACTACCACATTCCACTCATGAGAATCATCCCACCAAGTCTCAGTGATTCCTATTACATCATAGCCCTCTGTTTGCAAGAGAATCTGAAACTCTTGCTTCTTATTACCCATACTACGGGCATTGGTATATAGGCACTTGTAGCCTTGTACCTTTGTTTGACCTGTCCTATCCAGGTGGGCCCCCACTGTTTTCTCTTCTTCATTGGAGTCCTCATGTTGATCATCCCCTTCCCCTTGCAGCTTCAGTTTAAAGCTCTCCTGATTAAGCTCTCCAGGTTCTTTCCAAATGTTCTCTTCCCTGACCTTGAGAAGTGAAGCCCATCATGTGCTAGAAGGCCTTCTCTAAGAACCCAAAGTGCTCCTTCTGACACCACCATCACAGCCAATGATTCACCTCGAGTATGGTCTGTTCTCTTCACACTTGTCTTCCTTTGACTGGAAGGATAGAAGAGAATACCATCAGTGCCCCCAATGCCTTCAACTGCCTTCCAAGAGCTTCATAGTCCTCTTTAATTTTTGTGATGGTATTCACGGCCGTGTGGGATCACTGAGGAAGTTCCAGGTTGCTATGCAGAGGAAGGCAATGGCAAACCACCTTTGAATGTCTCTTGTTTTGAAAACCCCACCCTGAGCCGCCTGCGGGGAGGGTGGGTTATAAATATAATAAATAAATAAATGAATGAATGAATAAATTGACAGTGACTTGATGGAACTTTTCACCACCACAAAATGGTGCCAAAAAGTGACATCCAACAGAAAATGGTAGAAAACACAGCACAGAGGCTCAATTGAAAACAGATTATGCCTCATCAACAAATGATGGAGTCTTTAGACAAAATGTGATAATATACAAATAAATCTGCCACTCATGTTGTTCAAGAAATAATCACTTGCATCCATAATTCAGTTTAGATTTCAATGTAATGCTAGATAAAAATGTTATCATTTGTTCCCTCTGCCTTTCTAGACTGCTATAGTATTTGTTTATTTCTTTCTTTTATGCTACTCTTTTCTACCCAGTGGGGAACCAAAGTAGCTTACAATATCCTCCCCTCCTCCATTTCATCCTCACTACAATACCCTTATGAAGTAGATCAGACTGAGTCTGTGTGACTGGCCAAAGGTCACCCAACAAGTTCCCATGGCAGTATGGAATTTGAACTTTGCAGAGTTTGTCTCCCAGCACACATCAGGGAAGTTGAAGTCACCCATAACTACCAGGTCATGTTGTTTGGATACCCTGTCAAGCGGTTCAAGGAGGGCAGCATCCACCTCCTTATCCTGATCAGGAGGTGTGTAGCAGACTCCAACCACAATACCATTTGTCCTTCCTTCCCTTATTCTCACCCAGATACTTTCCACAGGGCTGTCACCCTCCTCCTCCAGTATTTCCTGTCAAACAAACCCTGTCCTCACATACAGTGGCACTCCACCTCCTCTTTGACCCTTTCTATTTTTCTTGAACAACTTTTATCCATCCACCACTACATTCCAGTCATGGGGATCTTCCCACCAAGTCTCTGTAATGCCTACTAAATCATATCCCTCTGTCTGTATTAGAAGCTCAAGCTCTTCTTTCTTATTGCCCAAGCTTTGAGTGTTGGTACATAGACACCTGAAGCTCTGCACCTTTGGCTGCATAAGCCCTGGCTCTCCCAGGTGGGCCTCTGTTGTTTGCTGCCTATCATTTAAATCCCTACGTTGGTTGTCTCCTTCTCCTTGTGGTGTCAATTTAAAGCTCAAATCTCCCCAGGTTTCTGCCAAACACATTCTTCCCTGACCTTGTGTTAGCTGAACTGCCTTATTTCTTATCAAGCTTGGGGGAATTATGATATTAAAGGGCAATTGGCATATAGCTCAGGGTCATAACCTGTGTATACCGGAGTCAGAATTCCCACAGCCTGTGAATAGACGAGGAGACTTAGTTGATGTTATAATTGGTCTTTTACTTAATAATTATCAGTCATACAAAAATAATTAGCACACATCCACACCCAATACAGATCTAGGAAGAATTAGGCAGGAAAAGACAGCGACTTTTGCACTGGCAGGTGGGTGATATGTTACCTGTCTGGTGAGATGAGTAGACTGTGCAGTGAAAAGGGAAGAAAAAGAGAGGGAGGGAATGGATTGTGAGCTGGCCAGTGACACATGTGGAGTGGTCCCAAACTGATCGGGGATGGAACCTGAAAGGTGGGGTGGGGGTGAGAGTTCCACTGCGTGCGCAGAGAATATCTCTTAAATAGCCAGTTTTGTGACCTGAGGCAGGAACTGGGCAGTCACTGGTTCCCAGAAAATGTAGAAGAAAACCTTAGGATAGATAGGACAAAGGAAACGATGGTTGGACAATTTAGGGTTGATGTGCTTGAGGGAGTGCCACCTCTTGGGGAAGGGGTGAAACAAGGGAAGGGGGAAGGAAGGTGCAATCACTTTAACAATTTGATGCTTGTCATGGGCACTCTTTGGACGGGTGGCAGGAAGGCCCAACTGCATCTTTTGTGGCTGGGCAACAATCTTTGTCTGAGGATGACTCAGGGGGAAAAGGAATGTAAGAGAACTGCTATTCTTAGATCAGCAACTGAATGTCCTGGAAGGTTAAAATGTTTCCCTACTGGTTTTTGAATGTTGTGATTTCTAATAGCAGTAGAAAGAGTAAGAGTCCAGTAGCACCTTAAAGACTAACAAAATTTGTGGCAGGGTATGTGCTTTCATGAGTCACTGCTCACCTCTTCAGACTTATTTCCATTTATTCTTTGCATCCTCCTGTACCAAATTGAGACCTAGGTTTCCTATCTTATTGCCAATGCTGATATCTCGACACCTACTACCCCTCTTCATATCACACCTAATCCAATCACACCTGCTATTGCTATTCGGCATCTGAAATAATCTTTATAAAGCTTATATCTCCAGTACCTCGTGTTACATTTTGCGGCACACATGGCTCAACCCCTTCAGAGTGACATTTGTGTCAGATCCAGCCCTCATAACAAATGAGTTCGACACCTCTGCTCTACCCACTGTGCTGCACTCTGTCCTTGAAAATGAAGTAGGGAAAGAAGCATTAGTGAAGTTTGCTGTCTCCAAACCTCTTGTGCAACATATGAGAAGGAATTTTCAGGGCTGATATACACAAGCTGTTTTTAGGGTTGGAGTTTGTGTACTTTACATTACAATCCTAAAAATATTTTATTGGGAGTAAGCCCAATCAAATAAAATGGGACCTGCCTCTGAGCAGGCCTATTTAGGATTGATCCCTCACTCCTACAAATTCTTTTACATAAATTGAAAAGATATAGCAGTAAATAGAAATTTATTTGCTATGTAGGTAGACATAAGCAAAGAACAGAATTTATTATATCTTCAGCCAGATACTGGAACTCCTTGCTTTCCTTCCTCTTCAGTCATGGAGATTTTGTACACAGTCTACTGGTTCAAATGTAATTTGCCCACCCCATTTACTGCAGATAGAAGTGTAGATCAGACCATCTGGCTGCTACTGTAGCACACTTGATTGGGACTAAGTGTCATTAAGCTCATGTTAGACCCAGACGTCATTCTCGAAAAGCATCGACTCTTGCCCTTTTCTAGGGAAATATATTGCCGTAAAGGGGTATTGAATAACAGTTTACCTAATGAGGATCATTCATCCTTTTCCCACTTGATTAACACATTCATATTTTGTTTCTGGTTACCTTTTTAGATTTGGAAACCCTAATTTGCATTTGCCCTCTGGGTCAATTTACATAATGAGCCAAAGCTTTCACCCCCTGTACTGGTGCTTTTCCACACATGGTTCAGGACCTATGGGTGGAGCTCTATCTGCTGGGTCTTGAACTTCTATAGTCACCAAAACTTTCTTCTGCTTTTTGGAATGGGTCTCCTCCTGATGCACTTGTGTAGGGAAAAAGGGCGCCCCACCTCCTTCCTCTCTGTGTATGCACAGTAAGAGGAGCAACAGGACAGTAAGGTGAGTCCATTCAGTAGAAGAGAGTATTGCCCTGTCACACAGATCTTTGGCTTGTTCCTTGCCAGGGTACATGGGCTGGTACTCAGTTTATATTTCCTGTCCACACCTCTTTTGGTCTACTGCCCAGGGCTTTGTTCTTGACACCAGTGAGATCATAACTCTGGCACCACTTCTTCTTGTTACACAGCTATGATGTCATGTGACTTCCAGTCATAATTACAACTCTATGGGTCCCATGCTATTGTCTGGGGGTTAAAGATGGGTCTCATTGCCCTATAACATACTGTTTGGACAGCCGCAGATATGGCATTCATCTCAGGTGGATTTTAAACTTTTGCAAAATTTGCTAAAACCGATAGTGAATTGCTTTTATACTGAGACATTCCATTGGAGGGTTGCCATCTGTTCACTCCCAGTGAATGTTTCCTTGTTAGTGAACTCACTTTCCCACTGATGCTTATCATTGCTGCAGGAGAAGGGGGAAAGTGACACTCTAGGAATACTCTCAAATCTCCATGGTGTTTACCATAGAGGTGGGTGTCCCTAGAGTGTCGCCCAGAAGTAATGTGACTTTTAGGTTGAGACACAATTCCTTTCCCACTTTCTTCCATTGTGACACCAGGCTTGCAACCCTAGTCTGTTGGTTCAGTTTACTCTGTGGGATCACTTCACACATTACTGCCTTGGGCATTTTAATGATGTGGCAGCCAATATCAAAACAATAAATACTTAAGTATACATTACATTTCATATAACACACACCTGAGATGGTTCAAACGTGTATAAGTACAATAATCATGACTCTATTATTTGACTGTAAAATGCTCTGGTATTATTTGTTCTAAATGAACTAACACATTGTACTTATAAAGTTGTCCTTTTAGGCTACACCAGAAACAAGCAACATCATTATCTTCTTTTCAGCTGGTATGTAATGAAGAGACTCCCTTATGCAGGTGACAAGAAACTCAGAGGGGGGAAAAACCCCTCACAGAAACAAACACCACAGTTTGTTTATTGCTGAGGAAACTATTTTGTCTGCCCTGTGCCAGTTTTGAAGCCATTTATATTCTAGTTTAAAATCTGCTCTTATAGTTTGATATGGATGAAGTGCTTAATGGCATATTCTATTGACTGAGGCTGCACAATGGCTGGTGCCCTTCGTGGCATAACTTCATTTCAATACAGCCTCATTTTCGTTGAGGATTTCCACTGAAGGGTGTCAAAGTTAAGCACTGCGTTATTAGGACTGCAAGCTTGTTTTTCACCAGACTCTGGTGTTCAAGGATTAGGGCAAGGGGGGAGGTGAACAGAAGCTGAAATTACAGCAAAATTATCAACAGAAGCATAACCTAACCAATTTTGTGTAGCTAGCAGCAAGAAAACGTAGTGAAAGGGAAAGGAAGATTATCCTGGCAAAAGACGGAGGGTCCGCTTGCTCTTTACCCAATGCAGAATAAAATGGAGTACAAAGGGAAACTCTGTCCCCCACAGCACATCTGTTGAAAGACCAAATGAGGTATTGGAATGTTTGTGTGAGTGTGCATTACAGAGGCACCATTAGGGTAACCAACCTTCAGGTGGTGGCTGGAGATCTTCTGTTATTACAACTGATCTTCAGGCAACAGAAATCGATTCACTTGGAGACAATGGCCACTTTGGAAGGTGGACTCTATGGCATTATGCACCGTTGAAGGCCCTGCTCTCCCCAAACCCCTTTCTCCTTGGGCTCTACCCCCCCCCCAAATCTCCAGGTATTTCCCAGCCCCGAGCTGGCAACCCTAGGCACAATTCATAAACTCAGAAGGATTCAGCACAAGTGGCTAATGGAAAGAGTTCATATGGATCACCATATGAAATAGAACCACCATCAACTAAGGGGGGAAAGTAGTTTTGGAACCACACTGATTCAAATTTTAACATGTAGAGAGAAGCTCTCAAAGGAGAAAGAAGGGATTGGAGCATATCTACATCTTGGAATCTTGCTTATTACAGCAGAAGATGGGGTCCCACAAGGAACTGGGATTAGGAGGAACGATTTGGAAAGTGCACTCACCCATCAAAATCTCTCTTTTCAGGAATCTCTAAACTCTCAGGTTAATTTCTCTTTCCCCGGCTTTCTTGCCTTGAAGTGGCATTCAGCTGGTCTCAACATTCCATGCCTTCTGGAGCATATTTAGTTCTCATCAAACCATCAAGAACAACTCCCCTCCCCCTTTGATTAAATTGCCAAGTCATATCTTTTCTAAATGCTCCAGATAGATAGGCACCCTAATATTTTGTTGCGAGTGTTTTGGTTTTGTGGTTTTTGTCATCTACACAAGTGCTTGCTATTAGGTATAGTGTCCAAACAACTAAGTTGTGAGCTGGAAAGTCCTCAGTTCATACTTCACCCCAGTCATGAATTTACAAGGTGGCCTTAGACAAGCTGTTCTTTTTTAGTCTCAGCATCCCCACATGCAATAATAGGACAATAATACTGCCAGGACTGTTGTAAGGATTCTTGAGATCATGAATACAAAATGCTTTCATCAGTCTCATGCTCTGTATATATTGTAAACATTATTCAGTTTCAAAAAAAGGACACCCATTTTGTTTAACGTTATGGTGGATTGCAGATAATAGCTTTGATTTGTATGTATACACGCCGGTAGTAATGATCGCTATTGCGTTATTTTCACTGCTTTGTATGAAGACATTTTCCCTAAATAGAGCTATTTAGAATAACAGGGGTCAACTGTATAAACCCATCTAAACACATAATAATATGCACACAAAGATCTCTCTTACTCTTTATATATCCAATGGCTCGGTAACATGACAACCATAATAAACTATCTGGTTGTATGGACACACAGCTGTAGGTTAGTTTAAACTGGCTGATAGCCAATCAATGAGACCTGCACTATGTCATGGGTTGTTTGTATATCAGTTGTTAAAGATGCAATTGTTATACCACTCTACTTTGGATCTACTGGGAAATTTCTGCTAACAAATGGGAAGATGATATTCACAAATTCTCCCATTCCATTGTAGACCTCTGACTCACCCTCAGGGTGTTGTCATGGCTCAGGATTAATATTTCAGTGAGTGTTTAAGGCTGTGGTAGACCAGGGGAGGCAAGAATCCAGTAGGACTCTTCTTTGGTCCTTACTTTCTGAGTAGCTGAGATGTACAGAAGAAGAAGAGTTGTTTTTCACACCCCGTTTTTCTTTACCTTAAGGAGTCCCAGAGTGGCTTCCAATCACCTTCTCTTCTTCCCCTGAGAACAGGTACCTTGTGAGGAGGTAGGTGGGGCTGAGAAAATTCTGAGAAAACTGTGACTGGCCCAAGGTCACCCAGCTGGCTTCATGTGGAGGACTGGGGAATCAAACCTGGTTCTCCAGATTGGAGTCTGCCGCTCTTAAGCACGACACCATGCTGGTTCTCTAAGTCGACTCCTAAGCCTACTTAACTCAGAAGGAAGTCCCACTGACTTCAGTGGGGCTTACTTTCTGGTCATTGTGCCAAAGATATAAGCACCTGAATCATTTTCACACTTGACCTTTCCTATAAGAAAGTAAATCTGTATTTAAGGCCAGCTGAGATTAGATCAGCCCTAAACACTACTTTTGGAATTATGGCAGTTCAAAATATTTTTGAAAAGTGAGTCTGGGCCTATTGGAGAAAGCTGCTAAGAGCACTCCCCCCCTTAATAAAATGGTATCAAATAACATTTAACTTTATGAAAGGTAATGGGAAGTAACCACTATCAACAGCTTTGTTCCACTTTCCACAGACTCCATCACTCTCTCTTCTCTCATTTCTGAAGAATTTTCCTCTTGGAACTGATTCCCTGATTTCTGTCTCTTAAAGGTACAATCTGCAATCAACTAGCTTGTTAAGTAGTTTAACAAGGTGAAAAATATTCAATTACTTCCCATGTGTTTATCCTGCTGTTGCAATGCTGGAAAGTAACAACACGGTGTCTGTCATCATTGCTTCTGCTGATCAGATTTAATATCGTTTAGTTGAGGCAAATTTGACTAATATAATAGATATTTCCATTGCTCTGGATTAATTTTTCGGGCCACAGATTTTTTTTTTCTTAAATGGAAGAGCTATTTATTTCCACAATAATTTTCTTTTTGCCTTCATTTCCCCACCTTTTTTTTGACTGAGGGAAAACACCAAACCGGCTCTTCATAATCTCTTTTGTTGTTGTTGTTGTTGTTTAAAAATATTTTCATTATTAGGAATTTCAACCAATGAGATGTTACAGATCTAATAAACCTTTTTCTTAGTCTTTATTATCCTCACAAACTCTTTTTCAGATTTTAATTTATGTTTACGCAAACAGTGGGTGCAGGGCGGGTCCAAGGAATGCCAGGTACGGGTTTGTGTATCACCAACTCTGGTCAAAGTAGGAGACTACAGCGAGACCAGACATACCAGCAATGAAGCCCTTTACAAGTTACATTTTTATTTCACCTTCCCTCTGAGAACTCAGGCAGTATACATGTTTCTTCCCTCCTCCATTTTATTTGCACAATAGTCTTGTGAGGTAGATTAGGCTGAAAGAAAGTGATTGACCCAAACTAAGTCAGTAAAATTCATGTCTGAGTAGGGATTTAAATCCTAACCACTAACCACCCCTCCACATTGCTTCTTAGCAATAGTCAAGAAAATGCCATGTGTAACTTTCTGATTATTCTCAGACTTGTACATCAAACTTGCTTACTGGTCTGAGCAATAGGGAGCTGCCACTGTCACCCAGTTGTGGAAAAGTAGACCTTCCCAAACAGAAACATATCAATATGACATTATTGATTTACTTCAATTATACCCTACTTCCCCCCACCCCAATGCAGACGCAGAGTGGCTCACAACATTCTCTGCTTCTCTCTTTTATTCTCACAAGAACCCTGTGACATAGATTAAGTTTAGAGTATATGACGGGCCCCAAGTCACCTGGGCAAACTTTGATATCAGAGCAGGGATTTGAACCTGACATTCTCAGATCCTAGTCCAACGCTCTAATCACTACACCATGCTGACACCAGCCATCAACATCTTCCTCAGAAGTAGTTAACAGTAATTTCAATCAGATAAAAAGCAAGAAAGTATACTTAGAACTGCAGTGTTAAATAAAACTCTAATTTAAAAGAGTTTTTTAAAAGTTTGAATTGCAGTTTTTAGATGCACTTAAAAATTCAATCATTTCTTTTCCTAGATAGGGAAGAGTAATGGGAATATTTGATATGTTGGGTAAAAATAAATTGCTTCGGATGGAAATGTTTGCCTTTAAGACCTGCAGGGCAGAAATTCAACATAGGCCCCGGTCATACGGGCCAGAAAATGTGGGGGGGAGGCGTGGCAGTTCGCCCCAGACCAAAATAAGGCGTGGCAGCCCGATCACATGGGCCACCGGGTTGCCATGCTCCGGCGCAGAGCGCCAATCACACAGCACTGCTACAGCGCAGCAAAAAAGCAGTGCAACAGAGCACGCAAGCTGCGCTGTAGCAAAGTGCACATGTTCCGTTGGGGGGGGGGCAGACCGCTGTCAGTGTCTTGCATGTGCACATGCATCATTCAGCATTGGTGCACATCCCATGGAAACTTACAACATCCGGAAACCCCAGGACATGGGCGGGCATTGGAAGCCGTGGGATACTGGTGCTTCTGAGATCAGATGCCGGCCTTTGCCCCGGGGTTTCCGGAAACTAGTACTTCGACCCTAGTAGTTTTTTACTCTGTGCTTTCCACGGGAAGCCGCGGGTTGGCCATGGGAGTGCTACGCCTCCCAGATGTGCTGGTATGATCGCACACGGAAAGTCCGCAGGGCTACCGTGCCTTCAGTGGGGCAAATGCTCCATGTGAACAGGGCCACAATCGACTTTTACCACCACAGAGATGCAATGATAGGAAGATTTCCCATTTGAATACCTATCTGTTATGCACTATTAAAGTTGTGGGAATCCAGCAGGAAAATGATGGCAACCACAGGCTCCTTGAGGAATGGTTCTGTTAAATTAATCCAGATGGTTCGAGTAAGTGAGTCAGTCAACACATACAGTGAGACAAGTCAGGGTATCAGAGAAGTTTGTTTGCAAGAGATTCAATTCAGAGATTGAAAAGGAGATAGTGTTAAGATGGCAAGCAAAATGTAGAAGATGGAGGGAAAGAATGAGGCTTAAACAAACACTGGAAGTGTGGGTGTGATGGACTTCCTGGGGTCTAGACACCATTCCATAAGATTTTTCCTACCAGAATTTCCCACCTACCCTATTGGATGAGGAATTTTAAATAAATTTGATTGGGCAGAAATTTGGCCTTGATATACCCTCTCTCAACCCTGGATAACTGAGGGATAATGAAGTAAGCTAACGTACACAGATTGGCTTGCTTTTAAAAATGAACAAGAACATAGTTTATTCAGAAGAAACACAGAGCTGAGGTAAATATTAACCCCCAGGCATGGATTGTTAAGTCTCTAACAGTACATGCACAAGGGAAAAGCCTCTAGCACCAAACCCAGCAAAACTTGCTGGAACCGTGTAATAATTTTGTACACTCAGCTGCCCAGACTAGGAAACTTAACCAAAGATCTGAAGTCTCCTTCCTGTTAAACAAACACTTCTCTGTCCCTCATGTTTTCCAACCTCTAACTCTTAACCTTCAAAACCAGATCCCCCCCCCCAAGTTATATATTCCACCTCATAGCTCCTGTTGGCTGGCTCAGGGTTCTGCACTAATTGTCTCCTATGTTGTTATGGTACATTTTGGTGCTCTGACTATCACAGTGGAGAAAATTTGGCCTACACCTCATGATCATATCTCTTAACTAACACATAGATCAGAACTATATAACAGGGGTCCCCACCAATGCGGTGCCTGTGTGCGCCCTGATGCCCACGACACCTTTCCTGGTCCCCACGACACCTTTCCTGGTCTCCACTCCCCGCCAAATGTTTTTAGAAAGTGAGTAGAGCTTGGTAGGGTTTATGATTAGCTGTGCAGATTAAAAGGCATCCTTTAAAATAGAGTTTCTGTCTGAAATGTTTTAGACTTACTATGAGAGCCATGCATAATTTTGCTCTCTGACATTTTGTGGTGGGCTGCACCTCCTGAGGCCGCCATTTTGTGATTGTGCAAGCTGCCCTGTGTCAGAATTCCAGAGGTGCCCACAGGATCAAAAAGGTTGGGGACCCCTGTTATAGTTTAGAAGGTTGCTTCTCTATGGGATATTATTATAGCATACTGCAATGTTTATTGTACATATATCACCCCTCCCTTTTTACTGCAACTGAATGTCTTATACCTTTTTAACCCTCTCTTCAGTTCAACTTTGGACAGCTTTGTTGCTGTAGACCGTTGTTTCCTTACACCGACTGCTTTGCCGCCTTAGACAAGGTTTCGGTTTGTTTGTTTGCATTGTTTTTCTGTTGTTCAGTCCTAGCCCCACTGCATCGCTTTGTTTATTAGAGATCTTTGCTGTTTGAATAGTTTTTATCCTATTTCGTAATCTGCCTTGAGTCTCAGTGAGAAAGCAGAGTATGAATGAAGATGATGATAGTTACGATGATGATGGTGATCACAATGATGATGTATTCAGCCTGGAATAACTAATTACCATGTTAGTGAGGCACATTTACTTCTCAGCCTTTCTGTGCTCAAATGGAAACCCTGAATTATTTTGGAGAAATAGGCTCCTAAAGCAGAATGCTGAAGCCAGAGGAAGAAAACTTGAACAATGGTAACAGGGAACAGATTTCGGTTTGGAGCGTCATATTTGGTAGCAGCTTTTGCCTCCGTCTCTTCTCCCCTTTTGCCTGAGTCCATGCTTTTCTCTCTCTCCTTCTCTACTGAGGTAGGAAAAAAAACATTCCTTTTATCTGGTCAGGAATTGCCAGTGTGCTGTAGTGATCAGGATACCTGACTGGACAGTTCAGGGACCAAGCCGAAATCCTCATGGCTGTGATGCATCTTGGGCCGGTCAGATTCTCTCAATGACAAGGATAAAATGGAAAATGGGAGACTGAACTTTTTGGAATGAGGATGGGATAAAGATGTGTCTGTGTGAGAGAAATGGTTTATCCTTTTTTTGGTGCTAAACAGCATAGCACTTTGTGCCTGAATCGAAGCATTATTTTGATGGAGTCAACTGGCTTGAACTGAAGCAGGATACACTAAGTCTTTATCAGCAAAGGGAACGGATTACATGCTCAGACTCGAATGTTTTGTTTGAGTTCCATACAGGAACCAAGGTAAGCATCTCGTCTTGGAAAGTGCACTGCCACAGAAGTCTGTCAATGGGGAAATGGAGGCCAGAGAAAGCAAGGGGGGCATTTATCCTGTTGTTTTCTCACCACTGCCCTTGAACATGCTCCTACCTCCTTCCACAGAAACAGTGCCTTTTTGTTCTGTCTTAAGGTTGATGGGCCTGGCCTGGCAACTAGCAGGAGACTGGGTGTGTGTGGGGGAGGGACATAAGGGGGTGGTTGTTGGTGATGATGTAACATCAATGACATGTTTGGCCCAGAAGTGACGTCATACCTCTCTAGGATTTGCCAAGAGCAATTTTAGCAATTCTTAGAGTGGACTAACAGCACTTTTGGGTTTAGTCCTGGAAGTGCTGTCACACCACAGGCCCAATGGACATTTTTAATGACTGGGTAACTGGCAACCCTATAGATCATGCATTCGCCTTGCTCCTCCCAGCTGGCAAGATTTGGTTCTCTCACCTGCCTCTATCTGAGGCTCAGGTTGGGGTTAAAGTGGGAAATAATTTTATATAAAACAGATGGCTCTA
This sequence comes from Gekko gecko, assembly GCA_029375565.1. Taxonomy (NCBI): domain Eukaryota; kingdom Metazoa; phylum Chordata; class Lepidosauria; order Squamata; family Gekkonidae; genus Gekko; species Gekko gecko. The sequence goes on along the minus strand of JAPDNY010000001.1, from coordinate 295,916,027 downwards.
TATCTCTTCAAAGAAACACTCACAACTCCTGTGTTCACTGGGAGCTGATGCTGAGGTAGTGTGGTAGAATATTGCAATAAGACACAGGTAGGGGAAAACAAATTTGACCCAATATCTGGAATCCAGAACCACAAGGGTAAGAAAGAAGCCTAATCATAGAATCATAGGCCGAGTTCAGACTGGCAGTTTGGCCCAATATAGGCACGTTTCAGAAACATTTCACAAATGGATTAAAGGGCCGGTTCACACAGGCACATCTGTCAGGCATTCCCCAGCCACACTCAACCTGTCTTGTAACGCTTCCCTCCTGAGTTTAAAAAATACCAGGTGAAAGTGGTAGTAAACCCTGGAGAGCACGTTTATCCCGTTTCCTGGATGTGTGGACACGAACAAGCTGATCTGGTAGGGATGCACTTATGCTCATGAGCGCTCGTGCACATAAGCACATATAACCAGATTACAAAAAAACCCTGCTTACAGCTGCGTCTCCGCCAGGGGCAGGCCAACAGCGCGATCGCTCCCTTGCGTGTCCTCCCTGGTATGTTCTTGCATCAGTTGGTGCAGTGTGCCTGGGAAAACCCAGAACACTTTGTTCCGGGTCTTTTTGCCATGACTCCCTCGCACTTCAAACTGCCAGTCTGACCGAAGGGATCTCCAGGGTCATCCAGTCCAGCCCCCTGCACCATGTAGGAAATTCATGAATACCTCCCCCTCACACCCCCAGTGACCGCTGTTCCATGCTCAGAAGATGGCAAAGAACCGTCCAGGATCTCCAGTCAAACTAGCCTGGAGAAAATTGCTTCCTGACCCTGAAGTGGTGATCAGCATTTCCCTGGGCGTGTAAGAAAGGGCCATAAGATCTAAGCACTGATGCAACCCTTCCTGCCCTCCCTCTTATGATCTGCCCAAATTGACAGAATCAGCATTGCTGTCAGATGACCATCTAGCTTCGGTTTGAAAACCTTCAAGGAAGGAGAGTGGCCAATATTAAAAACCCAGTGTTAACTTATTATATACAAAAATATATGTATGTATTTATTAGAAAGACAGTTAAAAATATATAAGGGTCCAATGAAAGCCTCCCTCCTGAGTTTAAAAAGTGCAAGTGACTTAAACTCAAGGGCCAATACCATTGCAGGCCAGGACTTCCACACAAAAGCCTGATTGTAAGATAAAAACATAAGAACATAAGAACATAAGAGAAGCCAATGTTGAATCAGGCCAATGGCCCATCTAGTCCAACACTCTGTCACACAGCGGCCAAAATATACCAGGGGCCATCAGGAGGTCCAGCAGTGGGGCCAGGACACCAGAAGCCCTCCCACTGCTGCCCCCTCCAGCACCAAGAATAGAGTGCATCACCTGCCCCAGACTGAGAGTTCCCATCTACACCCTGTGGCTAATAGCCACTGATGGACTTCTGCTCCATATGTTTATCTAATTCCCTCTTGAAACTGTCCATGCTTGTAGCTGCCACCACCTCCTGTGGCAGTGAATTCCATATGTTAATCGCTCTTTGGGTGAAGAAGTACTTCCTTTTATCTGTTCTAACCCGACTGCTCAGCAATTTCATGGAGTGCCCACGAGTCCTGTTAGCATATTCCCCACAAAAAGGAAATGGGGCAGGGGAAATTTACAAGAACAGGGCCTTCATGTGATTTGATATTTTCATAGAGTCCAAGGCTCACATGGTCACCTGTATGAAGAAGGGAAAGGGATATATCATGCTTTTCCAGGATCAGCCCCAGGTCAATGCACAAATGGTTTCAAAGTTATTGTCGATACTCATGAAGAACAATGGCTGAAGTTCAGTTTCAGTTCTCCAGCTTGTTCCAGGGAGACAAAGCATTCAGCAAGAGGCACCTTCTTCTCAATCTTGTTAAAAGAAAAACCAACCAACCCCAATTTAAACCCACTTCCCCTCCCCTAAATGTCTTCTTTTGAAATAGATGGCTTATGTTCTATCTCCAGGCTTCTGCTATCAGTCCCTTCCCACTGTCTCCAAATGTTGTCTGTAAACACTTATTGAACAGATGTTCTCCACTGTTCTATTCCCCCAACTGCAAAAATAAAATAAAATAAAATAAAAATATGATGGGACTCAAAAGAAAATCATCCAGGGATCTGACTAACAGAAAATGATGCTCTTGGTAGGGAGGCTATTAAAGGAAAACCTGATTTTTGTCTTTATATATACAGGGTTCATTAACTTTCTTTCTGGGGCAGCTAATGATCTGAGCAAAAATTGTGGTTCATTAAGGCACCCTCTGTCTGCAACTCTGATGGTCAATTGAGCAGGGGGGGAGAGAGAGCAAGCTAGGTTATATTAAGACTTGAAAGTAGGACTAGGGCAAAGTACTGGCTCAATTATGCTTGCTTTCTTCAAAGACTGAAGAGGTGAAAAGGTGGAGGTGAGAGTTGACAGGATAGCTCTTTTATTTAATTTCTCAGCTCCTCTCTGCAGCGGGGGCAAATGTACAGTTAAAGAAATCCAGAGTTAAGCTTGACAGAGAGGCACTTAAGCTATTATGCCTTGCCTACGTGAAAATCTCTCATATTGGCAAATGTGGAAAAGCCATTTATAGCTGGTTATATGTGAAGACGGCACATGAGAACTTTTCCGTTATGTATGTAACCGTCACAAAGCCACGATGAACCGAGTGTCCTCGGCACATGCGCCCCATGTGGATTCACAGTGGAAAAGATAGGCAAGGTTGTCATATTGGACTATCTTCAGGTGGGTTTATTTTTCATCACTGAAGAGAATCTTGCATATAAAAGTCAGAACCTTTGAAAACAAAAGCCAAAACAACAGAATATTTTTTTTAAAGCTTTCAAGTTCTCCAGATTTTTTTTTCTGAATTTTTTTTGTTGCTTTTCACTATACCCTAAACTCTAAAAAATATATAGTAGAGAAGGATTTTAAGAGGTCTGCTTTCGAATTTAGGAATTCCCTATAGGTATGATTACAAAGAAGATATACTAAAATAGCACTAGCTCGAAATACAATTTAAAGTAACATAATAGTGCACTATCTCAAGTAAAAAAAACCAAAGTAGATTCTCAGATCTTCACTTTGACTTTTTCTTCTGGTTATGTTTCTTTTTCTTCTTGAAGGGGATTTTGACCTTAAATGATCTAGGAGCTGCCGCCCCAGTTCAGATTCAGAGTCAGAGTCTATAAAGTCACCTAAAGACACTGATGTAGATGAGGAACTGCCACTGCTTGTCTCATCTTGTTCGCTTGTATCCGTAGCATTTTTGTCCTTTACTTCTCCTTTTCTTTTCGCTGGGGTTTGTTGCTGTTCCAGAAATATTTTAGCTTTAGCCAAAGAGTCAATCTTTTCTTTTTTCCCCTTATAATTGAAAGTCAGTCCTTCTGGCATAAGCCATCAATATGGAGTTGAATTTCTGGATGCATTTTTTTGCAGTAGTGTTGTAATGTTTTTATATTGTTTTTTCTTTTTCTGTATTTCAAATGGAATGTCTTTCAAAGTCCTTATTTCTTCTCCTTGGATTTTTAAGGTTGTCCCATTAGTTGCTTTCAAAATCGGATCTATTGTAGATCTTCTTAAAAATTTCACAAAAATTTCCCCTGGAAGATTATTTTCCTTAATAAACTCAGGGTAGATATGATAGACCATGTCTATATCCAATTGTAATGTTTCTGGTTCACAATTTATCAGAGGAGCCAATGCTTCACTTAAGATCTGTCTGAGATTTTTGTCTTTTATTTCTGGGACCCCTTGAAATCTAAGGATGTATGAGGATCTTTCCACTTGAAGTTGTGGTAGTTGTTTTGCTGAGGTTCTTTCCTTTTCCGCTGTCTCCACTTTTTGATTCAAAGTTTTTGTATTGTGTTCAACTTTTTGAAGTTTTTTAGCTGTCTTCTCTGATGTGGACTTGACTTCCTTGATTTCTTTTTAGAGTGTTTCAAAGTTTTTGTTGAGGGTGTAATGCTTCAGAAATCATGCTTGCAGTGTCTATGGTCATTTCTGTTCTGTGACTTGGTGATGATGAACTGGTAGTTCCTGTAGTAAGTTTCGCTTTGGTCACCATTTTTCCCACACGCTAAGACATTGTTTACGTTAAAGTTCTTTGAAGTTCTGAAATCTTTATCTGGAGTGCTAAAAACCGTAGGCACGGGTGGGTTCGGATGGATGTATACGCTTAAAGTCAGTTTCCGCCTTATTCAGTTGTTTAGGCTAGGCAAGGGCTACTTCTCCCCCTTCGGAAAGGTTTCCCTCCCTTCTTCTTCAGATTTAACGCTTACGTTTAAATCTACTCTCATACCGCTTCTTTTAAGTATGTCAGCACTCACGTTTAATATCGATTAACCACTGTGTGAGAAGGTAGATTCTTCTTCCACTTCATTTAGATCCTTTGCTCACTCTGGACTCGGTGTGTGCCTCTGAGCGCCATTGCTGGCCCCTGTGCGGTAGAACCTTTGGGGACAAAAGGGAGCCTCAATCCCTCAGCCACAGCTTCAGGAGCAGCTCCCTTTGAGTCCCAGGCTAGAATCCCCCTATAGGGGCTCTAGGGGAGGCTGAAATCGTCCTGTCTCCTTTCTTGCCACTCTGGTACGGAACACTTCCATTGCAGCTCAATTGGGTGCAACCGTCTAGCAAGTCGCTGAAACTGAAACCCACGTTCTCCAGATTTCTTAATCGAACTGGGTATTTATTTTTTTTAAAAGGGGGGGGGAGTGGAGAAAGGAAGATCCCAGTGATCTTATAGTCTCATTGTTCTGGATGGAATTGCCCTTCTGAATTCAGATCTTGTGCAGTGTGGCTAGTATCAGGTAGCATTCCAAGCATTCTGGGAATTCTAAGCATTCTGGGATGAAGAAGCAAAAATAGAAATATGTCATTGCAACTATTTTTAAAAAGGTAGTCCGCTATCTGTTTGAAACCAGACTTGGGGGTGGGGTGGTAGCACAGTGGTGGACCATCTGTTTTGCACGCAGAGGGTTCCAGCTTCAAGCTCTGCTATCTCCATTTCAAAGGATAAAGAAGCAGATGATATGAAAGACCCCCCTTTCTGAGACCCTGGAAAGCTGCTGCCAATCAGAATAGACAATAACAGCTTTAACAGACCTAGGGTCAGATTCAGTATAAGGCAGCTTCATGTGATCAAACTGAATGCCCAGGCCCTGTGGAAGGCCCAGAACAAAGGAAAAACATAACTGTCTATATTAACAATATTAAAAGTTCATGTTAGTTGGTGTGCTAAATAAAATAGTGTGAAACATACTGGGATAATATTCTTCTTCCTGTTGGATAGCTTGGGCCCATCTCTTTACTGACTACATTTGGGTATAGCAAGTAGACAAAAGATATAAATCATGTCGTTCCATAGTAAAATTCAAAGCAAAAGCCATATAATATCTTTTATTAAGAGCAACCAAAACGACACAATGTAGCCTCTGAGCTTCTAAGTCCTCCATCATCTGAAGTAACCAAGGAAGACAGAACAAGGAGTGACTGGTATAAAACATTTGTCCTTCTTACATCACCTTTATAGATGGTAGTACTTCGGCTTTGGGTGTATGTCGCAGTAGATTAACTGACTCTTGTGGAACTATAGGTTAAGAGGGAACCTGTGAATAAGTTGGAGTTTGGAAAAGGATGGTCAAATCAAATATAAACAACCCTTAAAGATGTCTGTGTGATGACCACTGCTGTATATTCTCAGTGGAGGAACCTTTATTATTATGTTCTGTGGAACACTCAAGTCTGAGATAAAAGCCATTCCTTTAAAATAAAGGACATCTGGAAATTGGTGTACGGACTCTGATCTGGGAGAACCAGGTTTGATTCCCCACTCCTCCACTTGCACCTGCTGGATGACCTTGGGCAAGCCTTAGTTCTGGCACAGCTGTTCTTGAAAAAGAACAGTTTCTGTCAGAACTCTCTCAGCCCCACCTACCTCACAGGGTGTCTGTTGTGGGGAGGGGAGGGGAAAGGAGTTTGTAAGCTGCTCTGGAACGCCTCTGGGTAGTGAAGGGTGGGGTATAAATCCAATCTCCTCCTCCTCCTCCTCCTCCTTTTCTTCTTCTTTGAAACAAGCTGATCTTTTAAGACTGCATGGGAACACTGAATCTTCATTATGGAATTGGATTGTACTGTACTGTGTGATTGTAGATGGTTGGTTCTTCAGGTGCCTTGGATGGCACAGAGGCTGCTGTAAAACTGAGCATAAAGGTGAAGGATGCCTTATGGCAATTGAATAAAGTACCTTCATTTTCTCATTAAGGACCAGGATGGACCTAGATCAGCTAGAGTTGCCATCCTCCAAGCGGTGGTTGAAGATCTCCACCCCCCAAACCTCCAGGAATTTCCCAGACCCAGAGCTGGCAACCTTGAAAACCTCTGTAGGTATTGTAATGTAAATACAAAGTTACTGGGTTGGATCCTGGCCTGTAGCTATGCTGGGGCTATTGGTGGCTCTGCCCCTTCCTTAAAGCCCCCCCTCATTTGTTAAAGGCCCCCCTGCTTCTTCCCAAAAGCATTTAAAGGGATCTTTTAAATGAGCACATGGCCCACCAGTCAGTAAGAGCACATGGCCCACTGATCAGCTGGAGGGCCCTTTAAATCTTTCAGGAGGGAGAGAGATGTGTGCATGCCACCCCCTGCTTCTTCTCAAAAGCATTTAAAGGATGCTTTTGGGAAGAAGTGTGTGGGGGGTGCACAAACTCCAAGCCCCACCAGTCCCACCAGAAATTTTTTTGCTCCACAAGCCACAAAATTCTGGCTACAGGCCTGGTTGGATCCTAAGTACTGTCTCTGATGAATGAGAACATGAGGCTCACACTTCACCTCAGAAAAATACATCCCTGCTGGGGCACCTCCGGCCATAAAACCAGCCAGATGGCTCATCCTTGGCAAAGAGAGAGTTTATGGAGATAGAACTGTGCCATTGGAGGCACCCAGAGGCTAGACTGATGTATTTTTATATCTTGAGTGTTAAACAGTAAAGCACACTGATGAGGATCTCATTGTGGTTGACCACTCTTTTTTTTTTGGGGGGGGCTAAAGAAGAGCCAAACTGAGGGAGCAGGAAAGTGAAATTGTAACAGGTGAGGAAGAGAGGGCAGAACTGCTCAATTCCTATTTTTTCTCAGTCTTCTCTTGTGAGGGAAACTGTGCTCAACAGGACAAAAACAGAACACATGATGAGGGGAGGGAGTTGCAGCCTAGGATCGGCATAGGGGTAGTACATCTATATATCTAATTCCCAAGTGGCCCCCTGTGTGCGGATATCTAAATCCGCACATCGGGGGCTCCTGGGGGGCAGGGAGATTTTCCTGCGCACGTGGGGCAGTCCCAACGTGTGCAGAAAAATCTAAAAAGTGTTTAAAAGTCTAGGGGGGATATCAGAATCCCCAAAAAGTAAGAGCGTTCCCTGCGCATGCGCAGGGAATGCTCTGGGAACTCTGTGGGGGCTGGCGGCTAAAAGCCGCTCAGTCCTCGCCACCGGAGCTGGGGGGGGGGGGAGAGGAGAGAACTGAAGGGGGGAGGAGATCGGCGGGCCCGGCGGCTGGAAGCCGCTCGGGCCTCGCCTCCGGAGCCGGGGGGTGGGGGGAGGAGGAGGATCGCCCGGGGGGGAGGAGATCGGCGGGCCCAGCGGCTGGAAGCCGCTCGGGCCCTCGCCTCCGGAGCCGGGGGTGGGGGGAGGAGGGGGATCGCCCGGGGGGTGGGGGAGGAGGAGGATCACCGGGGGGGGGAGGAGATCGGCGGGCCTGGCGGCTGGAAGCCGCTCGGGCCTCGCCTCCGGAGCCGGGGGGTGGGGGGAAGGAGGAGGATCGCCGGAGCCGGGGGGGGAGAATCTGCTGGGGAGGGGGAATCTCGGCGGGCCAGCTGGCCTTGCCGCTGCCGCCGCCGTTGCTGGGGGGGGATGGAGGGGGAGGCTTGAGGGGCCGGCCAGCCTCGCCGCCCCTCCGCTGCTGCTGGGGAGGGGGAATCTCGGCGGGCCGGCTGGCCTCGCCGCTGCTGCCGCCGCTGCTGCTGGGGGGGGGAGGGAGGGGGAAGCTTGGCGGCCGGAATACTCCCCCCCCGTGAGTATCGCGGGTCCCGCCTCTTGTAAACACCTAGTTTCTTTAAATGAAACTAAGTCCTCGGGGCCAGCTGAACTGCATCCAAGGGTACTAAAAGAACTTGTGGATGTAATTTCTGAGCCCCTGTCCATTATTTTTGAGAATTCCTGAAAAAAAAGGTGAGGTTCCAGAAGATTGGAGGCAGGTAATGCTGTCCCCATCTTTAAGAAGGGGAGAAAGGAGGATTCGGGTAACTACCGACCCATCAGTTTGACATCTGTACCCAAGAACATTTTAGAACAAATCATCAGACAGTCCTTGAGCATTTAGAAAGGATGGCTGTGATTACTAAGAGCCAGCATGGGTTTCTCAAGAACAAGTCATGTCAGACCAACCTTATCTCTTTTTTTGAACAAGTTACTACCTTTCTAGATCAGGGGACTGCTTGTAGACATAATCTCTTGATTATAGTAAGGCTTTTGATAAGGTTCCACATAATATTCTTATTGACAAATTGGTAAGATGTGATGTTTTTGGTTCTCCATGCATTCATTACATATGGCTGTATGTCTGAATGCAGTGGAGCATGTGCAGAACGGATTTGGCAGTCTGAACCTGCAGATCTGTTCCCGCCAGTAGGGAGGGTTTTTTAAAATTTTTTTGCTTATTTGCACATGCGTGTACATACATTTTGAAAAATTTCCTGGCAGCATGCTCCGTGGCTGAGGCACTGCAGTAATGTGAATGCTTGACCATGGGATGTCTGCATGGGTAACCTGCAGCATGGTGTGCTGTCTGGATGGTATGCCCTGCAACACTTTAAACCAGTACAATAAGAGGTGGCGCCATATCGCACCAAGCTGCCAGTGTGACCACAGCCTATGTGTGAGCAATAGAAAGTAAGAGTGAGCAAGCTAGAAGCATTCATCAACATATATACAGTCATCTGCTCTGACCAAGGAGGGAGAGAGATGCCGATGTCAGGTAACTCTGTTCTAAGGTTAGATTAGGAAGCTCTCTCTGTCCTTGTTTTTACTTTCATTTTCTTAGAGACTCTACACAAACTCTGTAGCAAACTTTGTGTGTTGATCTTTTAGCAGAAAACACACTTTTTGTCTGTTTAAAGACTTAAGTGTATAAACTTCCAAACCCATACTCAGAGTGCTCTGTATATCATCTGTTTCTTTTGCTTTGTTTTCACCCTGGCACCAAAGAGGCATTTGAGGAGAGTAAATAAAGTTGGTGGTGATTGGGGTACCAAAGGAGCACCCCGACTTCTTAAGAGGGTTTTTTGGGGCAGGTGGGATACTGAGGGAGGTTTCCATTGGAAACTCCACCCAGCCTCTGGGCAGACTTAGTTCTCTTGGCTGCTTGCTGACTGTTGCAGGTGCAGCGGAGAGGGGATAAACTCTGAGGAGTTGGAAGGGGATTATTACAATGTCATCTGAGGAAAGACCATTGAGTTCTGCTGCAACCTATTAGGCCCCACAAAATTCTGCGCCTGGGGTTTAAGAGGCCCTCAGGAACAGCATGTGGGGACAAGCAATGGCCCTGACTCACCAAGGGGCCATGTTTGTGGCCTGGAAGTGATTGAGGGAGGCCTTCATTGGCTCCAAGCTGGCCCTGTGGAGCTTGTTGCTGGAGGGGGGGCACGGCAACCCAAGGTTGGTCAATTGCATTGCCCCAGGCTGTCCAGAGAGGGGTGGAACTCCAGGCAGACCTGCGGCCCAGAGTTCTCACTTTGGTCCTGCCCTTCCCTATTTATGCGAGCTGCTGCCTGAGCCTTGCCCTCAGTTGGTTCCGGCTCTCCCTCACACCCTTTCTTGTCTTCAGGTTATCACAGGTTGTGTTTGAGTTTACTTGGTTCTTTGTGTCACTGCAATTTCATCACAGCTTGGTTGGGCAGTTTGGGCATTGGGATGGAGGAGGCTGTTTCTGCATACCCACCTCTCCTGATTTGGGGACTCCCTTAAGGAGTTTGTGTCTCTGTTCTTCCTCCCTCACCTTTGCTCCCTTCCTTGCCCCTGGGTCTGCAAAGTGTAGATCTGCAGTGGGAGTCGGGAATTGGGAGAAATCATAGTGCATCACAGGAGGATTCTTGGCTTGGAACCTCCCAACATTTTGTAACTGCCTCCCATGGAAGCCATTTTGTGACTGGTTCTGCTTTTCAGAGCAGCCATTTTGTGATGGCACCCCAAAAATTCCAAGCTGTTTATAGAGCCAACAAGGTTAAGGATCCTTGACCTCTAGGCAAGGAAGCTTAATAACCTGTTGCTCAGGCCAACCTCAGCTGCTATCCCCCAGAAAATAGTTAGGACAGATACAGGCCAAAAGGAAGTGGGGCAAGCCCAATAAATTTAGCCAGAAAGGAGCAGTATGTAAGTCTATATTAGAGACAATGGGTGGCAGAGCAAAGAATGATTTTTGGTCTAGAAGTTTATGGTCTTCACTGGAGTCCTGCTGTCCCAGAAAATTTCTAATTATCCTTGAGTAGATGCTCTGTGTTTCCCCCCTTTTTTCTGTTAAAAAAGTCATGTTGGCCACATTTTGTTTGCGATAACAAAGGATGCTACGAGCTTCTTCCTATGGTGCATTAAGGAACAGAACGTGCAACAGGTCAAGAAAACCTGTTCCTCTTCAAGTTTCCATTGTTAGCACACAACAGAAGCTCTGCAGAAAAAAAATAGCGACTTTGTTGTGCAACATTAAGTTACATACCAAAAGAATAACCCCCAGCTGCTTGGCTTTTCAAAGCCATTTATTAGTTTAACTGCTTGGTTGTAGCTGATTTACAATATTATAATGAAGTGGAAAGGCCCCTTCCGTCTTTAGTCTCCAGCATTTCCTCTTAAAAGGCAAATATGCCATTTGCCGAGCATTTGAAATGAACGTTATCAAGCAGAGTATATGAATTAGAGGCAGATAGGCAGTGAATTGCTTGTCACGGAAGTTCCTTCTGCTTCTTCCTTCCTTCCTTTTTTTTTAATAGGGCGGTGGCAGTGAGACCTTCTCAATACTGTTTACTTTTAAAAGAATTATTTTAATAGAAAATCAAACAGAAATGAAAAATGCCTGAAAATAAAATGATATTTGCAGATGACTGGCTATTGAAATGTCAAAACCTGCATATGCAAGTTTAGCATCTGGAACTAATGTCTATAAACCTCCTAGTGAACAAAGGAATGCCAGAATGTTAAGGCAGGCACAAACCAATATAAACTCATAAAAGGTTCTCGGATTTCTTGTGCTGCTATGGCATATAAAATTCTGAGAAGAAAACACAGAGAAAGATTCTTTGGCTGAGACTGAAATCCTGGGCTAAAGTTGTGGTGTACAGCTTACACTCCCAAGAAAGAAGGAGACTATGGAAATTGTTTTAGATGCATTTATTTTTTCAGACTAGAGGTTCCTAAATGGTGCACAGGATTTCCTAAATCCTCATTGAGGTGGCTGTTTTGGCAGTGGGAGCTGCCACACGCTGCAGTGTGAAGCCGAAAGAACACATAGAGACAGCAAGAGCTGTAGAAGGTCCAGGCAACAAAGGCAAATAAGAGGACTCCAGACTGGGTCCGGATGACAGTGGGCTGTCCTACCTCTGTAAGGACAGAAAGCAGTCAGTGTGATGCGGTGGCAAACAAGGCAAATTCAGTCTTGGGTTGTATTAAAAGGGCCATAGCATCGAAATCGCAGGCGGTCATAGCCCCTCTGTACACTGCCTTGGTCAGGCCGCACTTGGAGTACTGTGTGCAGTTTTGGAGGCCTCACTTCAAAAAGGATGTGGACAAAATTGAGAGGGTGCAGAAGAGGGCGATGAGGATGATCAAGGGTCTGGAGACTGAGCCCTACAAGGAAAGGCTAAAGGCCTTGGGAATGTTTAGTTTGGAGCAGAGGAGACTGAGGGAGGACATGATTGCTCTCTTTAAATATCTGAAAGGCTGTCATTTGGAAGAGGGCAAGGAGCTGTTCCAATTGGCAGCAGAGAATAGAACCCGAAGCAGCAGGTTTAAATTACATGCAGAAAGGTATCGGCTGGATATGAGGGGGAACTTTTTAACCATCAGAGTGGTTCAAAGGTGGAATCAGCTGCCTAAGGAGGAGCTTAGCTCCCCTTCACTGACAGCTTTCAAGAAGACGCTGGATGAATATTTGTCAGAGATGCTTTAGGCTGGTCCTGCGCTGGGCAGGGGGTTGGACTAGATGGTCTGTATGGCCCCTTCCAACTCTATGATTCTATGATTCTGTCATTCAGATTTGAATGGCCTACCCTTATAGATGTATTGATCAACTGATTTCCAGAAAGCTCTGGGGGATTCTGAGAGCCCTGCTGCTGACTACTGATGACTTGGAACAACATCAGGGCCAATAAACAGGATGATTCCCTGATGCCTTCTTTTCTCTCTGTAAGTGAACACCTACTTCATATCTTACCAAGGAACAGGAGAAGTAAAAAGGGTTGGGAGACAGCTCAGATTATCAGACAAAGCCCTTTCTAGAGATCATCTGCTGATAGCAAAGAGGCCTTTTTCTCCATCACCATTGCATTACCCAAATCTTTTCCTGTGCAGTTACTGAATGGAGTTCATGTGTTAATGTTGGACATCAAACCTTCTGGAGAACTGGATTTGGAAATTAGCAGTGATGATGTTGCTAATGTCTTCACTCATAATCTCTCTCTCATTTGGTTAACTTGAAAGGTGGTTTAGCAGTAGACCCCATGCCAGAGACATCAGAAGCACCCAATTGTCAGAATTCTGTAGATAGTTTTGGACTGATCTCTCTGAACACATGGACAGTACCCTTGGCATTGTGATGGTCATTACCTTCAAATTACACCTTTGTTCTTTCTGGCTTATGAAATCTTACCAGAAAAAAGAAGAGCGCCTCCTTAAGAAACTGTCATTGGCCAGGTGTGGTCAATTATAGGTCTGTTTTTGGTCTTCCGTTTTGGGGTAAGGTGATTGAACAAATAGCATGACGTTTGACTTATTTGGTCTTTGACCCATTTCAATCAGCCTTCAGTCTTGGATATGGAAAGAACATGGGCTCAGAAGATCCAGCAGACAGTCTTTATTTGCAGATAGATAAGGGTAATGTCTCCTTGAGGATTTTTAAGACTTTTCAGGGACTTTTGACACATTAGATCATGGTATTTTTAGACAGGTGCTTGAAAATGATGATGGATATTTGGGCAATTGCTATTTGATAGCTTTGTTTTTTTCCTGAATGGAACTCAGTTGATTTTCCATTGGAGATGTGGATTCAGCTGTACAGGATTTAACCTTTGGAGTCCCTTATCATCTGCTACATGGGTTTCCAATATTGTTGAGCCTGTGGAAATTTTGGATTCTGAGAACAGATCAGGAGTGCCACCACAAAATGGCTGTCATTTGGGATACAGCTGACAACAGAATTGCTGCTGTGTGGTGTCTGCATCAAATTCCAAGGTGCCATGACAGAAGTAACTGGATACTTCCTACAGACATAAAGGGGATTCATTCTGGTGGCCTTCCAAAGCTCTTCCTGCCTCAATGACATGGGGGAAAGCTGGAACTGGCTCTATGCTTTGAGGAAGAAGAAAGTGGGTATCAAGAAACATATCAGTGGTTGCCACGACACCTATGGGCACCACACTGAGGAATGACTGGTCTATTATTTTCCTGTGATGTATCATATATCTGTTGGAAAACTGAACAAGATTGTCTGGAATTTGGGGGTTGGTTGTCATCTGTATGTGGATGACATCCATCTCTGTGTTTTATTTAAGCTTCCAGAAGCTACTGTAAATGATCTAAATTATCATCTTAAAGCTGTGGTCAAGCGGCTAAGAGGGGACGAGTTTAAATTAAACCCAGTCAATATGGAAGTGATGTTAGTCAGGAAGGTTGAGGTATTGTATGAAATTGATCTGGAGGGGGGTGGATTTGGGAGTGCTCAGACTTACAGATATAGAAACAGGTGGGTGCTGTTACTAATAGCACCTCCTTGCACTTGGTGGTGGAAAGTGTCATCAAGTCACTCCCAACTTACATCAACCCCACCAGTTTTCAAGGAAAGAGATGTTCAGAGGTTGTTTGCTATTGCCTATCTCTGGGTAGCAACTCTTGACTTCCTTGCTGGTCTCCTATCCAAGTGCTAATCAGAGCTGACCCTGCTTTGCTAATGAGATAGGACAAGGTTGGGCTAGCCTAGATCATCCAGGTCAGAGCTTTTAAAGTTACATCTTGCAAACAGGCTCTCTTCTACCTGGAATCTTTTCATCTTGACACACTGATCCATACTACTGCAACCTCTACACTAGACTACTGTAACACACTCTCTGTGAGTTCTCTTAAATGACAACTTGGAAGCTTCGATATTTTGCACCTGGTATATTTTGGCCGCTGTGTGACAGAGTGTTGGACTAGATGGGCCATTGGCCTGATTCAACATTGGCTTCTCTTATGTTCTTATGTTTAAAATGGAGCAGCCCATCTTTTTTTGTTTGTTTGTTTCACTGGGGCAAGATTCTTTTTGAACATAGAATACCTGTTTAGGAACAAGGATGCCTATTTGCTTCAGGACTCATTTTAAGCAGCTGGTTCCTACTTGATATGGGATGCACATACCTGAAAATACCACATTTCCCTGTATAAATTGGTATGCTGCTTGTGCTGATCTGACTCTATGTTTCTCCATTATTTTGGTCCAGGACCTGTTAACTCAATGGATCATCCCTGTGGAATACTTGTCCAGGGAAAGTCCAGAGGGTGTCACTGCTGCCTATTCCCAGGGAAAGCATGTAAAACTTAGTTATTTCAGAGTACCTTTTAGTTGAGGTGGTTCTGTGAATTTGTTGAGAACATTTCTGAGGCTGAAAACTTCTCTATTTGGACAATTTGTCTTTGCATATTTTGATGGTTGGGCTTTTATATCATGTGATTTTTATCGCTTTGTCTCTGTTAGCTGTCTTGAATCTCTGGAGAAAGGATATGAATAAATATTTTATAAACAAATATTATATACTTTAGGTCTGCATGCCCTAATAATGAATACTCATAAAACAAATTTAAATAGTTTAGACTCAGCTCATGAGTACATAAATTCTAGCCATTTTCTACTGTTCTATTATGTCCCTTACGTGCTTCTGCTTGTAGCATGGCTTCATTTGATCAGCTGGTGACTGAATTCCTCTTCTTTCTTTCTTTTTTAAAAAAACTTGCATATGTAGGCTAAATAATTTCCCTACTGATCCTCAATATGTCCGATCTTCTTTATTTCACCCTATTCTACCAGCTCATAAAGATATCTGCTCCATTCTTTTTGCTTATTCAAGAAGGTCCCCTAAAGCATATTGCTTCGTCCAGTGTCGCTTTGTGATCTTGGAGGTAGTGGAGCATTTCTAATTCCTGTTGGGAAAACGATGCAGTACGCTAATAGCTTTCACTATGGAAAAGAGCTTACTGATATTTAAAATGCATTTTCCTTTGCCTGCTTTTACTGGAGATAGAGTTTGGAAACAGTATGTGCTCAGACATTCCTGAAATTAGGAATCCAGCACAGAACCAAGCTGAGTATAGAAATGGCCTGGCTTTAATCATGTTATATATACATTTTTGGTCTCCAGTCTTAATGGAATGAATTTAGTGGTGCGTGAAGAGTTTGGGACTTCTGTTGGATACTGTTCTTTTGTTAGAAAAACAGGCAAGCTATGGTGAGAAAGGCATTCTTTTTGTTTAATCTAGCACAGAAATTGGCTCCTCTCCTGAACTCCACCTGTCTAGCCACACTGACCAATGCCAGAGTATGGATTGGTCATTATTAGTATAATGTGATCTACATGGGTCAGTCCGTGAAAACAGCTCTGAAGCTGCAGTTAGTACAAAACGCAGCAGCCTCCTGTTTGTTGTCGGGAGTGACACATGACATGGTTAATCTATTTTAAGATCCCCCCTGTTAAGTATGAGACGTCAGTAAGCTCTTAACAAGTGATTCAGCTTTATTTGAACATGGCAGTAAACCAACACGAAACAGGAGAGCAACAGGCTCTCTTTTAAACTTTTCGGGCTATGATAACCATGCCCCTAAATAAGTTCACAACCAATAAAATAGCTTAGATAACGACCAACGGTTTCAGTTCCCTCCAGAACCTTTCTATAGACTCTGATTGGTCTACTGCGCAGAGTAACCAATCAGAATGTTCATTTTAGGTTACCAGCATAAAGTAGAAGCTCAGGCATGTTTAACACAATACATAACATCCTTCCCCCCTAAGAAAAGACAATTTCTGAACATACAAAATTTTTAAGATGTGCTGGACGGCATCTTAATGTTCCAGCCGGAGGCTGTGCCTCTGTGTCCCTAGCACATGGACTGCCTTTGTCTAATGCGGGACTCAGTGGTAATGGGTCAGTAAGGTCAGTGTCAGGAATTGAGGGCTGCCCGGTCCTCACCCCTGTATTTCGTTCTAAATCTGCAGGGTTATTGGTCTCCTCAGTGTCCTGAGTTTCAGTATGGGGATCAGGACCCTCGGTAGCCTCCGAACTGACCGGAGCATGTGTCTGCCCAGCGCTGCTGAAGTTGGTCTATGTGGTGCCTTAAGTTCCTACCGTCAACTGTTTGGATGATGTAGGAGAGTGTGCCTGTGACCTCGATGACTGACGCCGGAATCCACAAGTGTCCCTCCTCATAGTTCATGGCAAACACAGCATCTCCGACCTGGAATGAGTGAGGTGTGTCCAGGGCTGCCCTCTGCGGTGGTTTGTCCGTTGTAAGGTCTGGATGCAGCCGATTGAGGAGTGACATCAGGCCTTGGTTCATGAGGAGCTCTGCAGGGCTTCTTCCAGTCGCAGTGTGTGGTGTGATATGCTGGTACAACAGGAATGATGCTAGCTTTTGGCTCCAATCTCCGTGAGCCATCCTGCGGAGTGCTTCCTTTGTGGTCTGCACCATTCTTTTGGCCTGCCCATTTGTGGAAGGGTGGAATGGGGCCGACGTGATATGTTTTATCAAATTATTAGTTAAAAAGTCTTGGAATTCTGTGGAGGTGAATTGTGTTCCATTATCGGACACTATAGTGTCTGGTAGGCCATGGGTGGCGATTAGGCGGCACAACACTCTAATCACCGCAGCCGAAGTCATCTTAGACATTAGAAGCACCTCCAGCCATTTTGAATATGAGTCTACAACAATTAGAAACACCTGCCCCTGGAATGGCCCTGTGAAGTCAATGTGCAAATGTGACCATGGCTGGTGCGTGTTCTCCCAGTGCTGTATGGGGGCATGCAGAGGGTCTGGTCTCGAGGTCTGGCAAGGCTGGCAAGTTCTTACCCACTCTTCAATGTCATTGTCAATGAGTGGTCACCACACATAGCTCCATGCAAGAGCTTTCATTCGGACTATCTCTGGGTGACCCACATGCAAGGCTTTCAGCACCCGCTTCCTTAGGTTGGGAGAAACCACCACCCTATTCCCCCACAATAAACAACCTTTGTGGGCTGACAGCTCCTATTGCTGGGAACTCTAGGACTAGAATTCAGTGTCAAAACAGCCCACCGGCCAACCTCTCCATACCTAGTTGAGCACCTAGGCGATAGTGGAGTCTCTGGCCGATCCAGCCACGATGTTGGAGGCGTGCACCGGAGTTTGTGGTAGTTCTTCGATCACCATCACCTCACAGGCTGGCACAGGATCCATGGCTGGCCCCAGGATCAGACACCGACTCAGCGTGTCTGTATGTCCAATGGCCTTGCCCGGCTGACGAACAAAGTCATAATCATATGCTGAGAGGAACACGGTCCACCGCAGCATTTGTGGAGACAGAATTTGTGGGGTCTGACGGTGAGGTGCAAATAGTCCCAAGAGAGGCTTATGGTCAGTTACTATGAGAAACCTGCGCCCATACAAAAAGTCATGGAACTTTTTAATGCCTGCGACCAAGGCGAGAGCTTCCTTATTTATTTGCAGATAATTTCTCTCTGCAGGCAACAACATTCTAGAGTAGTACGCCACCAGTGGTTCGCACCTGTCTGCCATGATGTAGCTGAGGATGGCACCAGTATCAAAGGGGGAGGCGTCTGCTGCAAGTACCAGTGGCTTGCACTCATCAAAATGAGTGAGTACGTTGTTTGAGACTAAAAGTTCTTTAATAGCCCTAAACGCATGGTCTTGATGTGACCCCCCACTTCCACTTGGCCCCTTTTACCAGCAACCTATGTAGTGGTTCTGGAATTGATGCCTTATGTGGCAAGAAGGCGTGGTAGAAATTTAATGCCTAGAAATGATTGCAGCTCTTATTTATTTTTTGGACGTGGTGCTTGCTGGATCACTGCAACCTTTCCTTCCGTGGGGTGCACACCATTTCCATCAATTAGGAACCCCAGAAATTCAGCCTTAGGAACCTCGAATAGACATTTCTTTCGTTTGACTTTAAGACCCGCCTTTTGGAATCACCCCCAACACTTCCATGAGGTGTTCAGATAACTCTGTTTCATCGGTACCTGTGACCAGAACATCATCAAAATACGGCACCACCCCTGGTATGTTCCAGAGTAACCCTTCCATTAAACCTTGAAAAATACCTGGAGCTACATTCACTCCAAATTGAAGCCGGTTAACCTTAAATACCCCTCTGTGAGTGACAATGGTTTGTGCCTCTGCCGTGCTCGGGTCCACTGGTAACTGCTGGTATGCCTGGGCAAGATCCAACTTCGCAAAGATCTGCCCACTCACCAGAGACACTAACACATGGCTAATTACAGGTACAGGGTATACATGTTGCTGTAACACCCTATTGATGGTACATTTGTAATTGGCACAAATGTGAATGGACCCATCAGGTTTTACCGGCGTTACAATTGGTGATTCCCACCTGGCGTGAGAGACAGGTTCAAGTACACCCTGATCAACAAGTTTATCAAGTTCTGTCTCGATCCGTGGTCACAGAGCAATGGGAACCCCCTGATATTTCAGCCTAATAGGCACCACTGAGGGATCTAAGTCAAAAGTCACGGGTGGCCCAGTATATTTCCCCAGTGACCCATCAAAAACTGCCATGAATTCAGAATAAACTGAACTCAATTTACTTTGGCAGACTTGATTCATCCTGGTTACGGCTATGCCAAGGGCCTTGAACCAGTCTAGGCCTAGTAGACTGGCCCTACGCCCTTCAGTGACAAGGAGGCTCAGTGTTTCCTTGAACCCCTTGAACTGTACCTCAAATGATGCCTCACCAGCCACAGGAATAAGTTGCCCCTGGAAATCTGAAAGATGCACCGGACTGTAAGAAAAACTTGCGTTTGATGTTTCTCACTGAATCCATTGTTGTATGTTTCCTAACCCCGCTATGCGCTTGCGTAGGTATGCAGGCAGAAACGTGGGAGCTTCTTCCCTGCCGCTTCTCCTTATCACGGTGGCCTTGAATGTAGGCTTTGGGCTATTCTTGTGTAGCTGAGAATTTTCCAGTCCTGGGAAGGCAAGGGGAGGGGGAGTAGTCTCCCGCTCATCAAGTATTTCTCCCGCCGGGAGTTCCCGCGCGAGTGCTCAAGTTCTATTTGCTAGGCGCTTCATTGCATCACACTATAAGTTAGCTTGCTTTGCTTTGCCCCCTATTCCTGACAATGACCTCCTACTGTGGGTTTATAGCAAGATAATCCAATAAACCTTTCTTTGTGCAAGAATGACTGGATCTACTTGATTTTCAAAACCTGACAGAAATTGTCAGGAATCATCATTCCCATTACCGTCAGTTTCCGCCGTCTACCAAGATGAGCGGAGCGGGTACGGGAGCCACGGGAGCAGCTGCGGCGGCTACCAGTCCAGGAGCCACAGGTGCTGCAACAGCAACAACTACTCCAGGGGCCACGGGGGCAGCAGCGACGACGGCCACTCCAGGAGCCACAGGCGCAGCGGCGGCGGCCGCTACCTTAGGGGGCACGGTTCCTGTTACCACTGTGGCGGCTACAGTGGTCACCCTCCCGACCACCACTATTGTGCCGGTGACTACTACCACAGTTTTGATCGCACCAGCATCACAATCGGGAGCGGGAGTGTTGACCCCGCCAGTATTAAGCACATTGGGGGTTCAGTACGCTCTCCCAGTCTATAGCCCGGCCGGGCACCTGCCATCTCAAGGAGGAGCGCTTCCCCGAACCTATGTGCCCGGAGTCCCAACGCCATGGGATAAAGGGGTGACCTATCGTAGGTCACGCGATTGGTCAAAGAACCTGTTGGATACTACCCAGTCGACATGGACTTTGCCGGGGAGCCAAAGCCGAGACAGTTTGATTGATCCCAGAGGCAGTTTTGGCCTTCCCCAGGGGAGAGTACCTCGAGGATCTCCCAGAACTGGGTCGGGGCCAGATACCGACGCTCGCATGGACTCTATCCAAGAGGATACCCGACGTCTGGTGAAGGACATGAGCAAGCTAATGCAATCTCTACCACAGATGATGGACCAAGCTATTCGGGCGCATCCGCTGACACAGCCTAGACCAGCACCGGCCCCGGCGCCACCGTTGATACCGGGACGACCACCTCCTGCTCCTCCGGTCCCGAGGCCAGGCCAACCAGCACCTCCGGGTCCAGGACCGGGTCAACCAGCACCTCCGGGTCCAGGACCGGGTCAACCAGCACCTCCGGGTCCAGGACCGGGCCGGCCGGCACCAGCTCCGCCTCCACCAGCCGGACCAGCACCAGGTCCAGGGCCAGGCCAACCAGGGCCACCCCAGCCGCCTGCTGCACCTCCGCCCCAACCACCTGCTCCGGTCCCTCTTATGCAGCCGATCCAGGTTATGGCGCAGGCCCCCCAGTAATCCGACCTAAGGATATGCTTGAAATCACATTTGATGGAGATCCAGAGACTGTGTCTTTTTTCATATTGCAAGTCGGAAAATTTGTCCAAAGATGGGGCCATGTTTTCCCAGATGAAGAACAGCAGGTGGAGTTTATCGCATCCAGATTCCGAGGGAGTGCTACAAGCTGGTATGTTGCTCTCCATGATCTGGAGGCTGCGGAGCTGGGGAATGTAGATGACTTCATGTGGGCTTTGAGAAACCGCTTCGAGGATTCGGGGCGGCGGAAAAGGCAGAAGCTTTCCTTCGTACCTTCAGACAAGGTAAACTCTCAGTGCGAGAGTATTCCAGGGAGTTTCAAAGGCATGCTGTGAAGATTCGGGATTGGACTGATGCGGTCCTGGCCCAACAATATCGAATGGGTCTAGCAGTAGACATCCGCAATAACATCCTCAGCTCTCAGCAGCCTCGCACCCTCCAAGGTTGGATGGAGGAAGCCGAGAAGGCCGAGAGTCGTCTACGCATGATGAAACTGGACTCATCGTTTGGTTACAACCGTCCGAGTTCGACGGCGGGCCAAGCCAAGTCCAAACCGGCAACCACCCCAAGTGGAATGAGGGATCAGCGTATGCGGCAGGGACTCTGCCTGCGGTGTGGGGAAAAGGGACACTTTGCAGCGGCTTGCCCGAAAGGAGACTCCAATAGGGCCTTACAACAAGAAGAACCCAGAAGATGGATGAACCCCACCCCGAAGAAAGGCACCGCAAAACCACGCAACCCACGGGCCCTTTTCGCGGGGCCGGACCAACTGGATACCTTCTTGCTGGAGGAAGAGAATGAGGTGCAGGGAAATGAAATGGTCCTGTTTGTGAATGGCGCTACACAACAGGACCCAACACCTGAGGCGCCTAAACTGGTGAGCAATTACCCCTCTCTCTTCTTTGTGACTGTCCTAGTAATGAACCCAGCAATGATGACCCACATTCGGGTTCGAGCCCTCATCGACTCGGGGTGTGGGAGGGACCTCATAAACCCGTCTATGGTGGTAGGGCTGGAGGCAGCCGTGGTCAACTTGAAAGACCCAATAACTTTCACACAGATGGATGGGTCTCCAATGAAAGAACCATGCCGATTTGAGACTGTCCCGTTAAGAATAGGCATTGGTGCCCACTGGGAGCTACGTTCATTTGTGATAGCTCCTCAAGCCCAATTTCCCTTAGTATTGGGTAGCCCTTGGTTGCATGGACATAACCCTTACATTCTATGGGAAGAGGGGGATGTTCAATTTATCTCACCGAAATGTACAGAACACAAATGGGACCCAGGGTGGGGGAACCTTCCCTGCAATGAACCTCCACGCGCTTGCTTAGCAATGGAGGACCTGAACCGCATCCCTAGGGATTACCAGTATTTGACTAGAGTCTTTGAGGAGGAGGAGGCGGATGAACTACCCCCCATCGCAACTCTGACTGTGCTATTGAAATTCTTCCGGGGCAGAAATTGCCAAAAGGGAAAATTTATGCCATGAGTCCTGGTGAGAAGCAAGAATTACGCCGCTTTATTGATAAAAACCTGGCTCGTGGATTTATCAGGCCAGCGTCATCCCCTTTCGCAGCACCTGTATTGTTTTGTAAAAAGAAAGATGGGGGGCTCAGACTCTGCACGGATTACCGGGGTCTTAACGCAGTGTCTGCAACCAATGCCTACCCAATGCCCCTCATTAAAGACTTATTGGCAGAGGTGGCAAAAGGGAAAGTGTTCTCCAAACTGGATTTGAGAGATGCCTATTTTCGAGTTCGCATCAGAGAAGGGGATGAGTACAAAACTGCATTTAATACCCCGCTGGGGCAATTTGAATATCGGGTGATGCCATTCGGTTTACAAGGGGCACCAGGGGTCTTCATGAACTTAATCAATGAGGTCCTACACCCCTACTTATTCAAGGGGGTGGTCGTTTACTTGGATGATATCTTGGTCTATACCCCAGACCTAAAATCCCACACCACCCTCATGCGAAAAGTACTGGAAAGGCTTTTAGACAACAAACTGTTCGTTAAACTGTCAAAGTGTGAATTTCATCAGGAATGTATTGACTTTCTGGGGTACCGCATATCCTCTGAGGGGTTGGAAATGGACCCAAAGAAGGTCCAAGATGTTGTAATGTGGGAGCCCCCAAAAACCAGACGACAGCTCCAAAGTTTTCTCGGTTTCGCCAACTTTTACCGTCAATTCTTACCCCACTTTGCCCAAGTTGCCCTTCCCCTCACCGAACTTCTAAAGACTAAGGGGAAGGGATCCAAGGCTTCAATGCCGGGGGCCCCTTTGAACTGGACGCCTCAGTGTCAATATGCATTTGATCAATTAAAACGGCTGTTCACGTCTGAGCCTATACTAGCACACCCCGATGAGACAAAGAAATTTGTGGTCCAAGTTGACGCATCAGATACTGCTATGGGTGGGGTGATTTTACAAGAGAACGCGCAGGGACAGCTACAACCCCTAGCTTATGTATCAAGAAAATTCAACGATACTGAAAGGTTCTGGCCCATTTGGGATAAGGAAGCTGCATCTATACGTTTAGCATTAATCACATGGAGACACTGGTTAGAGGGTTCCCAAGTACCGTTTGAAATATGGACTGATCATAAAAACCTTGAGGTACTGCGGAAACCCCGAAATTTAAATGCTAAACAATTTAGGTGGGCTGAGTTCTTCTCCAAGTTTCAATTTACTCTTCACCACTTTCCAGGGAAGGCTAATCACCTGGCGGATGCTCTTTCCCGTCTTCCCCAACATTTCAGTAAGAGGGTGGAGGTACAAGAGTCTATGTTTACCCCAGAACAACTGGTTGGTGCAGTTGTAACCCGCAAAGCCAAACGAACTTCAGAGAATCTTATCCAAACCTTACCCTGGGAGAAACAATTTCTCACTGACATCACCCCGCAAGAGACAAGTGAGTTGCAAGGCAGGGATGATGTGAGATGTGATCCAAACGGTTGCTGGTTTAAGGGGAATAAGATGTTTGTCCCTGCAGCCACTCGATCCCAAATGTTGCAAACAGTTCATGACTCAAAATCTGCAGGGCACTTCGGATATGTGAAATCCTTAAAACTTCTGCAGCGTGGGTTCTGGTGGCCCCGAATGAAACAGGATCTATCACTCTATATACAGTCATGCCCAACATGCAACCGTTGTAAAAATCGACCGGGGAAACCTCCAGGTCTCCTGCAGCCTCTCCCCACCCCGACCCGACCCTGGGAAGTAATTTCGATGGACTTTATCACTGATCTTCCCCTTCTAGACAGATGACGGTCATTTGGGTGGTGGTAGACTTGTTCTCAAAGCAAGCGCATTTTATACCGTTCCCCGGTTTGCCAACTGCCAGGGCTTTGGCTAAGGCATTCCTTCAACACATTGCCAGACTACATACATTACCACTGAAAATAATATCCGATAGGGGAAGTCAATTTGTTTCTAAATTGTGGTCGGAATTAATGACCCTCATGGGTATTGAACGTGCTCTCAGTACTGCCTATCACCCTGAAACTGATGGGCAAACGGAGAGAGTAAACCAGACATTGGAGCAATACCTGAGATGTTTTTCTAATTATCAACAAGACAATTGGGTTGATTTACTGCCATTAGCGGAGTTTGCATACAACAATTCATGGCACGCTTCAACGAAGATGTCACCATTCAAAGCGGCCATGGGTTATGACAGCCCCCTCTCCCCTTCTTGCAACCGGGGAAGGCGTGGGGAAAGCTTCAGCATGGTGTAAAACTTTCCGCGAGTCTTGGCCCCTAATTGTTGAGACTTTGAATGAAGCCAAGGCACAGTACAAAAAACAAGCAGATAAAAAAAGAGCAGGGGGATGGAATCTGAAACCAGGGGACTCTGTCTATCTATCTACAAAAAACTTAAAGTTGCAGCAACAGTCCAGAAAACTGGCTTGGAAATTTGTTGGTCCTTTCAAGGTGTTAAGATGTATAAATCCAGTGACTGTTCAGCTAGATCTGCCTAAGTCTCTTAAAGCTATACATCCAATTTTCCATTACAGCCTCCTCAAACCGGCGTTACCCCCGACTAAATGGCAAACTGCGATGCCGGAGCCTCCCCCCTCTGATGATTGATGATGAGGAACACTACGAGATTGCAGATATCCTTGACTCTAAGGTTTTACGTGGACAACTTCTGTACCTGATCCAATGGGTTCATTTCGGGCCCCAACATAAAGAATGGGTGAAAGTTTCAGATATCAATGCACCTGAACACTTGCGAAACTTTCACAATCGATACCCTCACAAACCCGGGGGTTCTCTCCTTCCTAAGTGGCGGGTGGGTGGTGTTTTGGGAAGGGCAGAATGTAAGAAAAACTTGCGTTTGATGTTTCTCACTGAATCCATTGTTGTATGTTTCCTAACCCCGCTATGCGCTTGCGTAGGTATGCAGGCAGAAACGTGGGAGCTTCTTCCCTGCCGCTTCTCCTTATCACGGTGGCCTTGAATGTAGGCTTTGGGCTATTCTTGTGTAGCTGAGAATTTTCCAGTCCTGGGAAGGCAAGGGGAGGGGGGAGTAGTCTCCCGCTCATCAAGTATTTCTCCCGCCGGGAGTTCCCGCGCGAGTGCTCAAGTTCTATTTGCTAGGCGCTTCATTGCATCACACTATAAGTTAGCTTGCTTTGCTTTGCCCCCTATTCCTGACAATGACCTCCTACTGTGGGTTTATAGCAAGATAATCCAATAAACCTTTCTTTGTGCAAGAATGACTGGATCTACTTGATTTTCAAAACCTGACACGGACTGAGCACCAAGCAGCGCTTTCTCTGTGCTACACTTGGACCTTGCCACTCAGGTTTTGTGGATGTCATCATCTTCACCCGTGGAATCGCCCACAGACTCACGGTGCATCGATTTTTCTGGTTGTTGGCTAGGTGGACTGCTTGGCTGTTGAACTTCTCTGGTTGACCTCTCCGCAGCTTCAAGCATAGGTCAGCTCTGACTTTGTGAGCAACCGCTGCTGCAGCTTCTCATTCTGCAGTCCGCACACCAGACTGTCAAGCAAGGCTACCTCCAGGCAGGGATCTTTTGGGGGGGAGTGCACTGGAGCACAGCTCCGGGAGCTCAGGAGCCAAGCCCCGCCCCCAGCCGGCGTCCCGGGGAGTCTTTCAGGAAGCCGAATGTCAATTTCAGCTCCATTATATCCTATGGGCCACTGAAGTCAATGGTGAAAACATAGGGTATATTCTGGGGCTGGAGGAGGGGTTAGAGGGAGAGGCTCCAAACACACAGGGTAGCTGATGGAGCCTCTCCCCAAGATACCCACCAAGTTTCAAGAACATTGGATCAGGGGGTCCAATTCTATGGGCCCCAAAACAGGTTGCCCCCATTCCCTCCATTGTTCTCTATGGTGGGAAAAAAGTAACTTTTTTCCACCATAGAGAACAATGGAGGGAATAGGGGCAACCTGTTCGGGGGCCCATAGAATTGGACCCTCTGGTCCAGTGTTCTTGAAACTTGGTGGGTATCTTGGGGAGAGGCTCCATCAGCTATCTTGTGAGTTTGGAGCCTCTCCCTCAAACCCCCTCCCCTCCAGCCCCCAGAATATACCCTATGTTTTCACCATTGACTTCAATGGCCCATAGGATATAATGGGGCTGAATTGCCGCTGAATTTCTTTCATTCCCTCCATTCCTTCTCTCTTTTTCCTCTTTCCCTCCTTCTTCTCTTCTCTCTTTCTTTCTTTCTTTCTTTCTTTCTTTCTTTCTTTCTTTCTTTCTTTCTTTCTTTCTTTCTTTCTTTCTTTCTTTCTTTCTTTCTTTCTTTCTTTCTTTCTTTCTTTCTTTCTTTCTTTCTTTCCCACCTTCTTCTCTTCTCTTTTTTCCTCCTTTCCCTGTTTCCCTCCTTCTTCCCTCTCTTTCCCTCCCATTTCCTTCTCTTTCTTTCCCTCTTTCCTTCCTTCTTTCCTTCTCTCTACTCTCTCTCTTTCCTTCCCTCTTTCCTCCTTCTGTGGCCCAACTCTCTTGAGAAGGAGTTTAAACTTTAAACCCCTTCTCTCTTAGCTCCCGCACCCAGGCCAGCTGGGGAAGGGAAGGGGAGGCTTTTGAAGATGCCTCCCCCCCTTTTGCTTCCCCTTCTGACATCTCTTCCGGTGATGTCAGGGGGCATGGCATATGCTAATAGCCTAATAGCTCATTAGCATACCATATGCTAATGAGCTCCTGCAGCTGTTTTTCTACGAAAAGACCCCTGCCTCCAGGTCTAGAAAATTGCAGGTTCTTGCTGCTTTCCATAGCGCCATGACGTAGTTGGCAATAGATTCACTCGCCCCTTGGTTGTGCTTGTAAAAGGCATGACGACAAGTGATTTGTGAAGGCTTAGTCGAGAAGTGATTTTGCAATTTGCTCTGTATGTCCGTCAATGAGATGGTTAGGTGCTACCAGTGACTGGGCCACATCAAAAATGGTCCTTCCACACAAGCTGAGGAAGAGGTCTTCGTGGCCTCTTCCTCGATCTGGTTAGCACACAAATGGAACTCAAACTGGGTAATGTATGAGTCCCAGTCTTCCAGCTCTGGTTCAAATGCCTCAAATTTGTGCTGGCTGCTTTCCTTTGAGCCAGCACCAATGGTGGGTTGGCAGGGTGAAGATTTATGATGGCCGGGACTCCGGACGGTTCAGTCTCATCTGCCATGGTGGCAAGGGTTCAGTGGGGCTGCCTACCCACTAGAATCCCATCCTCATCACCAGTGTTAAGTATGAGATGTCAGTCAGCTCTTAACAAGTGATTCAGCTTTATTTGAACACAGCAGTAAACCAACACGAAACAGGAGAGCAACAGGACATGCCAGTATATTCTCATGTAGTATTTCTGCTCTTTTGAACAGTTTGTTGGTCATTCCTCCCTGCAGATAGTTTCAAACAGGTACAGTCCACTCTCAGGACTTTTTCAGCAGTCACCTCTACCTAGGGTTCCCAGGCATGGCCTGGTAATCAATAGGAATCTGGGAATGAGGATGGGGACATGGGGGGTACCATCAGGTGATGTCAAGATGTCATTTCCATGGAAAACCTGGAAATGACACCCAGCCCCTCTAGGAATCATTGAGTGATTCCTAGAGTGGACTGATGTAACTTCCAGGTTTTCACAAGAAATGACATCACATTGTCACCTAATGGCAGTGTTTAGATATTTTTCTCCTGCAGGGTGCAGGAATGATGGTGGGAAATGAGATCCAGGGGAAGGCGATTCTCTGTCCCTGGTGGGAAAATAGCAGTTTTATCTGTACCCCGTAGAAAGGCCTTCCTGAGTTAAGGCCTTCCATTATGATTCCAAAGGCTTTTGTAAGGCCCAATTGTTTATGAGGACTTTCCTATCCTGAAGAAAGTGGTTGCACAAATATGTTGATTTTGCAAGCTGAATTGTAAACCGTAAATTATTTAGGTAATGTAGTTTCTGGGTTAGGTAATGTGGTTTTAAATATTTACAGATCATGATTTTTAAAAACCTTTTGACACTGTATGCTACTTTGACAAACTGAGCAAAGAAATGGGTACTAGTTGCCATAAATTAACGCATTTTAGTAATGTTTGGATACATTTCTTTTTTTGAAAAAATGAGGACTGCTGTGTAAATATTATTGAAAGTAACAGAGGGTACTCACCATAACCACATTTTTTGTACCTTTCCTTTCTTTCCTCTGTGGTTCTTCATAGGTTCTTAAACTAGTATCTCCAGGGTGATATTCTTCTGCTGAATGACAAGATACTGTATGTTGAAAAGCAAACAGATCTTGTTCTCTATGCCCTGTTTGTTGACCCTCCAGGGCAACTGTTTTGGCTGCTGTATGAAACAGGATGCTGCTGGAATAGATGGATCACTGATCTGATCCTGCAGGGCTATGTTCAGTTTTTATGCACTAGAAGCTGACCTGTAGGTAGGGTTACCAGCTGGGTGCTGACAACCAGTGGGAGGCGTGGGTGGTCAGGGAAACTCAAATCACTGTTGCTCTGATGGTGTGACATCACTTACAGTGTGACCCTGGAAGTTATGTTATTACATCATGATGACATGCTAGGATGCCACTGAATGTCTATTGTTTGTCCACACAGTCTCAATAGAATCCTAGAGTGCCACACCAATGTGATGATGTCACTTCTGAGGCCATGCTGGAGGTTGGTGACTGACAGTGGGAGGTGTCCCACTACTGTAGTAGAGTAGCAGCCCTATCCATTGGTGGGTGAGAGGAGGGAAAGAATGATCTGAAATATTTCCTTAATATGAAATGTAAAGATTAAAAGGTTGAGCTTGTATAGAAAAAATATTTCTCTGATTCATTGATTAAACTCAAATGGTTGAGCTGGGAACAGATCCCTATGACTTTCACACCTGACCAGATGGCAAGCACAAATGGCAAGCTTGGTTCTACATTTCAAAGGACACTTTAACACCTCACAGGGACAGCGTAGACATTCAGTCTCTGTCCCAAACTTCAAAGCCTAGTCTACGTGACCCATCGCACGTAAGCTATGGTGGGCATTTGCAAAATAGACACGCCTTCCTGCCCTGGCATAATTGGGTACTGGCCATGCTTAATTATGACGGAGGGAGGAGGAGAGTTGTCTTTGGCCTATCGAAAGGCACCCAGAACTCTCTTGGAAAGAGGGCCCCTTTCTAAGAGTTAGTCTCTGTTTGGATTACACTCTGGCAAGACTGAATTTTGCAAGGGGGGCAACACGCTGACTTTGATTGCCCATTGCAAGCATGGATTTCATCTTTAAAATCCCTTGGAGAAGGGACTTCGCTTGAACTGTTATCTGCACCAGGGATTGGTAACTATGATGCTTTTGTATGTTTTAGTCAGAGCTCTATAAAGCTGTAGGACTGTTTATTATTTTGTATCCTAAGTAGTCTCATGTCTCATATCTGCTGTATTAAATAAAGATCTTATATAGAGTAACCTGATCTGGTTTGGATCAATATTGTACCTGAACTCTAAGGCTAAATTCCAGAGCCTTACCTGCTCGTCTGAAAGCTACTTGTGTGTGTTAAATCGTTTGCAGCTCTACCTCAGAGCTGATAAGTTATTAAGTTCCAAGAACCAGTAAGGAGAGGGGACCTATTCTCCTGGCTGGTTGGGAACGTTCTTAAAAGTAGGTCCTGGTGGCAGAACACTGATTTTCAGTGCTCTTACAAAGCATGAGGAGTTGGCTCATTCTCTCACTCCTGGAGGGGCGTGCAAGAAACAGGGACCCAGTGCTTGTTGGCAGCGTCTGGACTCTCTGGACCTGTGGGCAGAGAGTCTAGATCCTGTACAGAGCTGTTGCATGGTACTATAATGAGACAAAAATTACATTGTTTTTGCATTTTAATTTTTTTTCAGTCACACAGATACCCATAACCAGGGCTCTTTTTGTAGCAGGAACTCCTTTGCATACCCCTAATGTAGCCAATCCTTCAAGAGCTTAGAATAGCCCCTGTAAGAAGAGCTCTGTAAACTCTCGGAGGATTGGCTACATTAGGGGTGTGTCGCCTAATATGCAAAGGAGTTCCTGCTACAAAAAGAGCCCTGCATAACTGTAGATTAACAAAACATAATAAACAAGGAAAAACCAAAAAGGCAAATACAAATCAAATTAAAATAAGGAATTAAGAGAATGATAAGCTAAAATGTTTACAATTATTTTATAGCATTTAACAGGTTTACCAATCCCCCCCGCCGTTTTGTCAACTAAGTATGCACTCTTTATTAAATCCTGTCTTTCCCTAAGTTCTTACTGCTAGATGGAGAATGGGAATTTGTTGAGTGTCAGCTGGCAAAAGATATAAATAGATTCTAAACAGGTGGGGTTTTTTTTGCTTTATTGGTAATGTGGTTTATTTTCAAGGATGTGCTTTGTGAGTTTTAAACATGAGATGCAGTTTGAAAGTGATCCAAACTTGTATGATATATTTCTTCTGGCCCTTGGTGGGTTGGAAAATAATAGGATTACGTACAAATTGCTTTTCAAGTGTTATAGGGCATTGATTTGTTCTTTTTAAAGGCTGTGTAAAGTAAGTTTGAAACGGTTACTTATTTCCCTTGCATTTGAGAGTAAAAAGAGTGAAAAGGCTACTTGTACTGAGATAGTTAAGGATCTTAATTGGAAGGATTGTGATATATTTATCAAATAGCTGCCTTCACCATGCATTGCAGAGTTCAGTAGGAGCTCACAAGCTAGTGCCAACTACTACAAAAGCTTCCTGCTTTCCCCCCATTTTTATTCTTTTGCTGTCTCATCAGGTTTCAGTAGGTATTTCACATCCTGAGACCCTCAGAATACCTCCCCGCAGAAGACCACTTTTCCAGTTCTTTCATATACTATGCAGGCATTAATTACTTTAGTGCTGATTTCTTACTGTCCACTTGATGAATGGGCAGATCTATTTATTTTATTTAATACACCCCCCCCAAGGAGCACTGAATGGCATACACGATTAGCTCCTTTCCTCCATTTGAATCTCACGACACCCCTATGAGGTAGATTATGCTGAGAGGGAGAGTGTGATTGACCCAAGGTCAGCCAGTCAGTTTCATGTGACACTCTAACTTCTGAGCCACAAGGAATGTGCAGAAGGACTGCATGGAAAGGCATTGTGTTTGATACAGTGTAAGATGATGTGGTGATGGGCCACTTATATGTTGGAATTATCAAGTGTCAAAGATATGTGCATCAGGACATAGAGTCATTGTTAGTGTAAAGTACTGGGTTCTGTGCCTCATGACTCGAACAACGCCATAAGAGAAGACGTGTTTATTCGTACTTCACACAACAAAGACAAATAGCAACGGCCGGAGGCCAACTATATACAGTTGGGGGGGGACGCCCACATTCCTATTGGTGGGTTTGAATCTCCCGCCAATGTTTCCATTGGCTCCCTTTTGGCAAGTTCAGGAGCCTAGTCCCTATTGTTCTCAGGAACGGAGCTCGGCTGTTTTCCTGCCTGCTCTCGTTCCTGATCTTAGGACATAACAGTTAGATCTTTGGCAGACTATAGCTGTTTGTTTTCCATCCTCTGTTGCCTTATGTTGTAAGATATGTTTACATCTTTTTAGAAAAATCCTTCTTTAGCCATGTATATTTTATTATCTTACCGATCTTCAAAGAAGCCCAGGGCAGCAGACATGGTTATCCATCCACCCCCATTTTATCCTCCTAACAATCATAAGAAGATAAGAAGAGCCCTGCTGGATCAGATCAGTGGCCCATCTAGACCAGCATCCTGTCTCACACAGTAGGCAACCAGTTCCTCTGGACAGCATAGAGGCCGAGGTCTTCCCCTGATGTTGCCTCTGGTCTCTGGAATTCAAAGGATTAGTGCCTCTGAATGTGGAGGTTCCCCTCAGTTACCATGGCTAGAAGCCACTGATAGGCTTGTCCTCCATGAATCTATGTAATCCACTGTTTATTCCTGTGGCCATCAGTACAACCTCTGGCAGCAAATTCCACACTTTAATCACTCTCTGTGTAAAGTAGTATTTCCTTTTGTCTGTCCTGAACCTATCAGTTTCATTGGAAGCCCTTGAGGTCTAGTATTTTGGGAGTGGGAGAAAAAGTTCTCTTTGTCAACTCTCTCTACCCCATGCATATTTTTATAAACCTTTATCATGTCCTCCCTTAGTTGTCTCTTTTCTAAATTGAAAAGTCCCAGACTCTTCAGACTTTCCTTATAGGGAAGGTGCTTCAACCCCCTAATCATCTCGGTTGCCCCCCTCTGCACTTTTTCCATCTCTGCCATGTCCTTTCATGGAGCTGTGGTGGCTCAAGTGATTAAGATGCTGAACTGCAGGCTGTGGAAGGTCAGTAGTTCAGCAGTTCGAGACCCTGGTGCCGCATGACGGAGTGAGCTCCCGTCTCTGGTTCCAGCTCCTGCCAGCCTAGCAGTTTGAAAGCAAGAAATTGCAAATAGATAAATAGGTATCACTTCGGAGGGAAGGTAACAGCGTTCCATGCGCCTCGGTGTCTAGTCATGCCGGCCACATGACCACGGAAACATCTTTGGCCAGCGCTGGCTCTTCGGCTTTGAAATGGAGATGAGCACCGCAACCCTAGAGTCAGATTCGACTGGCTTTCGAGCAAGGGAACATTTACCTTTACCTTTACATGTCCTTTCAGTGTAGTGGTTAGTCCAGTTTGGTGTAGTGGTTAGGAGCATGGACTCTAATCTGGGAGAACTGAGTTTGATTCCCCACTCCTACACCTGCAGCTGCTGGTGTGATCTTGGTTCAGTTACAAGTTATTTCAGAGCTGTTCTCTCATGAGCAGTTCTCAAAAGAGCTCTCTCAGCTCCACCTACTGACAGGGTGTCTGTTGTGGGGAGGGGAAGGGAAAGGATATTGTTAACCACTCTGAGACTCCATCGTGTAGTGAAGGGCAGGGTATAAATCCAATCTCCTCCTCCTCTTCTTCTTTTTGAGATATGGTGACCAGAACGGTACACAGTGTTCCAGATGAGACTGCACCATATTTCTGTTCAGAGACATTACGATATTGGCTGTTTTATTCTCAATCCCTTTCCTAATAATCCCTAACATAGAGTTTGCCTTTATGCCTGCTGCAGCACACTGGGTTGACACTTTCATCCTTTTAATCCTGTAAAGCTATGATCACACACACTAAATAATCCGCTTTCAATTAACTTTCCAACTGGATTTTACTGTGTGAACTGGCAAAATTCAGTTGGAAAATACATTGAATGTGGATTATTTAGTGTGTGTGATCGCAGCCTAAAACAGGTTAGGCAGAGGGAAAATAACTAGACCAAGGTCACCCAGTAAAGTTGGTGGCTGAGCAGAGACACAGAGTGGAATTAAACCAAGGCTTCCCTCGTCCAGGGCTCTGACCATTACTCCACAGTGCCTCACATACCTCGGTGTTGTCAAAATCAGCATTGACTCTGGTCAGTGGCACACTTTGCACACTAAACGTATTTCTTGAAACAAATGCATTTTCTGTAGAATGACATACTGAATATGCACATTCATTTTTAAATGCATGTGTATACACAATTGGAGACCTATAATCCATATCTGACTCAACACCCATGCTCCCTCTCAGCTGTGGAGTCTTCTGAGCAAAAATTCTGGTCAAATCTGCATTTGCATTTTTAAATCAGTTGCGTGCTGCTGTGACGCCGTCTTTCTCTATGCTTGTTTGAATGTTGTTTGGAGAAGATTCTTTTAAAGCAGTGTGGAGGTGCAAAGACAGTGGGGCCGCCCCGAAAGGACAATAAACATATGTGGACGTGCATAAGTATGCTAGCACTGTTGAGGTGTGAAAATGACACCAAATGGGGACAGCTTTTTTGAAGATGGAGTCAAAAGGTGGGGACACTGGTGGGAAAGACAAATGCAGATTCGGCCTCTATCTTGTGAGCTACTGGCATTAAAGTGGTGAGCAAGCGATTTGGCTACTGCGTAAATTAGTTTGCTCTGGAGCTATGCTTCCTGAGCTAAGGTGAAAATGTGTGAGCCGGAGGCTAAAAAACTGTGAGCTAGCTCACACTAACTCAGCTTAGTGGGAACACTGCTCAACACTGGTGTGAATGTGACACATTTGCCATGCAAAGTAGCCTAAGCAGCTTGTGTAGTGTCATGGTTACAAGGCTGGATTAGGATAGGGGTCCCCAATGTCACTCAATGACATCTTTCCTGATGCCTGCCAAGTATTTTAAGGAAGCTGGTGGGGCCAGGTAGGGCTTCTGATTGACCATTGGAGGTTTGATTGGCTGTGCAGACTTTTTAAAATGTTGCTTTGACAGCAGCTGCCAGCACAGCACGAGGCAGCTGTGGCAATCATTTTGTGGCTGGCCATGCCTCCTGTAGCAGCCATTTTATGGTAGCCATCTTGTTGCTCTGCCCACCATGCTGTCTCGGAATCCCAAATGTGCCTTCAGGCTCAAAACGGCTGGGGAACCCCTGGATTAGGAACTAGAAGACCCAGGTCCAACCCCTAGTCTGCAATGGAAGCTTGCTGGGTGACTTTGGGCCAGTCGTACACTCTCAGGCTAAACTACCTCACAGGGTTGTTGTGAGAATAAAAAGGAGGATGGGGCAATGTAGCAAAGCCACTTTGGGTTCTGTTGGAGAGAAAAGTGGGGTATTAATTAAGTAAACAGGTAAACAAAGTATGGAGTTGCCCTGAATCCTCAAATTGCATGTGCATGGGAAGAGATGGAAGCAGAACACTTATACATATTTAGTAATTTGACAGGCGGTGCATGGGAGAACTGTGGAGAAGTCACATTGGGGATCTCCCTTTCCTATGGCAGTGGCAACAGAGAGTGAACAAACACAGCCAAACATCCACTGGCATCCAGTAACTCAAGCCAAAAGTAATTTGTGCATTAATTTTTCTGCTGGCACTGTCTTTGGCAGGAGTAAACTTGTGAACTCTATCTGGCAGCATTTATGAATCTGAATATATTGTGGTACTTGATGGATTATGTTGTATAGTGGTATGTGGGTTATGACAAGCTCCAGTGTTGTCCTTAGAGGTGTGAGTAATTTTGCCAGCCCCCAATTCCCAGTGGGGGTTCCCCCACTTTTGGGGCCTCTGATCCTCCCTACCCCCAAACACCTGGAAGTGACATCATCGCATTGGGGATGTCAGGGGAGTGATGCTCTCGTTTTTGGGCAAACTCTGTGGTTTTGAAGGCAAAAAACCCATAGAGTTTTGCCCAAAAACTACAGTGTCACCCCCCCAATGTCTCTGACACGATGACATCACTTCTGGGTTATGTCATTGTGGTACGTGCACAAGGTACACACACAGGAGGATCCCGGATTGGAGCCTGGGTCCCCCCATCAGCAGCCAGGTGGAACATGAAAGAGCTAGGATTGCCAGGTCCCTTCTGGTAACTGGCCGGGGATGGGGGGACTTACCAGGAGAAAGAAGGGCCCAGCCCTCATTGCTGGTGTCACACATGTTGTCATCATGTTGCAATGTTGCTGCAACACTCTGGTATTTGAGAAATAACTCTACGGTAAAACCAGCTTCTACCATAGAGTTTTTGCCCAAATACCAGACCATTGCCTGAATATCGCTGGTGTGATGACGTTGCTTCCTGTGCAACAGAGCTGACGAGGCCTAGGCCTTTCTCCTTCTCCTGTTATATCCCCCCACTGACCAGCTGATCAGCTGGGGTGGGAAGGGCCTGGCAGCAGTGGACCCCTAACACTGCCAGGGGATCTGGGAACCCTAGAGGGAGCCCTAGCCAAATCAGCCTCTATAGGCCCCCTTAAATATCTTTTTAGGCCAGTGACCCCTTCTCGTCTGTCATGGAAACCCTGCTGTAGGATAATCTAAAAAGTGGCCTCTATTTATTTATTTAGAAAACATATATGCTGCCTCTCCAGAGACCTTCTCGCGGTGGCTCAGAAAAGTAAAAGCACACACTCATTGTTTTTTAAAGCTCATTTTTGGACTTACACTGTTAGAAGCAGTATGGAAGATCTTCATCTCTTGGGTTTTTAGTCAGTAGTGGTTGTCTTTCCTTTATCCTTAGAACAGTGTTTTCCCATCCCCTTTTCTGTTGTAGTTTTTTGTAGTGTTAAAAAATGCAAATAAAAAAATTCCCCTTTGGGGGGCCAAAAAAAAGAAGAAAAGTAAAAGCAATACAAGAATAAAAATGCAAGACAAAAGTTATCAACATTAAAAAGCAATAAAACAAGTAAAGAGACCACATGTGGCATAAAAAAATATTCATCACCCTAAAACAGAGTTGTCATTTTCCCAGTGCTGGTGGGGGAAGTTCTGCCAGTGCTCCCCTATTCCCTGCTGGCACTTTAATGGAACAGCGGGGGGGGGGAATAAGGGGGTGATACAATGATCTTCCAATAGTGTGATGTCATTTTTGACATATATAGTGGGGAGGGTGCATAAATAAATAAATATATAAATACATTAATCTTTCCCTGGGGGAAAGGCAGTAATTTCACAGGATCTTTGGAAGAAGCCTTTCGGGTTTTCCCATTTTCAATTTATATTCTATAGCCATTTATCAGATGCAGATTACTCTTTTTTCTGCATGGAATTCTCTATTACCTCCGTTTCTGATGTTTTGCCTTCAGCAGTCCTTTTTGACAGGTTCTTGAGAACTCCTTATC
The DNA here is from genome assembly GCA_029375565.1 of Gekko gecko. Lineage (NCBI taxonomy): Eukaryota > Metazoa > Chordata > Lepidosauria > Squamata > Gekkonidae > Gekko > Gekko gecko. The sequence goes on along the minus strand of JAPDNY010000001.1, from coordinate 295,879,082 downwards.
AGGAAAGACTCTGCCCATGTAGACATGGAGCTCCTGAATTTTTTTTTTCATATTTTGCTTTATTGTAATTTTATACTGAGCTGAGAACTCTTTAATTAGCCCTCTTTTAGGCAGCTTTGAAGGCCACTCTGGCAAGTGGTTAGTTTTATATCTTTTGTCTGACTGGAACCCTCATATCACTAATCAAGTAGCTAGGGACCTCCTAGCTGTCATGAGGCTCTGGGAACTGATTATCAATAACTTTGGATAATTTCCTTTTCCTCCTTCTTTAAACTATGATTGTTCATTTGTGTTATTTTTTGGTGTTGTGTGATGTGGATATGCAATTTGTAATGATTGCCTAACACAGGCTTTTGATTTGACCTTTATTTATGGACAACGGCCATAATATTTTACTCTTATGCATGATACATATCACCAATTCAGTCTGATTTCCAATTTTCTTGATGTGTATGGATCATATTTCTCTGTATGGGTTATAAAGCTGAACATCCGATGGGAATAACCACCCCAAACAGTTGAGTTCTCCTGAAATTCCCATAATACGTAAACTGCCATCACCCAGTCAGTTTCCTTGGGTGAGTAATATTGTGGGAAATGAATAAGGATATTCGTGACAAGATGGTAGTCCTATAGCAGAGTCAGCAAGAACTTGAGAAAAGGATGCCATTTTGGGGGGCATCGCCAGGGCACATGTCTCTGGCCTGTTAGTGAAAGGGAACACTAATCCAAGGGTGTTAAGATAGCACTGTTATTGTCTATCAAATTAATTTTTATCCCACCCTTCCTCCAAGGGCTCTGGGTAGTGAAGATGGGACTCCCTCCTCCCCATATTATCCTCAGATGAGGCTGAGACGCAGGTGAGGCTAAGAAAGAAAGATTAGCCCTAAGGCATCCAGGGAGCTTTCTGGCATAGCATGGTTCTAAACCTGGCATAGTATGGCTATAGCCTGGCATAGCATGGCTCTAAAGTCCGAGATCCAACTCCAGCACTATACCTAGGAACCACACTGGCTCTCAGAAGGCAACAAGACTCAATTTGCATAGGAGAATGCATAGGAATTACCTAATTTGATAAAAGCAAGGGACACAGTGTGGAAATTTAAATCTTGATCTTCTGTTTTCCAGAGTAGCCCTTAAACCTCTTTTACCAGCATCCCCCATTATATCCCTCTTGAGGTACAGCTATTTCCCCCCCTGCATCGCTGTGCAATGAAAAGTCACACTGTGTAGGCTTCTTCACTATTCCTCTTGGTGGGCCCAGCTAGTGGCTCCCAGCTGGGCTTCAGAATAAAGAATCCTGGAATGTGTTTTCAAGGGCTCTTATAGAAGTTTATTTTTTACAATCTCTTCAAGGTACCGCTGTGCTTATTTTCCTATCAATTCATTTTCCCCCTTTGTTGCTGCATTTACTCTATATTTAGCACATTTTAAGAAAGGCCAAATAGATTGTGCGGATACAATATCACACGGCAGGGACTTCGGTGCTGTTCTGTAACAATTATGTGGCGTAAATCTAACTTTTCCCTTATTACCGTATCTTTATTATTTCCTCCCCCTCCCTCTTCATTTTTATTCTCTCATTCGCTCAGTGGGTTTCAGGGGGTGTTACTCATAGCCTCTTAGGAGAAAAAACCCCCCATACACAACAGACCACTTATACCTGAATTGTAGAAATTAGCTTTAAACAGTGAGGTATGAACATTCAAGCTTAATTGTTTTATAATTGAAATGTATTATTATTGTTATCCGAGGCGGAGCTGGTAGTCAGAACAATGCTTAAGTTGCCTAATGCTTTAAAGCACAAAAGAGTCCTGTGGCCTTTTTTTTTTTTGTAAAGCATGTACTGAAAGCTTTTAGGTCTTTAAAATTCAGCTCAAATAAGGCCCTTGACTGAAATGTTACCTCCCCCTCCATATATTCCAGAAAATTTTGGTCCATGCTTTCCTAAGAGAGACGTTATTGAAAATAGCCATTTCTGTTCAGCAATCTGAGAATAGTGTTATGTGGTGTGATGAAGAGTTATTATTATTATTATTATTATTATTATTACATAAGAAAACAGGCCTGGCTCAAATACTCTGTTTGCAGTGGCCATCTTTTGTGTAACTTTATTGTGGACGTATGTTAATGGCTAGTTAAAGAGGTGTTCCAGAGTTAGCAGAAGGCACTGCCTTAATGGCTCTCCCCTATCTGTATGCGGCCCTACTGTGTGGGTTTTTTGATCTATATGCCAGGACTAAGTTTGGAATTAGATATATAATAGCAATTTTGGGGACATTTATATATATATAAAAGAAAGTCCCCTCACTGTAAAATCAATGCCCAGGCCAAACCACTGGACCTAGAGACACCAGATTCGGGGAGACTGCTCCTACCATGGTGTAGGTGCTCACCAAGAAGGGATTTTTAGAAATTTGACCCCTAAGTGGGTCAAAAGGGATAAAATGTGCTCCCCCCATTGATTCCTATGCAGCAGCCAGGCAGCTATCTCTCTGCACCCCCCACTCTCTGATTGGTCAGCTGCGGAGCTCAGTGTTCTGAGGTAAAAAAAAAAAAAACAGTTACGGGGGACTGCAGAGAGCTATTGACAGTTGAGGAAATCAGGAGTGGCCAACAACCACCTGTGAGGTGTAGCAAAGCTGCTGGCCCAGCCTCTCTGATGGCTTCCAACACACTCCCCCACCTCCCACACCTAACAGGTGGTTGTCTGTCAGGTGCAGCCCCACCTCCACAGTGGCTTCTAATACTCCTCCCCTCCCCCTCCTATACTGGACAGGCAGCTGCCTGTCAGGTGTAGGAGAGGAGGTGGGATGCTTACAGCCACCGGGGAGGTTTGCTTGGCAGGATTGCCTTAGCACTGCTGCTGGCCCAGCTTCCCTGATGCCTTTAAGTACAATCCCCCCAAACACCAGACAGTTCAGAGTCTGTCAGGTGTAGGAGTCAGGACCAGGGTACTTTAATCCAACAGGGACGCTGCCCCAGCAGGATCACCTTAGCGATGCTGCTGGCCCAGGCTCTCTGATGGCTTCCAACACATTCCCCCACCTCCTATACCTAACAGGAGGTTGCAGGGTGCTTAAAGCCATGAAGGAGCCTGCCCCAGCAGTAATGCCTTAGTGATCCTGCCAGCCCTGCCTCCACAGTGGCTTCTAATACTCCTCCCCCTCCCCCTCCTACACAGGACAGGCAGTTGCCTGTCAGGTGTAGGAGAGGAGGTGTGATGCTTCCAGCCGCCAGGGAGGTTTGCTCAGAAGGGTTGCCTTCACCCTGCTGCTCGCCCAGCCACCCCGATGCCTTTAATACAATCCCCCCCAACACCAGACAGGCCAGTGTCTGTCAGGTTTAGGAGCAGGGCCAGGGTATGAATGTTTATGGGAAGATAGTAAAGGACATTTCTAGGAGCCATTTCGATGCATGCCTTCCTCATGAACCTGAAGAAATGTCCACCACATCACCACTCCCTCACACCAACTCCCCCTCACACCTCTCATCTCTTGCTGTCCCCAAGAAAGCTTCTGGCAAATGTCGAGCCAGATACACCTATGCTCAGGGCCAGCTCACTCACTAGGCAAACTAGGCGATTGCCTAGGGCGGGCCAGCCCTTAGGGTGCCAACTCCACCCACCCCCTGCCCCCCAGCCAAAAGCCCCCCGTCCCCGCCAAAAACCCTGACCGGGTCACCACCACTGCCTGGAGACCGGGGTGGCAGAGCATGGAGGGCAGGAGGGGGCAGTGGCGGTAGCAGCAGCGCCCCACTCATCACCTGGACTAGTGCGTGCCCCCTGGGGTTCCTGGCTCGCAGCGGAAAGGGATCCCAATGACTTGAGCGGCGCTTCTTGCTTTTGGAGGCTGGGTGTGGATGCAGGAGTCCCCCTTTGATGAGCCAGTTTGGTGTAGTGGTTAAGTGTGCGGACTCTTACCTGGGAAAACCGGGTTTGATTCCCCACTCCTCCACTTGCACCTGCTGATGTGACCTTGGGTCAGTCACAAGCTCTGGCATAGCTGTTCTCTCAAGGACAGTTTCTGTCAGAAGTTCTCTCAGCCCCACCTACCTCACAGGGTGTCTGTTGTGGGGAGGGGAAGGGAAAGAAGTTTGTAAGCCGCTCTGAGACGCCTTTGGGCAGTGAAGGGCAGGGTATAAATCCAAACTCTTCTTCTTCTTCTTTTTTATCCCAGTGGGAGGGGTGAGAGGCACGCGCACCCCATCATTTGGGAATGGAGCCGGGGGTGGGGGGAGAAAAGCCCAGGTGTTTCCTTGGTGAGCCAAGGGGGAGAGCTATTCCCACAGGCTGGTAGGATGATGATGATATTTTTGTACTAGATTCTTTGGGACGAAGAAAGCGAGAGCGAGGGAATTACTGCTCCCCTTTTTTTGCCCGGCTGCAGTCACACCCACTAAATAATCCAGGGATTATTTAGCAAGAGGAAAGCTGTGAGCAGCAACAGGCTGCAGACGGGGACCTCTAACGGGTAACATCACTAGGGCATAATGGGGCTGCCAGGGGGTGTTGCCGTTTAGCTCACAGGCAAGGTAGATAGACCTGATAAATTAGATGAGGCTGTTCTGCCCTGGGACCCAAACTCCTCTCTCCTGATCAAATATCAGCCAAGGCTGACTAGCTCTGTTCCCGCAGCTCTCACCGAATCCCCACCCTGCCCCGGGCAGAATTGTGCAGGTTGGGGCCCTTCAAGCAGTCAACCCCTTTTTGGTCATCTAAGTGCCCTGTGAAAATGCCCACCACGGGGCGGAGAAGGGTGCCCTGGTCATCTCATGCACACACATCAAAAACCCACTGAAGAGAGTTCAGAAGGCCGGGCCAGGTGGCACCCACGGAAGCCCTTGGGATGGTCGGGGGGGGGGGCACCAGCGGGACAGCAGCTACAGGGGAGCAAGAGGAGGGAGGGGGAAAAAACACCCCGGCTACCTTTGAGGGAGAATTCAAGAGAATTCAAGAGGAAACAAACACTCAGGGAACTTTTTTTAAAAAAGTCCTGTCTTTTGTTTCCTCATTTTATTCAGATTCCACACCTGGATTTATTTGAAAGCTGTTTCAAGGGAATAGTGTGATTTTGGCAGCTGGGCCAGGGCATCTTCCTTCCCAGAAGAGCCTGCCTGACCTGGGCACCTTTCGTGACAATGGCCGGCCCCCACAGATTTCGGTGGACGCACGAGGGGGGAGGGCGCCAGAAGGGATCCTCGCCTAGGGTGCAAAATAAGCTGGGGCTGGCCCTGCCTATACTACAAGGAGGAGGCAACTTAGGAATGTGGCAAAGACATTTGCACATAGTACTCCTGCACAGGCCAAGTACCAGCAAGATCATCCTGAGGTGCTCAGAACAGCACAGTCTCCATATGAGCGAAACAATCCAGGAACACAAGTAGAGAGGCCATCACTTTCGTGGAAGGTAGCAGGAGTTGACTTAACAGACGACTGCATCTTCAATGGACAGTTCTATGTGGCCTGCTCCAGAGTGAGCTCATCAAGCAGCCTGGTGATCCTAGCACCTGAGGGCAGAACCACCAATGTGGTCTACAGAGAGCTTGTTCAGTAGAGAGAGAAAAAAACAGAACGTATGTCTGAGAGTCCGATCAGACGGCTCTTTAGATCCGTGTGAGGCATGATTGCCTCACAGATCTAAAGTTACTGTCCACACACAAACATCTGGGAAATGTCCCTCTTCTGTGGACATCCCGTTCTGCCGCGCTTCGGAGGCGTACTTAAAAGATACCACTTTAAACCTGGTGGTTTTGGTTACCTGTGGGACAACTGCAGACTTTCATCCGTCTGATCGTTCCACCAGCACACAATCCTCCCGTTGGGGTGGTCTGACGTCAGACCATCCCGAGTGGGCGCCATTTTAAAAAATCTCTACACATGCGCGGATCAACAAGGACATGCTGTCACGTCTATGTGCATGCGCAAAAAGTTTTTTTAAAAAAACCCACTACGTGCCTCCTTCAACAAGGACGCGCTGTGATGCCTATGCGCATGCACAAAAAGGGTGTTTTTTTTAAAAAAAACCACTGCGTGTGCCTCCTTCAGTGGATGCCGTCTAGACAATCCACAACGGAGGTAGTGCATGGTAAGGCCATTTCCCCGAGGGATGTCTGGTCATGCGACGATGGATTAAAAAGATCAGGATCAAATTTGAGCTGGCATAATGGTGGGATTAGCTGCCTGTCTGAATGTACTCTCACTTCATTTTTTACACTGCAATATTCTCCATTAGAATTCCTATAACAAATGTTACATTTCAAACTTCACATCACCAATGTTATAACTGGATTTACTTCTGTAAACCTAAATACCATAGCGAAACACAGGTATCAGGCTAGTGTTCTATAAAACTGCCATCTGTAAATCTTTTTCTCCAGGTGAGCTCAGCAAATCTTGCTGGATTGTGGATGAAGTGTGCAGTCCTATGAAGAGCATTCTAGCCTAAAGGCTGGAATAATTTAGCCGGTTAAGTAAATACATAGTAAGTACATATGAAGATGGAGGACAGATAAAAGGTAGGTTAGTTGATGGGTAAGAAGGAGAGAAGAAAGAAAGGAGAGGTGGGGATATGGGAGTTCCCAGAGGAGGGAAAGCGGAAATAGTATGGGGAAGGTGATACAGTGGAAAATGGGGGTTACCTATGCAAGCCCTTGTGGGTTCTCCAGGGCACAACTGGGCTCAGCCTGGAGACTGGCACTGTGCAACTGCACCCAGTCCAGCAGCTGGCACTGAGCAACTAGTTTCCTGGGTAAAGGCTGCCAAGTGCAGGAAAGGAAATAGAAGTTGAAGACAGGGAGGCAGATAAAGGTAATTTGGCTGGAGGGTAGGAAAGAGAGAAGGAACCAGGTATAAAGGACAGGAATAAGATTCATTGGAGCCAGGTTTACCATGAACTACTAGACTTGCATGACTCACCCAGGCCAGGCTGCTTGCTAGTGTTCAACAGCAGCCATCCAGCAAAAGCCAGTGTGGCACAGTGGTTACAGTTTCAAATCCCCACTCTTCTGTGGAAGCTCACTGGGTGACCTTGGACCAATCACACACATCTCAGTTTAATACTCTTCACAGTGTGGTTGTGAGGATAAAATGGAGGAGGGGAAAATTATGTAAGCCACTTTAGGTCACTGTTGTGGAGAAAGGTGGGGCTATCTGGAGTAAGAAAAGAGGAAATAGTGTGGGGAGGAGGATACGGGGGAAAATTTGGTGCTCCTACTACAAAACCTTGCTGGTTTACCTTTGCACACCTGGGCCCAGCTCAGCCTGATGGCCAGCAATACCGAAGTGGGCCTAGCTCAGCCTGTAGGGCAGAATCATGCAGAGTTTCATCATGGAGAGGCCTCCAAGGAAATGGGGGGAAGGAAGGAATGTTGAACATGAAGGATGCAGATAAAAGTAGTTTGGCTGGTGGGAAGGAAAGAAGGAAGCAGGGAAAGGGGAGAAGCTATGGGGGCTTTCAGGGAAGGAAAAGAGGAGAGAGGGGAAGGGGAAAATGAGATGCCCCCGTAGGGTTGCCAGGTCTTACCTGCGTCCTGGCAGGGGGCTCCCAGGGTCACCATAGAGTTTTAGCCCAAATGCTAGAGCAATCCCTGCACAATGTCCCCAGTGAGATGTCGTCATGTCCGGGTGATGTCATTGCATTGAGCTCATTGGGTGCAACAGGGCCCTTTGGGGGTAAGGCTGCCCCCACCAACCAGCTGGCCAGCAGCGTATTGGGGCCTCCGAAAGTGGGAAAACCCTTGCCCCCATCGGGGGTGGGGGATGGCAATCCTATGTCCCCACAAATTCTCGCTGGTCCCCTGCTTGTTATAGTATTAAGACAGGAATCTCCAGTGGGTCTGTGTAGGTTGCTGACGATATTTCAGAATTATTGTACTGGTAAGGGTTTGGGAATCAATTGCAAAAAACCCTAAGGTTATGGTTTTTTCAAGATCCCCTTCGATTAAGTAGGTCTCGGAAGCTAAAAAATTAGCCAATTGATCAGTTCCTTCCAGTTTCACTATCTAGGCATACCAGTGAGACTTCCAGTTTCACTATCCAGGCATTCTTTAACAATCTTCTCTCTCAAGAAGGTCTCATAAAGGGTGCAGCCTCCTCTCTGCAGTTAGTTCATATGTGGCTATTCCTTATTTCTTCTTCTTATTTTTTTTCTGGGGGCCAGTTTGCTCCTACAGAAATTCAAATTTTTAGGGCCAAAGGGATGTCAGAGCTTTTATATGGGGTGGCCATCTGGATTACTGAAATTGATAGCTCTGTTGATTGATCTCTTGAAGGTTTTCTTCAGAAAACTAATGGAGAGCCCCATTGTGGAGCCTCTGTGGCTCTTTAATTGGAATTGGGTCTTGGATCAGTGGAATGCCAAGCTTGGAAGTTGGCTTTCCACCTTTACCTGGAGGTTCTCTTTTCTAGGAAAGACCCAGGCTTCCTTTCCTTTGTGTTTTCTAATTGCTATGGTTCACAATGGAGAGCCAATATTGAATTTAAGTATTTTGGGGTTGTCCCCTGTGTTTTTGTTATCTATTGACCTTTCTCTCTGCTTGTTTTGCTGGGTAGATTCTGAGGAGTAACTTATTCCGATCGGACTATTTCCTTGTGGATCTGGTACCGATTCTGGCATAACACTGACTGTGGCACAAATTTGGGCTGCAGTGGCTGCAGAGGTGCAGAGCACAGAGGTGGAATTAGAGGGCAGTATTAGTGTGATTTATGTTGTCCAGGGCCGTTGGGTAACTGGATTATTTGAAATGAATAAAACCATTGAATAATAAAGATATACCATCCTAGTTCATGACATCTAAGAGTTGCCATGGCTTCAGATAACAGGCGGCTATTGAAACTTGTCCCACAGCTCTTGAGACAAGCGCATTTGCCTCAGAGAATGTCATTGTTAATGAGAGCAGTGGCTGCCCCAGCACTTAGGGAGGGCGGAAAAGAAAGCTTCAGATTACAACAACAGCCTTTCCCCATCATCAGCAAGTTTGTCGGCTCTGTAACTTTGTCAGTCTGTTCTTCAATCCATGAGGAAAGTAAAGATTCACATACCTTTAATAATTATGCAAAAATCAACACAGTGCAGGTTTGTCAAAACTGATATTTTTTTCGGTATTTGTGGGAGTTTTATACACAATTTTTCCATTGGGAAGTTTGAGCTGCTGTAACCTGAAATAGAAATGAAATTAGGAGTCTCATAATCTCCTGTGGAGTTCAGCCAAAACAATATTTCCGTAATGCCACAGTGTGGAGAACACCATTATTGGATTTTGTCTGGCAGAATGTGGCTGGAACTACAGCTCTTGTGATGCAGCCAAAGTGAATGATTTTAATTTAACACCCCCACCCCTCATAAAATTACTAAGAGATGTTAATTTTGGTTAACCATGTATGTGCATTTTACTTCTTGATTATTATTATTATTAGTGGCAGTTGTACAAGAATTATTTATGTAGCAATTTTAGAATGCAGTGCATTTCTTGCAGTTCTTACTTCATCCTCATAACAATCCTATGAGGTAAGTTACAGTTATTAATTCTGTGGAAAAAGGAGCCTTGAGATATTCCATTATGAGAAAAGGTTGACTTTTTAGAAATTATTTAAAATGGATATGAGTTTAGTAAGTATATCAGGAACGTATAATATTGCCTTAAGTGTGTGGTCTGCTCTCTGTCTTCTCTAATTTCTAAAATGTATTTTAATAAACACCCTGACCTGGATGGCCCAAGCTAGCCTGATCTTGTCATATCTCAGAAGCTAAGCAGGGTTAGCCCCAGGCCCGTAGCCAGGATTTCTTTAGTTGGGGGGGGCATTTAAATTTTTTAGGGGACACTGGCTAATCAAATTAAAGGATGTCGGGCCCTGGGGCCTGACCCAGGGTCCAGCCTCTCCTTCTAGGGGGTCAGAAGAGGGGTCTGCCAGAAGGGGTCTCTCCAGATGCCTCAGAAAAAGGGGTGAGGCGGAGTTGTATCACTCCTCTTGCCCACTCCCCTCAAGGACTCTCCAAAGGAAGGCCGGATACTCTCTCTCATCTGCAGGCCCTCTGACAGTCCTCTGCTCTCTTCCTCCCCGGCTCTGGGTTTCCCCCTCCTTTATTCCCCTCTGCCAACATCCATTGCCCGCCTTCCCCTTCCCACAGGCTCCCTGCAGTGTCCCTCATCCTTCCTGGGTCCCCACTTGGTTCTCCTCTCCCTCCCTTTTAACCCCCCAACCGGGCCCTGCCCTTCCTTATTGTGGGTGTTGTCCACTGGCATCTGCACTGGGGTGGAGCGGGGTCTCCTCCTGACTGCCTTGATGCACCTTGATAGAAGCCACGGACGGTGTGAGTGTTGCCTTTCTATCGAGGCCGCTGCTTCTCTTGCTGGTCGCAGGCCGTGGAGGCATGGACGGGCATGTCCAGACAGCTCTCGCTTCAGCCCCGATGTGAGCACATTGCCCCAGCTGAGGGCCGGTGGCTCTTTCACCCCTCCTGGCCCCGGTTCTTCCCGCTGGTCTCCACACCACCAGGCCTGTTCCCACTCCCAGGTCCCAGGCGGGGGTGTCTGCGGTGAGCTGCCCCTGGGCCACGGGGAGGGCAGAGAAGCCTCAGTGGCCAGCGCTGACTGCCCAACTGGGGGGCAGATGCTGGTGGGGAGAAGCCGCCGGATGGTTGGCTGGAGCGCTGGCCTTGCCAGGCTGTAGGGAGGGTCATGGCAGGCATCACAGCAGGCCGGTGGGGCTTCATTGCTGGTCAGCCTCACCAGCCCCTCGCAGGTCCTGCTGGTCGGGGCAGGGGGCTGGCCCACCATGGGACAAAGGAATACCCAGCTCCTTCCCCGCATCTGCCACCACTTGGGGGCCCCGGGCTGGATGGGAAGTCATGTGGCCTTGCCACTAAGTCAGGGAGCCTAGCCCCAAGATGCCCCACTGTAGCTACAGGCCTGGTCAGCCCTGGTTAGTACTTGGATAGGAGGCCACCAAGGAAGTCCAGGGTTGCTATGCAGAGGCAGGCAATGGCAAACTGCCTCTGAACATCTTTTTCCTTCAAAACCTGATGGAGTCACCATAAGTCGGGAGTGACTTGATGGCACTTTCCACCACTACCATCTTAGTAAATATGCACAGATAGCAGGTTGATACCAGATATATTGGTAGCAATTGATGAAACAAGTTCCCTCACCTAAGTATTTGTTTGGAAAAAAGATAGAAGGTATTATTGTTAATGTGCTTTTGACAGAACCTTTTTTTGGCAAATGAGATGAAAATTGTAGATCTTAACTGTAGATGTTGTTCTATTATAGTAGGGTTCAATTTATCTATCAGGCAAAAAGAAAGAAATGGGAAAGATTTTATGTCCTGTCATTTCTAAGGATGGTTCTGTATCTTTCACTATATTTTAGTTCCATCATGCATTGCTGCCCTACTGTCTATGTGTTCTCAGAGAGACAGATGACTTTATCAGAATATTCCCGTACACAATTTGGAAGACAGTGTCAAAAAGGTAACCTGCTGGAGCATTACCTGTTTAATACGGCATGAGAATATGTATGAGAGGACTTTCATTTCATTGCTGCCAGTTCCCTTTGAAAATTAGGCAGAAAGTGCTGCCAACAGAATTTTTATGTCTAAATGGAAACTAGTGAAGAAAATTCTTTTGAGAGAATTTGAAGCCTGGGACTCCTTTTGGGTAATCAATAGGGAGGCCTGCTCCCCTCTGGCGCTGTCTATTACTGCCCAGCCAGGCAGCAGAGTAAAAATGGTGGGGGAAATGGAGGAGCGATTGGCATAGGGCTGACTCCATGATGACACTTCTGGTGCAAAAAGGAAGTGATGACATTACACTGGGAGATATGCTAGCATTCACCCCAAACTCTATGGCTAAATGAATGCATTGCCCCTATGCAGTGACATCACCTCTAAGTTCCAGGTTGTGCCAGGAGTGATGTCACTGTGTGTTGTGTACTGACCCAATCATGTGCGCGATCCGGCTTCAGCCGGTCCACATGTGGTCATGCGAAGAGCGGGAGCTTTGCTCACCAGAACAATAGACGGTTGGATCCTAGTTCCCTTCCAATCGGGAGACTAGGATCCTAGAGTTAACCTAATCACTGTAAATAGACCTTTCACGAGTGTTGGGGTGTGTTTGGGGGTGGTGGTTTTGGGATATAAGCTGGCCTGCGAGCTGGCTTCTGTGTCTTGTTCTTCACCTAATAAAAGTATGAGAGCTGAAATCACTAGTAAGTCTCAGTACTTTTCACTGTGTCACCAGGGAAAAGCGTCCTCTGGGTAGTTTCCTGTCCAAGGATGGCAACCCTGGACTAATCATGTTGAATTATGTGGGAACTGTATGTCCTGGCTCTTTATGTGGCACAGTTGTTTGGTGGGGATCTGACTGATGACCCTTCTCTTTTCTATGTCAGTCATTTGTGGGAGTGGTTTGAAGGGGTGGAACAATGTAAAACAACACACCTGTCAGTTACATGATTTTGAAATAAGAACTTGATTGCTGGGTGGAATACGTATAGGGTTGCCAGCTCCCAGGTCCAGGTGGGGTTTCTCCTACTTTTTGGGGTTCAGTTTGCTCCCGGCCAGCTGACTGGCAGAGAAAGCCCTGCCCCCAAGCCCTGCCCCCAAGAGCGACCACCTGCCTGGCCACCCCTCTCCTCCTCTCCTGCCTGATTTAAAGGACTTTAGCTGATCGGTGGGGGCCATGTGGCCCACTGACCAGCTGGAGGGCCCTTTAAGTCAGGCAGGAGGGAGGGAGAGGGGTGGCCAGGTGGGTGGTCGTTCTTGGGGTTGGGGCTTGGGGCATCCCTGCCCACCCCGGAATGCCCCCCTCCATCCCCCTGCCGAAGCAATGAGGGGACCTGGCAACCATAAATGCTTAGTAATGCGCTGGCATATCTTACAAGCATGCAAACAACATTATTTCATAACTGTTATGTCCGCTGACTGCCACTAGGCACCAGCAAGGAAACACCGAGCTTCACTCCCTAGGAACAATAGGGACTAGACTCCTGGACTTTACTTTGGGGAACCAATAGAAACTTTAGTGGGAGTTTCAAACCTACCAATAGGATCTAGGGGTGTCCCCAGGTGCTGTATATAGCTGGCCACCCGGCCAGTATTCTGTGTCTAGTTGTGTTCCAGTAAACCACGCTGATCACTACAACTGTGTTTGTGGTTTCTACATGTGTCTAACCCACTACACAACAATGGCGATGAAGGTGGGATCCCACTGAGCATCCCTGCCAGGCTGACAGGGCACCGTGATGGAAGACAACACACCATTACCTACGCTCCTCCAACTGATGAGCACCGAGGGTGAGCAAGCAGCTTCCAGCACACAGCCACAACCAATCGGCACAATGGCCATTGCTCCGGGATCGGGGTTGGTACCGCCATTTGATACCACCCGTCCACAGCAATGGGGAGCCTGGGTCACTGGTCTGAAGCCAGTCTTGATCTTCTACCAAGTGATGGATGAGGCCAGGAAGAAGGGCCTCCTACTCAGGTCCTGCGGTCTCGCCATTGTAGACCTGGCCCAGTACCTGCTCTTCCCTAAGAAACTGGACGACTGCACATTCAAGGAAATCATCAAGGCACTCCAGAACCACTTCACACCCAAGCTGTCAGAGATGATGTGCCACATGGTGTTTCACCAGCGGAACCAACAGGGCTGTGAAGCCACAGTGGAGTTCCTTGCAGAGCTCTGCCACCTTTCATCTGAGTGCAAGTTTGGGACGTGCTTGGACATGGCCCTCCGGGACCAGTTCATCACGGGTCTCCGGGAAGAGAAGCTAAGGAGGCACATCATGGAGTGTAAGACGGTTACCCACATGTCAGCCATCTCCACCGCAACCGCTTGGGAGAGGTCCCACCCAGCAGCCACCTCTGCACACAAGGCCACCACCCTTCCAAACGACCTTGAGGATGAGGAGGTCCACTTACCTTGATTTTATTGGCAGCAGCCCATCTGGCCATAGCTACCACCTGGAAGTCTGTTTCCCCCCTGATGTTGACCATATGGAGAAATAAAGTTTGGGATCAGTTTATTATGTGTAAAATTTCTGATTCACTTCAAAGCACCATCACGACTTACTCCAAATTTGTACGCACGTGGTTTCCATGGCTGCAGTACATGACAGACACAGAACTTCTTCCCACTAATACCGTTTACTCTTCTTGGCTTTTCTTCTGATTTCTTACTGCAATAAATACAGAGCTCTCTTTTGACAAAGGTTAGAACCTATTTTAACATACCAGCATTCACAAATTGGGTTTTATTAAAACAACAGAGGTAGCACAATCTTCAATAATTAATGTTTTTTCTTTGATTTAGTGGTTAAAAACTGAAAGTTGGAATGATATCTTTCTGATGCACAAAGTGTACTACTGTGATTTGATCCTTATCACTTGTTGTTTTATACTTCATGTTTCAGTTATTTATTGTTATATATGTTTGTTCAAATAAAGCTTAATTAAAATAATAATAAAAAAGGGTCCATTGCACCCAAACGCCGTCCAGGCGCCGCGGGCCTGGAAATCACACCAGCAACACCACCGCCCAGGAATGGGCTAGTTGCAGGGAGCGGCATGAATGGAAGACCTGCAGGTTCCAGGACGCCATGTGTCGCGACTGCGGATGCACAGGCCACATCATCAAGGTATGCTGCTCCAAGGGCGCCCACACACAACCACAACCTCACTGCAAAGTCGATGCCCACTACGAGGAGGACGCGTCCAACAAAGACATCTACCTCCTCACCAGCACATTGACAGAACAGGTACTGCGACTCTCTGGCCACTCCCCCACCCCCAAGATCCAAGTCCGGGTTAAAATTGAGGGGTCCCCCTGTGTCATGGAGCTTGACTCCAGCTCTGTGGCCTCCATTATATCCAAGGCCACCCTCAAAAGACTATGTCCCAAGGGGGGGGGGGCACTTATGCCCATTGCTCGTCATGCTCATGGACTTTCAGTGAAATAGCGTGCCTATCAAGGGGGTCGGGAGTTTCAGGGTCCAGTACAAGGCCTATTGGATTTGATCGTGGTCAAGGGGGACCTTGTCAGCCTGTTGGGCTGCTCATGGTTCGAGCCCCTGGGAATATCCATCATGGGGGTGCAGCACAGTGCCACAAATGACTTCCAGGCCATCTGTGGGGAATTTCCATCCATTTTCGATGGCACCCTGGGTCGCTACATGGGCCCCCTGGTATTGCTACAACTGGATCCGAAAGTGGCCCTGATATGGCTGTGCTCTGGGATGGTTCTGCTGGTGGTAAAGCCCAAAACTGATGCGGAACTTGATTGCCTAGTGGTGCAGGGCAGTGGTTAAGCCTAACGGGTCAGTCCGCCTCTGCGTGGACTATAAATGTACACTCACCAAGGCACTACAGGACCACGCATATCTGGTCCCTGTAGTCAGCCAGATACTGGCCACTTTGGTGGGGGCTAGGATCTTCGGAAAGCTTGATCTTGCCCAAGCCTAGCAGCAGCTGCTGGTCGATGAGGCCACTGCTGAGACACAGACTATAGTGACCCACTGGGGGGCATTCAGGGTGAAGTGGCTGCAGTTTGGGGTGAGCGTAGTCCTGGGGTTGTTTCAGAATCTGATGGACTCTCTCCTTAAAGGGATCCCTAGGGTTACCCCATTCTTTGACGATGTGCTAATCGCAGCAGCGTTGCCAGCGGAGTTCGCCTCCCACCTCCGCACTGTCCTCAGCTGCTTCCGGGACACCGGCCTAAAAGTCAAGTGGAAGAAATGTACTCTCGGGGTGCCATCGGTGGATTTTCTGGGCTTCACCGTGGATGCTGATGGCTTGCACCTGGCCCGGGACAAGGTAAAGGTGATCATGAAAGCCCCGCTGCTGAAGACCAAGCAGGAGCTCCAGGCCTTTCTGGGCCTGCTGAACTTCTACCATGCCTTCCTCCCCCACAAGGCGGCGGTAGCAGAACCCCTCCACCGGCTGCTGGATAAGCAGGCGCCTTGGGTGTGGGGCCCGCACCAGGCAGCGGCGTTCAAAGGGGTCAAGGTGTTGCTCATCTCTAACTTGGTCTTGGCTCATTTCGATGAGTCACTATCTGTAGTCCTGTCCTGTGACGCGTCCCCTTACGGCGTGGGGCAGTGTTGGCACATCATCTTCCAGATGAGCAGGAAGTGCCTGCCTATTATTCGAGGACCCTGTCTGCAGCAGAACGGAATTACGGCCAGATAGATTGGGAGGGGTTGGCGATCATCACGGGGGTGCAGAAGTTTCACAACTTCATCTATGGCCGGCCCTTCACCATTGCCACTGATCACAAACCCCTCCTTGGCCTCTTTGCTGCAGACTGCTGGATGCCCCAAGTAATCTCTCCGCGGGTCTTGCAATGGTCCATGTTCCTCTCCAGCTACGACTACATGTTGCAGCATCGCCCCAGAAAGGCCATGGGTCATGCTGACGTCCTGAGCCGCCTTCTCCTACCAGATGTGGAAGAGGACCCAGACCCGGCACATCATATCTTACAGATGGCAGAACTGCCCGACACCTCTATCCAGGTGGTGGACATTGCCTGCCACTTGGCCAGGGACCCCATTATATCCCAGGTTCTGGGCTGGGTGGTGAGGGGATAGCCCGCGGAAACCGAGGGGCCAGAATTCACTGCCTTCAAGACCCACCAGGATGAAGTCAGCTTACAAGGGCTGCCTGTTATGGGGAGACTAGGTCGTCATCCCCAGCACATTCTACCACCAGGTTCTCCAGGCCCTGCATGAAGCTCACCTGGGCATCGTAAGGATGAAGGCCCTTGCCCAGAGCTATGTTTGGTGGCCAGAAAACAACGTGGAAGCAGAGGCCTGGGTGAAACATTGCCCTACCTGCCAAGCTGTCTGGCCCAGCCTGCCGAGCGCACCCAACCAATCATGGGAATCAATATGGACTCCATGATCCCAGCTCCATGTAGATTTTGCCAGGCCCTTCCATGGACTGTTGTTCCTGGTGACTGTGGATTCATTTTCCAAGTGGTTGGAAATAAGCCCAGTCTCTGCCACCTCTGCAAAGGCAACCATCTGCGCCCTCTGCAAGATCTTTGCCACACATGGCTTGCCCGACACCATCTTGTCAGACAACGGAACGGCCTACACCTCGGAGGAATTCCAGATTTTCCTCCGCAACAGCCTCATTTGTCATGTGAGATCCGTGCCATTCCACCCAGCCACCAACAGCCAAGTGGAGCAGATGGTGTGCACTGCAAAAGAAGCACTCAGCTGCCTGATGGAGGGGAACTGGGAGTTCTGCATCACCCGTTTCCTCCTGGCTCAATGGACCACACCAAGCCTGGTGAGCGGCCGATGTCCTATGGAACTGCTTATGGGCTGGCAACTCACAATCCTGCTTGACTGCCTGCACCCCGACAGGGCCCCAGACTCACGCAGCTTAACGGAGCAGTGAGAAGTGCCACGAAGGTTCTTTCCGGACAACACCGTATACGTCCAGAACTATGGGAAGGGCCCTGAGTGGCTTGCTGTCCACATCATCCACTCCACTGGCCTGATGTCTTACAAGGTGTTGACTGAGTGTGGCCAAGTTCTCCGCAAGCATGTTGACCAGCTGGGACAGTGCATGCTGCCTCTGCAAGGTGAAGAACCGCCATCTTGACACACAGAAATGAGTCTGCCTGAGGCCCGGGAGCAAGAGACACAGCCTGCAGAGCTGCAGAACCTTCCCCCAGTCACAACAGCCACCCCTGAGGTAGGCACTCCCACAACCAGGGAAACACCGGCAGAAGCTTTGCCGCCACCTCCACCAAGCAGCCCGGCAAAAGCCCCCAAGGTTCCAGTGCGAGTCCCCAGGTGGTCTACATGGGAGCGGAGGCAGCCATCGTACCTTCAGGACTATGTAACATAGGAGGAGTCTGAACTATGGGGGGAGGGGTGTTATGTCGGCTGACTGCCACTAGGCACCAGCAAGGAAACACCGCGCTTTGCTCCCTAGGAACAATAGGGACTAGGCTCCTGGACTTTACTTTGGGGGAACCAATAGAGACTTTGGCGGGAGGTTCAAACCTACCAATAGGATCTAGGGGTGTCCCCAGGTGCTGTATATAGTTGTCCACCCGGCCGGTATTCTGTGTCTAGTTGTGTTCCAGTAAACCATACTGATCACTACAACCATGTTTGTGGTTTCTACATGCATCTAACCCACTCCGCAACCTCTCCCCTCCCCCCAAGCCTGAACTCAGTTCAAACTATTTAAACTCAGGAGACTAACAAATATTGACTAAAATTATTAAATGATTTGCTTTTGTTATAACTGTTGTGTACTGCTTCTTTAAGAGGCTATCCCAGTAGGCCTCAGAACAAGCAGTAGAGTAGGAGGGACTCCGTGCTTCTCTTCTAAGTTTCTAAGCAGGAGTGCAGGGCCTACTAAGAATCTGCAGAACCAGGCCAGGACAACCCTTTAGAGAGCTCTAGAAATAGCTTATGTCTTGTTATTCCTTATTCCAGTAGCCATGTTACCTGCCCTACAGGTACTGTTAATAAAGAGGCCTTCCACTGGTTCCACTGCTCTCTCAAGGACAGTTCTTGGGAGAGCTCTCTCAGCCCCACCTACCTCACAGAGTGTCTGTTGCTGGGAGGAGAAGGGATTGTAAGCCACTCTGAGACTCCCTCGGGTAGTGAAGGGCGGGGTATAAATCCAATCTCCTCCTCCTCCTCCTCCTGTGCTCAGCCCCAGCCCTTGTGTTACAGCCTTTCTACGGCTGAACCCTTCCATTGCCATTGCTGGCTCCCCCTTCCCCCTGCTCTCCTGCCAGCACCACCTCCTCCATATTCTCCCGCTACTGTTGTCATTGGCTGCTGCTTTCTTCTGCCTTTCTCTCCTTGGGGCCTCCCTCTGCCGGTTGCCTTGCCTTATCTTTCCTGCCACTGGCTTCAGCAATGTTTATTGGGGGTTGCCAGGTCACCCTCATATGTGACCATGATCCTGCACTGTAGCTTTGTGAGATCTACTTTTTAAAAGTTGTAATGCTTGTGTGTTCTGGGAGATGTTCAGCATTAGATACATGACGAGTACCTGTCCTTAGGGCCTTGAGCTAGATTGTCTGTGATTAAGGGTTCCTGTTCATGTATTAGTATAGAAATGGATCTCTAATATTTTCTCTTCAAATCAAATGATGGCGTTAGATACACTCTTCCAACAAGTATTGCTTTTCTGAACTCTTTAACTCATCTAAAGCTCAGTTGTGACAATTAGGTAAAGTGGTACGTAAGGAAGCATTCTGTCTTGGCATCCTATTTTGTTCTTTTTTCCTTATGTAAGAAGTCAGGTTGTGGGAGCCATGTAAACAACTAGAGAGTTTGCTATGAGCCTTGACCTCTGAGTTAAATCCTTTGTTAAAAAAAACGCCAAACCAAAAATTGGTGTTACTGCAATTATTGAAAAAAAGAGATTGCTCACATATTGTTTTTAACCTCTGGTCTAACACTTTTCCTGTTGATCTGGTTGAACTAAATAAAGTTATGTGGAGGTCATTGTTCCAGGTTATGCACAACCACTAAGCGCAAGGATCAATTTACACGCTATACTAGTAGGGTTGCCGCTGCCACCAGCTCTGGGTGTCCCCTTGTTAGTGAAGGGCTTTCTACACATGGTCACAATCGGCTCAGATTACTTGCCAACAAATCCTCATGCAAAGAGAAGCCCACATGGACTGAGGTCATGCTGGCAGAGAATGCCACTTTGGTAAAGTGTAAATTAGTCTTGTGTGCAGAATCTATGCTCACTATCTATCACAGTTCTTTTTTCCCCACAAGGAAACCCCCCCTCTCCTTAACCCAATATTTTCACACCTTCTCATCCATTTCACAGTGGGCAGAACTGGATGTCACAAGATGCATTAAGCTTTGCCCTGTGGTGTTCCTAGGGATGACTGAATGTTCCCTTTTCATTCCATTTAATATCTGTTTATATTTTGGTCACCCATGTTGGTTCCCTGCTTCTTCCCCAGGCAGTTTCAAAGATTCATTTGGATTATATATGTGTGTTGCACATTTTTTAATGCAGTTTATAGGTGTGATGTGAGTTATTTCTACACATAACGAAACAACGCTAATTTGTTGATGCACAAACAACATTTAAGAAGTGTACATTGCATAGGAAAACAATTGGTAGGAGGAAGCAGAATGGTGCAAAATTAAGGAATCACATATCTGAGCCATATAATAAGAGAAAATCAAAATCAAAGTGGGGATTTTGTGGTCAGAACAACAGAGATAACAAATTCAAAGCCATCTCTACTCCCCCCTTCCCTCTTCTGGCTAATGTATGATCTCACTCCATGCATGATGAAACATTTTTCTGTGTGTTTTGTCTCTCCACTCCTTTCTCGTATAATAGGTGGTTGTTGCTGTTGTTGTTTGGGAACACGCAGTCCAATGACATCATATAAGGTTGGCGCCAGACTAAATTAGCAATACCCAGTGTCTCCCCTATCTCACGGAAGACCCCCTACGTGTCATTCCTTCCAATCCCACAGGAACAGCATTTTGTGGAGAACAGTGGCGGGGGGAGGAGAAAGGAAAGTTCCATTCTGCCATTGGTCTGGATCCAACCCATCATGTCACATTGCAAAGGCAAAGGAGAAAAGTGGGAGCAACTTTAGTGACTTCTAGGTCTATCCTTACTTCTTATGTCCTCTGCGCAGCTTTACTGTAAGTGCTTCTGGGCAGAGATTCAGATTACTGAGCTGTTTCCAAAATCCCCATTTGTATGAAGCCTATTAAGATCATTTTAAAAGACAAAGTTATCATTATGGGGGCGGGGGGGGGTAGAAAACCTGTTTACAGATCAAATCAGTTAACACAGTGTTGGAGAAGTACAGCACTGGCTACAGCGAAAGTGTTTGGCCCGTCTTTAAATATGCCCGTGAACTTTAGCTCCTAAATAACCAAACGTGGCATCTGGCTGTTTTAATTGACAGAGGCAAAGAAGGAACCTGTTATCTGGCTGTGGACTGCTGGTGTTATGTGGTGCACATATAAACAGAGTCAGGAGTTCACAGTTTCCCGGATGCTCCTGATATTGTGGTCTCTTAACCCTGCTATGATGCAGCTAAAGATTTTGTTGGTTTTTTAAAAATTAATTTATTTACTATCCGGGGATGATTGATGCGCGTTCACTTTGCTACTCTGTAACTTTCCTGTTCTTTAACTGTCAGCAAGACAAGTGTGCAGTGATTAATTAGAGCATTCCTGTTGCTCTGTTATTGTTCCTGTTCAGTCAATTCTTTAAAAAAAAAAAATTGTTCTTTAAAAAAACAACAAATATCCTTAAGAAGCTGATTCTTAAAAGAAAAGAACTTAAGTAAAAGAATAGATTTTCTAAAAGAAAATCTCGTGGTGTTGGTAAATGTGCTGCTAGCTACACTGTTAGGTATTGAGAAATTGCAAAAAAACCCCAACCCATTAATTCAATCTTTTCCCGGTGTCAGGTTGCTCCCACACACATGAATACATATAGAGTTGCCTTATACTGAATCATACCCTTGGTCCATCAAGAAGAAAAGAGGAGATTGGATTTATACACCACCCTTCACTATCCGAAGGAGTCTCAGAGCAGCTTACAATCCCTTCCCCTCCCCACAAGAGACACTCTGCGAGGTAGGTGGGGCTGAGAGAGCTCTCCCAAGAACTGCCCTTGAGAGAACAGCTCTGAAAGAACTTATGGCTGACTCAAAGTCACACCAGCAGCTGCATGCGGACGAGTGGGGAATCAAACCCGGTTCTCCCAGATAAGAGTCTACGCTCTTAACCACTGCGCCAAACTAGCTCTCAAGGTCAGTATTATCTACTCAGGCAGCGGCTCTTCAGGGTCTCAGGTGGAGATCTTTCACATCACCTACTGCTTGGTCCCTTTAACTGGAGATGATGAGGCTTGAGTCTGAGACCTTTTGAATGCAAAGCAGAGGCTTTCCCACTGAGCCACAGCCCTTTCTCAAAGTATGGAGCGGGAGGCAGAGCACAGAATTGTACCTCAGAGACACAGGAGGCTATCACAGCAGTACTCTGAATGTGACAGAAATGTAATTTTAAGAAGCCTCACATTCCGTTGCCTTTATTTATATGAACATTACATGACATTAGTCAAGACAGCAAAGCATTTCACTCTCTGGCTGAAATATTATTATCCGGGGGACAGTTATGAACATAATGACCTTTTCTAGCTTTAGAAAAAAGCCAGAGTCCAGTAGCCCCTTAAAGACTAACAAAATTTGTGGCAATGTAGGAGCTTTTGTGAGTCACTCACTGCTCTCTTCTTTCTAGCTTTGATTGCCATTTAGCAAACTCCCTAAGCTCCTTCGGGAGATTCTGCATGCTATTACTCCCTTGTGTAGCATCTCCTTACTTTGAACCCGGTATGGTTCCCACTGATTCTCCCTCTGAAAAACACTGCTTTCCCCCTTCTCTCCTTGTCTCTCCCCAGGACAATCTCCTCTCACCAGTTCCCTGTCTCGCAAGTCTGTTCCCAAGCCACTTCCAGTTTCCAGTGTGACAGGCCCTGCAGCTCATTTGATCATTTGCTTTGAGGGAGCCTGGGATCTGGGATGATCACCCTGAGTTGACCTATCCAACCCTCGTAAGATTGGTTCTGGAAAAGGTATAGGGCCTGCCCACACCTCAGTCGCACAAGCAGTTTCTCAAGTGTGGGTGCTGTTAATTCTGCCCCAGAAGCCTCAAAAGGGGACTTTGCTTATTTGATTTCTTTTGGCTCCTCCCAATAATGAACAACATCAACCCCAACAAGTGGTTTGGGGGTGATTTTGTTCATTATTGGGAGGAGCCAAAAGAAATCAGATAAGTGAAGTTCACTTTTGAGGCTTCTGGGGCAGAATTTAAAGTATCCTCATCCTCAACATCACCCCCAAACCACTTATTGCTCTGTAGCACCTTACTAACCTGTACATTTCTAAATAAGCAGACTATTCAACAATACCTTAAATGTTCAGTGCCGCATACAAAGGACACCAATTCTGAAGGCTACATTCAGTGTCTCATTGAAACAATATTTAATATGCCTCCCCCCAAAAAAAAAGAAAGGAAAAAGAAAAGTGTTTCTTGTCCTCTAACAAATGCAAATATCCTCTCATAAAAAAGGTATCCATTCTAGTTCAACGTTGTTTGAACTTTATGGTCAAAGTGCATTAACGTTTGTACATTGCTTTGAAGACCTTCTTGGCCATTGACTGCATTAAACAGGGACATCTGTTGTGATGATATCACCCCAAAGCTAAGATAGCTACAACTCCCTGCCACATCATAAAAAGCCATACATTTGTTTTGAGGATGGTTTGTTTTATCTAAAAAAAAATGATGCTAGTCACATTTGTTGCTTTCCTTTGGATCTTACAAGTGACTGTAACTACTCAGTATGCTTAGGAGACTTCAAAGCCTTCTACAGCTTTTAAGCTTATCAAAGGAGCCACAATGAAGTCTGCTTCATGTGCTTTGTTGAATGCCACTGTCAATGACACTGTTAGTGCTTTGAAATGGTGATGCATTTTTTTTTAAAAAGTGGGATACCTCAAAATAGGGATTGTCATTGGGTTGCCAACTCTGGTTTATGAAATTCCTGGAGATTTGGGGGTGGAGGCTGGAGAGATTGGTGAGGGGAGGGAGCTCATCAAGGCTGTGGTGCCACCCCTCCAAAACTGCCATATCTTCCTGGGGAACTGATCTCAGTTGTCTGGAGATGAGTTGTAATTGCAGGAGAACATCAGGTCACTCCCTGGCATTAGGTACCGTTGGATTAAGATCAAGACTTTCTGACCATCCCTCTGAGATAACCTCTTGTAGGAGTGGCTGTCCAAGATGCCAGTGGTGGCCTAATCAAACTCCAGTCCCATCGGGACAACCAGTGGAAGATGCTCCCTTCTTGAGGTCTTCCTTGATGTCCCCTTCCCCCTTTCCAATGCTGGCAAAGTTTACTTCCAAAGGAATTTGCTTGTGCTGATAGCTGTGCTGCTTGGGCTGGTACAGTGGGGAGGAGGAAGGGAACGAGATTGCCCATTTTGCCTCTCACATGAGCAGAGCCCTGTTCACAGAATGGAAAAGAAGAAGTGAATTCACCCTTTCCCCACCCTAGCACACAGTGTTCCCTCTAAGCTGAGTTAGTGTGAGTTAGCTCACGATTTTTTAGCCTCCGGCTCACACATTTTTGCCTTAGCTCAGGAAGGATAGCTCCAGAGCAAACTAATTTATGCAGTAGCCAAATCGCTCACTCACAACTTTAATGCCAGTAGCTCCCAAAGTAGAATTTTTGCTCACAAGACTCCACTGCTTCGAAGGAGCATTGCACACGACCTGTGTGGCTGTTTGTACATATAGGTCCTTCAGCCCCAGAAATAAATTTCCCCAGGGATGGGAAGGGCTCTGGGGAGGTGGGGGAGAGGACATCCTGTGATCCCTGCACCTGTGAATCACAGGATACCAGCTAATTTTTTTTCACTTGGTAGGGAAAGAAAGAAATGGGTAGAATCATTATAATCTCATAAAGCTAGAGAGTCTTGAACTGTAAAGAGGATTGTAAATAATGCATGCCACGGGCAAGCAAGAAATACTGCTTTCTCTGTGGCATTACCAACCTTCTGGAACCTTCCTTGCAAAGGGAGCTTGGAAGACTCAGTGTCATTTTAAAGAGACTGGTAAAAAAATATTCTGTTCCACTTTGGGGAATGTAGGGGAATTTTAGGGGTCCAACCGTCTTCCAGAGATCCCCAACCCCATTAGGGTTCTTTTCTATGGGTGGGTGGAGACTGGCTAGGGAACTCAGGCCTCCAGAGGAGTATTTATTAACTCTACAACCATACACAAGAAAAACTCAATAGCATATATTCAGTATCAATACCCAAGGGCATATAGAAAATTCCAATATTTGACACAGAGAACATAAGAGAAGCCCACATTGGATCAGGCCAATGGCCCATCCAGTCCAACATTGTGCCACACAGTGGCCAAAAATACCAGGTGCCATCAGGAGGTCCAGCAGTGGGGCCAGGACACTAGAAGCCCTCCCACTGTTGCCCTCTCCCAAGCACCAAGAATACAGTGCATCAGTTGCCCCACTCAGAAAAAATAAGGAATTCCTTAGGCTCATTGAACCCCAACTTCTGCCCCAGGGAACTTAGGTCCTATGATTAAAATGAGCTGCTATTATATACATATTTTTATAATGCTGATATTTTTATACTGTAGTTGGCTTTCATCAATGTTTCAACTGTGGAATAGCTGTTTTTGATAGATGTCTTATTGTAAGTCTTTATGATCAAGGATTGTTTATGGATTGAAGAATTAGAAATCATTGCAAATTAACTGCTTTCACAACTGCTTTCACAAACAAGTTTACCAATAGGGAGGTCATCCTGTTTTTCCAGAGGATGGAAATTTTCCAGAGGACCCAAATTTTAAGAAAATGATCCATCATGTTGTCAACTGATGTAGTAATTCAGAAACACACACACACACACATTCATGCATGCTTTGGCACTGATACATCAGTTGTGATGTACGTAACCATTGTCATAACCAATGCTCCCTCTAAGCTGTGGAGTCTTGTGAGCAAAAATTCTACTTTGTGAGCTACTGGCATTAAAATTGCGAGTGAGTAATTTGGCTACTGCATAAATTAGTTGGCTCTGGAGCCATCTTTCCTGAGCTAAGGCAAAAATGAGTGAGCCAGAGGCCAAAAAACTGTGAGCTAGCTTACACTACCTCACACTTTCCCTATGAAGAAAGGTTAAAACATGTGGGGCTCTTTAGCTTGGAGAAACAATGGCTGAGGGGTGACATAATCAAGGCTTATAAGATTATGCATGGGATAGAGCAGGTTGAGAAAGAAGTACTTTTCTTCCTTTCTCACAATACAAGAACTCGTGGACACACAATGAAATTGCTGAGCAGTCGGGTTAGAACAGATAAAAGGAAGTACTTCTTCACCCATGTGCCGGATGGGCCTGCCAAGCCGTAAAAAGGAAAAAGCCGACGGGAGAAGGTGAAAGACCGGGGCCAGACACCGAGCCGATCTACAACACTCCACTGGGTGCTGGTAGGGTAGTCCCCTCCCTGATTATATGTGGCCTTAGATAGGATAACAATTGAGTAACTGTAAGCCGCTCAGAGACCCCTTTGGGGGTTCGAGCGGGATATCAAGCTGAAAAGTATAAAAGTATAAAAAAAAGAATGATTAACACATGGAATTCACTGCCACAGGATGGGGTGGCAGTTATAAGCATGGACAGTTTCAAGAGGGAATTAGATAAACACAAGCCTTCTCCCACCCTCCAGTCCCTTGTGGTGGTGGCGGCAGTGGTGGCGGAGAGGCAGTTCGTAGAACATTCCCTGTGCATGCGCAGGGAACGCTCTTTTACTTTTTTGGGGATTTAAATATCCCCGTATACTTTTTTCTACTTTTTAGATTTTTCTGCACACCTGGGAACTGCCCCACGTGCGCAGGAAAATCTCCCTGCCCCCCAAGTGCCCTCGATGTGCGGATTTAGATATCCGCACACAGGGGACCACTTGGGAATTAGATATATAGACAAATGGAGACCTGCAAGAAACTTGTGGGATGGTTATCTCATTCATCACACCTTTGCTTCCTCTGCTCACCCCCTACCTCTCTCACACTATTTCTCCCCTCTGCCCCCCTTTTCTTACTCTATTTCTGCTCCATGCATGTGACTTTCTCTCTCTTTCTGATCTGTCATCTTTCTCTTTGTTTTTCTGCCTCCCCACTTCATCACTCTTTCTCTCTCTTTCTGCCCCCCATCCCATCATTCTTTCTTTCTGCCTCCATAACTCTCCCAGCCTCCTGCCTGCTTCCTCCCCCACTCCGCAGAGCGGCAGTAGCCGTGCTCTCAGCCACCCACCTGATTCCTCTCCCCCCCACAGCAGCAGTGGCAGCACTCTGGGAATCACAACGGATCTCCCAGCTACAGAGATCAATTCACCTTAGGGCTGCCAGCTCCAGGTTGGGAAATTCTTGGAGATTTGGGGGTGAAGCTTTAGGACAGTGAGGCTTGGGGAGGCAAGCAGTCTCAGCAGGGTATGATGCCATAGACTCAACCCTCCAAAACAGCCATTTTATCCAGGGGAATTGATCTCTGTCATCTGGACAACAGTTGTAATTCTGGGTGATCTCCAGTCCTCACCCGGGGGCTGGCAATGGTGGTTCTCATGGAGGAAATGGCTGGAGGGTGGAGTCTATGGCATTACACCAGTCCAAAGTTCCTCCCTTCCTCAAATCCCACCCTCTCCAGGCTTCACCCCTCAAATGTTCAGGGATTTCCCAACTTGGAGTTGGCAACCCTATTTCCTTCACAACCAACAGCCAACCTACCTTTATCTGCCTCTCTGTCTCCTGTTTTCCATCTCCACCCCCCAGCCTCTACCTAGGAAAATTACAGTCTTTCTCCACAGTGAGGGCCAAAGCAGCTTTCATTATTCCCTCCTCCTTTTTATTTGCACAACAACCCTGTGAGGTTGGTTAGGCTGAAATATGTGACTGGTCCAAAATCACGCACTCACCTTCCACTGCAAGATGGGGATCTGAATCTGGGTCTTGCAGACCCTACTTTGAAGCTCTAAGTGCTGCACCTCACTGGCTTTCATTGGGTGGCTGCTGATGAATGGTAGCAAGCAGCCGAGGCTAGGTGAGTCATACAAATCAGGGGGGACCTGGCAACCCTAGACTACTGCCAGGCCTAGAGTGGCCAACCTCCAAATGGGCCCTGGAGACCCCCCAGAATCACAACTGGACTCTAGACAGCAGAGGTCTGTCTCCCTGCAGAAAATGGCTGCTTTGGAGGGTGGACTCTGCTGAGGCCTCTCCCTTCCCAAACTCAGCCCTCCTTAGAGTCCACCACAAAATCTCTAGAAATCCCCCAGCCTGGCACTGGCAACTCTAGTGAGGCCTGGCCCCAAGGCTCCCTCCCTCCCTCCCTGAAAGGCAAAAGAGGCCTGGAAAGGGCCCTTCCCCTCTACCCTTTTCACCGACAGAGCCAGTTAGAAGCCTCCCCCCCAACGTTCTAATCTCTCACCGTTGATGCCTGGAGTTAGGTTCCTGCAGAGGCCATTTCAAAAGGTTTTTTTGGGAATTCAACCATTCCTGAAGGGATTTCTTCAATTTTTGGATTTTTCTACAAACCCAGGAAGTCTACTGACTATGTGGGAAAAGCTGTTGGGGGAGAGTGAGTCCCCTGTTGGTGGGAATAGATATCCGCACATTTTGACTATTAGAATAAGGATATGGAGCAGAAGTCCATCAGTGGCTATTAGCCACAAGGTATAGATAGGAATTCTCAGTCTGGGGCAGGTGATGCACTCTATTTTTGGTGCTGGGGGGGGCAGCAGTGGGAGGGCTTCTAGTGTCCTGGCCCCACTGCTGGACCTCCTGATGGCACCTGGTATTTTTGGCCACTGTGTGACAGAGTGTTGGACTAGATGGGCCATTGGCTTGATTCAACATTAGCTTCTGTTATGTTCTTATGTTCTTACCTCAGCTTAGAGGCAACACTGGTCATAACTCAAAAGATTAATGGGATCAGTTTCTTCTGAGAAAGTCCAAATTAAACCCTAACTGGGGGGCAATGTAAATGGAACATTTTGCATCACTTCCCACAATCCATTTGGTTTCCTACAAAATCTGGCCAAAGTTTCCCAGAAGCAACAGCAGTAGAGAAGGAGCTGAGATGGACATTTTGAGGAAAAAAACTCCTGGTGATAGTTGACTGATTTATTATTGTACAAAGTCCCTGTGCGTTTCGCTGTGCAGGCTTCCTGAGGGGGAATCAGAGCATTCACATAG
The DNA here is from genome assembly GCA_029375565.1 of Gekko gecko. Classification (NCBI taxonomy): domain Eukaryota; kingdom Metazoa; phylum Chordata; class Lepidosauria; order Squamata; family Gekkonidae; genus Gekko; species Gekko gecko. The sequence continues at coordinate 295,850,275 of JAPDNY010000001.1, read as the reverse complement.
TGCTGGAACTGTCCACAGCAATAGGTAAATACTCTTATTCCACCTGATGAAGAACATGTAGGGACTTTGCACAATAATAAATCAGTCAGCTATCACCTGGCGTTTCCCCCTTTTTGTTCTGTTGGCACATTGCTGGGTGCAGCCTGTTTTTTTCTTCAGCCTTGGACATCATGACATCCAGTGGCACACAGATGCTTTCTTATGGCGGTAAGCTTTCTTTTTCTGTATTTTGGCTTCTTGCTCATTGCAAGTGGGTTTGTCTGACTGGTTCACCAAAGCAGATGTTTCATTACTGTAGGCTGTCACTCAGCCAATGTTGGCTTGTCACAGTGTGTAAAACGACAGCTTCTGTTCACAGCGACCAAGTCAGCAGCCCTTTGGCCGCAAGCAGGGACCAGTAAAAGGCAATTTTTAAAAAGTCGCTGCCATGAAAAGGGAAAGAACAAATTTAGAGTCCATTGGCAACTTTAAGACCAACAAAGTTTTATTCATATTCCTTATGGCTTGTAATTCATCTTTGTGTGGAATGTTGGTATACAGAGATTTCACATCCATGGTGGCTAAAATAGTATTCTCTGGAAGGTTGTTCAAAGACTGTGTTTTCATCAGAATGTCTGTGGTGTCACGAACATAGCTAGGAGCATTGATGGCATAGGGTCTTAGAGCAGAGTCCGTGTATACGGATACCCTCATGGTGACAGTGCCAATGCCTGAGACAATGGGGTGTCCAGGGTTGCCTGGTCTCTGTATTTTGGGTAGAAGACAAAAGGCACCTGGTCAGGGTTCTGGTGGCGTGTCTGAAAGGGTTAGTTCCCAAATGTGCAGTGGTAATTCCTTTATAATCTTGCATAGTTCTTTCTTGTATTCCTGTGTGGGATCCGAGTCTAGTTGTTTGTAAAATGCAGTGTCTGAGAGTTGTCTTTGAGCCTCCTGGATGTAGTCTGATCTATTCATGATGACAATGGCTCCACCTTTGTCTGCTTCTTTAATTGTAATATCCGGATTGTTTCTGAGATTGTCTATGGCCTTCCTTTCAGCATGGTTGAGATTCTGCTGTACACAATGTTGTTTGTTGACCACATCGACTTGTACCTTGTGGCGAAACCATTCTATGTTAAGATCCAGTGTGATATTGCAACCATCAGGAGGGGTCCATGTGGAGTCTCTTGTTTTGTAGCATTGTTTGGATGGTATGTGGTGGTGAATATCCTGTTCATTAGTGGATTGGAGGGATGGAAATTGTTGTCCAGTAGATTGTGTGATGGTGTGCTGTGAAGATGCCTTTCTGTTCTTTCTTGTTCTATTCTTGTGTATGTTGGAAATACTCCTTCTGGCATAGATGACAGAAAAAGCTTTCTAGGGAAAGTATGGTAAGTGATGAGCTAGTCAGTGTGAAGTATTGTGAGAAGTACAGGTCCCAAAATGGTTCTACTTTCAACACACAATTATTCTCTTCAATTCTCTGTAGGTTTATCATCTTAGCTGACTGCACTCTGTATGTTCTAGAGTAGAAAGATCTTGAATTGATCCATGCTGTGTTTGGAAATCATAGAATCATAGAATGTTAGAGTTGGAAGGGACCTTGCAGGTCATCTAGTCCATCCCCCTGCACTCTGCAGGAACATAGCTGAAAGATAGCTCTACATACCTAAAACATACCCGAAAGATGGTTGTCCAGTCTCTGCTTGAAAACGTCCAGCGAAGGAGTGTCCACCACTTCCTGAGGCAGGCTGTTCTACTGCTCAACCACTCTTACAGTTAGGAAGTTTCTCCTGATATTTAGCCAGAAACGACTCCCTTGTAATTTCCACCCATTTCCACCCATTTCCAAATGTGGCATACCTACTGCTTCTACTTGTCCTTTGGATCCACTGTGCTAAAAAATTGGCGTGGGTCTTCTTTGTTTCCATCTGTATCCACATTTAAATGCTCACCAACTTATTCAGACAATTTATGCATTTGGCAAAGTGAGCCCCTGAAAGCCAGCACGACAAAAAAAAATGTTAGTATTTTGCTACAACAAACTAGCACAGCTCCACTCTTCTGGAATTCTGTGCTTGGAGATGTTCTTATTTCTGCAGTATGATGGGTTTGGCTTGTACAAACAGAGTACAAAGACGCTGGTCTATTAGTAAATGTTTCTTGGACAGAGTTATCTTACGTATCTGCAAATGCATTTTTTATCCGTTCTCAACAAATTGCTAAGTATCAAAAGGTGTGAGGCACCGCATATGTCTCCCTGTTCTGTGTTATTACCACTACCATCCTGGCTTGTTATCATTAAGTGTGGCAGCCTATTGTATTGTTACTTGTAGATAAAATATAGTTGCTAAGAAACACTGTGATTAACATGCTGACAATGCAGCCTCCTTTGATAATTTGAGCATCACTTGTCTGCTTCTGAAATTGACAAGGAAATCATTTTTTTCCTGGTGGAAAAATGTGTCAGGCCGCTGAAAAACAGGCTTTGTCAATAAAAGAAGGGGTCCATGGTTATGACCACTTCTGACATGGTACCCCCTTGCCCCTCTTGTTCTTTTGACTTCTAGTTGTAGATGCCATGTTCTGAGGAACTACCACTTGTAAGGGGCCTCTGATCCATGAAAAAAGACACTTGTACTACCATTCAAATATACTTGCTTTTTTGATATGGAGATGAACCTCTGTTGCAGAAGGTAGGAGTGAAGTAAGTTAGATGATGTGAAATCAGAGAGCAGAAGTTCCTTTTCACACACAGTGGTATGGAAACCATTTCCAGGGGATGAAGGCTGGCGTGACACACAAAACTGGACTTGGATCACTGGGATACTATTCCTGCCACAGTATATAAAACAGAAGTCCAAGAAGAATTTTACTGCTTTAAAGTACTCAGCTAAAACACACAGTAGCTGCTTTAAAATGCCCAGCAGTACATCAGTTGCCAAAAGTGATTTTGAGGTAGGTCTGCTCTTCAGTTTATTCCGAAAGCTCACTTTTCAGATAGCTAACACATGTCTCTATGGTGGTGGTGACGGAAAGTGCTGTCAAGTTGCTGTCTACTTATGGCAACCCTGTAGGGTTTTCAAGGCTAGAGACTAACAGAGGTGGTTTGCCATTGCCTGCCTCTGCATAGCAGCCCTGTATCTCCTTGGTGGTCTCCCATCAAAGTACTGACCAGGGCTGGCCCTGCTTAGCTTCTGAGATCTGACAAGAGCAGGCAAGCCTGGGCCATCCAGGCCAGAGCATGTGTTTCTCTAGAGTGAGTCAAAGATATACACAGCATAGACCTTCTGTTGTAACTCTGCAGCTGCTTGTATTTTCTTTAAATTCTTTGGAGATATGCAAAAAGAAGCGGCAGCAGCAACCAACTCAGCTTAGCTTCTGAGATCTGACGAGATCAGGCTATGCTGTACCATTCCACATCCCCGGGCCCGAGTTCAGACTGGAAATTTGCCCTGCTATAGCCACGTGTGAGCAATGTTTCACAAGCGGATTAACGGGGCCATTCACACGGGCACATCTGTCCCGCATTCCCCACCCGTAGCCAACCCGTTGTGAACCACTTCGCTCCCGCGTTTAAAAGATACCCGGTGAAAGTGGTAGCAAATCCTGGAGAGCGCGTTTATCCCACTTCATTCCGCTTCCCGGAAGTGTGAATGCTAACCTGAAAAGCTGGGAACAACCCATGTCCATAGCATGCGCCGGCTGTGCCTGCAGGGATGCACATAGGCGCCTGCCGGGAGTGAGGAAAACGCTGCTTACAGGCCCGCCTCTGCCACGGGCGGGCCAACAGTGTGAATGCTGCCTCGTGCCTCCAACCGGTATGCTCCCGCATCAGTCCATGCAGTGTGACTGGGGAAACCCAGAACAGTTTGTTCTGGGTCTTTTTTGCAACGACCGCTTCAAACTGCCAGTCTGAACTCAGCCCGGCTCTACTCATAGGGTTGCTTCATTAATGCAGACTTTCCTGTGGTACTGCTGGAAATGGTTTCCATACCACTGTGTGGGAGAGGAACTTCTGCTCTCTTACCTCGCACCATCTGCCTTGCTTCACTTCTACCTTTTGCAACAGAGGTTCATCTCCTTGTCAAAACAGCGAGTACACTTGAATGGTAGTAAGAGTGCTTTTTCTTCATTGATCAGAGAGGTCCATCGCAAGTGGTAGTTCCTAATCTCTGTAACTGCTACAGTAAAAAAATATGCACACCACCACTTGGACGCATGAAGCGCATCATTTATGGTGCCATCCTATGCAGGGTTATGCCCTTCTAAGCCTGTTGAAATGGTCTCTGACAGTGCCATCCTAAGCAATGTTCTCACACGGTTCCATGGCACTGAAACCTTTATATGGTTGCATAACCTGCCCCTCTCCATTCACAATAATGAAGGAAATCTGGTACATACATTTATGTATAATGAGCTGTTAGCTTTCAGTCTGACTACTGAAGAAGAACAAAACAGCACCATGATGGACCATCAGCACCAAGATACCTGGGAGCCCATTCTTGACTTCTGGAAAGGTCACCAGCATGGATAGATTTAGTTAAACTGTGGCTTGTATTCATCCAGGCAGAATCTCTCTCTCTCTCTCTCTCTCTCTCTCTTTTTAAACCCCCTTTCCTCATTCCCAGCAAATGTGCCTACAGCAAAGTAATTAGGAAAACCAATGATGCAAATCCCCCATGGTAATCTCATCCTATTTAGGATACAACTACCGGCTGAACTTCAATAACACCTTTGACATAATCAAACATCCTGGAGCCCTTTACAAAGCCATAAATTACTCACCTGTAAAATAATGACTGCAGGGAATTAGGGCAGCTTTGCGGAGCCCATTGATCAGTGTTGGACTAAACGAGGCAGTGGAAAGGCTTCAGAGAGTATAGTTTTTCAGTCTCTTTCCCCTTTTCCTGCCAATGGAAAATTCCATATAATTTGGAGTAAATAAACAAGAACAAATAAGGAACTGCCTTGGCGGTCAGAATTCATACCTTTCTTGTGCAACATTTTGTTTCGAGCACAGGCCAGACAGATGCCTCTGTTCAGTCTACCTGCCTGGTCTGAATATTATGGCCTTCTCTTATTTGTCTCTTGTTATTTATAAGTGCAACTCTAAGCAGGGATACTTAGAGGTATCTATAGCCTGAGCATGGCTGTGTGTGAGAGTGAGTGAGTCAAAGGGCAAGAGACCACCACACTTCAGCTTACCTACAAAGTAATAGCAAGGCAGGATCTTCAGTGGAAAGTGCCCCAAATTGCTACTGAAGGCCATTATAGCAGACATTGATCCCTGGCTAGCATTTTTGACACACAGAAATACTTCCTCACAAGGTTGCCTGACTAGTCCAGTACAAGCAGTAATGGCCAGAGGAAAAAACTCTGCTTCCTGTGATATGAGACTTCCTTCAACCAGAAGGTGGAGGACATTGTAGAAGACATGATCCAACAATTAGAGAAGATCTTTTTTAAAAATAATAGGTCTGTAAAAGACTTACCACCCTTGATTCCTGGCCACACTAGTTAGAATACAACCAGAAACCAAATGCAATAGATGAAAAGAACAGCGAAAGGAGCTGTAGCATCCAGATCACACAAAGTCATTACACAAGAAGGGTGAGTGATCATAGGAACTGAAAACAGCTATGATTCGATATACAAGAAGAACTCAGGGAGAAACAGGAAGGGCCAGCTGAAGAAGGGAAAGAGATACTGCCAGACCCTAAATCCGTTGAAAGGGAAGATCATCAGAGATCCACAGTGGACACTCAAAATATGGGCATCCTGTAGAAGAACATCATACTGTAAAGGTTTTGTAATGGGGTAAGCACAACATGAGACCCTGATTTAGTATTGGTTTCTTTGAATTCAGTTCTGGGGTTAAACAAAACTTAGATCAGACAGTTCGTTTAGCGGACTTATTGTTTAAGGTGCAGTTTGGGGGAAATGTAAAATACAGAGGATTTATCATGATAACAGGAACTACATTAACAGGAACTGTGTTCCTAGGGGAAGGTTTTTAAAGGAACAGTACTCTGTTCACTTGGCCTACACTCGGCAGTTCAATAAAGCCTTTGTTACAAGCACAACTGCTTCATTATCATAACAGAATGCACCCTCTTAGGGTTTAGGGTAACAAAAGCCCTGGTCACATGAGCAGGATAATCTGCAGGGAACGGGAGGCTTTTAGAGCTGGAGCAAAAAGATGCATGGTAGATCTCACCTTCCCCCGGGGCTCCTTGCCCAAGCCTCTGGCAGCCAATCACACCACGCGAGGAAACACGGCAGCAAGGCGTTTGTGTGCATGCGTGGGACACCGATGGGTGCTGGCTGCAATGGGCTACCAGCGCTTCCTGATTAGATGCCCGCACGCGCCACGCATTATCAGGAAAATAGTACATAGTTCCCAGTAGCTTTTAAAACTGCATCTTTGGGCCAAAGCTGCAGGTTAGAGATGGGAGTGCGACGCTTCCCAGATGTTAAAATATGATTGTGCCAGTTTAATCTGCAGGCAAGCTGTCCCTCTCACGGGGCTAATTCTCCGTGTGACCGGGGCCAAAGGTGTGCTACTGCTCTGAATGAACTGCTGCATGAAAGTCAGTCCTTCAGGTATGGAGTGCCCAGGTTGTGAAGAGAAGGCCTTTACAGGTGAGCACCTGGACCTTGAATTGGACTTGGAGATCAATTGTCAAATAATGCAAAGATCAATATATTGTCGAAGGCTTTCACGGCCGGAGTTCATTAGTTGCTGTAGATTTTCCAGGCTGTATGGCCGTGGTCTTGGCTTTGTAGAACCTGATGTTTCGCCAGTAGCTGTGACTGGCATCCTCAGAGGTATAACACAGAAAGATGGAGTACTCTCTGTGTCAAGGTGAGAAGAAAATGAGATCATCAGTTATGTGCAATGTGATCCCTGCAGGCGTCGCCTGATAACAGATGGACTGCTGCAGATGGGCAACCCCTGCTATGGCATGCATTAAAGTAGTCAGGTCTGGATTTTACTGTTGCATAAGTCAGCATGTTCATATCAGCAATTTTTTTTTTTTGGGGGGGGGAATCTTACAGACAAATGGGCTTGGCTTGTAGATTATCGGACCCTGAGTACTTGCTTGATTACCTATGACTTATTTACCTCCTGAGTCCCAGTCCTTGTGACTTCTTTTGAATTCTCTGATTTTCTGTGCTATGTAATTTTCTCCACTTTGCCCAACTCAGGCCTGTTTATGAAATATTGGAGAATTGTTTGGTGTTTGGCACCAAAAAACACTAGACTGTTATATCAGCTTATTTACAATGGACCGTGATCAAGATGGGATTCTAGTTTAATACAAGTTTCTAGCTGAGAGGCAAAATTGCTGTTAAACCACCACACCAATTGTTTTGTGAAATTTAACATGCCGTGCTTTTGAAAACAGATTCATGACTTTATAATGGGAACTGCTGTGTCAACATCTGGTACCTTCCCTGCCTTTTTGGACGAATTATCTTTGGCACAAAGAGATTGCAACTCTAATAGCACTTATGCTGGATTAGTTTTTGTCTCCCTAGTAAGACTGCCCTGCAACTATTGGTTTGGAAATCACAAGCAGTTTGATGATTTGCCATTTGTTTATTACACAATGACCACAATTACTAGGGACACCAGTTCTGTCCATTCCATACTAAACTGTAGAGTATGCATTCCCAACTGGTTCAGTAAAGTTATTGTATCTTGGACTGATTATATACAATAGTGGCAAAATTCAGATTTCCATGCACTGAAGAAAACTGGTTAGTTACTTCTAGGGATGTGCACCATGAAAAAAATTGGTGTTTTTCAAATCCAGATATCAGGGAGCCAAAAAATATCAGTATTCCTGGTTATTCAGGTTCCAAATACTGGTTTGGTATTTGGATCTGGTGTTTTTTTTTCTGGGATTCCAATAATATTCAACACCATTATTCCCTATGGGGAATATTTCCAGAGGGCTGGAGGGGCTGTTTTTTGTTCTGGAAATATTCCCCATAGGGAACAATTCAGCTGAATATTATTGGCCTGTGAATGAGGGCCCCTGAATGAGGTGCTTCCAGCCCTCCTCCATTGTTTCCTATGGGGGAAAAACTTCACACTATGTCCAGGGCAAAGAATAGTCAAAGATACAAGAGGAAGCAAAGCAATCACTGGCCAAAAACCTTTCAAAGCAGACAGAACCAATAAGAGCAAAGAACCAAGGCAGAACAAAGGAATCTCAGCAGAAGTGCAGAACAATGTGGTAAGCCTAATACAACAAATGTACAACCTGACAATCCAAGCCAATATCAAACCGGAGAATCATCCAAACCAAACCAAATAGGAATTCTGTTGCAAGTCCAACAAATATAAAATCAGAGAACCCAAGCCAAGGTACAACCTGAGAATCCACTGAAGACTACAAATCTGATGTAAACCAATCTGAGTAAAGAACACAATCTTGTAACACAACCAACTACAAAGGACAGACTCAAAACCAAATCAGCACAGCATAATGATACAAAGCCCCATGAAGGCACAGACACGCAGAAAACAATAAAGAAAAAACAGTGTTGGGAGTCTTCAAATGCTGGCTCATGATATCCTGGTTACTCCCAAATATTTCCAGGATTTTTTGTGTCTCATTTCCTGGTATCCTGGAAAATCCTTGATATCATCCAGACAACCAAATGTATCTGGAAAATCTGGAATTTTTAAAAATATATATTTGGACCAGATGTATCTGAACACATATTCCTAGTTACTTCAGCTCATCTTTGGAACACTTAATGATTATTGGATATTGTTCCAATGAGTTAAAAAAGACTTATATTTGGCTTGTAGCAAAAGAAATCCAGCCTTCTTTAACAGGGGCATCTTTCACTTGACAACAGATAATGCATTTCTTGCATTTTGCAAAGAGTCAGTTGTGATTAAAGATGAAAAGCTATACTATGCTTTTTCTGCACAGTGTCTAAAACTTTGTTATTCTAGGATGGACCTAGATATACCTGTTATCCTTCAAGAAGCTCATGGTAATATGAATGTTTCTCCCTTCCTCATTTTAACCATGCAACAAACACTGGGAGGTAGTGGCTGACCCAAACTTCATGGAAGAACAGGAATCTGAGCTTGGTTCTCCTGGGCTGCAGTCTGCTGTATCAAACTGGCTCTTGTGATATGAAAGTTGGTATGGGGCTGCTGCAGAAAATGGCAGCTATGTGTTGATTTCATCCTCTCTAAAGTTTAGGCAGACCTGCTACTGTAATTTCCTCATCCTGCCAGTGAAAGTCACTGATGTGGAGCACTGATGGAATACAGAAAAAAGCCAGATAAAGGCTAGACTTCCACTGACAGTTTGTGTGTGTGGGGGTAGGCTAAAGTAACAGACAGCTTTTAAAAGTTGTGGTTAATTAGAGTTACCAGTCTTCAAGTGGGGCCTGGAGATCTCCCAGTATCGCAATTGTTATCCAGACGGCAGATATCAGTTCGCCTGGAGGGTAGAGTCTATGACACAGGGAGTTCGCCTGCTTTGGAGAGTAGAGTCTATGACACTGTACCTTGCTGAAGTCCCTCCCTTTCCCAAACCCTGCCCTCTCCAGGCTCCACCCCCAAGCCTTCCAGGTATTCCCTAAACCAAACCTGGCAACTCTATTTTAACAATTTCTCCTAACCTGCCAATGAGACTTGCTAACAACCAGGCTACATGATATGCTGGTGATCTGTGACTGGAGAGTAGGATCATGGTGCCAGACAGGGGGGTGGTTAACTCTTTCCCCTCTGTGTTTTTTTTTTCCTCCATGGAAACAGCTTCCATATTGCCATTTGTCCAGGCAGCATTAAAAGACATGTAAAAGAGGGCCAGCTTGGGAGAGGGTGGTTTTGATCAGGAATACAGCACTGGGAGAAAGCCTCTTACAGCTGACCTTTACAGCTAAATAACAGGTTGGTGGATTTGGTCCTGAATCACCAACACAGCATATTTTGGCCTTTGGAAAAATGAGAATTCTGCAGAATAATGTGGAAAATTCATTCTAGTTTCAGTGTTTTATGGAAGGTAGATGAGAATTATCTGTTGTGAATATGCAACCAAAAAAAACTCAGAAAAAAACCACTGAAGGTGATGCTGATAAGATGTAACAGTTATTTAATGGAAAGTTCCCTAAGTATTTCAATGGTTCCCCAGCAGGGGAATTCATTCAACTGTTAAAACAGATGCAAAGTACACCTTGTGCATTTTGCCGTTAGTGTTTCTTTTCTTGTTATAGGTATACAATCTGATAAGAGTGTTCTCTAGGATCTCAGTAAGACATCAAACACTTTCTACCTGAGAAACCTGGGGTGGGATCTTATGCATGCAGAGCACCTGGTTCTACCACTGAGCCACAACCTCTCCTGGCTTCCCAGTGAGATCAGCAGTCTACGTTGCCAGCTAAGACAGGAATACCAAACATGCTGTTGTGATCTTGAGCTCTGAGAGAAAATAAGGCGGATGCATTAAATGAATGAATGATATCACTGGGCATATCATTGGTCAGTGATCAAACTATCACCAGAAGACCATTTTTGTTTATGAAATGACCCCCAAAAGCTCTGCCTCTGAAATTATATTCACTGGTTTCCTGTTTGTTTCTGGGTCCATTCTAAGTTGCCAGTGCTTACTTTTAAAAGTTTTCAGGACCTGGGGCCCACCTACTCAATAGACCGTCTCTTCTGATAGGAAGCCGTGGGGAAATTGTACTCCTTGCAGAAACATCTCCCAACAGCCCCCTCTCTCTTAAGGATATGGCCTTCTGTGACCCAGGCCTGGGCCTTTTCAGTTGCTGCCCCACTGCCATAGAACGATCTCTCTGAAGGGTAAAGCAGGCATCTTATTCTGGGGGCCTTCCAGCAAGGCCGTAAATCCAAGTTAATTAAAAGAGCTTATGGCAAAGCTTTAATGGGCTCTCTGGCTTAACTATCTGTTTTAATTACCTGTTGTGTGCTTTAATTAATTTAAGAGATAATTAGTTTTGTATTATACCTAATGCCGTTGCTTGCTTTAGGTTCTGACTGTGTCAGGGGAAAGGCCGGGTACTTAGATGTTCAAAATCAATCAGTCAATGCTTCTGTGGTTCTAATATGGCCAATATGTGAATGCTACATGAATCAGCTAGATTCGAATCCAGTAGCACCTTAGAGACCAACAAGCTTTTGTGGGTCATGAGCTTTAAAGGGAGCTTTGCTTCTGGAAAGCTTATGCCCCCCTAAAATCTTGTTGGTCTCTAAGGTGCTACTGGACTTGAATCTAGGTGTTCCTTTTTTAAAAAGTTTACTTTTGGTTGACTAGCTGTATGTGCAGTTTTGTAATAGACAATCTGATCATACAACCTTTTCTTCCCTTAATTTGTTGTTGCCTATGGTGTTGGACAGACTGTGCGACTGAACAACATGGTGTTGGACAGGAACATAGAGGGCAGGCAAAGGGGACTGTGGACAGAAACAGTGCCAAGCCCTAAATAAGTTATGCTTATTTAGAAGTGTGCTTTTGTCAAAGGACTGCACCTTGGATGTCAAATACTTCTTACTGTGGCTTATGTGAACAGAAAAGGAAAAATTGCATCGAGGACACATCGCTGTCTGTGGTTTCTTTATGCGTCTAACCCACTATACAACAATGGCGACGAAGGTGGGATCCTGTTGAGCGCTCCAGCCGGGCTGTCGGACAACGCTACCGAAGACTCGCTCCACCGCTCCACGGGCATCCTCCATGAGCGCCTCCGAGGGTGAATCCAGAGCCGTGTCGCTGCCGCCAACTAGCACAATGGCCATCGCTCCAGGATCCGGGCTGCTACCGCCGTTCGACGCTTCCCAGCCCCAACGATGGGGAGCCTGGGTCACGGGTTTGCGGCAAGCCTTCGTGTTCTATCAGATCACGGACGAAGACCGAAAGAGAGGACTGCTGCTCTGCTCTTGCGGCCCTGTGATCGTGGATCTGGCCCAATACCTTCTCTCTCCCAAGAAGGTGGAGGAGTGCACGGTCGACGAGATTGTGAAGGCCGTGCAGAACTACTACTCCCCAAAGCCGTCGGAGATGACCTGCCACGTGGTTTTCCAGCATAGGAACCAGCAGGGCAAAGAAACCGCCGCGGAGTTCCTCGGTGAGCTCCGCCGCCTGGCGGCCGAATGCGCCTTCGGAGAGCACTTGGAGATGGCTCTCCGCGACCGTTTCGTCGCAGGCCTCAGGGAGGAGAAACTCCGGCGCCGAATAATGGAGGGCGAGAAGGTGACCATCACCTCAGCGTTAGCCACCGCCACTGCATGGGAGAGGTCACACCTGACCACCACCACCGCGACGCATCGTGTGGCCTCCCCGGGAACAGCGACATCGACGACCCCGAGGTACACCGCACACTAGCCCAGCATCGCCCGCCAGCACCGTCCGCTAGCTCCGCACGCAAGCAACCCGGCTCGGCGGCGCAGGAGTGTGCCAGCTGCGGAGGGCAGCATGAGAGGAGATCGTGCCGGTTCCGGGACGCCACATGTCGGGACTGCGGCCGCACGGGCCACATCGCAAGGGTTTGCCGGTCCAAGCCATCACGCGCAGCACAAAAACCGCCCCGCCGCAGGTCTGAGGCACACTTCGAGGACTGCGCGGCCCCGGAGGCAGACCTATACCAACTGACCAACGCCCGGCCGCCCGAACACAGGTACTGAAACTCCCCAGTCAGGCCTCTACCCCAAAAATATACGTCCGGATCAAAGTAGAGGGGGCCCCCTTACAAATGGAACTCGATTCGGGCTCCGCCTGTTCCATCATTTCGGAGGCCACATTAAGACAGATTTGCCCAAAGGGGGCCCCCGCTTGCGGCCATCACCCGTGACGCTCATGGACTTTCAGAGAAACCAAGTGCCAGTGAAGGGGGTCGGGAGTTTCCGGGTGCAGTACCGAGGCTTCAAGGGTCACTTGGACTTGCTCGTAGTCGAGGGCGACCTAGTTAGCCTCCTGGGGAGGGCTTGGTTTGGACCCCTAGGAATCGCGATCGAGGGGTCCAGCATTGCGCAACCCGCGACTTCCAGGAAGTGTGCCGCGAGTTCCCATCCGTTTTCGACGGGTCCCTGGGCCGATATACGGGCCCCCGGTTTCGCTACAACTCAACCCCACAGTGGCCCCTATCCGCATGCGTGCCAGGTCCGTTCCGTTTGCCTTAAAACCCAAAATAGACGTGGAACTGGACCGACTGGTGGCGCAAGGGGTTTTGGAGCCGGTCTCTCACGCAGTGTGGGAAACCCCGATCGTGACCCCCATTAAACCTAACGGGGATGTCCGCATCTGCGCGGATTATAAATGCACGATAAATTGGGCATTGCAGGACCATGCCTACCCGGTCCCGGTGGTGAGCCATGTTCTGGCCACCTTGGCAGGGGCCAAGATCTTCGGCAAACTAGATCTGGCCCAAGCGTACCAGCAGCTGCCTGTCGATGGGCCGACAGCAGAGGCCCAAACAATTGTAACGCACCGGGGGCCTTCAGGGTCAATCGCCTGCAATTCGGGGTGAGCGTGGCACCCGGAATTTTCCAGCAACTGATGGACTCTCTCCTCAAAGGGATCCCCGGCATCACACCATTCTTCGATGATGTGATGATCGCCGCCGCCACGCCCGATGAGTTCGCCTCCCGCCTCCGCATGGTCCTCAGCCGTTTCCGGGACGCCGGCCTCAAGGTCAAGCGCGAGAAGTGCCAGCTCGGGGTATCATCCGTCGACTTCTTGGGCTTCACGGTGAACGCAGAGGAACTCCACCCGGCCCGGGACAAGGTGAAGGCCATCGTGGAAGCGCCGCCCCCGACCTCCAAAGCCGAGCTCCAGGCTTTTCTCGGACTCTTGAACTTTTACCACGCCTTTCTCCCCCACAAGGCGGCGGTAGCCGAGCCCCTCCACAGGTTGCTCGACAAAAAGGCACCCTGGGTCTGGGGCCCGCATCAGGCTGCTGCGTTCCGGGCCGTCAAGGCCCTGCTCATCTCGAACGCGGTCCTGGCACATTTCGACGAGACCCTGCCCGTGGTCTTGGCTTGCGATGCGTCTCCATATGGGGTGGGAGCCGTGCTGGCGCACCGTCTCCCGGACGGCCGGGAGGTCCCGGTCGCGTACTACTCGCGGACCCTGTCTGCGGCCGAGCGGAACTACGCCCAGATAGACCGCGAGGGACTGGCAGTCGTGGCCGGGGTGAAGAAGTTCCACGACTTCGTCTATGGCCGTCCCTTCACAGTCGTCACAGACCACTGGCCGCTGCTGGGCCTCTTCGCGGCGGACCGCCGGACGCCACAGGTACTCTCCCCTCGGGTCTTGCGGTGGTCCATCTTCTTGGCGGGCTACAACTACACGCTCCAGCACCGGCCAGGCAAGGCAATGGGACATGCAGACGCGCTGAGCCGCCTCCCCTGCCAGACGAAGGGGCGGACCCGGCCCCAGCTCATCAGGTCCTCCAGTTGGAGGGTCTTCCAGACGCCCCCTCCAGGCCACGGACATCGCCCGCCGCTCAGCCCGTGACCCCATCATATCCCGGGTTCTCGGCTGGGTGGTGAGGGGGTGGCCTACGGCCTCGGTGGGCCCTGAGTTCAGCACATTTACAACGCGGCGCGAGGAACTATCGGCACACAAGGGCTGCCTGCTGTGGGGGGACCGGGTCGTAGTCCCCAGCGCACTCCAGCAACAGGTCCTGCAGGCTCTGCACGAGGCACACCCCGGCATCGTGCGGATGAAAGCCCTCGCCCGGAGCTACGTCTGGTGGCCAGGCATCGATGGGGAAATAGAGGCCTGGGTGAAGCGTTGCCAAATATGTCAAGAAGTCTGGCCAAGCCCACCATGTGCACCCACCCAGGCATGGGAATCAACAAGGACCCCGTGGTCCCGGCTCCACATCGACTTCGCCGGGCCCTTCCACGGGTTAACATTCCTGGTCACCGTGGACGCGTACTCCAAGTGGCTGGAGGTGAGTCCAGTCTCCTCCACCTCCGCGAGCGCCACCATCCGAGCCCTCCGGAAGATATTTGCCACGCATGGCTTGCCGGACACCATCGTCTCCGACAACGGCCCGGCGTTCACATCCGAGGAATTCCAGCGGTTCCTGCGGGACAACTTGATCCGGCATATCAGGTCAGCGCCCTTCCACCCTGCCACGAACGGCCAAGTGGAACGCATGGTCCGCACGGCTAAGGAAGCTTTAAGCCGCCTGACCGAGGGGGACTGGGAGTCACGCATAGCCCGGTTCTTGCTGGCGAACCGGACAACACCCAACCCGGTCAGTGGCCACTGCCCCGCGGAGCTTCTCATGGGCCGGCGACCCGCCATCCTCCTGGACCGCCTGCACCCCGACAGGGCTCCAACAGGACGGAACTGGGTCGAGGACCGGGAGGCACCACGGGGTTTCTTCCCAGAGGACCCGGTGTTCGCAAGGAACTACGGCCGAGGCCCGGAGTGGATAGCAGGAAAGGTAATCCGCCCCACCGGCCCTGTCTCCTGTGAGGTGTCGACAAATGACGGGCAGGTCCTGCGGCGCCACGTGGACCAGCTGAGGCGGCGCCTACTTCCAACGGTAGGAGACCGGGGTAACCAAGGGGAGGTGGAGCAGGCCCCACGAGAAGCTGAGGGAGAGCCCGAGGCAGAACGAGACCGCAGAGAGGCGGACCCCAGCGACGGGCAGCTCAGTATGCCCGAGGCCTCATCAGCCGAGGGCCAGACGGCACACCCTTCCCCAGCGGAAGGAGGTGAGGGGGCAGGCCCCACCACACCACCAAGACTTGGCTGCGGAGAAACCCCAACGCCTACACCACGACGGTCCACCAGGGAACGCAGAGCCCCCGCATACCTGAAGGACTATGTCACCTAGACAGGATCGGGACTATGGGGGGAGGGGTGTTGTGTATGCAGACAACATCGTGCCATCAACGAAGAGCCAGAGCTTGAGTACCTGAGAACAATGGGACTGAGGTTCCTGGCTCCCGCGTAGGGGGACCAATGGGAACGGCGGTGGGAATTCAAACCCGCCAATGGTACCAGGGGCGGCCCCTCCCCAATGTATATAGTTGGCCTCCGGGCCAGTTATCAGCGTCTCGTGTTGTATAATAGCGAACCATGCTGATCACTACATCGCTGTCTGTGGTTTCTTTATGCGTCTAACCCACTATACAACACTACCCACTTTTTAAAAACAATTGACAGCCATCAGAAAGAGACTCCTGGACTAGAGAGATGGGACAATGTTTAAGGGACAAGAAACTCCCAAGAAACTCAGGAGTAATTCCAGCATGTGGAAAATAGTTTTAGACTAGTTGTTTTAAGAGTTACTCCAAAATATTCCAGACATGCAAATATAATTTATTTTCAGAGGAAGCTACTGTATTTCTTTTCTGTTATGCTTTTATGCAACACATGATTCTCCAGCAGAGGAAGATTTTAACATAAAATCTACAAGAACATTAAGAACATAAGAACATATGAGAAGCCAATGTTGGATCAGGCCTTTGGCCCATCGCATCCAACATTCCCCCATGTCCCTCTTCAGCATGTAGAAAAAGAGAAACAGGGCTCAGGACCATGAGCTCAGAGTGGTGGACCCCTTGCCCAATTCCACTAATGGCGCCATTTTCCTGCAGCAAAGGAATTTTCTGCTGACTTGAAAGCTCATATAGTATTAAGCTGTGAGTATTGATAGGCCCTAGTCAACCAATTGCTATCTGTTATCAATCTGGGAAAATGAAACTGTACTTTGTTTGAGTGACATTTTGATTTTCATGACCTTAAGGGAACATCCAGAAGGAGAAATCTACAGTAAACTTCAGCTTTGAATATACAATCAAGTTTTTGCATTGGAGCCAGTGTGATGTAGTAGATAAGAGTGGCAGCCTCTAATTAGGAGAACCAGGTTTGATTCCCCAGTCTGCTGGGTGACCTTGGCCAGTCACAGTTCTCTCAGAGCTCTCTCAGCCCCACCTACCTCACAAGGTTCCTGTTGTGGGGAGAGGATGGGAAGGAGATCATAAGATGCTTTGAGACTCTGTAAGTCATGGCATGCTAGTACGCTTTGATATGTTATGCTTCATCATGATAGTCTGCAATGCATCTGGCCCCGCGGGCAGCCCTGGCATGCACCCCGGGGGCCGCGTTTGCCTCCTCATAAGGAGGAAAGGAGGAAAGGCTGCGGTACAGCCTTAATTCCAACAGGGGGAGCGGAGCCAGCGCGATTCTTAAAGGCTGGCTCCGCCCTCCCCTGGCAGTTGCTCACCTCGTGCTCGGAGACTGAGCAGCTTGGAGCACAAGGGGAGAGTCAGCCTTCCTTTCGAGGCCTTGACTCTTCAGGGCGAGCTTTCCGGCGTCCCGAGGTGTCAGCTGATCATTGGGGCTTCGGTTGCTGCAATAGCGGCTGGGAGCTGGGCAGCATCAGTGGGCTTCTGTGAAACAGCGGCCAGGAGCTGGGAGCATCGGCGGGCTTCTGTTCCGCGGCGGCTGGGAGCTGGGCAACATTGGAGGCTTCTGTGCGGCTGGACACAGCGACAACAGCATTCTTTGCGGTGGCGTAGGGCTGCCTACGTCTGTGGTCGTCTGGGTAGCAGCAGAGCCTCTGTGGCTGCAGAGACCCTCTGGCTGCTCCAAGGGGGCTTCTGGTAGAAGGCCGTGGTGGCCGCCTCCTCAAACAGTTTAAACAAGATTCACAGGGGAGGGGAACTTCTTTCAGCCCCTTTGGTACCATCACTACCCCCCTCCCTTCTTTGCTGCTCTTACCTCATTATAAGGCAGTTGGTGAGGCTGCTGGGGCCCTAGTTCTTTTCCTTTGTTTCAGCTGTTTCTCCCCCCGCTTATTCCCCCCCCATGGGAAGATTAGTGGTGCTATTGTGGGGGTGAAGCTGCCAGTTTAGGGGCCCTTCTTGTTGAGCTGAACTGCTACCATCTGGAGTAGGAGCATACTAGGGGGGAGCCACTGGAAACTGGTGGAGGTGGCCATTTTGATAAGGCTATGTTGGCGGCCATTTTAGGTGATCCTTGTGGGGTTACCCGGCTGCCATTTTAAGAGTACTCTATAAATCATGGCATCTAAGAAAGGAAAAGGGGGGGCAAAGGATAAGGGGCCTGCACCCAAGAGGCCCACGCCATCACTTCCGCCGCAGGGCCCCGTTTGTGTACCTTCATCTGATGATGAGGATGAAAGGGCAGAGCAGCAAGCTATATTGGACAGGCTGGCTGCTTTGGAGCAAGCTAGGGCGGTGACGGTTCCTGCCCCTCCGCAGGCGGTTGCAAGGGCCGACTGTCGAAAAGAGTGCCGGGCTGAGAGAAAGAGGTTTAGGGATGAGGTCTTTAAACATCTCTCTTTACTTGAACACAGCTCAGCTGATGCTAGGCCTGAGGGATGGATACTGGGGCGTCTGGAGCAGCGGCAGCTGAAACAGATGTCACACCGGTGGAAGTTGCGGAGCCTGACGAACCGGGTCCTAATGGTAGATGGAATCCTGCATTGCAGTTTGGTTTGATGTGGCCATGGGGGCCTTGGAGTCAGGATGCTGGCCCCGGGGTTTTGCCTGCCTCGCAAGCAGACACCTCTTAGAACTCTGGTGTCAATACTCAATCGTGGGCTTGGGGCCCTCCTTCGGTGGCTATGCAGTCCCCTTGGGGTGCAGTTCTGGCTGGTCCTTGGGGTAGTATGGGGTGTACCCCCCCTTGGGTGAACCCCTATGATGCTGCTTCAGCATCGTGTATGCATTTTGGGGATACTGCATTACCTCTGGGCGATCACCTTTTACCCGCAACGCGTGAGAAAATCTGTAAAGGTGAATACATTGACCTCTTTACCCTTCTTTACCATGATTTGGAGAAGAAGGATAAGGAGGAAATGGATGACAAGGAGAAAGAGATCTTGAAGCGGAAGAAGGTGGACCAGACCTGGGCCAACTGGCTGGCAGGATACTTACACAGGCGTGTTGTCCTGGTCTCCGCCATTAAGGTTGCCTGCGTAGTTCCAGTACCTGGACATAATTTACAAGGCCTATACTGGCTTCCCAGGCCTGGCATGGATGCAATATGATGAGGAGTTTCGGATGTGGGCCGCAATGAATCCCATGCTTCCATGGGATAGAATGCATCCTCATCTGCGGCTTCAGATTATGTCCATGCCTGGCTTATCTTCTGTTGAATGCTTGCATAGTGGGCACACTGTGCAGCGTTTGCAGGGGGCTAATACTTCCCGTGGTGCCATGGGGCAGGTGGTTCAACCCCGCTTGCTCTGTTGGGATTTTGGGTCCCATGGAGTATGCAACCAGAAGTCATGCGCATTCAGGCATGAATGCCCGGTGTGTGGGGGACCCCACTCATTCCCGTCGTGTTCCCGTGGAAGACCCCGCAGGAGTCTGAGGCAGAGAGGAGGGGGTAGTTCCTCCTCCTCTGCTGGTAAAGGGCCCCAGTCCAATAAACCTGAGGGCACTTGAGACATGTCTGCAGGGGTACCCTAAAGCGGAGGACAGAGTTTATTTATTAGAAGGTTTTACGTTCGGTTTCCATATACCTTTTCAAGGAGTTAGGGCCCCATTTATGGCCTCTAATCTTAAATCAGTCCTGGGCATGGAGTCGGTGGTGTGGAAAAAGATTGACAAGGAATTGGAAGAGGGCTATGTTTTGGGCCCATTTTCTTCGCCACCGCTGCCAAATTTGAGAGTATCACCTTTGGGGATAGTGCCTAAAAAGGCAGCTGGTGAATTTAGTTTAATTCACCACCTTTCTTATCTGCGGGGTGACTCTGTTAATGATGCCATTCCTGATGATCTGTGCACGGTGAGGTACACCTCATTTAACCAAGCAGTCCGGGTTGTGTGGCGCTGTGGTCGTGGGGCGGAGTTGGCGAAGTGCAATATTAAGTCTGCATTTTGCCTCCTTCCCGTGCATCCAGATGATTTCGGACTGCTGGGTTTCTCCTTCGATGGCCAGTTCTTCATGGATAGGGCCCTGCCCATGGGATGTTCTGTGTCATGCGCTGTGTTTGAGTGCTTCAGTTCATTCCTGGAATGGGCCTTGCGGGCTAAGACGGGCCTTTGGGATGTTGCCCACTATTTAGATGATTTCCTTTTTGTGGGTCCCCAAGGAACAGGTAGATGCGCCCAGCTCCTGGAAGGGTTTAAGAGTTTAGCCGTGGAGCTGGGGGTTCCTTTGGCCCAGCACAGAGGTTAGTTTTCTTGGGTGTTGAACTAGACACAGTTGCCCAGACATCCCGATTGCCCAGGGAAAAGATCACAAACCTGGTGGCCTGCATTTTGACGTTCCTCACATGAAGGAAAGCTACCTTAAGGGAGGTCTAACAGCTGGTGGGGCACCTTAACTTTGCATGGTCGCACCCGGCCGGGCCTTTTTGTGCAGGCTGTGTGATACTATGGCAGGGCTTTGCCTGCCGCATCACAGAGTGCATATTAACTGTGCGATAAAGGCTGACCTCAGAGTCTGGCATGAATTTTTGACTTCCTTTAATGGAGTTTCTTTTTGGCGTGAGGAATTAAAGCTTGAGGCTGAGCTGCAGGTTATGTCGGACGCCGCAGGCTCCCAGGGCTTCGGGGTTTATTTCCGTGGGCATTGGTGTGCAGAGGAATGGCCTGAGGACTGGATTACGGCTGGTGTTACTAGGGACCTAACATATTTAGAGTTTTTTCCAATTTTAGTGGCGGTTTGGTTGTGGGGGAATGAGTTGGTGGATCACACGGTGCACTTTTGGTGTGATAATTTGGCTGTGGTCCATGTCATCAACTCCCTCACATCTAAATCACCAAGGGTGATGTGCTTGGTTCGTGCCTTTACATTGCAATGCCTGCGGCTTAACACCCTGTTTTTAGCTAGACATGTTCCGGGGGTGGATAATGGGGTAGCTGATGCTCTCTCTCGCAAACAGATGGTGAGGTTTCATCAGCTTGCTCCAGACGCCGATCTTCAGCCAGCAAGGATGCCCCCGGAGCTATGGCTGGTTGGAGGGCCAAGTTTTGCAGGGCAATAGGCCTTGCCATCGCCCCTAGCACACGAAGAGGCTATAAATGGTCAGTTCGCTGATTCAAGGAGTTTGGGAAGCAGGAGGGCTATCCATGGGTCTGGCCCATCCTGGTGGAGCAGCTGATCCATTACTCTGTTTCCTTGAAGGAGACGGGTTTGGCGGTTAGCTCCATTCGGGGACATCTTTCCGCCCTTGCATTCGCTAGCAAGGCTCTAGGTTTTTCGGAAGTCACTGGGGACTTTTGGATTAGAAAGATGTTGGAGGGTTGGACAAGGGAAGGAGGGGCTTTAAAGGACCAGAGACGTCCTATTTCACCGACAGTGCTTAAAGGGTTGCAGGCAGCTTGGTCCAGAGTGTGCAGTTCCGTTTTTGAAGCCTGCCTGTTTCATGCGGCTTCACTGCTGGCATTCTTTGGAGCACTTAGATTAAGCGAGCTTGTAGCACTGTCTAAGACTGGCCAGTCTGGCAGGGCATTGCGCAATCGGGACCTCCAATTTAAAGGGAAGGAGGCGCACATTACTATTCGCGGCTCCAAAACTGACCAGCGGCATAAAGGGTCGGTGGTCAAGTTGGGCATCTGTTCTGACTCCGAGCTCTGCCCGGTATTGGCCTTGTCTCAATATAGAGCTTTAAGAGGCGGGGTGGACAGGTACCTCTTTATACATGCTGATGGCAGCCCGCTGATAAAGCACCAGTTTTGGGCCGTTATGGCCCATGCTTTGGGATTGTTAGGCCTCTCTGGAGTGAAGTTTGGCACTCACTCATTTAGAATAGGTGCAGCTTCCACAGCAATGGCCTTGGGTTATCCCACTGCTGCCATTCAGAGGATAGGCAGGTGGCGATCAGCTGCTTATAAATGTTATGTGCGCCTTCTTCCAGTTCCATAAGTTACTGTTTGCATTGCTGTTTGCACTGTTGGTTTCCGGAGTTCACTGTCGTTTCTTCCTAGGAGCTGTGTTTTGTGGCAGGAGACGGATTCTCATCTCCAGACACAGCTATGTCTTCTGGGCGGCTCATCGGGCCAATCGATCGGCCATTGGCTCCCAACTGGGCCTCAGCCAGTGGGCTACGGTTGAGTGGAGGGGGCGCCGGGGTTTGCGTTGGCCGGGCCTCCTCCCTCTTCTGTTTGGGGACAGTTCAGCCTTGCCACCAGATGTGTTGGTTATCCACCTGGGCGGTAACGACTTAGGATTCTTGAAAGGGAAGGCCCTTGTGTTGCAAGCCAGGGATGACCTGGAGTACATTAAGCACCAATGGCCTGAGACGGTAGTTGTGTGGTCGGCCATGATCCCGTGCCTAGTATGGCATGGCGCTTGGGACCCCAAGGGGATTGAGAGGGCTCGGCATAAGGCCAACGGGGAGCTCCATAATATTTTGAAGGTTGGTTTGGGCCACTATTTGCCTCACCCCCAGATTTGGCTTGATTTTCCAGACCTGTATAGAGGGGATGGCATTCATCTCTCCGAGAAGGGAAATGACATTTTCCTTCAGGATTTATGGCAAGGGCTTAAGCTAATTTTGGGTGTTTGAATGGGCGCAGGGGCATAAGCAGAGGCTTTGCCCTTGCGGTGGCAGGTTTAGGTTTAAATAAAGTTCAGTGGCTACGTAAGCACCAATTAATAACCCCTGGGGGGGTAGAGGGGTCTGTGGGATCAGCCCTGTAGCCGTGCAGCCAGGGATGAGGCTTGCAGACTGCCTAGGGTGATGGCCACGACGGAGACTCAGCACTGGCCGTGTGGTGGTGTTGGAGGGCTCCTGAAGGCACATCCCAATCATTGGCACAGCTGGGTTTGCAAGCAACTTACAGTTGGCTCCAACCCGGGGCCGTGGTGTCTTGCCTTTTATACGGTTAATGATGGGGTCAAAGTGACACCAGGCCTTGCCGTGCCGCTGGTTTTCCAGGTTTGCCCTTACCGTTAATTTAATGAGTTAATAAAGTGGCCTTATTTCATCTAACCTTCTTGTCTGACTCTTTTTTCTGTCTGGGGGGGCAATAGAATACTTTTATGCTCCTACTTGGATTTTTATGCTGCAAGAAGATATGCCATCTAACATCAGGTATTCAGTGTATTAGATAGAACAATTAGGTTCTTTATTTTCTCTGTTGCTAAGACTGTACTGCATAGTGAAATATTTTTAAATCCATAAATAAACCAATATCTATCTATCATCTATCATCTATCTATATCTATCTATATCTATCTATATCTATCTACGTGTGTGTGTGTGTGTATATATAAAATATCTTCTTTATTTGTGTGCATCTGACCTCGAGGACCCACAGGACTGGGTCTTGCTCAAGGAGCAATAACAAACCTTCTCTTCTTCTGGTGAATATAACTCCTTTTCTGTTCCCTGAAGCAACACAATGGCTGAACACGGCACACTTGCTTTTTATAGTTACAAGGTCACCCATAAGCAACATATAAGCAGTCAAAACCAAAAGCTGTCAGAATAATGAGGGGTTAGATCTTGGCTCCGTAATATCCTGAGCTAGTTCCTCAGTCTCTCTCTCCACCCAAGTCATTATCAAAGTTGTTTAGAAATTTTATGCGAGACTAGGAGGTGAGATTGGGAAAGGAAGCATCAGAAATTATGACCCCTTTTCTTCATTTTGGCATTGGTGATAAATCTTGTTCGATAGTTGGAGGATCTCTTATCAAGAGAATGGGGGGGGGGGAGAAATAGCGAACGAAGAAAGAAAGGAAAGAGAGCTCCCAACCTGTTTGAAACAACACTTCATGAACCTTGAACTGTGCAACGTCCCCCTCCTTTTGCTCTTAAGAAGTTCAGAATTCTAGGATGCCATTTCATCTGATTTTTATTATGAGGTTCTATATTTGGCTGCTGAAAGCGTGTTTGTAAAAATGTTTATTTCCAGGCTGACAATGCCAATTTAGGAAGATGTTCTAAAGGGACGTAAAGGGAGCCATTGTGGCAATCCCACTCTTTGCCTCGAAGGAACCACAAGCAATTTGCAACAGGGCAGTTGAGCGCATAAATCTCAAAGCCTGAACCATAAACACCAAACTCGGTGTGACCATTATTTTGTTTACTTTTTTTTATATCGAACACTCCATAAAAATAAATGCTTCTGCTATTAAGGAAATTTTAAATTACATCTTTCAAGAAGAAAAAAAAAGGTTGGCACAGGAAGAAAAGCTAGCTGTAAACAAAGCAGAATCAAAGACTCCAGTTAGACGAGCCCTAAATTATGAAATGGGATTCTCTCTAATTGGAGTTTTATTCATTATTTCATTTCCCTTACATATTAATGGGGATGGCTTATGAAAAGAGAGCTTGGTGGACCATTTCAGCTTAAAACATGTGCCATGAAGGAGCAATCAATAACTTCCCCCAGCTCACCAGCATCAGCACAAAGATGTACATTCTACACCAAGGCTTTCAAGTGTGGTAATCTGTTTTCCCCAAAAAATCCAAAGGACCTCTGTGCTATTAGACACTGTCTACGAATCCTAGCCTTTATGACTTGTCAAAGGCTCAGATCAATGTCAGCTTCGGGCAACATTTATGGAATGTTATCTTTGTTCCTGCATTTATAGTTTTCTGAACAAATGTACTTTCTCCAAAGCAGCACCAACAAAGTACCCAGATCATGAGACACTTTTCTGGGAGGAAGCCCATTCAACAGATCTCAGTAGGATTCTGAGTAGACTTGCTTGGGTAAGTGCTCCACATGGTGAATGTCACATTTAAATGGTTCTCAGTGCTTCATTGACTACGCTAAAGCCTTTGATTGTGTTGATCACAACAAACTGTGGCAAGTCCTTAAAGAGATGGGAGTATCAGACCACTTCACATGTCTCCTGAGAAACCTGTATAAGGGTCGGGAAGCGACTGTTAGAACTGGATATGGAACAACTGATTGGTTTAGCATAGGAAAAGGAATATGACAAGGATGTATATTGTCACCCTGCTTATTTAATTTATATGCAGACTACATCATGTGAAATGTCAACCTGGATGAATCACAAGCCAAAATTAAGATTGCTGGGAAAAACATCAACAACCTCAGATATGCAGATGATACCACTCTAATGGCAAAAAGTGAAGAGGACTTAAAGAGCCTTTTGCTAAGAATGAAAGACGAGAGTACAAAAGTTGGCTTGAAGCTCAATATCAAAATAACTAAGATCATGGCATCCGGCCTCATCACTCCTTGGCAAATAGAAGGGGAAGTAATGGAAGCAGTGATAGACTTCATGTTCCTGGGATCCAAGATCACTGCAGACTGTGACTGCAGCCATGAAATTAAAAGACACTTGCTCCTTGAGAGGAAAGCAATGAAAAACCTAGACAGCATAATAAAAAGTAGAAACATCACCCTGCCAACAAAAGTCCATATGGTCAAAGCAACGGTATTCCCAGTAGTAATGTATGGCTGCAAGAGTTGGACCATAAGGAAGGCTGAGTGCTGAAGAATAGATGCTTTCAAATAGTGGTGCTGAAGAAGACTCTTGAGAGTCCCTTGGACTGCAAGGAGATCAAATCAATCAATCCTAAAAGAAATCAACCCTGACTGTTCCCTGGAAGGCCAGATAGTGAAGCTGAAACTCAAATACTTTGGCCACCAAATGAGAAGGGAGCACTTACTGTAGAAGACCCTGATGCTAGGAAAGATTGAAGGTAAAAGAAGAAGGAGAAGGCAAAGGATGAGATGGTTAGACAGTGTTATCAATGCAATGAACATAAAATTAAGCAAACTCTGGAGGATGATGGAAGACAGGAGGTCCGGGTGTGATGTAATCCATGGGGTCATGAAGAGTCGGACTCGATTGTGCGACTGAACAAAAAAACTTTTCCTCCCCCCCCCTATAATAAACCTTTTTATAAAGAATTTTTTTGGGCTTTGCCGTAGTACAATTTATTTCTTTGGAATATTTTTTTGATCATCTTCCCTATGTGCTAGACTGCACAGGCACCACATAGTTGGTTATAAGGTATTTTCTAGGGTTTCTACCCTGTCACTTGATATTATTCTAGTACTGTGCTAGAAGGATACCTTCTCAGTGGGTCAATCTAGATGTTCTCATGAGGTTCCTGTGTAGTGGTGGCTGGTTACCAGGGTACTTTCCAGGGAATCCTTGGTCTAAGGGAGTTTCCCTTGGAGTGTGACACTGTTTTTCCCCTCCCCACCATAACAGTTACTTTTACTGGAACTTGTTTTCTGCTGTAAACCTATGTGAACTAGAAAGCCAACTGCTTTGCTGGTGAAGCCTGAGAAAGTTTTTAATGTTAATCGGTTACTAATGATGAAACTCTCATTATTTCTTTGGACTATGGGACCAGATCATGCAACCAGGCTACCTGTTGTTTGGTAAGTTATCTATTCTGCTTGAATCAAATACTCTTCATAGTTCCTTGCAAATAGTTTGCATGATTGTAGTTCCCCATCTAGCTCTAAAACCCCCTCTCATTTACCTGCTGTGTTTGATAGCACAGCTGAATTTTTAAGTGGTTCGCCACTATGGCTGGTGCTGTGGGATGGGTGCAGGTCAAAGAGGTGAAACTTTCAATTCTCATGAGGCAATGCAGTCATGACTCCATGCATAACATCATTTCTAACATTATGAGCTGGAAAGAAACAGATGAACTTCTCCCAAATGCTCAGGAGATTTGTGAATATGTTGAGCCTCTTCTGACCTGAACTTGCCCTATGTTAATAAAGCAGTTCTAAGAACTGAGATTATTCAATTGTTGTGGAGTTTACTTCATCTGGTGCTGGGCACTTTGGGGTATAAAGTCTGGGTCCTCAGCCAAGGAATCCATTAGCTAAGCCCCAGTTCTCACTGTGAGCAGAAAGACTGGGTGGCTCAGAGCCCTGAGTCCACCTATGCCCAAACCCCAGCAGCAGACAGCAGATCACAAACAGAAAGCAATGACTCTGCTTTGCTTTAAACAAGCTCCATGCCTCTTTCTTTTACTGTCACTAGCCAACAGAGGAGAGGGTGGGAGCTGAGCTGACTGAATATATAACATTCTAAGCCCGTAGGACAGAATGGAAACTCTGTGATTGGCAGCTGGGAGTGCTTGTTAAGCTTTGGAATGCTCCAATTGGTGTTCCCAAGGCTGGAAAATTCCATTCCCCCTGTTACCTTGGAGTTTTGTAAACAGTTTAATTGAGCAGTACTAGTCTGGAAAATGTACCCATTCATGAACTGCCACAAACAGCTCCGAACAGCACTAAAAGTTCATGAAAGTTTGTGGTGGCAAAGCCACCATGAACTTCGGTTTGCAAGCCATGAACCAGCCAAAATTTGTCATGAACTTTAGTTCGTGAGCAGGTTCATGCCCATCCCTAGTGAAGATCCTTGTGCTGTGGTGGGCAATCACAAGCCTTGCTAAGGCAAAAGCCCTGCCTGGCCCATCCATGTTCTAAAAACATTTGGCAGGCTCCATGGTCCCCACAGGCACCATGTTGGGGACCCCTGGTCTACTGCCAAAGAAAACAAGCTCCATAGTGGAGGACTTTCTATGCAGTGCAGAGCAAAGGTATTGGAGCCAATGGTTTATAATATTCTTAAATAAAACGTCAGCTTCAAGTTTTACAGAATTTTATTTATTTACTTACTTAGGTACTTGAAGCCTGCTTATATCTCCAGTTTACAACAGCATTGGCCTCTCCTTCATTTTATCCTCACAACAACAACCCTGTGAAGTAAGGCAGCCTAGGGTTGCCTCCTCCAGGTGGGGAAATTCCTGGAGATTTGGAGGCAGAGCCTGGGGAGGGACCTCAGTGGGGTATAGTGCCATAGAAGCTCCGAAGCTGCCATTTTCTCCAGGGGAATCAAACTGTTGTCTGAAGATCAGTTGGAATTCCAGGAGAACTCCAGCCACGAGCTGGAGGTTGGAAACCCTAACTGAGAGAGAGCGAGAGTGAGTGGACCATGTCCATCTAGTGAATTTTCATGGCAGTGTGGGGATGTGAACCGGGATGCTCGCTTGGGCTAGTATCTGGGAGACCCTGGCTCAAACCCCCACTTGGCCATGGAATTTCACTGGGTGACCTTGGGCCACTCACTCTCCCTCAGCTAGGGGTGCCAACCTCCAGTTGGAGGACAAAGACAATTGTATTTATTTATTTATTTATTTATTTATTTATTTATTTATTCATTCACATTTATACCCCGTCCTCCCAGGGAAGGCCAGCTTTACATTTGGAGCCACTGTGTACCCTAAGGTGCTTCAGCCTTTTCTAGACACTCCCTTTGTCCCATAAGGATTTTACTATAAACAATTTGTTATCACTCAGATGTTGGTAGCAGAATCTTTGAAACTCAGGTTGGCATTTGGTGCAAATAAATTGGCTATTAAAGAAGCAATAAAAGACACAAGCAGGGTCATAATCTTTGTTAACCTTTTGAGTGGCATTATTGCCTCTGAATAGGCATTTTAAAATGAGGCAGTATTATTTCCATGGAAGGCTGGATTTGTTTTGTTGAAGCATTTAAATCTGGGCCAAGGCTGAACAGCTCTTTCAGTGCCTAGAGTGCTCAGCATTATTATTGTCATTATTAAACTTCTAGACATGAGTAAATAAATTGTGGTGCTCCTTCACTTTTCAGAAAGCCAAAAGCATGGCACGGATCACTGAACCAAGCTTAAATTAGAAACTTCAGCCTCTGCAAGAAAGAAAAGGTAAACTCATCCTGGATTTCTCCAAGTCTGTTGAAAACTCAAGCTTTGTCCCCTGTGGGGACACAATAGCGCCTTTATTCATGGTGCACCTCACAGTTGAGGTCTACCTGCCTCATTGCTGAAAGATAGAATATGTGGGAAGGAATGCTAAGTGGCTGTGGTGCAGCCCGTGGCTGAATGGCAGCCCTTTTCCTACCTCCCAGCTGAAATCAGTGGTATTTTTCTCCCCATCAGGACAAGAGAACGAAACTGGAAAATAGTATAACCAGCAAAGTGCAGATGTATGCTTGCCCTGCACATTTTAGCCTGATCCTGGCCACCACATTGTTTAGACAGTTTAATTGATATGACAAAATAGACAACACACTTAAAAAGTGCGGGGTCAGGAGGAAAAAAGTACTGTATAGTTTAAATGGAGCTGAGTAAAGAATGAACCAGATTATTAATGGACCTTGGCTGCTACAAAGAGAATTTAACTCGAGGCAGGGAAACAACCATTGTATAACTTGTCTGCAGGCATATGGAATCAATTATATTCCTAAATCATAAGGAAAAAGCTTATGAAAAAGAAGAAGAGAAGGTTTTTATCCCCCACTTTTCTCTGCCTTTAAGGAGTTTCAAAGCAGTTTACAATCTTCTTCCCTTCTCCCCACAACAGGCACCTGTTTGGCATAGTGGTTAAATGCGTGGAGTCTAACCTGGAGAACTGGGTTTGATTCCTCACTCCTCCACTTGCAGCTGCTGGATGACCTTGGGCAAGCCATAGTTCTGTCAGAGCTGTTCTTGAAAGCAGTTCTCAAAAGAGCTCTTTCAGCCCCAGCTACCTCACAGGATGTCTATTGTGGGGAGAGGAAGGGAAAGGAGATTGTAAGCTGCTCTGAGACTCTGAGCAAAGGGAGAGGAATAAATCCAATCTCCTACTCTCCTTCTCCTCCTTGGGAGGTAGGTGGGACTAAGAGAGTTCTGAGAGAACTGTTACTGGCCCAAGGTCACCCAGCAGGCATCAAGTGGATGAGTGGGAAATCAAACCAGCTTCTCCAGATTAGAGTCCACCACGCTTAACCACTACACCACCCTGGCTTGCTTACAGTTTGACTGGAAGCTCATGCTGCAGACCTAAACACATTTTTCTTGGGTAGGGGGAAATTAGTGCATTCCTAAAAAGATTATGAATGAACCCTGGCTGATTCTAAGAAAACTGAACTTGGGGTGAGTTAAAGTCTCATTCTAGTTCATTGAAGTCAATCAGTTTAAAAGGATATAACTCTGCTTAGGATTGCATTGTAAATTCCACAAACAAGAAATGACAATTCCAAATTTGTGAATACAGATCTATTCGGGCTTCTTGGAATGAAATGAATAATCCACATTAACAGTCCTCTCAACTGATCCTGGTATGATATTACATGCCAGTATGGGCAGGATTCAAAACAACATGTAGTGGCCCTAAGAACATCCAGTATCCAAACCCAGGCCACTTGTTGGATAAGCAGGTGGTGGCAGTGGCCATGGAGCTACCCTGGAAAACAATCTGGAAACTGCAACTGACGCAAACTGCAGTAGCCCATTCATGGGTTCATGTTAGTGGCAACATACTCATTATGCCTTGTTGGTTATCGCTTCATATAGACAGGCAAGATCAGCCTCTGCCTATTTGTGGAACTTTTCTATGGTTGACCCTTCCTTACAGAATAGCCTTCTAGCTTATGTGAGGAAGGCTTCTAGTTTGGCACCGTTTTGGAAGCAGTACAAGGGCAAATTGTTTAGGAGGGCTTTTTGAACAGGGGGTTAAGTATTACAGCAGGATTGTTTTAACTATTTGCCTTTTATTTGAATCCAAAACACAGATGGTTTCATTGATTTTAATGTTTTGCCAGCCACATTGGGTCCATTTGGAGCAAAGTGGTATAAAATTATTTAAATAAATAGAAATCGTGGAAACCCAAGCCAGCCCCTTGTTTTTAAAACTCTAGCATGAGTTTTTATTGCTGTAGATTTATCTGTAAGTGTGGATGAATATAGACAATAATTTTTGAGTGGGTATGCAATGGGGCATATACTACAACCATCAGTGGAGCAGGAAGCCACTTCTGCCCAAACAGTGAAGAGAAATTTATCAGACCTCTGCACTAAATCAGAAGTCCAACGAAGCAAGCAATTGGTAAAAATTATTTTTACTAGACAGGTGTAACATAATCATCTCCTTGCATGGTTATATGTCTACAGAAATATGTACCATTTGGTAAATAGGCATTAATACGTTCCAGAGCCCGTTATGGCACCCACAAAGGTGATAGGAATGAGGACTGTTTTTCTCAGTTGGATTCATTTTGGAAAGAAGCATAGTAAGGAAAATGGGGGCTGCGGTATCCTGGTAGGAGATAAATGTTCTAGGGTCCTTGTTTCCTGATGGTGTAGCCCATCATCACTAAACCAACTCATTGTGACAATCAAAGAAGTCCATGTGGCTCACTGTGATCCATATAATTGGATATATATCTGGATATATATAGGCCCCAGTCACACGGCAAATTTGCCGCAGGAGGGCTACGGATGTTGGGCTGATTATCCGTGCACGATCATACCGCCACATCTGGCAAGTGTAGCGCACCCGTGACTTCCTGCCAAAAACCTGCAGTTAGAAAGTATCTGCAAACAAGTACTAGCAACCAGTTTGCCACGGGCTGCTGACAGATGCGGTTGGTGTGATCGCGCTAGCGTGCGGCTTTTCCTTCCGACCATCGTCTCTGCGATGTTGCAAATAGCCACGCCTCCCCCTCCTGCATTATCCCGCCCGTGTGACTGGGGCCATATATATATATAAATGCTTTCTTTCCCAAATGGTCTAAATACAGAAATGTACTTAAATTGCATGGAAGGTGGAAAGGATGATCAATTCAACAAGTGTAATTGATCAATGCAAGAAATAGATGATGTGATCGGCCAATCAAAACTGATGTGGTATTGGCTCCAGACCAAGTCCAGACATAAATGTGAGATCAGATAAACAAATCTAACTGATGGATCCAATTCTGGTTCTGAGCCTGGTGACCTTGACTTGGAACCAATGTTCAATTAATCTGATTTGCCAATTACACCTTCCTGTCTTATGTCCACTCCTCATTTTATCTGTAAACTGGTAGAGTTGGCAAAATGTTTTTTTAAAAAATCCCTGTTTTTAAAAAGCTGCTTCTAACACCATATAGGTCCATAAATACAGATACTCTTGTTGCTAAAAAGTTCTCAGTTCTACCAAAGACACCTTTCATATGTGAAAAGAAATCTCACAGTAACGTATTGCTTCTTTTCTGTTCCAATGATAGAAAATTGAATATCCACATTGTATGTTTTGTTTCAATGTAGTGTTTGTGAGTAATGCCCTTAAACTTTTATGAACAGTATTTAATATCCAAAAGGTTTTTTAAACCAGTTGGTGGCCTTTATTTGGACTCTCAATCAATTGTTTCTACCCAATTATGTAACAGAGGAAGGAATAATCAGTGTGTTGGAAAAGAAGTGCCTTGGTATTTCCTTTTTGTTTTGTGAATAGATTTTCCGTCTCTTATGAGCATTGCAACGACTGCGAAATGAATCTGTAACTAAACCGTTTACATAGAGAATTTCAAGGCCACAGCCAGTAGGCATCCCTGTTGCTAGCATGGTCTAAGGATAGCAACATTTACGCTACTGTTTTTAACACATTGACCCAATTCCCCATTTTCTTGTTAGTTTTAATTCTCCTGTCACTTACACCCACTAAACAATGGTATCATTCCACTGAAATCAATCTCCTTTTCCTTAATTTGCACTGCTGGGACCAACATCTGGGATTTAATCATCTGCAGCTGTTGCTCAAGCAGGCAAGTGAAGTGCTTGCAATCACTTCTCTTGACTGGGGAAGGACAAGTGGGTGGCTGCGGCAAATCAGGTCCGGCTTTTTGGGATGGGGGAAATCATCTCATGCCGGGCAATATGGACCCTGTGCCTCTAATAGCTGTGCAGAAGAGACCATTCGGGCAGTTACACCTCTTTCTGCAACTGTGACATCACCTTGAGAGAAAACAAAGCTTTTCAACATAGAGAGCCACTTTTTACATCATTTTTTATGTTGACACGTTAAATGTACAATACAACTGAAAAGGTAAAGTGAATGGGACAAATCTGTATTTCTAAGCCTCTGTATCATAATGTTGTGAGCATCCAGGGGACAACTTTCACAGTGATTCCTGGATAAACATGCACCAGATATAAAACAAATGGGATCTGCTGCCATTTTTATTTATGTGTTTCCTTTATCTATACGCTGCCTTTATCCCCAGTGGGTTATTCACAACCACATTGTGACAGCGAACTTGTGAACCCAAACCCCCGGTGAGCTTGCGCTGGTGGTGGGGGGCTGAATTGCTTCCTCGTGAGGCATGGAGTGAGGGACACTGGCGCTGTAAGAAACACAGCGCTGAGCAGGGGGCGGAGTCAGACTACTTAGGCTCACCTCCACCCTCTGCCCTAGCAGTCCTTTTGCGTGCTTGGTGAAGTCAGAGCACGAGGACTGTCCTGCATTTTCTTAAGACCTTTAGCGGTGGCACAGTGCAGCAGCGGGGTGATCCGATGGCAGTCAGCATGGCCAGAGGCTTGTGCGGCTGTGGGGGCTCCGGTGGCGGCGGCTTGAAGCAGCAGCGGCTATTGGAGGTGGCAACGGCAATTGGAGGTGGCAACAGCGTTTATGGATGGCTGCAGCAGTGGGTGCAGCCCGGCGGCGGTGGCCTGATCACTGCGGCAGCGCAATCCGGCATTGTGCTATTAGAGCGGCAGTGCTATAATTATAGTGGCATAGTTTATGCCTGCAGAAGGCATGATCTGGTGGGAGGTGACTAGTTTGGGATTCTGGGCACAATCTGTAGAGAGGGAGCTTTGGGTGGTGTCATCCCCCCCGCTAGCTGTGGTGGAGATAGGAGTAAGCAGCGTGGTGAGGCTGCTTGATCCCTTGAGTTTAGGTAAGAGCCATTTCACTTCTCCCTGCCTCCCACTCCCCCAGCTATCACCAGTAGACACTTTGTTGCTATCAGGGGGCATTTTAAGGCAGGAAGAGCAATGGCCATTACGTAATTTGAAAAGTGGCCATTTTAGGTCTTGTTGCTGGGTGGCCATTTTAGGCTCTTCACTTGGGTGGCCATTTTAGGGCGCACCCCCCCCCCTTGCTTATTCGGCAGCCATTTTAGAACTCTTTACTAGCTAGTCTGCAGCCCATTTGTTGTATTAGCCAATCTGTGGCAAGAATGTGGGGGGGGCATTGGCAGTGCTTTCAGAAGGCATGGCTCCAAAGAAAGGCACAGGGGCTTCAAAGGGTAAGCAGCCTGCCCACAAAAGGGTGGGTTCAGCTCCTGCACAGGGCAAGCAGCCCCCACAAAAACAGCCTAATAATGGTGCCACATCAGTTAATCCAGGGGGCACAGGGCCTTCAGGAATTACACCAGGTGCAGTTCCCCTGCCAGTACTCCCAGTGCCTTCTGCACCATTGGGCACTGCACATTTAGCATCAGGTCCCTTAGATTCCACTGGTACAGTTTCACTGGCTATCTTGGATGCATTTTGGGATACTCCAGTTAGTAGGGCTATTTTGGATAGGTTAGCGGGCATTGAACAGAGTTTGGGTTGGCCTTCGCCCATGTTGCAGCCGGCTATGTCATCTGCAGAGATTTTTCAGAACCAGGTGTTAAACCATCTCTCCGTTCTTGAAAGTCGGTGTGTAGGTGCTATGAGCCAGGTTGTCATTCCTGAGAATGAGGAAGAGCGACTGGTTGAGATGCAAGATGGCCCAGCAGAGCAAGGGGGCGGGAACCAGCTTTTCGGGGGCCCATCACAGGTGTCAGGTAGGCCAGTGGCAACACAAACACCTGACATCACTTGGCCATGGGGCCTGGTAAGCTTGCAGGCTTCTGCTGGGTTGCCTGTGTTGATGCCAGTAGTGGCATCATTGTCTAGGGCTGCCAGTACACCCATTCCATCCGGGTCAGTTGGGGCTGCACATATCCAAACTTCAGCCAGTGGGGTACCCCCAGCTAATACATTAGAGGACCAGCAAGGTGGTAGGGGATTACAGATGTTGGTTGTGGTGTCTGTTCCTGTGTCGGTTGGGGGGTCTTCACCTGCCTCTGTGGGTGTGCCACCTCCATCATTTATTGGACTGTGTCAGCAAGGTGGGGTGTGGATGGGGTGTGTTCCCACTGATCCAGGTAATAGAACCTATGAGATGGTGCCAGCAAAAGAGTTGCCTTCTGAGGATCTAGCTATGCCTTTAGGGGACCACCTCATGGTGGCTACCAGGGAAAAGATATTACGGGGAGAGTACATAGATGTATTTTCCTTGTTATAGAGGGAGCTGGATAAAAAATATCGAGAACACTTGGATGAACAGGACAAAGAGTGTTTGAAGTGCTGCAGCGTAGATAGAATCTATGCTGATTGGTACCCCGGCTTTTTAATCTATGCTGGGGTGATTGTTAGGGCACAGCCTGGAAGGGCCTCATCTCTGCTCCAGTATATGGACATAATTCACAAAGGTTATTCGGACTTTGCAGGGTCCACTTGGATGGAATACGATAAGGCCTTCTGCATGAAGGCAGCTATGTACTCGGCACTCTGCTGGGACCTAATCCATCCACATATCTGGATGCAGATGATGTCCCCAGCCAGGCCTATGATTGGGGAGCATTTTCCTCACAAGGGTATTGCAGCCAGAAACCATGTTCCTTTTGTCACGAATGCCCCCTGTGTGCTGGCCCCCATTCCTTGCTAGGATGACAAGGGTGGCGGATGTTGGGGGGTGGGGGTGGTCAGGCCTTACCTGACAAAGGGACCCAGTCCAATTAAAGTTCCTGTGTTGGAGTGCTGGTTGCGCATGTGCCCCAAGTTAGCTGATAGGCAATATTTGTTGGATGGGTTCAAGTGGGGGAGAGGTGTTCATTTTCTGCTCCTAATTTGCCCTCAGTTCAGGGCATGGAGCGAGTGGTTAGAGCTAAGATTTGAAAAGAGTGTTTGGAAGGTAGGGTCTTAGGTCCCTTTCCCATTCCTCCGGTGCCCAACTTGAGGGTATCACCTTTAGGTGTGGTGCCCAAGAAGGCACCTGGGAAGTATTGCCTCATTCACCATTTGTCTTATTCTCCTGGCAGATCAGTGAATGATGCTATACCTAGTGAGCTCTGCTTGGTTAGGTACACTTCTTTTGATGAGACGATCAGTATGGTCCGTAGTTGTGGGCGAAGGGCCAAATTGGCTAAATGTGATATCAAGTCATCCTTTCGTCTTCTGCCAGTACATCCAGATGACTTTGTCCTTCTGGGTTTCTCTTTTGATGGGCAGTACTATATGGACAGGGCCCTCGCAGTGGGATGCTCTGTGTCCTACGCTGTGTTTGAACGGTTCAGTTCCTTTCTGGAATGGGCTTTGCATACACGCACAGGCTTGTTCAGTACTGCCCATTATTTAGATGATTTTTTATTTGCTGGACCTAATGGATCTGGGGTTTGTGCACACAGTTGTTGTCCAATTTCGAGCAACTGGCTAGGGAACTTGGAGTTCTAGTAGCTAGTGAGAAAACGGAAGGGCCTAGTGTGGTCTTGACCTTTCTCAGCATTAAGTTGGACACTGTGCAACAGGTTTCAGACTTGCCTCCTGATAAACTGGCTAACCTCTTTCAGTTGGTGGAGGAAGCATGTAACAAACCCAAATTGACACTCAAGGAGTTGCAACAGCTGATGGGGCACCTTAACTTTGCCTGTAAAGTGGTGGCCCAGGGTGTGCATTCCTGCGAAGGCTGTGCGACTCAACGATAGGATTGAAGCGTCTATCTCATAGGACTAGGGTTAACCAAGGGATTAGGGGAGACTTGTTAGTCTGGCATGACTTCTTGGCTTCATATAATGGGGTGTCTTTTTGGAGAAACGATCTCCGACTGGAGGCTGAACTGCAGGTCACCTCTGATGCGGCAGGTTCTTCGGGCTTCGGTGTCTATTTTAGGGGACACTGGTGTGCCAAAGACTGGTCACTTGAGTGGGTCCAGGCTGGATGGATGCATGACCTGACATTTCTGGAGTTTTTTCCCATAGTGGTAGCAGTGTACATCTGGGCTGATGACCTTGCTAGCCAGACAGTTCACTTTTGGTATGATAACTTGGCAACAGTACAGGTTATCAACTCCTTAAAGTCTAAGTCTCCTAGAGTGATGGTGCTGGTCAGGGCTTTTACCCTCTAGTGCTTGCAATATAATATATTGTTTAAGGCCAGGCATGTGCCAGGAGTCAAACATGGGGTCACTGACGCTCTGTCTTGGAAACAAATGGAGAGGTTTTGTTACTTGGCTCCAGACTCCGACCGATTATTGGTAAGAATTCCCCAAGACCTGTGGCAAATTGGAGGGCTGAGGCCAACAGGGCAATGGGCTTATATGTGAGCTGGTCAATAGTTTGTGGCTTTTAGGCAGAAGGAGAGCCTTCAGCAGATCTGGCCTATCCCAGTGTCACATATGATTCAATTCTGCGTGTCATTGAAAGGTAAGGGTTTGTCTGTCCATTCCATCTGGGGCAAACTATCAGCCTTTGCCTTTGCAAGTAAGGGGATTTCTGTATTTGAAAAATGTTGGATGGCTGGGCCCGAGAGGACAGTGCTCCTCGGGACACAAGGGAACCTTTTCCCCCTCCTGTCCTTAAGGGTTTGAAACCCCAATGGGTTTCTTTATGTTCAGATGCATTTGAGGCTGCATTGTTTCATGCAGATGCCTTGGTTGCATTCTTTGGGGCCCTGAGAATCAGTGAACTGGTGGCCCGATCCCAACAGGACAGGTCGGGCTATACATTGTGCACTGAAGATGTTCAGATTAGTGGGGATAGCCTGCAAATTACAGTCAGGCATTTTAAGATGGACCAATTATGAAAAGGGGTTGTGATCTTAGTGGGTCCTTGTTCTGATTCAGACCTTTGTCCTGTCATGGCACTCAGTTCCTATTTGGCCCTGTAGAGGGGAGTGCAGGTCTCCTATTTATTCATAAGGATGGATCGCCTTCAATTTTGGGCAATTACCAAGAGGGCTCTGATAGCTTTGGGCCTTGGTAATTTCCAGTTTGGCACTCATTCTTTTAGAATTGGGGCAGCTTCCACTGCTGCAGCATGGGGTGTCAGGGGCCTGACATTCAAAGAATTGGCAGGTGGAGGTCAGCACATTACAAGACGTATGTCTGGACCTGCAAAGTTTGAGCTGCTCCTTCAGTTTGCATAACGGGGGCGGGGGGAGCATGTTGTTCTGAGCCTGAGTGCTCTTTTGCGGTTCTCTGGTTAACCTAGTTTCTGTTTTAGATGCTGCTGGTTGCCATGAGAAGAGCCATGTGCTTATCTGTGGCCGCAGCATGGTGTTCTGGGCCGCTCACTGGGCCAGGAGGACAAACATTGGTTCCCAGTTGGGCTGCTGTGAGTGGGCAGAGGCTGAGGGGCTTGGCTGAAGAGGCATATACTGGCCTAAGCTTATGCCACTACAGTTTGAGGAGAGACAAGGTCCTCCTCCTGATGTGCTTCTGATACACCTTGGTGGTAATGACTTGGGTCCGATAAAAGATAAGGTCCTAGTCATTCAGGCCAAGGTGGATTTTGCAGACCAGTGGCCTGGGTCATGTCTGTGATGTTACCATGCTAGGTGTGGCGTAGCGTAGGCGATCCTAGGTGCTTGGACCAGGCAAGGCGCAATGCTAACCGGCCGCTTCAGAATGCCATGGAGGGCGGCTTCGGCATGTTTTTGTTGTACCCTGATATACGGGTTGAGTTAACAAACCTGTATAGGGGGGACGGGGTGCATCTTTCTAACAAGGGCAATGACATTTTTCTTACAGATCTAAGGTGAGGGGTCCTGGAAGCGCAGGATCGCTTGGTGGGGTCCAAGGCCTAAGCAGAGGCTTGACCTTTGCTATGGTGGGGTAACGCGATCATGATGTGAACTGGTGAGCACCTGGGCATTGTTATAAATGAATTAAAGGGTCCTCCAGGAATGGCTTTCGGGCCTTTGTGGCTCAAGGCCGGGAAGGGGTGATCTTCCTTGGAGCAATCTGGCCCGGCCTACCTTAGCAGGCCTTTGTGGCTTCTGGGGTGGTGGGCCAGGGATTTACTTGAATATGCCAAGCCACTGGTCGAAAGCTACCTTTGGTGGCTTGAGATTGGGGCAGGTGCATCTCCCAGAAGGAAATTAAGGTGGTCAGGAGTTTGACACCTGTCATATTCCTCAGTACATCTAAGCAACCCCTCGCCAGTTGTTTGTTGTAAATTAATTAATAAAGTGGCCCTTGTTAAATTCATACTGGTGTCCATCTCTTCATTTCGGCTGAGGGGGCAATAACATAATTTAGTCATAGCCACATGAACCAGTAAGATGAGGATGGTGTGAGGAGAACAGGCAGTTAGAAAATGATAGTTGGGCTGGGAAGTGAGAGACAAGTGGCAGTTAGATGTTAATGATTGTAATAGACCTCTTTAGACCAATAGGGAATTGGTGTAGAGACAGGATACACAGTTAATCTATGTTCAGCTAGGGGTAATTTAAGGAAATTAGATTGTTTGTGTCAGTTCAGCAATTTGTGTGCGTGTGTATAGCATTCAAACTCGATGGAAAGAGATTAGTATTTTCATTATACTTATATATAGAAATGTATGTGTTATATGGGTGTGGAGGAAAAAGCAAATGGATAAAAGTTCAGATTGTGGATGAGGAAATTTTACTACATGATATGAACAGTACTG
Source organism: Gekko gecko (assembly GCA_029375565.1). Classification (NCBI taxonomy): domain Eukaryota; kingdom Metazoa; phylum Chordata; class Lepidosauria; order Squamata; family Gekkonidae; genus Gekko; species Gekko gecko. Next base: position 295,810,883 of record JAPDNY010000001.1, on the reverse strand, counting down.
GAGATTTACTTTTGGATGCCTTTAAAATTAAGTTACAAAAAGTAAACAGTTTCAAAATCCTTTTGTGTGTTCAGTTTTATGCTAGCATACTTCATTTCAGAGACAGAAATAGCGGCAGCTTTATTAACATAGGACTACCACCATTTTGTTGTTGCTATTGTGTCTGTGTTTTGCTGACATACCCTGCATGCGGTGCCGACCAAGTAACTTTTTGGGGAAATAGTAAGTTGTCTTCTGTAGTAGTAAGAGGTAAGTAGTAAGAGTAAGAGGTACTCCTGAGAAATCATGACATGTCCTGAAATGCAGGAGAGGGGACAACTTTTAACACAAACTCTGACGATAAGTTATTTTCAGTCTCTCTCTATCAAACCAAACTTGGCTGCCAGAAGTGCCAAACTAAAAGCAACACTCTGTTATCTGCCCCATTCCAATAAAGTGAACTCTGAGATTTTCAAATTTTTCCCTAGAGAACCCTCTCAGAGTAGATAGAAATCTCAAAGAGCACATGACAAACTAACAGGCAACGAAGTATTTCAGAAAAATCAAGAGAACTGGTTAATTAACACAGCGTTCAATATCGTAACACCAAGACAGTCATAAGAAAGGGTATTTACCAGACATGTTGGGTAGGATGATGAACGTTCATTATTTTACAATGTGACAAGAGCTTGGATCCACTTGTAATTTCTGCAGATGGAAGGGATTTCAGTCCTTGGAATGTGACTTTGCATACACCTTCCCAGTATACCTACAAATGCCCTCCAATCACTGATCGTGGGGCACATGGGATCCTCAGGAATAGCATTCGGGGGTAGTTGGCGGTCTCATGAATGGAACAGGGAAAGAGGAGGTTAGCCCTCATTAACTGAATTCAGTGGGAATTACTTCTGTGTAAGTATTCATTATCTTGACTTTGATACCCCAGGCTAGCCCAATCTCATCAAATCTCAGAAACTAAGTGGGGTCAGCCCTGGTCAGTATTTTGGATGGGAGACTTCCAAGGAATACCAGGGTCGCAATGCAGGCACTGGCAAACCACCTCTGAATGTCTCTTGCCTTGAAAACCCCATAAGTCAACTGTGACATGATGGCAAAGAAAAAAGTGTGCATAGGACTGCAGTTCAGGTTTGGTACTTGAATCATACAGTGTCACTTCACTTGGGCAAAATGCTGATACTGCATGCTCAGAAGTGCAGTTTAAAGTAAAGTTCTGAGTGGTGGTAGTGGAAAGACAGCTGAGGTATGTGGCACAGCAGGAGTTAGTAAAATATCCTACCCAGTCAAATAGAAATATCAGAGACAGGTGCTGGCGAACAGTTTCACCACTGTTCTGTGACAAGTGTGCAGGACTTGAACAAAAATGGACTTGAATGAAAAATGTCCCCCCCCCCCCGATACTTAGCTGTTCAGCTAAAGTTTCTCTCTCACTGAACACACTTTTATGCATCTACAAAACTGTTTGATTTGCTGGAATGCTGATGGTGCATACACATACTCTTGCCTTACGTTCCAAGCCAGAGGAACCGATCGGGGAAAATGAGACTTGATTAATAATGCATCCAACCACCATGAGTTGTACAAATTTTTTATTCTGAACTAGCTAATTACAAAATTTCAGCAGCATCACTTGTAGTGATGGATGAATGTTTCTGTGCTCGAACTGAAACCGTTTTGCGCCAGACGTTCAAATATACTCTAAAGGCAATTGAAGGTGTTTGGTGGGATGTTCGCAAGGTATACACGCACACACAAGTGTTGTCTTCTTCTCTACCAGTTCCCCCCTCCCCAAACTGCAGACCTAACCTTCCAGAGGGGAGTAAACTCTTGTGGGAGTTGAGTCTTTAAACAGAAGATAGGCCTCAACAGGAGCTTAACTTTCAAGTGTATTACTATTCTTAACATTACTATTCTTAATGTTCCCCCTGCCTAGGTTGATGGGAACTGTAGTTTTTGAAGTCTTCCAGACAGAATCAGAAGGCCAAGAAGACTATAATTCCTATCATTCCCAGCAACCCAACAAAGTCTGAGCATGTACCAAGCAGCCAGTTACGAATAAAAGCCAGCAAGTTTGCTGATGCAAATGCTTTCGAGTGATAACTCATCTTTTGCAAACAAATAATTTCTAGAGAAGGCGGTACTAAACATGAGACAAAAACAGCATTGCAACAGAGCAGAGTCACATTTCAAGCACATTTATTGTCAAGGATTACAGTCTCACTGCCTAAAAGAGAGAAAGGGGGAAATGGTACCCCTGTTAACTTCCTTTGGGTTTTTGGACTAGATTTGTAGCACAATCCTGTGCCTTTCTTTTTTTTCTTTTTTGTTTATTTTACCAGTTAAAGGAACAAGAGGGAAAGTGAGAAGCATTAACTATCATTTGTTAAACACATTTTAAGGACATTACGTGATATAAGAACATAAAACAAGAAAAAATAACATGACATGTCAAAATATGGTAAGATAATCAATACTTCCAACATAAAATATTTCCATATATATTTCCATTATTTCTTACCTATAGGGCTAGGTAAAAAAGCATGTGGCAAAGAAGATAAGAGATGAAAAGAATAAAGAAAATACATTTTTCTTATCTTTATACAGGGTTTATTCCATCATAGAAAAACTAGTAAATATGTGTTAAGTATGAGACGTCAGTCAGCTCTTAACAAGTGATTCAGCTTTATTTGAACATGGCAGTAAACCAACACAAAACGGGAGAGCAACAGGCTCTCTTTTAAACTTTCTGGGCTATGATAATCACGCCCCTAATTAACAACCAATAAAATAGCTTAGATAATGACCAATGGTTTCAGTTCCCTCCAGAACCATTCTATATGCTCTGATTGGTCTACTGCACAGAGTAACCAATCTCATTTCAGGATACCAGCATAAAGAGGAAGCTTAGGCATGTTTAACACAATACATAACAATGGCCCTGGTCATACGAGCCACAAAACGTGGGGGAGAGGCGTGGCAGTTTGCCCCGGAGCTAAATAAGGCGCCGTAGCCCAATCTCACGGACCACCAGGTTGCCACGCTCCAGCTCTGCACCGCAATCACACCGCGCTGCTGTAGCGTGGCAAAACAGCAGCACAGCAGACCACGCAAGTGCGAAGTGCGCATGCGCCATGGGGGGGGTGGGCCGCTGTCGGTGACTTGTGTATGCGCATGCGCTGTCCAGCATTGGTGCGCATCCCAGGGAAACTTACAACATCCGGAAACCCGGGGGACATGGGCGGGCGTCAGAAGCCGCGGGATACCAGCGCTCCCGCGATCAGACGCCAGCCTTTGCCCTGGGGTTTCCAGAAACTAGTACTTCGGACCTACTAGTTTTCTACTCCGTGTTTTTGGAGGGAAGCCGCGGGTTGGCCACGGGAGTACTACGCCTCCCAGATGTGCTCGCATGAACGCGCACGGAAAGTCTGCAGGGCTCCCGTGCCTTCAGCGGGGCAAATGCTCAGTGTGGATGGGGCCTATATGTATCTAAAAAGATTATTAAATATAACTATGAGAATGTAATTATACGGTTTTGAGTGTTAATCAGTTTAGATTTCTCTGTAGCTCCTCTAAAAAACTTTATCTGATCTATGTAGTTTGTCTGTAGTAATTCTAAAAGGCTTTCCACTTATTCTCAAATTCGATGATTGATTTTTTTATTTATATAGTTTATCATTTTTGACCTAACAATATATTCTTCCATTTTGTCTCTCCAGTTCTCAAGATTTGGGCAGATTTCAGACTTCCACTTGGTTGCAAATACTAATCCTGTGCCTTTGTTGATTTCTAGGAAAGATTAACAACAACAACAACTTGGGCACTGCAGGACTTTTTTTTGCATGACTTTTCCTTCATGGCGAGAGGCATCAGGCTGCCTGGTAAATAACAGAATTTAGGAATAAAGGCAGATATATGGGCTTATGCATCGCATTTATTATCTCTTTCATATATATTCCAGTTTGAAATAGTTTTATATTTTCAGTACATTTTGTAGGAAAACAGGATTAAGATATAGGTTTATGAGAGTCACTTACATGAATTTTTAAAAAGACTGTAAAAAAAAAGACATTCCCCTTTCCTTCTAATATTTAAGCAATTCAAAAATGTTCCCTTAAGACTGAAGGTGTTTGTGAGAGGTGCATTTCATCTCAAGGATGGAGAGACCCGTTATCAACAAAAGCAATGCATTTCTTAAGCGGAAAGCAGACTTTTTCTGAAGAACGTTGATCCAAAGAAGGAGTTAATTGGTTTCATGGTAATTCCTCTTATCTTTGCCAGCCATTAAAGAAGTCTGGATTGCACACAAATTCATTTTGGATTTTTCTTTCTTTTGGTAAAGCAACAGAGTAGAACAATTTGAAATACTACCGGGGGCGGGGGGGGGACCCTGGATAGTCTGTTAATCTCTTGGAAATATGGCAATGACTGTTATCCACTTCCAAATTTCCAGATCCCACAGAATTCATCGAACTATAAAACTATATGCATTTCCCCCTTCTTTAGGATCTTTGGGAGCTATTATGACATCCAAACCAATCCCTATTTATTTCCAAGGAGAGACACACACACACACATAGTCACTTATTCACTCGCTTACACATGCATGGCAGAAGAGCAGCAACCCTCCTATAGAGCCATATGGTATCTATATATCTAATTCTCAAGTGTGCCCCTATCTACAGATATCTAAATCCACAGATAGGGTGCACACTTGCCATAAACAGATGTTTCAGCAAACTTTGGGGACCCCCAAGGTTTGCAGAAAGAAATCTGACAATAAAAAATTGGAGGGGCTTAAAATCTCCCCCTCCTTGGAGCCCCTTGGTAGGCTGCCCGAAGTAGCTTCGGGAAAGTCATCAAGCGAGGTGGGCAGGAACTCTGCTGGTTTGTTCAGAGCAGCTCCACGTGAGCCACAGATACAGTGTGGAGGAGGGAGACTCTGCTGGCTCACCTGGCGCTGCTCAGGTGAGCTGCAGAGAGTGGCAGGGGTGGGTAGGAAGGGAAGAGTCTGCTAGCTCACCTGAACAAGCCACTAAGAGTGGCTGTGGGGGAGAAGCCTCTGGGGAGACAGACAGAAAGAGAGAATGATGGGATGGGGGAAGAAAGAGAGAAAGAGAGTGATCGGGTGGGGGCAGAAAGAGAGTGAAGAGGTGGGGGCAGAAGGTGAAGAAAAGAAAGTGATTGGGGTAGGGGGCAGAAAGAGAAAGAGAGAGTGATAGGATTAGTGGCAGAAAGAGAGTTGTGGGCAGGGCTTTTTTTTTTTTAAAGGGGTGCCAGAACTCTCAAGAGGGGAATGAAGTTTTCAATCTGTATACTGAAAACCCATGAACTTTTAAACATTTTAAAAAGAATTTTTGTCAAAGAAGTTCCGGAACTCCATTTTGGAGAAGAGAACGTGATTGTAACCTTCTTTGAGACTCCTTAGGGTAGAGAAAAGTGGGGTATAAAAACCAACTATTCTTCTTCAGTGGCAGGGCATATCCATCACGTGCAGAAGGCCTCGGGTACATCTCTGGCTTCTCAAGTTTTAAAAAAGGGTCAAGTGCAATGCTCCCGCTAAGATGTGGAGTCTTGTGAGCAAAAATTCTACTTTGTGAGCTACTGGCATGAAAGTTGTGAGTGAGCAATTTGGCTACTGCATAAATTAGTTTGCTCGGGAGCCATCCTTCCTGAGCTAAGACAAAAATGAGCACACTGGTGGCTAAAAAACTGTGTGCTAATTCACACTAACTCAGCTTAGAGGGAACACTGGTCAGGTGGATGTGAAAGACCTCTATCTGAGCACCTGGAGAGCTTCTGCAAGTCAGAGTAGAGCATACTGACTTTGATGGAGGTCTATTTCACTATAAGGCAGTCTTACATATTCATGCGGGCAGTATCTACATGATCGTATGGAGACTGGAAACAGGGCCGGCTCGCTCACTAGGCAAGCTAGGCACTCACCTAGAGTGCGCCGGCTGCAGGGGCACCAAAAGGCACCCCCCATGAAAAGCCCCCCCCGCCTTTTCCCTGGCTTGCTTGGGCACCCCGCAGCTGCGGAGCGCCCAAGCAAGCCAGTGCTGGGAGGGAAGGGGTGGGGGTTAACCCCCCACTTCTTCCCTGGCTTGCTTGGGCACCCCGCAGCTGTGGAGCACCCAAGCAAGTCAAAATGCCCCCCGCCCCCATGGAAAGTGCCCCCCCCACCGCCTCCCCACCACTGCCGAGCGCCCCGGTGGGGCTCAGGAGGTGGCGGCAGAGATTGCCCGGCCTTCCCCTCCCCCTGGGGGGGAGAGAAGGTGGGGGATGGGGGCCGGTGCCTGCAGCTTGGCTCAAAGGGAAGGGGTGGGGGTTACAACCTCCGCCCCTTCCCTGGCTTTCCTGGGGGCCCCGCAGCTGCGGAGCCTTCAGGAAAGCGGCGCTAGGAGGGAGGGGCGGGGGTTACAACCTCTGCCCTTCCCTGGCTTTCCTGGGGCCCCGCAGCTGCGGAGCCTTCAGGAAGCGGCGCTAGGAGGAGGGGTGGGGTTACAACCTCTGCCCCTTCCTGGCTTTCCTGGGGGCCCCACAGCTGTGGAGCCTCCAGGAAAGCGCGCTGGGAGGGAGGGCGGGGGTTACAACCTCCGCCCTTCCCTGGCTTTCCTGGGGCCCCGCAGCTGCGGGCCTCCAGGAAAGCTGGCGCTGGGATGGAGGGGTTACAACCTCTGCCCCTTCCCTGGCTTTCCTGGGGGCCCGCAGCTGTGGACCCTCTAGGAAAGTGACGCTGGGAGGAGGGGGCGGGGGTTACAACCTCTGCCCCTTCCTTGCTTTCCTGAGGCCCCGCAGCTGCGGAGCCTCCAGGAAAGCAGTGCTGGAGGGAGAGGGCGGGGGTTACAACCCCCGTCCCTTCCCTGGCTTTCCTTGGTGCCCCGCAGCTGCAGAGCCTCCAGGAAAGCCGGCGCTCTGCTGCCACCCATCTCCAGGCCCCACCGGGAGGTTGGCATCCCGGTGGGGGACACCCCAAGCTGTCTTGCCTAGGGCACCCAGACACCTGGGGCCGGCCCTGACTGGAAACCCTTCAGACAGGATAGGATGCTTCTTTATATAAAATAAGGTTTAGTGGTGTCTCCTAAAGTTTGTATTTGTAATTACCTGGTTAGGAAAATGCATTTGTCCAGCTCATAATGTTTGGTAGAATTGCCAATTGAGCCCCATTTCCTCCTCCTCCAGCATGGAATGTAGAATGAGATTTGGTGAGATTCTGCTCTGTGGGCTCAACCAAGGCAACCCAAGCCAGGTGCTTTGGAGGAACGTACACAGAATTACTTCAAAGATTCCACTACTGAAACTCTTGCTGATCAATGTGCAACTAAAGTCTACTACAAAAGACAGGCGCTCGGTAGGTGCGCGGACAGAAATTCTTCCGTGCTAATTCCCCACTGCCAATGAAACTCTCTTTGATTACTGTCAGATATATGATCAGAACACTCAGTAAAGCAACAGCCCTTTTATTTGGGGAGCATCTTCTCTCGGCTCTGTCAAGTCTCGTCACTCTTTCTGCACGTGTGATGTGGTTGTGAGCCCCAGTGCAGGTATAATACTGACAACAGAATGAAAGAGATGCAGTTAGCTGCTTTGGGTTCCCTACTGTGGAGAAATATGGGGCGGCAAGTAAGTAAGTAAGTAAGTAAGTAAGTAAGTAAAGGTAAAGGTTCCCTTGCTCGAAAGCCAGTCGAATCTGACTCTAGGGTTGCGGTGCTCATCTCCGTTTCAAAGCCGAAGAGCCAGCACTGTCCGAAGACGTTTCCGTGGTCATGTGGCCGGCATGACTAAACACCAAGGTGCACGGAACGCTGTTACCTTCCCACCAAAGTGGTACCTATTTATCTACTTGCAATTTCTTGCTTTCGAACTGCTAGGTTGGCAGGAGCTGGAACTAGAGACAGGAGCTCACTCCGTCTTGCGGCACCCGGGTCTTGAACTGCTGAACTACTGACCTTCCACAGCCTGCAGTTCAGCATCTTAACCACTTGAGCCACCGCAGCTCAAGTAAGTAAGTAAGTAGGTAAGTAAATAAAATCTTCCTTATTCCTCAATGTGTTTGCTTGGGGGAAGGGAGCAGTTGAGTTTTGAAGACATTCTCTTCTGTGGTTTGTATGAGGAAGTACAATTCCAAGGCTTGAGTCTAGCGGCACTTCCCTCAGATGGAAGACATTTCTATCCATGGAGTATAATTTTTTCACATTTCCTTTCCTGCTGCACCCAAAGTGCCCCATGAAGAAGATTCCCCAGGAACAGTACAGGGTGGGGGGGATTGGAGGTCTGTTGAGGGAGGGAGCATTTGGTGAAAATTGCCCCCCCCCGCCTTGTCTATGGACATCCTCAGTGGCGTCCATCCCACAGGGAGCAATATGGTATAGTGCATACATGGAAGACCATCAGAATGTATACACCAACATTAGAAGTCGAGAGACAGCTCTTGGAAAACAGACAAGGGGTGCGATCATACGTACCGGAAGCAACAGCAGCCATGCGATTCCCCCGCAGATTAAAGGGACGCGATCAGACAGGCACATCTGTCTGGCGTCCCGGAGTCGTTGGTGGGGTGTCGTTGCATGCGGCAGTAGCGTGAAAAAAAGCTACTGCCAATAACCCAGTATTATGGGGAACTGCAGATGCGTGGCGGGAAGTTTGATCGTGCAAACGCGCATCATTGCAGGCGGGGCAAACAGCCTCGCGTCCTGCCCGCCTCTTCCCCCCTCCGTATGATCGCAGCCAAGGTTTTTCTGTCAAACACTTGCCAACAATCCTCATAATCATGGAGACAATTATAAATTGAAACAAAGAGAGTCCACTGTGGCTAATTAGATTCGTCCAGGGATGCTCATGCCCATGAGGAGGTTTGCTGTAGGAGAAAACTCTACAGCCTAGTTTGGGTTACCACTTTCTTGTTGGATATGCCAGTGGAGTCTGATATTATTTTCATCTTGAATCTGCCAGAGACAAGAAAACCATGCCTGGGCAAGGGGCAGATTTTCAGATGCTGGCCCAGCACTGTCTTTTTTAAAAACAATCCTGGATGAGGATTTAGTAGGGTGCAGATATCAAGGCTGATGAGAGGAAAACTGTCACCCTGGTGTTACATCTCAAGATCTACAACCCAGATGAAAGCTATTCCAAACGCAGGGAGAAGTAAACTTTAATAGACTGGCGTTGAACTGAAAGATGTGAACAACAGCCCAATTATAATGCGTGCTTCATCAACCCACATAACAACATGGTAGGGAGTGCACCCAGACAGCTTCTCAGACATTACAGTGGCTCATACCGCTTTGATGCCATAGACAAATATAGTGCCAGCGTTTAGTACTGGAGGGCCAAAGTCTAAATTATGGTTGTCTCTTTCTCTGACAGCCAGTTTTGAGTATCAAAGCATGTGTTAAGAACACTGAGTGTTTTTATTGAGAGCTTGTGCCCGGAAGGGATGGCTCGTATCAGAAATCTGAGCAACAAATACACTAATAAATCTTTATAAGCCGCACAGATGCTTGCTTCCCTGCAGAGAATCTCGAGGCACGGCTTCAGACAACCAAATATGTTCCTTCTAGTCAGAGCGAGAACTCAGTAAAATCAGACTGCTTAAAACAGACAAAGGCACAATCAAAACTCTGAGCACCACATTCGAGATGAGCCCCACACACACATGCGCGTGCACACAGAGGGCGATTCTGCATCTGGCATTTGCTCCACATTTTCTCAAAACCACATTCAAATACCCCAGGGGCAATGCTGTAGTGACTGCGAAGTCACCCTTGAACGACCATAAATCCATGCAGAAGGTACCATAAGACCTGATGATCAAAGAAAGTGAAAGCGGCATGCCGTGTAGAAGGTACCATAAAATCAGACGATCAAAGAAAGTGAAAGCAGCATGCAAAGCAGACGGGAATTTCTATTCCAATGTGGGTTTGCTAAACCTACGGAGGGAAAAGCCAAGGCAGAATCACCCCCACACACTAGTTTGCTGGAGGTGTGACATCATTTCAATTTGGACAGGGCATTCCTTTATACAAGGACTTTACTGCGGGGCTATCAGAAGCCACACCTCTAGTCAGGTACATCGTTTAGAATCACTTCTCTATGTGTGTGGGGGGGTGTCTCCCAGTTTTTTTAACATCACAAATGGCTATATTTTATTTAGCAACTTGGATTTTTTAAAAAAAACACACAGCCAATAGACTAAAAATCATTTCATGCCCTTCATCTGAAGAATGAAATTTCCTATCACAGATGGTGCTTCTCAGCCTTCTGCTTGGGATTTTAGTTGTAAGGTGATGACATCTGTTATGATGGGAGCATTGCATGGTTATCTTAGAATCAAGGCAATTACTTCAGCTAATCCTCTGCTAGTTCAGAGTTCCTTTGTGCAGTGTATCTAGCAAGGCAATATAGGGGTATTATTTTATATTCTGCCGTTTATATTCTACTGAGCAGTTAGAGCCGATCTGTAATTCTGACTGACAACTTTCCCTCAGTCCATATTTTTTCATTATGTGTTATTTTTGGAAACCCATTTTAGTTTTTATTTCTCTTGACAGAAGACTTCCTTATATTCCATAATCTTCAATATTCATTTCTATTCTTGGTTGCTATTGTGCAATTTTATAATGATAAAAGATAGAATTTCAGAAAGAGATCTAAGTATCCTCAACAGGTAGGGCAATAGCCCAATGGACTCTACACCCTTCCCATCCTACCTTATCCTCAATAATGCTCGCAATAACACCTGGGTGGAAATGATAATATTCATGATGGAAAACAAGAGGGGAATGCCTTATATGCAAATGATAACTTTTTCTTCTTTTAAAAAATTGCTTTGTGTTTCCTCTCTTCCTCCTCCTCCACATTTTAGCGATACGTTAACAAGACAGAATTTTATTCCTGTCTGAAGGTATATGAAATTGCAATCCATAATTACTATTCAATCCATGTAACAATTTCTCAGTGTTAGCCTACTGGAATTAACACTGAGGCATTGATATATTGCAATTGTTTCTTTCCCTGTGGAAAACCCAGAACAGCTTAAATGGGTCTCTGAATGGTCTCCTGACACACAGATATCTACGTAGCTTGAATGTTACTAAAGCTGCTGATGCTTCCATTCCAAGGCATTGGGGTGTGCTCACTCACCAAAAGTTATCTGATAACTGGCACTTTCATTGTCTGGCTATATCTTAAAAAATGGAATTTTGGAAAAAGAAATACTATTCCACGTAATAATGCTGGATTCTAAAAAAAATCTCTCTCATTGATTGCCGGGCTATGAACTCCACTAATCTTGAACTAGTTCTTTTTTCAACCAGTAAAACGCTGGATCACAATTCCAACAAATAGAGCATATTGTTCGTAATGAAATGTACCTGTTTGAACATCTAACACACTTCTAAACCACAGGCTGACCTGTGCTGCATGTCAATGCTCCAGGGAATGTGTGCATTTCTTGGGGCACTGGGGAAGTCCTCATGCTAGAGAGGAACATATAATAGAGACCTGCTGTGAATCCTGTTCCTTACAGTCTGAACTAGCTACTTTCCCCTCTTCCCGAAGATAGTTTCAGGGGGTAATTGTACTCGTATGTAGTAGAACAGCTAGATCCAAGTCCAGTAGCACCTTAGAGACTAACAAGATTTTGGGTACATAAGCCCTATAAGAGTCAAAGCTGCCTTTGTCAGATCCAGATAAGTATCTGATGAAGGGAGCTGTTATGTATTGAGCCTGAACTGTACTGGCAAAAAGGACTTAGCTTGGGATGCGTGACAATAGATTGCTAGGATCCTAGAATGGGCCAATAGGGAGACAGGGATCCTGGAATAAACCAACTGGGAAACAACAAAATGTAAATAGCCTATCGTTGGGAGTGGGGTGTGTTTTGGGTATAACCTTTTTCAGGCATAAATCCCTGGCTTGGGCCAGGGATTTCCAGTCTTCTTTCTCTTGCTGAATCACTAATAAAATATTAGCTGATCATGTGAATGCATCTGAATCCAGTATATTCCACCTTCGATATCCCACCTCGAAAACCATGCCATCCTATTCCCATCATCTTGGTTTTAAATGTTGTGCTTATGTTGTATTGTTTGATTTTATAATTTTACCTGTTGATATTGTTTTATATTGTTTAAATTGGCATTCATGCCCCTGTTAGCCGCCCTGAGCCTTCGGGGAGGGCGGGATACAAATAGAAACAAACAAACAAATAAATAAATAAATAATAAATAAATAAATAAATAAATAAATCTATTTCAGGAGTGTTGACTCTTGACAGCTTATCCCCCCCCCCAATCTTGTTGCATGCTACAGGACTTTCTCTTCTGTACTTTCATATCCTTACACATTAGAAATACGGGTAAATGGTATACTTGGCCTAAAAAGTGAATTTGGATAAACTGGGTTGTCTGGATTGCCAGGTTCAATATCGAAGGTTCTGCTGTATTTCTAGAAGTTTTTGGAGATCCTCAAACTAGAATAGGTTTGTGTTCCACCGGCACCGGCAGCTTTGAGTCCAAACTAGAGATGACAGTGTCCAGATGGGAGTTGGATGTCCCCTGGAATTACAGCTCATCTCCAGACTTCAGAGATCAGTTCCCTTGGAGAAAATGGATGCTTTGGAGGATGGACACTGTGGCACTGTAGCCCACTGAAGTCCCTGTCCTCCCCAGGCTCCATCCCCAGATCTCTAGGAGTTTCCCAACCTTGATCTGGCAACCCTAGTTCCAACTGGAGGGGAAATCAGGAAATAAGTAAATAAATATTAATGTTTTATGTCCCCCTTCCATGAACAATTGGAGGTCTGCAAAAACACAGTATAAAAGGAAAATGCTCCTAACATCTCCTCTAACCATTTTTGTTGGTGCAGTATGGACATCACAAGTGGATAAATAAACAGTTCAATATCCTAATCACTTGTCTCAACAACACCTATGCGAACAAGGGTAAAATTAATTCCAGCCTAATACTCCGAGGTAAAGTATATTGTGGGCCAGTTAAAAAAAGCAGCTTTCTCATTCTAATATGCTAATATGGTCACTCACGGGGCCATTTCAGACTGTTGACATTCCTCTGTGCAGAAGAAAGAATGTCTGTCATAGCAGATCCATAAAAGGGCTGGGTTACTGATCGTGGCATTGTGGATGCCTCATTAAAAACCTGAATTGTGACTCCCACACAGGTTTTATTTAAAGGGAAATAAACCAAGTATACAGTAGAGGTGAAGAATAGGTTTAAGGGACTAGATTTGATAGACAGAGTGCCTGAAGAACTATGGACAGAGGTTCGTGACATTGTACAGGAGGCAGCAATCACCGCCATCCCAAAGAAAAAGAAATGCAAGAAAGCAAAGTGGCTGTCTGATGAGGCTTTACAAATAGCAGAGGAAAGAAGGAAAGCAAAAGGCAAAGGTGAAAAGGAAAGATTTACCCAACTGAATGCAGAGTTCCAGAGAACAGCAAGGAGAGATAAGGAGGCTTTCCTGAATGAACAATGCAAAGTAATAGAGGAAAACAATAGAAGGACTAGAGATCTCTTCAAGAAAATTGGAGAAATCAAGGGAACATTCCTTGCAAAGCTGGCCATGATAAAGGACAAAAATGGTAGGGACCTAACAGAAGCAGAAGAGATTAGGAAAAGATGGCAAGAATACACGGAAGAACTATACAAGAAGGACCTCAATGTCATTCCAGACATCATGGAATACGAAGTTAAGTGGGCCTTAGAAAGCATTACTAACAACAAAGCTAGTGGAGGTGATGGTATCCCAGCTGAACTATTCAAAGTCTTAACAGAAGATGCTGTTAAAGTGCTGCACTCAATCTGCCAACAAATTTGAAAAACACAACAGTGGCCACAGGATTGGAAAAGGTCAGTATACATTCCAATCCCAAAGAAGGGCAATGCCAAGGAATGTTCAAACTATCACACAATTGCACTCATTTCACACACTAGCAAGGTCATGCTAAAGATCCTACAAGCTAGGCTCCAACAGTACGTGGATAGAGAACTGCCAGAAGTACAAGCTGGGTTTCAAAGAAGTAGAGGAACTAGAGATCAAATTGCCAACATTCGCTGGATTATGGAGAAAGCAAGAGAGTACCAGAAAAACATCTACTTCTGCTTCATTGACTATGTTAAAGCCTTTGATTGTGTGGATCACAATAAACTATGGCAGGTTCTTCAAGAGATGGGAGTACCAGACCATCTCACATGTCTCCTGAGAAACCTGTATAAGGGTCAAGAAGCAACCATTAGAACCGGATCAACTGATTGGTTTAGCATAGAAAAAGGAGTACAACAAGGATGTATATTGTCACCTTGCTTATTTAATCTATATGCAGAGTACATCATGCGAAATGCTGGCCTGGATGAATCACAAGCTGGAGTTAAGATTGCTGGGGAAAAGATCAATAACCTCAGATATGCAGACGATACCACTCTGATGGCAGAAAGTGAAGAGGACCTAAAGAGCCTCTTGCTCAGGGTGAATGAGGAGAGCGCAAAAGTGGGCTTGAAGCTCAACATAAAAAAAACTAAGATCATGGCATCCGGCCCCATCACTCCTTGGCAAATAGAAGGGGAAGTAGTAGAAGTACTGACAGACTTCACGTTCCTGGGATCCCAGATCACTGCAGATGGTGATTGCAGCCATGAAATTAAAAGATGCCTGCTCCTTGGGAGGAAAGCAATGGCAAACCTAAACAGCATGATAAAAAGCAGAGACATCACCCTGCCCACAAAAGTCCACATGGTCAAAGCAATGGTATTCCCCGTAGTAATGTATGGCTGCGAGAGCTGGACTATAAGAAAGGCCGAGCACCGAAGAATAGATTCTTTTGAACTATGGTGCTGGAGAAGACTCTTGAGAGTCCCTTGGACTGCAAGGAGATCAAATCATTCAATCCTAAAAGAAATTGACCCTGACTGTTCCCTGGAAGGCCAGATCCTGAAGTTGAAGCTCAAATACTTTGGCCACCAAATGAGAAGGGAGCACTCACTGGAGAAGACCCTGATGCTGGGAAAGATTGAAGGTCAAAGAAGAAGGCAAAGGATGAGATGGTTAGACAGTGTCATCGATGCAACGAACATGAAATTGAGCAAACTTCAGAGGACAACAGAAGACAGGAGGGCCTGGCGACTGTGCGACTGAACAACAACAAACCAAGGGGGATACAATTTGGAGTTCTGAACAAAATAGTGTTAGTAGTAACATATATTGAGTAGGCCCAAAGTCAGGGTGAGGAGACAAGTCGCTTTAGTCTGGTCTCTATCCCACAAACTTCAGGAAGGTCTAGATGCCGGTGAGGTCTCTCTTCTCTCTAGGCTTTGAGAAGCAGCTTTTCCTCACAGAGACAGGAGAAAACTCATACACACAGCAATCACTCCTTGGCCAACTGTTCTTTTCACTACTCCGCATGCTGTCTTCTCTGAAACTCTTTCCACAGAAATCCTCCATCCCCTCAAGAAAAAACACAAAACACCTCAGTTCCTTTGTTACCTTAAATGCTATATTTGTTCAAAAAATATGTCTCCTGTTTATTAGGGGAATTAGCAAGGTGACAGGAAAGTTTGCAGGAGGGAGGTAACTAGCAAGATTCTCCACCTATGCTTTATGGGGATCTTTCCCTTAGACATACTCTCAGAAATGAACCAGGCAGTGACTTAACCAAAAGGCTGGCAGGCTGACTGCACAAATGCTATATCAGGGAAAGACTGGGAGAAGGTTTGGTCATCACCAACCCTTTTTTCTAAATCTATCAATATACGACTCCAAGGTTACAAAATCTTAATGCGATGGTACATCACACCCAACAGATTACATCATATTACACCATCATACTTGCCACTTTGTTGGAGGAAGTATGGGGCTCAAGGCTCATTTATCCACTGTTGGTGGGACTGTACAATTGTAACAGAGATTTGGCAAAAAATATTTAAATACATCAAAGACATAACTGGCTATGATATAGTTCCTTCTCAGGAGTTGGTATTATTAGACCTCTGGAGAAACTGTCACATAGCTAAGATTTATCAGGACCTTATTTCAGTTCTTCTAACTGCAGCTAAAGCACTTATTGCAGCAGGTTGGAAAGATTCTTCCCCTATTTCTACTGCACGGTGGTTTGTTAAGATACGGGACCTGTTTGTAATGGACAAAATATTGGACTCAGTTACAAGGACAGACGGCTCTAATGTCAACTCAAATTTACTAACCAAATGGTCTCCATTCCTGGAATATGCTCAAGACAATTACTCTACTCAAATGAATCTTATTCCATCTAAAGACAAGGAAATACTTACCTGTTTTAAGTTTAGGAAAATATCAACTGCAACATAGTTTTCTTGACTTTATTGTTCCTGTTCATACTGTAAAAGTTTGGTTCTGTTTGGGTTAGGAAATCCTAATGTCATATTGCACGGTTAACTGATTGTTTATTTGTGTGTGTTATATATAAAACTTACTTAAAAATAAAAGAAGAAGAAATCCTAATAAAGTGCACACATATAGAAATAAAACACACTTTAAAATATCAGCACAAGTACTGGAAATGCAGAGGTGAGCAGGATTAATAGGAGGCTGTTAGGCGTTATCGTTACCATTCCAGACATGCAGAAGTCCATGGAGAAGAGGCTGTGAAGAAGGAAAGGAACCCAAACAAATTTGGGGGTGACCTGTCAGTAGGCACCCAGGAGAGACACACCGCAATAGAGAAAGGCTTGTCCGGATATAGGGCAAAATGATACCTCGGGGCATAGTGATGTCTTTGCCCCTTGAAACAATGTATTGAAGAGATTAACTGGGACTGGAACAATGTGCAGGGGAAGCTCTGAGTAGCATTCCCAGGAGAAGACAAAGACGTTGTCATATTTACATCTGTGTACATGAATGGATTTCCTGGTGCAAACAGGAACGGTTAATGTTTCTGTTGGAATGTGGCTAGGAATGTGAGAAGTTAATGATCCACTGACGACAACTGATTGCTGGAGAGAAAAGGCTACTCAGTTGTGTGAAAAGCCTATTGATTAGGTGATTTGACTGGAAAGGGAGGGACCAGGTGTTGGAATCTTGTGTTTGGGAGAAGATCTTCTTTCCTGTGGCTCCATTATGTAGAAAAATACCTCATTGTTTTGGATGGGAGGGGGAAATTATTAGTTTGACAGATGCCCTTAGCCACCTTCCCAACATAGCAAGTTCAGACTTCAGACTTGTTCTTTGCTGCCAGGAACCATTTTGTTTGGCTCTGCTCCTTACTGGTTTGGTGTACATTTCCAGGCCACACTCTGGCCTACTTCTAGGCCAGACATGGCTAGTATTTACACACAGAGGGTGTTGAAGGGTGAAAGATGATGAGGGGCATTTTCTGCCAGTTGCTCCCCTTTGCAGAGGCACACAGGTGGCCTTATACCTTCTTCCATCTCTTGGATTTCACCCCCCTTCTCCTACCTGGTTCCCAGGCAACCACTCACCTAATCAGTACAGATATCCCCTCCCTCTAGAGGGCACTGTTGCCAGATCATGGCCTACTATGCAGGAAAAACAAGTCACAAACATGCTAATAATAGTAATAATAATAATAATACTTTCAGCTGTTTCCATGAGATTGATAATATGTTTTCTGCTGCTGTGCATTCAGGAACATGCACCTGTAACCATGGACACATAGGCTTGTCACTTATTCGTACAACCTTGTAAAATCATAGAGTTTCTGGAGACTCCTAGAGCAGCCTGAAGTGCCAGCACAGAGGCCATTGGCATTTTTACATTTTTTTCCTCCTGCCACCACTCAGAGTGGTGGCAGGCAATAGTGATGATCAGCAGGAGACCTCCCTCCATAGCAGGAGATCAGATATACTTCCTTTGTGCATCTGCATCTATAGGACTGCTCCATAGGGAGGAATTTTAAGCATCCGAACCAGCACTTAGCACCTTTTATGTAGGAGATGAAAGGGGTGGTAAGAAAGAGGTTGCTTCTGACTGCATGGAGAAGGCATTGCTCTCATCATTGAGTAACAATAGCTACCCTTTGGCATATATGAGACTGGGGGAAACTGTTCAGAAAATACACTGAAAATGCATTTGACGCTAGAAAGCCAGAGGCACACAGAACTGTGCCTGTCTGTGTTCAGTTCTATTTGTGTACTACTCAGTGCTGTCATTTACTTCCTGTCAAATTAAAAGCAACTATAGCATCCATTGCCTTGTATAAAATCTAAAAAATCAATTGCATATACACCTGTTTAAAGGCCACAGAGTAATGCCAGCGTGCAAAATAATTAGGGCATTTATCTTCAGAGAGAAAGCTGCCTAAATTGAGCTTCATTTCCTAGTTTGGGGCCCATTTTGAAAGTAATATTGAGCTGCCACATTATTCATGGGGCCAATTAAACCATTTCATTTGTGATGCTCTCTCAACTGGCATAAGAAAATTTCCGCCATCTCCGGGCATCTAGAACAGTTTGCTGGCACTAAACTTGCCTTTCATTTTCATCTCAAATGTATTAATTTATTTTAATTTAGACCTCATCCTATACCTTAATTCTCTGCATGGAAATCTGATAAAGAACAAAATTCTATCCTTCTTCCAACTCATACCCCTGCATTTCTGACTTCATGTGATGCTTTAGCTTTCAAAAGTGTGTATATAAGCAATGTATACCAAATGTACTATAAATATATAACCAATATAAATATAAATAATATCAGGGCTGGCTTGCTCACTAGGCGAACTAGGCATTCACCTAGAGTGCGCCAGCCCTTAGGGGCGCCAAAAGCCCCCTGCCCCCGCCAAAAAATCCTGCCCCTTCCCTGGCTTGCCAGGGCACCCCACAGCCGCGGGGTGCACAGGCAAACCGGCACTGGGATGGAAGGGGTGGGGGCGCAGGCAAGCCAGTGCTGGGGACGGAAGAGGCAGGGGTTTAACCCCTTGCCCCTTCCCTGGCTTGCAGCTCGCCCACCCTCCCCCTCCCCCCTGGGGGGGAGAGGAGTGGGGTTGGCATAGTGGGTGTCCAGGGATCTGCACCCCGCCTAGGGCACAGAAAAACCTCGAGCCGGCCCTGAATAATATATATATATATAAATATATAATCCTGTTCATTTATAAGTGTGGAGTGGGAGGGCTTCTAGTGTCCTGGCCCCACTGCTGGACCTCCTGATGGCACCTGGTATTTTTGGCCACTGTATGACAGACTGTTGGACTAGATGGGCCATTGGCTTGATTCAACGTTGGCTTCTCTTATGTTCTCCCCTGCTTTTGCTCCTTGATTTCCTGTTTCTTGCAACTTGCTTTCCCTAGTGGATTCATAGATTCATGGAAGCACAACCAGAAAATCCCACATGGCACCATCATTGTGGGACCATCCTGAAGATTCCATGGCATTGCGGCCTTGATATCTACCATCACAAGGAAGCAAGAGTACCAATCAACTGTCACATCCTCCCAGACGTTGAACATTTTTTTCCACACATTTCCCCAATTAGAAGTAAAAGGAAGCAAATCTGAAAAAAATGTGTGAATGAGGGGAAAATCCTCACTCTTTTGCTTTGAAATAACTAATTGCCTGTGTAACTGCAGATCCATCGTAGTAAGTAACCATTTGGTAAATGGTCACCTGTATTTACCCACTGTCTGGAAATTTTTCTGTCACTGCGTTGTCAGCACAGGAGGGAACCAAAAAGCTCCTAATGTCTGTTGACGTTTGCACTGTCTCTGTGGTGATGGTGGTCTGCTTCCTTCCTATCCCTTAATGTTAAGGGTAAATTATGTTCTGCAACAGTGCTTCTCCATTTCCTAATCCTTCCCTCCCTTTCCCTGATAATCTCTCTCAAGGTCACAGGGAACCTCCCTGCTTTCTCAGGAAAAAAGTTGATATTTCGCTTCTTTGCGGGAAAATCCCCAGTTTGCTCCAATCTCTCTCTTGCCTGCAGGCCATTTTATTCTTCAATTCTTCTTCTCTAGGTTTTATCATTGTTCCTGTGGCCACTTGCAAAATGTTTGTTTATCCATCAACTGCTGAAGCTTTCATCATTTATTTCTTTCCAGCACTGTTTGCCTGCCCTTCTTAGTTGACCAGCTTGTGTGTATGAAAGCGAAAATAGGAAGGAGGGAATTATTTCCCTCTTAATATTTTGTGCCTGTCTTGAAAAAAGAAGGTTCAATAACACAGTGTCGTGAAGTATGAGGTCCCCCAAAATACTTCAAGAAATGTAAGAAAGAACCCCAAGCACTGGAGTTTTAATATGAATTATCTCCTCATTTATAGCCTAAAGTGGTTCACTGTCTGCAGCCACATCTCTCTCGAAACAGGGTTGGCAGTAGGGGAAAGAGGAGAATACAATTTTCTGAACATTGCCAAAAAGATGGTGCCACAGGAGTTTTCAGGGAGGCTTGGTCCATTGGTTTCTCCATTTTAACTCAGCTCCACTGTCTTTTTCAAACTCTGAAGGAAATAATCCATAACAGTCATTGGCCCTGAAGCACAGTCCAACATTACATATTGCTACAATATAGGTTGCCCATGGCACTGCCTGGGGGCTATAAACAATTGCCAATGAAGACTCCACTCCTAAGCCCACATCTGAGGAAATACATTGCACAGAACTCAGCAGGACTTACTTCTGAATGAACTATTCATGTTTACACAGAAGTAAACCCCACCAGTTTCACTGCCCCTTTGTGTACAGACATATAATTGAATCAATTAGGTACAACAGCAGAAACAAAGAAACAATCTGCTTTGTGTGAAAAAATTTAGAATAAAGTTGGCTGTCGGCCATTCTTCCCTGCTTTGCATTTACTTTATTGAAGTTACATAGGATAGGGGAAGGCATTAGACAGGACACATGGCCAAGCTATCTGTGTTTTACATTTTAATCCCACCCACTCCTCAATGAACTCAGATATAAGGTTCTTTATTATGTATGGAAGCTTGGGTTAAGAGTGTGTTATTTTATCTACACCTGATTGGATATTATGCTCCTGTTCCCCTTTAGGGATCATTCTCAGCTGGATTGTCTTGTCCCCCCAGGCAAATTCAGCTGTGAGTTAGTCCTATAGGAGCTACAACACAATATCTGATGATGTGTGGATGAAACTTGTGTAGGAGGACAAGAGTATGATTTTATACAGGGCTTTTTTTGTGGAAAAAGCCCAGCAGGAAATCATTCGCATAATAGGCCACACCCAACAGCAGAAACTCATTAGCATATTAGGCCACACCTCATTGTTACCAGAAGTGTGGTCATCTGGCCACACCTACCTTTTGCTTCTTATTCTGTTTACCTTGTTTGTTGTCAAAACCCAGGGCTTTTTTTGTAGCAGGAACTCCTTTGCATGTTAGGCCACACACCCCAAATATAGCCAATCCTAATGAGTTTCTGCTGTTGGGTGTGGCCTATTATGCTAGTGAGTTCCTGCTGGATGTGGCCAACTCAGGAGCCAGCCGGAACTCCGTTCCTGTGCGTTCCTGCCCCAAAATAGCCCTGTTTTTATACATCGCTTTTCTCTAAGGCAAGGAGTTTCAAAGCTACTTACAATCACATTCCCTTCTTCTCTTCACAACAGGCACCTTGTGGAATATGTGTTCAGATACCCTAAAAAATCCTATTATCTAGTGTTGTGCATCAAAGCTTGGGGGAGGGGGCTGAGAGAGTTCTGAGAGAACTGTGAGTAGCTCAAGATCACCCAGAAGGATTCATGTGGAGGAGCGGGGAATCAAACCTGGTACTCCAGGTTAGAGTCCACCATTCTTAACCACTGCACTACCCAATGAGTCTCAAGGTTGACTGGAAATTTAATCTTAGGTATCCACAACCCTGGTTTAATACTTCAGTCACCAGGCCTCAATGGCTGTATGTTAATAGGGCTGAGTCATGCCATTTTTGTCAATGCTGGACGCTTTGCAGTTTCCCTTGGTATAATGGACAGTTTCTTCTATCCATTGTGTCTGCTTAGGGTTTGCTGGATCCAGTACTGCTTCATGCAAGAATTGCATAATTCCTTCAGCCAAGGCAAAAAAAAGGTTCTTTTTGCATGCCCCTTGGCTACTTGTCTGGAGACAAGCTTGAAAGTTTTACTTGGAAAGGGAAAGACAGGTGTTGAAAAATCAGCAGAAGACAAAGCTAATATCTTCAGCATGCAAAAACAGAAATTGTAGTAAAAATGTCAGTCGAGCCTGATAGCTATGAATCTGTAGCATTTGCATAAAGTTTCACAGTACTGAAAGTGCTTCACACACAACAGCTTTTATCCAAAGAACCGCAAGCACAGTTCAGTCCATGCTATGGGATTTTCCTGCTTCCTTTCCCCACTGCATTCCTTTGTGTCTTCCAAGAAGTCATTCCTTAGGACTGGGGAACTCTCTAGAGCCCTTTTAGGTTGTACGATTTTAGTGCTCCTACCTCGCAAACTGGGAGAGCGTGCTGCGTGGTCACCATTTTGTATGGATAGGGCAACATATGTTTTCCAGCTCTGGTACATGTGATCAGATACCCTGAAAAATCCTAGTATCCAGGTGTGTACCAAAGCTGGAAAATGCCTTGTTGTTGTTGTTCAGTCGCACAGTTGAGTCCGACTCTTCACGACCCCATGGACCAGATCACGCCAGGCCCTCCTGTCTTCTGCTGTCCTCTGAAGTTTGCTCAATTTCAAGTTCATTGCATTGATGACACTGTCTAACCATCTCATCCTTTGCCATCCCCTTCTTCTTTGACCTTCAATCTTTCCCAGCATCAGGGTCTTCTCCAGTGAGTGCTCCCTTCTCATTTGGTGGCCAAAGTATTTGAGCTTCAACTTCAGGATCTGGCCTTCCAGGGAACAGTCAGGGTCGATTTCTTTTAGGATTGACTGATTTGATCTCCTTGCAGTCCAAGGGACTCTCAAGAGTCTTCTCCAGCACCATAGTTCAAAAGAATCTATTCTTCAGTGCTCAGCCTTCCTTATAGTCCAGCTCTCGCAGCCATACATTACCACTGGGAATACCATTGCTTTGACCATGCGGACTCTTGTGGGCAGGGTGATGTCTCTGCTTTTTATCATGCTGTTTAGGTTTGCCATCGCTTTCCTCCCAAGGAGCAGGCGTCTTTTAATTTCATGGCTGCAGTCACCATCTGCAGTGATCTGGGATCCTAGGAACGTGAAGTCTGTCACTACTTCTACGACTTCCCCTTCTATTTGCCAAGGAGTGATGGGGCCAGATGCCATGATCTTAGTTTTTTTGATGTTGAGCTTCAAGCCCACTTTTGCGCTCTCCTCTTTCACCCTGAGCAAGAGGCTCTTGAGGTCCTCTTCACTTTCTGCCATCAGAGTGGTATCGTCTGCATATCTGAGGTTATTGATTTTTCCCCCAGCAATCTTAACTCTAACTTGTGATTCATCCAGGCCAGCATTTCGCATGATGTACTCTGCATATAAATTAAATAAGCAAGGTGACAATTAGGAAAATGCCTAGTCACATAAAATGGCAAACACGTATATTGAGAGGTCGGGGCACCATAATAATAATGACTGAAAATGTCTTAGAATTATGTCTAGTGGAACCAGGGCTTTTTTTTTCCCTGGGGGAATGCTCCAGACAAAACTGACAAAATTCTTTTTAAAATGTTTAGAAGTTCATGAGTTTTTAGTATACAGATTGAAAACTTCATTTCCCCCTTGGGAGTTCCATCATCTCTTTAAAATAGAAAAGAAAAGCCCTGAGTGGAACACAAGGAAACCAAAGCTGGGAAGGGGCAGGATCAATGAAAATTCGACAACTATTACCCACTTGTGCAAGTAGAAATGCTTGCTGCTCCTGTGATAGGTCTTTCAATTACTAACCACTATCTTATTGTAATCCTTACAACTCCCGTATAAAGTTGGTCAGTTTTATTATTGTGATAGGTCAGTATTATTATACCCTATCACCAATGGGAGCTGAAGCTGAGAGAAAACAGATTGGGGAGTGGCCATGGCTCAGTGATGGAGCATCTACTTAGCATGCAGAAGGTCCCAGGTTCAATCTTCAGTAACTCCAGCTAAAAAAATCAGGTAGTAGGTGACCTGGGACCCTGGAGAGCCACTCCCAGCCTGAGTAGACACTACTGACCAGTGACCATGATGGACCAATGGTCTGATTCAGCGTAAGGCTGTGTCAGCAGGGCCGGCCCCAGGTGTCTGGGCGCCCTAGGCAGGACAGCCTGGGGCACCCACCCCACCGGGGATGCCAACCTCCCAGTGGGGCCTGGAGATGGCCCAGCACCATTGTCCTGGGCACCTCGCAGCTGCAAGGTGCCCAGGAGAGCCGGGGAAGGGGCGTGGTTAGAACCCTCGCCCCTTCCCTTCCAGCGGCGGCGCTGGCTTTTCTGGGTGCCTTGCAGCCGCAAGGCGCCCAGGAAAGCCAGGGCTGCTGGCGCTGGGCGGGAAGGGGGCTTTTCATGGGGGTGGGGCGGAGGGCATTTTGGTGCCCCTGCAGGGCCGGCGCCCTAGGTGAACGCCTAGCTCGCCTAGTGGGTGAGCCAGCCCTGTGTGTCAGATATATCATATGTGCCTCAGCAACAAGTCAGTTCACAAAACAGGCCAGAAAAGAAACTAGGGCCTTCTTGTTTGGAACACTTTCCCTATGAAAGAAGGTTAAAGTGCTTGGGGCTCTTTAGCTTGGACTGAGGGGCGACATGATAGAGGTTTACAAGGTTATGCATGGGATATAGCAGGTAGAGAAAGAAGTACTTTTCTCCCTTACTCACAATTCAAGAACTCATGGGCACTCAATGAAATTGCTGAGCAGTCAGGTTAGAATGGATAAAAGGAAGTATTTCTTCACCCAAAGAGTGATTAACACATGGAATTCACTGCCACAGGAGGTGGTGGCAGCTACAAGCATGGACAGTTTCAAGGGGGAATTAGATAAACATATGGAGCAGAGATATTAGCCACAAGATATAGATAGGAACACTCAGTCTGGGGCAAGTGATGCTCTGTATTTTTGGTGCTGGGGGGGCAACAGTGGGAGGGCTTCTAGTGTCCTGGCTCCACTGATGGACCTCCTGATGGCACCTGGTATTTTTGGCCACTGTGTGACAGAGTGTTGGACTGGATGGCCAGTGGCCAGATCCATCATTGGCTTCTCTTATATTCTTATGTTTTGCAGTTCAGTTTTTTAGATACAATGCTATACATCAGGACTTACTAAAACAAGACATAGTTAAATGGTTCCAGTGTCTTTGGTAGTCCACCCAGACATGATAAATGAGAGAAATCATTTGCCCCTTGGAGTACATCAACTGCCAAATCTATGGCAGCTTAGCCAGTGGGAAAGTTAATGCTGTACTGCTTTCAATTTTTAAAAATGAAATAATTGTTATTGGGCTTAACACTTCATTTTATCTGATGAGAGTGTTTTAGGTAAAGGTTTTTTTTTAAAAAAAATCAAGATCTCTTTTGATGCCATGTGCATGTCAGATCTCCGGGCACACACTTGGGTTAGAGGCTGTCTGTTCAAACACTCCACGTTAACAAATGAATCCTCTGGAAACCTTATTGTCAGTTCTTCAGAGACAGGCACAAATAACGTTTATTTGATGTTAGCACGGAAAAATACTTTCATGTGTTTATGTTTGAACCCTTCATTGGCATAGAAAGACATGAAGGATGTGAATCTTCTGACTTTTCTCAGCTCTTCTGATCTCTCTGTAGTCTTTTGTTCCATCATTGTTCTACAGAATGTGTATATTATGTAGAACCCACACTACGGTTAAGTATCCATTGCTCTTTTATGGGCTCCTTTTTCTCTTTTCAAAAGGGACTTATCTCTTCCTCTTGAATTTATTTGCCTCCAATTAAAACTTCTTTCCCACTTGAAATCATTTGGGAGGAAGATCTGGCTCCAAAGCTCTGCCCATTCGCTGAGAGAAAAAGATTGAAAAGAATGGAATTCAAGAGACTGAGCACAGAAGGGAATACTACATTCATTATTTTGGGAGGGCCAAGATCAACCTTTGGCACCGGCAACAAAAGATATGGGTGCCTACCTTTTCCTTATTTCAAAAAACTATTTCTTATTTAATATTAAAATGAAGTGTTCCTTCATTTTATTTGATTGCACTGTAACTGCAAAAAAGCAGCTTTAGTTGATGGCATTATCAGAACAGTAAATTCTAATAAAATTAATGTTTTGACACATGTAATGCAGTATTTTGTTCTGGGCTCCCAGTGTGTAGTTAAGAACAACATAGATATTTTTATTTGCACAGGAGTGAACACATGGTTTTATTAAGCCACTGATAGGCCAGATATGGCTGATGGGCACCTTTCAACTTGATGGATAACAATGATATATATTATTTCAGTAATCCTGGCATGATCCTTAGATGGCAGACCACAATTACCATCATCAGCATGTTACACAATTGAGGGATAGTTGCTTGCTTGAGGCCACCCAATGAAGTCATGGTGAAGATGAGATTTGAACCAGATGCTGTCCAGCACAGAACTCATTCTCTTAACCAATATATTATGCCGGCCGGCAATAGGCAGGGAAGAGCAGTTGGTTGCTTCCCTGTTGATTGTTTGCAATACCTTCCACTAAACAGCTCAGCAGGACTCAAGAGGAGCCTTGAGCTGGGGGGAAAGGATGCTGGGGAGTTGGAGAAGGCTTTCGAGAAAGGCAGCACAACAAGAAGATAAGACCCAGCAAGTGCAGCAGAAGCAGGACTGGGGAGTGAGGCCCTGGGGAAGGGGCGGGCACTTACTTGGATCCTTCCAGAAGGCTGAACTAGGTGGGGAGGCTGAAGAAGGCAGCCTGTGAGGCTTGGCTGAAGGCATCGGGAAATACTGGGAGGCAGGCGCAGGAAGGCAGGAGGCAGGAATATAAACTAGGTAAATTATGCCATGTGGAGGAGAGCCCAGAAAGCCCAGGGAGGGAAGTGTGAGAGTCCCTTGGTCTGAGATTCTGGGGTTGTATCTTAGATTCAGGCCCTGAAACTCATGGGAAGGAGCCTGGAATCTAGGGTGGTGCCTGCCAGGTCACAAGGCTCAAATTTCAGTAGATTTCAAGGACATTTAAAATGCATATAGTAATACATCAATCTAAGAAAACAGAAAGGCACCTCCACCTCCTATCCTAGGAAGTCAGTATCTAAGTGTATTGACATTATTTTGACTCATAGATTGATTCTTCTCTCCTCCCCCTTAGATAGTTTCCTGCTGCAAAATCAAACCATTTATTTTTTTACTTTATTTACAAAATTCGTATCTTGCTTTTCTGCCCTTACAAGGGCTGCCAAGCTGGCTAACTGTTTAAAACATACATGAAAAAATAATATACAGAGTTAAACAGAATGCCATATCACCAGGCAAAGAACCAAATGTAACACAGTAAGCTCTAGAAGAGTTCCAAAAACTCAGCCACCAGTATGAATCGCAGGCTATTGCCCCCCCACCCCCCGAGCCGGAAATAACGAGAGAAACAATTGTCGAGTCAAAACAAGGGCCACTTTATTAACTATTTAATTGCAAACTCAATCAACAGCAAGGGAACTAAGTGGGAGCAGAACAGGCCAAGCAGGTGTCAATCCAGCCAACCTCCTTGCCCCAGAGCTGGGCAAGCCACTAGGCCCGGTCTAGGGCCATTCCTCTGGCCTGCAACCAGCAGCCCAACACACTGGTCACCCCCCAGGAGCGCCTACCCCTGGAGCCCTATAGCCTGCAGGGAGGAGCTTACCGAAGAGGTTCCCAGAGGTGATCACCATTCCCAGCCCTGGGCCCTAAAACCCGAGGGCCGTTCCTGATGACCCCCTTGTTCCAAATGGGAACTGGCAGAAAGTGCTTACCAGTTCTGCTTTCTTTACCCACACTACTCTGCCAAAGTGACTGACCTAATAGCCCACACCAATTGCCTGTTCAAAGTCCACTGTGCTCAGTGCAAGGCAGGCAAAAACCCCTCCATCCACCAGCCAATCAGGATGAAGGTGAAAAAATTCCTACCTGGTCCCAACAAGCGACCAGCAAACGCCTACTCCGAACACGGGGTGGGTGGGTGGCCCGAGCATGAGGTGATGAACTGGCACGGGCGGGAATGGGGCTGAGCCTATAAATGCTGGCCCTGCCTCCATGCACCATTGCGACATGAGGTGCCGCAATGCAGCCATTTGCCTCTCCTTCCACCCGAGTGGCAAAGCAGCCCCAGCGCTCCATTGGCATTGCTGGGAGCGCGGGAGCCCAATTATTGTAATCCTACTGGGTTCAAGCATGATTTGCTTAAATCTCATCTATAAACCCATGATTTCTTTCCTATTGTTGCAAATAATCATGAGCTTCAGTACTGGCTGTCTTTGGGTGAGTCATTTATAAGTAATTGAAAAGGTAAGGTATGGATTAATCAAAGGGCAAGCTTGTAAGATTTATAATATGATTTGTAATATCTCCATCTGGAAAATAAAAATGATGTTCCAGCTAGCTCCTGAATATGGACCTACCCAGACCTGGCAGCCAAGGGCCATATCATAGCCCAGGGCTCTTTTAGTAGAAAAAGCCCAGCAGGAACTCATTAGCATAATAGGCCACACCCAACAGCAGAAACTCATTAGCATATTAGGCCACACACCCCATGTTACCAGAAGTGTGGTCATCGCCTCACACACAGCCACGTTGTACCTGATGCACTCCCACACCAAATACTCTCTAGGGTTACCATATTTTGAAAAGCAAAAAAGAGGATGTATCTCCTGACTGACTACTTCAAACAAGTGATCGGTATGGCAGATCTCATTTTAAATACCCTACTATTTAAGCTATGATCATTGCTACTCACAGGGAATATTCCTTATCTTCCAACCCCAAAAGAGAGCATTTTCATCCATGTTTTATGAGCTCAAAAGAGGAGAGCCACCTCCATACTATGAAGAGACACATTTACAGAGAAAGCCCTGGCCCTAACCGTGTTGGATCAGGCCAATGGCCCTTCCAGTTCCAACACTCTGTGTCACACAATGGTCAAAAACCAGGTGTCATCAGGAGGTCCATCTGTGGGGCCAGAACTCCAGAAGCCCTCCCACTGTTGCCCCCTCCAAGCACCAAGAAGACAGAGCATCACTGCCCCAGACATAAGAACATAAGAGAAGCCATGTCGGATCAGGCCAGTGGCCCATGCAGTCCAACACTCTGTGCCACACAGTGGCCAAAAATACCAGGTGCCATCAGGAGGTCCAGCAGTAGGGCCAGGACACTAGAAGCCCTCCCACTGTTGCTCCCCCCAAGCACCAAGAATACAGAGCATCACTTGCCCCAGACTGAGAGTTCCTATCTGTTACTTGTGGCAATAGCCACTGATGGACCTCTGCTCCATATGTTTACCAAGGAACAATGGGTTGCTGTGCAGCAGAAGGCAATGACAAACAGCTTCTGTTCTGTCCAGCTCTCGACTGGAATGTCCCATGGATGAGGGTTGCCATGAGTCAGTTGTGACTCAATGGCATCTTCTTCTTCTTCATGGTAAGTGGCAGTCTGATTGGCATACTAGTCAAGCATTTCTGCCGAGAGAATAGGCATGGCAACCCAACACTTGCCCTTCTGGTGATACAATGCTGTAAACAAAGGCACAAATCAGTAGCTTCAAATAAAATCAGTAACTTCCTCTCATTTATTTCAAGTTGAGAGATGTGCAGTCCAAGCTTATACCGAGTTAAGACGTCCTTTTGAACAGGCTTAAGCGTGCCTAAAAATCAGCTTAAGTGCATGCTTTATTTCTCATTGAAATACAGGACTTTCAATGAGTTTAACTTTTAGCTGAATCATGCTGTGCTGGTGCAGGTATTTTTTAAAAGTACACTGCATTGTTTCAGTAATAGTGCAATGTTTGGGCCTTTATGAATTTTAATATTAAAAAGAAAAAGGAAGGAAGGAAGGAAGGAAGGAAGGAAGGAAGGAAGGAAGGAAGGAAGGAAGGAAGGAAGGAAGGAAGGAAGGAAGGTGTTAAGTATGACACTTAACTCAATTTCAGCAAAGTGATTCAGCTTTATTCAGCAACAGCTCGAGTCAACCAGAACAGCAAACAGCAGATCAACAGATGACAACTAAACAGTGGAGCTTGGCTCCTTTTAAACGTTCCCGGCTAATGTAGCCACGCCTATTTACAGATAAGTAACCAATAAGATTACATGGATAAGAACCAATAAGGTTCGTTCCCCCCAAGAGTTTGCGGTACGTCCTGATAGGACGGTGCTTCTTAGACAACCAATCAGAAAGGCTGGATTACGATCCTTGTCTAGGCACGAAGCTTAACATGGATTTCCAATGGAGGCATTTCACTTTACAACATACATTACAGAAGGAAGGAAGGAAGGAGAGAGAGAAGGAAAGAGAGAGAGAAGGAAAGAGGCGAGCCAAGGCGGGAAGCAGGCGCCGCCCGCTCTGCAGACAAAAAGAAACAGCCTTGCTCATGCCAAGACCAGTTGCCAACAAATCGCCCATGCTCACTCGCTCACCATCGCCGCCTTGTTACCGGCCACTGTCCTCCACCACCACCGCCATCTGTGTTCCCTCACAATGTCCCTGCACCGGTGGCAGGGGGATCGGAGGGGGATTGGAGGAGGTGGCGTGCCAAGGGGCTCCCAGCCACCAGGCTGCCCATCACCATTGCCACCGGGCTGTCCCCGCTCTCTTTTTGGCAGGCAAGGCAGCATGCTGACACCCATCACGTGGCTCTCCGCTGCCACCAGCCCTGCTACTCCCTCTGCCACTGCAGCTCCAGCTGGCCTTGTGCCCCTTGCTCCACCCCTCTGCCATTGGGGGGGTACTGCTGCTACCACTGCTGGGGGGCTTAGTTCATGGGAGGAGGGGGAGGCAAGGGCGTGCCTGCCAAGTTCTGCACCCCATCCTTTGCCAGCCTGCCCTAACCCATGGGGTTGCTCGCTCACTCCTATGGGGTCTTCTTTACTGCCCCCTCTCCCAAAGCACTCACCTCTGGGACAGCTTTTCCCTCCCCCCAATAGCCCCACTCACATTGCACCCTGCCACCTGGCAAAAGAGAAGCAGCTCTTCCCCCAGCTTAAATGCTCCTAAACTTCCCCTAGTGATAGTGGATGTCGGAGAGAAGGCAGAAGCAGCAGGAGAAAGGGAGCAAGATGCAAAGGGAGTGAGAGCCTTGTTTCGCCTTCCTGCAAAACCCCCGCTGCAGCCTTTGGGAAAGAGAGTGAGGCAGTTTTGCAAGATGGCACAATCCCTATTGCAAATTGCACGTGCTTTCTCTTTGGCGGACTAGTCCTCCGCTACCAGGCCAGCAAGCAGGCAGGCAGGCTGGCGCTCGCTCACTTGCCATTTCTCACAGGTACAGCCCAGCTGGGGGAAAGCGCCAGTGCTTGCAGCAGCTGCCGAACAGAGTGTAGCTGGGCCTTGGCACAGATGCAGGGTGGTGATTGGAGCAGGGCTTTTGGCGAGGGAGGGGTGGGCTTGGAAGGCAGCCAGAACGCCGTTCCAGTGTGTTCCAGATCAAAAATAGCCCTGTCATAGCCTATGCCACTGGTTCCCAAAATGTTTGAGCTTAAGGGCATATTTGGAATGGGTGGCACTGGGCGGTGGGCACAACCACAAAATGCATGAGTGGAGCAGACTGCAAAATCTCAAGGAGTGATGCTATGCATAACTCTAATAGTAACTCTTCAGCATTTCAGGCACAAACTGTTTAACTGCCTTTTAAAATGAACATATTGTTCTAAAATATTTTCCTTGCATACACACAACTTACCTTCAGCCATGATGTGAAGACTCTTGTGCTGTGGTGGCAGCTGTGGCCAAAGCAATTTAAAAAAAATCTGCATAGCCAATCAGATCTCCAGTGGCCAATTCAAGGCCCTTTTTGTCCTTTGTTGTAGTGGTTAAGAGCCCTTTTTGGCAGCTTGGTGTAGTGGTTAAGAGCAGCAGACTCTAATCTGGAGAACTGGGTTTGATCCCCCCATCCTCCACATAACACTATCTGGGTTACCTTGGGTCAGTCACAGTTCTCTCAAGAGCAGTTCTCTCAGAGTTCTCTCAGCCCCACCTAGCTCACAGGGTGTCTGTTGTGAGGAGGGGAAGGGGAAGGAGATTGTAAGCCACTCGGAGACTCTTCTTATCCTCCTCCTCCTTTTCAGCAAATGCTCCATCTGCCCCCCCCCACTTTCTAAAAAAACACTTGGTGGGCTCCAGAAAAGGTGTTGGCAGATATCATGGTACCCATGGGCACCACATTGGGGACCTCTGGCCTATGCAGAAGGCTTTTAATTGGAGTGGTTTTGCAAGTAAATCAGTACAAAATTGTCTCGGAAGAAGAGATTGAATTTATACCCCACCTTTCACTACCCAAAGAAGTCTCAGAGTGGCTTACAATTTTCTTTCCCTTCCCCTCCTCACAACAGACAACCTGTGAGGTAGGTGGGGCTGAGAGAGCTCTCTCTCAAGAACTGTCCTTGAGAGAGCAGCTCTGAAAGAACTTATGACTGACCCAAGGTCACACCAGCAGCTGCATGTGGAGGAGTGGGGAATAAAACCCAGTTCTCCCAGATTAGAGTCCACGCTCCTAACCACTACACCAAACTGTCTCAGCAGGACAGTTGTACAACATTCCTTGTTTAATCCCATTATTCTTATGGTGTGCACACACAGAGTAAAACCTCAATCTTCTTTATATTCCTGCCAAAGATTGCATAAGGGGATTTAGTGCATTATCCATTATCAAGTCTAAGTCTTTTTGCCATTTTCATTGTGGGTCATCTTAGCCTATAGCCTGTATGGATAGTTTTGATCCTCCCATCTCTCATTTTCTTATATTCTTTTCTGTATAAACCAATCATCAGGCTATAAAATTTGTCCTTCCTAACATTTTGAATACTTATAGGCTGTTTCTCTGTGACAAGCACATTAGATCCTCTTTTGGCCTGACATTATAAAACTAAAAGTGGTTTGCAATATGGGCATATTTATTTTGGATCATGTTCAATTAACTAACCTTTATGGTATATATTGGGATTGAATCATTCCTGATTGGATCACCCCAGAGACTGGCTGAGCTTGAAGCACAAGAACAATAGCCTACCAGAATTCTGAAAGTAATCAATCTAGTAGTAATGTTATGTAAATAGCCTATCACTGGGAGTGGGGATCTGTTTGGGTGTGGCAATTGCATGCTATTTAACAGAGCTGAGGCTCTGGAGTCTTGTCTTGCTCTTGCTGAAATCACAGATAAAGCTGAGCTGATCACTAGACTCAAACCTGCTCATCCATGGTACCCACTATTTAACACATTAACTGGATAATACTGGTTAAAGGGCTTTAAACATGCAAATTATTGTGCTGTATCATTATTTTAAAAACAACCAATCAACCCTCTCATTATTCTGTTTTATCAATGTTCTAAAGCATTCATTATTTCTTACAGGCTGACCATTTATATGCTTTTTGACAGAATATGCTGATTTTTGTTATGTCTTTCACAGGGCTCTTTTTGTAGCAGGAACTCCTTTGCATATTAGGTGACACACCCTAAAGTAGCCAATCCTCTAAGAGCTTACAGAGCTCTTCTTACAGGGGCTACTGTAAGCTCTTGAAGGATTGGCTACATTAGGGGTGTGTCGCCTAATATGCAAAGGAGTTCCTGCTACAAAAAGAGCCCTGATCTTTTGTGACTTGAAGTGTGTGATCTTTATTCAAATCTGTCATAACCCCAGCGGGTTGCCGCCTTCCGCTGCCACCACCCTGGACTTATGGTCCCTTGAGAAAGCCCAGGGTACCCTCTCAAGCCCATCCAAAATGCTCCTTTTCAAGCTGAGAACCTTAGGTGTGATAACCAGGCAGAGAACTTATAAACAAATGGTTTATTTATACAGTAATGGGGCATTGAAAACAAGACAAAGTGCTTTATAAAGGTATAATAATGCATAAAGGAAAAATAATCAAAGCTAACGTGACTAACTACTTCACTTTAACTATTACTACTTCAGGCCTACAGCCCTCTATAAACCAGGCTTGTCCCTGTAACTCACTCTGTCCCCTAAGTGAGGGATCTTTCTCCTCAGACCAGACTGTCCCCTCAGTGAGATAAGTCCACAGGAGAGCAAAAAAATCATTTCCTCACAGCACATAGAGTTTATATCACAGTCCAGTTTAGCTCTGTGAGAGGAAAGACCAACATTTTTCACAGCTCACAGCTTAAGTCCCACTTCCACAAGAACGCAACAGACTCCTCATAGAATCTCTGCACTCCCATTGGCTAAAACCCATCCCCAAGCATTGTGGGGATTGTAGGCTGTCTGCTTTCCACTGCCAGACAGGCCCCTCCTATAGTTTAGGCCTCTAGGCCCCATCTCCATCCTGTACAGAGCATGACAAAATCTATTGAAAAAAATTTGACTTTTATATAGACAATGCTCCAGTCAAAACAAGCTTGTGAGAAGTTTGGTTTGCTCCTTTCTAATAATTAGGGTCACTTGTTTGAAAGTAAGTCCCATTGGTTTCCCTGGAATTTAATTTATTCCAAAAACATATGCTTAGGATTGCTCAAGCTCTAGTGGTTTGTATCCTGAGGTCCTTTTCTGCTGGCATAAAAGCTATTATAGTAGGAGAAGGGTTTTTTTTTTTTTAAGTTGCAGTTGTGCTCTGACTGGATAGCCCAGGCTAGCCTGATCTTGTCAGGTCTTGGAAGCTAAGCAGGGCTGGCCCAGGTCACTATTTGGATGGGAGACCACCAAGGAAGTCCACAGTCATGATGTGGAGGCATGCAATAACAAACCACCTCTGAATGTCCATGGCTTTGCAGACACCACAGGGTTGCCATAAGTCAGTAAGGACTTGACGGCAAAAACAAAAAACGTGTTCCAACCTGGTAGTACTATCACATCACCCTCCTTTGCTTGCTGGAGGCATGTGACATCTGGAAGAGCTCTGTGTAACTCTAGGAAACAGTACAAACAGCATCCCTGAGATCTTTACAGCTTTATAAGCCCATCCATTCAGTCTGTTCTAACAATCAACAATGTGTTTAAAGGATTGAAGCCAACTTGGCACGCCTAGCTGTCATTTACAAGGCCGTGGAGCATTTACCTCCCTGAAACTCCTACTAAATTTCTGAAAGCACTTCAGTGAAAAAACAAAACAGAGAGTGACAACTTTCCCATTCCTTTACACCACAGAACATTTTTCAATAGTCTGCTGACCTAGTTCAGAAGAAACTTGGCAGGAAATCTGAAGATTGTTTTTGCTTTCAGCGAGCAAGCCAAGCGGGAAGGAGACATATTAGACTAACTCTTCTCTGTTCCATGGTCCTACCCTGACTTAATTGCACTGCAGAAGTGAAGTGTTCAACGTGGGGTCCCACTGAGAGATAATAGCACAAAAGCAGATCTTCTATGCCTCAGCCGCAGAAACCCTTGGTGATTGTTTTGCTTACGAATTATGTCTTCAGAAAAATGTAACGAAAGCATGTACAAGGTGGTTTGGCTGCCGACGTTCTTATACATCTGTGTGGGAACGATATGAGCCCTAGTTGTGTGTTGGTTGTAACTTTGATTGCAGATTTAGGTTTCCTAACATTTGAAATGCAGAGGAGCATGTGGAGAAACACCTCTTCCGAAAGTCATCCTTGGACACAACCGCAATAATGTTGGCAGTACAAACATGTCAGCTAGAATGGCGTATGTTAGCTTTAGACTAATGTGACATGCTGAAAGGAAAAGATGGCAATGGATGCCGATCTCTCTCTGGTTTGCCAAGAAAAGACAAGCTAGAACATAGCTGCTGCCTTGGAAGCTTTTAAAGGCCCATATGGGTGTCAAGTGTGCGCCAAAGACAAGATGAAAACACTTACAAAGGTTATTAACCTAGGCAAGAAATGTCTGAGTGGCAGCCAAACCGTAAGATCTTGGTTGTCCACAGGAGGGTTACATGAAGCCCTGCAAAAGATGGCAAGGCAGAAAATGAGGCCTATCATGAATAGTCCTTCTACTGCTGGAGATGAGGAAGGTCTGCACAGGGCAAAAATGTACTTATGAAGCTACTTTTTACTGACTCAGACTCTTAGTCTATCTAATCTTCTCTGACTAACAGCAGCCATCCAATGTTCTAAGATAGCGGTTCTCAATCTGTAGCAACCACAGTACCCTTTGGTAGATCTCCAAGCACTCTCCTCACAGGCACAATCTGCAGGGTGAGTAATGTATGCCCTGTGGAGGCCTTTCCATTCTCTCATGCCCTCAAAACAATATAGTAAGAACTTTATCAGCTCAACTTTAAAGGTGAGTCTAGGAAATAACATTTTATTGTCTATATAAGGGGTTCAATCCAGACTTAGTTGGCAATTCCGGCTGATAGTCCCTTCCTGCTGCAGATGTCCCACTGTGTCAATTGTCAGGGTCTCCTTTCCCCTAGGAGGAACATTTTGTGGAGATCGCTGGACTATAGTGGGAGGAGGGAAGAAAGTTCCATTCTGCCATTGGAAAATTTAGCCTGGATCCAACCCATGGCTTATCAAGTCAGCTCTCACAGGGTAGCTGATTCACTAGGGCTAAAATTTAAAAGTCCTAGACCTGCAAGGGACTTTGTAAGAAAGCAAGACATTTCCTCATTAGCTAATAACTTCTAGACAGAGACTAGCAGAACAGTGATAGGAAAAGGCCTGGAAAAAACTTGAATTTAAATAATGTGCTGGAGAATGATGCACATCATTATTGCATCATTCTCTAATACACTATTCAGGTTCACAATATCTGTCTGTCTGCACAGTTACATATTAATGTTACATTGGCCCCGATAAGGCAATTTTACTTGTACTCTTAGGATCTAAACTGGAAGGTACATATTGGCAATATTACTATCTCCAATATATGTAATTGCTTCTGACACAAGACCAGATATATTTGTGGCCCCACTAACAAAAATGTTTTGGTATCATTAAATTCCAGATTGGAACATTCCATTTTTGGTCCTATATGAATTGTTTACTGCCTTACAAGTGTAAAAGGGGCTTTGTTGCATGATGTATTCTATACTATTTGACCTCTGAAGAAGGTTCTTGTGGGCCAAAATGTGTCAGGTCATATATGGTTCTTTTTGTGCATTTGTCACTTTGATTATTTTAAGAGGCTTTGTTTGGCCCTCTACAAGGTTTTTATATGTTTTTGAAATAAACACATGTACTTTTCTCTATACCTATTGATGTTTTTAACTTTTGGCCCTCTACTAGTTTTCTAAACTTCCTTTGGAGGTTTTTGCTTGGTTGCTCTAGTTTTATTTCCCCTCTCTTCATGGGTATAATGTTCTGAAGTACCTAGCTCTTGAAGCTAGGTGGGGGCATTCAGCATCCAATGCAGCTTGCAAGGTATTCATAACATTTTATAATGTTCTCTCTCCAAGGAACATACATGATCTCCAATCCACCACCTCCTTTTACCTCATTTTTTTTAATTGGAACTGGAAAAACTGCAATACAAACATCAAAGCTTTGCAATACAATCTACATGCCCATAAGTCTAATAATAAGTTCAAAGGTCACAGCAACTTAAATTTTGGAGTAAAATCCAATAAGCAGCTAACATTGGAGTAAACAAAACTCAGTCAACAGAAGGAGTCACAACAACAAGTCAGATCCAAGAGTGCCTTAGAAGTAAAGCCATTTGTGGTAGCTTGGTTTTGAAGGAAGCAAATCTTGCTCAGTCAGGAAACGTATTACTGGAGCCCATGTGCAAACAAATTTGGAATAAGTCATAGCAGATGCATTTCGTGATCTTTGGAGAAAATCAGTAATCCTGGCCATAACAAATTGATCCCATAGTTTATTGTACCAATCTGAAAGGGACGGAGGGGAGGGAGACTTCCAGGTAGTAGCAATCATCAACCTAGCAGTTGCTAAAAGTGTAGATATAATATCTTTAGTATGCTCTTGGATGGAATCATTCCATAGATTTAAAAACAGAACTTCAGGTTTACAGGAGATTGATTGC
Organism: Gekko gecko; assembly: GCA_029375565.1. Taxonomy (NCBI): domain Eukaryota; kingdom Metazoa; phylum Chordata; class Lepidosauria; order Squamata; family Gekkonidae; genus Gekko; species Gekko gecko. The sequence goes on along the minus strand of JAPDNY010000001.1, from coordinate 295,772,947 downwards.
AAAGTGATTCTGTTAATTTGTGTCACCACATCTTTCCAGAATTGTTGTATCACTGGGCAATCCCACCAGCAATGAAAATAGGTTCCAATAAAGCCACATTTCTTCCAACAGAGTGGACTGTGGATGGTATGCATTCTATGCAATTGGTATGGAGTATAGTGCCAGTGAGATGCAAGTTAATAAAACTGTATATGGATATTATATACCTTGGAAATATTTGCAGGTGAGACCCAGATAATATTACAGTGAGAGTCCTGTAAGTTGAGTTGTAAATTGTCCTCCCAGTGTTTTTGGTATTTTAAGATCTTCAGGTTGTCTACTGTTAAGATAGTTTTATAAAGTTTGGAAAACAGGCCTTTTGAAGAATCTGGATAAGCAACAATGAGTTTTTCAAAGGTTGACAGTTCCCTGTCAAAGGTGCCCAGCTTGGCCAAAGATTCCATCAAGTTCTTGAGTTGAAAGTATTGAAACCATGGGATTTGCATTCCAATCTTTTGGTCAAAGAACCTCTTCTCTTGAATCTTACCCCTTTGGACCAGATCAAAGAGGTGTGTAAAACCTGCTTGTATCCAGATCTCAAATGTGTCTGGTTCCATTCCTGGAGGAAACCAAACTTGGTTCATATAGGTCAAGAATTGTGAAGTAGCTGGCATTAGAGGTTTTTTCCTAAGATCCCAAATTTTGATTGAAGTCAGCAGTAAAAACTTGTTACTAATATTTCTGGCTGTTGAGTTGCAGGTATCCAAAAAAATTCTTGCAAAGAGAATGGAGATGTATACTCTTTTTCCATCTGCATCCAAGTTGCTTGGGAATCTTTATGTAGCATCTGAATCACGTGAGAAAGAATAGCTACATGATAGTAAGCTCGCAAAAGTGGGAAGTCAAACCCACCTAAACATGCTGGTCTATTCATATGGAGTGGTTGATCCTGGATTTTTTGCCAGCCCAGAGGAAGTGAGAAAGAGCATTTTGCCAGTTACAAAAGTCTTTGTCAGATATAAAAATGGGTAAAGTGTGAAAAAGAAATAGAAATTCTGGCAGCATAAAGCACTTGACCATATGAAAGCGGTCCAACAGAGGGGTGCAGAGATTTCCATTTCATGAGATTGGCTTGGATGTCTCTGAATAGGTTATGAAAATTATAGGAAGACAGGTCTTTCAAATCCAAAGGTATTTGAACTCCCAGATGCCTCCAAGCATCCTTTATCCAGTTGTGGAATCTGCTTTTGAGCTGTAGTAAAGTGGAATGAGCAAGGGGAATCAGATATAATTCCAATTTGGTCGGATTAATATGCAAGCCTGAGATAGAACCAAAGCTGGATAGTGTTTGTTGTATTGCTGGTAAAGATTGAATAGGATTTGAAACATACAAGGTAAGATCATCTGCGTAAAGATATACTTTATGTTCAATCCCACCATGGATTATTCCAGTGAATGTTTGATTCCTTTATAAGCCCTCTGCTAAGGGTTCCATCACAAGAGCAAAGATTGTCTGGTCCCTCTGAAAAGTTAAAAGAAAGACAAAATGTGGCTGTTGTCTCTTTACCTTTGATTGAGCCTGAGAGTATAGTGCCTGTAGGGCTCACAAAAAATTGTCACCAAAGCCCATCTTCCTGAATAAAGTTAGCATATATGATACTTCCACCAAGTCAAATGCCTTGTTGAAATCTAAAGCTAGTATCACTGAATCTTCTTTACATTGCCTGACATGTAGAATAACGTTAAGGGTGCAAAGTATATTATCTGACATTTGTCATGTTGGAATGAAGCCCATTTGGTCTGGGTTGATGTAACAAGAAATAAAAGATTTAAGCCCATTGGTGAAGATGGTGGTAAAAATCTTAGCATCATGATTAAGAAGTGCAATTGGCTGATAGGAAGTCGGATCTGTTGGATCCTTCTTATCTTTTCGAAGAACTATGATAGAGGATTCAGACCAGGAACCTGGCATAGTTCCTGTCTTTCGAACTGCATTACATGTGATCAAAAGATGTTCAGAGACAGAATCAGAATTCAGAAGGTAAACCATGCATACCAGTAGCTTTATTGCTTTTCAGATTCTTGATAGTGTCAAGTAACTCTGATAAAGTAATAGGAGCTTCCATTTTGGTGACATGTTCTGGAAAAATGCATTGAGAAAATTATGTAGAATCTAAATAGGAATCAATCACTTCCTGTCTAGGGTTTTCTGAACTATACAACATTCTGTAGTACTCTGCAAAAGTGCTAGCAATATCTATAGCTGAGTATTGAGTGGTGCTGTTTGCACTTTTCAAAGAGCCAACAAGGGAAGTTTTACATCTATCTTTAACTCACGAGGCCAACAAGTGAATGTTCTTAGGTGACTTCTGCCAGAAGTTTTGTTTTAAGAACAGGAGGTTCTTCTGTACGTGCATAATATCCATATTCTCCAGTATTTTGCATTCAGCCAATAGTTTGGAGCAAACCTTTTTACTACCTGTAGCCTTATGTTCCCTTTATAAAGAGGTAACATGATCCATCGCTTCCTTTCTGAGATGATCTCATTCTTTTCTCAATTTAGATGTAACAGCAATCAGAGAGCCATGAAGAACTTCCTTCGTTGTGTCCCAAAGAATTGGTGGTGCAACATCCGGCAATGCATTGTCTTCGAAGAAATTTTTAATGTCAGATTCCACTTTCACTTTAAGTGATTCATGCAATAGAATACTTCTATCCAAAGACCATATTCTTTCTGTATGTTGATCAATAGCATAATCCAGTTCTCCCTCTAGCCAAGCATGATCAGTGAGATGCCGAGCTCCGATATCTGTAAATGTAACAAAAGGCAACTAAGGGTGGGACATCAGAAGATAATCAGTTCTTGTTAAAATATTATGTTGAGGTGAAAAATAAGTATAGTTCTTGTATAATCTCCATACATCACATACATCACATAGTTGATATTTGGAAAAAAGTTGAGCAAGTTTGGTGGCAGATGAGAATTTGCGACTTTTCCTGAAAGTAGACCATGTTCTGTCTAGGTTACCATCAGCAATAAAGTTCAGATCTCCACCAAGGTCTTCTTCTTGAAAGCATTGAAGATCAGCAAAAGTGGTATCCAGGAACTCAATCTGACTTTGATTTGAGGCATACAATGATGCAAGTGTTATTTTCTTCCCATTTAGCAATCCTTTAATGAACAGGAAATGACCTTGTGGGTCCAAATGTGTGGCATCCAAAATAAAATTAAGGAGTCCAGCTAACAAAATTGCAACCCCCTGGGCTTTAGAAGATGCTGGACCTAGAAGCTGATAAGAATAGAGTGAAGTCTTCAAAACAGGACCTGTCTGGGAGCAAATATTGGACTCTTGAATGAACAGGATGTCTGGACAGATGCATTTCATTTATTGCAGCATTCTCTTTCTTTTAATCATATTGTTAAGGCCCCTAATGTTGACCAAGCTGATTCTTAATGAAGAAGCCATATGAGGAGGCTAAAAAGACTTAAGGGTAGTAAAAGAAGCAAAAAGTACCACTATTTAAATTTAGAGTATCTGGTGGACCAACAGTAGCTAATTATAGACTGCTAAATTAAATAGTAAACAAATAAACTTCAATTTTCTCCTAAATTAATAGAGAAGTGTAAAATAAGAATCAATTACAAAATACAAGTATAGAAACCTTGTGATATAAAAATTATAGAAAGGTTACAATAAGTTACTAGTTTTAAGCTATAAGAAAAAATTAATTGGATCAAAATCATCCTAAATATATCAAGAAAATATAATATTTCAATATTGAAGAAAAAATCCAGTTATGGAGCAAAGGTAAAAAATTGGATAAGCCAATTCTATAGCAGCAATCAAAGAACAATTTATAAGAATTCACCATATCACAATAAAGCAAATGACAACAATAGAATTTATTCTGCCAAACAAATTGTTGTTAATTAAGAATTAATGAATGAATTTATCAATAGTGCGTTAATTAATGAATTAAAAAGAGAATCTAAAAAAAAAGAATTAATTATTTTTTAAAAATCTGAATCATCCTAATACCTCTCACCCCCCCGCAGTTCATCAAATTGAATACAAGAGCAAACAACAATGCATGTTGGAATAAGCAGACTAAAAAAGAATACTATAGTGAGATATATCCGACAAAAAGTATTTCAAATACTTGTAACCTGCAATCCAAAATCAAAACACTAGGCTCACACTGGAAATAACTGACCCCCCTCCCCCCCGTAGCCCTAGAATTAAAGGGCTAACACAGATAAGCCTCCAGGTGGAGCCTTCGGAAGAATGTAGCATTAAAGTCTGGTTTAATGTAGCATTAAAGTCTGTTTTTAACTGTCAAAGAAATCTAAGCAAAGTCAAACGAATAGCAAAGGCTCAGAACAAACTCCATACAGTTCCAGCAATATTCCACAGTGAGTTAATTCGTAGATGGCAAGTCTGCTATGTCTTCTGGCTCAGAGGAGATGACTGAACAAACTGAGATCTTAGTGGTTTTGTCAGGCAATGCTGGGAGTTGTAGTTTGCATTTATACAATCTGCGGTGAACTGTGTCTTTAGAGAGTCATAATGCCTGTAGTAGTTCAACCCCAGATTCTTCCATCAGCAGCTTGAAGAGTATTCCCATGGCATGCTACTTGCAGCTTACCCAAGGGTAGCCTTTTATATCTTACATTTGTGGCTTGAAGTTTTGTTGTGACAGATTTCAGGAGGCACGTAATGGCTAAAGCATCCTGAGGGACATTGAGAAAAACTAAAATATGCACTTCCTTAAATAAAAGACAGCCGCTAACCCTAGCTTCATCAAGTATTTTTTTCTTTGATTTCCAGTCAGCAAACTGCACCAATACATCATGGGGGCCCTTCTGTTGTGGATTCATGAGCGACCTCAGCCTAAATGCTTTTAAAATTGTGGGCACCACTCCTGATTCTATGTGCAATGAAGTAGTTAGCCAGTCAGCCATAAAACTCAGTGTGTCCCTGTACTCCTCTGTCCCTTCTGGAATCCCTCAGAATTTCAGATTTAATTGTTTTAGTTGGGTTTCCATTGCTATCAGGTGGTCTCTTGATTGGAGTTCTGGACTATGTAATTCCTTCAGGTCAGCTTTCAATGCTGTTCCCATCTTAAGTACCAAATCTGCTGTTTGTGCAATTTATTTTAAGGAGGATTGAATGTCCTGAAGTTGATCCTTCACTGGCTGGATAATTTGAAGCATTTGCTCTTGGATTCCCCTTTCCATTTTTTCAAAGAATGCCGGGAGATCTTGTTTATGAAGTACCATTTCCAGCAGGTGCGAAAGAGAGACTTCATCCATCATTACTGAGGAGTCAGGTCCAAGTGATTTCAAGTCTGATCTGATGCCTCTTGGATTGAAGAAAGATTGGGTGTTCTTTGATGATGGTTTTGGTAAGCCAGCAGATGGTCCATTACTTTTACCCATATTAATTATAAAAGATCAGCGAAAAGAGGCTTGGCGGGGGTCAAAGTCGAGGTAGGGCAGTGGAGCTTATGTTCAGCGTTGCCACCAGCTCCTCCTTTACTCTCATAACAACCCTGTGGAGTAAATTAATTAGAGAGATAATGGCTGGTTCAAGGTTACTGCATGAATTTCTTTTCTTGTTGGGGGATTTGTCCTAGGCCACTGTCCAGCCCCCTAACAACCAATATGATGTTGAGTTAAATAACACACTGGGGAATAAACACATTAAGCACAGTAAACACAGGAAGCTCTTTGTCATATCTCGTGAGCAGAGATGTCTCCCTCACTGTGTTCCCATCATAATTTGCAATGTTTAGAAATTTTTATCCTGTGCAAAGGCATTACATTAATGTTTTTGTACCCCACTGAGGAGGACAGAGGGCAAGAAAACTCACAATAGGATGTCATATAGCACACCACAAACCAAGAGGACCTGGCTGGTGGAAATAATGGACCAACATCTAGACCAGTTCTGAGATGGTTAGTTATAAGAAATGTTGAAACTCTATCAGTGAGGGAGACATTTCTGCCCTCAAGATATGACAAAGAGCTTACTGTGTTTACTCCCCAGTGTGTTATTTAATCCAATATCATGTTAGGGGGCTGGGCAGTGGCCAAGGAGACCTGGGACAAATCCCCCAAGAAGAAAAGAAATTCGTGCAGTAACCTTGAACCATCCATTATCTCTCAAATTAATTTACTTCACAGGGTTGTTATGAGAGTAAAGGAGATGGAGGATTGGAGATCATGTATATTCCTTGGAGGGAGAATGTTATAAAACATTATGAATAACACAGGATCATTTATCCTGTGCAAAGGCATTACGTTAATGTTTCTGTACCCCACTGAGGAGGAGAGAGGGCAAGAAAACTCACAATAGGATGGCATTGGGTGAATTCTTGTAGATATTACCTCATTATGGGGTGAATGCCTACAGATGTAACAGTGCAGAGCTGCAAACCCATCATGCAGAAAAAGCTACATTGCAGGTAAGCCTTGACATTGATCCTTGAAGAGGAAATAATTACAGTTAAACTAAGTAGTAGAGCCTTTTATATTTGTGAATCAAGCTTGAACACACAATTTTCCTTGAGATGTACAAATGTGTGCCCTTGAGAACTTTCACTGACTTTTAATTAAAGCTGTCAACTCACTAATGAATTGTAGTCAATCATCTCTGGCTTTTAATGATCAATCAACTAATCAAGAAAACTTGCCACAAAGTATTAACAGAATTTCAGCAGAAGGAATCTTTTGTAGACATCTAGATCCTGGGAAAACACTCCTCTCTATTCCTCCAGATCTAGAGATGTCCTCTTCACAACTTGATCCAATTGCTGGAATTAACTGAAGCTATCATTTCTCCAGGTACTTCAGGGTAGTATAAATTTTGGTATTATTCTTTGACCTGTGGCTACTGCTTCTATTAAATTGCATGGTTTACGAGGGAGTTTACGAGTCAAAATTAAAGGGGTAAGAATGAGGATTGATCAAAGATTTATAGAAAGGTGTGAAGATGGTAGTGGTGGTGGAAGCATTCAAAGGTAACATGGGAAAGTTAAGAAGTTTCTAGTAAAATTTAGGCCCTGACCTTGATGGTCCAGGCTAGTCTGATCTTATCAGATCTCAGAAGCTAAGCAGGGTCAGCCCTGGTTATTATTTGAATCAAGGACCACCAAGGAATTCCGGGTTCAGTACATAAAGGCAAGCAATGGCAAACTACCTTTCTTTTTCTCTTGCCTTGAAAATGCTATGAGGTCGGCATAAATCAACTACAATTTGATGGCACTTCACAAACACATATGCACAGAGTAATATTTATAAAGTGTGTGGGTTTTAGAATATAAAAGTCTATAGCAGGGATGGGCACGAATGGCATTTTTGTGGTTCAGTTTGTGGTTTGTGCCTAAACCACAAACCAATATGAACCAGGAGGTTTGTTCATTAACTGACCCAGTTTAAAGTTTAAAACCTACTTTCTGCTGCCCATGGCTTTTCGTGGGGAGCAGAAAGCAGTGGTTTAAATGGCTCCCAGTCATTTAAACCAAACAGTTGAATGGTCAGGAGGCAGTTGTTTGATTTAAATGGCCCCATGCTTTCTGCTCCCCACAGCTTTTCATGGGGAGAAGAAAGCAGGGGTTTAAACGGCTGACTAAACTAAACAGCTGAGCTGTTTTTCATGAGGAGCAGAAAGCAGGAATTTAACCCCCTGCTTTCTGCTCTTCACAAACTGCCACAAACTGCATCAAAATTCATGAAAGTTCATGACGGTTCTTCAGTTCTTGAATATTTCTTCGCAAACCATGAACCAGCCAAAATTTGTGATGAATTTTAGTCCATCAACTGGTTTGTGCCAATCCCTAGTCTGTAGTGTGGATTATGCAAATTAATCTTCAGGGAGAAAATTTATGAAAGATTCAGGCTTGTGTTAGGGAGTTTGAACTGATGACACTTTGGTGTGTATTTTAACCCTTTAAGTTTTCAGTAAATGAAGAAAATACCTTCATGTACACTATGCTCAGATGGACCCATTCTGAAAACTCCACTTCCTCAAGATTTTTTTTTTAAAGAATCAGTTCTTGTTTTGGCATCATGTTGTAGGAAACAAACTATATCTGCAGTGGGATTTTTCTGTGGGCTGCTAGGCAAAATTTTCTAATGAATCATGGAAATGATTGAAGAGTAAAAAACATCATGAACCATTGTGACTCGTAATTGGATAGTTTTTTTGAAAAGTGATACCACCATGGCTTTATAGCCTTCATCCTTTGCCCTCTCTTAGACCTAATTCACATGACCTTTAGAGCATGCCAGAAGTCTGTGGTCTCCTGGGCACATGCTGAGTGCTGAATTTGTGCTGAAGCACATGCCCCAACATATTCAACCTACTTTGAGATGTTCTGTAGCAGTGCAGCAAGCCACAACCAATATAGGTGACTTCAGCATGAGCATCTAGATCCTGGGATGTACTCACCAAAAGTAGCACATTGTGAATTAGATCCATGTGCTGCTGATCTCTGTTTCTCCCGATAAAAATTCTGCTATCTAGCTTGGATGTTCAACAATGTTAGCTTTTTTAATTGGCTGATCTGTGCAACTTCTGAAATGCGTGTAAAATATTGATAAGTGTTGATCTGGGACAACTAGGTTTGTATCCCTGCTTTGCTATGGGAGCTTGCTTGGTGACCTTGAGCCCATCACAATCTCTCAGTCTAACCTACTTCACAAGGCCCACTGAGGGAGAATACAGGAAAATAAATAAAAAATAAGCATAAAAAAATCTTTCAGTGTATTAAATTTTCAACTGCAGTCAAGTCAAGATGAAAGGTGAAATCCTATCTGTGGACCAATGCATAGATAGCATGCTATAGTGGTTAGTGTGTTGGGCCTGGGAGGTCCAGGGTCAAGTCCCCATTGATCTACCTCACAATGTTGCTTTGGGGACAAAATGGGAGATCTGAGAGTCATCAATTCTACCATAAACTCCTTGGGAAAAGTGCAGGATAAAAATGGTTAGTTAACTAGTTAGCACCAATTGTCAGAATCAGAAAGGCCAGTCTGTACAAAGAAAAACAGTTCCAGTTTCCAGTTCAAAGCATCTAACAGTACCATCTGTTTTATAGCCAATAGAATATAGTCCTATAGTGTACTGGGATCATCTTCTCCTGTCTCATAAATTCCCATTCAATTCACATCCAATTGTTGGTACTGGATTTACTGCCTTTAATGTTGGTGTGGTACTACTCTTTCTACTGGCAGAACCAATGTGACTCAAGAGTTCATCCTTCTTAGCCTTCCTGAATAGTTGGAAGTCATATACAATATAATCATATATAATCATTTACAATGGACTATCTGTGCATGTGGAACAGCAAAACAGGTGAAATAACTCCCCAGTACGGTTTTCACATGATAAAACTTCATGGAGGGGGGAGGCTGGAATGCCCCCCCCAGTGGCCCCATTTGGAGCCCATTTGGGCTCTCCTTATTTTTAGAAGCAGTCCCTTGCAGCTGCTGTGTGGTTGTGGCTGGGAAACATGGGCAAACTAGTGCAAACAAAAGTATCATGTAGTTTGCCTCTGAGACAATTTTCAGAAGCCACACAGTACCATTTTATTTAGCAAGCTTTTAGGTCAGTGGAAATGTACAATAGGAATGCATTTTTTATTTTTTTTAATATAGTCCTGACAAGTATTTACAAGCATACCTCATTTTCATATCAAAAATAGATCACAATTCATCCCAAGCCATTAATGTGACTTTAGTTGTGGATGATCCTGTTTCCAAAATCCAAGTCCGTAAGCCATATGTTCACATTTAGTTCAGATCCAATTTATAATTTCTCTCTGTGCTGTCTGCGCTGGAAAGTTTTGATTAAAAAAAAAACAAGGAAGGGAGCCCATCATTGACTATAGAGAGACTATACAGGTGTGTATACATTATGTATTTTGAGCACATTTTGCACTTTGTGTGGGTTAGGAGCTTAAATAAATGAATAACTTGGAGGATATTTAGCAAGAGACTAATTCCACAGGACCAGGGTGCAGGCCAGACAGACAAAGTTGCCTTTTAAATCGGACCGTAGCAATTCAGCTGAGCCATGGGAAAAAGTCAGCTGCAGCTTTTTTACTAATGAGGAACAGTATCATAAATATTCACAGTTCTTTTAGTGTAAGCCATAAAATTACCACCAACTGGCAAGGAGATGGGCTATGAATCCAACACTTAAAAACTTTCACTATAGACTAATGAAGAGGCGGACGAGAGAAAATTAGCTTGCTTGGCTAATTTTCTAGCCAACAGCCATGAGCAACGATCTTGCAAACACTTCATTGATCTTGAGAGGGGATGTGGAAAACCTCACAGATATATGCAAACTGGCAAATAGACACAATGTGAGACTCACTGGGGCTACTTTTGCAGATTCAAGTGGGAGAATCAAGATGTCTCTGTATGGTTGTAATGAACATAAGATGATAAGAGGGGGCAGGATGAACTGTTGTAGGGGAACATCTTGCCAGCAGCATGCTATCTCAGTTGTCCCCCTCCCCCTTCTTCCTGTTTGCAGATATAAAAATGTGGCCAGAGACATGAACTGAAGAGCAAGATCCAAAGGGCTCTTGGCCCTTTGGCTTGGAGCCTGCACCTCCAATCAGCCAGCCACTGTATCCAGGACAAGCCCAAGAGTGGGATGCAATTTGTTGTTTTCTTTCTCTATTGCTTTATTTATATTGTGTGCTTTTCAATGGTAAGCCACTTTGGGTCCCTTCAGGGAGACAAGCAGGATATAAATATTTACTTATATAAAGATATGACAAATCGTACCAACAGTCCTCTAGTCTAGTATCCCAACAAGCAGGACACATTGGCCAAGGGTCCCTGTGGTGTTGTCTCTCAGAAGGTGGTATTTGGAGGTGCACTGCCTCTACTCATGGAGGTGCTAGTAAGTCATCATGGCTAAGAGCCCTTGATAGACACATCCTTCATGAATCTGACTACTCCGCTTTTGTAGCCATGCACGCAAATGGCTATTGCTATATGGAGATGAGTTCCGTTTATTTAACGGTGCATTGTACTTTACTTCTGTCCTGAATCTCCTGCCCATCAATTTCATTGGGTGCCCGTAAGTTTTAGCAGTTTAGAAAGAGGGGGGGAAAGTTCTCTGTTTACTTTCTCCACATTTCCCTTGCTTAGGCATCCCACCCACCCTCACCTCCCCACACTGAAAAGCATCAAAGGCTATAGCATTCTTTGTAGGGGTGAGGGATTCCAACCTCTTGAGCATTTTTGCAATCCCTTTTTGCAAATTTCTCAGCTCTACAAAATCCATCTTAAAAAAAAAAAAAAAGACGACTGTATAGAATCACACACATTATCCCAGGGCAAAGATTTATCCCAAATTGCCAATTTCAGTTTATATGCCATAGAAGTCAGCAAAACTATTTTTTTTTTTTGCCCTGGCCAAGTACTATATACAAGAAACTTGTGAATTAAAATTATCTATCTTTTGTTCTGCAGGGGAATTCACTTGCTTTGTTTGCACAAACATATACAAAAAGACAGCAAAAAAACATAATTGGTGATGGACTATCATTATCCAAATTGATAGCAGCTGTGCTTACTGCAAAATGTTTTCCTCAGATCTGTTGACATGTTGGAAAATAATTTTTAAAAAAGGAAATGCATCACATGGAGCACTCAGAGCTCTGGTATTCGACTTCAGTGCATGTGGCATTCAGGCTGAGCATGATCTTTTCATTCTGCATGCTTGCTGTGTCACTTTAGCCAATGCTTTTCATGTTGAAGAGATTGTATACCAATCAGGTTCTTGTTTTTAAGGGTGTGTCACATGCTCCAGATAAAATGGGGGGGGGAGCGAGCGAGGCTATTTCCTCTGGAGGAAATAGACCTGCAATTGCATGATCACACCTCCCTTTGAAGCTGCAGGCACAGCCCTTCAGTGTGTGATCAGACACAACTGTGGGTGAGTTGGGTCTTTTTTTGTGCCATTTGTTTCCCGTGCACTTAAATGAGGAATTGATGAACCGCACCTCTGCACTGAGGGATCCGTATGGGGTTAGCAATGATGTGGGGGGAGGCACGGAATTGGGTTGGCCTAATCAGACCATCCCGATGGCATGAGAGCATGCTGGAATGTTCAGACAGGGGAAAGTCCATCTGTGGCCCGTCACAACCTGTTTATTACCGGATTTCCCCCAGTGTCTTTTAACTCTGCTTCTGCAGTGGAGCAGAACAGGTTGCTGATGGCTGCGGGGCACTTCCCAGATCTGGCTGTCTGATCGCGCCCTTTAAATCCACCTGGCATTCGCATCTATGTCAGGTCTAATTGTGCATATGATCACAGCCTAAATTTATTAATAGGAATTCTTCTGAACTTTGGTTTTATATAGATTCACTTTTGAGGAAATCAGCATTTTGCTGAACGATAATTTGCAAAGCTCTTACCATCTACTAATGCATGATGACTCAGGTTACCAAACTCCGAGTGGGACCTGGAGTTCTTCTAGAATTACAACTTATCTCCAGACTACAGAGGTCAGTTCTCCTGGAGGAAATGGCATCTTTGGAGAGTAAACTCTATGGCATTACATGAGCCCCCTCTCCAGGCACTACTCTGAAATATCCAGGAATTTCCAAAGCTGGAGATTAGGCTTTGGGCAGGCAGAGAATCCATGCAGAAAAGTATAACACAGCTGTTTTTTTTAAAAAATGTATATTATTGAAATATTTATAGGTGGTGTTTCTACATGTAGTTGGTCCAAGGTGCTTTACAAAAGCACCACAGGAAAGTGACTCATATGCTTAAGAGTGATGCTATCACTGGTCTGATTTTAAGATGGTAGCCTTAATTCAAAATGGTGGTATGCCAGACCCCTGTCTCTTTTCCTATACCCAGGCAGAATTTTCGTGCCACAAATTTTTTAGTTCCCCCTCAGTAATTGAGTCACCCTCCAGTAGCGTGTATTTCTTCTTTGTTTGATAAGCTTATATTGTCCCACCCTGTCACAGATATTTGTTTAGGCTTTAGACCCAGTACAGGGACTTGAGGGAAATACAGAAGCTGTCCTGTTTTATAAACCCTTGTGAAATGGCACTTGAGGCAGACTAACTTTCAAAAACAGAATAAAGATTTTATTAAACAGGCAGGGAAAATATAAATATGAGGAATCAAGGCACAGAGGTTGCTGAGATAAAACTTCCTGATATATAACAGAATTGAAGTTTTTGAACATACAAGGGAGTGTTGTTGAAGCTTAATTTCTGAATTTTACTGAGAGGTTTTTGCTTATTACATATTTCAGCTGTTATACAGAATCTTGAATACAGTTTCTTAGAGAATAGCTTTGTCTCAGTACTTCTAGGTTTCTTCCTTTAGACACTACAGATTAGGTCCTCCCTTTAGACACTACAGTTTTTCACTAACTCCTGAGGTGTCTAAGCTTCTCCCCTTTATCCTCCTCTTCCCAACTGCTTTCACTGGCAGGAAGTTATTCTCTTTGTCCCTAAGAAGCAATAACTCCTTTTACTATTTGATTTGTATGGGAGTTCTTTCTAACTATCCAGACCTTCTGCCAAATCCTTCTCCAGTATCTGTTGTCTGTATAAAGCTATTCCGTAACTTTCTTGACTGAGAAGTTCTCCCTCAGAGTAGTTTTGATATATTTAAGACAACAGAGTCCCTCTTCTCTCTGTAAAAGTACTTTTATGACTATTGCCTGTCAGAAATCACTGACTCCCAAAGTCTCTTGCCCCAGAAGCCAAACCCTCTGACTACTGATCCGGATGTTAGATTTCAGACAAAGACCAAAAGGCAAATGAAACTTTCCCCTCCAGATCAGCTGTTTTATTTCCTCTCTAAGCTGATGCTGGCCAATCAGAAAGTGAGTAGAGCAGCCAATCACACAACTTCTTCTCTCCAGGGAAGATTAACTCTTGAACTGCCTGACTCTCTGACACAAGCAGCATTTTAAAAAGCCTGTTTTTCTTTGCAATCTGTCACAGGTGGACATTCCCACTTGTGTAGATATTTTGGGAATCAGTGGGCCAGCTTTTCCATAGATGAAAATGCAAGGAAGGAGTTCTCTTTCACCACCAAAAGATATTATGTGGGATTGTGGGAGTGGATCAGCATAGACAAATGTCATGTGGGATGGGACCTGTAATAAGGATGGGAATTTTGCTATATTTAGTAAAAAAGCTGGCTGGATCTAACCCAATGATGACAGAGCCTTGAAATAATATATAGAAATTACACTGAGGTTTGTGAGCATATTTTAATGGCATGAAAATTGAATACCATAGCCAACAATGTATTCATAGACAATGTATAAAGCTGAAAACCATAGGGAAATTTTGGTCAAACCAGGATGCCGCCATACAATGTCCATTAAGTAGGGTTGCCAGGTCTGGCCTCATCCCCAATGGTGGACTTTGGGAAGCATTCCTGGAACAGGGAATGTCCCACTGGGAATCTTATTGGGAATGTCCCAAGCCCCGCCCCCAATAAGGACCACCCATGGCCACCCCTCTCCCTCTCATCCTGCAAGATTTAAAGGGCTCTCCAGCTAATCTGGGGTCATGTGGCCTGCCAATCAGCTGGAAATCCCTTTAAATCTTGCAGGAGCAGAGGGAGAGGTGTGGCTGCTGGCCAGCCACCTGAACTTCAAGCAACTATGCTGCTTGAACTTCAGGCGTGTGAGGCCTGGCCCCCCCTGGCCAAAAGCATTTAAATGCTTCTGGCCAGTATGGTTTTCATGCACTTGAATTCCAAGTGGTGGATCACCACTTGGAGTTCAGGTGTGTGGCCAGTAGTCACACCTCTCCCCTGCAAGATTTAGAGGGCCCTCCAGCTGATCGACGGGCCACGTGCTCCCCCCGATCAGCTGGAGGGCTCTTTAAATCTTTCAGAAGAGGAGGGAGAGGGGTGCCTGCAGTGGTCAATATTGGGGCAGGCTTGGGGCTGACCAAGCAGTGGGCTGAAGCCCTGAAAGTCAGGGGAACCCCCACCCAGACTGGGGTCTAGCAACCCTACCATTAAGTCATTTTGCAGACACGTACAACACATTCTAACAAAATCAAAGTGTTATGGGCAAAATATACTTTTCTCAGCTTTTAGCAGCAATTAATATCAGAGACAGAAGCTCCTAGAAAGCACTAGCAGAAGTGAAAAGGTAGCTGAAATGATTCTTTTTAAAAACTTGACTTTCAGGATGCAAAGATGAGGGATGACATGTTTCAGTCTCTACAGACATTCAAAGAACTTGCGGGCAGAAACACTGAGAAAGGCCTGGTACCACTGGCTAGGTGTGTCCATTCCTAGCTCAGGGTGGAATCCCAGCTGCAACCCTGCTTGTACTAGACTATTGTAGTACACTCTGTGTTGGGCTGCCTGGGCAAAATTCCTTGGAAACTCCTCCTAATCCACAATATGATTTCATAAGAACATAAGAGGAGCCATATTGGATCAGGCCGATGGCCCATCCAATCCAACATTCTGTGTCATACAGTGACCAAAAAGCAGGTACCATCAGGATGTCCACCAGTTATTTCCTGGCTATTGTTTGGGGCTAAGCATCAGGTTCACATTTTACCAATCCATATCCAATTGTATTGAGATCTAGGCACTATTCAAAGTGTCATGTTTTATCTTTAAAGCCCTAAATATATTAGAACCGGGATACCTGAAGTACCATCTTCATCATCATCACTGTGAGTCTACATAGAACAAATCTCTTGGTCTGGATTTGGAAGGTTGATCTCTCACTCTCCCAACCATCTCATTGCTAGGGATGCTGCCAACATGTTCATCAGTTGAACTTACTGTAAAGTACTGGGTTCACCGCATGGAGACTCAGACTACAACATATGTTCAGACACATTTATTGTACTTTACACACAAGTCTGAAAAACCGGCCCCGCAAGGGCCAACTATATACACCCCACCCAGTACACCCACGGCCCCATTGGAGGGTTTGAATTTCCCGCCAGATGGCCTATTGGTGGACACCAGGTGGTCTAGGATCCGAGGTCCCATTCTGTTTGGGACCCAAGCTCCTTACTTTATCCACGGACCCCTGGTGGCGGTCCGCGTACATAACACCCTTCCCCCCCACAGTTCCGACTCAACCTATATGACATAGTCCTGTAAATATTCTGGTGGTCTGTGCTCTTGTAGGGAACACTGTGGCACAGGTACAGGGTCACTCACGACTGTGTTGGGTTGATTGGCTGGTTCTAGCTGCTGTGGAGGCGGTGGCGGTTCCACAGGTCCCGGTGTTGTGGCTGGCAGTTCTACCGCTGGCACCTCCCCATGGTTAGGTGGATTGGTCCGGGCGCTTGGCTCAGGGTGGACGGGCTCGGGCCCCATGAGCTGCGGGGGTTGTTCCGCCACTACCAGAAGTTGTCGCCTCTGCAGTTGGTCGATGTGTTTCTTGAGGAATTGACTGTCCTCTGTAGACACTTCGTACACCACGGGGCTGGTAGCCCGTATGACTCTTCCCGCCAGCCACAGGGTCCCTTCCCAAAGTTCCTTATGTAGATGGGATCTTCTGGGAAGAACCCCCTTGGAGCTTCCTGTTGTTCCGTCATCTTCCTGGATTCTGGTGCCTAGTTCGGGTGTAGCTGGTCCAACAGGAAGGTGGGGCAGCGACCCATCAAGAATTCTGCGGAGCATTGGCCACTGATGGGGTTGGGTGTCATCTGCTGGGTCAGGAGGAAGCAGATGAAATGAAACTCCCAGTCTCCATCTGAGATCCAGCTGAGGGCTTCTTTTGCAGTGTGCACCATTCGCTCCGCTTGCCCGTTGGTCGCGGAGTGGGAAGGTGCTGACCTCACATGGCATATGAGGTTCCCCTGCAGGAAGTCCTAGAACTCTACTGATGTAAATGAGGCTCTGTTGTCAGAGCTGATGGTGTCTGGCAGGCCATGCATGTCACGGCTCCTGCTGAGCCCAAGCCCACGGCTCTGGTGGAGGAGAAGTGCCTTCAGGGATGAGCTCCCAGAGCCAGAAAGCCCCACACCTGATGGCACAATGAGTTTGGAGGCGGCCCTAGTGGCAGCTGAGCCAGATTCCTGCCAGGTTGGCACTCCCCCTAACTCGCCTCCACCGGTGTCCTGTTTATGAGAGCAATGCTGATGGGACATGGCAGCCCGGTGGTGAGAAGCATGCATGCGTGAAAGTCACTCCTTCAGCCCTGAGAACTAACAGGAGCTGGGACATGCTATTTAGTCATTGCTGGCACGTGGACAAATCATGCCAGCAGATAGTCAGTTTGATGACACTCTGCACCACCCCGCTCATATTCCTGCCTCTTGTCTTGTTTCCCTTGGCTCCTTGACCTCGGCTCGTTTGACTCCACTCAACTCTGCACCTTGAACCTTTGCCTCCTGGACTCCTGACTCTCGGAACTCTGACCCCCTGACTACACTAATGGTTTGTGATTTGGACTTGGTTTCTCTGGTTATTTGACTTGCCTGGTTCCTGACTCTGGACTGCACCTCGACTACCCCATCTGTCTTGCACCTTGAACTTGTTCTTCCCGGTGATTTTTGGGTTGCCCGGTTCTGACCTCAGACTGTGTTTTGACCACCCCCATGTTTGCCTGGGCCCGCAGCCTGGCCCATGACAATGCGTTGCAAAGATCTGGTGCAGTGCCCAGATGACAGTCTTTGTTGATGTAGTGGTTACTGGGCTGACCTCCAACCATTTGGAGTAGGAGTCCACCGTGACCAAAAATATTAGTCCTTGGAATGGCCCAGCAAAGTCTATGTGGAGCCGGGACCATGTCTTATGTGTGGACTCCCACGGCTGGGTGGGTGCACTCGGTGGATTTGGACAGACCGCCTGACACATCGGACACCCCCACACTCATGACTCAATTTCTGTGTTGATCCCCAGCCACCACACGTAGCTCCAGGCCATCGCCCTCATCTGGATGATCCCCAGGTGGGCCTTGTGTAGTGTGATGAGGACCTGCTGCCGCAGGGCACTGAGAACAACCACCATCTCCCCCCACAGGAGACATCCCTTAAAAGCTGACAGTTCATCCCTGTGAGTGGCGAAAGCTGTAAACTCAAGGCCTGCTGAGGCCATGGGCCACCCCCTCATCACCCAGCCCAAGACCTAGGAGATGACGGGGTCGTGGGCCGAGTGACAGGCAATGTCAGCAGCCTGCAGGGGTGGATCCGGGAGGCTCTTGAGCAAGAGGACCTCAAGGGGCGGGAGCGGGAGCGGCATCCATGGCTGGAAGTGGAAGGTGGCTGAGGGCATTGGCATGATCCTTGCCTGGGTTATGCTCCAGGCGGTAGTTGTAACCCACCAGGAAGAGGGACCAGTGGAGGACCCGGGGGGAGAGTACCTGAGGGGTCTGCTTGTCTGCTGCAAAGAAGCTGAGGAGCAGCTTATGAAGGGGCGCCTATACACATAGTCATGGAATTTCTTCACCCCTGCCACAGTTGCCAAGCCCTCACAGTCTATCTGGATATAATTCTGGTCCAAACAAGGTCCAGGAATATTAGGCCACTGGGACCTCTTGGCTGTCAGGGAGAACATGACCCAAGACTGCACCCACGCTGTAAGGGAAGGCATCACATGCGAGGACCACTGGCAGGGACTCATTGAAATGAGCCAGCACCTCGTTCGAGATCAGGAGGGCCTTTACCCTCCTGAATACTGCTGCCTCCCAGGGGCCCCAGGACCACGGTGCTGACTAGTCTAACAACCAGTGCAGGGGCTCGGCTACTGCTGCCTTGTGGGAGAGAAAGGCGTGGTAGAAGTTCAGAAGCCCTAAAAATGCCTGCAGTTCCACCTTGTTGCTGGGCACGGGAGCCTCTACGATGGCCTTGACTTTGTCCCTTGCCAGATGGAGGCCTGTCATGTCAACCCGGAACCCCAAGAAATCCACCTCCGGGACTCTGAGAAGGCACTTCTCCCTCTTGACCTTCAGGCCTGCCGAGTCGAAGTGGTGCAGGACAGTGTGGAGATGGGAGGCGAAGTCATCTGGGGTGGCTGTGGCAATGAGGACGTCATCAAAGAAGGAGGAAGGACGTCATCAAAGAAGGGTGTCACTCCAGGGATCCCTTTTAACAGAGAATCCATTAGCTGTTGGAAAATCCCTGGGACCACACTAATCCTGAACTGCAGCCGCTTGACTTTGAATGCCCCCCATTGTGTCATGATGGTCTGAGCGGCAGCCGTGGCCTCATCCACAGGAAGTTGTTGGTATGCTTGCACAAAATCCAACTTCTCAAAGATCTTGGCCCCAGCTAAGGACGCTAACACGTGGCTCATGGTCGTGGTGGGAGGCCTCATAGGTGATGGTGAGCTGGAGTGCATTGTCAATTTTGAGTTTGGTGGTGCCAATCATCTTGCAGTGGAGTTTTACATTGCTGGTGCCTCAGACAAACTGGGTCAAGATGTTTTCTTCCATCTTGGTGAAAGAGCACTCCATGGCATGTTAGCGGCTATTTCGCCAGGCTTCTGGATATACCCATGGTACTCCATCCATCTGGCTATCGTTGTTGGCTTGGGCATGAAATACTGGGTCAGGGCCTTGACTATCTCCTCATACGGGCATTCGAGGATTGCCTTAGAGGCCAAGAGGCTGTTTGCAAGCTGGATGGTGACCATACCACAGGAGCTGAGGAGGAGGGCCCATTGCTGGCATCGGTCACCTCAAAGTAGGCGAGGTAGCAGGCCAGGTTCATCCACGAATCCCAGAATTCGAGATGTGTGGGGTCGAAAACTTCGAGGTTTCCTGAAGTGGTCGCCATGACTCTGGTGCGATGTGGGGAGCGGTGTCCCAAAGACTGGGGATCGATGCAGTACTGCTTGGGAGCAGTGCAGGGTGTGGTGGCTTCCTCTGGATTGGTGCTTGGTGCTGCACTGGATGGAGAGTCAGGTCTGCTCATCAAATCCTATCCTTGTCGCCACTGTAAAGTACTGGGTTCGACACATGGAGACTCGGACTAAGACATGTGTTCAGACGCATTTATTGTACTTCACACACAAGACTGAAAAAAAGACCAGTTCTCTCCCCCACCCCAAGCTGGCCAGGGACAGAAGCAATGCTTCTGAACTCACCATTGCAAAAGGGAGAGGAGAAAGAGCTCATTCATCTCCTTTTCTCTGCATTCCAAGCCAACAGCTTGGGCTAAGAAGAAAAGAAGGGAAATCAGTTGGGCTTCTGACGATCACCCCCTACTCTTGCTGAATTTGCTGCATCTCAGCAAGTGTGAGATGCAGCAATGTTGCCAGCATGGAAGATCAGAAGAACCTATCAGCTGATCATCTGGGAGTCAGCTCTGGATCCCCTCCTCTCAAAATCTTTTATTTTTTCAATTTTAGTCTATTGCTCTTGTATCCCGCCCTCCCTGCAAGCAGGCTCAGGGCGGGTTCCATCAGTCTCAATACAATACACAGTGCAATTTAAAAACAATGTAGAACAACAATATAAAGCAACTGAGCTTAGAAAGCACCGTGTATAATTTAACTAGATGCCTCAGCAGTAGATGGTTCCAATATAACTATTCAGATCAGGGTCAAAGAGCAAAATTTTCCCAGCAGAAGTTCAGAAGCCAACTTCTGGCTGATCCCTCATCAGCTGTGAGCCAACTTCTGACAGCAATACATAACCAGCTCCTGTAAATAGAGGCAAATAGGTTGTGAAATCCAAACAGCCTGTTGATACTGGCTGCCTGATCACCACAAGTGAACACGAAGTGACCTGAACTGGCAGGTGTTGGAGCATCCCTAGTAATTCCCTGTTGAAGAAGTGACAGCCTGCTAAGAGTCTAGTTACTATAAATGCTGCTGAAAGAGTGGTTTAGTCCACTCGTACCCTAAGGGGAGCTGTGCTACATTCTCTAGTGTTTGGGGCTTATTGAATGTTTTCTCTTGTAGTTCAGCCTACCTCTTGTTGTTTCTCTCTCTCTGATGTCTTTGTGTTTCTGCTTGTGCTGTGAAGGCCTCCCTGTTGCATTAATAGCTTGCAGTCCGTTATTGCCTTTTTGCAAAATCCTGTTGCAGTAAATTTATTGAAAGCAAACTCCAAAGCGTGGATTGGATTATTTCCTGAACTCTACCAACATTCCCCAGTCATCCATCATTATGATCAGGATGAAATACAAGAACTGAGTCACATCTGTGACATTTTATGCAAGTCTACTTGACCTCTGAGATGGCGGCATATAAACCGACTGTCATTGTTTCAAAAACAATGTACAGTGCTGTTCTCTTTGTCCCCACTTGACTTGAGGGCTGTCATAATCCACTGTCATTGATGTCTGCCATCAAAAGAACTTGGTCCAAGATCTGCGGAGATAATTTTCATACAATTTTCAACTTTAATGTTTGCCTCGGCTTACATGAAAGTGACCTGTTATACTTCTGTGCCATTAAAATACTCCCACAGACCTCAGGTTTCATTCTGTTTTTGTTTCAAGGCCATTATCGTCATTATTTCCTAAGACAATGGCCTCAGAATTGGAGAGGGAAACTTTTTCTAGCTGCCATCTTGAAATCATACTGTGTGTGGGTATGGTTGTTCTTCTACAGCAGCCTCTGGGGTACATGTGAAGGAGTCTATCATTGAATCTGTGCCAAAGTTTCAGAATCAGAGAAATAAAGAATAATAGGGTAGCTGTGGGTGATTCTGCATTGGCTTTTCCCTCCATTGTTTTACAAAACCCACGTTGGAACAGAAATTCCCCTCTGCATTGCATGCTGCTTTCACTTCTTTGAGCACGGGATGTTTAGTCCCCTCTACACTGCATGCTGCTTTCACTTTCTTTGATCATCGGGTTTTATGGTGCCTCCTGCATAGATTTATGCCCATTCAGGGGTGACCGCAGTCAGTACGGCGTTGCCCTGAGGTATTCGAATGTGGCTTTGAGTTGCACCTTTTCCTCAGTGTTGAGAAAATGTGGAGTGAATGCTAGATGCAGAACCAGCCTGTGGTGAGCTGATGGCCCTTGCCCAATGTGGGTTGAATGAGCTGGTTGCCTGGGCCCTCAGGCTGGTGAGCAGCTGCCATGACAAGAGAACAAACTTTTGCTCTTTTTGCCCACCCATTTTAGGGCTGGGTCTTTTCCAGAGCTGTTTTTTCTTCCTAGTCCAGGGCCTCTACACAGAAGCAGGTGATGGCAAACCACTTCGGAATGCCTCTTGCCTTGAAAACCCTACTCGTTCGCCATAAGTTGGCTGCAACTTGATGGCACTTTCCATCCCCACCACCTCCCCTGAGTGGAAGAATTATTCCATTTTTACTTTAGGCAAAACTCATTAAAACGCCTTTCAAAAGAGATTTCTAAGATGCCGTCCTTAAGCCCACATTGGCGGGGAGGGGGAGTTTTCACAGAGAATCTAGTTTCTTATTGTTAGATTTTAAATACAAAGGTAATGAACGAGGAATTGAATTCTCCCTTGTGAAAAATGGAAATGGCTTTCCTCTCATCTGTTCTCAAGAGTTCCAAGCGACGAGATGCATCAGTGGCTTGATAATACAGCTTTCTTAAGCAGCTGTTTTGACTAACAAAAAGACAGGCGCCCAAATAAAGCCTGCTATATGAAAAGAATTTTTTTTCGATATAAATACTAACCCACTGTCTCTCAAACTAAAGATGCAGTTTCATCTCCTTTATGTCTGAGATAATTGAACTGTAATCCACTCATGAGTCAGCAGAAACTATAGCCGGGCAAGACCTGTGAGGACCATAGACCAGTAGCTCTGAAGCCTACGATCAAACACTGGGATCAAATTGACCCAGAGAAGTGGAGAAAAGTGATAAGCTTTTGTTTTCAAACTTTCTCAACTCCATGTATTCCTTGCTTTTTTAAATCTTTTATCTCAGCCAGTGGGAGGTTCACTTGGGGGGGGGGTTGTTTGACTCTCACGCTTTTGTTTAGGCAAGGGTTTTAAACAAAGATGGCCCCCACTCCTGTGTTACGTACAGAGAGGCTGCTAGCTGTGGAATTTTGAAGTGTGGGATGGAAATATGGGCAGGGAGCATCGAATCCCTGCCTCTATCTGCTGTTTTCCTCCCAAGCCATTTTCTCTGAGTTCTGGATTCACCTTTGACATCTAAATTTGGCTCAGGATAAATGACCTGGAGCTCCAGTGTGGTATAGTGGTTGAGAGAGGCAGACTCTAATCTGGAAAACCGGGTTCGATTCCCCATACCACCATGTGAAGCCTGCTGGGTGACCTTGGGCCAGTTACAATTCTCTCAGCCTCACCTCCCTCACAAGGTGCCTGTTGTGGGGAAGGGAAGGGAATGTTATCAGACGTGGCTTTGAGACGCTTTAGGTGAGAGAAAAGTGACGTATTAAAACCTTCTCTTCTTCCTCCTTGGGCACTGACAAGCAGGGTGGGCAGAGTTCAGCTCTCTCATCTGTAGCCTTTGTTATATCTCTACGCTGCACACACTTCCCCTCTTTTTTTACAAATGATTGGGGGCAAATGAACAATTAAAAGACTGAATCGGCTGTGGACATTTTTACTTCTGTCCTTTATCATCTTGTCCTCACAGGCACCAGGAGCTTATAATACTGTGAACTGGCACGGTCTGATGCTGGTAGGGTTATAAGAATATAAGTGAAGTCACGTTACATCAGGCCAGTGGCCCAACCAGTCCAACACTCTGTGTCACACGGTGGCCAAACCCCAGCTCCCATCAGGAGGTTCACTAGTGGGGCCAGAACTCCAGAAGCCCTCCCATTGTTGTCCCACAAGCACTAGGAATACCGAGCATCACTGCCCTGAACATAATGTTCCATCATTATGTTGTGGGTAGTAGCCACTCATGAACCTCTGCTCCATGTTTATCCAATCCCCTCTTGAAGTTATGCTTGTAGCTACCACCACTTCTTCTGGCAGTGAATTTCATGCGTTAATTACTCTTTGGGTGAAGAAGTACTTCCTTTTATCTGTTCTAAGTTTACTGCTGATTAATTTCATTGAGTGCCCACAAGTTCTTGTACTGTGAAAAGGAGATTAAAGTACTTCTTCCTTTGCCTTCTCTATCCCATGCATAATTTTGTAAACTTCTATCATGTCACCCCTCAGTTATTGTTTCTCCAAGCTAAAAAGTCCTAACCTCATTAACCTTTCTTCATAGGGATGGTGTTCTATCCCCTTAATCATTTAAGTTGACCTTTTTTTGCGCCTTTTCTAATGCTATATATTTTTTGTGGTATAGTGATCAGAACTGTACACAGTATTCCAAATGAGGCTGCACCATAGATTTATACAGGGGCGTTATGATACTGTTTGATTTGTTTTCAATCCCTTTCCTATTAATCTTTAATGTAGCATTTGCCTTTTTTTCTTGCAGTTGCACACTGAGTCCACATCTTCAGTGAATTATCTACCACGATTCCAAGATCTCTCTCCTGATCAGTTACCGCCATTTCAGACCCTATCAAAATATATTTATTGTTAGGATTTTTGGCCCCAATATGCATTACTCTGCATTTACCCATGTTGAACCTCATTTGCCACATTGACACCTACTTGCCCAGCCTTGCCACATCTCTCTGGAGTGCCTCATAGTGTCATCCACAAACTTAGCCACTTCACTGCTTATTCTCAACTCCAAATCATTAATGAACAAGTTGAAAAGCACTGGACCTAGTCCTGGGCCCTGTGGTACCCCAATGCTTGTCATCTTCCACTCTGAAAACTGTCCATTTATACTCAGACCAATTCCACAAAAACTGTTGTTCTATCCTTGGTCTCCTGTTTTTCCCGGTTGTACTGCTCAATTTCCCACTATTTGCTGCATGGCCGCATTTTGACCCGCATCTCTCCCTGATTTCCCCCATGTCTTCTTGATCCTTATTTTTTATGATCAAGAAGAGACAGGGGAAATTGGGGGGAGATGTCTCTGTTCAGTAGGATCCAGGGCATCAGTTGGACTATGGAAACTACACACATTTAAACACTTGTATCTGACAAAGGGAGTTTTGTCTCTCAAAAATCATACCCCAAAAATCTTGTTGGAGTCTAAACTGCTAATGGATTCAACTCTAGGGCTGCCAGGTCTCCTGCTACAACAGTCCCCAACTCCTACCACCACTTGGTAGGGCATTTTTTTAGAATTCTGCTGGTAAAAGCATAGAGTTTCAGGAGATTACTAGAGTGTTATTCTGATGCAATTAGGTCACTTCTAGGTTTATGCTGGAAGTGATGTCGCACTGTCAAAACGTTGGTGTTTCACATGTTTCAAGCCTCCCAGTAGGATTGGCTGGCAACCATAATATATCCTGGAATGCTAGTGGTTACAGTGCTGGACAACAATCTTGGAGACCCTGGTTCAGATACTCCTTCTGCTATGGAAACTTGCTGGGTGACCTTGGGCCCTCTCTCTCTTTCAGTTTCATATACCTCACAGAGTTGTTGTGAAGATAAAGCGGGAAAGGGAGAACCGTGTACACTTCCTTGGATGAAAAATGGGATAGAATATGATAGGCAGAAATAATAAGTACTGTTGCTTTAGGTTTCCTCAGACTCTCTCCATGGGTTCCTCAACAAGACGATCTGTAACAGTGGCCAAATTTCAAAGGCAGATTGCCCAGCACTGTTGTAGAAGAAGAAGAGATTGGATTTATACCTCTCCCTTCACTACCCAAAGGAGTCTCAGAGTGGCTTACAAACACCTTTCCCGTCCCCTCCCCACAACAGTCACCCTGTTAGGTAGGTGGGGCTGAGAGAGCTCTGACAGAAACTGCTCTTTTTCAAGAACAGCTGTACCAGAACTATGGCTTGCCCAAGGTCATCCAGCAGGTGCAAGTGGAGGAGTGGGGAATCAAACCCGGTTCTCCCAGATTAGAGTCCGTGCACTTAACCACTAAAACAATCTGACTCCTGTAGGGCATGGATTCAGTTTATAGGATGCAACAGGCATGGTCTTAATGCTCTTTATAACAGAATGCTCCATGCCAGGAATGTTGGGTTCAAGCCCTTTCTCTGTAGTTTTGCAGCACAGGGATTCCATGAATGTGCACACTTCATTTGGGTAGTAGTCAGTGTCTTGTTATCAGCTCAAGGACCCAGGAGTGAGCCAGGCCTGAAGACAAGCTGAGTGAAGACCACGTATGTTGCTGTGTTGATGTTTGCCAGCCTATGGTTTTGCCCTGGATCTTCCAGAAATTTTTGAAATAAGCAATTCCTGTTTAAAATCAAAATGTTTAAATGTTTAAAATTCTAGCTCATTGGTACTTTATACCATAAAAACTCTTGCACATCTTTGCGACATACCTCAGTGTTGGAAGAAATGCAGGCAGGTAGGAACCTATGCATACTGTTGGTAGCAATGTGAGAAAATTAAACAATTTTGGTGGGCCGTATTAGACCAATTATTCATGATGACTGGTTATGTAGCATCCTATTCCCCGGGGATGTTATTTTTGAATTATTGGCCAGAAGTCACAGTCCCACAGGAAAAAATTATCTCCATCCTTCTAGTACCAGCAAAATCATCCATAGCCACTACCTGGGCTGAGTTCGGACTGGCAGATTGAAGTGCGAGGGAGTCATGGCAAAAAGACCTGGAACAATTTGTTCCCGGGTTTTCCCAGTCACACTGCACCAACTGATGTGGGAGCATACCGGGGAGGACGCTCAAGGGAGCATTTGCACTGCTGGCCCGCCCCTAGTGGAGGCGCGGCTGTAAGCGGCTTTTTGTAATGTAAACCCCGGGAAGTGGAATGAATGTGGGATGAGCGTGCGCTCCAGGGTTTGCTTTCACTTTCACCTGGTATCTTTTAAACTTGGGAGGGAAGTGTTACAAGAGTACGGCTGGGGAACGCCTGACAGATGTGCCTGTGTGAACTGGCCCTTTAATCCGTTTGTGAAATGTCTCTGAAACATGCCTATATCAGGACAAACTGCCAGTCTGAACTCGGGCCTGGAAATCTTCAGATTCCCCAATGCTTACCTTATAGCACTGGAAGATATGGGGAAAGTATGTAATGGAAAAAAATTAAATATCAAATTAATCAGTATGAGTTAAACCCACCCCAAACTGGCTTTGTAGAACTGTGGTCTATTATACTGGATTATTTGTCACAACTGGAAGTAGTTCCAAAAAGCTTAAAATCTTTAATCCTGTTATAATATTTACACTGTATATATATTATAGGCACTGTTTTATGGTATCATCTCTTCTTCATGAGTATTGCACTGGATTTATGTGTTAATGTAATAATGCCAAATTTATAATCTGACACTCTGTTTACAGATTTCTGGTAGTTTGTATACTTTCTGGTGTTTGTTTTAGTGTTTTGTTGGTGACGATGATTTTGTTGAATTATAATATGTATAAAATGTTAAATAAAAAAAAAACCCAGGAATGTCTCAGATAATTTCTGTTGTCCTCCTCCCATCCCCAATAAGTATAAATGCTCTCTGGAGTGTGGCATTACATAGTAGAGTTATAACGCTATTTTATCACTTCTCTTCCTGTACTTTAATAATGGGTCTGTTAGTTGATATTTTATCAGACGGAAATGGTGATCTCCATGAAGAGTATGGCCCCTGCCGTCCTACAGAGCAGGAGCTTGGTGGTCAAGGCACTGGGTGGTTATTTAGATACTTTAGCTTCTCATTTCAAGCCGAGGGGCTTTGTCAGCTCCACTCTGGATTGGTTTCAGGATGAGAAGGATCATAACGGTTCAGCTGACAACCCTGTTCTAGGTTGTAATGATGTCTGCAGTAAATAGATACTAAGTAAATGGATGGGCTGAGCTTAGATGTAAACTAGGGACTTACAGCGTCACCCCAGTGAATCTTTTCCTGGGAATAAGCCCTGTTGAAGAGCATGAGAATTACGTTTGAGTAGACCTGCTTCAGATTCCTTCCTTACTGGCTCACAGTGCTCATTCTTAGGCATTGCATTATACTATTTCTGGATCAACAACAGAAAGGCTACTGTGTGACTGTTTTCTCTTTTGAAATCATATATGGGGATGTTGGACTGTCCACTTACATATAGCTGAACTGAATAGCACTGTGCTCACATTTCCCAGTCACTGCATAACATCTACGTCACATGCAAGATCCAAGACATCATCAGGATTAAGTCTAAGACATCTGTAATGGCTTCTTTATTCTGGATTGTAAGGATTTCATGTCAGGCAAGACAGCAGTGATGTTCCCGAAGGCATTAAATGAAAATATCCCAAATGGACAATGTTTTTAGAATTGGTGCACTGTTAATGCAAATGCCACATGTCCCTTCTCTGAGCTCTCCTTGACTGAAGAGGCTTCCTAATTCCCAGTCTGAATTTAATGTGTTGATCCTGTTCCTATTGATAGGAAAATGCTAATTTCTACTTCTATGGCAAAATATTTCCACATTGATGCTTTGTGGTTAGAGCATTTGCTGAAGTGCCCTATTAAATAATAATAGTTGTCGTCAAGGACAAGGTACTTGTTCCACCATTTAGAAGTTTCTGAAGCGTTAATCCACCTGCTTTTGGTGTCTGCCGTCTGAATTTCTTCTGCTCTATGTACACCGATGCTCTCATTAAACCCATTTTCATTTAGACAGTGGGTTTTTTTTATTAAAAACCCCCAAAGAACATAGGCTTCCATCAAAACTCAAATTGCCTTTGCACCAGGTTGGCTATTTAATTGGGACAGATATGATGAGGAAGCTGAGGCATTGCCAATGAGTCATCTCCAGCAGGAGGCTAAGAATAAGCACTTCTTGCTTGAAAAATCATTGAGATCTGTCGTCATCTTGAAATTAGCCTTTAATGCCACTCACTGGATTTTTGTCACAAGCTGCTGCTTGTGGGATCTAATGTTGATGGGGTAGGTGTTTCACAGCCGATGCACAACGAGGTGATGGCCTAAAAGGGCAGTATCTTTTAGAGCCGGTGCGTGGCTAATGGAGTCCTTAATAGTGATCGAGACTTTAGCCTTCAGGTCACCAGGTACGACAGGATAGGATTAAAATGTGTGGGCACTTTTGTCAGAAACAGGTGGCTACATAAATCCTGCCTCTTTACTGCTGAGGTATCCAAATCTATGCGTCAGCCTTTGCATTTCTGTGCAGACAGGCCTGAGTTGAGCTTCTAGCCAAGCAGCATACATGAGCGTGCTCCTGATTTTAGATGAAGCCAACATATCTGGGACTCTATTAACCACTGAAAAGTTATATTCGTGTCTGGCCAAATTTAGAGTGGGTTTGCTGCCAGCTTTTGAACTGTCTCCTGTAACTGTTCCTTTAAAGGCAGTGTGGTACATAGACAGTGGTGGGGAGGATAACGAAGGACTATGCTGTATAAAGCACAGACATCTGCTGATTTCTGCATGTCAGTCATATATTCTAACAGCCAGCAGTGGCCCTCATCTGTGGATATGCAAGTCTGTGGATTAGGGCCATGTGGAGGCTAAGAAGATTTTCCAGCAAACTTGGGGGCCAGTTGCTCCTCGCTTACCTCACAGGGTTGTTGTGAGAACCACAGATATTCCCCCTCCCCCGATCTCCTTGGAGGCTGTGTGGGACAAAAATAGGACAGACAGATGAAAAGCTTTGTCTGCTGGCTTCTGCTCATCAAACCTTTGTTCGAGGCCATGCAAATTGTTTTCCCCGTCTGACAGCAGTCCCATTGGTATCTTGAGTGTAAAGAAGATAGTACTTTCTCTAAGAAGACAAAGAAAGAAAGAAAGAAACCTGTTTCTATTTAACATGCTGAAGTCAACAACATCTTCAGACTCAGGATTTTATCAACTGAATGTTTCTGACTCATGCCTTATGTAAGCAATGTCTTTCCATCGGGGAGAGCTCATTCGAGGACAGCAGAGCAAAGCAAAGTGCCACCATTCAGCCTTCCTCTGTACGCCAGGCAAACAAGTTATGAAACATGCTGGAGCCACTGGGCAAAAGCCCCTTTTCTGAAGTTTGCCATCACATAAAATAGCTATAAGGAAAAGAGAAATGGTCAGTAAAGCCAAGGACTGATATCCCACCAGTTTTCTTGCAGAAATTTTTAAAAAGGATTTAAAATATTATTGAATTATGGAATCCTTTGCTTGCTTTGCTTTGCTTTCTAATGAGAGACATACCAGGATTGTACCCTCCAGTTGGAAATATTGCTTTGGATCCAGCAGTAGAATTCCATTATTAGAAAGAATTCCATTAACGGTCCCCCCCCTTCCTTCTTCAGACCTCTGACAGACCCACGTGCTATTCCTTGGGGGAGGGGGATTGACTGTCCTCTAGGGGCAGCAGTTCAGGGGGCATTTTGG
The DNA here is from genome assembly GCA_029375565.1 of Gekko gecko. Lineage (NCBI taxonomy): Eukaryota > Metazoa > Chordata > Lepidosauria > Squamata > Gekkonidae > Gekko > Gekko gecko. Next base: position 295,742,713 of record JAPDNY010000001.1, on the reverse strand, counting down.
ACAATGGGAGGACAAGGAAGGCAAGAAACTCTCATGTTGCTGATCTGAATCCCCTCCTGTCTGCAGAAGTTACTGCTGGATCCAACCCTGTGTCCCTAATTACAAATATAAAGGGCAGGCTGTGGTAACTCAGCTCTGCAGGTTCCGGAAGCAGAGGGCAACTGCAATATAGGTTTGGGTTGGAGGTCACGTGATGTGACAACCTTACTACAGGTTGGGTCTGATTAGTGCCTGAATGGGAAGACCTTGTGGGAACCCCATGCCTGACTCCCTCAGCGCCACAGTGGAAGAATGGAAGGGTATAAATTGCAAAAGACTCTAGTGAGTGAAAAGGCCAGGTGAACACTTGAGAAGTAACATTTTCAAAAAATCTTCCTTTCACCAAATAGCATTGACCCCTAAACAATTCCTCTGAGTTTGAAATATATTGGGGCTCTTGAACAGAATAAACTTTACAATAAATTCACAGAAGCTCTTTGCTGTTTCCAGCTTCTTGAGGAATTCTCTTTTCTTCTTTTTATTCCTTCTCACGTTCTACAACTATGAGCTTCAAAATCAAGTACAAGTTCTAGAATGGGAATTTATTAGATTGGATCTGCTTCAGATTTAAGCAAGAAATTGCAAATAGATAAATAGGTACCACTTTAATGGGAAGGTAACATGTTCTGTGCACCTCGGCGTTTGGTCATGCTGGCCACATGACCACAGAAACGTCTTTGGACAGCGCTGGCTCTTTGGCTTGGAAACAGAGATGAGCACTGCCCCCTAGAGTCGGATTCGACTGGCTTTACCTTTAATCAAATGCAATGTTCTCCATTGTCAGAGAGTCCCTGAGTCAGGGCCTGGTTATGACATACTGAGGCCCTGAACTTCATCAAGTTTAAGAAGCCTAATAGCATTACCAAAAATGGTTATTTAGTAATCTTTTTGTATTTAGAGAGACTTCATAATCTGAGGCCCTAAACTGAATAAACCTCTGGCTTGAGTGTTTTGTGTATCATGTGTACCTATTACTGGCCAAGGACAACATGACATCATTTGAAATAAAACTAAATATGTGCACAAGGGAAAGACCTGTGAACAATCATGGAGAAGAGAGCCCCAATTCCTTTTCCCTCTTCATGCTGCCACAATGTTCATTCACCCGTTTGGGCTTCCCTAAAATGCTGCATGTGCTCTGTTAGTGAGAGCCAGTGTGGTGTAGTGGTTAAGTGTGCGGACTCTAATCTGAGAGAACCGGGTTTGATTCCCCACTCCTCCACTTGTACCTGCTGTATGACCTTGGGCAAACCATAGTTCTGTCAGAGGTGTTCTTGAAAAAAGCAGTTCCTGTCAGAGCTCTCTCAGCCCCACCTACCTCTCAGGGTGTCTATTGTGGGGAGGGGAAGAGAAGGGAGTTTATAAGCCACTCTGAGACTCCGAGTGAAGGACAGGGTATATATCCAATCTCTTCTTCTTCTCTTCTAGTTTGCTTTCAACAGCCTCGGCACATGCAGGAAAGTTGCTATTGACTTACGTGGGGTTTCTTATTCGCTAAAGGCAATACGCATTCTATGCAAAATTGGGATCCCCCCACTGATTTATTTTGAGATCTGAGATTGGAAGAATGTTTAGTGATAGTCCTGGCTAAACCCATTGTATGGATTTGTCTGCTTGATTGCTAGCCATTCGTAATTAGATATAATGATCATCCTCATTCTTGGCATCAAGAAGTAAAGTAGTTGTTCAACTTTTCTACTGTTGTATTCCAAGGACAGGGCTGTGATACATTCCCCTGTGAAAAACAGCAAAATGTAGCAACAATACACAGATTCCACTTATACACAAAGAACCACAGAGAACCACCAGTGCGTCATTTGTGAAGTTAAGCATGGGCATGGTGCTGCTGTTGCTAGTCACTAAGTTGGCAGGTCTGTTTGTTTTGGACTTTGGTATGCATATCTCAATGTTGGATTTTAGCTGCTATTTTTTGTTTCAGGTTTTTGAAGCCATTAGTATCAGGGCATGCCGGCAAGCCTGGGAAGGGGTGGGTTTTTTTGGCGGGGGGCTTTTGGTGCCCCTAAGGGCCGGCGCGCTCTAGGCAAACACCTAGTTTGCCTAGTGAGCAAGCCGGCCCTGTTTATGCCCTTGCCTTTGTTTAAACTGATTTGTAATGAAATTTCAGGATTCTTCTGATATGCCATGCTATTTGATTCCTCCCAAATTTCAGTTGCTTACAGTAGACATCTGGGCTTAACTATATATTGTTTCAAGAAACTTCCTCATAGAAATAAACACCTCTGTTTGCACATAAGAATGCACAGTCTCAGGTTATATCCCTTTGACTCATCTATTCAAAGAGCGTTTCTTCAAAATACTGGTGTTTTATAAGTACTTAAAATTGTATAGGAAAGAAAAGGAAGAATTTCTGGCCGTGTACTAGAAACCAGGAATAGCATAAGAACAGATATAAATCCTATTATCCTGTCCTGGCCACTATAGAACAATTACGGTGTGGTTTTAGCTATTGTAGTATAGAAAATGTTGCGGTGCTTCAAATGGAGAATGGAGACGAGTTCTGAAGCTGATTCTTTTCCTAATGGGAAATGAACAATGATGAGAAGACAGGATGAAAAAAGCCGAAATCTTCAGTAGCCTAGAATTAAGGAACACAAGGTGGAAGCTCAGAATCCTCAATGATACTGTGAATGTCAAGCCAAGTTATTATTTTTGTCTGTCCGCTGATAATAGGGCATGGAGTGGAAAGTAGAAATTACAAACGAAAGAGCATGCAGAAGAAAGGGGAAGAAATATTTTCTGTTCCAAAGACTCTACATATGGTAGAGTACATACTGGGCATTATTGTTTAACTTAAACACTAAGGCAATTCAAGACACGGCAAGACTTGGGCCCCTTTCAGACAGCCTTTGTAATTCATTTTAAGGGATTTTTTGTCAGTTCAGAAACAACTGTTTTAGCAGCTCGCTGCTAACAGATTTTATTTACCTGCTCCTACAAAGCCGCTTGCTTCCCATTGGCAAAGTGGGGCTGAGCCATTTTTGAGGGAGACAGCTTCCTTCCATTTCCACCTCTTCATTGCACTTCTGAATCACTGTGGCATGCTGTTTAAAATTTCTGTAGTGTTTCCTACAATGTCACTTTCCCCCCTGCCTTTTTTTGCCACATGATCTTCTTTGCCCTTCCCCCAAACATTCTAAGTTGAGCGCTATAGCGCTAAACCAATATAACACTTCACCGTTGAGCAGCACCGTTGAGATGCCTTGACTCCATTGAGAGGATATATTGGTTTAGTGCTATAGTGCTCAGCTTAGAACATTTTTTTTGGGGGGGGGAAGGGTGAGGAAGATCATGCGGCGAAAAGTGGCAAGAAAAAAAGCGGCACATTTGAAATGGCAATAGTGCCTCAGAGGCGGCTCATTAATGGGATGACGTTTGCTGTATGAAACCCCCACCCCCATATTGCTTTACTCAGAGCTGGGCCAGCAATGGATAATATCCGGTTTAGAACGTAAATGTGAAAGGGGCCTTCATTTGGGGGAAATCAGGAGTGGATATTGCAGGTATAATGAGGAGCAACTGATCCTTAGACATCTTTATGTTCGCATGCTGTCAGAAAATCCAGGTTACAGCCAGTTATATGGTGCCTGTTTGGATGCTAAGGCTGCAAAGGTATTTCAGGGAAATTACATGAGGGCTACAGTTGTTTCTTGTATGGCTCTTTACAAAGCTGTGATCAGGGCTGCCAGCTCTAGGGCTGCGGTCACATATGCTAAATAATCCACTTTCAATCCACTTTCAGTGCATTTTCCAACTGGATTTTTACTGTGTGAATTGCCAAGAATTGGCACACTGGATTGAAAGTGGATTATTTAGTGTGTGTGTGACTGCAGCCTAGGTTAGGAAATTCCTGGAAATTTGGGGGCAGAGACTGGGGAGGGGAAAGTTTGAGGAGGGGAGGGAGTTCAAAGGGGAGGCAATCCAGTTATTTATTACAATAATAAATATTTTCAGAGGGTAGCCATGTTGCCATGCAGTAGAACAGCTAGACTCCAGTCCAGTAAAACTTCAGAGACCAACAAGGTTTTAGGGGGCATCATACTCCCCCCAAAATCATGTTGCTTCTAATGTGCTAGTGGACTGGAATCCAGCAATAATGAATATTATTAATTTTGTTATTGTTAATATTATTTCTAAGAAACTATTTCCAAGGAATTTACAAGAAACGAAAACATTCATATTAATTCACTGAAAATCAAACCTAAAACAATGTACAAAATATTAAATCAATTGACATTTTTTTTTGAAGTTGGGTTCCTGCTTTTCAGCAAGGAGTTGGCGGTTGCCACTAAAGAGGGAATAGATAGGTCAGTTAGTGAGGGCCAATTAGAGTGGGTTATGGTGGTGTTATTACAGCCTTCCTTCTGGCTGAAATAGAATCACCCTTCTTTCCTTCATGAAGCAGTGTAAAAATAGCTGGTAACTTCAGGGCTGAGGAGAATTGGGGGGGGGGCGTTCTTCTGCAGAAAGCTGGAAGTTCCTTTTCCCTACCTACTTTACACTGCTTGTGTAAAGGAGGATGTTATGGAAAATAGTCCTGGCCTCATGGATATTTGTGGTGCTGGTTAGCTGTTTCATCTTCATTTGAATGGCAAGCACCTGAGACATCTGTGGATGTGAGGAGAAAACCACACCATGCACTGAAGGTTGACTGGCCAAGGGACCTGGGTAAGGAATCCTCTTGGTTGGGGACATCATCATTTTGGATACTAACCAGCACAGGGGGAGAACATGATCTCTCAAACACATTTCTCTCAAGCACATGACCTCTCAAGCACATGGATAATAACCGGCACAGGGGGAGAACATGATTTCTCAAGCACAGTTAGGTGTACTGGAAAGACATGTGATGTCAGCTCCAGAGTTTAAGCCAAGAAGACCAACGACTTCACCAGATGCTGATGAAGCCATTGGGTAGTCTCTTAGAGGACCCACACTAATAATGAAGGGAAAATGTAATAAATGACTGGTCAGCTGTTTATAAATTTAAAAAGCTTAGCTTAACCCATATTTGTTCTTTGATAGCTTCATTTGTGGTATGTGGGAACACCATTAAAACAGTAACTTGTATTAGCAGTTCAGTTTTTCTCCTTTTGTCACTTTCCCATGTTCCCATTCCACAGGAAATGCCATTCTTCAGTAGGCTTCAGTGCTTAAGCCCTTTGGCTTTCTTTTCCTTTAAATTTAGAAATTTCTGAAATTTAGCCTTTTAAATTGATCTAAAAATAAATTATCTCCAGATGAAGAATAGAATTGTTCATTGTTATGGCATGCTAATGGGGATCTGTTGAGAAAGACTAATTGCAACCAATTGGGTAAGGGGAAATGGGCATTATATCTTCAAGTGAATTATCAGGAAACTTGTGTGGTAGGAGCAAAGATCCATGAGTTGGTTGTGACTGATCATGAATAACTTTACCTTTATCCTGTTTAAGCTTATGATCATTTATCAGCATGGCTTCTGATACGTATATTTGTGTCAACTGGCTATGTAGTATTCTAGATTGTTTAGTGTCTGCAACAAATGCCTAATGAAGGATCTGTACTGTAAAAACAAACAGAAAACTTGGAAATGACCATTTGTCATCACTGACATCCAGGACTCTTTTTGTAGCAGGAACTCCTTTGCATATTAGGCAACACACCCCTAATGTAGCCAATCCTCTAAGAGCTTACAGAGCTCTTTTTACAGGGGCTACTGTAAGCTCTTGGAGGATTGGCTACGTTATGGGTGTGTGGCCTAATATGCAAAGGAGTTCCTGCTACAAAAAGAGCCCTGCTGACATCTATTTTCAAAGCACTGCGAACTTGGTCTTGGTTATCTGCACTGGGTCAGGAATGGGTCTCAAATGCTGTTGGGGCTGGCAATCAGACTGAAGTATTAAAGACTAAATTTATTCTTGCAAGTACTATTAGATTCTCTATTAGAATTACAGAAAGCCAGGTTTATTTATGCTCTTTAAACTTCTGCTGTGAGCATTGCATGTTTTCCAGTTTAAAACAGAGAACACTGCTATTCATGCCGGTATTTATTGCCCTTGTGATTTTGAAAGAGACGTCCTAACCTCTTGGCTAATCTTCTCCGGGCATAGTTGGATGGTAAGATGGTTTACCTTTAGTCTACAGGTACTAGCTTATTTAGAATGAGATTTATTAGAATACATGCAGTGCCATCCTTCTTTCTAAGTCCAATGACTTAACTAGAAAGGTACGACTCTGCTGAAAGTTACACTGATAAGTTTTATTCTTACTCTCTTGGTAAGCTTGCTACTTCACTACAGCCTAACCTACTTTACAGGGGCATTGTGAGAGTAAAATGGGGAAGAGAGATCCATGTATGTCACCCTGAACTCCTTGGGAAAAGGGTGGGATAAAACCATACTAGATAAGACACGTTTATACTTCATGTACCTCGCACCAGTTTCCAGAAGATCTAGTTTCAAAGTTCTAGCGAAAACAGCAATATCCTGGACTGACCTCCAAGCCAAGCGCTTGGAATGATCCATGGCATCTGTACTAATTCTGGGGAGTGCGATGTCTATGGTGGCCCTTGAAGTTCCACAAGTTTGTGTTTACAAGCTTGATAATTGCAGCTCTCACCTGCTTATTTTGTGCAAAATTGCTCTCGTGGGCCAGCTACTATCGATCCCTCGCTCTCGTCTCATCAGGAAACTACCTAATAGTGTGAGGCAAGCATGCATTCGCGATCATTTTATTTGACTTATGTGCTCACCTTATGATTCAGAGGCATCTGTTCTGTGACTGTTCCTTATCATCATGATCCACTATCGTGTAAGAGTTCATACCCGGACAAATAAGACTCTTAAATGAACTAATTTCCCACAGGCTCTGTTTCCACCACACTTTTGTAACTTCTTCCTGACGATACACCAGGCATAATTTGATGCACGCACACACACAAACAACTCTCTCTGTTTGCTATATTCCCAACGCAAATGGGTACTTGAAATGGTATTACTGTGGCCTGGTATAAATATTTCTAGCTTCTTCCTCTCCACTATATTTTGCCTGTTTGCTTGTTTAGCTGCTTACTATATCACCTTTCTGGGCCAGTGTGTTGTAGTGGTTAGAGTACCTGATTAGGAACTGATTAGCATCAAGTGATGGCTTGCATGTATGAATGAACCAAAATGGGTCAATCAAGACAGAACTTCCATACCAACTGATATTTAACAGAAAACTCTGGATTTCAGCAGCAACCATTCAGGCATTCAGCCAAGAGTCATTAAGGGTGTGTTCAGACGGATCTTTTGATCTGCCATAGGAACGACTCCCTTGCGGATCAAAAATGCACGACCAGACAGAAACATCTGCGAAATATTCCGGTCCCATAAGCATCCCGTTCTGCTGCGCCTCCAATCCTGATTTAAAAAGTAGCAGTTTCAATGTAGGGTTTTCGCTACCCGCGCAACAACTGCAGACTTTCTTCCGTCTGGTCACTCCATTAGCACGCGATGCTCCCGTCGGCTTGGTCTGACGTCAGACCGAGCCGACGGGGGCGCGATTTTAAAAAAATTGAAACCCCATGTGCGCTTTAACGAGGAAACGCATTCAGCGATAAGCGCTACGAGGAATGTAATATTCATGCTTATTTCTTTTAGGGACAAGACGTTACCGCGAAGGGAGATGGAGGGGGGGAAGGACTGTTCTAACTTGCAAAATAGTCCCTCCATTGATCATGATGGCAAGGGGGAGGACCGGGACTTTGCTGAAAACCCTCCGCGATCGCCTCAGTTCTCCAAGGAGGCGCAGCCTTGCCTATGCGAATGTACAAAACTTTTTTTTAAAAAATCCTCGGTGGATGCCGTGTAGACAAATCACGGTGGGAACAACGCGCGGTGAGGCTATTTCATGGGGGGCGTCTGGTCGTGCTAGGCTGGATTAAAAAAATCGGGATAAAATTTTAGGAGGGCTCATGGCGCGATTGACTGGCCGTCTGAACGCAGCCTATGTGTTAGAACATAAGAGAAGCAATGTTGGATAGGGCCAATGGCCCATCTGGTACAAAACTCAGTGTCACAAAGTGGCCAAAACCCAGGTCCCATCAGGAGGTCCACCAGTGGGGCCAAAACTCCAGAAGTCCTTCCACTGTTGCCTCACAAGCACCAAGGATACAGAGCATCACTGCCCTGGCCCAGACATAGGCTGAGTTCAGACTGGCAGTTTGAAGCGGGAGGGAGTTGTTGCAGAAAAGACCCAGAACAAACTGTTCCAGGTTTTCCCAGTCACACTGCGCGGACTGATGCGGGAGCATACCGGGAGGAGGCGCAAGGGAGCGTTCAGACTGCTGGCCCAGAGGTGCAGCTGTAAATGGCTTTTTCCTGGTAATTTGGCTATGTGCGCATGTGCACATGTGTGCATATGTGCTCATGTGCATAAGTACATCAGGGCAATTTGGGGAGGATCTCATTGCACTGGCACTGCATTGGGCAGTAGAGCGAAGCACATCCAATATATCACTGCTGCCTCTCCAGGGCAATCAAGTGCACCTTATGCGTGGAAACACTTGGCGGACATTATTGTTGTTCCTGGCTTTTCAGGTTAGCGTTCATACTTCCCTGAAGTGAAATGAAGCGGTATAAAGGCTCTCTCCAGGATTTACTACAACTTTCACCAGGTATCTTTTAAACATGGGAACGAAGCGGTACACAACAGGTTGACTACGGGTGGGGAATGCCAGACAAATGTTCCTGTGTGAATGGCCCCATTAATCCACTTGTGAAACGTTTGTCAGGTAGCCCTGCCATGATGGATGGAGGGGAGGGGAGGATGGCAATGGGCGCCATAGTGGTGTGACAGGCGGGAGGTTGGAATCCGAGGGGTGTTGATTTATGTCTAGGGTGTGAGAGTGGAATGTGCATCTGGTAACCCCTATCTCTCGCAGATTGAACATTCTGACCTTGAGGAGTCAAGCTGCGAGCTTTACTATCGCTTTCAAAGCTCCGGCTTTCCTGAGAATAATGGGGGCATTGGGAACTTCATTAGCGTAGTAACTTTTGATTCCCAGTCGCATGTTATTCCCTGATTGGTAGAAGGGGGGGTCCCCATTCACCCCCTTCTCGGTATAACCACTTGCTTTCTGTAACCAAGTCATTCTGAACAATGTACCTGCTACAGTGACCTTTCTATTGCAGCTCTATAATAAATGCTATTCTTGCTTGAACCGCAAGGCATGGTGTTTTGCTGACTAGGTTAGGGCTTCTGACAGTTTGTTCAGAATCCTCATCAACTTCGGGACTGGTCAGAAACCCGCAACTCCAAAATGAGTAGCGGTGAAGAAGATACTCTCCCGATCGAAGAAGAAAAGAAAAAGGAGAAGAAACCTCCCAGGAAGGACGTACCCAGAGAGACCCCTGACACATACGTGCCGGGACAATGAGGTCCGGAGTACGACTTTGGAGGGCCCTACGGGGATCCATATGGGGCGGCCTATGGAGGGGTGACCCACCGAGTCGGACGTAGACGAGACTGGGTGAAACCCCTGGCTGAAACCCACGAGACATGGTTTGGAACCCCGCGAGCATCGGTGGGGGGGCCACCCCGAAAGATCGGTCCGCAGACTGATTACGGAGGGAGCCCTGGAAGAAACCGGCCGAGACTCCGAGAGCCTGGAAGGTGCCATGGTGAGACGGAGGTGGAGTGGGGAACTGAGCCAAGACCGCCTGATGCGCTACCTAGATGAATCCCTCGCCCGCATCCCACAGATGATCGCAGAGGGCATCCGAGAGAAGCGTGAGCGACAAAGGCGAGAGGAGCCACCAGACCAAGTTCCCCAGGATCAACGGCCGGCACCGGATCAAGGCCAGCAGAACGTACCAGCCGGGCCTCTGGATCAACCCGCGGGGCCAGGGCCGCAGGGGCCGCCGAGGCAACCACCCCCTCGACCTTGGGGGTTTCTGCCACCGAAACCTGCGGAACTGCTGGATGCAGATCTTGACGGAGACCCCGAGAAGTTTCCGTTCTTCCTCGTGAGAGCCGAGAGGTTTATCGAGACTTGGGGCCATCTATTCCAGCACGAAGAGCGTATGGTCGATGTCATAGCAGCCCACCTGAAGGGAGCGGCCGCTGACTGGTATGTGGGACTTCACCAGGCTGATGGGCGTGAGTTGAGAGAAATCGATTCTTTTATGTGGGCCATGAAAGAGCAATTCGAGGACGCGAACTCTAACAAAGCGGCAAAGGCAGCGATCCGAGCCCTCAAGCAACGCACGAGATCGGTGAGAGATTACACGGCGGAGTTCCGTAGGTGCGCGGCTAAAATCCGAGGGGTACAAGATGGGACCCTCGTGGACTACTACAAGTTGGGACTCAACGCGGAGATCCGGCGAGAAGTCACCAAAACCCAAGACCCAGACACCCTCTCGGGATGGATACAAGCCGCCATCACGATGGAGAACCGGCTGAAAACCATCAAGCTAGATGATGCCGCAGCGATGGCCAACAGCGGCCCTGCGCCGGCAGCGAGGGGAAACCCCTACCCCGAATCCAAAACCGAGGGATGGTACGAGGGGACTTCGAATGAAGCAAGGTCTTTGCCTCAAATGCGGAGAAGGGGGCCACTTCGCCGCGAACTGCCCGACCGCATCAGCATCGTCAGGAGCGCCCAAGGGAGCCAAGAAGAAGTTCGACACCTCCACGCCGAAACCGGTGGCAAAGCTGAGGGGGCGAAAGCCCTGCAAGCCAAACCGCTCAGCGAGGCATCCGACTCATCCGATGGCGAAGCTGTGCCGCAGGGAAACGAGACGGACCTGCTGTAAACAGCGCTGAACAGCAGGTCCTGGACTCCCAGGCGCAAACCCCGGTGAGCAAACCCCCCTCTCTTTTCTTTCTTACAGTGACTTTAATGGACCCGGGTCTATTGACCCATGTGAGAGTACGGGCTCTCATTGACTCTGGGTGTGGGAGAGACCTCATCAATCCCACACTGGTGACGGGACTAGGGGCGAAAGTTGTTAAACTAAACGACCCCTTAATATTTACTCAGATGGATGGCTCCACCATGAAAGAACCCTGTAAATACGAGACTGTGCCCTTGAGGGTGGGAATTGGGCAGCATTGGGAAGAAAGGCCTTTCGTTGTTACCCTGTCTGCCCGCTTTCCCCTAGTACTCGGAAGCGCGTGGTTCTTTGATCACGATCCACACGTCCTATGGGGGAGGGGAAAGTGAATTTCATCTCCGACAAATGCCGGTCCCACTTATGGAAGAATGAGTGGGGACCCATGACGGGGGGCAACTCCTAGTGTCGGTGGGGGTGGCGGAAGCCAAACTGGAAGGCATTCCACCTGAGTATCATGACCTGGCCCCTGTCTTTGGAGAGGAGGAAGCCGACGAATTGCCCCCCCATAGGAACTCAGACTGTGCGATTGAAATTTTACCTAACCAGAAACTACCGAAAGGGAAGTTGTATTCTATGAGCCCCTCAGAAAAAGTGGAACTGAGGAAATTCATTGACAAAAATCTGAGTAGGGGTTTTATACGGCCAGCATCCTCCCCGTTTGCGGCTCCTGTGCTTTTCCGGAAGAAAAAGGATGGGGGGTTGCGGCTGTGCACCGACTATCGTGGCTTGAATGCAGTCTCCAACACAAACGCCTACCCCATGCCCCTGATAAAAGACTTGTTGGCTGCGGTGGCTGGGGGGAAGGTTTTCTCGAAGCTAGATCTCCGTGATGCCTACTTCAGGGTCCGAATTCGGGAGGGGGACGAATTTAAAACGGCGTTCAACACCCCTCTGGGCCAATTTGAATACCTGGTCATGCCGTTCGGGCTTCAGGGAGCAACGTTTGTAACACTTCCCTCACCAGTTTCACATGGGACTTCATGTCAGGGGAATATAAAAGAATGTCATCAAGGTAAACAAGGACCCCCTTAAACAAATACTTGTGGAGCACCTCATTAATTCCACTTCTGTGGCGGAGCAGAATGGGTTGCCAATGGCTGCGGGGTGCTTCCTAGATGTTGTTTTCTGATCACGCTCTTTAAATCCACTGAGCATTCGCGCCTATGGTGCATCTAATTATGCGTATGATCGTGGCCTCTGATAGGACAGAGGAGAGAGAGAGAGGCTCACCTAACTAACTAATTGTTGTGAGAGACAGGAATGAAGGGGGGAGGGCTCAGTTGGAGCAGGATGTCTCCAAAGAACCAATCAGGAGACAGGAAGGACATAATTTGAAACTGTGGAAAGTCCCTAATCTAGGTATGCTAACTAGCAAATCCTTCGTCCCCTATAGACTGTTCTTCTGATCTTCCTCAAGCAGATGCACTATAGATCTCGTATATTCCAACAATACTTGCATCATGAACAGATACAGACCCTGGCAGGAAAGTTCTACTTGGCTAAAAAGGAGAGGCTTTGTACCTCCTCCCTACTGTAGCAGGATTGATACACCTCTTTTTATTTTACTCTTTTTTTAAAAAAAACCCATGTAACACCCCCAAAATCTCTATGTATTTCCTAACCCCAAGTTGGCATCCCTAGAGAATATGCAGGTAAATAGCCTCCCCCCACCCCTTAGTGTTTTGAGGGTGATGCTTGCAGTTTACAATGTGAAACAAGGGATGATCAAACCTCCTTAGTAATAATCCTTGAAAAAAACAGCATGGCGGTTATGATGCTTTTGAAAGGAATAGAGACAATCAGAGTTATTTTTGCACCATGAAACCTCATAAAGGAGGGGTGTAAAAACTGTCTGGGATCTGCAAAACCTGAGCATTATAGTTAAGAGTGCTGAGGCCACTCATATGGTTTGAATTTCAGTTTCAGCTGTCATCTGGAAGAGACACATACTAGCAGCACACACCTAGTTCCGTCTTTTGGAACAGATTCACCATGAACTCTGTTTTAATCAAGAAGGACCAATTGGGTTGCTAGCTCTGCTTTGAGAAAGACCTGGAGGTTTTGGGGATGGAGCCTGAGGAGGTAGGGCTTGGGTGGGGATGGGAGGGACATCAATAGTGTGCAATGCCACAGAGTCTGCCTTCCCCAGCAGCCCTTTTCTCCAGGTGAACTGATCTCTGTCACCTGGATATCAGTTGCAATCCCAGGAAATCTCTAACCACCACTTGGAGGCTGGCCACTCTAAGTACCAAAGGACTAGTCCATAGTGAAAAATAGCAGAAACTACGGTTTGGTCTAAATCAGGACATCGAGACAAAATGTTCCAACATAGGACCAAGCCTATTTAGCAACTTCTTTGGCAAGGCCTAGGCACACCTGCTTATTTCAGAAGGGTTTTATCCCATGAGTTCTGAAGATCCATTGCTGTGCATTAGCTATATAAATACATTGCCAGTAGTTCTTGCTTATTTGCCGCTGAAAGTCCATTGTTTCTCTAAAATAGACTCATGGGGGAGGGGGGAAAGCAGTGAACATTTAGTGGCTGTCTCAATGCAACATGCCGCCGCAAAGAGAAATCATTACCATAAATCTTTAGGAAAGCTAGGCAAAGATGTGTCTTCCTTTTCTTTGCTTTCAGCAGATGGCTTCTTTTTAAAGTATGGAAGTCATAATGTTAATGTTAAGTTAGGTGTGCATCCCAAGCAGCCAAAGCAACTGAGGCCCAATCAGGGAAAACTCTGGTACCAAATCCACCACTCCTTTGCCCCTTTCCATGTGTTGATTTCCTATCTGTATTGCTAAAAATAGACAGATGCTCTTACGGCGCACACTTCTCGGCTGCACCAGCTGCTAAGCAAATAAACTCCCAAATAAAAACGTTGTCACTGTGAAATAAGATATATTTAATTAAATAAAGGAGGAGAGTGGGAAAAAAGCAAAGTGCTATTAGAGGAACATAAAACTGTAAGGCACCAAGATAAAGCTAAATTACTACAAGGCGGCTCAGTTCAATCTAATCCTTCAAGATAGAGATGAAACCAGAAAATTGCACATATTGTAAAATCAGCATCCATTCTAAGCAAATATTAACTGGGGGGATATAAACTGATTTATAATAAACACGAGTGTGAATGCTAGGATTAGTTTAGGAAAGGCATACAGGCACATGCCAAGGTATAAAATACTCCATTTGGGGGGTTGGAGAAACACAAGAAGAAAGGAGTACAGTACTACTTTGAAGGCTACACAAAATACTGTAAGTAGGAAATATTATAAAAGAAATAAGTACCAATTTTTTCCTCAGATTTTAATTCACTTTCATTCCAGCTGAACTATATGCTCATTTATTTGGTAAGAAAAAACTTCTTTGAAAAAGGGAAGGGGAGACTCAGCCCTTCACTACCATGCTCCAAACTGACTTTCCTCTAGGGTTCCCAGCCTCCAGGTGGGGCCTGGAGATCTCCCGCTTTCACAACTGATCTTCAGCTGACAGAAATCAGTTCCCCTGGAGAAAATGGCTGCTTTGAAGGGTGGACTCTATGGCATTATACTATCCCCAAACCCTGCCCTCTCCTGGATCTACCTCCAAAGTCTCCAGGTTTTTCCAACCCAGACCTGGCAACCCTACTTTCCTTCTGTGGGTTTTAACTGTTGGGAAGCAGGGATGTATAAATATAATTTCTTTTCCTATGTTGCTGTATGAAGCTTTGAGTTTGCCTGTTTCATTGCTGGTACTCTTAATTAATTTCTTTTAGCCCTTTTGCTCCACTAAGGTGTCCTCTGGACACAGTTGGCTGAAAAACTAATGTTAAAAATGGAAGCAATTTAATGTGGAAAATCTGGCACCAAGAAACAGAAAATGAAAGAGGAAAATCCATGGGTTCAAGGTATGTCAGAGAGAAGTGAGATTTTTGAGTTCAAACAGTGGGGCTGCGAAATTTGGTAGCATCACTATGTGGTGAGTAACCATTTGGAGTAGAAGGCGGAGAAAAGGTTAAACTCCTCCACTACCTTTATTTTGTCCCCACAGATGTTGTTCCTCAGAATACTCTGCTCATAGGCTTTGGTTATATGCATTTGTGTGGGTACAAACGTAAACAGTGAGAGACAGAAGGTAAATGATGTGAATGTGAGGAAGATAATTACTAGTGTATAAATGAATAGCTCAGTTTTTTTTCCCTTTGAGCTTCTCATTTTAACAGGTTATGGTTTCTGTAATTATTTGTTGTCACTTTCTTTGTATAGATGACTGCATATTCTTAGGACCAAATTCATTGGAGGTCTTGACAGCATTTCTCATTCAGTCAGATTTTTGAGCTGTTTACTCATAGTTTGAGCAGGTTGCTGAAAAGACAGTGGACAATCCTATTTTAGACTCTTATGAACATAGGCTTTCTTTCACCCATAGGAACCTACCTGGGATTTTGATCTGTTGGGAATGCTTCAGTTCCTGAGCCCGCATAGTCTGAACTGAAGTTAATGTACATGTGATGCTGGGCCTTTTCAATAGGTTCTCCCAAATTGCAGATGTGGTGAGAGCCACTATGGTGTAGTAGTTGTAATAGTGGACTAGGCTCTGTGACAGGGCTGCCAGCCTACAAGTTGGGCTTGGAGATCTTCCAGAATTACAATGGAGCTCCAGACTACAGAGATCACCCCCCTGGAGAGAATGGCTGCTTTGGAGGGTGGACCCTGCTGAAGTCCCTTTCTCCCTAAAACTCACCCTCCACATACTTCACTTGCAAATCTCTAGGAACTTCTCAGGCCAGAGTTGGAAACCCTTCCTAAAAGACCCAGATTCAAATTCCCATTCTACCATGAGTGTTCTTGTGCCAGTCACTCTTTGTCAGCCTAATTTACCTCAAAGTTTTATTGTGAGGTTAAAATGGATGAAATCAGAACAATGTACCCTGCCCTGGCTTGGAATAAGCCTGGCCTGACTTACCAGCAGGAAAATTAGGCCCAGGTCTGCATGACCAGCCATATAGCAAGGTCACTTCTGATGCACACCAGAAGTGATGTCAATAAATTTAACCATAGAGTTTTGTCCAAATACCAGAGCATCCCCATGTTCAGTATATGCCAGAAGCGATGTCACCATGTTGCCAGTGATGCAAACCCTGGTCTGTCTTTGCTCATGATAAGTCCCTCCACTCCCCACCAGTTGCCCCATTTATAGTCGCTGCTTCTGTAATGTATTTTATATTGTGTTTTTTACTGCTTTACTTGTTGATGATTTTATTTCTTGTTGCTATTTATGATTGAAAGCCTCCTTGGGTGCTTTCTTGAAACAGGAATGCATGGTAGAAATGCTCTAAATGAATACATAGGCAACCAGCTATATATCTAAGGCTGTGATCAGACATGCAGTTTGATCTGGATTTAAAATACACAGGGTGCGTTCAGACATGCCATTTGAACTGCTTTTGGCACGTTTCAATAACAGATTTTATATGCACGTTCACACACCAACATCTGTGCACTGCCCCCAGCCGTCACTTTCCAGATCAAAACCCCCTTTAAACTGGAGTATTTTGATACCGCTTCCTCTTCTGGTGTTTTCCTGATTCTCCGGTTTCAAGCTGCAGTTTCCGACATCTGATTGCTCCTGCAGTGTCGAGCCACTTCTGGGTGCTTCAACCCCCTCCCCTCTGGAAAGCTACGGCAGGAACCCAAGGCTTCCGCTTTTTGCCCGCCATTTTTTTAAGCATCAGTATGTGCATAGGTGGAGCTCCGCTCCCATGTTAATAAAACTAAAGTTTAAATGGTGACTCATTTTAGTGTTTAGATGAGTTCAGGATCTCACGGAGGCCAGTTTCGGGTCAAAAGTTTAAAGGGAAGTATTCTGTTACAGCAGTAGCAGACACCTCAGGGCTTGCTTTTGGTGAGAAACTAGTTGTTCTGTGCATGTGCGAAGATTCCAGCTCTATGGATGACTGCCTATGCACATGTGCAAACTGCAAAAATTTTTTAAAGCACACTGACACACGCTCCTTGCGTTGGTAGTGTAGACGATGGGGAGTGATGTGACTGTGCGGTGAGCAGTGATAAGGAGGTGAGTGTGATCATGATTATCCAGATTAAAAAAAATTGTGTCAGAACAGGACCAGTTTAAACCACTTTCAGCATGCTGTCTGACTGCACCCACAGACAGCAACAGCTGTCTGCCATGCCCCAGTCATCTGTGTCACACACCCCCCACTGCATGTTTCTTTGATACCTGTGAAAGTCTGGTCCTTTTGGGCAGAGCTGGTGTCAAAACAGATTTCCTGTTGCCTGATCGTCCTGTTGCTCAACCCAAACCATCAGGCAGGTCTGACTGGTCTCTTGTTTTCCAGCTGCTATTTTTTTTTACTAGTTAGCGATGTTCACATAACTGCATATTTACACCTCTACCTCTCTCTCCTCTCCCATAGGGGCTTCTCGAACTGTGTTTTCTTTAGAAAAACTCTCAAAGAAAGATGCCCCTGTACTTCAGCTTTTTTCTGTGCTTTGGAGAAGGGGTTAATTGAAAAGGTTAGAGAGGGAGGACAGCAGTGAACTACATATCCCAGCAGGCTCATCAGTGCTTGTGAGCATGCTAAAAGGACAAACAAACAAAAAAAATGGCCAACGGCCTCACTCTCTAGCTGCTGTGTCTGATCTCTCAAGGATGGGGTGAGAATGCTTTGAAGAGTGGTAAGGGGGTGAGAATGATCAGAATTTTTCTGTTACAAAAAAAACCCTGGATCAGTTAGAGGTGGGGCCACAATGGGTCAAACCGCACATCTGACTGCAGCCTAAGATGGCTGTTTAACACTGTCTTAAAGTGCAATCCTAAGCAGAATTACAGCCTTCTATATCTATTAAAGTCAGTGGTCTTAGAAGGGTGCAAATCTGTTTAGCATTGCAGTGCATTGTCTGTTAAAAACATGGAAGGGAAACTGAGAAGTCCAGGATGTTTCAAGGGACAATTCAAGTTAAGATTAAAATCTCTGCTTAGTTTGTTAAGTGACTCAGAGAATGTCTGTTTATTAGCATTAGTTCTGCCATATTTGGAGATACTAATCTGGTTGAAGTGTGTCAGATTTCATTTCTACTTTGCAGCCAATTTGGAGATTACTAAATGGTAGATAGTAATCTGTATTAGTCATATATCTTATATTTACATTCAGTTGGCTTAGATGTGGCTGTCAAACAATTCAGTCAACTACCAGAGAGAGCGAGACTGCTGAGCTGAAGTCAATTTCCCCCCTAATTCCTCAGCATTCCATTCAGGCCCTGCTGTTCGAACACCTTGTTGACTCTGAGGCCATTTTCTTTCTTCTCATATACATCTTTTGAGAATTGTGAGCTTGTCTGGCAAAAAGGCTACCCTCTCCATTAGTACATAAAGCCTACGGATTTTTCAAACTTTGAAATGAAAAGGGTTTGTGCCATGCAACCATTCTTTCAGTGGTTCTCAATTCATCTCCTATCAATAGAGAAGAAGCTCAAGGCCTTATTTCCAACAAAGGTTAGATGCCATCCTGGTTTAAACGATGAATGAATTTCTCCTTCGGGGCAAAGCAATACCCTCCCTATGATAAGGTGGCTGCCTGAAAATGAACACATTAGCTGACCTGACACCTGATACCTGGAAAAATTTAACTCCCTTTGATTTATGTCCTTTCTTTTGGTTGATGCACCTCTATGACCATCTCTTTTATTGTGCTAAGGCAATACAGTAGGGTATCACAGGCTTTCAAAATATCCCAAGATGACACTTTCTGGATTGATATTCTGTCTTTCTGCCGATGCCTCTCAGCATCAAGCCCACTCAGAATAGCTTTGTTGTTGTTGTTTCTTTCTATCTTTTCCTCCCTGTTTCTTGCCATGGGGATACAGTGGGATATCAGAAGCTTTCAAGATTTCCCACAGTGTCCCTAAATCCGTCTCCCAGTCAGTTCACAGTGTGAACTTCAATATGTATTCCCACCCCCTGTTTGCAAATCTGTTTATTGAGGTAGTCAGGATGAAACTGGGGGGAAAAAAAATCAGTTTGCTAACAATTGAGTACCAATTCCTTTTGTTTAATTCTAAAATATGAAACAAAATAGTCTACTTGTATATCTTGAGGAAATGGAGATATTGTGTTTCCACAGTGCTTTATGAAGTTAGTATACATGTGGCTTTGATGTTACATGGAGACTACCTGGATCGTTTTCTTCCAATTACTCTGAGCAAAGTTGGAAGACTTCCATACGGTATTAAAGTCCCAGTCACATGAGCCAAATAACGCAGGGGGGAGGCGTGGCTATTTGCGCCATCACTATTTGACCCACCACTACGTGATCAGACGTGACGGTGGGGAACCAGGGCTTTTTTTTCAGAGGTGCATGTTTCCGGTGCGCTTCAATGAGGCAAGAGGAGAGCACTGGAGCTATCAGACAGAGAAAGTCCATCTGCAGCGTGTCGCAACTGTTTGACAATGGGCTTTCACTGGTACTTTTTAACTCCGTATCTTCGGCCAGACGATCCGGGTTGGAGACAGGTGTGCAACGCTTGCCAGATGTGTCAGTTTGATTGTGCCATTAAACTCTGCCTGGCATTCATGAGTATCCCGTGACAAATTCTGTGTGTGACCGGACCCTAAGATTGTCTTTGATGCTGTACCAAAGAAGATCCTATATCAAACCTAGGATGTCAGAAGAACCGTATTCATTATATAAAGACTTTAAAATATAGCTATATATATTGTTTGTCCTTTGTGGCTCCTTTCCAGTGTTATTATTCAAAATGGGTGCTAAAAGGGAGGAAGTTGTAATTAAGCTAAGATTCTTCTTAAAACCCCTCTGGGGACTACATAATCTACTAACCCTGTTTTGCAACCCAAGTTAGGTAGCCTGAGAGGAATTTGAGGAGAAGAGGGAGCTCAGGGATGTGATGCCACATAGACCGTGCCTGCCAATGTTGGCATTTTCTCCAGGGAACAGATCTCTGTAATTTGGAGACCAGCAGTCATTCTGGGCAATCTCCAGGCCCACATGGAAAGTAGCAACCCTAAGTAGCACAAGTTGGAAGAGATTGCTCTATGCCTAAGATCTTGGTTGGTCACTATTAGCCGGACCAGGTCTGAGCTAGATGGACCAATAAGACGTCTCCTTATGTGTGAGTTCCCCCTTTACGTTTATCTAAAAAGCATGGCAAGTGAAGCATGACTCACTCACCTTATTGACTGAGGGCCTTTCTTAGCTTGCTTTTCTCCCCAATGAGGAACAAAAGTGGCTTTCACAAAAGACCCGTTAAAAAAACACATAATGCAAATAAACAAGCAAGTAAAGGTACATTAAACATGCAGGGCTGGTTTGGGAGCAGTCCATCAGAGTTACAGACTAAGGGCCATGGACTAACAGCCCTTTGGCTAGCACTGAAAAGATTCTACTTCTGGCCACAACCTGGCTTTAAGCATCTACAACACGAAGGAAACAATATCATAGTCAAGAATTCAGGGCTCTTTTTGTAGGAGGAGCTCCTTTGCGTATTAGCCCCTGTAAGAAGAGCTCTGTAAGCTTTTGGAGGATTGGCTACATTAGGGGCGTGTCGCCTAATATGCATAAGAGTTCCTGCTACAAAAAGAGCCCTGGTCGAGCTCTTAAACAACTAGCCTCTTTCCACAATTCCCATCTTCCCACAATTCCCTTTCTTTAGTGTGGCCTCCTGTGCAGAGCATGAGTGGGAAAAGGACAGAAGATGTCAGGACACGGCGTAAATGGAATTCAGCACAGGAGTTCTATGTTTTTTGTGACACACAGTTTCCTGCCTTATGCCCACTGCTAGATATTTGCTCCTCCTGTCCCATGCACCAGGGCAATCTTAGAGATTTTGGGGCTTTGGGCCAAGGTGGGGCCCCGGAATCATTGCCATCCCCCCCAACTGCTAGGACCAAGGAGGGGTGGCCCTCACTCCCAGCAAGGGGGGCAGGAGCCACCACTGCTACCAGAAGTGAGCTACCTGCACATGAGATGGATGCAAGCAGTGTCAGGAGCCTGCTTTTTTCTTTCTTCCCCTCTCTTTGAGGGAGGTAGTGCCGTGGGCAATTGGGCCCCCAAAGTATACAGCCATGGGAAACTTCTCCTGTTGTCCACTGACCAAGACGGACCCTGCCATGCATGGCTTTACACAGGAACTGCCAACTCAACTCCCATAATGCAGACAGCTCTGGTAATTGAGAGGTGTGCACAAATACCAGTATTTGCGGGGATGGACTAGATTTTTCCTTTTGTAGGGGGAGAATGGGTGCTTCTTAAGGGAAAAAAAAGTGTGGCTCTCTTGAAAAAAAATCATGTGGCATTATTCTTTTTGAGCAGTGTGCTACCTTAATACTGATGCTCCAAATTTCATGCATTCTTCTGGATGATTGCACTCAGCAAATGTCTATCCACTGGAACTGTAAACTGATTCTTTGCACATCCTTCGAAAGGTGAAGGATTTACAAAATGTTTACAAGGTGTTTTTTTTTTAATATGAAAGTATTTGGAAATAAGTTATATATTTTTGTAAAAGTGTTGACCAAAGCTTAACAGCTATGTGAATAATTGAACAGTTTCAGATTTTGCATGTTTCCACCACTAGAAAAATAGAACTTTCTGAAATAAGCGTTTGCCCTGAACAATCCAATGACTTTGTTTATCTAAACAGGTTTAGCCAACCTGATTTTATTAGCTTGTCATACCAGACCAGGCAGGCATCTTTTCAGTAAATCTCACACCTTTCAGCTTCTTTTGTAGACATTTCTTCACTGATTTTTATCAAGCTTTTCACTATGTTGTATGAATGTTGGTTGCTATGTGGCATTGCAGCTTACAATTTTGAAATGCTTTTCTGAGTGCTGCGTGGGCTTAATATTAAATAAAATAACCCTAGATGTTAATGGGCTAGAGTATAAAACAAAAGGGAGGCACATTTAAGCCTGTTAAGTTGGATTATACACTGCCCTACTTTTTGGTAATATTTCCTGCATTGTGGATAGCATCTTTCTTGCTGGAATTTGACTAATGGGTAGCTTTACCAAGCAGGGTATCTGAAACTTCAATCTTTGGGCAGAACCAGACATTACAAACAACATGGTGCTGCTGTCAAAACTGGTAGCTCTGTGTCCAGTCCCTATTCTATCTAGGGCCATGGCTTTCCAGTGTTATTGTCCAAAATGGGTGCTAAAATTGTTTCTCTCCTTGATGTAAAGCCAAGGTCTGAGATTCAGTCCCCAGCATTGCTAGGTAAAAGAATCATGTAGTAGACGATGTAAAATGCCTCCACATAAGATTGGAAAGCCACTGCCAGTCTGAGTAGACAGTAATGACTTTGATGGACCAATGGTCTGATTCCACATAAGGCAACTTCTTGGTTATCCTTTTCCCTCATAGCATCTAGAGATACTCATTGTGTGATATTATGATATTACCATGCTGTGAGCTCCTCTCCTGATATGGCTTCACTTTATTGACTGCAGGGGAAATCACACAGTGTGATGCCATCATGTTGCACATTGAATATTCCCAAACATTAGAGGGGACAGAGAACACAATGACATACGAGGCTGCTGTTTTTGGTGGCAGGTCCATGTCTGTCAAAATCAAACGTGTAGCTTGGCTCTAGAATTCATTTACTTGGCAACAAGCCCCATTTATTTCTCTCAAACTTGCTTCCAAACGAGTCTAAGACAACAGAATTTGTGGATGGACAATTGATGGTCATTGTTGACACATTATGACCACATTATCATGGCACTATGACTGGTTTACTAGGGTGGAAAAAATTTCCTATATAGAGAAAACATGTTAAACATAGAGCTCGATATCCAGATCAAACACTTCACTGACATATTGTCAAAAACCCACATCAAACAATGATGCTTTTTTGACAGTATATTTTAAGTACTTCTGTCTGGGTGGTTTTCAAGCACCCTTCATAAGCTTCTTCAACGTTTCCCTCAGGGGGTATGTGGCAGGTGGAAGTGATGGGTTTAGCTGGGCTGTTTTCAAGAACACTGACACGTTATTACCTCTTTTGAAAGACAAATCTGTATTTATTCAGCATGATATTGAGACAAAATAAGAGACACTGTAACACCTGATCTCATCTGATCCTAGCAGAAACATTACAGGATCCATGTCATGTTCTATTAAATATTTCTCATAACTGGAGAAAATGCATTAAGGGGTGAAATGTTTCAATAGAATATTTTAACTCTTTAGTTTTTGGGAAGGCCAGTAAAGTTGTGTTGACATGTTTGCTACCTTTCTGTTCAGACAGCATATAGGAAATCAGTTAGCTCTTAAGTAACTTTTCCAGTTCAGTGTCATACTGGGAGAGAAAAGAAGTAGACCTAGAAGGAATTTTGTATGTGTATAAAATATCATAAAAGTTACTCGTGGGGAGGGCAGGGTACAAATTGAATATATAAATGAATTAAATATATAAATATAAATAAATAAATAAATAACCAGATCTAAGAAACTAAAGCTAGAAGATAGTTCACAAATCATTTGGGGGTGAATGAACATATGTGGGGGGAGTGATAAGCATGGTCAGCATACCTTATGAATATAGCCCTTGTAAAGAAATGCACTCCACTTTGGGCTACTGTCCTGGCTCCCGCTGGGATGGCACAACAGGAGGTGACTGTAGAGGAGGGGCAGCCCTGCCCAAGCTCCCCCCCCACTGCTGCAAGACTTACCTGCCCCAGGGGAGCGGAGTCACCAGGACGCGCCACCACGACCCATAAGACCCTGGCCAGGGAAGTTGCTGAGGCTGCAGGGAGCTGAGAGCCACAGATGGGGAGAGCAAGGCCCAGCCCTCGGTGGGGGCGGTGTCCCAACACAGCAGCATCAGCAATGAGGGTGGACGCAGCGCACAGCATGGGCCCACCCAGTGCTAGGACCTACAACAAGGTGGTGGGGGAAGTGGAAGACAGCTCGGCGTCTCTGATTTTAGAGGGAGGTGGGGCGCAGGAACAGGAGGAGCCAGGAGAACAAGGGGGTAATAAAAGGAGGAAGAAAGGAGGCAGCTGGGGAGGAGGAAGACTGGGCTGGCTGGGGTGAGTGAAAGTCAGGACACAGAGAAAAAGCCCTATATGCATGGTAGTGATGGTGCAGAGGCCAGATCCAGGATGGGCAAGAGGGGTGTGGAAACCCCCTGAATACCACATCTTCTGAGGCAACTTCTCCCTCTTCCATTGCAAGACTCCCCTCGGCCCCCCCCCCCCATCATCCAGGCCAGGATCAGCGGGACTCAAGGTACCCAAACACCCCGGGGTATTACCAGCGATGGCCACTGGGGGGCAAACGGTTGCAGACACTGAGGGGCATGACAGCTACTTTGCACTATTGAGAGTTTGGGGACTAGAAAAATCCCTCGCTCATTTAAAGAAGTTTCCCTGTTAGCACAAGGACAGGGAACACAATAAGTTAACTGATCTCAAGCCCCCCTCATCCTATTGATGGCTCAGTCAAGAACCCCAGTACTTAAATGCATCTAACTAGCAGAGAACAATCAAAGGGCCATCTCACATCCTGGCAGGAATGTGACATCTTGGAGGGGACAGAGATTTGAGGATGACAGGTAGTATCTCTTCCTCTTTTGAAGGAAAGATAGAGAAGGAATGACCAGAGTTCTATAGAGAAGAAATCATCTACAGGTGGGGTAGGCAGAGAGAGATAAACAAAAAAATCCCTGGACACAATAGAAACAGGATCCTTTTTGTGAGATCAATTTTGGCTACTTTCACCTAGAGGAAGGAGTTCTTGCCCCTGAGTTCCATCTTGTTGGCTGCCATTGCCACATGGAGCTAACAAAGGGCTGGCAGGCTGGACTAAGACTCCAAGGCAATGGGGAACTTTCAGAAAGTTGTACTTGTTAAGTATAAAGGGTCTGCCTTTGAATAAGACCAGCTAGGCATGTATAGGGCTGAAGGATACAGAACAGTGTGTTTGCACCTTTTCTTTGTCTTTCTTGCTTGATCCATTGATGGATAGAGTAATGTGTGTGGCATTTTAAATAAATCTTTTTCTGCTTTAAAGGCTGGTGGTTTCTCTCTGTACCACACAGTCTCCACAGTTTGAAGATGTTGTCTAAAATAAGCACCAGACAAAGTGAGGCAGCTGGTTGCTAAATTGAAATTTCTCTGGGACTGCACAAGTGCAGTAAACTTCCCCATAGTTACCAGTTATTGGGTAGAGGAAGATGCAAGCACTAGGCAGATACTTTAAATGGCAAGATGGAAGGAAAGTTTGTAGTACCAGCCCTGTTGGCAGGAATTTCTGAAACTGACCAGCTGGTGGCAGAGTACAGAAGGAAGAAGAAGATTTGGATTTATACCCCGCCCTTCACTCGGAATCTCAGAGTAGCTTACAATCTCCTTCCCTTCCTCTCCCCACAACAGACACCCTGTGAGGCAGGTGAAGCCTAGAGAGCTCTGAGGGAACTGCTCTTGAGAGAACAGCTCTAACTATGACTGATCCAACTGGCTGCATGTGGAGGAGTGGGGAATCAAACCAGTTCTCCAAATTATAGTTCACTGCTCTTAACCACTATACCAACGAAGCACAAATAAACAACTCTGAGACTTGGGCAGACAGGAGAGTGGTACATTACTGGTCAGAGACTCAGGACAACAGCTGAGTGCTTAGATGCCTTGGAGGGCTGAAATGGAAAAAGTTTGTGGGTCAGTGAGGCTGTTCCACAACAGCCTCCATAAAGTATGTTTACATCTGGGAATGCCGTCAAATTCATATGCCATCCCTTGATGCAACCTGCAAATAGTCCTCTGGCATCTCTCCTGGTGACTGGCTTGTATCTGTAATAACTCTGTACAGATGATCTCTCTGCACATTAGTGGAGAGCAGGCATGAGCATACTGGCCCTGACCCCTACTTCTGTGTGAGTGTCAGATCATCTGCATGGTATGAACATGTGGAGGAGCTGTTTGCATGTATGCTCCCTCCCCATGATCAGCAACACTCAGAAAGCAGAATCACTAAGACTGCAGTGGGAGCATATGCACAGACACTTCCTCTCTGCATAGGCACCATGCTCATGAGCCAATGATCACATGGAGATGGGGCCAGCATGCTTGTATCTGCTATCTCTCTCTGTGTATTCAGTCAACTTCTGTGTTTGGGTGGGTGGGGTCATCTGTACAGGACTGATGAATTCTTCAAATTAGGGATTACTGGCAGTTACCCCACTTTAGATCAGTGTGAACTGCTGCTATTCATGCTCTTTCTGTGGCTGGCCTTGTGGTGTGGAACAGGCTTCTCAAGGATGTGGGGAAGGTCCTGGCCCTATACAGGATTTAGAAGTTCTGTAGAACAGAGCTTTTGCATTGTCCTTTTGATACTGAAGTTTTTGGTGCGCTCCTTTTCATTGGTGTTTGGTGTTGATGCAATATTATGCTTGTTTTAAAATTTATGTACACCAGTTGGGGTCTTGTTTGGGGGGGGAATGGAATATAAAGACAATAAAAATTAAATAATGTAATATGGCACGCAGAGCATGGTACATTTCTCCCTTTTAACTAGTGTATCTTTTTATTTGATTGTTTAATTTGATTGGTCATTTATTCATAATGTTGAAGCCACCAATCTATACTTTGCACCCACCTCTTTAGGAAGATTGGGTTGCAGTCTGACCTTAGGTGACTGCACTCTGAACACATCAGCAGCAGCAGCAGGAGGAGAGATTGGATTTATATCCCACCCTTCACTACCCAGAGGCGTTTCAGAGAGGCTTACAATCTCCTTTCCCTTCCTCTCCCCACAACAGACACCCTGTAAGGTAGGTGGGACTGACAGAGCTCTGAGAGAACTGCCCTTGAGAGAATAGCTCTGAAAGAACTTACGATTGACCCAAAGTCACACCAGCAGCTGCATATGGAGGACTGGGGAATCAAATCTGGTTCTCCCAGATTAGTCCATGTTCCTATCCACTACACCAGACTGGTTCTCTAATATAACTCCCACTTGCTCATTTTTAAGCATTTAGAGTTAATTTTTTTAAGAGAAGGAGAATTCATTCATTCATTTATTTAATTTATACCCTGCATTTCTCCCCAATGGGGTCCCAAAGTGGCTTACATCATTCTCTTCTCCTCCGTTTTATCCTCACAACAGTCCTCTGAGGTAGGTTAGGCATCTGACAAACAGCTGTATCAAGAGATCAGTTACACTTAGGAGTTGCCTAGGACAGCAGCTTTTAAAGTGTGGTGCTTTGACTGCCGATCGGAGGATCTTTTCAGGAAACTCTGGCATATGCCAACCTGTTATACACAGATAGTGGAGAAGGGTGGAGGGAAGTACAAAGAGCACTCCAGGACGTAAAAACAGCAAAGCAACTGAAAAGCGATTCCTTGGGAAAGTGGGAATGGAGGCAGGGGCATAGACTTCTCAGTTTCCCGGGGCGTGTGGGGGCTTGGGGCTGAACTTGGTCCAGGCCCACACTTAGTAATCTACAGGGCTCTTTTTGTAGCAGGAACTCCTTTGCATATTAGGCGACACACCCCTAATGTAGCCAATCCTCTAAGAGCTTACAGAGCTCTTCTTACAGGGGCTATTGTGAGCTCTTGGAGGATTGGCTACATTAGGCGTGTGTTGCCTAATATGCAAAGGAGTTCCTGCTACAAAAAGAGCCCTGGAATCGATATGAAATCATTTAACCATGAAATCATTTATATTTCCAGAAAACACATGCCATCAACAATTAATCATGTGGTTTTTAAAAAATATATATTTTTCTCTCATAGTAGTCTGAATGTCAGTCAAAGAAGGAGCAATCTGTGAGACGAAAGATGACACGAACTCCTTCACTGAGACAATATGAGTGAATATTTCATTTGTATACGAAACAAGATACTTCCTTCCCCTCTCTCTTTTCCACACAACTTAGGCTGAGCATGTGACTGGCCCAAGGTCACATATTGTGCTTTGTGGCTAAATGGGGATTTGAACTCCCTCCAGCTTTAGACCAACACCCTAACAACTATACCACTTGCATACTGGATACTCAATATGAATCGCCAAATATATCTCAGAATCCCCAGTAAATCCCCAGTAAATGGTTCTCAGATACCTTGACCTGAAATTATGGGAGCATTTGTTTGGTTGAAGTGGTGTCCAGGACAACACGGTCACTTCACTTTCTATATTTGATGAACCAGCTTTATCTCCTCACCCCCCCATATACATACACAACTGAGACCGAAAAATGGCTATTCCGATATCTTCCACTTCTTTTTTCCCCAAAGCTAAAAGTCTCAGAATAACAAAATCACCTTAACTGCCAGCATTTAAGCCACAGGCCTCTTGTTCCCCTACCTGCTTACATGCAGATCACCTTAACTTCCAGTACATTGTCTGTTTCGATGATCCACAGGTTCAGATCACCTTAACTTCCAGTACATTGTCTGTTTCAATGATCCACAGGTTGACAGTGCAGGCTTTAGGAGGAGATTGGAGATTGGATTTATACCCTGCCCTTCACTCGGAGTCTCAGAGCAGTTTACAAACTCCTTTCCCTTCCCCTCCCCACAACAGACACCCTGTGAGGTAGGTGGGGCTGAGAGAGCGCTTTCAAGAACTGCTCTTTCAAGGACAGCTCTGGCAGAACTATGGCTTGCCCAAGGTCATCCAGCAGCTGCAAGTGGAGGAGTGGGGAATCAAACCCGGTTCTCTCAGATTAGAGTCCGCACACTTAACCACTACACCAAACTGGCTCTCACGCGTGGCTAGAACTTCCAAAGATCCCAAGGAAAAAATAAGGTAAGGCAGAGTAAATGTGTGGCAAGTAAATGTCCCATAGTCCCAGAGAAAGAAAAGCAGATTTGGCAGCCTCTGTACAAGTGGAGAGGATGAGACTGCACCTAAGCAGCCTCATGATGCTTCCTGGCAGCCCCCTTTGGAAAATCCCAGGGTAGGGCTTGAGTCCTGTAGTCCCCTTACAGTTTATGCTCCTGGATGGAGGTAAGTTGAGACACCTTCAATGAAGGCTGCCAATCTGAGCAGCCAAGATGGAGCAAGGCCTTCATGGAGGAGGCAACCGCCATTGGCTTCTTGTGCTGGCCTGCAGTGCCCAACACTGGATGAAACGGGAAAGGTGCAAAATGTGATGGCAGGAGTGTTCCCTCTCAGCTGAGTGAGTGTGAGCTAGCTCACAGTTTTTTAGCCTCTGGCTCACGCATTTTTGTCTTAGCTCAGGAAGGATGGCTCCAGAGCAAACTAATGTATACAGCAGCCAAATTGCTCGCTCACAACTTTTAATGCCAGTAGTTCACAAAGTAGAATGTTTTGCTCACAAGACTCCACAGCTTAGCGGGAGCACTAATGGCAGGGGAACTGTTTCACCCACAGGAAGCACTGCTGCCATGGAGAAGGCACATGGCTTCTTCTTCAAGCTGGATATGAAACACTTGGTAGGGTTCCAGTGGAAAAGCCAGCAGTGCTTAAGGTAGAACAGATGGTAGGGTGTCTCAGTCCTACAAACTGGAGCCTGAATGAAACAGTCTTTGTCCACTGAGGCAGAGAGTGAAACACAAAGGCTGGTTTTAGAAAAAGAGAAAGAGAAAGCACAAGGTCAAGAGGAAGAGAGGGAGAAAGAAAAAGACATGATATATGGAAAAAATATCAAAAGTCGGTCCCCTGTTCCAGGAAGTTAAAAATTGTATCCAGAGCCTGCAAAGGTCTGAGATTACCATGCTAAAGTGTCAAACAACGTGAATGAATAAATCTTTTTGAAAACAGGCCAGTCACAAGCAGGCAATTAAGAGCTAAGTCAGTCAAATTAAAAGATTTTCTGCCAAGAGTTGACTCTGCTCTGATATTTAACAACCTCACCTGGCCTTGGTGAGAATTATTCAGCTAATAATTATAAAACATCAGGATGCTGTCCTATTTGAGTTCTGCTTTTTCACTCAGCAATGCATCATGCCCAGGACCTGCTTTCTCTTTCCTTGTATTGACAAACATTTGGTCGCAATCTGAAGGTCCTTCTGTCTCTTTAACATGGGGGCATCTTATTATCACCCTGTTGCTAATCTTTACATTGCATGGGGCATGTACAAACCTCTGGGACACCCTTGTGTGCAATCTCTGCTGAAATGAGAAGGGGATTGAAAAAGTGTCTCCATGCATTTCAATGTGGTGGTGGTGGAAAGTGCCGTCAAGTTGCAGCTGACTTATGGTGACCCTGTAGGGTTTTCGAGGCAAGAGACGTTCAGAGGTGGTTCGCCATTGCCTGCCTCTGTGTGGTGACCGTGGAGCTCCTTGGTGGTCTCCCACCCAAATATTAACCAGGGCTGATGCTGCTTAGCTTCTGAGATCTGATGAGATTGAACTAGCCTAGGCCATTCAGATCAGGACTTGAGACTTGCATACCGGCAATTTTTCTCCTGATTCCTGGGCTGCCAAAACCTGTTTCAGTTCCCCAGGCAAAGGCTCTGCATGGGCCCTTTCACACCACTGAGACAAAGCCCAAACATTGCATGAAAACCAATCCCATGTCTGGTTCCATGGGCCCTGCAGTAGTCACAGAACCCAGAATGTTTTTGCACTTTTTTGTCCCCTCTTGGTCAAACTATATGGCTTTCTGATAATGTTTGTGGGTAAAATCTTACCTAGGTGATTTTTCACATACTCGGCAACTCATAAGAACATAAGAAGAGTCCTGCTGCATCAAACTAGTGGCCCATCTAGCTCAGCATCCTGTTTCACACATCAGCTAAACCAGTTGCCCTGGAAGGGTCAACAAGCAAGACTCGGAGGCCAAGGCCTTCTCCTGGTGTTGCCTCCTAGTCCTGGCATTCAGAGGTCTGCTGCCTCTGAATATGGAGGCTCCCTTCAGTCATCATGGCTAGTAGTCAGTAGGGATGTGCATTCAGTTTGTCTGAACCAAAGAAAAAAATGAATAATGCCTATTTGGCATTATTCAGGCATGCTGAAAGCCGAATTGGGATTCCCCAAATGAATGCTAAATCTATTCAGCATTCATTTTGGGAAACTCTTTGCTGGGGAGGCACGCCACCGGAGCATGCCTCTCCAGTGAAGGGAAGGTGTTTAAACTTTAAATACCTCCCCTTCCTTCTGGGGCTAGCTAGAGAGGTTGGCTGGGGAGGGGAAGTGAAGGGAGGCATTTAAAGATGCCTTCCCGATTGGTCTTTGCTTCACCGGCTGGCCTGCCATGGGGTAAAATGGAGAGATGCCGTGCAACTCCAGAGAAGGAGTTTAAACTTTAAACCCTTCTCTCTCAAGTTGTGCTGCAGGGGCGGCACGCTCTCTCCATTGTATCCTATGGCCCCATGGGGTACAATGGAGAGAAAAGGGGTTTAAACTTTTAAAACCCATTCTCTATTCACTTCCCCAGCCAGCCTGCCTCGGGTGGGGAAGCAAAGGGGGAGGCAGTGGGTCAACTGGGGAAGCTCAGGGGAGGGAGAGCGGGTCAGTTTCACTCCCTCTCCACTTCCAAGTGGCGTGAAACTGACATGCTGTACTGGCAAGCTGAATATTTCCAGCAATGCCAAGTATTGGGAATATCAGCATTTACTCATATTTTTCGGGTTTGGTTTACCCAAACCCAAAAAATACCGGGTTTTTTCCCTCATGCACACCCCTAGTAGTCACTGATAGACCTCTCCACCATGAATCAGTCTAATTTCCTTCTTTTTTTTTTAGTAAATACAGTTTATTATTGGATATATCACATGTTCATACATTTTCAACCAACCTACATATCCATTTTTCTAATTTCCCTTCTCCCCCCCCAAACAAGGCTAATACAGTTACTTCTAAACTTATTTTCTCTTACAAACGGTAACAATTCAAAAGTCTAATTCTATTTCATTTTCCTCTTAATAACTATCAAAGCAGATCAAACCACGTTTAATGTCCCAATTTTTCAACAAGTATTTTTGAAAGTCTTTCCAGTCTTCAAAGAAAGTTTCATCTTCTTCGTTGTTTAACTTTCTTGTTAATTTGTCCATTTCTGCCAAAAACAACGTCTTTTTAATCCATTCCCATGTTTCAGGTACTTTATCTTGTTTCCAACATTGAGCAAAAGTCAGTCTTGCTGCTGTAGTCAAGTACCATAGTAGTGTTCTCTTGGCTACATTTATTTCTTCCATTTTAAGACCTAACAATAACATCTGTGGGTCTTTCTTAAAAGTACAATTCAAAATTTTTTGTATCTCATTGTGGATCTCTGTCCAATACTTTACTGCTTTATCACATGTCCACCACATATGGTAAAAAGACCCTTCATGTTTCTTACATTTCCAACATTTGTTAGACATACTTTCATTTATAATAGCAATTTTTTTAGGCGTCATATACCATCTGTACATCATTTTATAACAATTCTCTTTAACATTTACACAAGTTGAAATTTTCATTGACTTTTTCCACAAGTATTCCCAAGATGTCATTAATATCTCATTATTAACATTTACAGCCCATTTTATCATTTGCTCTTTTACAACTTCATCCTCAGTATACCATTTCAATAGCACCTTGTACAGTTTAGAAATCATTTTTTTTCCTTTCTCAAGCCATACAGTTTCAATTTCAATATTCTTTTCTCTAAAACCATGTTCTTTTTTATCGGTCTTAAATAAATCATAAATCTGTCTATACTTCAACCAATCATATTCAAATTCAACATCAAATCTGTCTTTTAACACAAAATTTTTCCCTTCAGATTTTAAAAGATTTTTATAAGGTAGCCAATCTAGCCCTTGATTTCTTGAATATGGATTAATCACTTCAGCTGGTACAATCCAAAGTGGTCTTTCTTCTGAGAAGAATTTTCTGTATCTCATCCATGTCTCGAACAGTGATTGTCTTACAAAGTGGTGTTTAAAAAATTTATCCATTTTTACTTTTCCATACCATAAATATGCATGCCATCCAAATTTGTTATCATGCCCTTCCAGGGCCAATAACTTCTTGTTCTCCAGATTAATCCACTGTTCCAACCATGTTAAACAGACGGCATCATAATACAGTCTTAGATTTGGTAGTTGTAGGCCTCCTCTCTCTCTTGCGTCACATAAAATTTTCATTTTAATCCTTGGCTTTCTTCCTGCCCATACGAATTTGGATAATTCTTTCTGCCACGAATCCAGTACTTTCCTTTGTTTTAGTATTGGAATAGTCTGAAATAGAAACATCAAACGCGGCAAGATATTCATTTTTACAGTCGCGATTCTTCCCATCAATGATAAATTCAAAGTGTCCCATTTCTTCATATCTTGCTGAATCTTGTGCCACACCTTTTCATAATTGTTTTTAAACAAATCAATATTTTTCATGGTTAATTCAATTCCAAGATATTTAGTCTTTGTAACTACTTCACATTGAATTTTCTCTTGAAGTTCTGTTTGTCTTTGTTTCGTCATATTTTTGCACATCACTTTGGTTTTACTTTTATTAACATAAAATCCCGCAACTGAACCAAATTCTTCAATTTTTTCCATCAGTTGTGGTATTTTCTCAATTGGGTCTTGGATCATAAACATTACATCATCTGCAAATGCCCTGTATTTATAGACAAAACCTTTCACTGTAAGTCCTTCAATACTGTTATCTTTTCTTATCGCTGTCAATAATATTTCCAATATCCAAATAAACAACAACGGGGATAACGGGCAGCCTTGACGTGTTCCCTTTTGGACTTGGAAGAAGTCCGTCTTTTCTTTATTTATATTCAAAGCCGCTTTTTGTTCTGAATATATTGCCACAATCATGTTTAAAAAGGACTGTCCAATGTCCATTTTTTCAATAACTTGCAGCATGAACTCCCAATTTAAATTGTCAAAAGCTTTTTCCGCATCTAGGAAGAGGAATCCAACTTCTTTTTCAGGATGCTTGTCATAATATTCAATTGCATCTATCACCACTCTTAAATTGTCTCTGATTTGTCTGTTTGGTAAAAATCCAGCTTGTTCTTCCGCTATTGTATCTTTCAGATATTTTTTCAGTCTCTCTGAAATTATTTTTGCAAATAATTTGTAATCGTTATTTAATAGCGATATTGGCCTATAATTCTTTACTTGAGTCAAATCCAAACCTTCTTTAGGTATCAATGAAATGTTTGCTTCTTTCCATGAATCTGGGATCCGTTTGGTCTTTCTTATCTCATTCGACAGAAGTACTAAAATAGGGGTTAGCTCCTCTTTAAATTTCTTATAAAACTTTGCTGTAAAGCCATCTGGTCCTGGAGCTTTGCCCAATTTTGCATCTTCTATCGCCATTGTCACTTCTTCTTTCGTTACTAAACCATTTAATAATTCCTTAATTTGTTTTCCCAGCTCTGGAACTTCAATCGTCTCCAAATATTTCTTGATTCTCTGTTGATCAATTCCTTTCTTTTTGAATAATTTGGCGTAATATTTAAAAAAAGCCCTTTTTATACCATTCAAGCTCATAACATCCTTTCCATCTTCAGTAATCTTAGATATAAAATTCCTTTCTTTTCTATTTTTCAATTGCCATGCTAAAAACTTTCCTGGTTTGTTTGCACCCTCAAATGCTTTTTGCTGTAATTTCTTCAAATTCCAATATAATTCTCTGTTTAGTAGAACATTCAGCTGATCTTGCAGAAAGTGGATCTCTTTAATAATCTTCTTCTTCCCTGGTCTTTTCTTTAATTCCTTTTCTTTTTGTCGAATTTTTTCATGAAGGTCTTTCTGTTGTTGGATCTTTTGCTTTTTGTCCTTGGAGTTCAGAGAGATAAGCATACCTCTCATTACTGCTTTGTAAGCATCCCATACAACTTGTATATCCGTACCTTTATTCAAATTCAGTTCAAAAAAACTTTTCGTTTCCTTTTTTAAGATCTCATTAATTTGTTTTTGATCCAATAAATCTTCATTAATTCTCCAATATAACTGTTTAGGTTTTGCTTTAGATATCCAAAGTAGGGGATTATGATCAGAGTTAGTTTTCGGTAAAATTTGTATTTTATAAGTTTTTTGCGCCATCTCCTCTGACATCCAAATCATGTCAATTCGAGAAAAGGAATTATGTCTATTCGAATAAAACGTGTAGTCCTTAGTCTTAGGATTCCACTTCCTCCAAACGTCTTCCAATTTCTCTTGCTTCATCAATTGAAAGACATTTTTTGGTAACTTTCCAACTGTCTCTCCACTTGCTTTGGACTTTCTATCCAATGTGTTATTCACTGTACCATTAAAGTCTCCAGCAAGAACAATTTGGTCATAATTTAAACAATCCAACTCTTTAGTCAAGTCATTGAAGAAGGTCTCTTTTGCACCATTGGGTGCATATATATTTATAAGCAATGTCT
Organism: Gekko gecko; assembly: GCA_029375565.1. Classification (NCBI taxonomy): domain Eukaryota; kingdom Metazoa; phylum Chordata; class Lepidosauria; order Squamata; family Gekkonidae; genus Gekko; species Gekko gecko. Next base: position 295,707,488 of record JAPDNY010000001.1, on the reverse strand, counting down.
TTTTTCTGTTCATCAGTATTTCCACGCCAACATACCTTCCTTCTTTATCCGAGAAAATTTGTTTAGGATCCAATTCTTTTGAAATATAAATCACTGTTCCTTTTTTCTTATTAGTTGCTGAGGAATGAAATTCTTCTCCCAATTTTTTATTAGTCAAATATTTGTTGTCTTGTTTTCTAATATGTGTTTCTTGTAAACAAATTATATTACATTTTTGTTTCTCCAGCCAATGATTCACTAATCTTCTTTTGCTTGGTGAATTTAGTCCATTTACGTTCCAAGATAAAAATTTGTAATCCATAGTGGTGTTGAGTTAAATATCTTTAAAATCATCCAGATGTATAAATCTCCTTCAGATTTAAGAGTAGATCTCACCGAGTTGTACATAAATGTAAGTCCATATGGAATCTCCCATCTGAACCTAATGTTCATTTCTTTTAGTCTGTCTGTCAATTTCTTGAATTTCTTTCTATCTTGTAGAATCGGTCTCGGAATTTCTCTCAAAATTATTATTTTCTTTCCATTAATTTCCAACGGTTGTGTAAATTGTTTCTTGAAAACGTCTTCCTTCATCTTTGTTGTCACGAATTGAACAATCACATCTCTGGGTAATTGCTTTCTTTTGGCATAAGCTGAATTTACTCTATAAATCAAGTCAAAGTCTGCATCCAAATCTCCCTCATCTTCCCCTACATAAGTTGTCAATGTCTTAATTACTAGAGCCCGTAGATCCTGATCTTCCTCCTCTTCTATCCCTCTCAATCTCAGATGATTCTGAGTAGCCCTATATTCCATCATGGTCTCCAGTCTTGTATTTTCTAACAGGGTTTTTTTAACCTTTTGTTCCATATCTTCAGATTTTGTCACCAGACTTTTGACTTCCTTTTTGAGTTCTTCTGTATCTTTTTTTATCCCTGACACTTCTGTAAGTACCAGTTCTTTCAGTTCTTCCATATTTTTTTCTGTACTTGGACTTGCACTTGTTCTATTTGCTCCAATTGAATTTGCAGCTGTTGTTGTAGTTGCTGTTGCAGCTGTGATTCTATTTGTTTTCCAAGATTCTGCACCACTTCGGTCATCCGTTTTTCCATCGCTTCCATAGCTGCTTGCCACTCTTTTTTTTCCTTTGCAGTCATTCTTGGGCTAGGTGATGAAGCAGCTCTGGGTCTTGACCTCAAATCCGTCTTGGAGACAACTTCAATGCTAGTCAGTCTTTATATTAGCAGTCTTCAAGCCAAATCGCCACCTTTAAAACTTGTTTAAACGCTTTTTCGGCTTGAAAATAACTTTTTAAAATTTAGTCCTCCCCAAAATGTCGGGCGCAATTTCTCTAGTCTAATTTCCTTCTAAAGCCATCCATGCTTACAGCCATTACTACAACCATGGGAAGTAAATTCCACAATGCAATTACTTGTTGAGTGTAGAAGTACTTTACAGAATGCACAGAAAGCCATACCCTTTGATTGCAACCACAGAGCTCTTCTGTCCTTCACTTCCTGGTGGATGGTACTCCTTCCTTCTTATCCTTTCTACCACTCAGTCTTCGTAAAGCATCCATAGGCTTTTCCTAAATTGAAATGTAGACCTCATTCTGTGACTTTTTGTCAAAAATACACACCAGTGCTCATTTGTCAGCCGGTGATATTGATTTTATAATGTGTAATTCCCCACCTCCCCCTTATTGAAAAAGTACTCCCAGGTTTCAGATTATTTACACAGTGTTGATTACTCTGTGGAGGCTAGCAAACAGTCTGGCCATTTACAGAAGACAATAAGCACAGGCCAAGAACTGTTGTAAATCTACGTGTGCCATACCAGTGAAAATCATGGCTACTGACTGAGTTACATCAGGTTTGACAATTAAAGGGTAATAGAATTCTTCTGCTTAGGGAAGCTGTTAGATTTTTAGAGCCAAATGTGCTAATGTGCTGTGAAAAGGAGATCCCACCTGCTCATTATATAATTATTACCTTTCTCTTTAATTCACTTTTATTGCTAATGGAAGTTTTCATAAAGCCACAATTTGATTATCTTGCTCATGTTATTTATTCGGTTTCATTGATTCAGATCTTATTGCTCCATTTGTGAAAGTATATTAATTTCTATAGCAGTCAAGGAATATAAATACAAACACGCCTACATTAGGATTCAAAATGCTTTTGACAGAGTCAGGTGAATAAGCATCCCCCAAAGCAGAAAGGCTGTCTTAAAGAACAAAAAGACAGTGAGCTATTGAAAAGGGAAGATGATATAGCTTAGGTTAAGAGTACCACTGAAGAATAGTGATTTTTTTTCCCATTTGGCAGATGTATTTCTCAAAGCTGAAACCATGGCACACAAATCTATGAAATTAATCACATTGGAAATTTGCTGTGAATACTCATTTTCACTTTAATTAAAAACAGTGTTGAGTCTCCAGGCTTTGTTCCTATTTGAGTTAGAACCATGCATAATCTCCAATCTAAACTGTCTGTTTGCCTAGCTGAAGATCATATTTTAAGTTAATATTCAAGAATCTCTGCAAAACTTGCCTGGAGGTATTTAGCACTGCAATATTTCAATGGCTGTACAGTTTCCAGTACTTGCTGTTGTTACCTTCTTCTCTTTCATTGCAATGTGCAATCCCCATTTTCCATAAGGAAATTCTGCACACAAGCAAATCCCATTTCATCTTTTACGCTAGCTTACCCTTTGCCATAAAACTGTTTTTGTTTTTGAAGATTGTGGATAAAGTTTGTTTCAAAAACCAGGACAACCTCAAATAAGTCAAATTATCCAGAGCTATTATTAGCCATTACTGAACTTGGGCATCAATTAGAACAGTGCCAAATGTTCTTACTGAGCACGTCGTTGGCATTTGCTGTCCATTATAGTGGCTGCCTTGTTGCCTTTTTTTCCTAATGGATTTCTCACTCAAAACATAATCTCAGCCAATCAGAGATCATGTTGTGAATAGAATGATATCACAGAGAGGCCATGACTCAGAGGTAGAGCAACTCCCTAGCATTGCTAATTAAAATGATCTGGTTGTGAGTGATGTGAAAGACCTGAAACAGCGGAGATCTGGACAGTATTGACCTTGATAGACCAATGGTATGATTCAGTATAAGGAAGATTTACGCATACAATTAGATTTGGCATTGTGGAAATGCAATTAAAGGCAAACCCAGCCAGTTCTTCCCATATATGCCTTGAAGAGCACTATGCTGTGAAGATCAACACCTCCTGGTGGTCCCTGGCCTGAGGGACGTCCATCTTGCCTTGACCAGAATCAGGGCTTTCTCTGCCCTGGCCCCAGCCTGGTGGAACATGCTCCCTACTGAGATCAGGGTCCTGTGGGATCTTCTTCAATTCTACAGGGCCTGCAAGGCAGAGGTGTTCCACCAGGCCTTTGGCTGAGGCAGCGGGCACCCCTATATGGCCTCCCTGGGGTTGCTGTCACCCACCCACTGATAACTGGCCATTACAATGGGCCAGAATCTTTTAGAGCCAGCTGACTTTTGTTCTTAAGCCGTGACCACCGATTTTCATGTTTATACTGTGTTTTAAATTTTAATTGTATTTATTATAATATGATGTTACCCACCCTGAGCCCATTCGTGGGATGGGTGGGATATAAATACAAATAATAAATAAATAAATAAATAAATTTCCTTTAGGCTAGATGTGTGTGTGTGTGTGTTGGGGTAGAGGAAGTCAACCTGCAATGCTAGACTGAGTGTCAGGAGAGTAAAGAAAGTGTGAGTACTATTGTGGTCACTGCCATGAATGTCCATCACAGGTACTTCCCCACCTGTTTCTCTTACTGTTGCGTGGCTGCCTACCACCTTCATAATGTGATTATGTTGGGATTTTTCAAATGTCACACTGCAGTGATGAAAGAGTTAAACTGTTGTTTATGAATGTTAATGTCAGTTAATTAGCACAGAACCAATTAGGTGTTAGGCACATTTTTCTCACCAGAGAATGGGATGGATTATTCCTAATGAGATGAGTCTGAAGCCAGCTATTGGCTCATTGATATATTGGAAGATGCTATGTGGTGATCTGCATTACTCAGGGGTGGGGCTTTGGGAGGATCCCTCCTTTCCTTTGCTCTGCTCTCAGACTTGAAGAAGAAGAGTAACCAAGATGGAGTTTAGAACTAGGATGTTATTGTTTTATTCCATGTAACTCTCCCTTTAATTTTCTAGTAAACTTTTCTTAAAGCTAAATACACATGTGTGCTGTGTTACTTTTATTCCGCTATGCATATTGGCTCTGCTAAGTACCCAACATATTACTTCCTCCTGCACTTTACTATCCACATCCTGCCCCTTACTATCAATAAGACAAGACAAACATTTCCTCCCCATTTGCAGCCCTGCCCCACCTCTGGTCACTGAAAATGAAGGCCCTTTTATAGCTTGTGAACAGGACTACAAAATCTGCTCTGGTTCATCCCTAGCAATGGTACTGATGTCCTGTTTGACCTCTGGAAATGGCAAATGACCTGGACAGTTGACACTGTCTCTCCCAGGTCTCTCAAGTGTTAAAGCCCAGGCTATGAAAAGACAAGGAAGATGGCTAGAGTGACAGAGGAGGAAGACTTGAGCCAACTCCAGTAAGACATGGGCAAAAACTCATTTTAAAGCATATTCCATGTCAGTCATGGTTGCAAAGAAACAGAACTTTCTACAACCATTGCACCTGCACAGTGTAGGCCAGTGGAGCTGCTACGAGTGGTCTGAGGCTTGTTGGGAACTGGCCTACAGGAGAAGGTGGACTACTTGGTGGCCCACTGTGACCATTTTGCTCAGCACTTTTCAGTCTCTTGCATCCATTCTGAGTTGGATTCTATGTTAGCAGTGATAGGCTTGGATGGTGCCACCATGCTGACTTGTCCAATTGTTTGGGATACTTTTCAGTTTATCAGTCTGAAGATGTGGACAGGATCCTTAGAAGTTTGAGGCTCACCACCTTCTTGTATGACCCTTGCATTTCCTGGTGATTTAAATCTTCCAGGAGGGCTGAATGGGGTATGTTACCCAAAGAGGCGGTCTCCTAATTAGTTGGGGGAATTAGCTTTAAGGAGACAGAGCAAGAGGGGGTAACTGGGATTCTCCACCTGTGTTTATGGGGATTTCCCCCTTTAAGTGGACTCTTGAAATAAACCAGGCAGATGTTTAACTGGAAAGGTTTTTATTTAAAAGAAAAAGAATAAAACAAAATGCACACATTAAACAGAGAGAGAGAGAGAGAGAGAGAGAGAGAGAGAGAGAGAGAGAGAGAGAGAGCGCTAAGTGAAACACAAGGAGAAGAGGGGAGAGAGATCTTAGGAAAGGGTGATAATTACCAGTCTTGAGGAAAGGTCTTGAGGAAAGGTCTTGAGGAAAGGTCTGCAGAAGAAGCAAAACAGCCAGTGTTGTGTGAGAAGAAGAAAGCCCAATAAAGGGGGGTATATGTGGAGGATCTAACACACACATATATTCTCTCTCTCTCTCTCTCTCTCTGCTGCAAAGCAGAGTGCTTTTGGTATAGGGCAAAATGTGCCCTCTGGCAGGTATGACACATTTGCCAGAAAAACAATAACAACGGGCTTTCCTGAGGTGGACACTGATATGGGAGAGGGTTTGATGACCCTGCAAGTACTGGATGGGAGGGCTAATGGTTTAGGTGAATGGAAATAAGCATTGATTAACTGTCACTTAATTAGGGCAAGTGGGTTCAGGGGAAGTAAGGTTCGATGTTGATTAGTCCAAGGGTGAGTCAATAGGTTTTGGGAGATCCATTGTACTAAATTATACATCTCTCTGGGGTGTGGAGGGGGCAGTAGACAGTCAGTCACTTTTACTCACACTTCTAAATTACTTGCCCAGGCTTGTTCCTGCCTGTCATCGATTTTGTGTCCTTTTGGGCCAGGTAGTGTCCTGCACATGCATTTCAGGGTGATATTTTAAGAAGGGTGTTTATGGTTATTGTAGCTATAAACTGCCCTTCTGCAAGAGAAGGGGTCTGACTGCTTACAGTTAATACTTCCTTTAGCGGCTTTCCCAGCCTTGAAATAGGCTGTGGTGCATTCACTTCTAAAGAAGCTGACCCTCAGTTTGGTGTAGTGGTTAAGTGCACGGACTCTTATCTGAGAGAACCGGGTTTGATTCCCCACTCCTCCACTTGCACCTGCTGAGGTGACCTTGGGTCAGTCACAAGCTCTGGCACAGCTGTTCTCTCAAGGACAGTTTCTGTCAGAAGTTCTCTCAGCCCCGCCTACCTCACAGGGTGTCTGTTGTGGGGAGGGGAAGGGAAAGGAGTTTGTAAGCCGCTCTGAGATGCCTTTGGGTAGTGAAGGGCGGGGTATAAATCCAAACTCTTCTTCTTCTTCAATCCAGAGGATCTTAATAATTATTGACCAGTCTTATGAGCAAGGTAATTGAATGGATGATAGCTGGACAATTTCAAGCTTTCCTGGATAAGGCAAATTGTTTAGTTCCTTTCCGGTATGAGTTTAGGGTTGGTTCGGGGACCAAAACCACCTTGGTAGCCCTGGAGGATGACCTGCACTGGGAGATGGACAGAAGGAGTGCTAGTCCAGTTTGGTGTAGTGGTTAGAAGTGTGGACTCTAATCTGGGAGAACCAGGTTTGATTCCCCACTCCTCCACATGCAGCTGCTGGTGTGACCTTGGGCCAGTCATAAGTTCTTTCTGAGCTGTTCTCTCATGAAGAGTCCTCTAAAGAGCTCTCTCAGCCCCACCTACCTCACAGGGTGTCTGTTGTGGGGAGGGGAAGGGAAAGGAGATTGTAAGCTACTCCGAGACTCCTCCAGGTAGTGAAGGGCAGGGTATAAATCCAATCCCCTCCTCCTCCACTACTACTATTACTACTCCTTTGTTGATTCTCCTGGACTTCTCAGTGGGTTTCATTACCATTGATTTAATATCCTTCTAGACTACTTATCTGGGCTGGGACTGGGAGGTACCATTTTGTGGGGATTCTGGTTCTACCTGGTGAATAAATTTCAGGAGGTGGTGATGGGAGACTGTTCAGCCCCATGCCCTTTGGCCTATAAGGCCCCTCAACATTCCGTCTTGTCCCCTATGCTCTTTAACAGCTCCATGAAACAGCTGGATGAGGTCATCTGGTCATTTGGGCTGGGCTGTCACCAATATGTGGATGACACTCAGCTCTATGTTGTGCTTCCATGGCTGATCCCAGGGAGGCTGTAGAAACCTTGAACTGGTACCTGGAGACAGTTTTGGAGGGGATGCAGGCTAATACACTGAAACTTAATCCCAACGCGATGTAACTACTACTGGTGGGTAGAAGGTCTGACCCAGGATGAAGGTGACATCCATTCTGGATGGGGTTGCACTTGCCTTGAAAGAGCAAGTCCATTGTCCAGGGGGTGCTCTTGGATCCAGGACTACTGCTGGATAAGCAGGTGGCTGCTGTGTCCAGGAGTGCCTTTTATACCAGCTTTGACTGATTAGCCAGCTGTGCCCTTTCCTAGGCAGAAAAGATCTGGTCACATCTAGATTAGATCGCTTCAATAAGCAGTGTGGTTTTAAATAGCTTCTGAGCATCTCCTAGAGATTTGACTCTCTTGTTTTTCTCCTTCTGCTTCTTTTTTACTATTCCCCTCATTTTTGTAAAGTTCCCTGTCTTGAAATCAACTGTTACCATTTTGGACTTTAGGGGTAACTTTCCATTGATCTGAATGCTGGACTTGATAGCATTGTGGTGGTCACTGTTCCCAACTGGTAGAACAACTTCTTCATCTCTCACCAGGTCTTTGAAAACCACTCAGAGTCAAGTCCAAGATAACTATTCCTCTGGTTGGCTCTGTGACCAACTGTTCCAGTGCACTGTGATTTATGATGTCTAGGAATCTCATACAAAAGTTTTATGGTCTAAGGACATGGGCATTTATCTCTCCAATTTTGTAATATGGCTTTTAGCTATAGTAAAGGCATGGAAGGTTCATTTTCACTGACTATTGGTTGGCCTCCAAGAGACAAGCTGACAGTTTAAAAGTACATAAGTGTCCTCAAAAATCAATGAACGCTCTAATAGTAAACTGATATGAGTAATAACTTCCAGAAAAACCAAATGACTGGACATGACCAAAGCATAAGTTTAAGGGATGAATCCTGTTAGGCACTTTACTCAGTCCTTTGCTAAACAGTCACTGTGGTGTACAATATATCTGAAACAATTTTCTTTTGCTGAATAACTTGCAACTTAAGGTCCATAGAGACAGCAGGTATAAACTTTAAGGCCATGTCCCATTGCTTTGGCCAAACAGGACAATCTAGCTCCTTTAGGATGCCAGCCTCCATGTGGCAGCTGGAGATCTCACACTGTTACAATTGACCTCCAGATGACCAAGATCAGTTTCCCTGGAGAAAAATGGCTGCTCTGGATGGTGGGCTCCAGTGTTCCCTCTAAGCTGAGTTAGTGTGAGCTAGCTCACAATTTTTTTAGCCTCCAGCTCACACATTTTTGTCTTAGCTCAGGAAGGATGGCTCCAGAACAAACTAATTTATGCAGTAGCCAAATCGTTCGCTCACAGCTTCAATGCCAGTAGCTCACAAAGTAGACTTTTTGCTCACAAGACTCCACAGCTTAGAGGGAGCATTGGTGGGTTCTATGGCATTATACCATGCTGAGGTCCCCCACCCCACCACAAACTCTGCCCTCTCCAGGGTCCACCCCCAAATCTCCAGGTATTTCACATCCCAGATCTGGCAACTCTAAGCTCCTTATTCCATTCATTCCAGGGACTATGCATATTATGTTTATTAATTAACATACAATATTTATAGATAATGTTGGTTTCATTTTCTGCATTGATTCAGTTAGAGCTTTGAGGGGCTCTGAGACACTTAATGCCGCAGGGCCATGTTCAGATACCAACAGATATTGCAGTTGTAAGGTATTGCCATTCAGCTGAAATTGACAGGTCATCTAGACCTCAGCTGAGAAAATGACAAATTGATATTCTATCAATTGGTCCCATGTAAAAAAAACACCCTATAGGTGCCCCTATAGTCAGATGGCAACCTGGGAGAGGGCCTTCGTGGTTATGGTACCAAAGCTCTGGAATTCTCTCCCAAAGGAGATTCATCTGTCCCCTTCTGTTTCCGTCTCCCACCAGTGGGGGAAGACCTTTTTTTTTCCATCTGGCATTCCCTCAGTGTAGTAGATTCAGGTGGGGAGCTGTGTTAGTCTGAAGCAGCAGAACCAAAGTTGAGTCCAGTGGCATCTTTAAAACCGACAAAGTTTTATTTAAGGTATAAGCTTTCATGTGCATGCACACTTCTTCAGATACATGAAAGCTCATACCGTGAATAAAACTTTGTTGGCCTTAAAGGTGCCACTGGACTCGAACTTTGTTCCTCGGTGTAGTAGTTAGAGTGTCAGACTAGGATCTGGAAGGTGTAGGTCTGAATCCCTGCATTTTGCTGAGTGACCTTGGGCCAGTCACACATTCTCAGCCTGACCTACCTCACAGGATTATTGTGAGGATGAAGAGGAGGACAAGAGAATGTTGTAGGATGCTTTGGGTCACCTCTAGGGAGAAAAGGCAGGGTATGAATAAAATAAAATAAATAAAATTTATGTCTTGCATGTATTTTAACTCTGTTTTTAATTGTTCTTATGACGTATGTTTGGGATGGTTGATTTAAATAGTTTTAAAATGTGATTTTATCGTGTATGTTTTAAATTGTTAGCTGCTTTTGGTGGCCCGTGTAAAGGCAGAAAGGCGAGATACAAATTGTAATAATAATAATAATAACAACAACAACAACAATAACAACAACAACAACAATAACAACAACAACAACTGATGGTATATAAGTCAAAGCAATAGAGATTCATAAAAACCTTATATAAGAAGATGGTATTTTCATGAAGAGGAACTCACTATGCCCAACCAGTGAAAAAAACCTCTGTGTGATTGTGTTTCCATTGGGAAGCAGGTTATAAACATAGAGGGAATAACTATTGCCCCCCCAAAGATAGCTTGGAGAAACGACGGCTGAGAGGTGACATGATCGAGGTTTATAAGATTATGAATGGGATTGAGCAGGTTGAGAAAGAAGTACTTTTCTCCCTTTCTCACAATACAAGAACTCGTGGGCACTCTATGAAATTGCTGAGCAGTCGGGTTAGAACAGATAAAAGGAAATACTTCTTCACCCAAAGAGTGATTAACATATGGAATTCACTGCCACAGGAGGTCGTGGCAGCTGCAAGCATGGTCAGTTTCAAGAGGAAATTAGATAAACATATGGAGCAGAAGTCCACCAGTGGCTATTAGCCACAGGGAACTCTCAGTCTGGGGCAGGTGATGCACTCTATTCTTGTTGCTGGAGGGGGCAGCAGTGGGAGGGCTTCTGGTGCCCTGGCCCCACTGCTGGACCTCCTGATGGCACCTGGTATATTTTGGCCGCTGTGTGACAGAGTGTTGGACTAGATGGGCCATTGGCCTGATTCAACATTGGCTTCTCTTATGTTCTTATGTTCTTATGTTCTTATGGGGTGCTGGCTTTTGCTTATCCCCACATTATGACATATGAGGAGGTACAACTGATGAAGAGAGGTCTGAAAGTTTAGGGGAAAAAAACAGTACAATCTATTTAGGCTTTGTAAAATGTTACTTTAGATTAGTAATACATTTTGAGTTTTTGAAGCTGTTCTTGTACAGCGTCTCAGTTCCTACAAAGGCCCTGGAAGGTAAGTCGATAATATTATCTAGGTATGAGAAAATAGCCCCTAATTGATTTCTTTTTATATTCATTTATATCTTTGTCAGTGGTCTCAGTTCTCCACTTTATTTTTTTTTGTATATTTATGTTGTGTACGTATGTTGCCCATTTTTATAAGCACTGTACACATACAATGCACATGCCATTTATACAGTACCAATGGAGTAATTGCGCTGGTGTACTGATAGTTACACTTGCAGCACAGCACATGCCTTGGTAGGGGAGGGTGAATTTGCTCCCATTCCTTACTCCATCCCCCTCGTGCTCTTCCTGAGGGTCTCTGGACCCCTGGGAGCTGGGTTACAAGGCTCAGTGAGGGGAGGGGAGGCAGGAGGGGAGGCAGGAGGGGAGGCAGGAAATTCTTGTTCTGCCATCTTCACTCCATTGGTGGTGCTTTGGCTCCATTCTTAGAACACATGAACACACATGAATCGGCCTTATATTGACTCCGTCCCTTAGTCCATTTGCATCAGTATTGTCTGCTCGGACTGGCAGTGGCTTGCCAGGGTCTCAGACAGAGGTCTTTCACATCACCTATTGCCTGATCCTTTTCGCCGGTGATGCCAGGGATTGAACCTGGAACCTTCTGCATACCAAGCAGATGCTCTGCCACTTAGCCACGGCCCCTTCCCTTAAGAGTGTGCATCTGACAAACTATATTCGAATGATGCCAGAATGTTCCAGTGGCACAAGGAAACTCTTCTGCTGGACACAACAAAACCAAACCACCCCATATATATAAAATGTTTAATGCTGCACCACTGATATTGAAAAAATGTGTGGCATTTTTGGGTGGGGAAAAAATAGTATACCAGGAAACAGAAAATGGCATGAAATAAAGGATGACAGGCCTGGTTCTCACGAGGGAGAAGTGAAATCAAAAAGGGGGAGGGGTGTTGAAATTTGAAACCTGATATTAATCCCGTATTGCAGCTATCAAGCTGAGCTCAAGGCTGAGGTGAGATTTCAGCCTTCACAAGTCCAATTCTTAGTCTTTACACTACCTCTGCTCTCAGGAAGCCTGGAGGATATCTGGTTTCAAGTAATGGGAGTCTTCCAGCTTTTTTCTCCTTGAAATTCTTCCGGGCCTGCTGGACACCTGAATGATTGTTTAAGGCTGGTTTGTTACACAGAGCGAATACTGAAGATGGCAGCAGCCGCAGGCCTGTCTCTTCCTCGTCCTTGGCTGCCATCGAAACCTTGAGTGTGATATTTGGCATCCTTTCCAAAAAAAAAAAGGTTCACATTCCTCTTTTTTCTTCTCTTTGTACAAATTAGAGGTGCCGGTTCTAGTAGTGAATGTCACAGATGGACTGCAGCTACTTCTTCAGTGGCTAAAGGAGTTATTTTGAGGAAGTAAAGGTCTGCAACCGCCGTCATACTCTCCCCCTCAGGGCGAATAGCACAAAACATGCAAGTGTGAGTCAGCTAGACTTAATGCCTTAACAAAACAACAACAATAGCTTTGAAAGGAAGGGATTTGAAGTAGAGAAGCAGCCAGAAGTGTGTGTGTGTGAGTGTGTGAATGTGTGTGAGGTAAACAGTTGAGAAATAAACAGCAGAGAGACATTAAATCAATATTTCGTAATTATTACTTTCAGCTAGGGTTCCCAGCTCTGGGTTGGGAAATACCTGGAGATTTGGGGGATGGAGCCTGGGGAGGGCAGGGTTTGGGGAGGGGAGGGGAGGGGAGGGGAGGGACCTCAGCCGGGTACAGTTTCACAGAGTCTACCCTCCAAAGCAGCCATTGTCTTCAGGGAAAAATGATCTCTTGCTTTTTAGAGCTCAGTTGTAATACCTCCCATCTGGAGGTTTTGCAACCCTATTCACCATCATCTGCAACAATAGCAATGAGACATTATAACAAATTATACCTTACCTCTTTTCTGGGAAAAGTTGCCAGTTGCAAAAGCATGCCAGTCCCCACCAAAAAGGCTCTGGCCTTTTTTTTTTTTTTTTTTTTGCCGTATGTGGTACCTCAACAAGACCTTCCTATGTGGGCGAAATATATATTTTGATTATGGATAATTGGAATCCAGGCTTTAAAAGTCAAGATCCATACCTTAAATTGTACCAACAAGCCCTTTGGAAGGGACTGCAATATAACTTTGGCTGGATTTTATTAACAATTTGGGAAGTGCGTTTTGGACCGTTCTTCAGGTTGCCTGCATGAGTCTGGCAACCATCAGGAGCCTCACAAGTGGTAAGCCACTCCTTGCTGGTGGGGTACTGATGTCACTGGCAATGAACTTGAACTTGGCCAAATGCCAGAGTGTCTCCAGTGATAATGCTGCCAATTACCCTCCCTTTCTTCTCCATTTTTCTTCTGCCTCCCAGCTGAGTGGTGGTGGGAACAGTTGGAGGAAGAAAGGAGGTGGCATCCCTGACAGTTCTGCACAGCCCTTCCAAAGCAGTCCCATATATGTAACATTTTCAGATATCAGTCTAGACGTTACCAAGTACATAAGATGGAAGCAATTTTTAATAACTTTTTAAAAGTGGCTGCCAGTGACACAAAATGGTTAATGATCAAAAAGTGTTCCTATTCACGGCTGCTGCTTGTGTATGAAGCAGAAACACCAGTATACTATATACAGAAATACATTTGACACCAGTGCCTTTGGGGGGCTGGGAATGGGGAAGGTGTTCCTCACCGTAATCAAAAGAGCTAAGGAAAGACAAGAGGGGGAAAAAATGAAGAAAACTTTGTTCCAAAAAGACATTCCAGTTGGGAAAATTGAATTTCCCCGTCCTTCAAGTCATTTGACTTGAAGGGACAAAAAAAAAAAAAGAGCTTGAAGATTCCTTAGTTACAATTATTTGGTTCACTACCTAGATTGAAGGTATTACTCTTAAGAAAGCTGAGCAAACATTCCACAAAGAATGAGCTTCACCGGGAAAGCACATGGTTATTCTAGACTGGTGGTGGCATACCTATGGCACGCGTGCCAGAGAGGGCACACGCACCATCGCCACAGCCAGAGCATCCATAAGGCAGGGTTAGACCAGGCCTCGGTTGGGGCTGGAGCTCACTGGAGCATCACTCCAGGAGAGATGAGGCCAGGGGGCGGGGATATGTAGCAAGCCCAGCCCCCTGCTCCCAGCAGCCTTCCCCTCAGTTGGCCTGGGAGGAGAAAAAAGAAGCAAGGTGAGTTGTGAATCCCCCTTGCCTTTCCAGGCCTTGGAAAGCCCCCCCCAACCCATCTTTCCAGGACAGCATTAAAGTGCGCCTCCTCCCCGCTTCTCCAGTCCCGCGCTGAGTGCATGGTACTGGAAAGGCTCCCGCCACCCTCCCCCCACTTTTCCAGCCCCACACTGAGCACGCAGCACTGGAAAGGCTCCTGCCACCCTCCTGTCTGCTTTTCCAGTTCTGCCCCCCGCCATCTTTCCAGACATGGAACCCGGCAAAGCCCTGCCTGACCCTCTCTCCCCGACCCTCTCTGTGAGGGCAGATCTGCATGTCCTCCCCATTAGGTAGCAATGCAAAGAGTCCAGTGACACCTTTAAGACCAAGGCTTATTCAGGTGGTAGCTCTCTGTGAGGGCAGATTAGGACTTGGATGGGAGACCACTAAGGAAGTCCAGGGTCACTATGCAGAGGCAGGCAGTGGCCACCCACCTCTGAACATGTCTTGTCTTGACCTGGATGGCCCAGGCTGGCCCTATCTCATCAGATCTCAGAAGCTAAGCAGGATCAATCCTGGTTAGTACTTGAAAGGGGGACCAGACCACCAAGGAAGCCCAGGGTTGCTACAGAGAGGCAGGCAATGGCAGACCACTTCTCTTGCCTTGATCTGGAGGGCTTGCATGATATGTGTGGTGTGGAGAACAATGAATTGACATGACACTAAGTCTCTGGGGTGTGTGAAAAGCCTTCAAACGGCTTGCTTGTAGGTGAGAGCCCACATCACTGGATGTATGAAGAAGAAATTGGATTTATACCCTATCCTTCATTACCTGAAGGTGTCTCAGAACGGCTTACCATCTCCTTTCCCTTCCCCACCCCACAACAGACACCCTGGGAGGCAGGTGGGGCTGAGAGAGCTTTTTCGAGAACTGCTCATGAGAGAACAGCTCTGAGAGAATTTGTGACTGACCCAAGGACATACCAGCAGCTGCGTGTGGAGGAGTGGGGACTCAAGCCCAGTTCTCCCAGATTAGAGTCCCCAAAGGGTTTTCGGTTGTCAGCAGGTGTATCCCTGGGTATAGAAAAACAATGAGCTGTGAGGTTGGAAAGTTGTGAAATGTAAGAGGTACAGGGAAAGCAAAGCCCTGGTATGCACAGATGGAGCACTGCGACCGAGGTAGGGCTGCTCTTGGGACTGTAGGCTGTCTTAAAACGCTGGGTTGGTTCTGTGTATGTGTGAGAAAGATCGAGACCTCCTATTTTTCTTCTTCTTTACAACCCCTTGGCTTATAATTGTATTTTCAAATGGCCATCCCTATTGGAACTTTACACTTCAGAATCAGTGTGCTTATTAAACCTCTGTACTGGTGTTCAGTAACTACATTTGCTAGTGAGGCAACTTGTTTTTTCTAAACTAAAACCTCAGTATTCAGGTTAAATTGCTGTGTTGGCACTTTGCAATAATTAAGTGGGTTTTGATTTGCAGTTTGGGCAGCTGGTCTCTAAAAGATTCACCATCACTGTTCTAGACCATCAGGCAAAAAGATGCTCTGCAATCCAAGAGCCTGTGTAAAATAAGCTCTTGGGATTTTTTGTCTTGAAAAGCATTTGAACTGAGACTCAGTCCTATGTGTTCCAACATGTTTTTAAATGCCTGAGGAATTCTTCCCTCTTGCCTCTTTCTTGCCTTTACAATTATTTTCTGCTCAAACCTTTAGATCACTGCCTTGGGATTTTGATTTCTGCTTTGACCTGCAGAGCTCAGTAAATATAGCCATTCCTGTTTGCCCCTCCTCTGGAGAGGAGTAACCTGCTATGACAGATGCTCCTCACCAGCAGCCTTTCTTGTGAATTTTTTTTTAGTTCCCTTCAGAGACTGAGCCACCCTTCAGTAGCATGCATTTCTTCTTTATTTAAAAGCTTTAACTGTCCCACCCTGGAGATCTGGTTCCAGTTTCTATGAGAGCTGATGCGCGGAGAGCGAGCGCCGTGCTCTGTAGCTACTTCCAAACCTTTCTTGGACCATTTCACCAGCCAAAGTTCTCTCCCGTAGAGAGAGACTTTTGTAGGGAGCTTTGCTGAGGCTGGAGCAAGGCAGTGGCCACCCCAGTTGTTTTTTCAGCCAGCTCCAGAAGCAGAAAGGTTTGGGAAACTAGAAGAGACGAAGTTCACCTGTTCCAGCACCAGAAGAAACCCAAAAGAACCCAAGGAGTCTAAATATATACTTTTGGGGAAAAAAAGATCAAGAAACGAAGCTAAGTACTGTGTTGTAATATCATCTCTAAAAAAGTGGATGTAGAAAAGGAAAAGGAATGAAAATTGTCTTGCAGAAAGTAAAATAGAAAGCTTGGGGGGGGGGGGTTATGCCAGACAGCATTGAGAAGAAAATAGAACATAATAAAAGCGGCTAGGAAAAGTTAGGTCTCTATTAAGCAAGTATTGAGTGTTGAGGCATTGCTTAAAAATGAGGGGGGTGGAATTAGTATAGAAGCTACATCACCTTCTTTTGTTTTTCTGTGTGCTTTGCCCTGTATGTGCTGAGCTGGGTGCGGAGCCCTTTAACTGGAAGCTGCAGCAGTGATGAGGCATTAACTGTGAGCTGCGGTGGAGGCGGAAGTAACTCAACTCGAGAGGAAAACAAGCAACACAAGTGCAGAGAAGAGAGGACGCAGCACGATCGGCAGAGGAGGGCGGAGTAACGCAACGTAAAGAGATGAAGCGAGAGAGAGGAAGAAGAACCGCAATCAACGTCACTAGCATAATTAGTGCAACTAACGTATCCAGCGCAAACAACGCAAACTGCGTATATAATGTAATCAACGTGTTTAGAATAAACGGAGGCAATGGTGGTGCAGCGAAGAGGAAAGAAGCAGCTACAATAACGGAGCAACGTGATAGGAGAGATGCTGGATAAAGACAAGATACTTCCGGTTTGGCAAGCTGATGGCAGCCGTTTTCCCCTTCTCCTGGGGGCACGAACTGCAGACCAGCGGGTAGAGAGGGGGGGCGATTGTACACTCCTCCCCAGGGTTCAGGATGAGCCCTGAGTCAGGGGGCACTGAGGTTTGCCACCCCCCGGCTTCTAGCCTGGGGGTGGGGGCGTCCTTTTGCCCCGACGGTTTCTCCGTTGTGTTCCAGTAATGGCCGAGGCTTTGCGTACCGGAAAACCAAGTGGGCAGTGATCAAGTTTTAACCAAGCGACTAGCTGAATGGATGAAGTGACCGAAGAAGTGTGAGTACGAGCTAACGAAGCACTAGAGGGAAGAGTATATCCCTGTAAGCATGGGTGGGGGAGACAATTGCAGCCCCCCCGGATGACTAGACAAAGGAAACTAATATTGAATAAATGGAACATGAAGGGACTGTGACGGAGGAACATTGAGATCTAAGAACTGAGCAACACAGAAGCAAACATTTGGGACTTTAAAAACAGAAATTGAAAACACTTTATATGCCTAGCTTGAAATGGCTAGAAGGAAGAATTAGAATCTTCTTCTTTAAAGACTGTTAACATCACAGTAAGAGACTGAGTGGAATAAAGGCCTCCCCTCCCCCCCCAAAAAAAAAGCGGGGGGGAGGGAATTCCCTCCTTCTGCATAACAATATAAAAATAAAGCTTTCAGGGGGTAGGGGGAGAGAAGAGAATACCAGAAAAGAGAGAAGCAACAAATGGGAAACTTACGACAGTTTGAAGTGTTTTCTGAATATTGGCTGGAAACGATGTAGAACCCTTCTTTAGCAGGCAGAGGGTGGGGAATCCCTCCTCTCGAAAGACAAAGTGACTGTGTAAACATCTGAAAGCAATCCTGTTAGGCATAGAAGAATCCTTTTCCTTTTTAAAGAAACTCAAAGCATTTCTGTGAGTGGTGGCTGTGAAATGTTGAATGGGGGGGGGAGTTTCCCCCCTCTTAAAAATAAAATAATTTGGAATGAGCTGGAAATAAGATCGACAGATTTAGAGAACTTTTAGAGGTGGCGGAATGACTTGATGGATTTATGGGACCCTGGCGATCTGGTAATAAAAAGAAGATAAACAGACCCTCTGGCTTTGGATGGCGTCTGTTGCGCAGAAAAAATTAAAACGAAACTGAGTCTTCTTCAGGAATTCGAAAGTAACTGAGAAAGATTGATGGGACAGCAAAGCAGCTATGTTCTCCTATGACAAGCGGGTGGGAGGGGAAACTCTCCTCCTAAAAAAAATAAAATAAAGTTATTATATATTTTGATGGGGGGACAAAGCTAATGGAATGTTGGGTGAAAGGTGGTTATGTGTTAACAACATGGACTGTGAGCTAAAGAAGATCAAGGAGAAGATTCTACAGTGAAGACCCTTTTTTGAGATAAGATTTTTGGCTGAGGGGGGATGTTGGGAAAAATTAAGGGGAAGGGTTTATACAGAAATTGATAATGAATGTTTAAATTAAATTTAAATGTATTTTATTAATTTAGGCTAATTCCTTAAAAGGAAGAGGGAAAGGGGTGCTATTTGATGCATATTGAGGTTCCTTTTTGCCTGGTTTTTCTTTTTTTCTTTTTTAATAAGAGGGTAAATAGAGTTTTTTAAGAGAAGCATACTTAAGCCTAACTTGGACATTTTTAACAACTGTACTTAAATATTGCTGAATTGTATGTAATGATGGATAAGAACTTTAAAGAGTTAGATGGGCAGAAAGTAATAGCCAGATAGGCAGAAATTACTGTAATTAGATTATGAGAATGCCTGATGTTTGCATAAAAGGAATTTTAGTGTATTGAAGAAGTATACTCCAAACAGTCTGTACGAACTAGAGCTTCATAAGTGATGTTCTCAACTGTCACCTTCAAGGTTAACAACTGAAAGTTTTTATTTGTTAATGCCACATTTGTAAGCATTGTATATGATCACCACATCTTGGATTTTCTTTTCTATCATCCCTTTCTTGTGGTTTTGTTTGTTAGTACCCCTCCCCCTTTCTGTAGATATTTAGAAAATGCAATAAAAAATCCCCTTCGGGGGGCCAAAAAAAAAAAAAAAAGACAAGATACTTAAAGTGACACAAAAAGAGGGGGGGAGAAAAAAAGAGAGAGGGAAGGAGAGAGTCTTAAAGGACTATAAAAAGGGGGTGATAGTATTGGTACAAAACTAGTAATTTCTAATTAGCATAAATTAAGATATAAAGCTGAACAAAGTGATTGACATAGATCAAAGTGTATTCTACATTAAAGAGAATTGATAAAAATAATAAGAAGATAAACACAACTATAACAACAAAATTAATAGCATCAAGGTCAGGCCCGACTAGCAAAGGGTCCACTTCATCACCAATTCAGGGGGGATCTACCTCACAGTAGAAAATGAACATACCACAACTAACAATGAAAGAGCTGAAAAGTATGATACAAGAAAGTATGACACAATTACTCCAGCAAACAGTAGAAGTAACGTTGCCGGAACTAATTAAAAAAGAAATAGAACCAGTTCATACAAAAATGGAAGAAATATCCAATCAAATTAAATCTGAGACAGATGAAATTAAAAAACAGATATTAGAAAATAAAAAAGAAATAACAAAAATGAAGAAATTTACAGATAAAGTGGAGGATAAAGTACAAGACCTGGATTTGGAATTGCAGGAATTGAAATTAAAGAGTGACAAAATGGAGGAATCACTGATTAATTTAGAAATGGAGAAAGCAGGACTTATTATAAGGTGTCAAAATATAATAGAAGATGTGGATAAAAATTTAAAAGATGAACTCGTGCAGAACTTTGCAGAACAGTTAAATCTAGGAAGTAAGGAAGAAATTTTGGCAGGAATAGAAGCAGCATATAGAAAAAATTCCGCATACGCGAAAGGAAGAAGATACCATGTGAAGTTCATGTAAAGTTCTATAGGAAAGAAATGAGAGACAGAGTCTTAAAAGCCACAAATGACAACAAACTGATAATAGAAGGAAAGAAGATTAGAATATTAAAAGATATACCCTGGAGAGTGAGAGAAAAAAGAATTATGCTATTTTAGCGGATCTTTTAAGAGAAAGGGGGACAATATACAGATGGTTAATCCTGGAAGGACTATTATTTACATTGAAGGGGAAAAGATATAGAATAGACTCGGTGTTTAAATTAGAAAACTTCCTTGAAAGAGAAGGAGAAGATTTGGGCTGGCAAAGAGAATAAGAGGAACATGAAGAGGAGGAAGACAAAGAAGGTCAAGAAGGTGAAGGACGAAGAGAACAAGAAGAGGAAGAAGAAGAAATTAAAAGATATGGAAAAGAAAGTGGAAAAGGAAAAGGAAAAAAGAAGCCAGGAAGTAGAACAACGGGAAGAACACAATCTCAGGTGATGACCAGATTTCAATATAGAAATAAATATACTAATCTACTAAACAAAGATGCTGGGAGCTAAAAACCTAAAGATTATTTCAATAAATGTAAATGGTCTAAATGGCCCCCAAAAAGAAGAAGGATTTTTCATCAATTAGGCAAAACAAAGTCAGATATAATATGCCTCCAAGAAACTCATATCAGGGCAGAAGACAAGAAATATTTAGAATCCAAAAAATTAGGGAAAGCTTTTATCGCAACAGACATAGTTAAAAAAAGAGGGGTAGTAATTTACGGGAAAGATTATTTGCATCCAGAACTACTCTTTGCATCTGAAGATGGAAGGATAGTAGCTATTACAATTATGAGAAATAGAAAGGAGATGTTAATTTTAAACATATATGCGCCTAACCAAAATCAAGAAAACTTTTTTGCAGAAATTAAAAAGTATTAGAACTTAAACCAACAGACGATATATGTATTATTGGGGATTACAATGCAGTATTTAATTCTAAAATAGATAGGAAAGGCAGGGGAAAAATGGAAGGCCAGGGCCTTTGTTACTGAAGTCATTTCTGAAGCTAGCAAAAGAATATAATCTGGTAGATGCGTGGAGGACCAGAAACAGAGAAAAAAGAATATACATATTACTCCTTTAGACATAGGTCCTGGTCAAGAATTGATATGGCAGGTTTCGGTTTCTGGCGTTGCAAATGGCGGCCACCTTTTGGGAAGCTCCCAGAGGTGGTTAGCCCACACGCAGTTTGGGGGGGTCTTTGCAGGTTTGCAAGACCCTAGTGAGCCTTAGGTAAAGGCTCCAAACCGGGGGCGCTTGGGGAGTAGCCTCTTTGCCGGCAGTCAGCCGGGAAATTGAGGCTTTCTCCCCGCCCCAATCGGCCCCGCTGCGGTGTGCCCGCAATGGGACTTAGCAACGCCACCGATTTCCAACAGGAGTGAGGAACAGCGATGATTTAAAGCAAAAAGAAGAAACGGCAGGAACCGTGAGTTGGAGGTCTGAATTTGAAGCGAAACCCGAGCCCTTCCCCCGTAAGCGAATAAGCGGCTGAGGAGGGGGAATTCCCCCCCCACTGAGAAGCGGGATTTGCATAAGAAAGCTAAGGGGGATGAAAGGGAAGAAGGGTTGGTGAAATTACCTTTGGGGTGCCATTGAAGCGAATGAGTTAGCGGGACTCCTGAGCGACGCGTCACGAACTTTTATAAAGTAAACAAATACAAGAAATGTCTGCCATGAAGAAGGTCCCTTTGAAAATTGAGAAGAAGGGGGGCGGGACTTCCGGTCCGGGTAATCCCCCTCCAGAGCCGACTGTCAGTCAACAGACAAGTGAGCTACTGCACCCTCTGCTGGTCCAAATACAGAAAATCAGCGAAACCTTAACTAATATGGAAGGTGTTCTCAACAGTCAACAGAGGCAACTAACAGAGACGTCAAAGAAGATGGAGGAGATCGCACAGAAATGTTTGGCCTCGTCGGAAGACATCGGAAAAGTGAAGAAAAGGGTCAACAAGTTAGAAAAGCATCAGGATGTGCAAGAAAAAAGAATTTTGATGTTGCAAATGGAAAAATCGAATCTGACTCTTCGATTTCAGGGCATTAAAGAAGAAGAGAAGGAAGATCTCAGATCTATACTTGCGAATGCCTTGGCACCCGTAACTGGCAGAGTTCAGCGTGAGTTAAAAGAAGAAATGGATAAGGTCTATAGGGCCTACTCCACATTTACAAAAAAAATAATCTGCCAGCAGAAGTGGTTGTCAAGTTTGTCAAGCAGAGTACCAGAGATCAAATCTTGCGTGCAGTTGCAGCGGTGCCCTTGAAAATTGGGGAGCAGACCATCAGAATATTGAAAGATGTGCCTTATGAAATCCGGATGAAAAGGAAAGCTTATAAAGGATTGACCACTTTTCTACAAAGAAGACAAGTCATATACAGATGGACCTATCCTGAAGGCCTTTTGTTCAAGTACAAGGATAAAAGAGAGAAGATTGACTCCATCTTCAAGGCGCAGGAATTTCTGAAGAGACACGCCAGTCCAGAGGAAGAGGCAGCACTCGCAACGTGGACAGATTTGAGCAGTGAAGATGACAGCGGCCCAGAGGAGGGAGGTGCCGGAGCGGGAGAAGTGAAAATCAAAGGTGGCCCATCCTACAACTTGAGGGATACCAAAGGAAGACAACCTAAGAAATAACTGTTCGGGAAACGTCAAAAAGGAGATGACTAATAATTAACCCCAAAGGACATTACTAACCTCATTAACAGAGTTATTTAGAATTTTGGTTAGATGAAAAGAAGACTCTCAAATCACGGAGATTGCCAAAAACTGTATCTATATTGATTTAAACTAACCTTTATTAACAGAATACTCACTCCGCTCTTTTCTTTATCCCTCTATATACCCTACCTTTTTCTATTTATAAAAAGAATAAATTCCTCTCCTTTTTAGGAGGGTTTTGATAAAAAAAAAAAAGAATTGATATGGCATGGCTCTCAACTTCCATGATAAAAGAACTAGATGAAGCTGATATACTCACAAAGGCATATGTGGACCATAATCCATTAGTATTGACTATACATGGGAAACAAAGAACAGCAAGATGGAAATTGAACATGGGACTTCTAAGAGATAATGATTTTATTACCAAAACAAATATAGAGATAAAGGAATTTTTCAAAAGAAATAAACAAGAAGAAACATCAATCAATATAATATGGGATTCATTTAAAGCATTTTTGAGAGGGTGGTGTATCAATCAAGATGCATGGAAAAAGAAGCAAAGAAGACAAAGATTTGTAGTATTAGAAGAAAAAAGAAAGAAAGAAGAAGACAAAATGTTAAAGACTTCAGAAGTGGAAAAAATAAAATTAAAAATAAAAATGTTGCAACACCTAATAAATATCTTGTCAATGCAAGAAATAGCTAGAAGTATAGAATTTGCAAAACAAGATTACTTTGAAAACGCGAACAAGCTCAGAAGATGGTTGGCTTAAAAGTTAAGAAAATAGAAAGAAAAACGAATAATTGTGGCATTAAAAGATGAGAATCAAGAGAATAGATATAAAATTAATGAATTAAAAGAGATTGTAGAGAATTTCTATAAACATTTATACTGAGAAGGACCACAAAATCCTGTCCAAATAGAAGAATTTTTAAAGCTCCATAAGAAGAAAAAAATTACGGAAGAACAAAAGATAACGTTGAATGAACCAATTTCCACTTTTGAAATTGTAGAAGCAATTAGGAAACAGAAAAAGAAAAAAACACCAGGTCCTGATGGCCTTCCAGCAGAAATTTATCAAAAGTTTGAGGAACAACTACTGCTTCCATTTAAAGAGGTGGTTCAGAATATTAGAAAGAAATCAGTATTACCAGATTCATGGAATGAAGTGCTTATAATGTTAATTCATAAACCGGAAACAGATGGAAAAGAAATACAAAATTACAGATCTATTTCATTGCTGAATGCCGATTACAAAATATTTGCAAATATATTAGCAACAAGATTTAAAAGAGTATTATTACAAATTATTCACCAAGACCAGGCGGGCTTTTTGCCCAAAAGACAGATGAAAAACAATATAAGAACAATTATTAATGTATTAGAATATTATGAAGAACATCTGGGAAAGCAACTGGCTCTACTGTTCTTGGATGCTGAAAAAGCATTCAATAATGTATTGTGAGAATTTTTAAGGCAAAAATTAGAGGTATGGGACAGCGGAAATAATTTCCTAAAAATGATTTCGGCTGTATATAAGAAACAACAGGCTAAAATAATAGTTAATGGAGAGATGTCAAATGGTATTGAGATTCAGAAAGGAATGAGGCAGGAATGTCCTTTATCTCCGCTATTGTTCATTTTTTTGCTGGAAACACTGAATGACAATATAAGACAAAATCCAAGAATAAGAGGTTTAAAAATAAAAGGGGAGGAATTTAAATTGCAGGCATTCACCAACGATTTAGCTTTTATTATAGAAGATTCGCTAGAAACAACTCCGCAGCTGTTGGAAGAAATCCAAGACTGAAAAAGTTGCGGGACTTAAAATAAATTTCAAGAAAACAAAAATGTTAACAAAAAACTGCACTCTTGAACAAATAGTTAAGATTTAGGAGGAGACTAAAATAGAGGTCACTCATAAAGTTAAATATTTAGGTATAATCTTGACTAACAGAAATAATATGTTGGTAGAAAATAATTATAAAAAGCTGCCAGAAGAAATACGAAAAGATTTATATAAATGGAAAAACTTGCAACTTTCCTTGATGGGTTGTATTGCATCAGTAAAGATGAATACATTGCCACAATTTCTATTTTTAGCACAAAACTTACCTATTATGAAGAGGAAGCAATATTTCCTGGAGCTGGATAAAATAGTTAAAACATTTATTTGGTTCCCCAAAAAGGCTTGTATTAAAGGGAAAGTATTGCAAGACAAAAAAGAAAGAGGAGGACTTGGACTACCTAACTGGGAGTTATATCACTAGGCTGCAGCTTTGGGATGGGTTAGAGATTGGGTATTGTTGGAAAATTGGAGGATTCTATGTTTGGAAGGCCATGACCTACATATGGGATGGCATACATACATTTGGTATGGAAAAGAGAAAATCCATGCCAATTTTTGTCATCATATAGTTAGGGGAGCCTTGATAAAGATATGGAAGAAAATCCAAGAAAAGTATTATACTAAGATCCCCAAATGGGTATCACCATTAGAGGTGTTTGCAAAACTGACCTTGCTGATAGAGAGTAAAATGGGAACGTATGAGATGTTGCTAGATGAAACTAGTAATTTAAGGACGAAAGAGGAATTAAAATTGAGTAATAGAAATCTCTCCTGGTGGGAGACCACGCAATTACAATCAAGATTTACAAAAAATAAAAAAGTTGGTTTTCATACAGAAAAAACAGATCTTGACAAGTTATGGCTGTCAACCAGTGATAAATTGATACAGAAGCTATATAATTATTTCTTAGATGACTATATGCAAGATGAGATAGTAAAAGTTTCAATGATATCATGGATGCGAGATATAGGTCATAATATCCAATTAGATGATTGGTCAAAAATATGGAAAGCGGCGAAGTTTGTAAGAGCGACCTCCTATAAAGAAAATATTTATAAGCTATTTCATAGATGGTACTAGACCCCTGACAGGATTGCCAAAAGCTATAATGTTATGTCTAGAAATTGTTGGAGATGTATGTCTAATGTTCGCACATGTTTCCACATGTGGTGGAGATGTGGGAAAATACAAACATTTTGGAAAAGTATTAATAGAATAATATTAGAAATTATGAATACTAATTTAGAACTAAAGCCAGAAACGTACCTGTTAAATATCATACCCGATAGTTATGATCAAAATGATGCATGCTTATTAACCCACATACTTACTTCTGCGAGAATTCTGGTAGCCAGGTATTGGAAATCAGATAAAATACCTTTAAGGGATGAAGTAATCATGAAATTGATAGACGCGGCAGAAATGGATAGACTTAATATGTTGTTGCAAGGAAAAGACCAAAAACTGTTTGAGAAAAAATGGGCTAGAGTTTATAAATGGTTAGATGAAAAATGTGTATAACAGACTCCAAAACTGGATTATACATTATGTATAAATGTATAGATATGAGACTTTGTTGTTCCCTGACAGAAATCACTGACTCCTGAAGTCTCTTCCCTCAGAACCTTCTGGCTACTTATCCAGATATTCAATTTCAGACAAAGACCAAAAGGTGAATGAAACTTCCTCCTCCAGATAGCTAAACTGATGTTGGCCAATCAGAGAATGAGTAGAGCAGCCAATCACATAAGCTCTTTTCTTTGGGGAAGATTAATCCATAACCTCCCTGACTCTATGTCCCAAGCAACATTTTAAAACCTGCTTTGTCTTAAAATTCTGTCACACTAACACACTATTGGGTTTCTAGAGTGACTAGTTGTTAAGAACATAAGAAAAATCATGCTGGATCAGGTTAATGGCCCATCCAATCCAACACTTTTTGTCACGCAGTGGCCAAAACCCAGGTGCTACCAGGAAGTCCACCAGTGGGGCCCGAACTCCAGAAGCCCTCCCACTGTGCCCCCCAGCACCAAGAATACAGAGCTTCTTTGTTATTATTTTGAGTTTTTGAGACTGCTGATTAACCAGGCCAAATATTTTAACAATTCTCAATGGACTTTATTTCTGTTTTCACGGTCTAAATCTTTGTATTCCTTCCAGGCTCATTGAAACTTCTTCCTGCTTTGTCAAATATGTGTTTACTACAGCTTGTAGACAGACAGAGAATGCTCCTTAAACTGAACCTAAACTAGGATCTCTTAGGTGGTGGAAGGTGGGTTTTCTTTCCTAATTATTTAACTAACTTACTTAAATATTTATTCCTTGCTTTTCTACCCAAAAGGATCCATACCAACCTACAATAATAGGAAAAAACAACAAGAGGGACCCACAATATTCACGGGGAAGGCTCCAGCGATGTCCTCTCCCCCTCCCCAGCTCCGGCGATCACCTCCCCCCACACACCAGCAGCGGTACTCGAGCAACTTTGAACCATTGGGCCCGCTGATCTTGTCTCTCCCCACCCACTCCAGCAATCTCCTCTGCCACCACCGCCGATCTCCTCCCTCCCCCCACCCGGCTCCAGCTATGTCCCCCTCCTCCGCCGATCTCCTCCTCCCCCACCCGGCTCCTGTCACCCTCCTCCGCCACCACTGATCTCCTCCTCCCCCCACCCCCCGGCTCCAGAGGCGAGGCCTGAGCGGCTTCCAGCTGCCAGGCCTCCGATCTCCCCCCATTGGCTCCAGCGATCCTCCTCCTCCACTGATCTCCTCCCCCCCCGGCTCTGGAGGCGAGGTCTGAGCAGCTTCCAGCCGCCGGGCCCACTGATCTCCTCCCCCTCCTCGGCTCCGGCGATCCTCCTCCTCCTCCGCTGATCTCCTCTCCCCCCCCGGCTCTGGTGGCGAGGATTGAGTGGCTTTCAGCCACCAGCTTCTGCAGAGTTCCCAGAGCATTCCCTGCGCATCCGCAGGGAACACTCTTACTTTTTTGGGGATTTAGATCTCCCCCCTACACTTTTTAAAACTTTTTAGATTTTTCTGCACACGTGGGGTTGTGGGGCATGAGCCACAAGTAAGGGGGCACTGCCTCTAAATGCCCCACAGTGGCTATGGGCCTGCCTATTGGGTCCAGGAATGGCCCAAGATACAGCTGGTTATTGGGAAGGGGAGTATTTGTTTTATATAGATATATAGATACAATTATTTAAATTGTATCTATATATCTAATTCCCAAGTGGCCCCCTGCATGCGGATATCTAAATCCGCACATCGGGGGCACCCGGGGGGTAGGGAGATTTTCCTGCACATGTGGGAATAAGGAGATCACTGAGGTAGGAACTGTCTATTAACAACCCACAAGATTTATTTATTTACAAGTTGTTTTTTGTAAAAAAAAAACATATAAACAACACAGGTCTCCAGGTAGACAAAGGAGAAATCTGGCTGAGGTACTTTAATTCAAACAAGTTGTGGCTTCAGATAATAGTTTGAATTTTCCCTAATGCTTTCAGGCATAAGCAGGCTTCTAGTGACTAACCACTAGGTTGGATCCTGTCATACACACAGGATTCCACCCACACCAGCCTGCCCTTTCCCAAGAGCCAGACTAAATTGAATAAAGTTTGCTCATCATCAAGGAGACACCTAACAATCACGTACTTTATTCTCTCTCAGAGGTAGAGCTAAACCATTCTGCCACACTACCGAGCAGAGCTACCCTTCACCCTGTTTGCTCTTTTTCTGAGCCAGATCTGAGCTCTCCCTGCTCTCTCCCTGAGGCAGAACTCAACTAAACTCTGCACTCTCCCTGAGGCAGATCTGAACTGAACTCCTGCTCCTCCTGTGATTCCCTCCAACATTCCACCTCCCAGGTGATTGGACGTTGAAGCAGCGCTCCCATAGGCTCAGCTGAGTAGCTGTTTTCCCCCTTCAGGGGCAGGACAGTCTCTTGTCCTTCACAGTCATACCCTGATGGTACAGCTGGCAGTGATGTTCCTCCCAAGTTTCCCTCCCTGCTCCTTGGGCTCAGGCTAGTTAAGCGTGGATTTGGGCACGGACGGGAAAGTGCAGCCACATCCACTCTGCCATTCATTCTAGGGTACACATGCCCTCTGACCACACATAGCAACATGTTGACCTCATCAAAGAAGCAGATTATATCTTATGTACTATTCTGTCAGTAGGAGTGCTTTCCCAGCCCATTTCAATGTATGGTGTCTAGTTTTCTTTCACCTTTGCCCCCAGTGTTCTCACAATAACTCTGGGAAAACCTGACCTTGAGCCCTTTTCTGGAATCCTTTTTGTTCATAGCTTTCCATGTTAAATTCTGAAATCTTCAGTCACAATATGGGCAGATCTTTCAAGGCCATGCAAGGTTTCACCTTTTCCCACCAGTGAGGTTGAGAGTAGGTAGGCAGGTTTTCTTCTTAGACGATTGACATGGGATTCATCTCCCTGTATGGCAAGCTGAATGCTTTCTTTTTGTTTGGTCTATAGGCTGTAGGTTTCCAAGAAACACAATCACATTACTGTGTTTTTGGGGTCATCCTGGTTACATAATGAACGTTTTTGATGGCTTTGTGACTTTCAGTGCGGCGCAATTTAACAATGATTGTCCTATCTGCTAAGACAATCTAATGGATTAGGTTTCGTGCCAAGGTAGCAGCCTTATTGTGCTAATGAATGGGTTTATTCAACTGTGGGCTGTATTGTAAAATCGGATGGTAGACATCCAACTTCCAGAAACAGTCTGACAGATTGAGATGTTTGACAAAGCTGCTTCTTTCCGTTTCGCATTCCAAATTCCTGAACATAAACACCTTTTATCTTTCTCCTCCTTCACAAACTTGTGTTTATATTTCCCCAAATCCCTGTGACCTAAAAAGCCCTGTCTCACTTTAGGCAAAAGCATTTCTTACGCTTCAGCTGTTAGAGACATCTGAACATGATGTACGGCAACAAACAGGTAGGTTTCATCCTGTAATTGCCTGCACCCAGGGAACAGGGTAAGCCTGGAAATGTAAATGCTGAACATTTCATATGCTGCAGCTGAGCCACTGCAAACGTCTTTGTCTCTCTAAAAAGTGGAAGGAATAATAAAAAAGAACAACATTAAACTCTGTTGCGCACACATATATGTGAGGGCGTCTAGGCTTCTGCTATGCATGACTCTTGCTAGAGGGAAATGCTGAATAGATTCACTTTATGTTTTCTTTAATCTCACCCTATTTCAGATGACAAAATATGCCCATATAAGAGATCTTTTAAAATGTATTTTCTATGTTTTAAATTTGGATTTAAGCCAAAAAGGAAAAATGGGGTATAAATGTTTTAATAAGTAAATTGTAATGTCCTCTATTTGTTATAACAGGGCTGTACCTATAGGGAGCTGGAATTTCCAAGGATATTCCTGTTTCCTTGCTTGCATCCTCAGCTTTAATTTTAAACTCATTTATAGCGCAGTCCTAAGAACACTTCCCTGGGAGTAAGCCTGACAGAATAGCTTAATAGGATTCGGGGTGTGTGTGAAATATATGTAGGCATATTCTACTGAATTACTCTGTAAGAAGTAGATCTGATCTCACCTCTATGTGTTCTTCCCAATGAGTTACAAAGCCGCCGTGATAACTGACAAGCACAAGACACTTGCTTGAAATTATTGGACAGGAAAAATATATTTGAATATGTAATGTAATTAAAGTTAAACATATGAAGGTCCCTGTATTTGGATACTGGTTGTTCTTAAAGGATTTTCATACACTTAGTCCCCCACACCCCAACATTTCTGAGTTGTGCGGCTGCTCCAGATGGTTTGCAAATGGTTCCCTGTTCTACATTAGGCCTGCTCAGGAGTTTGTGGGCCAGCTTAGGTGAGTACAGATACTCCTTGGTTATGTATGTATACTATGATTATTTGCGAATGAAGATAAGATTTATTTGTTTTAATTCCTAAGTGCTCTTTCTTAACACCTGAGATGTCTATAAGGTACTAATTTTATTTGTGGCAGCCAAAGAATATGAATAATCCTTGCTCCTGAAAGCACACGGTAGCAACATGTCCTGTGATTCACTACATTCCCCCCCCCACACTCAGAATTAAACAAGTTTCAAAAACCTGCTTCAGTTGGAAGAACCACTGGATAGGGATCAGCATGAAGCAGGAAAAAGTGGTTCAGTCAGTGGGTCATGGCATACCCATGAATCGAACCACAGACTGTCACGGACAAACACCAATTTGCATGAACTGAACTGGTTTGGGAAGTTCGTGATGTGGTAGAACGGCACCCAGTGTGCTAGAGATACCAAACTCACAGCAGATCTCTGGCTGACTTTTCCCTACCTGCTCACCAAGTTTGGTGGGGATTGATGGGGTACAAGATATGCCCCCCCAATGAAGGTGTCCCCAGGAAAGTGCTTTCTGAGGAAATGAGGTGCAGGTTCATGAGATTATTAAGCACCCCCCAGCATGCTAGAGACACCAACCTCACAGCGGATCTCCAGTGACTCTCCTGTACCTTCCCTCAGGGCCGGCCCCAGGTGTCTGGGTGCCCTAGGCAAGACAGCCTGGGGCGCCCACCCCATGGGGATGCCAACCTCCCGGTGAGGCCTGGAGACCGGGGTGGGGGTGGAGCGCCGGCTTTCCTGAGCACGCCGCACTAGCGGCTTGCTCAGGAAAGCCAGGGAAGGGGCGGCCGTTCTAATGGCTGCCCCTTCCCTCCCAGCCCCAGCGCCGGCTGGAGACCGGGGGGGGAAGCGCTGGCTTTCCAGAGCACGCCGCTACTGCCAGGGAAAGCCAGGGAAGGGGCGCCCATTTGAACAGCCGCCCCTTCCCTCCCAGCCCCAGCGCCAGCTGGAGACCGGGGGGGAGTGCCGGTTTTCCTGAGCACGCTGCAGTAGTGGCATGCTCAGGAAAGCCAGGGAAGGGGCGGCCGTTCTAATGGCTGCCCCTTCCCTCCCAGCCCCAGCGCCGGCTGGAGACCGGGGGGGAAGCGCCGGCTTTCCAGAGCACGCTGCTACTGCCAGGGAAAGCCAGGGAAGGGGCGCCTATTTGAACGGCCGCCCCTTCCCTCCCAGCCCCAGCGCCGGCTGGAAACCGGGGGGTGGAACGCCGGTTTTCCTGAGCACGCTGCAGTAGTGGCATGCTCAGGAAAGCCAGGGAAGGGGCAACCGTTTGAATGGCCGCCCCTTCCCTCCTAGTGCCAGCTTCATGGGGGGTAGGGCGGGGGGCACTTTGGCACCCCTGTGGGCCCCAGCACTCTAGGCGAGCGCCTAGCTCACCTAGTGGGCGAGCCGGCAGTGCCTTCCCTCCAAGTTTGGTGAGAATTGGATTTACAGGGTCCGAGTTACATCCCTCCAAAGGTGCCCCCATGCTCCATTGTTTCCAATGGAGGGGGGGAAACAGCAAAAAAAGCAAGGACAGAAGCCCAGCAGACTCAGAACTAGAAACAGAATCAAAGTCCCTGAGAATCTCTCCAATAGAAACTGAAGGTGGGGGGCATTTTTGCCAACCCAGCAGAACCAGGGCAATGTGCCCTGAAACCACCTGAGACCCAAACCCAAACCAGCGTGCAATGACATATGTAGACGTGGTAGCTCCAAGCCCTGAGATGTATGTATAAACATATGGAACAGAGGTCCATCAGTGGCTATTAGCCACAAGGTATAAATAGGAACACTCAGTCTGGGGCAAAGGATGATCTTGGTGCTTTGGGGGGGGCAACAGTGGGAGGGCTTCTAGTGCCCTGGCCCCTCTGTTGGACTTCCTGATGGCACCTGGTATTTTTGGCCACTGTATAACAGTGTGTTGGACTGATCCAGCATTGACTTCTCTTATGTTCTTATGTAGATGTGGTGGCTTGAAACCCTGAGAATTAAGTAGATATGGTGGCTCGAAAGCTCTGAGAAGTAGTTAGACCTGGTGGGATAAAACCTTGAGAAGGACGTAGATGTGGAGGCTCAAATCCCTGAAAAGGAAGTAGATGTGGTGAATCAAAATCCCTGAGAAGTGGTTAGACATGGGAGCTTGAAGCCCTGAGAAGGTAGAAGAAGTGGTAGCTTGAAAGCCCTGAGACGTAGTTAGACATCGTGGCTTGAAGTCCTGAGAAGTAAGTTGACATGGTGGCTTGAAGCCCTGAGAAGGAAGTAGATGTAATGGGTCAAAGCCCTGAAAAGGAAGCAGACATGGTGTCTCAAAAGTTCTGAGAAGTAGTTAGACGTGGTGGCAGGAAACCCTGAGAAGAAAGTAGACATGGTGAGTCAAAAACCCTAAGAAGTGGTTAGACATGGTGGCTCCAAGCTTTGAGTCCACCCCTGACACTCAACCCCCCAGGCGTGACCATGCGCATCCATGGTTGAAATATGCAGCCAGTACCCGAAAGAGAGACAAAAAGGTGGGTACCCACAGAATCTTGATGGGGTTCCCCAAAGTACTGCCATGGCAGCAGGGAGGGTGTAATGAATATGGGTACTCAGCTGAGGAACCCACTAGCTAGGCAGAAACAGGCAGGTGCAGAGCACATCCACTGACAGGGGTGTATTATTCATCTGCACCTGGATCTGGAATGCACCTATCCACCCCACAGCTGAAACATGTAGCCAGTATCCAGTATCTGAAAGACAAAGGCAGGCATCCCAAGACTTTTGACAGTGGCTCCCCAAAATACCCACATGGCAAGAGGGAGGGTATAAGGGTACTCTGGGAAGGGTGCAGAAATATTTCCATAGATTGGACTGGAAATGGGGCTGTATGATTTGAGCAGATGTGACTAGGCACATTCGTTTTCTGACGCTGGGTTGGAAGGTGGCAGAGGGGAGTGTACTTGGGGCAGCAGGAGCAGGAGGGACTTGGGACTTGGGAGGGGAAGATGCTCCCCCCCAATCTCTGAACCACTGCTGTCAGAGGATTCCTCTCAGAAGAGTTCTAGCATCTGCTGGTGTCTGGACGTTGCTAATCTCTCTCTTTCCTCTGGGGAAAGCCCCAAGTACAGAGCAGGGGAAGAAGGCTCCGAGACTCCTGATGATGTCCTGCTGGTGCTGGACTCTGGGTGGGGGGCTGGGTTTCATGTCTGGGGACAGGGTCCTCTGGTTCTCTGTGTGGGGAGGGCTTTTTCCCTCCCCCACAACAAGCACTCTTTCCACCCACCTTCATCCCCATAGTTTCCAGTGAGCCCCTGTGCTTGATGTGGGCACAGAAACAAGATGCCAATCTGATCCCTGGTTCCAGAAACCCCTCAAACCCCAACAACAGACAGCAGATGAGATCATTAGTGGGAGGAGGAATACAAAAGCACCAAAATGCTAAGTCCCTGTGCTCTGACTGAGTGCGGGAGAGCAGACCCAGATTCCTGGTTCCAGAAAACTCCCCAAACCCCAAAGCAGAAGGCAGAGCAGATCACTAACAGGAGCAGGTACATAGCTAATGTGGGACCCATGGGGCCTGCCCCCCTCAGTTTTGTGAGCCCCTCCCCAATCCTCAGGTCCACCTCCCTACCCCGGCCCCCTTACCCCAGATTGATAACTTCTTCTCCCCCTTGGCCCCAGACAGCCAGGCTCAAGGTGAAGCCAGCCCCAGCCCAGGTGAATGAGCGAGCAGACTGGCAGATGGCAGGGTTTGGCCCTAGGTCAGCCTCCGCTGGGCTGAGCTGGGTGGGACGGTGCCTGGCCTGGCATTGCACAAGTGAGCAGTAGGACAGGGACTCCGACCCAGGCGGTGAGGTGATTTACTCCCACTGTGAGCAGGGTGAGTCGGAGGGAGGGCACCCCCGTGGCTTGAAGCAGTAGCTGTGCCACCACATCAGGAAGGCCAGCTGAGGTGGCGGAGGTTGCAGGGGGGGCACTGAGCGCTTCTTCCTGTGGGGGGGATAGCTTTTCTTCTGGGCCACCTCCCTCCTGGGGAAGCATTTGGGTTCCCGGGCACAGAGCTCTCCTGGTGGTTCTGGGTGCTCCCTTGGGAGTTCTGCAAGTCTGGGCCACCACACCCCCTCCTGGCTTGGAAGAGGAGAGGAGACCCAAGGAGGGCGTGATCTGGTGCTTGTGCCTTCTTCCAGTGCAGATCATGAGATGCCCTGGGCTGGGTTAGCTGCTGGCCCCCCTCGGCCCCCTCCCCCAAAATCCCTAGCTACAGAGCTGAATAGGAGAGATGGGAGGGAAGGAAGGCACAATAGCTAAGCCCCTGTGCTGAAAGTCAGAGCCCAGAGTCCCTTGCACCCTAATCCCAAATCCCAGCAACAGAGAGCAGATCAAGCAAACAGAAAGCAAAGTAGTAACTCAGCTCTTCTAGCTCTGTGCCTCTCTTTTGCTTCACCAGCAGACCAAGGAGGGGAAAGGAGGGAGCTCAACTCAATATATAGCCTTCAGAGCCCATAGACCAGAATGGGAACTTTGCTATTGGCATCCAGCAGTGTCTGTTAAACTTTAGAAGACGCCTATTGGTGTTTCCAAGGCTGGAGAATGTTGCCTTGGAGTTCTGTAAACAGTCTAATTAATCAGCACCAGTCTGTCTCCACTCACAAACTGCCACAGACTGCCATGAATTGTGCTAAAATGCATGAAAACTTGTGATGGCAGAGCGTCCACGGACATGACTTCACAAACCATGGACTGGTCAAAATTTGTGACAAATTTTGGTCCATGAGCTGGTTTGTGCTCATGCCATCCACTGGAAATACACACTTTTTTGGTGAGGCGGGGGGCAGATTTCTACAAACATTACCCATGGCTCTGCATGGATTGTGGGATTGGTTTTGCAGAACTGGTTATGGGGTACTCTGTCTTTTACCCCAGGCGCCCTTCAAAGAAGACACAAAAGAAGAGCTTGGGTTTAACTAGTTTTTAAAAATAATTAAATTGCTCTGCATCATTTAAATATACTAACATATTTAAATGGGCAGGCTGTGCTAAGGCAGCATGCCCATGGCTGCCTTTTCTGTCAGACCCACCTGGACTCCAAACACAGCCAGCATCTTCTGCCAGCTTTGTGTATCATTGCCTGCACACAATGCACCAATAGGTGCCCATCCCCATTTCCCTCACCTGGTGTGCCACACAACCACTACCAGGGTCGGAAAGATGTTGCTCAGCACCAAGGGCTGCTTCCTCCCAGCCACACCCTGCTGCACAACCAGTGATGTGCTGTTCTGAACAGGCCCTCTATCACTTGGATGTCTCTGGGCGCTTCTGACCATCCCTGTTTATCATGACCAGCCCACCCAAACCCTGCCAAACTAATTATGGCCTACACAGTCCATGACTAGGCCTATTGAACTGGCCTTCACCCTGGCGACACGAAGCAGGCACAGAAAAAAGGCACCCTCCACAGCCAGTTAGAGGGAACCCACAAAATTCCTGCTTGGCCCCCCAATGGTCATTGGTTAATTCTGGATGCCAGAAGAGAGGGTGGGTAGGCAGCAGCCAGCAGCGGAAGCCTGCTTTGAGGAGGCATAGCCAAATATATTGAAACCAAATGAGCCCTCCCCATTGGCTGCCAATCCATTTTAATTGCCCAATGAATCTTCACACCTCCTTTGGATTCTAGTGGGCCGGGGCAAATGGCTCTCTGGCAACAACCCTGAGAATTCTACTTTTCTGGATAAAATGCATGCTCAGACTGATGTGACTGAAAGTGGTTTCCATATGGTAGACGTTCAGCGGGCTGCCTGAAATTAGTTTCACGGTCCCAGTTTCTAGTGGGAGAAGACATCTGCATCATAGAAGCCATCAGTACCATTTGGCAGCAGTAATTGGTGCCCCAGCAACTCAGGATCAGCAAAAGCTGCCAAGGGCTATAATGGAATGATGGGTCTCTTTCGGTTGCAATTTAAGAGCACTAAGGAGCCTTTAGTTGCATTCCTCTGGCTTACACTGTGGATTTTCCACAGACAGACCATTTATTGAGTTGCCGTCCTGACACTTGTGAACATTAGTATTTCAGATCTCTTCCCCCCACACCAAATAAAGAAATGAAAAAGAATATGGAAAGGACAGGATTTCCCCTAAAAAAAAATTAATCACTGAGTTTATAAGAGTTCATCTTGAATACCTGCTTTCTATCAGTTCTTTATCTTGCATTTACTATTAATGCAAGTGTTCAGCTGGAGTACGATCAGTTGGCTCACTTGCTCTCTGGTGAGAGCCAGTTTGGTGTAGTGGTTAAATGCGCGGACTCTAATCTGGGAGAACTTGGTTTGATTCCCCATTCCTCCACTTGCACTTGGCTGGATGACCTTGGGCAAGCCATAGTTCTGATAAGAGCTGTTCTCGAAAAAGAGCAGTTTCTGTCAAGAGCGCTTTCAGCCCCACCTACCTCACAGGGTGTCTATTGTGGGGAGGGGAAGGGAAAGGAGTTTTTAAGCCACTCTGAGACACCTTTGGGTAGTGAAGGGCGGGGTATAAATCCAATCTCTCTTCCTCTTCTTCCTTTAAAAAGGATAACTCCCCCTTTAAAATATAAACCACACTGATCAGTGTTTTCCATTTTCCACATCTCTGTTTTGATTTCTGCAAAAAAAAAAAAAAAATAGAGTTGAGTCCAACCCTTCTGCAGATGAAGTCAAGTTCACAGCAGGGATTGTTGTCATCTTCATCCTCCTAGTGCCGTCTTTGTGCTCCCAGTATAGGAAGATGGCAAACTGCAGCACAAGGGCTGCAAATGAAGGAGGAATCAGCACAGCTTCCCACTGCCCACTTCTGCACATGTTTCCCCCCATGCTTAGAACATTCTCCACTTACCTAAGAGTGCAGGTGACTTGGGATTTCTGCTGATTTCCCCCTCCTTGCTATAGCACTTTGTCCTGTACCCCATACTCTTCCTGAGGGACCCCAAGGTGCCTGTCCCTGCCCTGTCTCACCTTGCCCCCTTAAGCCAACATGTAGCCACAGTTTGTACCAACTGTTCAAGTTGTTTTCAAGGGCAGCCCTGCATAGGAGGTACAATAATGGCCAAGCCTAGAGGCTGCAGTGGTATGGCTCAGCCTGCCCAAGTCAGCTATGCCTAAAAGGGAAAATAACTTACAGGACAAATGCAGCTGAAGAAAGTGCCTTCGCTGCAGCCAGTGTTCCCTCTAAATTGAGTTAGTGTGAGCTAGCTCAATTTGTTAGCCTCCGGCTCACACATTTTTGTCTTAGCTCAGGAAGGATGGCTCCAGAGCAAACTAATTTATGCAATAGCCAAATCACGTGCTCACAACTTTAATGCCAGCAGCTCACAAAGTAGAATTTTTGCTCACAAGACTCCACAGCTTAGAGGGAGCATTGGCCGCAGCCACAACTTCACTTTTCAAAAAAAACATGGAAGAATCCGCAATATTTGATCAGCTATTCATTTCACCTAGGGACAATCCAATCTAACCGTACCAAGGACAGTCAAACCATTCTCCTTTAGAACGTCAGCTTTCCCAGTTGGCATAACCTACACCTTGTCTGGATCCAGTTGCGGCTTGTTTTTCCCCATGTGCTTGACTACAGTACTCTGGCACTGATTCAGGATAGAGGCAACCACATCTGGGAGCTTATTTGATGAGATATAGAGCTGGCTGTCATCAGCCTATTGATGATGTCCCACCCCAATTAAGAACACAGGTAGATAAAATTACTGGAGTGCAGTCCCTGTAATTCCCCATCCTCTTTCCAACTGATGTTATAAGATGGCATAGTCTGCAGGATCAAAGGCCACTGTTAGATCTAACAAGTTCAGTAAAGATGAATCACCCTTATCCATCTGTAAACCATTTATGTGAGCAGCACATTTCCTCTGGATCTATTTCAGGTCTGCTATCACGGCCAATCAGAAAATACATATTGGGGTTTTCTTTGTTCCCACTGTGGTTATGGGCAGGGAGGGGAGCAAGTAGAGAGAGGCTGTAGTCTTTAACGAACATTACCGGTGCAGTTCAGGTGATTTCTCTTGGTAGACTTTAGCCACAATGAGAATGAAAATGGGGAACAGCTATCTGTAAACATGGCATGCTTACTATGATTTGTGTGTGTGCGTGTGTGCAGAGAACTTTGCAATGTTTATCATCAAACATAAAAAGCATATGACGTACATGAATATTATTCATATGTTACAGATACTGAACAAAGGTTAGCTTTTTGCAAGGCTAAACAGAGTGTGCTGGGTATTGATGGGATTTGAGCTCCTGTCTCAGTGATCCACATCTAACATGGTGCCTACTGAACTAATACTGGCAACACTCCAGCTGTGCTCAAAGAATGCATTAATGGTTTGTGATGAATGCTAAGCTAACCCAAGCAAAACCCATGTTTTCTTTAGTCATTAGCAGTGAAGATACTTCAGTTTTGCAATCTTGGAGGCAGCGTACTTAGAAAGGACCTTGTGACTTCTGATTTTCAGTTGACTGGGATATTCTATACAATGTAAACTATTCTACTACAAAAGATATGTGAAATGCTCAGGTTAGGAACTGATCTTAGAAAAGTGACATCAGGATTTGGGGATCCAAATCTCAGTTTTTGTAGTAATTCTATGTACATATAAGACGTCTAGGAGTTACTAGGCTAGAATTACTAGCTGTTGCATCAAAAGTGTGGCTGCCAGAGAAAATGGTGCCTGCATATTTTTCTCTTTTCCTCTACAATATTTAGGCAGGGCTTAGACAACCCATGGCATGTGTGCCAAACATCAGACCTGCAAACAGGGCTGGTCTCCCCCCCCAGTAAGCTCTTGAGGTGGTAGAAATGCCATTGGATTCAGCTTGCTCCCAGTATGTTCAGCTCAGTAAATCTTTCATCCTCCCCTCTACCACCATTTTGTTTGCAGGAACACACATATCTTCACAATATAGACACTGCACATTGCAGTCTGGACAAAAGAGAAGGGCCATGACTCGGTGGTAGCCTATCTGCTTTGCATGCAGAAGGTCCCAGTTTCAGTCTCCAGAATCTCCAGTTAAAAGGACCAGATGGGATGGGAAAGACCTCTGCCTGAGACCCTGGAGAGCTGCTGCCAGTCAGAGTGAACAATACCGACTTTGATGGACCCAAAATCTGATTCAGAATAAGGTGATTTCATGTGTCCATGTGTTCAAGCATTGCCTACCTCTGATCTAGAACAACTGTATCTATGATTTGATGTCTTGGAGTGCTGCATTTTCCCACATATTCCAAACAGCAGCCACTCATGTGTAGGGATGGGGTGGGATGGGGATATACACAGTGCTGTAATGCCAAGGAGACATGGACATGTTGTCGTAGACATAACATAACACCAAGTGTGATGTAGTGGTTAGAGTGTTGGACTAGGATCCGCAAGACTCAGGTCTGAATATCCATTCTGACAAGGAAGGTCACTGGGTGGCCTTGGGCCAGTCACACACTCTCAACCTAACCTACCTCATAGAGTCGTTGTGGGGATAAAATGGAGGAGAGGGGAATGATGTAAGCCACTTTGAGTCCTCACTGGGGAGAAAGACATGGTATACATGAAGTAAATTAATAAGTACAGAACAATTCTAAGCAGTGTTACATCCTTCTAAGTCTGCTGAAATCAGTGGGAGCGGAAATGGAGAAGATAAAACTCCTGGGAGCAAGGAGGAAGCCCTTTTTTTGCTGAGTCCATCAGAGCAGACAGAACTCTTAACTGATGTCTGGAGAAGGTGGCCATTAGCCATGCAGTGGCCTGGTCAGCTGAAGGAAGCTTCAGAGTAATGATACTCTGTAGAGATCTGTAACTTCCTAAAGCTAAGAAGCCAGTCCTATATTTTAACATCTGACATGGCATGTATCGAGAGAGGGACAGAGGAATTGCATTTTACCTATTTCTCTTGAATCCCTTCTTCAATCTGGTGCTGGGCTAAAAATATACTCATGAACATTTTATTTTTAATAAATATTTTATAACTTTTGATGCTGGTAGTGGTTCTCTGTACCACCTAGACCTCTACCATTTTGAACATGCTATCTTAAAAGGAGCACGGGTGTGGGGGGGGAAGGCAAGCAGTTGGGAAGTGGCTATTCCTCCAAGGGTGCACAAGGCAGTAAAATGTCCCTCTGGTTACTAGGCCCTGGGCAGTGGGAGACACAGAGGCAAGGCCTTGGATCTTGGAAAGAAAGCTGGGAGTCTTGACCCCCCCAGTGGGCAATTCCTTACAAAGTTCAGGTGGCGGCATCAGGTTACCAGAGAGAGAGAGAGAGAGAGAGAGAGAGAGAGAGAGAGAGAGAGAGAGAAGCATCTCCAGGTGTTGAGATGGAGGGCAGGGTGGAATAGGACCTGCAGGCCAGAGCAGGCCTGTTCCGCTACATCTCCTATTACTTGCCTTTTTCCTATGCTAAACAACCCTAAGTGTTTTAATTGACCCTTGTGGGGCAGCTGCTCTACTCCCTTATTCATTCTGGGTGCTCTTTTCTGTACCTTTTCAAGCTCTACAATATCCTTTTTCAGGTGTGGTAACCAGAAATGAACATAATATTCCAAGTGTGATTTCACCATAGTATGGAGCAGTAGTTTTATTCTCTATTCCTGTTCTAATAATGGCCAGCATGGAATTTGCCCTTTTCACAGCAGCCACATATTGAGTCAACATTTCCATCAAGTTATCTATCCACTACCATCTTTCTTGGTTTGTTGATGCCAGCTCAGATCCCATCAGTGTTAGATGAAGTTGGGATTATTTGTCCCAATCAATGTTCCCTCTAAACTGTGGAGTCTTGTGGGCAAAAATTCTACTTTGTGAGCTCACACTAACTCAGGTTAGAGGGAACACTGGTCCCAGTATGCATCACTTTAGACTTGCTCATATTGAATCCAGTTTGTCAGTTTAATGCCAATTCCCCAGTATATTTTTGGAGTTCTTCACAATCCCTTTTTGTCTTAACCACCCTAAATCATTTGGTGTCATCTGCAGACTTGGCTACCTCACTATACTCACCCCTAGCTCCAGGTCATATATGAACAAATTAAAATGCACTGGTCCCAATACAGATCTCAGAGGGACGTTGCTGCTCATATCCCTCCATTGCAAGAACTATGCATTTATTCCTACTGTCCACTTCCTGTTTTTTTTAGCCAACTTCCAATCCATCAGAGGACTTGTCCTCTTATTCCATGTTTTGATGTTTTGCTCAGGAGCCTTTGGTGAGGGACTTTGTCAAAAACCTTCTGGAATCCAAATAAAAAACATCTTCTAATCCCATTGTCATCCAATGGTCTAACTGCTTCTCTAGCCAGTTTTCTGCTCCTAATGTATTTAAAGAATTCTTTATTGTTGGCCTTTTTGCTTTTAGCGATATGTTCCTCAAAATCCTTTCTTTTCCCCCATCCCTAATTGTCTGCTTGCAATTCCTTTGTGCAAGTTTGTGTTGGTTTTAGTTTGTCTTGGTTAGGTAAACCTTCCAGTTTCTGAAGGAAGCCTTTTTCTCTCTAATAGCTTCCCCCACCCTGCTTGCTAGTCACACTGGTGACCTCTTAGACTTTGTACTGCCTTTCCTGACCTGTAGTATACATTCTAACTGAGCAGCTGCCAGCTAGTATTGAGGTTTTGAGTAACTCTCAAGCATTTTCAAGAAATTTGACCCTCTTGACTGTTCCTTTCAACTTTTTAAAAACTAGATTTCTAATTTTATAGAAGTCTCCTCTTTTGAAATCAAATATGACTGTGTTGGAGTTCCCTGGCAGTTCCCCACATACATGTAAATTAAATTTCATGTGGTTTTGATCACTGTTTCCAGTTGGTTCAACCATCTCCACAGCTTGCACTAAGTCCTCAGCAGCACCACTGAGGATTAAGTGCAGGGTTGTTTCCCCTCTGGTCAGTTCCATGATCAGCCATTCTAGGGTACAGTCATTTAGGGTATCTAGAAATTTTACCTCTTTGGTTTGACTGGAACATGCAATTTGGTGTGACTGCAACATGCAATATGAGGGTAGTTAAGTCACCCATTATTACAACTGCCTCTCCTTCAGATGCCTTCCTGATTTCATTTTCCATCTCAAGATCACCCTGAGCATTTTGGTCAGGGAGCCAACAGTTCACTTCCATTACTAAATTATTTTTGGGGCCTGGTATTGTCATCCACAGTGATTCTGTGGAGGAGTCAGCCCTTTTAAAGGTTCCTAGTTTGTTAGACACTATGCCCTCCTTAATGTACATAGTGTGATGGACAGGCTAGGTTCAGCTTCTCCCTAAGAGCAGCCAATGAGAGCTGACGGAAAGTTGAGAGGGGAAGACTTGAAAAACAGCAGTTGAAAAATGACAGTTAGGAGGTGACAGCAGAGAAATAGACAGCTT
This sequence comes from Gekko gecko, assembly GCA_029375565.1. NCBI lineage: Eukaryota > Metazoa > Chordata > Lepidosauria > Squamata > Gekkonidae > Gekko > Gekko gecko. Next base: position 295,664,987 of record JAPDNY010000001.1, on the reverse strand, counting down.
AAGTGCTGAGGTGAAAAGGGGAGTTCTGACAGAGTAGAACTGTACAGAAGAGCATCTTAAAGCTGGCTGAAAACAGTCGAATTCTAACCAAAGGATCTCAGTTGTAGGAATAGGACCTCAGTTCAAAAGTTCAATGGCACTGAAATGTTGTTTCTTATATTTTACTCTGCTCAGCATATTGTTCATATCATAAATAAAAGCTTTCTTGTTTGAAAGAACCACACACTCATACAGTTTAATACTTTGGTCTGTATTTATATTATAGGATATGAATGAATGGTGGCAGTGAGTAATTGAAACAGTGCTTGAAACCCAACCCCAATAGCTCTCTTTGAATGAGGGCTGATTATTAAAAGAAGCTGGGCTACCCTGTCTGTGGATGTCTCTGGGAGTGAGAGAGAGGACCTGAGGTGTGAGATGGTCATGACTTTCTGCAGATTTTAAAAGAGACAAGAATAGTGGCAAATGTGACATTCTGACTAAGGGTGAGCATTCAGCAAAGCTGAATAGAATAAATACAAAAAAAATCTTATTGGTATTTTTTGGGTATGTATTCAGCTGAATCGAATTCTCTAATCTGATTCAGCAACTGATAAAATGCTCCAGAATAAAAGCTGAATTTATTTGGCTTTTATTCAGGTCCCATCCCCAAATCAGGGAGGGAAGGGGAAACAGATCTTTAAATGCCCCCCATCTGTCTTCACTTCCCCAGCTGGCCTGCCAAAGTGGATGGCTGGAGAAACAAATGGGAGGAAGAGTGGATCAGTTTCACTCCCCTCCACTTGGAAGCAGAGGGGAATGAAACTGACCCACTCTACCTCTCATTTCCTTCCCCAGCCAGTCTGCCCCAGCAGGGCAGCTGGGTGTCATGGGCGTGGATGAGGATGAGCTGACAGAGCCTGCAGAAACCACAGCTGGCCCCTCTGAAGCAGCAGAGGAGGATAGCTGGCAAGTGCCTGCAACAGCAGTCTTCACACCTGTCTCAGATAAGTAGGAAGAACTGCAAGCTGAAAGTCCTCCTGACTCACCCCCATGTGTGACTCATTTAAGGGAGTGACTGTGGCAAAACTTAGCAACCAGGCAATGAGAGGTCAGGCTACAGGGGAGACGCTCAGCTAGCCCAGAGTTCTAACAGAAGCCTGGGCAATCGTGTACCTGGCTAATTGGTAGCAGCATTTAACCACATTCTGGACAGTACTCTTCGTGGAAGCAACAAGTCAGCTTTGTGCTGCTTGCATCCACTTTGGCTTGGCTCTTGCACCTAGACCTTCGGACCCCCTGACTTTGGACTTGGCTCTGTGTTCCTGGCTTCTGACCCCGGCTTGGCTTTTTGGACTTTGCACTGTCTTCTTGGCTCCTGACCTTGGCCTGACCTTGGACTCCATTTGACTGGCAACCCAGCTTGTGACACTGGGAAAGGGAAGGCAGCAGTGGCATGGCTGGGGGAGGAAGAGGGAGGCGTTTAAATGCCATCCCCCCTCTATTTTCCAGCCAGGCCTCCCTTCTCTGGAATCATGCAGCAGCTGCATGATCTCTCCATTGACCCTATGGGGCCATAGGGTACAAAGGAAAGATCAGGCCACAGCTGCAGCACGACTCCAGAGAAGGGGTTTAAATTTTAAACCCTTTCTCTCTTCTCTTCCCCAGCTAGACTGCCTTGGCAGGTTGTCTAGGGAGGTGAAGAAAGATTGGCTGTGAAGGTCAGCTGGCTGGGGAAGTATACAGAGAAGGGGTTTAAACTTTAAACCCCTTCTCTAGAGTCACACCTTGGCAGGCTGGCTGGAGAAGTGAAGGGGAGGCATGTAAAGACACCTTCCCATTCTTTCTTTGCTTCCCCAGCCAGCCTGCCTAGCTGGGCAGGCCGCCTGGGGAAGCAAACAAAGAATGGGGAGGTGTCTTTACATGCCTCCTCTTTGCTTCCCCAGCTGGACCAGCTGGGTGGGGCAGTGAAGAGGAGGCATTTAAAGATACCTCCCCTAGCTTCCTTCACTTCCCCAGCCCATCCATCTAGGCAGACCAGCTGAGGAAGTGAAGAAAGAATGGGGAGGCATCTTTAAATGCCTCCTCTTTGCTTCCCCAGCTGGCCCACCTTAGCAGACCAGCTGGGGAAGTGAAAAGGATGGAGAAGGCGTCAGTTTCACTCCCTCTCCACTTGGAAGTTTCACTCCCCCTCCACTGCTCTAATGGCCTGCTGAATATTTTCACCAATACTGAGTGTTTTCTGAATCCCAGTAAAATACCGATACTGGGGTTTGGGAATATAGGCATTTACCAACATTTTCCCCATGCACACCCCTAGTCCCGACCTACATATAACCCATATCCTAAATAAGAGACGTTGTAGAAGCTGGTAGGCACTTTGTGTGGGGGGAAAGGGGCATCACATTTAGCAACACCTTCTCCCTTATGCCCTTCCCTGTAATTCCTATAGAGTTTGTATCCAGGGATGACTGTTTCCCACTGATTCTCTCCCTTCCACTGAGAACCAGTGTGGTGTAGTGGTTAAGAGCAGTTGACTCTAATCTGGAGAACCGGGTTCGATTCCCCACTTCTCCATATGAAGCCAACTGGATGACCTTGGGTCAGTCACAGCTCTCTCAGAACTCTCTCAGCCCCACCTACCTCACAGGATGTCTGTTATAGGGAGAGGAAAGGAAGGCAATTGTACACTGCTTCAAGACTCTTTAGGTACTGAAGAGTGGGGTATAAATCCAGCTCTTCTTCTTCCACCAGGTTTCTGCTATGCTCACTATGTATAGCCTGACCTGAGTGCCTGGGACATCTGTGGTAGATCATGATGCTGACTGTGCCCTGCGGAGTTAATGCTAGCACTTTATAATGTTGTATAGTTATGGTTTTAAATTTATGCTTGATTGGGTTTTATTATTTATTGTTCTGTTTTATATTGCTGTAAGCCGCCCTGAGCTGGCCTTGCTGGGAGGGTGGGATAAAAATATAATAAATAAATAAACTATGTTTTCCCTTAAAACCAAGCATTCCAACTCCCCCATTTTGGGCAGAGACTTCTGTCATTTGCATGAAACACCTTTCTAGACATCTTTGGCATGTGCCTTCATCTTTTTAACTGGCTATGCTGCTTTACTTTGTCTTAACTTTCCTTATCTGCCTAATCCCCATTTGTGCAATCATAAACATTTTCCCCTTCATCCCTTTGGGACAAATCTGCCCAAACTGGATGCTTCTCAGCTTCTGTGATGGATCTTCTACCAGTGGAGAAAGTCTTCCTTTGATGGAGCAAGGCTCCTGGGTTACCAGAAGGAAGTCTTGGATCCAACCCAGTATAATGTGCCATTCCATCCATATGGCATAAAGAAACCTGCAAAACAATCTACAGCAATGTTTTTCTCTCTTGGGATGAGATCAACTGTTCATGGCCAATTTTGCCATTGGATACAAGAGGATGTGGATTGCACCCACAAACCATAAATAACGCAATCCAAGGCACTATGCTGAAGTGCAAAGAAAGAAAGAATATTTATATAACACAAATGTGTACAAACAAATACAATATAGAGTATACATATGACATACAACAACACAGAGTGTACAAAAGAAGCTGGCACAAAGTTGACGAAGACTCCGGATTCAAATCTTCGTTTCATTGATACTTCTTCAGTTGTACCGCTTAGCTTCATCTAGTACTCGATAGACAGAAGCCTTCGTGTTATTATGCAGGGAAAAATATCCACAATTCACATCAACTAATCATCAGTAGAAGACATTCTTACATTGTCAGTAAACCTCTGAGCAATTGCACCCATAGCCATCCAAACAGAACGAAAAATAACAGTGGCAAAGAAAAGAAAAATCTAAACTTCTATCGCTAATCTTTAGAGATGTTTAAGAAATGCCTTTTAAATCTATTAACACTTTTATATAGGCTCCATCTCAGTAGACTCTTCATTATTTATGGTCTCTCTCTGTGGATTTTTTTTTCTACAGCTATTGGCCATCAGTGAAAGAGATTTCAATAGTTTCGTTTTATAATGCCTGAGATTTATTCGGTAATAAAACTCTGGTTGTAATTGGGCATTTATATAAATAATGAGAATATCAATTCAGTTATGCCACCACGGATAAATGTTTATAAGTCATAAAATGAGCGTCACTGATCATTTGGGAAATGCAAGCATTTCCACCCTCCCCTTCTTAATGTCCCCATGTCAAATGGTTTATCACAAGGGTCCGTGCTTCTTGAAATAGCTAGTAGTGGCCATGGCGATTGGACTATTCTACACAGCAGGATACTTCCAGATGGAGGAACAAGCTGATTCTGTATGCCAGTTGCCTCTATGAGAAATATTCAGCCCCATTCTGATTGCTGATTGTCCAAACTAGAGAGGAGCTGGATAGGTAAAAGCAGCTGCATTTTTATTCTGCCCTTCTTCCAAGGAGGTCAGGAAGGATGGACTGCGTGATTCTCTCCTACCTGCAATTTATCATCACAGCAGCTTGTGAGGTAGGAAAGGCCAAAAGACAGCAACTTCCCCACAGTGACCTGTAGGGTTTGCCAGCAGATCTGGGTGGGGACGAAGTCTTGTGCTTTAGTAAAGGCTTAATGGGATGCAATATACCATGTGATGATATTTATATTCATGCCATGAAAAGCTTCTGCTACTGATTTTCACACATTAAGCCTTAATTAAAGGGACAGGACATTCCCCTCCAGACCAGTTGACAACCCTAGTCACCCTGTGAGCTTTATGGCTGAGAGTCTAACTATAAGATACACTTTTCCTGGGCATGTCCCTGGGCCTGGTTGACAAGGTGGTCTGGGAATTCCATGCTTTCAAGGTTTGTGGGGGCTCCATTAGGACTGGGACAATGGCACCCATCAGAACACTGATGACACCCATCAGTACACAGTGGCCATTTCAGGTTGGGAAAAAGGTTCACGGGAAGGCTTCAGTTCCCCTCCCAGCACACTGTGACCCCCAAATTCTAGACCACATCTCTCAACCGGACCAGGAGATATATCATGTAATCAGTTCTGAGTAGGGATTTGAATTCAGGTTTTCCCATTCCTAGTTTGATTCTACATGACCTCTACATCACAGTGGCTACCTTCCTTGTTTCAGACCCTCATAGAAGAGTTCATCTAAATCCAGTACCATTTTACATTGCCTGCCAGCAGCTGTATCCAACAATGGTCCTTCCCAGCCCTGCCTAGGGTTGCCAGCCTCCAGGTAGGGCCTGAAGATCTCCTGGAATCTCCAGACTACAGAGATCAGTTCTCCTAGAGAACATGCCAGCTTCACAGGGTGAATGCTATGACATTATACTCTGCTTAGGTCCTGGCCCTTTGCAATCTTGCCCTCCCTAAGCTCTGCAACTCCAGGAATTTTCCAACCCAGATTTGACAATCCTATCTCCTCCTGAGATCCCCACTCCCTTTTTTGTGAGTTTGTGTGTGTGTGTCCCTGGAAGTCATGATTGACTTCTGGCAACACCTAGTGGGGTTTAGGCATTTCAGACAGCTTGATATTGCTTGCCTCTGTGTCCTGGCACTGGTATTCCTTGAAGGTAACCCTTCCAAGTACTTGCCAGGATCAGCCCTGTTTAGCTTCTGAGATCTGATGACATCAGGCTTGCCTGGACTATCCAGGTTGGGTCCTCCTAAGATTCTTTTAACTGGCAATGCTGGGAATCAGCTCTTACACATGTGAAGTATGTGATCTGTCACTTCCACATTTCAGTTACTTTGCCATTTCCAGAGCTGCTATATACAATCTTTGAAAGTGAATAATAAAAATTAAAGTAGCAAGCAACCCTCCTCTACTCAGGTAAGTAAAAAAGTAATAGATGGTGTGTTGTTATTTTTTTTAACTTACAGTGGGACATACTCCCAGGACACTGTTCTTAGTATTGTACTTTCAGAGGGTAGCCATGTGAGTCTGCAGTAGAACAGTCAGATTTGAGTCCAGGAGCATCTCAGAGACCAACAAGAGTTTCAGGGTATAAGCTTTCAGGAGTCAAGGCTCCCTTCACCAGAAACAGTAGAGTAGAAGTGGAGACCCGAGTCCTTTTATCCTAGTCCAATGGTGGGAGGGGTGTTATAAAGGATGCAAAGATACAATGTAAACAGCTTGATTCGAGCAGAGGTAGGGTTGCCAGACCCTTGGTCCAGGTTGGGGTTCCCCCGATTTTTGGGGCTTCAGTTCACTGCGGGCTAGCTGGCCAGCAGGGGAAGCCCAACCTCTGAACAGGGACATTGCTGGGTGATGTCCCCTATATGATGGCATCTCCCGGAAGTGACGTCATTGTGACACCAACCTTGTGGGGGTAACGCTCTAGTTTTTGGGCAAAGTCTATGGGGGGATGCTTGGGGGAAGACAATTAGCATCTGTAGTGAAATAAAAACCCTATGTTCCCATTCAGACCTGGGGGAGGGTCCATTGTTCCAAACTTGTGAATTATGTTGAGTTCAGCAGTCCCATATTGTAATTTCCTATTTAGTATTGTACTGCTGGAGAAGGTCCTGTATTTCCTACCAGGAAAAGTCATTTCTTGGGGATATGAAGCAAATTTTATCTGTACATTTGAAAGGATATGAAGGGTAAGGTAAGCAGAGGCATTTTACCAAGTCGGCTGGAACAAGGAGCTTTAACATTAAAACCAACACGTTGAATTGGGCCTGGACACCAGCCAGTGCAGTTTGTGGAACACTGTTATCTCAGTGACCCACCACATTCTTCACCAGCTGAATGTGTTTGAACACTTAAAGATTTGTCCTTCCTTTATTGCCTTTACTAGAAGGATTAGCAGCCATCTTTTACTTTTGTGATGCTGTCTTGAAACAGATGAGCCTGTCTCCAAACAGGTGTAAACTAATGTTCCCCCAATTTAAGGCAGTAGGCCTCTATTGATTGGGACCAGCTGGCCAATCAAAGTCAGGTTTTTTTCCCCCCTCACTGTATGTAATTGGTTGTGCTGTGAGCATTACTGCTATTTAACTACAGCATATGTGCTTGCATTTTTTGGAGTGCCAATGAGCGACGGCAGGCTCTCTGTAGGTTACTTCGCCTTCCAGTCTTTCCCCCCCCTTCTCCCGAGGTCGGTTAGAATGGCAGTCTGTCTTTATGTCAGGGGAAACTTGTGAACCTGTGAAAATGTGCTTGTTGTGAGGCTTTGGGAGGGAATTTCTGCTCTGAATTTGAGTTGAAATATTCAGTTTGGTAGGAATCAACATGACAAAACTCATAACAATGCCTTGAAGAGCCATTAGGGGCATTGTGGAATAAAGACTGAAAGCCGCTATCTCTGGGGACAGTTCTGCTTTGATGCAATATGCTATGTTAAACGCACAAAAACAACAACAACAACCAGGAATGCCCCCTGGCATCAGGTAAACATGTATTAGGATGATGTGGAAACTGGCCCAGAAAGTGCTGGGGGAAAAAAAAATGGTGCAGTTCTGTATCAAGACAGATGGGAAGCACAAGTTGTGGGGAAGTGACATTTCACCCTCTGGTATCTGTATATAAAAAAATAAAACTCTGGATGATAAATGTTTAAACTGTGCTCTTTTAAAGCTCAGAGCTAAGCTAAGACTACTTTCAGAGGATACGGATCATGTTTTTTCTACCTAGTCTTTGTTTAGTCAGACTAGGGGTCAAACCAGACATTATGGCATCTGAGAGGCCAGCCCATGGACGCCAATGCCATTTTAGAGCTGAACTCTGCCCTTCAAAAATGGCTGTTTTGGCACATGCAAAGACACAAGGAAAGGGAACAAGATTGCTGCATTTTAAATGGCTGACTTCAGCTCTAAAATGGTTTCAGTGTCCATGGGTCAGACCAGCGGATGCTGTGACATCTAGCTTGGCCCTAAGAGACAGCCAGTTTATACATTAATATGGGGAAGCCAGCAGACCTTAAGAAATTTTGCTGTGGCACAAAGAACTGCATATTATCACTGAAATCCCGAGGCCCAACTATGCATTATTTTTCCCCTGGATATATGTGAACGTGGGGAGACACCTGCCTGGAAATGAATTGTTGTAGTGATGTTCCCATGGCTTCTCCTACATTCAGGGTCATTTGGAGTAGTTGGCCAGGAAAAGCCTGGGATTCTTAAACTGAGAATCTAGTGTCTGGCATTTTAGACAGGAATATTTCTAATCCATGTTTTGGTGGTAGCAGAAAATAGGGATCCTTTTTGCATTGGGGATAGTAGTAAAATAAAATTAGAAAGGTAAAATTTCTCATTTGGGTCTAGTAGCTTGGTATGTGAGCCAGCTGGTTAAATCTCTCATCTCCTCATGGAAGAACAAAATGCCTGGGGGACCTGTTTAGAAACACAGATCACCAGTGTTCCCTCTAAGCTGAGTTAGTGTGAGTTAGCTCTCAGTTTTTTAGCCTCCAGCTCACATATTTTTGTCTTAACTCAGGAAGGATGGCTCCAGAGCAAACTAATTTATGTAGTAGCCAAATTGCTTGCTCACCACTCTAATGCCAATAGCTCACAAAGTAGAATTTTGCTCACAAGGCTCCACAGCTTAGAGGGAGCATTGCAAGATCACCCCTTGGAAGTGGAGCTTGTGCTGGACATGACTGCCCACCCCTGGGGCATTCAAGGGGGAAAGATGATGGGTGAGTTTGAAGATATTCAGCCACAAAAGGACCTTGATTGGCTCATCATGGAAGACTGCCGTGCCAGTGCCAAAGGTTCTACCAGGGCTGTTGCAACTTGGGGTAGAGACCTAAAATATAGTGATAGAGAGAGAGAGTTACATTCAGATCTGGGTGGATTCAACCAGATTTTCTGTGGATGAAAAAATAAAGGAAGAGCTTCTTTTGACAGCTCAAAAATGTTATCCCAGGGAACATGGGACTTGAATGAACAAAAGCCATGTGAGACAGGGGCTGCAGTCAGGAAGGGAGTTGGGCAAAATTGAGTGGGAAAGCTGGTTGGATCCACCCCAGTAGAATATCCCCAGAGAACATCATGGAGAGAGACATTACCTTCTCTCTCCCACTTCTGCTTGGACAGTTTTTGATCATTACCTTATATGGAAAGCCCACTCACAAAGAGAGACAGAATGGGCCTGCTCTTCCTTAGGTCTGGTTGCACAGGGACTTCTTACTACAAGCACAAGTATCCTCCACACCATGGCTAAGAGAAGATCAGGCCATTAGATCTTTCTGCAGGAAAGCAAGGAGGGTGCCCTTTTCTTTTTTAAGTAGATGTGCTATTGTTAAGGAAGCAGGGTACATCCTGAAGAATCTGCTTTAGCTCAGGATAGAAGGCAAAGCGTTCTTCTTTTTTTAAAGAGTTATTACGTTAAAATATCTTTTGTTCTCTCCACCTCTTGGTCTGCTTTTCACCCCATCTCCTTTTCTATTCTCCTTCCACCCTGAATCAGCCCCCCTCCAATTTCCTTTCCTTTCCTTTCCTTTCCTTTCCTTTCCTTTCCTTTCCTTTCCTTTCCTTTCCTTTTTTTTTTGCCCACTTCACTGAGCTCACAGGTTGTTCATTTTGGAAAGCTGATTCTTTTATGTGAGCTTACTTGCCAAGATAAATTCTCTCAGGTTCTCAGAGCTCTGCATGTAACTGGAGTAATTATAGGATTAAGCTCATTAATAAGGCACACAGGGAAGCACACCCACTCTTCATCAAAGTGCTGGAAGAGAAATGTATGCGATTAAATGTGTGTGATTACTGTACGTGTGGATGCAAAGTTAAGACATTTACTAGGGTTGCACTTACATGGTCCGAGGATTATGCGAAACTTTGAATTCTGTAGTTTCAGGCTGTGTTAGTCTGTAACACTGGAATAACAGTCAAGTCCAGTAGCACCTTGAAGACCAACTCACGGAAGCTTATATAGAATCACAGAATCATAGAGTTGGAAGGGACCTCCAGGATCATCTAGTCCAACCCTCTGCACAATGCAGGAAATGAGTATCATATGGTATAGAAATAAGTTTTATGATTTGAGATGTATGGACAACAAATTCTTGGGGGGGGGATAATTGAAAAGGATGTATTCAAAAGTATTTTGAAATATGGAACGTGTTAATATATCCTATTAATAAAAGTTTTATTACAAAAAAAATTCTTTACTCAAAGTATGAAGGGATGCTCCCATTTTATGTTTGTGTTTAGTCGTTAGTGTTTGTCTGTATGCCTGTGGTGTATCTTTAATAAAACAAATTTATATCAGACAAATGCAGGAAGTTTACACCCCCAGTGACTGCTGTTCCATGCCCAGAAGATGACAAAAAACCTCCAGGATCTCCAGCCAAACTGGCCTGAAGAAAAATTGCTTCCTGACCCCAAAGTTGCGATCAGCATTTCACTGGGCATGTAAGAAAGGGCCACAAGAACTAAGCACTGAGGCAACAGTGCTGGAACAGTATGTTGATCTTTAAGGTGCTACTGGTTTTTGCATTCTGTAGAAGAGGTGGGCAAACTATGAACCATCATAGAATCCTAGAGTTGGAAGGAACCTTATAGTCCTGCTTATTGTAGGAAATCCAGAGCTAGAGCATCCCTCTGCTTGAAGACCTCCAGCAAGGGAGATCCCTCTCCCAGAAAACTGGTCCCACTGTTGAGCATCTCATAAGAGGTTCAGTGTTTCCAATAAACAGGATAATGACTATTAGCCACAAGGTATAGATAGGAACTCTCAGTCTGGGGCAGGTGATGCACTCTGTTCTTGGTGCTGGGGGGGCAGCAGTGGGAGGGCTTCTAGTGTCCTGGCCCCACTGCTGGACCTCCTGATGGCACCTGGTATTTTTGGCCACTGTGTGACAGAGTGTTGGACTGGATGGGCCATTGGCCTAATTCAGCATTGTCTTATCTTATGTTCTTATGTTCTTATGACTGCAACATTGCTTTATCAAGATGAACGCATGCATGTTCTAAGCATGGTGGAAAGTGCAGTCAAGTTATAGCCGACTTATGGCGACTCTATAGAGTTTTCAAGGTAAGAGACGTTCAGAGGTGGTTTTGCCATTGCCTGCCTCCATGTCATGACCCTGGTATTCCTTGGTGGTCTCCCATCCCATCTTCCGAGATCTAGCGAGATTGATTTAGCCTGGGCTATCCAGGTCAGGGCTGTTTGAAGCATGCCTTTTTGGAAAAAGTTTCAGTGTGTGTGGGCTTGTTGTTGTTGTTGTTCAGTCGCACAGTCGAGTCCAACTCTTCGCGATCCCATGGACCAGATTACGCCAGGCCCTCCTGTCTTCCGCTGTCCGCTGAAGTTTGCTCAATTTCATGTTCATTGCATTGATGACACTGTCTAACCATCTCATCCTTTGCCGTCCCCTTCTTCTTTGACCTTCAATCTTTCCCAGCATCAGGGTCTTCTCCAGTGAGTGCTCCCTTCTCATTTGGTGGCCAAAGTATTTGAGCTTCAGATTCAGGATCTGGCCTTCCAGGGAACAATCAGGGTTGATTTCTTTTAGGATTGACTGATTTGATCTCCTTGCAGTCCAAGGGACTCTCAAGAGTCTTCTCCAGCACCATAGTTCAAAAGAATCTATTCTTCGGCGCTCAGCCTTCCTTATAGTCCAACTCTCGCAGCCATACATTACTACGGGGAATACCATTGCTTTGACCATGCGGACTTTTGTTGGCAAGGTGATGTCTCTGCTTTTTATCATGCTGTTTAGGTTTGCCATCGCTTTCCTCCCAAGGAGCAGGCGTCTTTTAATTTCATGGCTGCAGTCACCATCTGCAGTGATCTGGGATCCTAGGAACGTGAAGTCTGTCACTATTTCTACGACTTCCCCTTCTATTTGCCAAGGAGTGATGGGGCCAGATGCCATGATCTTAGTTTTTTTGATGTTGAGCTTCAAGCCCACTTTTGTGCTCTCCTCTTTCACCTTGAGCAAGAGGCTCTTTAGGTCCTCTTCACTTTCTGCCATCAGAGTGGTATTGTCTGCATATCTAAGGTGATTGATCTTTTCCCCAGCAATCTTAACTCCAGCTTGTGATTCATCCAGGCCAGCATTTTGCATGATGTACTCTGCATATAAATTAAATAAGCAAGGTGACAATATACATCCTTGTCGTACTCCTTTTCCTATGCTAAACCAATCAGTTGTTCCATATCCGGTTCTAACTGTTGCTTCTTGACCCTTATACAGGTTTCTCAGGAGACATGTGAGGTGGTCCGGTACTCCCATCTCTTTAAGAACCTGCCATAATTTATTGTGATCCACACAATCAAAGGCTTTAGCATAGTCAATGAAGCAGAAGTAGATGTTTTTCTGGTACTCTCTTGCTTTCTCCATAATCCAGCGAATGTTGGCAATTTGATCTCTAGTTCCTCTACCTCTTCGAAACCCAGCTTGTACTTCTGGCAGTTTTCTATCCACGTACTGTTGGAGCCTAGCTTGTAGGATTTTGAGCATGACCTTGCTAGCATGTGAAATGAGTGCAATTGTGCGATAGTTTGAACATTCCTTGACATTGCCCTTCTTTGGGATTGGAATGTACACTGACATTTTCCAATCCTGTGGCCACTGTTGTGTTTTCCAAATTTGTTGGCAAACTGAGTGCAGCACTTTAACAGCATCTTCTTTTAAGACTTTGAATAACTCAGCTGGGATACCATCACCTCCACTAGCTTTGTTGTTAGTAATGCTTTCTAAGGCCCATTTAACTTCGCTTTCCAGGATGTCTGGCTCGAGGTCAGTGATTATACCATCGTGGTTGTCAAGGACATTGAGGTCCTTCTTGTATAGTTCTTCTGTGTATTCTTGCCATCTTTTCCTAATCTCTTCTGCTTCTGTTAGGTCCCTACCGTTTTTGTCCTTTATCATGGCCAGCTTTGCATGGAACGTTCCCTTGATTTCTCCAATTTTCTTGAAGAGATCTCTAGTCCTTCCCAATCTATTGTTTTCCTCTATTACATTGCATTGTTCATTCAGGAAAGCCTCCTTATCTCTCCTTGCTGTTCTCTGGAAATCTGCATTCAGTTGGGCAAATCTTTCCTTTTCACCGTTGCCTTTAGCTTTCCTTCTTTCCTCTGCTATGTGTAAAGCCTCATCAGACAGCCACTTTGCTTTTTTTGCATTTCTTTTTCTTTGGGATGGCGGTGAGTGCTGCCTCCTTTACAATGTCACGGACCTCTGTCCATAGTTCTTCAGGCACTCTGTCTATCAAATCTAGTCCCTTAAACCTATTCTTCACCTCTACTGTATATTCATCAGGGATGCGATCTAGGTCAAATCTGAATGGCCTTGTGGTTTTCCCAGCTTTCTTCAATTTAAGTCTGAATTTTGCAATGAGTAGCTCATGATCTGAGCCACAGTCAGCTCCAGGTCTTGTTTTTACTGACTGGATAGAGCTTCTCCATCTTTGACTGCAAATTATATAGTCAATCTGATTTTGGTGTTGACCATCTGGTGATGTCCATGTGTAGAGACGCCTCTTAGGTTGTTGGAAAAGGGTGTTCGCTATGGCCAGCGTGTTCTCTCGACAAAACTCTGTTAGCCTTTGCCCTGCTTCATTTTGTTCTCCAAGGCCAAACTTGTCTGTTATTCTGGTTACCTTTTGATTTCCTACTTTAGCATTCCAGTCCCCTATGATGATGAGGACATCATTTTTTGGTGTTAGTTCTATGAGCTGTTGTAAGTCTTCATAGAACTGGTCCACTTCAGCCTCCTCTGCAGCAGTGGTTGGGGCACTTGGATTACTGTGATATTGAATGGTTTGCCTTGGATTCGGACTAAGATCATTCTGTCATTTTTGAGATTGTATCCCAATACTGCCTTTCTCACTCTCTTGTTGACTATAAAGGCCACACCATTTTTTCTACGGGATTCCTGGCCACAGTAGTAGATATAATGGTCTTCTGAGTTAAATTCGCCCATTCCTGTCCACTTTAGTTCACTGATTCCCAAGATGTCGATGTTCATTCTTGCCATCTCATTTTTGACCATGTCAAGCTTACCTTGATTCATAGATCTTACATTCCAGGTTCCTATGCAGTATTGTTCTTTGCAGCATCGGACTTTCCTTTCACCGTCAGACACATCCACAACTGAGCGTCCTTTCGGCTTTGGCCCAGCCGCTTCACTCTTTCTGGGGTTACTCGTACTTGCCCTCTGCTCTTCCCCAGTAGCATATTGGACACCTTCCGACCTGAGGGGCTCATCTTCCGGCATCATATCTTTTAGCCTTTTGTCACTGTCTATGGGGTTTTCTTGGCAAAGATACTGGAGTGGGTTGCCATTTCCTTCTCCAGGGGATCATGCTTGGTCTGAGTTCTCTGCTGTGGCCTGTCCATCCTGGGTGGCCCTCCATGGCATAGCCCACAGCCTCATTGAACCACGCAAGCCCCTCGCCACGACAAGGCAGTGATCCATGAGGGAGTGTGTGGGCGGCTGAGAAATTTAAATAGTTCAAAATCCTGGTTGAGTAAGAAATTTGGGAACTGATATGCCATGAATATCCAGGCATACCCACTCCTGCAGCAAAACAGCCTATGCATTCTACTGAAGAATTATCTTGCATATGGTACAGGTCAGAAGAATGTCATTGTTAGTATCATGGGTTTACATGTTCATTGAAAGGAGGAACAAGAACCTGCACAATAGGGGCAGACTGACGACGGCAAAACTGTGTCATGTCTGGGTTTCCCCAACCTGACTTTGACTAAGGGAGTCACACATTACCAGTAAGGGAACTTATTTCCGAAGAGCCCAGAGGCCTGATTTGGATCAGGATCATGGCATGGGGGAAGAAGGAGCTTCAACCTTCCTCCCCATGCCATTTTCCTGACCCAAAAACGTCACCAAAGGGTGTTATTTGCTACACTGGAAGACTGACTTTATATTGATGAGAACCATTGCTTGGATATCCATATGTATTTAAAAATGTACCTTTGGAGCCACCTCTCCTGGTATACCCCCAGAAGAGCACTGCGTTCAGCAGACCAGAACTTATTGGTGGTCCCTGGCTCGAGAGATATCTGGCTGTCCTCAACCGGAGCCAGGGTGTTCTCTGCCCTGGCTCCAAGCTGGTGGAACTCTCTGCCAAATAACATCCATGCCCTGTGGGACCTGATTCAATTCCGCAGGGCCTGCAAGGCAGAGATGTTCCACCAGGCATCTGATTGAAGACAGTGATGGTTCCATCCTTCTGTCACGCCTACTCCTTGCCTTCCTGTGGGGCAGTGACCCTACTGATCATTGTGTTTTTCCTGTTTTAACTGTTTTTACTTTGGGCAGTTTAAAACTCAGTTTAAAAGTGCAGCTTGGTGTCATCTGTCTTGGAGATTCTGAGATAGGCACCTCTGGCATGCCCCCCCCCCAAGCCCGCAGTGGTTCCCTCCAAGATAGTGCAGGAGGGACCTGTAGCTGCTTTATACTGAGCCAGACCATTGGTCTGTCAAGGTCAGTATTATGCACCCAGACTGGTAGCAGCTCTCCAGGGTCTCAGACAGAAGTTTTTTCTCATAACCTACCATCTGAACCTTTTGACTGGAGATGCTGCCGGCTGAAACTAGGAACTTCTGCATACAAAGCAGACGCTCTACCCCTGAGCCATAACCCTTTCTCCAAGCCAAGACCGGATACAGTAGGTCATAATTTCCAAGTGGAAAACTGGTGCTGAAGACCTTCCCCAATGAGCTACTAATGGGATTATTGTGTGGTTTAAAGCAAGTTTCTTTCCATTACCCTGTGTTCCATACATTTCCGATTGTACATCTGTCAGCCTAGCTCTAATGCTTACCTGACTGGCAATCTGTATCACAAGGTTGAGTAGGTCGGGCCTCTCTTCTCTGCCATCCATCTAAAAAAAATGCAACACATGGTGGGGGAAGAAAGTCCCTTGTACATACATGCCTCCATATGGCGTGCAATTTCTAGACTCACACACATGGCCCCCTGCACACGCCGAGTCCCGTGGGATTTGTGTGAGAACAATGTCTGCTGGACTATGCCCTAAAATTCCCAAGATCGATAGAATGCTTTCTCAATTGCCCCTTTTGTGAAATTTTAATAAGCCTTCCATATGTGGAGGGAAAGGGAAAAAACACAGAAATAGAGTTTGCAGAAGATGATATTTATGCAGCGTTAGGATGGAGGGAAGGGAACGCTCTGGCTCTTTGATATGAAATGAAACAAAATGGTTCTGCATATTTCTGAGGCTTTTAAAAATTAAAGGCAGCTCTGCAGTAATGATTACAAATAATTTTAATGCAGCGAATGGCAGAGATTTTTGTCCTCTAATAGTAGTCTTTAATGCATGGAGATCAACAGGGATTTTAAATGGGATAAGATTATACGTGCTCATCTTTCCTGTTGATAATAGGTTCTGCACAGAGCAATGTTTCTAAGCAAGTATTGTGTAAAAACCCCCTATCTATTTGCTCTCCTCCTGCTAGCATCTTATAGTGCCTTCTTATTAAGTCTAATTTTTTAAAATCTTGGACTAAATGTGATTTATACCTTCCTTGCTGGTGTTATCTGAATGAATAAAGGACGACCACAGATTACGCCATCCTTCCTTCCTGGCTACACAATGCGCACCGCATTTTGTCTTCTCCACTTTCACACTTCCCACTGTTTACCTGTTGCTTGTAAGGATTCATCAATGGCTGCCACCACCTTTGTGCTAAAAAGCTCATTCAAAAATTCCATTTTGCATCTCAGCCTGGAAAGTGATACAATGCCTCAAGTATATCGGAGCTTATTCTTGGCTTTACTTTCACCTCTTACTAAAGCAGAATACCTCCTAGCAAATCTTTGATGGATGCAAGAGGTCAAACTAGCAAAGAAAAATCCCCCATCTTTGAATAAGGCGTGAGCAAATGCTACCCACATTCTTCCTGTGATACATACTTGCATGTTATTCTCCACTGCTGTCCTAAACAGAGTTACACTCCTCTAACCACAATGACTTCAATGAGTTTAGAAGGAAGTATCTCTGTTTAGGATTGCACTACAGTAAGACACCTGTCAGAACTATGTATGGTGAGAACCTGGGCAATGTAATGTCAAGAAAGGTCCCCCAAGCTAATCTGAGATTTTGTATTCTGGTTTGATGCTCACATCTGGGCAGAAGCATACCATCAGATTAGGGTGACCATTGTCCAATTGAGATGAGTCCTCAGTCTTAGTACAGTGTTCTCAAGCAAGATTTGACAGGTCTGGTTTTCTGGTCTCTGCAACTGTGTAATTTTTTTTTAAAAAAAGATCACTGACCCTACCCTCTGCCTCCAGCTCTGGCCTTTGGTGAATGACCCCCCCCCTCAGAAAATGACTTCTGATTTTGCCCATTGCTACTGGGTTCGATACCTACAGTAGGAGTGGAAATCAAGGGAGGATGGCTGCCAGCTGAACCATCTGGGCTGAGTGTTTCTCTGTCCCTCCTGTTGTCAAGATATTTATAACCTAGATGTGGCCAGGTACAGAAGCTGCTTTCAACCTGTGGCCTTGGCTAGGTAGATTAGCCTGGTGGATACCGACCCAAGAATTTTTGTCTTTTGTGGACTTCCAGTTTTTGGTGGCTTGCTCTTGGACATGTCTCATCGACTCTCCGATGGAGATGCACCAAGCTGAGGTGATCAGGAGGGGTCTTGGCTAGTTCCAGACCCCCCCAAAGTCTCTGTAGGAGACTCTCAGCCTGGGGAGCTGGGATAAGCCTCTCCCGAGGTGATGGCTGAGGGATTGAGGCTTGCCTATCCCTGAGAGGTCCTGATACTGCAGAGCCAGTATGGTGACCAGAGCCAACCTCTGGACGAGCAGACAAGAAACAAGCAAAAGTATCCCCGGCAACAATTGAACTCGCCTAAACAGCGAGTCAATCAAACCTCTGTATAAATGAAGAAGTCTTGGTTTGCTAGATCGATCCGAGAAGGAGCGGCAGGCAGGGAAGGGTTGGCGATCCACCCCCCTTGAAATGGAGCGGTTTGTAAATGTTATAGAAAAGAGAGAAAGAACGGAACTAACCATACGAGACTCTTTTCGAGCTTGAAAGCTGCATTTTAAGCGAAGAAATGTTGAAAACTTTACTTTAAAACTAAAACTTTTCTTCCTTGTAAACAAATGGCTGGGAGAGTGAGGAAAATGGCGGTGGAAAAGAAACTTCCCCCAGGAAGTACTATACCAATGACTCCCACCCAAGTACAGGAAGCGGCTGCAGACTTTCCCAATATGCTCGCAGCAGCATTGCGCCCTCTGCTGGAGCAGATGTCAACTATCAATACTAAGCTGGATTCCATTCAAAATCAGCTGGCATATATGGAAAAAAGAGCCAAAAAGACAGACAAAAGGATCGAGAAAGTTGAAACAAGAACTATTGATATTAAGCAAGAACTGGAAGAAGTTAAAAAAGAAAGAAATACGGATAAAAATCAACTACTTCAACTTCAGCTGGAAAAATCTATGCATGTTCTATGCTTCCAAGGAGTTCCTGAACAGAAGGGAGAAGATTTAAAAGCAACGTTAAGTGGAGCGATAGCTTTAATCTCGGACCTTAAACAAGAGGATCTCCAGAGTGATATGGACTTGGCACACCATACATATCCTGATTTTATAAGAAAAAATAAATTACCTGGTGAAATTTATGTCAAATTCTCCAAGAGAACAATGAGAGACAGTGTTTTAAAAGCTACAGTGGGAAAAACACTTAAAGTTAAAGAGGAAGAAATTAAAATTTTAAAAAGACATTCCATTCGAGATCTAGAAACAAAGATGACAATACAAAGACTTAATTCTTTTCCTGCAAAACAAATTAATAACCTACAGATGGAACTTTCCAGAAGGGCTTGTTTTCAAATATAATGATAAGAAAATTAAAATTGACTCTGTCCAAAAGGCCAAAAACTTTTTGAAACAACAATTGAGCACAGATAAAGATGGCGATTCAAATTTGGAGGAAGGAGAGGAACCCAGCGAGGAAGAATCGGGCAACATTTCAGTTCGACGAGTCCGAGAAAGGAGCAGCAGCACCCAAGATACCAAAAGTGAAGAAGAAGCGTAAGAAATAAACATTTATTCTGGATAACAAAAGATTTGAATTTAGCATAATTAAACCCTATTTGACAGAGGTTTGAACTCTCTGTTTTCTTATTTTCTATTGCTACTGCAAGAATGAGTTATGTATCTGTAACCAAATGCAAAGTTCTTGTCTTACGTTAGTGGTAGTGTTTTCCCCTGTACCCTTACCCTTAGGTAGTAGGATGTAGATTATAAAAGCAATACTTTTTGTCTTTTGTTTCTTTCATGTAAATTTGGTTAAAATTTTTGGAAGCTGCTTTGGGTCCTTTGGGGAGAAAAGTGGAATAAAAATACCCTAAACAATAATAATGACAGTAGTCAGGGATCTTTTTGTAGAAAAACAGCTGCAGGAGCTCATTAGCATATGGTATGCTAATGAGCTATTAGGCTATTAGCATATGCCATGCTCCCTGACATCACCAGAAGTGATGTCAGAAGGGGAAGCAAAAGGGGGGAGGCATCTTAAAAAGCCTCCCCTTCCCTTCCCCAGCTGGTCTGGGTGGGGGAGCTAAGAGAGAAGAGGTTTAAAGTTTAAACTCCTTCTCATGAGAGTTGGGCCACAGAAGGAGGAAAGAGGGAAGGAAAGAGAGAGAGTAGAGAGAAGGAAAGAAGGAAGGAAAGAAAGAGAAGGAAAGGGGAAGGAAAGAAAGAGATGGAAGAAGGAGGGAAGCAGGGAAAGGAGGAAAAAAGAGAAGAGAAGAAGGTGGGAAATAAAGAGAGAAGGGAAGAAGGAGGGAAAAAGGAAAAAGAGAGAAGGAAAGGAGGGAATGAAAGAAATCTGGCGGCAATTCGGCCCCATTATATCCTATGGGCCATTGAAGTCAATGTTGAAAACATAGGGTATATTCTGGGGGCTGGAGGGGAAGGGGTTTGACGGATAGGCTCCAAACTCATAAGGTAGCTGATGGATCCTCTCCCCAAGATACCCACCAAGTTTCAAGAACATTGGACCAGGGGGTCCAATTCTATGGGCCCCTAAACAGGTTGCCCCTATTCCCCCATGGTTCTCTATGGTGGGAAAAAATTAACTTGTTTTCCCACCATAGAGAACAATGGAGGGAATAGGGGCAACCTGTTTGGGGGCCCATAGAATTGGACCCCTGGTCCAATGTTCTTGAAACTTGTTGAGTATCTTGGGGAGAGGCTCCATCAGCTACCCTGTGAGTTTGAAGCCTCTCCCTCAAACCCCTTCCCTCCAGCCCCCAGAATATACCCTATGTTTTCAACATTGACTTCAATGGCCCATAGGATATAGTGGAGCTGAAATTGACATTCGGCTGCCTGAAAGACTCCCCGGGACGCCCTCTGGGGGCGGGGCTTGGCTCCTGAGCTCCCGGAGCAGCTCAGGTGCGCTCCCCCAAAAAAGACCCCTGACAGTAGTAGTAGTAGCAGCAGCAGTAACAGCAGCAGCAGTAGTTGCATTAGTAGTAATATAAAGATGATGGATGTCCCCACATTCCTTTTCCACCAGCAGCCCTTTGCACTCCTGGGATCACAGGACCTGTGTGGATTATTAGCAACACAGGTGGGGAAGCAGCAGTGGGGAAGGAGTGAAATCACTCATCTCTTTTTTGTCAGCAGAGATCCACTGTCAGAGTGAGTCTATTCTTTCCCCCCTTCCCCACTGGAGCCTCCCAACCTGAATGGCTAGTAGACGACACGGGAAGACTACTTGGGAATCAACTTTCCCAGTGTCTGAAGGAAATGCTGGGCATAGGGGAATGTAGAAGAAGAAGTGTTGTTTTTTATACCCTGCTTTTCTCTACCTTAAGGAGTCCCAAAGCGGCTTACAATTGCCTTCCTTTCCTCTCCCCACAACAGGCGCCTTGTGAGGTAGGTGGGGCTGAAATAGTTCAGAGAGAAATGGGACAGGACCAAGGTCACCCAGCAGGCTTCATGTGGAGGAGTGGGGAATCAAACCAAGTCCTCCAGATTAGAGTCCACTGGTCTTAACCACTACACTGTGCTGGCTCTCCAGAACATAGGAAAGATCTGTGACAATCAGAACCTTCTGTTGACAGAACATGGGATCCAACCCACTATCTACTCCTCTTGACCTAATATCAGTAGATGGATCCATCTACTCCACTTCTCCTGGCAAACCATACGTAACTACAAGAAAGAAAAATGTTCAATTTTTTAAAAAACAGAATCATAGTCTGAAGCCATTTCTTCACAAGTAGTCCTGCTGACTTCTGCTTTGACTGTGGATTTAGCATGTATTGCAACACAGTTACATTCCCATTTCATAGTTCAGGAGACTGAATAATCCATTTAGTTCCTTTATTAAACCATCCTCCCTAGTGCTTCTGGCTCTGAACACTGTTGAAAAACAATGACATCCATAGATTCAATTTAATCAAGTTTTGATTTGTCTAGCTGTAGCTAACCATATTTCTTTTTCACTTGTGCCATGTCTTTCTCACCACTTTCTTGGCATTTCTCAAGGGAACTCTCTAAATAAAGTTGGGGCTCTCTAAATAGGAATATCTAACCTTTCACACTCAGGTGCCAGATTAAATTGGATACAAGATTCCTGTGTCTTAAATAGTTATACAGAAGAGCGAGTTTTCCCAGCAAGGACTGTTTTATGAGAAATTCTCCCTTGCAAACTTTATTCACAAATCATAAGGACTTTTGTTCTCATCAATTTACTGAAGGCCTTACTACACATTACACTTGAGAAGTGCCTGCCATGGAAATTTTCAGTCAGAAATCAGTTGTGAATGGCTTTCTAGGAGCTTAAGTTTCTGGATACACAGAGCCCTGATTTGGATCAGGACTCCAGAACACAGGGAAATGGTGGTCCTTTTCTTTCTGCACCAGCTTCCCAATCACAAATGACCCTTGGGGCACGATTTGCCCTATTGGGACCATGCACACGTACTGATGAGCTGCACATCCAGTGGCCAATGGGGCGAATGAATTAGGAGAGTGTGTTTTAAGTTGCAGCTAGAAACATATAAAGGCTTCCAGAACGCACGATCTCACAGTATGGTGGGAGGGCAGCGGCTGCTGCTGTTACTTTGTTTATTCATTTACTCCTTCCATGGCTTTCTGCTTCCAAGTCCATCTTTCTCGCTGAGGCTCAAAGTGCATTACCTTGCTGGACTTCAGTGAGCCTAGGTCTAATGAAGACATAGGCAGGGGATTTCCTAGGAATCTGATGCAAGTTGCCTTGATTTCCACCTGGAAGAAAGGTAGGATAAACAATATAAATGAATGACACATTTACCTTTATCAGTGCTTCCACAGAACTGCTAATAGCACAGAAGGCCTTTCTCCCAAGTTTGATATAGAACTGCAGATGCATTTCCCAGCTAATTTATACTAGTGTAGCCCTGTTGAAAATAGGTCTTGGAGAATAGGTCTATCAGTGGCTACTAGCCATGGTGACTAAAAGGACCCTCCACATTCAGAGACAGTAAAACTCTGAATACCAGTGCCAGAAGGCCTTGGCCTCTATGTCCTGTTGTTTGCCCTCCAAAGCGACTGGCTCGCCATTCTGTGAGACAGGATGCTGGACTAGATAGACTACTGGTCTGACCCAGATTATGTTCTTACAGTAATTGAAACCTGGCAATATCCTCTGATATACCATTAGAATCCAAAAATTCTGTATAGTTTAGACTTCAAATTGCAGCTCCCTCATCAAGCCATTAATATTCCCTATCGAGAAGGGATATCTACAAATGTCTCCTCATATCAAGAAGTCATGCTAAGCAGCAGATGAAATCAGATTCATTTTCACATATGTATATGAGATGAAGCGGCGATATGGTTTGCCACGATTATGTATATCTCCATGTCTGGAAAATTGTTGCGAATAATAAATCATAATGATTTATCACCCCTTTATTGTTTCCCTGGCCCACTTTGTATCATCTGATTGGATAGACTTCATTGGGAAACAACAACAGTGCCTGTTCATTAGCATCAGTTAATCTGTGGAGCTATTAATTATGAAATGCTAAGATGCACTGTATTCCATCATTAGAGCAAATGCAATTAGATTGAACAACGACTTGTAAATCAAACAAAAGCAGAGATCGTAAAGCATTGGCAGTTTGCAAAGGGAAAAGAAGTAGGATTGTTTTGCTTGGCCTCCTGTTAATTTCCTTGCATTTCCTCCCTCCAATTTCCTACTGATAATAATGCTGACTTTCAGATAACTAACCATTCTCTGCACCATTTTGGAAACAGGCTTTGTTTTAATTTTGCTTTTTAAAAAATACATGTATATATTGTGTATTGCTCCTAGGCTTCCCACTTTCCCCAGACTTGCAATAGCATGGGTGGGCACCTGCAAAGGCCTACAGTTTGGGGAGTAGTGTTGCCAGTACCCAACTGGGGGTGGGGGATCTCCTGGTTTTGTGGGCTCCTGCCTGCCACCAACCAGCTGGCTGGCGGGAGGAAATCCCCCCCCAACAGCAATGTGGAGTGGTGTGCTTACATCACCCAGAAGTGATGTAGGCACGTTGATGATGTTTGTGTGGGGGGGTTGTTGCTCTGGTTTTGGGGCAAAACTCTATGTTCTGGGTGATTTTACCATGGAGTTTTGCCCAAAAATGAGAACATTGCCCCGACACGCCTACATCACTTCCGGGTGACATAGGCATGGTGTGCAACATCACTTCCAGTGATGTCAGCACATTGGGGGCAGTGCTTCTGGCTCCTGGAGTGTCCCCCCACCCCTCCACCAGCATTTAGAAGGGACCAGGCAGCCCTACTGGGGAGGGCTTATTTCCAGTTGGAAATGAGGGGTTGGTACCTGGTTTCCTAGTTGCACAGAAGTAGTGAAAGATGTAGAAAAAAAAGATGCTCCTGCCTATTCCTGGATCTTTTCTAATCAGCCCAGAGGCTCCTCTAGCACTACAGTGATGCTGTATTCTAAGGTTGTCAGTGGTGGCCTGGGAAATTCCTAGAGATTTGTAGATGGTGCCTCTGAAGCGGAGAATCTGGGGAGGGATTTCACCTAGAATCTATGGTATACCATAGAGTTTGTCCTTTGAAGCTGCCATTTTTTCCAGGAGACATGATTTCCATAGTCCAGAGGTCTGTGGTAATTCCAGCAGAACTCCAGGCCCCACACACTGTCTTTCTCCTCATAGTATAATTCACAGCAAATCTTGACTCCTCCCCCTGCCATCTGCTCCATAAAAATTGACCAGTATGGTTTCCCATCTCACAACTGTCTGATGATGTGGGCCGTGACCCAAGAAAGCTCATACTGAAATAAGTCTTGTTAGTCTTCGATGAGCAATTGCTGCTTTATTTTGATATGACAGACTAAGATGGCTGCCCCTTTTCTCCTTTTAGACTTCTGAGGACCATCAGGGAGGCAAGGAGTCTGAGAAAATCACAGTCTGCTCCTTTGGCAAGCTACAAGTGGAGGTGGGAAGGAGAAGGGAGTTGTGATTGGTTTGGAAGGTAATTCTGATTGACTGGGGAGAGAATACAATGAAAATTGTTGGGTGTTGTATGCAGTCATGATTGTGGAATGGGGCAAAGGGAGCTGCAGTGGAAGAGGCCACAGGTAGTCTGTGTTCAAGAACCCCGGGGGAGGGGGTGGTGGAACAACAACCACCACCTTGCGAACAGCCCTGCCCTTATCTTTCTTTTTGATGTACACACATACATATATGAAACATTCACACATGTGACCCAGATGATAACCTTGGTGCCATGTAAACAAACAAACAAACAAACAAACAAACAAACAAACAAACAAACAAACAAACAAACAAACAGAAAGCTTCCATCCAAATCATACTCATGGAGTAAAATGTGTATGGCTGAATTACCGTGCAAATTTGATTCCACACAGAGCGAGTTTTTTTTAACAGAGATGGATAAGCCATTCTGCCTTCAGCATGTTAAAACGAGGGCAATGCTGTGATATAGCAGCACAGGAACAGGTAAGAACCTAAAGGTCTATCTGAATGATTTTGTTTTAAACATGGTATACAAAAGCAAATGTGGTTCCTTCTATTTTCACCTTACTTCTGTTTACCTGCTACCCAGTTTAGTGCATTGCCTGAGCCAGGTTGCAGAATTGGAGGACTGACTGACTGGTGTCATTTAGTTTCTTTTAGATCTTTTTGTTTAAACTCCTTACGATTTGGACTACCAGATGTATATTTATAGACAGACGTTGTGATATATGCGTGTGTGTATAGGTTTAAGTGATTCCTCAGGAATTTAATAGAATCATAGAATCATAGAGTTGGAAGGGGCCATACAGACCATCTAGTCCAACCCCCCGCCCAATGCAGGACCAGCCTAAAGCATCTCTGACAAATATTCATCCAGCCTCTTCTTGAAAGCTGTCAGTGAAGGGGAGCTAACCAACTCCCTAGGCAGCTGCTTCTACCTTTGAACCACTCTGACCGTGAAAAAGTTTTTCTTAATACCCAGCCGATACCTTTCTGCATGTAATGTAAACCCGTTGCTTCGGGTCCTGTCCTCTGCTGCCAACTGGAACAGCTCCTTGCCCTCCTCCAAATGGCGGCCTTTCAAATATTTAAAGAGAGAAATCATGTCCCCCCTCAACTGCCTCTTCTCCAAACTAGACATTCCCAAGGCCCTTAGCCTTTCCTCGTAGGGGAAACATTCCCAACTAAACATTCCCAAGGCCTGCATAGGACAGACCTAGGGAGAGACACTACCTCAGCAAATGCTGGGAGATTTTCTTTGGGGGGGCAGTGGCTGGGGGGATGTTTAGGGGACGAAGTGATGTCACTTTGAGGTGATTTTCTAGGCTGTCTCCCTCACTCTACATGGTCCTCCCCAGTCATCTATTTGTTCTAGTGAAATCTAGTGAAAATCCCATGGCAACCTACAAGGCATCACAAGTTACAATAAATGGGAGGGACAGAGCTAGAAAGAATTGCATAATTCATCAGACCCTCTTTAAGTGACTCAAGTGCCTCCTCATGCTTTGCCTCCCACATCAGTTGTTCTTTGTTAATTGCTATGGAGGAGGAAGAGGAGGAGGAGAAGAGGAGGAGGAGGAGGAGATTGGATTTATATCCCACCTTTCACTACCTGAAGGATTCTCAGAGTGGCTTACAATCTCCTTTCCCTTCCCCTCCCAGCAACAGACACCCTGTGAGGTAGGTGGGTCTGAGAGAGCTCTCTCGAGAATTGCCCTTGAGAGAACAACTCTGAAAGAACTTATGACTTACCCAAGTTCACGCCAGCAGCTGCATATGGAGGAGTGGGAAATCAAACCCAGTTCTCCCAGGTTAGAGTCCATGCTGTTAACTACTACACCAAACTGGCTCTGCCCTCTTTGAGAAATCTTTTATGAATCTTTTGTAAAAACTACAGAACCCAAGGGATCTTTGTACCTTGTCCATAGTTGTTGGCATCTTCCATTTTTTAAATCACATCTAGTTGGGGGAACTGGCACTCCAGTCCGTTCTCTCTGACAATACGTCCCAAGAATACAATGTGATTTCTTGCAAACTGGCACATGTTCCCTGCCAGTTTAAATCCAGATTTTTGAATAGTTTTAAAATCCTTTCCAGGCCTCACAAATGTTCCTGTCATGTTTTATGGAAACAAATGAAGTCATCTAGGCATATGGGGATGTCTTCAGTTTTCAAGACCCTAGCAAGGTCATCAACAATTCTTTGAAAGGAACTTGGGGCATTAATAAGCCTGAAAGGAATTCTGCATTACTGAAAAGTCCACAGGAATAACAAAGGCAATTTTTCCTTGTTTTCCAGAGCCACTCAAATTTGACAGTATCTAGATACCAAATCAAATCTACTAAAAACTTTGCTCCAGAACTTGTATCCAATGTATCAGCTATCCATGTCCAAACATAACAATCTTGAGTCGTTTGTTTGTTTAGTCTTCTGTAGTCAATACAGATAATCAATCTCTTAATTTCTTTACAGTGACTATTAGGGAAGTCTAGGGTGATGCAGAATTAAGCCTTCTTAAGCATATGAGTTAACTTTTCTTTCAGAGTGGCCTGATATGCTCTAAAGGGGTTCGACATGGAGGCTGCCACACTGGCACACTCCCTGGCTTTAGCACAATCTGATGATATGCTTGATCATATTGCCCAAGTTCTTCTATTACTGAATCAAAACACTTAAAGTTACCAGTGGATTCTTAGCAGTGCCATCTACTGCTGCTCCTCTCAAGTCAAGGTCCAGTTCACTTACTGGCTTAGCTCTTGCATGGTTCTTAACCTCCACATCTTGATTGAGGCTCTGAGACACCAGCTATCTTAGACATCAATTCTTTGTGAGTTGTACTTCTTGGTTAATCACATTATGTGCTAGAAGTGGCTTGAAATGTAACCCTAGCACCATCCATCTTAACATTCAGAGCTGGAAATGCTATGGGTTGAAATAGTGGGTCCAAAAGGAGGCTTAACAGTGGGAGTTTGTTATCGCCCACCAGATCAAAAGATAGAGGAGGATTATAAAATGATGAATGAATTAAAGATAGCGGCTAGACGAAATAACTGTGTTGTAATAGGCGACTTTAACTACCCACACATTGATTGGGTCAATATGAGTTCTAGTTGGGAAAAAGAGATTGCGTTCTTAGACACTCTCAATGACTGTGCTGTGGAACAGATGGTCACAGATCCTACCAGGGGAGAGGCGATCCTGGATTTGGTCCTAAGTAACACTCAAGACCTGGTGTAAAAGTGATTGCACCGCTTGGGAACAGTGAACAGTGACCATAATGTTATTGAGTTTAACATCTGTATAAATAGGGAGTTGCCCAAAAAGACTGATGCAACCACTTTTAACTTTAAAATGGGTAACTTCTCTGGTATGAGGGGACATGTGAGGAAGAAATTGAAAGGAAGAGTGGAGAAGGTCAAAACCATTGGGGAAGCTTGGAGACTATTTAAAAAGACAATCCTAGATCAGAAAAAATATATACTGCAGGTTAGGAAAGGTAGAAATAGGTATAGAAAAAAGCCTGCATGGTTAACAAATAAAGTAATGGAAGCTGTAAAAGGTAAGAAGGATTCCTTTAAGCGGTGGAAAGCTAGTCTTAGTGAGGTTGATAAAAGGGAACACAGACTATGGCAAATAAAAAGCAAGTCTGTGATCAGGCAAGCAAAAAGGGAATATGAGGAGCATATCGCAAAAAACATAAAGACCAACAATAAAACTTTCTTCAAATACATTAGAAGTAGGAAGCCAGCCAGGGAGGCAGTGGGGCCCTTGGATGACCAAGGGGTAAAAGGAGTAGTGAAGGATGATAGGGAAATGGCTGAGAAGCTGAATGCATTTTTTGCCTCTGTCTTCACTGTGGAAGAGGAGAAGTGTTTGCCCACTCCAGAAGCACCGATTTCGGGAGGGGGTTTGAAAGACTTGAATCAGATTGCGGTAACAAGAGAGGAAGTCCTCCGACTGATGAACAATTTAAAAACTAATAAATCACCAGGCCCGGATGGCATTCATCCGAGAGTTCTGAAAGAACTCAAATGTGAACTTGTGGATCTCCTGACAAAAATATGTAATCTTTCTTTAAAATCTGCCTCCATTCCTGAGGACTGGAAGGTAGCTAATGTCACTCCCATCTTTAAAAAGGGCTCCAGGGGAGATCCAGGAAATTACAGGCCAGTCAGTCTGACATCGATACCGGGTAAGTTGGTGGAAATTGTTATTAAGGAAAGAATTAATAGGCACATTGATGAACAAAAACTATTGAGGCAGACTCAGCATGGGTTCTGTAAGGGAAGATCTTGTCTCACTAACCTGTTAGTGTTTTTTGAGGGAGTGAACAAACATGTGGACAAGGGGGACCCAATAGATATTATTTACCTTGACTTCCTGAAAGCTTTTGATACAGTTCCTCATCAAAGGCTCCTAAGTAAGCTCAATAGTCATGGGATAAAAGGACAAGTCCTCTTGTGGATCAAAAACTGGCTTATAAATAGGAAACAGAGAGTGAGTATAAATGGGAAACTTTCTCAGTGGAGGGTGGTAAGCAGTGGGTTACCACAGGGATCAGTACTCGGTCCGATGCTTTTTAACTTGTTTATTAACGATTTGGAATTGGGAGTAAGCAGTGATGTGGCTAAATTTGCAGATGACACAAAGTTGTTCAGGGTGGTGAAAACCAGGGAGGATTGTGAGGTACTCCAAAGGGATCTGTTGAGGATGGGTGAGTGGGCGTCAACGTGGCAAATGGGGTTCAATGTGGCCAAGTGCAAAGTGATGCACATTGGAGCCAAAAATCCTAAATATAAATACATGTTGATGGGGTCTGATCTGGCAGAGATGGACCAAGAGAGAGATCTTGGAGTCGTAGTGTATAACTCGCTGAAAATGTCTACACAATGTGTAGCTGCAATAAAGAAGGCCAACGCTATGCTGGGGATTATTAGGAAGGGAACTGAAAACAAATCAGCCCGTATCATCATGCCCCTGTATAAATCATTGGTGCGACCTCATTTGGAATACTGTGTACAGTTCTGGTCACCACATCTCAAAAAGGATATTATAGCATTGGAAAAAGTGCAGAGAAGGGCAACTAGAATGATAAAAGGGTTGGAACACCTTCCCTATGAAGAAAGGTTAAAATGCTTGGGGCTCTTTAGCTTGGAGAAACGACGGCTGAGAGGTGACATGATCGATGTTTATAAGATTATGAATGGATTGAGCAGGTTGAGAAAGAAGTACTTTTCTCCTTTTCTCACAATACAAGAACTCGTGGGCACTCTATGAAATTGCTGAGCAGTCGGGTTAGAACAGATAAAAGGAAATACTTCTTCACCCAAAGAGTGATTAACATATGGAATTCACTGCCACAGGAGGTCGTGGCAGCTGCAAGCATGGACAGTTTCAAGAGGAAATTAGATAAACATATGGAGCAGAAGTCCACCAGTGGCTATTAGCCACAGGGTATAGATGGGAACTCTCAGTCTGGGGCAGGTGATGCACTCTATTCTTGGTGCTGGAGGGGGCAGCAGTGGGAGGGCTTCTGGTGCCCTGGCCCCACTGCTGGACCTCCTGATGGCACCTGGTATATTTTGGCCACTGTGTGACAGAGTGTTGGACTAGATGGGCCATTGGCCTGATTCAACATTGGCTTCTCTTATGTTCTTATGTTCTTATGGATACCTTGGATGGAGTATATTTCAGAAACCGGAATCTGACAGCATTGCCATTTCCCAGCCATCAATGTTCCCATTCATAAAGCTGCGGGTGCCTGGCCTGCTCTTCATCTGGGACATTCTTATCGTTGTTGATGGTGGCCCTTATGTATCAGCAACTTCTCGTTTCCCTGTTGTATTGTTCTTTTGCTTAGGAAATTCATATGCCAGTGATTTTTTTCCCCTTTGCCAGGATTTTTTTAATTCAGGGGGCCTTTAAAGAAGTCAGGGGACACCACGCACACACCCCTGCACCCCCCAAGGGAGCACCTGGGCTGGATGGGAAGTTGGAGGGCCTTGGCAGTAAGTCAAGGGGCTGGGCCCCGAGATGCCCCACTGTAGCTATGGGCCTGCCCTTTGCATTGTCAGCAGATTTCATTTGCCCTGGGGCTTTCTCAGGGAAATGCTCAAGGATGCTTTTGACTTCCTTGGAAGGGGTCCTTTTCTAAATGCTTAGCCACCACCATGGTAAGTTGTTCCTGGAAAGCTTCTGAGGTCATGACAGAGTCACTCTGAAGCTTAGAGTTAACAGAAGACCCCATTAAGGAAAACACTCATTTCTGCTTCCACACTCTGCGCTTTGCGTATGATACAATCTGTTGGTTTGTCTAAAATGGCATCCTGTTTAAGAAGCTTCCCTGTTAATCCATTTATAAACTGGCTTTTCACACAAGATTCTTTCAAGGTTTGTGCAACAGAATGGACTTGCATGCTCCTCCTGTTCTTTCCAGCTGGCTACTGGGAGGTCAGAAAACACCTGTGCCTGTCCCCTCTGTCTGTTTGGCAATGTTGCCCCTCCCCCGTGCTCCCAAGGGGTGCCCAAAACTAGTATCCAGGCACTGCCATCAACAACCTTGAGAGTATCTCCTGCTAAATGGAGTTTTACATCTAGTATTCTGTACCTGCAATGTCATTTACAGGCTTTACTTAGTTGCTGGGCCTGCCCAATTTGCACCACAAGCTAGCATGGGGAAAACCTACCATAATGTTCCAACTTCAAGCTATCATGCTCCAAGGATGGCAACCTTAACTGCTGCCCCTTTCTGTTACCATGCTTCAAATAGCAATTGAATAAAAGTAGTATTTTTCCAGATATCAGATTTAAAGCATTCAAAATATAAGGAAGTTTAATAAATTATGAACTTTAAACTACTTGGTGCTTGGGGGGGGGGGCAACAGTGGGAGGGCTTCTAGTGTCCTAGCCCCACTTCTGGACCTCCTGATGGCACCTGATATTTTTGGCCACTGTGTGACAGAGTCTTGGACTGGATGGGCCATTGGCCTGATCCAACATTAGCTTCTCTTATGTTCTTAAATGCATAAAAGAATACACATGTTCTGTTCAAGCTTTCAGGCTGAGCAAAGGAACAAAGAAAAGGTGAAAACATGCAATCCTCTTACACTACAGTAGGTACTTCCTACACAGTGTTCAATTTAGGACAGGATAGCTTTCCTTGAAGCTGCAGTAGTTTAAAGTTCATCATTAGCTTGGTCCTCATGGTGAGGTCTTCCCTCCATTGCCCTGCATGGACCAGATGGAGTTCCTAGGTGCAGGCTTAGTCCTACATGGCATATGTTCCCAGGAGCAGAATGCAAGAATAAGATCAAGACAGCTTCTCCCTAGTGTCCCAAGAAAATATAGTCTACCTTGAGGAGTCCTTCCTACCTGGGGGTCTTTTGGATCTTCTTGCTGTAAAAGGAAGAATTTACATTCTAGCCATTTGGCACTTAGTCTCAGTCCCTTTTGAAGGTGACTTTGTTGCAGGGCCTGAGGTAGTAAGCTATTGTCTTGCTTCAGCCAGCCTCAGTGCTCCTAGTATGTAGCTGGGCTCCTGAATGTGGACAGAAAGAAGTCACAATGATTGAAATCTTGGGGTGAATTCTTGGGTGGAAGGAATTTCTCCACAGGCTGTCACTAGATGTAAGCCTCTTTATACAAAAAAATCTTACAGCTTTATTAAAGCAGAAGCCCTGCTGTGTGTGTGTGTGGGGGGGGAGCATCAGATGAAGTGCATAAAATGTTCTGCTTCAATAAACCTCTAAGACTCTTTTTTGGTTTCCTTACAGCAAATCTAGCTCACCTTCCCCACTTGAATTTGCTTTCAGCACTGGTTCAGTGGACAACCTTGTTATGCCCTACTTTCCAGAGAACCCACAGAAGGAGAGAAGATGAAGTGAGCTACTGGTTTCGATGGCTTTTGAAATATGCATTCATTGCCTTATTGTATATTTTAAGAATTGTGTTTATTTTGCTGAAGCATTGCTTGAATTTGTTGAGTTAATTGCCTTTGGTCTTATCTTGGTCTATAAATAAAGTCATGGTTAAGGGAACCTCTACGGTCAGAGGTAGTGTATCTTTAAATCCCAGGTGCTTGGGGCAAAGAGAAGGCAGACAGAACCTTAGAAGCGAGGGCCAGTTTAGTGAGAAGTGCATTTGTCAGGTGTGTATCTTGGTGGGGCAGGAAGGGAGGTAAGGCAGGGGATTTAAATTTGAAAAGAGGAAATAACCACAAAGTTGAGATTAGGGGAAGTGACCAGAAAGTGACATCACAGTTTGCCATTACTTGATCTTTGACATCAGGCTAGCTTTCCTTGAAGCTCCCTAGGCACTGCCCCCCACACCTCTAGAAGTTTCCTGAGTCAGTGTTCACAATCGTTTGTGAATGTTCATGCCCACTCTGCACATTGACTGAACAAAGGGAGGGGTTATGTGTAGAGGGCTAGAGGCAAGAGACCAGAGGAAATGGAAGGAAACATATTCAGCAATATTAACACCGCTGTGGCCTGTTGTACATTGAGCTTGCTGCCACGAAGGGATGAGGGCTGGGCAGAGACTCTGCCACGGAACTGTAGACTTTCCCTGTTTGCTTCATATGATGAAAGATGTGTACACACGTCTTCGCTGGTAACTGTTTACAACTTGACTAACATCTTTTTGTGCAACAAATATTCTTCCTCTGCCCTGATTTTCTTACAGTACGGCAACATTTCTCTATGCTATAGGAGCAGGTTGGGGAAAAAATTAAAAAGAGAGATTATGAATGTTTCATATACACCCTGCTGTCAGGATGGCTACCTAAGCAGTCTGAATCCATTTTAAAAAGGAAAGGAAATGCTGAAGTTGATTGAGAGATTAATTTAATGGGGAAGCCATCTTCTTTGGTCTGCTTGTGTGACTGGCAGCAAAAAGCAAGGGAATATTGAAATGTGCTTTATGCAGAGTTGCAGAATCCTGCCTTCTTATATAGGCCTCTTGAATAGGATTTACTTCTCTGTGAAATTAAGTGCGTTGCTTCTCTAGCACCCGGGACACATTAAAATGTGATCTGCATTTGCCTCAGGGTTTTTCCTTTTCCTTTCTTTCTTTCTTTTTTTAGCTTGTGTGCTGCAATTTAAATATATTACCACAACAATTAAAATGAAAACAACTTTTCCTCCTCTTTTAAAGAACCCCGCCCCTTGACTTAATATTCCATAGCAGAACCTGAAAATGTTATCAAAAAGAGAACCTTTTGATTTTAATTATTTAAAGGAGAATAGAGATGGGGGGAAAAATCAGAGGAGACATATCTTTTGTTAATGATGTGGTACAAGTAAATCCCCACAGAACAAACGCCAGAATTGTCAGGCATCACTAAGAACGTATTGCGTTTAGAGCAGGACACATAACAAGATTTCCTCATAGCCGTAGAGACTGAGACCGGGTTGTCACAGGGACAAGGCTTAAGACTTTCTACAAAAATGCATGGCTCCATCTGTTTCCACTATTCCCCCCCCCCCTTTGGCTACATGAGAAAGCGTAGCAGTACTGATCAAACCAACAAGGGAGATGCTGCACCAAGAGAAGAACAGATTTTTCATTTTGGCACCATTCTGATTTTTTTGTAAATGGAAGTTAAAATAATTATCTGCAAATACAGGCAGCTGATAAATAGCACATTTAATCTATGGATCTGGCTGCACTGTCTCTAGCAGGCAGCAAGGATAAACTGATAGAGACATCATAAATGGTAGCCTTGTATAAAACACTGGAACAGTTGGGTTTCCCCTGTTGGCTTCACACACACATAAGGAAAATTTGCATGGCACAAAGTTTTATTCAGTATTCATGCAATTATGTATGCATGGTGGAGAAGATCCAAAATGTTGTTCTTGAAGTCTTGGAGAATAAGAATAAATTATAAATCTGAATTTATGTCATCAACCAGTTGGTTGAAGTGTTGCAGAGTTGGAAGTCCTGGGGTGCATTCCCAGAACCATTAAGTGATTGTCTGTGACTTAAAAAAGAACAGCTAATTCTGTACTTCAGAAGAACTGGCTAAAGCCATCCTATTGATTCACTGGGGTCAAACATTTGGCCTGGCTAATATAAACCTCATTCATCATGGAAGTCATTGCTCCTGACTGGCCAATTACCTCACTTATAACCTCCCCATTTGTCTCCATTATTTATCTGTTTAAGATATGTATATACCACACTCTCTTAAAAAATCTCACAAGATAGCTTACAAGAGCAAAATAATAAAACCATACTAATTCATCATTGTCCTGACCTGGATGGCCCAGGCAAGCCTGATCTCATCAGATCTCAGAAGCTATGCAGGGTTGGCCTTGGTTAGTACTTGGCTGGGAGACCACCAAGGAAGTCCAGTTTTGCTATGCAGAGGCAGGCAATGGTAAAGCACCTCTGAAACTCTCTTGCCTTGAAATCCCTATGGGGTCACCATAGGTCGGCTGTGACTCCACGGCAGTTTCCACCACTAATTCATCATTAGGGTTATATATCTTGCAGACATTAGTATGCTCAAGGGAGGTTCCAAAGCCTCCAAAAAACATTGCTACTTATGAAAACTCTTCTGGCTTTCCTGAAAATTCCTCAGATGTGTTGCTCAAAAAAGGAAGCTCCAAATTCACTTCTAATTTTGCATTGGGTAAAAATTGGGGATTGCATGGATTTCCAAATTTCACCCATCTTTCAAAAAACAGCTTTGGCTTCCCTCAAAAGTCTTCAGATGGTCCCTTCAGGTAGAAAAACACCCCCCCCCAATTCATTTGGAATTTTGCTTCAGGCAAAATTCTGTTGCAGCTCTCCTTGGAAACAATCAAATACCAGGTTACAGTGCATGAAATCTATGACATCAAACCAAAGGAGGTGACAGTGCAATCTTCAGCAGAGTTACCCAGCCTTAGCCCATTTGGCTTCAGTGGATTTGGAAGGGTATAACTCTGTTTAGGATTGCACTGTGAAGCATGTAAATGTTTTTCATTTACCTTTCTCTTAACAGAGCTAAAATAACCGTTCTCTTGGAACACTAATTTCTTCCTGCAACAGATGGAAAAGGTAGGACCCCAGTTCCCAGCTCCTTCATTGTAACAAGGACTCCTATTACCAGGCAACCTATAAATTGGATTTACTGTTAATGCAACGGAATGACAGGTGAGTTATGGCTTAGTAGATTTGCCTTCTAATATCCTGATTAAGTTAAGAATATCCTACATCATTTTCTTTAGCCCCTACTGCTTAAACCTCTTCGGGACCTGCTCTATTATAATTTTTGGTTGGCAGGTCTCCCTGTTCTCTTGTCAGTCATCCAAAAAGATTCTAAAAAGATTTCTTTGATGTATTTAAGTATGACCACTCAAATAGCCTTTGGCTTATTAACTGTCATAATTTTCCAGCTTCTTTTCCCCCTTTCTTGCTTTAAAAGTCCTTTTCAGTAGTTTTATTTGTTGGCATTTTATTCAGGGTGCTTTTAATTATACTTTTATTGTATTTTAATCATGTTTTTATTATGCCGTGCAGCACTTTGAGCTTATTATTATAACACCTCACAGTTTAAACGACGGTCTGTCTGCAATGATAAAGTAGGCCATTACTGAATATGCTAGGTATAGAACACAGTCTGTGGTTGTTACATTACAGGAAGCCATCTGATATTTCACCCAAGGGAGCACCATGTTAATTTTGCCATCATTTATTAACAATAACTAAGAAGCCCACTTGGAACAAAAGTAATCTCATGGGGCTAAATGCTTAGCTAAAGTACACTAGGGTGATTCAATTGGTCAAGGAGGCCTTGGTCCAAATAGCAGGTAGAAAATGCCACAACTGATAAATCCACACAGCACTATCTAGACAGAGGAGATCATCCAGCCCATATTGCTATATTCTTAAGAGCCCATCAAGTCAAATAGGGTTGATCATATTGGGAGCAAATACTAAATATTTGAGTTCACATCCCTGTACTTCACATTGTTCTCCATATTAGAAATTCTGTATTCATAGCTTGATAACCCAGAACAGAATTCCTTTACCTTTAAGCATTTATTGAGAAGATGGAGGGGGGGGGAATCTAGTCATCTAAAATTGTTAGTTTGCAAGCAACATGGCATAGTCAAAGAACATACGGTTGCCTGAGTTCAGACTGGCAGTTTGAAGCACGAGGGAGTTGTTGAAAAAAAGACCTGGAACAAACTGTTCTGGGTTTTCCCTGTCACACTGCATGGACTAATGTGGGAGCATACTGGGAGGAGCTGCGAGGGAGCATTCAGACTGCTGGCCCGAAGGCATGGATATAAATGGCTTTTTCCTGTTATTTCGGCTATGTGCACATGCGCATCAGCGCATCAGGGTGATTTGGGGAGGATCCCATTGCACTGGCACTGCATTGGGCGGTAGAGCGGAGCACATCCAATCATATTGCTGCTGCCTCTCCAGGGCAATCAAGTGCACCTTATGCACGGAAACACCTGGCAGACATTATTACCGTGGGTTGTTCCTGGCTTTTTGGGTTAGCGTTCACACTTTCCAGAAGTGGAATGAAGCAGGATAAATGCACTCTCCAGGATTTGCTACCACTTTCATCAGGTATCTTTTAAATGCAGGAGCGAAGCGGTACATGACAGGTTGACTATGGGTGGGGACCGCCAGACAGATGTGCCTGTGTGAATGGCCCTATTAATCCGCTTGTGAAACATTGCTCACACGCGGCTATAATGGGGCAAACTGCCAGTATGAACTCGGCCGTTGTCTCTCTAATCGAACCTCAGTGGATAACTAAGGATAATGTTTTTATTTCCCTTCTTTTGTAATATGCATTTTTAGCTTCTAAGACTTTTTTCCAGCAGATCTTGTCAATTTCTTATCATTGTAAAGTACTAGAATTCTGTCAGGAGATGAGGTCGGTGGTGCTGGGGTTCAGCAGTAGAGTATCTGCTTTGCATGCATAAGGGCCTAGGTTCAATCCCTGGCATCTCCAGTTGAAAAGAATCAGGTAGTAGGTGATGTGAAACTTCTCATCTTGATACTCTGGAGAGCTGCCACCAGTCAGAGTAGAAAATACTGACCTTGACAGACCAAGCTTCTGATTAAGAATAAGGCAATTTTACATGTTCATGTGTGGTAATAACAATCTTAGCAAGTATGGGCCTGGATATAAATGAAATAATCTTTTGTAGGCTTTGAGGTTGTTCGTACACTTCCCCTGAATGTACACTGTGGGAACAAATCTTGGCCTCTGGTTTAACCACCTGTGATAGACTGCACTTTTTAAAAGCTTAGAAGTGTTGTACAAACAGGTAAAGGACTGTGAAGGGTTAATTCTTCACAGAAACAGAAGGCCTTGAGTGACAGGCTGCTCCAAGCAATCTGATTGATTAGCATCAGCTGAGCAGAAAAAGTCTTGAGAGAGTTGCATGCTGAGGAGATATTCAGTCAGATTTCTGCCTTGACTGAGTTGAATACTGGCAGTCTGATTTCAGCCCTAGCTGAGTAGAGTTGAGTACTGGCAGTTTTGGAATTCATCCTTAGCTGAGAGCAGTTTAACACAGACAGAAGAATTGGGGGAAAGTTGGTAAGGAAGTTAGGGAAGTTAGGCAAAGACTCTCATTCGGGTGAAGGAAAGGGGATAGATCTTCTAGAGAGAGAAGAAAATTCCCTACGCAGTCAAACAGGGAGTTAGCTCTGAAGAGTGAAGAGATCCCTCCTCTGATGTGGTTAGAAGATGCCTTTAGAGTTCTCAGTTAAGAACTCAGAACAAATACTGGCATTTCAAGAGAAGGGTTTTCGGTACTGGAAAGAGTGTACCAGCCTTCTGGAAACAAAAGAGTTAGAGAATACTTTAAAAAAAGTGCACTGAAGTATTTGGGGGAAAACACTGGAACAAAAGCCTCTCAACATAAAGATTTAAGTGACTGTGAAAAGCTTAAGAAACTCTCATTAGCCTGAATCATAAGAACTAAAGTCTGTGCATGTACGGTTTTACCTCAGAAATCTCAACACCTGATTTCATCTGATCTTTCCTTTCTATGTTAAATAAAATATTTTGTTATTTTTGAATTTCAAAATGCCTTGAACATAAGAACATAAGAGAAGCCAATGTTGAATCAGGCCAATGGCCCATCTAGTCCAACACTCTGTCACACAGCGGCCAAAATATACCAGGTGCCATCAGGAGGTCCAGCAGTGGGGCCAGGACACTAGAAGCCCCCTCCCACTGCTGCCCCCTCCAGCACCAAGAATAGAGTGCATCACCTGCCCCAGACTGAGAGTTCCCATTTATACCCTGTGGCTAATAGCCACTGATGGACTTCTGCTCCATATGTTTATCTAATTCCCTCTTGAAACTGTCCATGCTTGTAGCTGCCACTACCTCCTGTGGCAGTGAATTCTGTGCCATTTAAGTTGTTTAAATTAAAACGGGCTCCTTATTCTTCCCTCAGCTTCCTGGGCTGTGCCAACAGCCAAAATATTATACTGGGACAACCAGAGTTTCTCAGCAAATAAGAAAACACATTATGAGGGTGGCTCAGTCAGTAAAGGGAAAGAAAAATGAAGGGAAAATCTTGCTGCCAAGGGAGGGAAGTAAATGGGAACATCATGCCTCCATTCTCCAATTTATATTCCTATAATTCCTATAATCCATGCCTCCCAAAAAAGTGGATAGATTCAGTAGGTGGGTTGCAAGTCAGGATGTGCATGATCTACAAGAAAACTTCTACAATGGCATGCGCATGAGTCAGCTTCATTCCTTTACCCTACAGCTTGGTATGTAAGTTTGCTCTTAGATTACGCTTAGGTTTATTTATTCAGGGGTCCCCACTGTGGTACCCATGGGTGCCGTGGCACCTACTGATACCTTTCTGGGTGCCTGCCAAGTGTTTTCAGGTGGGGCTTTTCCCAGCAAGGCTTCTGATTGGTCATTTGAGATTTGATTGGCTGTACAAATTTTTAAAATGTTGCTTTGGCAGCAGGTGCCACCATAGCACAAGGATCCTTTGTAACTGGAGGTAAGCTGCAGCAGCCATTTTATGGTTGGCTCCTCCTCCTTTCGCAGCCATTTTGTGGCTGTTCCCACCATGCCATGTCAGAATTCCAAATGTGCCCACAGGCTCAAATAATAATAATAATAATGGAGATCTATGTTCTATGTGAATGAATCCACACTAAGTGAATAAGTTTCCCAGTGTTTGCCATCGTTACTCTTTTCTTTCCACAGAAACCAAAGCACATGATAAAGCCATGTGTCACTATTCGGCAAAGGGGCAACAAAGACAGGCCTATTGGGAAAAAAAGTATCTCTCCTGATCTGCAGATATCAAAGATAAAGTAAGCTTCTATGCTCATCCTGCATCCTTTGAAAAGAAGGCTCTGTGTTGGTGTAGCTTTTCACACACATGCTATCAGTTGCTAGATCGGTGCCTCAGATAGAATATAGAATAAACACCCCAGCTTTATGAAATTAAGCCTCTCACAAAAGGAACATTTGGATCAACAATGATTGTGCTGGAATAACAATTGCATGCACAGAAACATATGACCACCTGAGATCACAGCATGACAGCAACAGCTCCCTGTTGCCCATA
The DNA here is from genome assembly GCA_029375565.1 of Gekko gecko. Taxonomy (NCBI): domain Eukaryota; kingdom Metazoa; phylum Chordata; class Lepidosauria; order Squamata; family Gekkonidae; genus Gekko; species Gekko gecko. The sequence goes on along the minus strand of JAPDNY010000001.1, from coordinate 295,624,999 downwards.
GAACAAATTAGAAACATATTCTTTCTGCAAAGATGCCCCCAGTGGGATAAGGATTTTCTGATTTCTTAAAATAAACTTGTTTGTAGCTGAAAATAAGATTAAAAGTGACCTAGAATGCCTAACTGAATTGGAAAGCTAATTTTGCTTACATGGAAAGTAGTACTTGGATTTCTAGGTTCAGAGAGACTTGCACCAACACTGTGTACTAGGGGTGTGCAGTCGGCATTTCTGAGTTGAATTAATACCCAAATCATGCTTTTTCGGCATAATTTGGGCATCAGTTAAGTCGAATCAGATTTTCTGATCTGATTCAGCTTACTGATAAGAGAATCTGAATTAGTTCAGGAATCCCAAATTTTTTCAGCTCCATTATACCCTATGCGGACATTATAGTCAATGGCAAATCTCCTAGGGTATATTCAGTGGGCTGGGGGAGGGGGTTTGAGGCAGAGACACCAAATTTGTAGTGTAACTACTGGAGCCTATCCCCAAAAGAACCCCTAAGTTTCAATAAGATTGGACCAGGAGGACCAATTCTATGGGCACCCAAAGAGGGTGCCCCCATCCTCCATTGTTTCCAATGGTGGGGAAAAAAGCAAGGCAGGCATACAGCAAGCCCAGCAGATTCTCCCAGAGAATCTCTGCAGTAGAAAGTGAAGTGGGGGGAGGGGGCATGTTTACAATGCCAGCAGTGGAACCAGAGCAATGTGCCCAGCAGAACCAGTGCCAAAACCCAACAGGACTAAGATCAAATCTGAAAATCTCCATTGTTTCCAATGGTGGGAAAAAGCAAGGCAGGCATACAATAATATCATCAAATATCATCTGGCCCCTCCTGTTACCATTCTGCTACTTTTTTGTTAGCACCTGTACCATCGATCATGGTCTTCAATTTTCAAGGAGAAAGAATAACTGCCTTAGTTTACCCAAGGTAGGGTATTTATAATCTGGAATCCTTTATGGGATTAGCCCTTTCTACTTCTAATTGTCTAATACCAGGGAACCATTGTAATAATGTAGTTTGATTACCATCAAGGTTAAGTTTATAGCTTCAATCCTGATTTTATTGTTTTATATTACTGTTGTAATCAGTTTCCAATTTGTCCTATTTGGCCAAATTAATTGAGAAGGTGGTGGCAATTCAGCTGCAGAGTTTTATGGATGACATTTCCACACTAGATCCCTTCCAGTCCAGCTTTTGCCTTGGCCATGGGACAGAGACAGCACTGGTTGTCCTCACGGACAACCTCCTGAGGCATCTGGATCAGAGCAGTATAGCAGCATTGCTGTTGCTAGACCTGTTGCTAGTCCAGTTTTGGTGACTCATGGACCGGGTGCACCCTGTCGAGTTCCGAGGTGGCCATCCCGGATCACAGCAGGTGGGAGGGGACTTCAGAGGCACACACCAGATGATGCGGGCAAGCGACCCAGTGTTATATTGATCTTCCTGCAGCTTGAAAAAGCATCTAAGCAACTGAATGAACTGTGAGCTAAGCAAATCCCCTAAGCTACTCAAGCTGGCAAAATGGAGAAATGGTTTTAAGGCACCAAACTGAAGTAGAGGGAGGCGAGGAGTTGGGGATCCCCCCCCCCGGAAAATAAAATAGCAGTACCTGAGCAGCAGTTTGAAGCCCAAAGTGATGAAGGCAGCAAGAGAATCTTAAATTAAGCAAACAGGCTACAAAATAGCCCAAAGCATAGTGAAATCAATGAATTTTCAGTCTATTTAAATGGATCTTATCTTGTGTAAACATGTCGGGAAGAGGAGAGAAAATGGCATTGAAAAGGAGACCTTGTCCAGGAACTACCCATTCCGTGTCTTCTACTCTTAATCTGGAAGTAGTAACTGACTTCCATAATATGATGGCAGTGGCTTTGCACCCTCTGCTGGACCAGATGTCTAACATCAATAATAAACCTGACTGTTTCCAGCAACAATTGATGGGAATAGACAGCAGATGAAACAGATAAAGCTATTAAACAAGTTGAAGTTAAGACTGATGATGTTAAACAGAGACTGGAGGACAGTATAAAAAATTAACTTCTTTCTTGCACAACTACTCCATTCCCTTCAGACAGACATTTCCAGAAAGACTTATATTCAACTACAACAATAAAAAGATGAAAATTGATTTTGCCCAGAAAGCAAAGATCTTGGAACAGTAACTAGGAGTGATCAAAGACAAAGGAAAAGCAGAGGACAATATGCATGTAGAAGACAAAAGTGATCATGAGTTTGATGACAGTTTAAGCAATTCTAGTAGCTCTCCAGAAGGTTCTGATTCTGAAAAAGGAGCAGCAGCTCCTAAAACTCACAAAGTTAATCTGAAATATGAAAAAATAAACACAGGAGATAATAATGTAATAAGGTAATGCAATTCTGAAAGTTCATGTTATATAAACATAATTGGCTATAACGTACCCAATACTTGGTTAAAAGGGTTTAAGTTAGCTTTGCTATGGTAAAAAGGCAACCAGTATCATTGTTTTATTCTTTTATTGTTATATTGTAGGAAGGCAAATAAGTTTGTTTGGTGCTAACATGATCCTTGCTTTATTCTTGTAGTTTCACATGTTAGTCTTAGTATGTCCATGCACTTCCTTCCCCTGTATAGTTTTGTAGCAATAATATTTATATATATATGTTGTTGTTCAGTCGCACAGTCGAGTCCGACTCTTCGCGACCCCATGGACCAGAATACGCCAGGCCCTTCTGTCTTCCGCTGTCCGCTGAAGTTTGCTCAATTTCATGTTCGTTGCATCGATGACACTGTCTAACCATCTCATTCTTTGCCGTCCCCTTCTTCTTTGACCTTCAATCTTTCCCAGCATCAGGTTCTTCTCCAGGGAGTGCTCCCTTCTCATTTGGTGGCCAAAGTATTTGAGCTTCAGCTTCAGGATCTGGCCTTCCAGGGAACAGTCAGGGTTGATTTCTTTTAGGATTGACTGATTTGATCTCCTTGCAGTCCAAGGGACTCTCAAGAGTCTTCTCCAGCACCATAGTTCAAAAGAATCTATTCTTCGGCGCTCGGCCTTCCTTATAGTCCAACTCTCACAGCCATACATTACTACGGGGAATACCATTGCTTTGACCATGCGGACTTTTGTTGGCAAGGTGATGTCTCTGCTTTTTATCATGCTGTTTAGGTTTGCCATCGCTTTCCTCCCAAGGAGCAGGCGTCTTTTAATTTCATGGCTGCAGTCACCATCTGCAGTGATCTGGGATCCTAGGAACGTGAAGTCTGTCACTACTTCTACGACTTCCCCTTCTATTTGCCAAGGAGTGATGGGGCCAGATGCCATGATCTTAGTTTTTTTGATGTTGAGCTTCAAGCCCACTTTTGCACTCTCCTCTTTCACCCTGAGCAAGAGACTCTTTAGGTCCTCTTCACTTTCTGCCATCAGAGTGGTATCGTCTGCATATCTGAGGTTATTGATCTTTTCCCCAGCAATCTTAACTCCAGCTTGTGATTCATCCAGGCCAGCATTTCGCATGATGTACTCTGCATATAAATTAAATAAGCAAGGTGACAATATACATCCTTGTCGTACTCCTTTTCCTATGCTAAACCAATCAGTTGTTCCATATCCGGTTCTAACTGTTGCTTCTTGACCCTTATACAGGTTTCTCAGGAGACATATGAGGTGGTCCGGTATATATATATATATATATATATATATATAGACCTGTTGGCAGCGTTCAACATGGTCGAACATCAGCTACTGATCCACTGTCTTGCTGACACTGGGATTCAAGGGTCTGCCTTGCAATGGCTTTCCTCCTTCTTTCAGGGTTGGGGACAAAGGGTGGTGCTAGGGGAACAGCTGTCCCAAAGGCACCTGCTGGTTTGCAGAGTGCCCCAAGGGGCAGTACTTTCCCCAATGTTATTTAACATCTATATGCGCCCCCTGGCCCAGATTGCCCATCTGTACCAGTATGCAGATGACACCCAGCTCTATCTGCTGTTGAGCCAGTCTGACTCCAGACTAGAAGATCTGGACTTGGTGCTACAAGCTGTGGCTAGCTGGCTTAGGCTAAGTCGACTGAAACTGAATCCAACAATGATGGAGGTCCTGAGCCTGAATCAAGGTGGTCCGGGGTAGGGATCCCACTCCTGACCTTCGATGGGATGCCTCTGGTGCCAGAGTCAGTGGTTAGGAGTTTGGGAGTGCTCTTGGATGCCTCCTTAATGATGGAGGCCCAAGTAGCAGCCACTGTGAAGTCAGCCTTTTGCCACCTTCGACTGATTAGGCAGTTGGTTCCCTTCCTCAAATGCAACGACTTAGCAACTGTGATCCATGCGATGGTCACCTCAAGACTAGACTACTGTAATGCTCTCTACATGGGGCTGCCCTTGTCTCAAATCTGGAAGCTTCAACTGGTGCAGAACACTGTGGCCAGGCTGTTGTTGGGTCTTCCCTTGCAGGAGCACATCCAGCCTGAGCTAAAAGCACTGCACTGGCTGCCTATAGCATACCGAATTAACTTCAGGGTGCTGGTTCTTACCTTTTAAGCCCTTTATGATCAGGGCCTGCATACCTAAAGGACTGCCTTTTCCCACATGTCCCCTAGAGAGCACTGCATTGATGTTCTCAAAACCTTGCCCTCCCAGGTCCCAAGAATGCCAGGCTAACTACCATCAGGGCCAGGGCCTTCTCGGTTGTGGTTCTGCACTGGTGGAATGAGCTCCCAGAAGACATCAGGGCCCTATGAAACCTTTTACAGCACCGCAGGGCCTGCAAGACAGAGCTCTTCCACCAGGCATTCAGCCAAGGAGCTACACAGTAAGACCCTGTGCCCTGCTATTACTATCAGGAGCCTGTGCTCCGCTGAGTTGGCAGTTCTTAACTGAGTTGGAAGTTCTTAACATCTATGCTGACTGTACTCCGTCAGGAGTGTTCTGCTATTAAGATGATCATTATTATGCTTCACCATTGCCATATATCACTGTACTAGCACTTTATGATTATTTTATAATGTTTGTTTTTAGCTGTTTTAAATTTTATGTAAGTCGCCCTGAGCCTGCCGCAGCATGGAGGGTGGGGTATAAATCAAATCAAATAAATAAATAACCCACCCTGAACCCACTTGTGGGAAGGGCGGGATAAAAATTGAACCAAATAAATAATTATATAACAAGCCCAGCAGATTCTCCCAACACCCAACAGATTTGAACTTTGTCCTCCATGTTCCCAGGTACCTCAGTGCTCACCTCAGTAAATCAGGAGGAGGAAAACTGGTGAGAAAGGGAGAAGGTAGGAATGTGCAGATTTTCCCATTTCTAATCCTTTGAATCTTAGATGTGGCATATTGCCAAGAATGAAGAACCCAATCAGCTGATGACCCATCAAAATGTAACAATGGGCACAAGAGAAGTGAACAGAAGGCAGCAGGATTAGCTGTAGCCCTGGAACACTTAAAGAGCTAGGGCAACAGTCAACAAAAGAAGGAAAGTCTTGACCAAAGTCAGGAGATTTGAGATTGGTCACCACCTGGAAGCTAGCCCAATACCCACAGTGGGGCATTTCGGGGCCGTGCCCCACCAATCATGCCCCTGCCAAGCTCAGTCCCCACCATGACCAATCCAAGACCAAAAGCTGCCCTTTCTCGGCCCAAGACCCTCACTACAAGAGAAGGAGAGCTGGCCAGTGCACTCTCTGCTCTTCAACAGAGAGCTCATTCCAACTGGCTTTTCTCCCAGGCCAAGCACCAACTGGGTGGGTTGAGGAGCAGGTGGCTCAGACAGGCAGGTAGGGTCACATGATGCCAGAGAGGCCTGCCTGCCTGTCCCATCATACGTTCTCCATCCCAAGAGGAGGAGTTCTGCTCACCTTCCCCTTCTCCAGTGCTGAGCGGCAACTCTCGTTCCTCTTCCCTCGTTGCCTCCACTCACCTGCCAAGCCTAAGAGCAGCCACAGCCACCAGTACTGTGCTGGAAGTGCCAGTCTCCATTGGTAGTGAGTAGGTAGTGGTGGCCCCAACATGGCCTCCTTTGTCCCCACTCCATTCTCAAGAGCCCCCCACAGCCCCACCTAAGTAGCTAGTGGCAGCAGTTTTGGAGCCCAAGATCAGTTCCATCCTGCCTCACTCAGCCAAAGGGCGGGCGGGTGGGCGGGCTCTGGGCTGGCCTCTGTGGTGATGGGACTAAGGGCGGGTGGCTTTCCCAGTAGCATAAAACAGAAGCCTAGTGGTAGAAAGTTGCCAGCCTCCTGGTGGGGCTTGCAGAGTGGAAAGTGCACTAGCCAGCTCACCTCTTAATTAGATTACTAACTAGATTACTGTTAATTCCATGTTTCCCATGACCCTGCCCCAGCACCCTGGTCACTGCCCCTCCACCCCAAAAATTCTGGCTACGGGCCTGCCTGGAAGAGCTCCATCACTGCTCTGCTGCAGCCAGAGGTGGGCTACCAAGCCTGCACAAGCAATAGAGATCAGCATCAGATCAATATGGAGAAAAGGTGAGGACATGCTCTACTCTTGTGATGCCAGATATCCTCAACTGAGAAACTATGTCCCATTAATGGAGGCAGCAGTGAGGTAAACAGTGAACCTCAGTCTGTTGACAAAGAAGTTTAGGGATTGACTCATTGCCTCTTTATTGAGACAGGGTCTGAGACCCCCTTCTGACAAGAGAGCATCCTTGGGGGTATCACATTAGGTGATTATCAGTTTTTTTTTCTGCTTCCAATTAATCCTAAAAATTACACCCATAAAACACTGCACAAAAAACACACAACAGTGCTGTGATCATATAAGCAATCATATCACAATGCTTTTTGTGCATTTGTGGTACTTTGCACTAGCAAAGGTAAAAGTAAAGGTAAAGGTTCCCTTGCTCGAAAGCCAGTCGAATCCGACTCTAGGGTTGCGGTGCTCATCTCCGTTTCAAAGCCGAAGAGCCAGCGCTGTCCGAAGACGTTTCCGTGGTCATGTGGCCGGCATGACTAAACACCAAGGGGCACGGAACGCTGTTACCTTCCCATCAAAGTGGTACCTATTTATCTACTTGCAATTTCTTGCTTTCGAACTGCTAGGTTGGCAGGAGCTGGAACTAGAGACAGGAGCTCACCCCACATTAAAAACAGATTGACAAAACTATACCTGTAACATCAAGATTATATTTTGCAGTATTTCACTCAAGTGCTTGTGTGCATTTCTAGCAAAGATGCAGCGTGGGGGGGATATGTATATGGCGTTAAGGGGCATAAGGCTGTGGCAGACTGCTGTATATTCAATTTTGAAATTAAAAAAAAAATGGAATAATGCAGTTATTTTGCAGAAACCAAATCAGGTAATCTAAAATTCTAAAATACTGAAAATAATTTAGATGAAAAGAATTTCAGCAGTATTCTTAGAAGGGTGAGGTACATAGACATCACGATATTGCTAGCACGTTATGAAGGGATAAACCAGGTCATCTACAAGATTAGTTGAGGGTAGTGTTAAGAGAAACTCTCTTTTATTCCTCTTTCCCCCCTCAGAAACCAAAGTCTGTTTCTAAGCCATTCCATTTTTCTCAAAGAGAAAAAAGAGAGAGGAGGGGCAGCAAGGGAAGTTGTGCATTTCAGAATGTTGCTCTGTAGATGTTCAGAGGTAGGCAATGTCTTCCCAAAACTCCCTGTCCTTCTGCTACAGCGCCATCCTGTGATGTGTAACAAGGGTTGAAGTTACGAAAGGGTGCATTGATTTCTCTTCAAAGAGAAGAGGGGGAAAAGGAGGGGGGAGAGTATAACAGGAATCAATGGCTATATCTAAACAAGTGTATTCCAGAAAAAGAAATTCCCTTCCCCATAACAATGCCAGCTTGGGAGCATCAATGGACATTCCTCACAGAATTCTATTATAATGAATTTGATTCATTAATCTCTGGATGTGGGTTACTCTAACTGTCTCATCACCTCTACAGACACTGTCACGCTATAGACACTATCAGGCCATTTAATGAACAGAAAACTGTGATTTCCTGTCACACAGATGATGTAGAGAAATGCATGTTACTTTGAAGATTTGGATTGTACAAAAGCTTTTCTGTCTCTTAGCAAAGAACAGGCGGGTTGAGTCAACTGCTCTCCAGCATTGCCCACCCAGGCTTTCAAAATGGTAATTGGTCCCTAGCTGGATACAATAAAGTGATGAAGTCACATCTTTGGCTCGAAGGTGACACCTAGCAGGAAACAGATGTGGAAGACTTAAGGTGCTAGAAAATAACTTCCTGATGACTTCAGTAAAGGCTTCTTTGGCCCTCAAGGAATGGACAAAGAGTGATAATAAAACTCCTTTGATGGGAGAGTCTCTTTTTTGTTGGTGGAGGTCTCCCCTGGCCACCTGCTGAAGGCAGTCTTTGCCATGTTGGGGGGGTGCAGGTCTGAACAAAGACTCCTCAGTAATGGGAACCTTTTAGAACCACTATAGCTTTTAAGTTGAGGAGACTACCGTAGAATAACATCAGCTAAGGCATATACAAAGTAAAGGACAGTGGAATTGTGTATTTACAGTTATCTTTTGGATCCCTTGATCAATCTGTTTCTGTAATGAGCGTGCACGTGGGCATTTTATTTTTAGTAAATGTTTTATGGATTTTAATGCTGGTAGCTGTTCTCTGTACCACCTAGACCTCCACTGTTTGAACACGCTATTTAAAATAGGCACCAGGAGAAGGGCAGCAGTCAATCCCCCAGTGGTGTGCAAGTATAGTAAGCATGGTGACCAGGCACTGGGTAGTGGAAGATACAGTTATAAGGCAAGGCCTTAGAACAGCAGTGTAAGTAAGGGAAGCTGGGAGCCCTGGCCCTCTCAGTGGATAATTTCAAAAAAGGTCAGATGGTGGCAGTACATGAAACAAAAGAAGAAGAGAAAAGCCACTCCAAGGGTTGGGAAAGTTGGGCGGATGGCAATTCCTAGAGGTAGACCTTGAATGGCCACTGGTGCCCAGAGAGCTTGGAGGGCAAGGCAGAACAGGGCCTGCAGGCCTAGTATTGCCTAGCCCCCTCACCTCTGGTCTTCCAGGCATCTGCCATAACACCTTCCCTTTGATCCCCCTGCACATTTCTCTGGACTACAACAGCAAGCCCCTGCTTGGGTAAAGGACTTGTGGGTCCAAGCAGGTGCGACCCTGCATTCCTTTTCCAGTCATGTTCTCCTGTATCTGTTGCCTGATGGACATACAGTCTGCTCACAGAGGGGGAAAGTGAGTCTAAAGTTAAAATCATGGTCAGAAGTATGCATCCCGCACAACCTCTCATCCATGGCGTATGCTCCATTTCAACAATTGTAGTCTGATTTTATTGAACTGCCCATCATATAGAGAGTTTACACCAGCTGACACTTTTTTAAAAAAATCTTGTTTGGACTAAGGCCTTTGCCTATAAGGAATGAACCACCTCAGAGAAAGATTATTTCAGAATTCTGTGCTAACATGACTAAGTATGTATTACAAATGAATGGACTATTGATATCACTGCATGATCAGGTTTTACAATCTCAGACTGTTCCCACAGACATTGCATGCTGTGACATCCACCCTGGAGATTATGCCTGGGTAAAGGTGTACAGGAAGAAATCTGCCTTGGAGCTCAAGTGGGAAGGCCCTGTTGGTCACCAATACAGTGATCTGAGCAGCAAGGGGAGTTCCTCAATCCAGCCATCCCTGGCACAGAACCAACACCCAAGGTGAGTGCTGGTGCAGGAAGCTGCAACACAGGAAACAGAACAACCTGATCCAGAGGGTTTCCTGACCCTTCAACTCAGACCTTGCCTCAGTGGTGGGAGGCAAGGGGCATAACAATCCCACTATCATCAGTGGACCACATGGGTTCCATTCTAGATAACCAGAAGCGGCAAAGACTTTGCACCCCCACCCATTACAAATGACTGAACCAGAGACTCAAAAGTTTTGTGGCTTATCTGCTGTTTTTTCCCCATTGTTTGCGGTGTGAAAACTACACCAACATGATTACACAGAAACCCCAACCACCACACAAATGGGATATACATGAAGGCCCGTACCAAAAAGGATGCATTTTCTGATTTATGATTTTTAAATTGTGAGATAACATATGCTCAAAGGGAAGAGTGTCTTATAATTACAAGCTTATGTTGGTTTGCCAAATTTTAGACATGTTGTATTCCTGCCTGAGTCCCACCTCACCCCTGATCTGTTCATTTTATTTATTTATTTATTTACTAGGAGTAAGGCCCGTTGTGGAAATAAATACAACAGACTCTAGAAAGAGGCTCTGGGAGAGTGCCCTGGCTTTGGGCACACAGTGTGAATCTGCTGCAGTGACCTCAGCAGGGTATAATGACAGAGACCGCCATTTTCTCCAGAGGAACTGATCTCTGCTACCTGAAGAGCAGTTGTAGTTTTGAGTGATCTCCAGTCCTCACCTGGAGATTGGCAACAACTGTTACCCAGGAGGAAATGGCTGGTTTGGAGGGTGGAGTCTATGGCATTCTACCTGCCTGAGGTCCAACCCCTCCTCAAACTCCACCCTCTCCAGGTTCCACCCCCAAATCCCCAGGAATCTGCCAACCTGGAGTTGGCAACCCCATCTCCTTCCCAGCTAACCATCAACCTACTGTTATCTTCCCCTCTGACTTCAGCTGACTTCTGCCCTCTCTCCTGCAGAGCAGTTGTAATTCTGAGTGGTCTCCAGCCCTCACCTGGAGATTGGCAACAATGGTTCCCCATGAGGGACTGGCTGGATTGGAGGGTGGAATCTATGGCATTGTACCTGTCTGAGACCCCACCCCTCCTCAAACCTCACCATCTCCAGGGTCTACACCTCAAATCTCCAGAAATTTCCCAACCTGGAGTTGGCAACTGTATCTCCCTCCCAGCCAATTGTCAACCTACCGTTATCTTCCCCCTGACTTCAGTTTTCCATCTCCTCCCCCTCCCTCCTGGAAAGCAGTTGTAATTCTGATTGATCTCCAGCCCCCACCTGGAGATTGGCAACAATGGTTCCCCAGGATGGAATGGCTAGTTTGATGGGTAGAGTCTATGGCATTGTACCTGTCTGATGTCCCACCCCTCCTGAAACCTCACCTGCTTCAGGCTCCATCTCTCAAATCTCCAGGAATTTCCCATCTGGAGTTGGCAACCCTATCAGGACTGGCCCCAATGAGTTTTCTCCCAAAGGCCAAAACAGGTGACAGGACCAAGCTTGGTTGCCTACCAACAGGCACTGAGGGGAAAGTAGGGTTGCCAGCTCTAAGTAGGGAAATACCTGGAGATTTGGGGGGTGGATCCTGTGGAGGGCAGCATGGGGGGGTCGAAAGGGTATAATGCCATAGGGTCTACCCTCCAAAGCAGCCATTTTCTCCAGGGGAACTGATCTTGGTCATCTGGAGATAAATTGTAACAGCAGGAGATCTCCAGGTCCCACCTGGAGATTGGCAACCCTAGAGGAAAGACAGCTGCACAGCAGGGGGTGGAAGAGAATGGTTTGATGGCCACTGGGCCAAGATTGGCAACAATAGTTCCCCAGGAGAAAATGGCTGCTTTGGAGGGTGGAGTCTATGGCACTGTACCTGTCTGAGGTCCCACCCCTCCTCAAACCTCACCCTCTCTGAGCTCCACCCCTCAAATCTCCAGGAATGTCCATACCTATAGTTGGCAACTTTATCTCATCCCCTCTCAGCAGCCTCTTCCTAGGCAAAATTCTGTCTTTCTCATTAGCGGGGAGCAAAGGAGTTTACTTCATTCTTTTCGGCTTTGTGATCTGTAAGCAACCCTGTAAGGCAGGTTAGGCAGAAATTCTCCAGCTGATCCAAAATCACCCAGGCAGTCTCCATAGGGATGCTCCTGCTGAACAGGAGCAAGCAGCCAGGCCTAGGCTTGCCATTGCCAACAAAGACAAATTGATGCAAAGCAGGATGGAAAAGTCTCCATAGCTCTATTTTGCCTTCAATTGGTTTTGATGCCAGCAGAGTGAGAAAATGCCATGTGGGTGGGTGCCCCATGATAAATGCACCAAACAATTCCTGAAGATTTTCCACTGTGTCGATAAATCATTTTCCACACTCAGTGTCCCCTGCCAGAATTAGTACCAGAGCTTTTTTTGCCTTGTGATATTCTGCTTGTGGTGTGACCTGTCTTTTTTGTGGTGTGGCATGGTTGTGTTGTTATTGTTCAGTCACACAGTCGAGTCCGACTCTTCGCGACCCCATGGACCAGATTACGCCAGGCCCTCCTGTCTTCCACTGTCCGCTGAAGTTTGCTCAATTTCATGTTCGTTGCATCGATGACACTGTCTAACCATCTCATCCTTTGCCGTCCCCTTCTTCTTTGACCTTCAATCTTTCCCAGCATCAGGGTCTTCTCCTGTGAATGCTCCCTTCTCATTTGGTGGCCAAAGTATTTGAGCTTCAGCTTCAGGATCTGGCCTTCCAGGGAACAATCAGGGTTGATTTCTTTTAGGATTGACTGATTTGATCTCCTTGCAGTCCAAGGGACTCTCAAGAGTCTTCTCCAGCAACATAGTTCAAAAGAATCTATTCTTCGGCGCTCGGCCTTCCTTATAGTCCAACTCTCGCAGCCATACATTACTACGGGGAATACCATTGCTTTGACCATGCGGACTTTTGTTGGCAAGGTGATGTCTCTGCTTTTTATCATGCTGTTTAGATTTGCCATCACTTTCCTCCCAAGAAGCAGGCGTCTTTTAATTTCATGGCTGCAGTCACCATCTGCAGTGATCTGGGATCCTAGGAACGTGAAGTCTGTCACTACTTCTACGACTTCCCCTTCTATTTGCCAAGGAGTGATGGGGCCAGATGCCATGATCTTAGTTTTTTTGATGTTGAGCTTCAAGCCCACTTTTGCGCTCTCCTCTTTCACCCTGAGCAAGAGGCTCTTTAGGTCCTCTTCACTTTCTGCCATCAGAGTGGTATCGTCTGCATATCTGAGGTTATTGATTTTCCCCCCAGCAATCTTAACTCCAGCTTGTGATTCATCCAGGCCAGCATTTCGCATGATGTACTCTGCATATAAATTAAATAAGCAAGGTGACAATATACATCCTTGTTGTACTCCTTTTCCTATGCTAAACCAATCAGTTGTTCCATATCCGGTTCTAACTTTTGCTTCTTGACCCTTATACAGGTTTTTCAGGAGACATGTGAGGTGGTCCGGTACTCCCATCTCTTTAAGAACCTGCCATAATTTATTGTGATCCACACAATCAAAGGCTTTAGCATAGTCAATGAAGCAGAAGTAGATGTTTTTCTGGTACTCTCTTGCTTTCTCCATAATCCAGCGAATGTTGGCAATTTGATCTCTAGTTCCTCTACCTCTTCGAAACCCAGCTTGTACTTCTGGCAGTTCTCTATCCACGTACTGTTGGAGCCTAGCTTGTAGGATTTTGAGCATGATCTTGCTAGCATGTGAAATGAGTGCAATTGTGCGATAGTTTGAACATTCCTTGACATCGCCCTTCTTTGGGATTGGAATGTAAACTGACCTTTTCCAATCCTGTGGCCACTGTTGTGTTTTCCAAATTTGTTGGCAAATTGAGTGCAGCACTTTAACAGCATCTTCTTTTAAGACTTTGAATAACTCAGCTGGGATACCATCACCTCCACTAGCTTTGTTGTTAGTAATGCTTTCTAAGGCCCATTTAACTTCGCTTTCCAGGATGTCTGGCTCGAGGTCAGTGATTATACAATCGTGGTTGTCAAGGACATTGAGGTCCTTCTTGTATAGTTCTTCTGTGTATTCTTGCCATCTTTTCCTAATCTCTTCTGCTTCTGTTAGGTCCCTACCGTTTTTGTCCTTTATCATGGCCAGCTTTGCATGGAACATTCCCTTGATTTCTCCAATTTTTTTGAAGAGATCTCTAGTCCTTCCCAATCTATTGTTTTCCTCTATAACTTTGCATTGTTCATTCAGGAAAGCCTCCTTATCTCTCCTTGCAGTTCTCTGGAAATCTGCATTCAGTTGGGCAAATCTTTCCTTTTCACCGTTGCCTTTAGCTTTCCTTCTTTCCTCTGCTATGTGTAAAGTATCATCAGACAGCCACTTTGCTTTTTTGCATTTCTTTTTCTGTGGGATGGCGGTGAGTGCTGCCTCCTTTACAATGTCACGGACCTCTGTCCATAGTTCTTCAGGCACTCTGTCTATCAAATCTAGTCCCTTAAACCTATTCTTCACCTCTACTGTATATTCATTGGGGATGCGATCTAGGTCAAATCTGAATGGCCTTGTGGTTTTCCCAACTTTCTTCAATTTAAGTCTGAATTTTGCAATGAGTAGCTCATGATCTGAGCCACAGTCAGCTCCAGGTCTTGTTTTTACTGACTGGATAGAGTTTCTCCATCTTTGACTGCAAATTATATAGTCAATCTGATTTCGGTGTTGCCCATCTGGTGATGTCCATGTGTAGAGACGCCTCTTAGGTTGTTGGAAAAGGGTGTTCTCTATGACCAGTGTGTTCTTTTGACAAAACTCTGTTAGCCTTTGCCCTGCTTCATTTTGTTCTCCAAGGCCAAACTTGTCTGTTATTCTGGTTACCTTTTGATTTCCTTCTTTAGCATTCCAGTCCCCTATGATGATGAGGACATCATTTTTTGGTGTTAGTTCTATGAGCTGTTGTAGGTCCACTTCAGACCTCTTCTGCAGCAGTGGTTGGGGCATAGACTTGGATTACTGGTCCACTTCAGCCTCTTCTGCAGCAGTGGTTGGGGCATAGACTTGGATTACTGTGATATTGAATGGTTTGCCTTGGATTCGGACTGAGATCATTCTGTCATTTTTGAGATTGTATCCCAATACTGCCTTTCTCACTCTCTTGTTGACTATAAAGGCCACACCATTTTTTCTACGGGATTCCTGGCCACAGTAGTAGATATAATGGTCTTCTGAGTTAAATTCGCCCATTCCTGTCCACTTTAGTTCACTGATTCCCAAGATGTCGATGTTCATTCTTGCCATCTCATTTTTGACCACGTCAAGCTTACCTTGATTCATCGATCTTACATTCCAGGTTCCTATGCAGTATTGTTCTTTGCAGCATCGAACTTTCCTTTCACTGTCAGACACATCCACAACTGAGCGTCCTTTCGGCTTTGGCCCAGCCACTTCACTCTTTCTGGGGTTACTCATACTTGCCCTCTGCTCTTCCCCAGTAGCAAATTGGACACCTTCCGACCTGAGGGGCTCATCTTCTGGTGTCATATCTTTTAGCCTTTTGTTACTGTCCATGGGTTTTTCTTGGCAGATACTGGAGTGG
Organism: Gekko gecko; assembly: GCA_029375565.1. NCBI lineage: Eukaryota > Metazoa > Chordata > Lepidosauria > Squamata > Gekkonidae > Gekko > Gekko gecko. Next base: position 295,609,768 of record JAPDNY010000001.1, on the reverse strand, counting down.
GTTGCCATTTCCTTCTCCAGGGGATCACGCTTGGTCTGGTTGTGTTACTGGGTTTGTTTCTTTTGAAGGGGAAATGTTGTGAGTGAGGACATATTTCACCTCAGAATACAACAGGTTGCATAAACAACTGACAATTCCAACTGTCTTGTGGTGGGGGGGGAGTTTGAGGTGCAAAATGGAGTGAAGTCCAATCAGCTTCTGTATGCAAATGAGCTTGAAATGCTGGCCCAATAAGAGAAGAGTGGCTTAGGCTGCAGTGGGTGGGAGAGAACTCAGGCAACGCAGCTAGTGGATAGGGACAGATTCTGAGCAACATACCAGGGAGCGAATTGATTTTGCCAAGCATAGAATCTTGCCAGACCACTACCTTTTTTTTAATAGGACAGGATTTATTTATTATGAGATTTCTACCCCACCCTCCCCGCAAGGCAGGCTCAGGGCAGGGTATAAATCACCTACTACCTAATACTTGACCTCTGTTCCCTTAGCAACTATCTCAATCAAGAGTTAGAGCCATGTTATCTCTCGGGGAAGAGTTTCATGGTTTGTTTGGCTTTTTGGAATGTATTCTGAGCAGAGGTTAGAGAGAGAATTATATTTGGGAACAGAATTGATGAACTCTCTTTGAAATTGTAGACCACGACCTTTTGCCTACTTTACCCTATAAAGGAAGGACTCAGTATCTTGTTCAGTGTGCTTACATGATCTGCTCTTGATCATCCTTAATAAAAACTGTATGCTCTGTTAGCCAAAAGCCTTGAGCGTTTCTCCCCTAGAGATGTTCTCAGGTGGTGGGGGGGCTGCCTATTCTAGGCCCCCCAGTAACAATAAGCTTACAGAATAGCTTATGGAGGTTGGTAATTACATTGCTTTGCTTTGAAGCATTTGATTTGCTACTGAATCTTAATAAACTGTCGATTCCTCCCAAGCACACATCTTGGGAAAAGGGAAGCAAATTCTTTAGACATTGCTTTGGGAGTGCAAAATACACCTTATATGGATAGCATTCACTACAATGAAGGCTCCTGTTGGGCTGTCTGGTTTACTGCTCAATGGCTGCTGATACTGAATAATGCACACAACCATGCAAGTTGACTGAAAGTCACAGGTATTCCCTAAGAATGTGCTCTTAGTGGCTTTATACATATTCTTTGCAAGTCTCAGGTCTTTATGTGTGATTGTGACTTCCATCTCTGTCATATATAGAGACATGCTCCTCCTGACCGTTTGACAGGGTGGGCTGTGGTTCAATGGTAGAGTATTAGCATTAGGTGCAGGTCCCAGGTTCAGTCTCTCAAATCTCCAGCTAAAAGTATTAGGTAGTAGGTGATCTGAAAGACCTCCACCTGAGATTACGGAAAACCACAGCCAGTCAGAGTAGACAGCACTAATCTTGATGGACCAGTAGTCTGACTCCATATAAGACAGCTTCCTGTGATCATCAGTAGAAGCTCACCACTAAAAAAACTGTTTCTTACAGGATCAAGCCCTTAGACTCCAGCATAGAATTGTTTTCTTCTTGAAATGAAAACAATACAGTATTTGCCAAGAAAACATACTGCTGGTGCCAATTAATACATATATCAGTTCACCGAGAACCCAGCTCCAGGGAATGGTATCTGCAGGTGGTAGAAAAATTGCATACCCATTGCTTAGTGTAATAATTAATATTCATTTCATCCTATGTGAATAATCAATGATTGGCTCATATAAATTAGCACTGCATGGAATATCCTCTTCAATATTTACCTTAAAATTAGCACATGGAGCACAGCCAAACCAGTAGCCAGTCAAACATCCACCCTCGCAACATCAAACAATTCATCACACCAAAGATTTATATTCTTTTGACACCCCTTGTTCTCCTGATAGCTACTGCTTGTAACGTTTTTCTTCATTCATTTGGCCCTTACTCTTCATGGTCTCATTTATTGTCACTGCACTTTAATCAGATGGGCTAAGGCAACACATATGAATTTCTTTATGGAGATATGTGGTATCTATTAATCTACAATATTAGTAAAATCATGTGGTCCACCAGAGCCATCCAAATTCAATGTAAAGAGGGCAAAAGAGGCAGAAGGGAGTAAGAAGATGGTAAAAATGTATATATGTGTACTCCCCACCCCCAAAAAAACTGTACCAAGAAGCAGCAACACGATAACATGGATATGGTTGCAAAAAGGTCAAGAATAGCTAAAAAATGGCTTTCCCCACTTACTACATGCATCAAATTGGTGGCATTTCCCACCCTCTCTGCAACAGATCTTCACAATAATTTTCCTCCAAGAATATTGACATAGCAAATAAGGCTCACTACACATTGACAGCTTACTCCGGAGAATCTGAGCAGTCAAGCCTTTAAGCTCGACTTCAGATCTGTGTGCCTGCCATATGCACAATTTCTTTTCTCCAGTGTATTTCTGTTTATTTATTCTGCAGCTGCAACCAAAACCCACAGTTTTTCTTAATTGGGATCCTAACATCACTTGTGATGTGTGGGGGGGTGGTTTCCAAAGTTTTTTTCTTTTTTAATTTATGCAATTGTCCTATCACAGGTATGCGCTAGCACCCAGCAAGCACATATTTTTTTTGGTAAATACAATTTATTATTGGATATATCACAAGTTCATACAATTTAAGCATACCAATACATACCCATTTTTCTTTTTTCCCTTTCTCCCCCCCACATCAGGCTTCCAGCACTGCTCCAACCCCATTAATATCTCTCTTATTCCATTACAATTGCTTCTAAACTTATTTTCTCTTACTAACGGTAACAATACAAAAGTCTAATTCTCTTTCCATTTCTTCTTAATAACTGTCAAAGCTAATCAAACCACTTTTAATGTCCCAATTTTTCAACAAATATTTTTGAAAGTCTTTCCAATCTTTAAAAAAAGTTTCATCTTCTTCGTTGTTTAACTTTCTTGTTAACTTGTCCATTTCCGCCAAAAACAGCGTTTTTTTAATCCATTCCCATGTTTCAGGTACTTTATCTTGTTTCCAACATTGAGCAAAAGTCAGTCTTGCTGCTGTAGTCAAGTACCATAATAGTGTTCTCTTGGCTACATTTATTTCTTCCATTTTAAGACCTAACAATAACATCTGTGGGTCTTTCTTAAAAGTACAATTCAAAATTTTTTGTATCTCATTGTGGATCTCTGTCCAATACTTTACTGCTTTATCACATGTCCACCACATATGGTAAAAAGACCCTTCATGTTTCTTACATTTCCAACATTTGTTAGACACACTTTCATTTATAATAGCAATTTTTTTGGGCGTCATATACCATCTGTACATCATTTTATAACAATTCTCTTTAACATTTACACAAGTTGAAATTTTCATTGACTTTTTCCACAAGTATTCCCAAGATGTCATTAATATCTCTGTATTAACATTTACAGCCCATTTTATCATTTGCTCTTTTACAACTTCATCTTCAGTATACCATTTCAATAGAACCTTATACAGTTTAGAAATCATTTTTTTTCCTTTCTCAAGCCATACAGTTTCAATTTCAATATTCTTTTCTCTAAAACCATATTCTCTTTTATCGGTCTTAAATAAATCATAAATCTGTCTATACTTCAACCAATCATATTCAAATTCAACATCAAATCTGTCTTTTAACACAAAATTTTTCCCTTCAGATTTTAGAAGATTTTTATAAGGTAGCCAGTCTAGCCCTTGGTTTCTTGAATATGGATTGATCACTTCAGCTGGTACAATCCAAAGTGGTCTTTCTTCTGAGAAGAATTTTCTATATCTCATCCATGTCTCGAACAGTGATTGTCTTACAAAGTGGTGTTTAAAAAATTTATCCATTTTTACTTTTCCATACCATAAATATGCATGCCATCCGAATTTGTTATCATGCCCTTCCAGGGCCAATAACTTCTTGTTCTCCAGATTAATCCACTGTTCCAACCATGTTAAACAGACGGCATCATAATACAGTCTTAGATTTGGTAGTTGTAGGCCTCCTCTCTCTTTTGCATCACATAAAATTTTCATTTTAATCCTTGGCTTTCTTCCTGCCCATACAAATTTGGATAATTCTTTCTGCCACGAATCCAGTACTTTCCTTTGTTTTAGTATTGGAATAGTCTGAAATAGAAACATCAAACGCGGCAAGATATTCATTTTTACAGTCGCGATTCTTCCCATCAATGATAAATTCAAAGTGTCCCATTTCTTTATATCTTGCTGAATCTTGTGCCACACCTTTTCATAATTGTTTTTAAACAAGTCAATATTTTTCATGGTTAATTCAATTCCAAGATATTTAGTCTTTGTGACTACTTTGCATTGTATTTTCTCTTGAAGTTCTGTTTGTCTTTGTTTCGTCATATTTTTGCACATCACTTTGGTTTTACTTTTATTAACATAAAATCCCGCAACTGAACCAAATTCTTCAATTTTTTCCATCAGTTGTGGTATTTTCTCAATTGGGTCTTGGATCATAAACATTACATCATCTGCAAATGCCCTGTATTTATAGGCAAAACCTTTCACTGTAAGTCCTTCAATATTGTTATCTTTTCTTATCGCTGTCAGTAATATTTCCAATATCCAAATAAACAACAACGGGGATAACGGGCAGCCTTGACGTGTTCCCTTTTGGACTTGGAAGAAGTCCGTCTTTTCTTTATTTATATTCAAAGCCGCTTTTTGCTCTGAATATATTGCCACAATCATGTTTAAAAAAGACTGTCCAATGTCCATTTTTTCAATAACTTGCAGCATGAACTCCCAATTTAAATTGTCAAAAGCTTTTTCCGCATCTAAGAAGAGGAATCCAACTTCTTTTTCCGGATGTTTGTCATAGTATTCAATTGCATCTATCACCACTCTTAAATTGTCTCTGATTTGTCTGTTTGGTAAAAATCCAGCTTGTTCTTCCGCTATTGTATCTTTCAAATATTTTTTCAGTCTCTCCGAAATTATTTTTGCAAATAATTTGTAGTCGTTATTTAATAGCGATATTGGCCTATAATTCTTTACTTGAGTCAAATCCAAACCTTCTTTAGGTATCAATGAAATATTTGCTTCTTTCCATGAATCTGGGATCCGTTTGGTCTTTCTTATCTCATTTGACAGAAGTACTAAAATAGGGGTTAGCTCCTCTTTAAATTTCTTATAAAACTTTGCTGTAAAGCCATCTGGTCCTGGAGCTTTGCCCAACTTTGCATCTTCTATCGCCATTATCACTTCTTCTTTCTTTACTAAACCATTTAATAATTCCTTAATTTGTTTTCCCAGCTCTGGAACTTCAATAGTCTCCAAATAATTCTTAATTCTCTGTTGATCAATTCCTTTCTTTTTGAATAATTTGGCGTAATATTTAAAGAAAGCTCTTTTTATACCATTCAAGCTCATAACATCCTTTCCATCTTCAGTAATCTTAGATATAAAATTCCTTTCTTTTCTGTTTTTCAGTTGCCATGCTAAAAACTTTCCTGGTTTATTTGCACCCTCAAATGCTTTTTGCTGTAATTTCTTCAAATTCCAATATAATTCTCTGTTTAATAAAACATTCAGCTGATCTTGCAGAAAGTGGATCTCTTTAATAATCTTCTTCCCTGGTCTTTTCTTTAATTCCTTTTCTTTTTGTCGAATTTTTTCATGAAGGTCTTTCTGTTGTTGAATCTTTTGCTTTTTGTCCTTGGAGTTCAGAGAGATAAGCATACCTCTCATTACCGCTTTGTACGCATCCCATACAACTTGTATATCCGTACCTTTATTCAAATTCAGTTCAAAAAAACTTTTCGTTTCCTTTTTTAAGATTTCATTAATTTGTTTTTGATCCAATAAATCTTCATTAATTCTCAAATATAACTGTTTAGGTTTTGCTTTAGATATCCAAAGTAGGGGATTATGATCAGAGTTAGTTTTCGGTAAAATTTGTATTTTATAAGTTTTTTGCGTCATCTCCTCTGACATCCAAATCATGTCAATTCGAGAAAAGGAGTTGTGTCTATTCGAATAAAACCTATAGTCCTTAGTCTTAGGATTCCACTTCCTCCAAACGTCTTCCAGTTTCTCTTGCTTCATCAATTGAAAGAAATTTTTTGGTAACTTTCCAACTGTCTCTCCACTTGCCTTGGACTTTCTATCCAATGTGTTGTTCACTGTACCATTAAAGTCTCCAGCAAGAACAATTTGGTCATAATTTAAACACTCCAACTCTTTGGTCAAATCATTAAAGAAAGTCTCTTTTGCACCATTGGGTGCATATATGTTTACAAGCAATGTCTTTTTTCTGTTCATCCATATTTCCACGCCAACATACCTTCCTTCTTTATCTGAGAAGATTTGTTTAGGATCCAATTCTTTTGAAATATAAATCACTGTTCCTTTTTTCTTATTAATTGCTGAGGAATGAAATTCTTCTCCCAATTTTTTATTAATCAAATATTTGTTGTCTTGTTTTCTAATATGTGTTTCTTGTAAACAGATTATATTACATTTTTGTTTCTCCAGCCAATGATTCACTAATCTTCTTTTACTTGGTGAATTTAGTCCATTTACGTTCCAAGATAAAAATTTGTAATCCATAATGGTGTTGAGTTAAATATCTTTAAAATCATCCAGATTGCTCTCTTTAAATCTGTATAAATCTCCTTCAGATTTAAGAGTAGATCTCACCGAGTTGTACATAAATGTAAGTCCATATGGAATCTCCCATCTGAACCTAATGTTCATTTCTTTTAGTCTATCTGTCAATTTCTTGAATTTCTTTCTGTCTTGTAAAATCGATCTCGGAATTTCTCTCAGAATTATTATTTTCTTTCCATTAATTTCCAACGGTTGTGTAAATTGTTTCTTGAAAACGTCTTCCTTCATCTTTGTTGTCACGAATTGAACAATCACATCTCTGGGTAATTGCTTTCTTTTGGCATAGGCTGAATTCACTCTATAAATCAAGTCAAAGTCTGCATCCAAATCTCCCTCATCTTCCCCTACATAAGTTGTCAATGTCTTAATTACTAGAGCCCGTAGATCCTGATCTTCCTCCTCTTCTATCCCTCTCAATCTCAGATGATTCTGAGTAGCCCTATATTCCATCATGGTCTCCAGCCTTGTATTTTCTGACAGGGTTTTTTTAACCTTTTGTTCCATATCTTCAGATTTTGTCACCAGACTTTTGACTTCCTTTTTGAGTTCTTCTGTATCTTTTTTTATCCCTGACACTTCTGTAAGTACCAGTTCTTTCAGTTCTTCCATATTTTTTTCTGTACTTGGACTTGCACTTGTTCTATTTGCTCCAATTGAATTTGCAGCTATTGTTGCAGTTGTTGTTGCAGCTGTGATTCTATTTGTTTTCCAAAATTCTGCACCACTTCGGTCATCCGTTTTTCCATCGCTTCCATAGCTGCTTGCCACTCTTTTTTTTCCTTTGCAGTCATTCTTGGGCTAGGTGATGAAGCAGCTCTGGGTCTTGACCTCAAATCCGTCTTGGAGGCAACTTCAATACTAGTCAGTCTTTATATTAGCAGTCCTCAAGCCAAATCGCCACCTTTAAAACTTGTTTAAACGCTTTTTCGGCTTGAAAATAACTTTTTAAAATTTAGTCCTCCCCAAAATGTCGGGCGCAATTTCTCTATGATTTTCTGGCTAGAGTAGGCTCCTTCCAAACTTCCTGTTCATCTGTCCGTCTCTGTAATCCAACTTCCGGTAAGGGTGGTGTCACACAATAAAATGTCCATCCGTTTCCAGTACAACAGCCTCTAAAACCTCCACTCTAGCCCACTTCCTGTATCATAGAGTCACAGTTAGTTTCGTTTCTGCTACGTAAAGTTTAGACTTGACTGACCACAGGAATGCAAAACAAAGTCACTTTTCAGCCTTTTTCTCTAAAGGAAAGCTTTCGTTTTACTTTTAATTCAAGCGGAATAGTTCCTTAAAAGTTTCAACGCTTATCCGTACGTTTCAATTTCTCATTCTTCTTTAAACCGGTAAGCGCTTATTCGTTTGTTACCTTGCTTGTAATCTCGGGGTTTCGCGGTGCTTCTTCTGTAAACGGTGTTAATCTTGATGATAAAGAGATCGGTAGATGGCGAATTTATGCTGAATACTCAGCCCAGCTGGCATCTGTAGAGTTGATTTGCAACTGCCCTCTTCACGGAAGGAGATCAAAGTGTAAACAAGCTTCCTCTGAAACTTATCCACACCGATCTCAACTCCCCCTCAGGCTTCGCTGCTTGCTTGCCACTCCCCCGCCTGGAGAGTGCTGCGCTGGGCCAGATAAAGCCCAGACTGTCGTCAGATGCCGCAGTACACTCTGCACAACTCGCAAAGTGTGTCAATTCGCCATTTTACTCCGACCGGAAGCCCCCCAGCAAGCACATATTAATCCTCGTGGTTCAGGTTTTGCGTGTGCCTTTTAGTGTTAGTTCGTCAAATGAAAGTGTGGAGTTGTGCCTGTGGGGAGCCATCAGCTCCTTATACACACAGTGATCATGGCTAGGCCACCCTCTTGTGCATGTGGGGAGCTGATGGCTCCTTATAGGCACCATTTTGATTTTAGGTGGAAGGTGCAGAGTAGGAGGAATGACCTCGATGTGGGTGGTGGAGGAGTGGCCTCCAAGAGGTGGGAAAAGGGTGAGGTTGAAAAATCTGAGATTATGTATATGCTTTTGAATTACTTCACCTTGGAAGCAAAGCAAGGAGAAAAACCACCACAAAACCACTTTCAGAAAAACCGAAAAAAACAGCGAATTGAGAGCTGAAGGGATGAAAATCTATGCAGAACAACAACAAAACCCCTGACCATATTGATCCTGAGAGAGTTGAAAGTCTCCCATATACTCCCTCTGGGAGGAGAGTTCTTCTAACTTTCAACCAGCCAACAATTCTCTCAATACTTTTGAAAATGTGGAAGTTTTTATCCTCCTTTGAAATCTTTACAACCAGAGTCTTCATAGACAAAACTGTTCAGACATTAATTCCAGGGACTACTAATAAGAAACCTTCCACCTTTGGCCTTGAATCTGGAGCCTTTTTTTAACACAATTGGCAATGACCCAAGCCTACTCTGGAATGCGGACAAAAGAATGCATATCAGTTCAAGCAAGATCAAGGTGCCGGATAAAATAGAACAGCTTTATCCTACAAACTCTTTGAGAACATCTCTTTTGGGGGAACAAGCAAAGATTCCTTCTACATTGGAGAAACTGAAGAACTCACTGCAGCTCCTCTGTACTTCAGTCAACCCTCTTAATTTAGTTCTCCCTGTGAGTCAACAGTCCAACTATAAGCCGAAGAGTCAAGCCTATAGTGCTGATTTGACCTCCCCTATCCCTGACATTGATAACAGTTCGCAGCTCTCTCATGACCTGGATAAGTCAATATCTATCTATCTTTACCCCTTCAAAGGTGCCAACTCCAGTTTTACCAGCTGCCTATAAAGTTGATGTATCAAAGGGGGAATCAACGGTTGGCAGCAAAACATCTCAAGTAAAGACCAACAAGTCCTCACGGAAGCCTCCTATTATACAAAGTAAAGATCAAAGCATCTCTATGGAAGCCTCGGGAGAGCAGCTGAGTCCTGAAAGCTCCAGCACAATGGAGTGTGAGAGCAAATTGGAAGCTGAGAGGAAAGCATGGAACAAGAAACTCAAGGAGATGTTGGAGAGGTTTTCTGCAGGATGTCAGGAAGTACTCAATAAGATTCATTGGCTCTATCATGGATCATCTCAGGAAACATGTAAAGAACTGGAACCTAAGGAGGGTTGAGTGAACTTATAATGACTACATAAAAGCAGAAATACCCCAGGGAATACATGATACAGAAGTATATAGCAACCACTCAGCCTAATGGCTGCATCTAGATTTGTAGTTCTTAAGAAATACATGCCTCTTCCCGTAAGGAAGCTGGGGAGGAGGGGTAGCCATGAATTCTGTCAGACAATAGATTTGCGATATTACTTCCAAAATAGAAGAAGAGGAAGTGTTCTCATTTGCTCCCCCCCACATACTGAGGGAACTCACAGTGTTACTAATTCCTATATTGTCATTGCTATCTTATGAAAACATTTTGAGATGCTGTGTTATTTGTTTCATCTATTTCTTTCCCCCCAATATATATGTGAATTTTAAAATTTTAAACTTATTAAATAAAAGGGGGGAGGGGGGAAACCCTGATGGACATGCCAGGTGAAAATGGGGGGAAATAACAAATGAAAAAGAAAATGGGATGGAGAGGTGCTATGAAATCAAGGGAAACCACGGGCCTAAGTCCCTTACTAGTAATTCTAGTTATTCTATGTGTTTTTAAATATTTAAACTCTTAAAACAATTACTGATCAATAAATAAAGATTTGGATCCAAAGGAGTATTTCCATGAACCCAATGGTTATGCGTGATTTTCACTTATCCTCTCCTTGTACCGCAGATCTCTGGCTCCCCCTCATGCTGGTTCCGGGGGTCACCCAGGAGTAGGATTTTGAGGACCATTTTAGGCTGCAATGGGGAAGGGGGAGACAGAGGAGTCTCTGTCACCAGAAATTACTACTAGATCCAAGCCACTGAGTAATATTTCAGTTAGTCATTCTAGGAAAATGCTAATTGACTGAACTGAACAGGAAAAAAAGAGAACTTTAATGAGTATTCAAACTTTTGGCCATTGTATGAGTACAACAGGTACTTATATTCCCACCCCCCCATCCTCAAAGAACTACAGACCTGTTCTTAGTTCCCTGGTATGTAGAGATATAAGGATCTCTGCTCACACCAGTTTGAAGTTGCCTCTATTTAATATTCTTAGGGCAAAAAACACCATGGCCTAGGGATCCATCCTGCTTCTCTTTTCAGATGGATTTTTTTATCCTTCAGTCTATTAAACTTCATCTTTGATGCTGTAGGATGATACTAACCAGGAGTGCTCCAGAATTATGTGCATTATATTTAGTAATGTTAATAAATTACACATATTATAATGATTTGGATTTTCAGTGTCCTTTGATCACAATTTGTACCCTTACTCTGATATTTTTGATCCATTCATAATTAATAATGGACCATATTTCAGGCTCATACCTCACTTTTTCACCTGCATTTTGTTATCTGTTTCATTTGATAAATGTGTGGTAGTCCTCTCCTAGGTGTTTTGTATGTGTGTGTGAGATAAAAAATGGTCAGTTGAGTGACAAGGATGACTTCCTGTTTGTTGTTGTTTACTGCATAGTCTAACTTCCTTTGGAGGGGGGAGGAGGAGGAGAAGGAGGAAGAAGAAGAAGAAGAAAACAAGCCTTCTCCCAGGGGCTCAAACCAAGGGTCTCTTCTGATCTGTTATGGTTTTTCTATTCTATGCAATGGATTGTTTCATAACCAGGGCTTTTTTTGTAGAAAAAGCCCAGCAGGAATTCATTAGCATAACAGGCCACACCCACCAGCTGGAAATCATTGGCATATTAGGCCACACATCCCATGTTACCAAAAGTGTGGTCATCCAGCCACACCCACCTTTTGCTTTTTTTTTTTAACTTTTTTATTTGCATCATAAATTATTATTACATTACAATACAATACAATTCCAGTTCTCTTATGATACATTTTCCCCCTTTTTTGTCCCACCCCCGCAAGGTGACCATCATATACCTACAAATTTAAATTTTTAACCATGAGCACATTTTTTCCATTTTTTCGAATATAGCGAGATTGGCTTCTCCATGATTTACCCATTGAAAGTATACAGAACATTTCTTTTTTATCTCCTTCATCTTTCCATCCCATGCCTTATCTTGTTTCATACATTCCAATATATCCGACTGAATATATTCATATAGATACTCGTTCCATCTATCTAAAGACCATTTTAAGTTCTCCTTCCAACCATATGCAATCACAGCATGCGCAGCTAATATCATTGCTTTGAAAATATCCTGATTTTGTCTCTCGATGTTATTGTTTCCCAGTACGCCCATAAATAATAAATCCCCATCTATTTTAAGATCCACCTTACATAGCCCTACTATCTTCCCCTGTACCTTTTCCCAAAAATCTATAACCTTTGGGCATTCCCACCATAGGTGAGAGTACCACCCTTCTTTTGCATTGCAGTGCCAGCAGTTAGGTTTCATACCTTTAATCATATATGCCAGTTGGGCAGGGGTTCTATACCACTTCAAAATTATCTTATTTTCAAGCTCTCTGTACTTTTCTAATTTGATTTTCTTCAAATTCACCATTAATTTATTGACATCGTCAGAAGTTATTTGTTTTTCTTTATTCCATTTGTTTTTTAAGGTTCTTAGTATAAACTCCTTATCTTTCACCAATTCAAGGTAAATTTTTCCTGCCAATCCTTTCCTTATTTCATCCACATATAATACATTTTCTAAGTTGTTGTCTTCCCTTTTTATGGCTTCTATATACTTATCTTGTTTAATTAAATGGGATAGTCCCCTTAAGTGTAGCCAATAACTTTTCCCCATTTTTTGGCTCAGCTCCTGAAGTGGTAGGAGACTCCCTTGTGAATTGTACATATCCTTGACTCTAATTATGCCTTCCTCCTTAAGGGCTTCCCAAAATTTTGGATTCATCTCCTTCTCCCAAATATATTTAAGTGGGGTCCACTTTGAAGTCTGAGGCAGCAAAGTCGACCTCCACCTCTTCCAAACTGTCAAAGCTGTTTTCCTTGGGCCTGTTGCTTTTCCTATCTCCTTTTGCAAATCTCTAGTGTAGATTCCATTGCTGCCTACCCCCTTATTGATTGCTGATTCAAATCTTACCCATTTATCCTCCGTCCTCCATTCTAACTCCATTAATGCCTTCAACTGGAATGCGTCATAATAAGCTTGTAAGCCGGGTTTCGGTTTCGGCGTCGCGAATGGCGGCCGCTTCTCGGGATGCTCCCGGAGGCAGTTAGCCCACGCGCAGTTAGGGGGGGTCTTCGCATGTGCGGAAGACCCTAGTGAGCCTTAGGCAAAGGCTCCGAACCGGGGGCGCTTGGGGAGTAGCCTCTTTGCCGGCAGACAGCCGGGAAATTGAGGCTTTCTCCCCGCCCCAATCGGCCCCGCTGTGGCGTGCCCATAATGGGACTTAGCGGCGCCACCGATTTCCAGGAGTGAAGACAGCACTATGGTTTAAAATAAAAAGAAGTAGCATCGAATCGTGAGTTGAAGATCTATTTTGAAGCGTAAATCGGAGCCCCCCTGCATGCGTATAAGCGTTGGGAGGAGGGAGGAGTTCCCACCCCCTTTGAGAAGCAAGATCTACAAAGGGAGCGTGAAGAGGGGCTGAGAGAAAAAAGTGTTGGTGAAAGTACCGTTGGGTTTGCATGGAAGACTGCGATCATCTTAGCTTCCTGGGGGATGCGGCACGAACTTTTTAAAAGTAAACAAAAAAACAAAATGTTGATAATGGAAAAAGTCCTGCAGACACCGGAAGAGAAGAGAGGAGGGACTTCCGGTCCAGATAGGCCCCCCCAAGAGCTTGCTGTCAATCAACAGGAAAAGGAGATGCTGTGCCCCTGCTGGAACAATTGCAGAAAATCAACGAAACTCTGTTTAAAATGGATAGTGTTCTCATCAGTCGACAGAAACAGATATCGGAAACAACTAGAAAGATGATGGAGATCGAACAGAAATCGAATCTGATTCTAGGTTTCCAGGGCGTTAAAGAAGAAGAGAAAGAAGATCTTGGATTTACCTTGACAAATGTCTTGGCACCCCTAACTGGCAGTGAAGCGATAAAATTAAAAGAAGAGGTGGATGAGGCTCCCAAAGCCTATTCCGCTTTTATAAAAGAGAATATTCTGCCAGTAGAAGGGGATGTTGAGCATAGCAAGCGACAAACTGGAGATCTAATTTCATTTGAAGAGTTTATGGAGCCCTGGAAGCTTGAAGGCCAGAAGTTTAAGGAAAAAGAGAAAAGAAAGAAGAAGGATTTCATCTTCAAAATACAGAAACTTCTGAAGAGACACGCCAGCAGGGAGGAAGATGCAGTATTCAAAACTGGGACAAGTGAAGAAGACAGCAGCCCAGGGGAAAGTGGTGATGGAACGGAAGACTTCAAAGTTAAAATGGACTCAATCCATAACTGGAAGAGATTTAAAAAGAAGATACTTTGAGGACTGTTCGTGTAACATCTGGAAGGAGCTGTTTAATTACTAACCCCAATGGACTTTACTAACTGTATTAACAGAGTGACTTTGGACTTTGCAATAGTTAAAAAGAAGATCTTCTAACCATGATAGATGCCAAAATTGGTATCGGTTATTAACCTAAACTAACCCTCACTAACAGGAAAAATTACACTCCATCTTTTTCTTTCTCCATCTGTCTACCCTTCCCGTTTCTTATAAAAAGAATAAAATTCTCTCTTTTTAAAGAGAGTTTTACAAAAATAATAATAATAATAAGCTTGTAAGTATGGTAGCCCCCATCCTAAATCATCTTGGGGCATATATACCAATTTTTTTGATATTCTTGCTTTTTTCCTACCAAACAACCAGCTTTTAATACTTTCATCCCATTTCCCTATAACTTTCTGATCAATTTCTATTGGAAGCACCTGGAATAAGTATAGCATCTTTGGTATTAGAAACATTTTTGCTGCTCTAATTTTCCCCAAAATGCTCAGATGTTTATTCTTCCATTCCTTCATTTTCTTTATTATCTTTGACCAAGTCTTACTATAATTGATTTTCTGTAACCTCTCTATATGTTTGTCAAGGTATACTCCCAAATACTTAATTTTACTAACATCTGATTTCATCCCCGTTAAGGCTAATATCTCTCTTTTAGTATCCTTATCTACATTAAGAAACATTATTTTGGATTTCTTAGTATTAACGCCAAGCCCTGAAATTAGTTTGAAATCCTCTAGAATAACTAGCAATTCTCTTATTGCCTGCAATGGGTTAGTTAGTGTCAGTAAAATATCATCTGCAAAAAGATTTAGTTTAAGTTCTTCCTTAGCTATTTGAAATCCCTGAATTCTGCCACTATTTCGAATCCTATCTGCTAAAGGTTCCATTGCTAGTGCAAATAGCATGGGGGATAGTGGGCAGCCTTGCTTTACTCCTCTCTGAATTAAAATTTCTCTGGTATGCCCTCCATTTATCCTAATAACTGCTTTACCGCTCCTATAGATTTCCCTTATTGCACTTAAGTATGGTCCACTAAATTCAAATTTTTCCAAAACCTGCATTAGGTAATTATGATTTAAGGTATCAAATGCCTTGTATACGTCTAATTTTAATAAAGTTAAATTTTTCTTATTTTTGCAAGACAGGGCATTTAATATATTTCTTAGAGGATGGGCTATAGATCTATTTTTAACGAAGCCATATTGATCCTCCTTGACTAATTTTGGCAGAATATTTTCCAGTCTATTGGCTAACACTTTTGCGAAGATTTTATAATCTTGGTTCATTAAACTAATTGGTCTATACGAATTTACATCTAAAGGATCTCTCTGGGGTTTTAGTATTGGCATTATTTCTGCTTTCTTCCATGAGTCTGGCATTTTACCCCCTTTTAATATATAATTAAATACACTTTGCATTTCTGGAATCAGCAGGTCCGCCATTTCCTTATAGTATTCCGCCGTAAATCCGTCCAGCCCAGGTGATTTCCTATTTTTTAAGCCCTTTATTACTTCTGCTATTTCCTGCCTTGTAATTTCTTTATTTAAGTTTTCGCTTTGTTCTTTCGTTAGTTTCTTATCCAATTGTTCATCAAATTTTTGATTTTCCCCAGATTTAAATAGTTGTTGATAAAATTTAGCAAATTCCTCTCTTATGTAATTATTTTTAAAAAGCTTTTTCCCCCCATCTCCCTTAATACATCCTATTGTTTGCTTTTCCTTTCTTGCCTTTAGATAATTAGCCATTCTTTTCGTTGTATTGATATTAATTCTTTGATATTCGTTTTTCACTAGTATTTCTTTTTTCCATAAAGATAGGGAATCTAAATTCTCTAACTCTTTTTTTAGTTTTTTTAAAATTTCTTGAGTCTTGCTACTATAGTTTTCCTGAAGTTCCTTTTGTTTTTGTCTAATTTCAGTTACTTTCCTATTTCTTTCTTTATTGTTTTCCCTATTAATTCTAATTTCTTTAGCTATATAGGCTCCCCTTATAACTGCTTTAGCCGCGTCCCAAACCACTTCTTCCGTAGCTGAGTCCCTATTCTCTCTAAAGTACATTTCTATATCTTTTCTTAAGTCCATCTGATCTTTTTCTGTTAATGGCATATTAGCCTTAAATTTCCAGATATTTTCTTTCTGTTCTTCACTTAATTTAAATTGTGCTATCAGAGGGGCATGGTCCGAAATCCATATACCCACCTTTTGCTTTTTATTCTGTTTACCTTGTTTGTTGTCAAAACCCAGGGCTTTTTTTGTAGCAGGGACTCGTTTGCATGTTAGGCCACACATCCCTAATGTAGCCAATCCTAATAAGTTTCTGCTGTTGGATGTGGCCTGTTATGCTAATGAGTTTCTGCTGGGTGTGGCCAACTGGGGAGCCAGCTGGAACTCTGTCTTCCTGCCCCAAAATAGCCCTGTTCATAAATTCATAATGACCTCACAGAATTTTGTTGTTCTTTTGTGAGGTTTACAATGACTGGTAAGTAAGTAAATATTAGAAATGAAGTTTTGCAGCCCTTCTTGCATACAATACTTTATGATCTTTATTTACATACACTATGAGCTCATTCACATTTTAATTCCTGCTTTCCAAAACAAGGAGAAAAAATCTCTTTTAAAACTCACATTGTTTTGCTTTATTTGCTGGGCTGACATTCTACAATGCAGATTTTTGGAGGAAAGAGAAATGCCCCTGCTCACCAGGGTTCAGTGCAAGCAGGAGCAGACTGGTTATTTGTGACCATCAGAACGTAATCTGATGGCCTGCTCCCCCATCTGAGTTGTGTCAGTTGAGTGCTGAGGAGAGACAGGCACAGATCAGGAGTCTCAATGCATGGATGAGACGATGGTGTAGGGGAGAAGGGTTCAAGTTTATTAGGCACTGAGATGCTTTTTGGGACAAAAGGGAGTTGTACAAAAGACATGGTCTCCACTTGTCCCATGAAGGAACCAGGCTGCTGGTGCTCAAAATCAAAAAGGTGGCAGAGCAGTATTTAAACTGAATATTGGGGGAAAGCCGACAGGAGATGAAAAGTCTCTGGTTCGGGATGGCTCATCTCAAAGAGATGAAAGGGTAGCTGTTACTTTTGTACAAGGAAATGGATTACAATTGTCCACTGAGACTGTGGCTAATGATAGGGACTGCCTGGCAAGGTCTCGAGACCGCAAGAGGAAGGTTGTGGGCTTAACAAATGTGGGAAACTATAGGTGTTTATACACAAATGCTAGAAGTCTCCGAGGTAAAATCGGGGAGTTGGAATGCTTGGTGTTGGGGAGAAAAATAGACATTGTGGGTATTTCAGAAACTTGGTGGGATAAGGAAAATCAGTGGGATATGGTGATTCCTAGTTATAAATTATGTTGGAAGGATAGGGGGGGAAAGGGTTGGAGGTGGGGAGGCTCTGTATGTCAGAGACGCTATACAGTCCAGTAAGATTAAGAGGGTAAGAGAATTGGATTTACTTCTGGAAATGCTATGGGTTGAAATAGTGGGTCCAAAAGGAGGCTTAACAGTGGGAGTTTGTTATTGCCCACCAGATCAAAAGGTAGAGGAGGATTATAAAATGATGAATGAATTAAAGATAGCACCTAGACGAAATAACTGTGTCATAATAGGTGACCTTAACTACCCACACATTGATTGGGTCAATATGACCTCTAGTCAGGAAAAAGAGATTGAGTTTTTAGATACTCTCAATGGCTGTGCTATGGAACAGATGGTCACAGATCCTACCAGGGGAGAGGCGATCCTGGATTTGGTCCTAAGTAACACTCAAGACCTGGTGAGAGATGTAAAAGTGATTGCACCACTTGGGAACAGTGAACAGTGACCATAATGTTATTGAGTTTAACATCTGTATAAATAGGGAGTTGCCCAAAAAGACTGATGCAACCACTTTTAACTTTAAAAGGGCTAACTTCTCTGGTATGAGTGGACATGTGAGGAAGAAATTGAAAGGAAAAGTGGAAAAGGTCAAAACCATCGGGGAAACTTGAAGACTATTTAAAAAGACAATCCTAGAAGCTCAGGAAAAATATATACTGCAGGTTAGGAAAGGCACAAATAGATATAGAAAAAAGCCTGCATGGTTAACAAATGAAGTAATGGAAGCTGTAAAAGGTAAGAAGGATTCCTTTAAGCAGTGGAAAGCTAGTCTCAGTGAGGTTGATAAAAAGGAACACAAGCTGTGGCAAATAAAATGCAAGTCTGTGATCAGGCAAGCAAAAAGGGAATATGAGGAGCATATCGCAAAAAGCATAAAGGCCAACAATAAAACTTTCTTCAAATACATTAGAAGTAGGAAACCAGCCAGGGAGGCAGTGGGGCCCTTGGATGACCAAGGGGTAAAAGGACTACTGAAGGATGACAGAGAAATGGCTGAGAAGCTGAATGCATTTTTCCCCTCTGTCTTCACTGTGGAAGATGAGAAGTGCTTGCCCACTCCAAAACCATCGATTTCGGGAGGGGGTTTGAAAGACCTGAACCAGATTGAGGTGACAAGAGAGGAACTGATGGACAATTTAAAAACTAATAAATCACCAGACCCGGATGGCATTCATCCGAGAGTTCTGAAAGAACTCAAATGTGAACTAGTGGATCTACTTACAAAAATATGTAATCTTTCTTTAAAATCTGCCTCCATTCCTGAGGACTAGAAGGTAGCTAATGTCACTCCCATCTTTAAAAAGGGCTCCAGGGGAGATCCAGGAAATTACAGGCCAGTCGTCTGATATTGATACCAGGTAAGTTGGTGGAAACTGTTATTAAGGAAAGAATTAGTAGGCACATTGATGAACAAAAACTATTGAGGCAGACTCAGCATGGGTTCTGTAAGGGAAGATCTTGTCTCACTAACCTGTTAGTGTTTTTTGAGGGAGTGAGCAAACATGTGGACAAGGGGGACCCAATAGATGTTGTTTACCTTGACTTCCAGAAAGCTTTTGATAAAGTTCCTCATCAAAGGCTCCTAAGTAAGCTCAATAGTCATGGGATAAAAGGACAAGTCCTCTTGTGGATCAAAAATTGGCTTATAAATAGGAAACAGAGAGTGAGTATAAATGGGAAACTTTCTCAATGGAGGGTGGTAAGCAGTGGGGTACCACAGGGATCAGTACTTGGTCCAATGCTTTTTAACTTGTTTATTAACGATTTGGAATTGGGAGTAAGCAGTGAAGTGGCTAAATTTGCAGATGACATGAAGTTGTTCAGGGTGGTGAAAACCAGGGAGGATTGTGAGGCACTCCAAAGGGATCTGTTGAAGATGGGTAAGTGGGCATCAACGTGGCAAATGGGGTTCAGTGTGTCCAAGTGCAAAGTGATGCACATTGGAGCCAAAAATCCTAAATATAAATACACGTTGATGGGGTCTGAACTGGCAGAGATGGACCAAGAGAGAGATCTTGGAGTCATAGTAGATAACTCAATGAAAATGTCTAGACAGTGTGTAACTGCAATAAAGAAGGCCAACGCTATGCTGGGGATTATTAGGAAGGGAATTGAAAACAAATCAGCCAGTATCATAATGCCCCTGTATAAATCATTGGTGTGACCTCATTTGGAATACTGTGTACAGTTCTGGTCGCCATACCTCAAAAAGGATATTATAGCATTGGAAAAAGTGCAGAGAAGGGCAACTAGAATGATAAAAGGGTTGGAACACTTTCCCTATGAAGAAAGGTTAAAACGCTTGGGGCTCTTTAGCTTGGAGAAACGATGGCTGAGGGGTGACATGATCGAGGCTCTTTCTCCCTTCTTTGGGGTGCAGGGTCTTTTCTGGGGTCAATTCCCCCTTCTGTTTGCCACTCGGTGCAAGTAAATTCAGTTCATAACACTTGTAACTGTTGAGTAAAAATTTAATCGGGTCATGTTGATTGATTTAAAAGCTTTGGTTTCTGCTTGGGAAAGGAAGCTCACTCAAGATGTTTCCAATAAACAAGTATCAAAAACACTTGCAACTGAACTGGGTTGATTTATAAAAAGAAATTGGCTGATGTGGAAAGGTGGGAAGGGGTGTTTCAATTTGTACACAGAAATAATATATGGCACTGAGAATAGATAAAAACTATATAACAGGAAGCAAAACTCTACTTGGCATTGGGAGGGAAACCTAACAATAGAGGAAAACGTCAGCTAATTGGCACCTCTGGGAAGTGGAAAAAGACATATTCAGTTTAGATGCAGAAAGGGTTTTTTAAACACTTCACATAAAGAGACATATTTTAATAGATCAAAAACAGATATCTTAAAGTCAATGGCTTAAAAATAGTTTGCAAAAGCCAAGTGTAAAGCATAGCAGCATAAAAGAATAATATAAATTTGGGGTTTTGGAAAAAGAATTCTGGGAGAGATGAAGGCTGGGCTTTTTGAATATTAAACAACCCCCAAAGAACTGAAAATTTACAGGTTCGTGCATCCCTCCTGCTGATATGCCTGGATGTTAATGCCTCTGATACTGGTTGTATAATGTTTTGATTCAGAAGTGTTGCCTAACACTGTTTGGAAAGTGTAGTGCATGAAGCCAATTTAGAACCCTTCAAAAACAACTTTTTAAGAAAATATTCACTGAAGACGTTTCTGATTAATGGCATAAATGAACACAGAGGACTTTGTCCATCAGCAACATGTCTCCCACCTCTCTTTCTGAGGTTCCTGTCTCAGGTATGGAAAAGAGCCTTCTGTTCAGAATTTACTACTCGTTTGGTGATATCACAGAAATTCATAATCACTGGCTTGTAATATACACTTGGCCACACAGAATGTTTGCTGCATTAAAAAAGAGAGCCCTGTGCCTTGAAGAGTTCTTCTTCAGCTGGGATTAAAACAGAATCCATCATCTGCAGCTGTCTCTGGCATCATGAACAATGCAAAGGTGATGCCCCTGGCACCAGGAATTAGGTTTGCCAGGTCCCCTTGCCAATCTGGTTGGGGGAATTTGGGAGGCATTCTGGGGGTGGGCAAGGCTAGCTAGGGTGGCAGCACATGGGCCTGAATCCTGAGTGGAGAATCGCTGCTGTGAAAGGAACACCACACGTACTGTGGCCCCCACTCTGCTGGTGACAGCCCCTCTCCCTCCTTGCTAAAAGATTTAAAGGGCCCTCCCCACTGGTCAGCTGAAATATTTAAATATTTTAGCATGGAGGGAGAGGAGTGGCCACGGGTGGCTGTTGCTTGGGGCAGGGTTTCCCCCAGCGGCCAGCTAGCTGGGGGTGGATTGGAGCCCCCAGGAGCAGGGGAACCCCTGCCCAGACTTGGGGCTGGCAACCCTACCAGGAATACTTGGGAACTATAATTTTCTCAGATTGCTTGAGTCCTAAGTATGATCAGGCACCCTGGAAACTGCACATCCTATGATTCTTTGCACCTGTGATGCAACCCTTCGTGTCCACATTAAACTTATTGAACATCCTGAGAAAAGAACATTTTCCAGAATTTTGTGTGTAGCATCTAGGGTACTAGGGAGGGAGGGAGGGAGAGAGGGAAGGGGTCTCCTTTCTTTCCTATTGCTACCCATGAGATAGGGGGGAAATGGAGGACCAGGGCAAATAAATGAGTCCCATGAATGATGGGGGAACCATTCAGATTATTTATTTATTGTCTTTACTGTTTTTGCATAAACAGCAAACCCTCATCCCATGATAAACCTCATTCCACGGGAAAATATGGAAGAATGTAAAGGTTGCTACTGCAAAAGTTGTCATGTGATTTGAAAACAGCTGCTAGAAATTTTGCCACATGCAGAGTAGTTTGTTTGTCTTTGTCTCTAAGTAACCAGGATGATATTTTTGCTTCTGGACAGGGGAAGTCCAGATTAAATAAAGGGAAGATCAGTTCATCTCTTAGAGCTGAAAATTTGGGACAATCAAGCAAAATGTCATCCACAGAGTCAATTTTACTGCTGCCGCAATTACAGAGTCGATCTGAGTATGAAATTCCATCGAATCTTCCTGACATCACAGCTGAAGGTAGGACATTCAGGCATGCTAGCATGAATGCCCTTCTATACTTTGGAAGAATTATCTCAGATAAGTAGTTTGGCATTGTTGTTGGAGGCTGAATGTTTACTGAAAAGGCTGGGTACACTCTGAGGTTTCTAATCAACATGCTCTTGTAGTCAAAGTCTCTCAAATGCATTCTAATAAGGCCCTGGTCACATGGGAGGATTTGCCCCACGAAACGGATGGGTTGAGGGCACATCAAGCAGGTGCAATCATACGGCAACATCTGGGAAGTGTAGTGCACCCGTCACCAACCCGTACCGTCGGCCCGAAGAAGCAGATTTAAAAAGTACCAGCAAAAAGGTAGTAGCAACTGGAAAACGCTGGTCACAGGTGAGTGTTGGATTGCGGAAGCAGAGTTAATCTGGCGCATCTGGCATGTGCATTCATCCCATCGCACCAGATGTGTTTTTTCCAAGCCTCCACAGTATGCGAAGCAACGTAAGAGTGTGCATGCGCAAGACCCTTTGATGCGCTTCAACATCACTGTGTGATCGCTGGCTATCGGCGTCTGTGCGGCATCTCGGGGATCTGTCTGATTGCGCTACTGTGCATCTTTTTGCTCCAGCTCTAATTTGCCTCCCTTCAGCGGCACAGTATCCCGTTCTTGTCTACTTCTGACTTCAATCATGTCATGGGTGATACCCAGACATAATAGTTTACAGTCCAATAATCTGTCCCAATCACTTGTGTGGTGGTCCTGCTTAACTAGTCCAAGGTTGCGGACACATGCGTGAGATAACGCGGGGGGAAGCGAGGCTATTTGCTTCTGCGGTGAAGCAAAACGGGTTGCCGATGGGTGCGGGATGCTTCCCAGATGTTTGCATCTGATCACACCCTTAAAATCTGCCCGGCATTCATACCTATGGTGCATCTAATTCTGTGTGTGATCTCAGCCCAAGAAGGTTTAGATCTGGGTTTTATTTTAGAGCCCTAATTTCAAACTGAATGCTCTTCCTCAGTCCTTTGCTTCCTAAAACATCCCTGCATCTTTGGCTCTCAGGGCTATTCCAGACACACACTGAGGTGTTCCCAGAATATTGTGTAGGCCATTCAAATGTCATTATACTCCCAATAACATCACTGATACCAGATGGGATCTAGATTTTGGACTGAAGACCAGAAATAACAGGATGATTTCCAGTCTGGGAGGAAAGGGGAGCAGCCAGAAGAAGAGCTGGTTTTTATACCTTGCTTTTCTCTACCTTAAGGAGTCTCAATGTGGCTTACAGTCTCTTTCCCTTCTGCTTTCACAATAGACACCTTGTGAGGAAGGTGGGGCTGAGAGAGTTCTGAGAGAACCGTGACTGGCCCAAGGTCACCCAGCAGGCTTCATGTGGAGGAGTAAGAAATCAAACCAGGTTCTCCAGATTAGAGAATGCTGCTCTTAACCACTACACCACGCTGGCTGGAGTAATTTAGTTTGTTGAGCCCAATTCCCATATCAACCCTCAGGTGACCATAATCAAATGTAACTTTAATCAATCATCAAAAATTGGTGCTTGTGCAGACTTAATCCACTGGTTCTACATATAAGAATCCACATAGCTGTATGCTTTTATATATTTCCTAATAATATATTTCCTTCCTAATATCTCCATTACTACTATGATGTCATTTACTTCATAATAACACTTCCTGATTTTCCTCCCAGCTTCATCCCACATCCCTAGTACCTAATAGACCTTCATACCTTCATGAGAAATCTCTAATCCATCAGTTACACTCAGTCCAAAACTGACCTGAAAATCCAGGGTAAAGTAAAATATTTCTTTAAAATATAAGTAAATAAGGATTGCACAGAGAAGCTGAAATCAGGTATGTCCACTAACCACCACACTGCAACTCAGTAATGGCTGGAAGGGAAGCATGGCTTTCCATCATTTTTAAATTTAATCTCAACAAGACAACTTCTGTGCACAATAAAAATGTTGATCTTTATTGTACAGGCACTTGGTCGTACTGCGATTTTGTAACTGACTCTCTGACCAACCCATGATGAAAAGTAAACTGTGCACGTGCAGAAGAGCTCGTATAAATAACAATTTGCTTCAGAATGACTTTGGGGATCATGGATTCAGTATATCATACCGGGCTGGCTTCTCAGAGATAGTTTACGTTGCTGTGGAGACACAAGGATGCAGACTACCTCCCACTTAGCTGTTGCTGCCAAACCTGAAGGCAGCATGCCTCATGCCAGAGCTACTCTAGCCTCTTTTGTTTCCAGAGGGACAGAGTTAATTACTTCTTGCATTAGAAAACCCGCATCTGAATAGCAATATATATAGGACGGCTTCTGCCATCGCAAACAGCTGGTTGCCTCTTATTCTTGTGCACAAGGGTTGCTGGTAGAGTGGAAATAATGCTTTGAGAAACACTTCCGCCACTATTGAACCTAGAAGTTGAGTGTGTTTGGTCCTTCAGCTAGAATACAAAAGCAATGGCATGGAATTAGTGCGGTTTTGGTGACTAAGCTGGAATGTTACCCTTATTGTTCTGGTTAAAGCGAAGATTCCCTTAGCAGAATGTATGAAGGGGTGTATTGATAACATACTTTGGAACACTATAGTAGGGATAATTCACTTAAAGTAATTGAGGGGGCACTCAATGATTGGGTAGATCAGCACACGAGGAGAAAGTGATTTGTGAAATTAAAAAACCCAACTACTATAGACCTTCATGGACACAATTCTGTTTAATGTAATGCACAGAAGGTGCTTTGTAGTTTTAAAAATGCAGAATATAGCAGTGTGAGCAGAGTGTGATGTTCACCACATTCTAAGGTTGCGCATTGGATGTACACAACATTAGAAAATGATTTCTTAAGGAAATCCAGGTGCCTCTTTTAGACTCATTTTTAATTTGGAGAGCATGAACGTTCATAGGTTAATACCTACGTCATTGGATGCTAGGGGAATAGTGAGCTCATGCTGTCTAAATAAAAGATTACAGCTATTCTAAAAGATGGAACTGAATTTTCTTTAAAAATTATTTTTGGCTACTGTGCTTGAACAAACATTACTTTTCTCCTACATCCGACTCAGCATTAATGTTAAAGTGTTGGCTGCCCAGTCTTAAGGGAGAACCTTTGCCAAGCTGTGTCTAGCTGGCTGGCCCATGGTGCTTGCAAGTTCTTCTAATGTTTTTGCAAAGCCAACCCTGTCCCTTCAACCTCAGTTAGGTCCAAAGCATTGCCTTGATCCAGGCCTACATAACTTTTCTGCCCCCTTTACAGTAATTCAGAGTAGGCAAAAAGATGCTCACCATGGCCAATTTTGCCTTGTGTTTCAAAATTTCAGCCCAGTTAGTGAATAGCTCATTGCTATCTTAATGGGATGGGTGGTTGGCTTAATGCAGTGGCAAATGCCAACAGGCAAAGCAGCTCCTAATACATTTCCCAACTGATTTCCATACACAAAGTGCTCAGCCATTTCCCATCCCTTAAATCAGAGGCAAAACATGCCACTTCCCTCTTTCAGAGCCAGTTTGGTGTAGTGGTTAAGTGTGTGGACTCTAATCTAGGAGAACTGGGTTTGTTTCCCCACTCCTCCATTTGCAGCTGCTGGATGACCTCGGGCAAGCCATAGTTCTGTCAGAGCTGTCCTTGAAAGGGTAGTTCTTGAAAGAGCTCTCTCAGCCTCACCTACCTCACAGGGTGTCTTTTGTGGGGAGGGGAAGGGAAAGGAGTTTGTAAGTCGCTTTGAGACTTTGAGTGGATGGGGTATAAATCCAATCTCCTTCTCCTCCTCTTCCTTCTTCCCTGATTGGTGGGGAATAGACTGTAAGAGTTTCTGAGGTGACATGCACCCTTCCACACTGATCTCCTAGTATCTCTCAGTCCTTTCCTTTCAACAGGCCATTCATTCTTCATCTAGCCCAGTTCTATTTTCTCTGGTCAGCATCTGTTTGACAACATTTCATACAAAAGTATTTTGTAGCCCTCTTACCTGAGATCCTATCAATGGGAAAAAGTACAAATGAACCAGGGACCTTTTGTATTATGAAGCAAATGCTCTGCCTGCTTCCATAAGCTTGGCAGATATTAAGAGGAAGAGGCAGGAGGAGGAGGAGAATTGGTTTTATACCCCACCCTTCACTACCTGAAGGAGTCTTGGAGTGGCTTACAATCACCTTCCTTTCCTATCCCCACAACAGACACCCTGTGAGGTAGATGGGGATGAGAGAGCTCTGAGAGAACTGTGACTGACCCAAGGTCACCCAGCTGGGTTCATGTGGAGGAGTGAGGAATCAAACCTGTTCTCCAGATCAGAGTCCCCTGCTCTTAAAGAGAATGAACTTGTGTACATGCTGACAGAAGTTAAGTATGCCTAGAACTCATAACTGTGTTACTGGGCCATAGAATGATACCATTTGCTGGTAAAAGGGTGTGTGTGTGATTTGTTCATCCTCCTTGGATACCACTATCCATAGCACCCTTCAGATCTGATTAGGTGAAGTGGGGATTGGAGGCACCATACTTTAGTGGGTTCTGTTCCTATTTTACAAAGAGTTACCTGGAAATTGTACTGGAGGACAACTGCTTATCATCACTGAATTTGTATTCTCTTTCATGTTCCTTAACATCTACTTAAAGCTGCTGGGAGAAGTCATCTGGAGATATGGAGTACAGTGCCATCAGTAGGTGGATGACAATCTGCTCTAATTCCCCTTTGTACCTGAGACAGGAGATATCCTGGATTGGTCCTTGGAAGAAGTAATGGGCTGGATGAGAACCAATGCACTGAAACTCAGCCCAGACAAAACTGAGGTATTGTTGGTTCTAATAAAATTGGTGGAGGAATATGGAGACCAAACACAGTCCCCACTGCTGTGGCCAGATGCTTTTGCTGGCACAGGAGGAAGCCTGTAACTACTGTCAGCTGAATGGGATCTAGGATGAGCTTCTTTCCCTCCTTTTGTTGCATGTATTGAGCCTGGGCAGGGCCAGGGGCATAAGCCTTTGACATGGATTGAAGGGCAAGAGCCAAAGGGCTCATGGATTGCAATCTGTGGCCCTGAGTGAGCCACGTCTGTGAGTCCAGGATCTGCCTAAGAGTTGGAGTTCTGCCATTCCTTCCTTCCTTTCTTCCTTCCTTCCTTCCTTCCTTCCTTCCTTCCTTCCTTCCTTCCTTCCTTCTCTCTCTCTCTCTTTCTCTCTTTCTCTCTTTCTCTCTTTCTCTCTTTCTCTCTCTCTCTCTCTCTCTCTCTCTCTCTCTCTTTCTTTCTTTCTTTCTTTCTTTCTTTCTTTCTTTCTTTCTTTCTTTCTTTCTTTCTTTCTTTCTTTCTTTCTTTCTTTCTTTCTTTCTTTCTTTCTTTCTTTCTTTCTTGTTAAAAGTTTCTGGAGTGTTAATGTATGCTACTTTAAATTTCCCATGGGGTGAGTAGGATATCTAAACAACTAAATAAATAAAAATGTACATTAGCATGATCATATGTTCCCTATTTAATTTCATTGTCTGTTCACATTATGTTTTTGTCAACGGGTTTGGCTCTCTGGTTCTTACTACTGGTTTTGTAGATTCTCTTTTATTGTCTTTGCAAGTTGGGTGATTTTATATGCAATTTATACAGTATTTATATGTATAGCATACATTATTTATATGTACAGAGCTGATTTATTGACACAGAAACAACACTGAAAAATGTGTACATTTTCTTTGGAAAAAATTGTGTGTGAAGAAACCAAAAGCAGCCTGAAGATAAAGAATCACCAGTTTGTGCAAAGGAGAAACAAATTTCAAATGGGGATTTTCAGGTTGAAAGAGTAGGGCTATGGAATTCAAAATGTATTGATTTTGAAACCTGATTTCACCAAGTCTTGCACTAATTCTTCTTCTCAATTTAACGAATAACATTGTCCTACTTCCCTTTTCAGCTACTGTGAAACTTGTCAAGAACTCGTGGTTTTTCACTGTCTGGACTACTGAGTTATGATCTTCTAAACTTCTTTAGATGTTATCCCTTAGCTCTTGAAAATCTGCATAATAATAATAATAATAATAACATCATCATCATCATCATCATCATCATCATCATCATCATCATCATCATCATCATCATCATCGATGTCTGAGCATGCTCCAGTTTGCCTGTCCATATTCCTCTTCCTGGAGTGTTTTACCTGTGAGAGTTGGGAAAATAACACCAAAAGCACAGAAGGATGGGGAGTAATATAGTGACTGTGGGACAAACGTCCCCATATGTCTTCTCCAATAAGAAACAATTTCTCAAAGCAGGATGAACACATTCTGCTTTGAGCCATGGTTTCTCATAGGTAGAAACGTATTCAGCCAGTAACCCAATCATCTCCTTCTACCCCGTACCCTTTTGATGTATTTGGACAGATGTGACAGCAGCAACAAACATCAGTTCTCCCTATCTCTGCTGAAGGCCCCAGCCCTTGGGTACTTTTGGAATTCTGAGAATGGGGAGGATGTGCCACCATAAAAGGCTGTCATGGGGGCAATTACAAAATGGCCACCAGATGGTAATGCATTCTGTGATGTAGTGGTTAAGAGTGTCAGATCATTATCTGGGAGACCCGGGTTCAAATACCTACTCAGGCCATGGAAATTTGCTGGGGGACCTGGGCCAGTCACACTTTCTCACCATGACCTACCTTATAGGTTTGTTGTGCGGATAAAATGGAGGAGAAAGGATGATGTATGTCACCTTGGATCTCCATTGGGAATAAAAGTAAGGTTTAAATGAATTAAATAAATAATAAATGAAAATGTTGGAGAAGATAGCAAGCCATTAATCCTTCTGTGATGGATGCTCTGTTTCTGTATGGGTATTCCCTGTAGATATCAAGATGAGGCTTCCTGGCTCTTCTGAAGTGCATACTAATACAGTAAGTTTGAAAAAAGCAAGGAGTAGCTGCTTGGTTTAGACAAGAAGAGGTATTTCATTAAAGAAATACTGGGCGCCAGGAAGCCCATCTGCAGGTAGCATGACATTCATAGACTCCACACAGGAGATAATTGTTCTGTATCTTATATGGAATTCACTGCCACAGGAGGTGGTGGCGGTTACAAGCATGGACAACTTTAAGAGGGAATTAGATAAGCATATGGAGCAGAAGTCCATCAGTGGCTATTAGCCACAAGATATAGATAGGAACTGTCAGGTTGGGGCAAGAGATGCTCTATATTCTTGGTACGTGGGGGAGGGAGCAGTGGGAGGGCTTCTAGTGTCCTGGCCCCACTGCTGGACCTCTCGATGGCATCTGGTATTTTTGGCCATTCTGTGACAGAGTGTTGGACTGGATGGGCCATTGGCCTGATCCAGCATTGGCTTCTCTTATGTTCTTATCCTCACATTTGACTGATGAAGAAACCCAAAAGCCAAGACAGAACAACACAGCTCTCATTAACATGGCCACGGGGCTGGGAAGAAGCTGAACAGGACTGAAGGGAAGGAGAGTAGGAGATACATGGAGAACACACAGTTGTTGGAGGTGACCCTGAGGAAAAGATCAAGGGAATTGAGAGAAATATAAGGAAAGGTGAGGAAACCAGTTGGGGAGAGAAGATAGAGCTGATCCCTCCACTCTGCAACAATTCCTCTTGGTAGGCGCGTCTTCAAATTTCCACTACTTGCGAGCATCTCACTAGCATGAAACAGAGATGGGCTACAGCTGAATCAGACAGCAGAAAGAATGGAACAATAGAGATAAGAATATATATGAGGTAGAGGCAGAGCTCCAAAGAGATGGATGGGTTTAGGAACAAAACAGGGACATAGGAACAAAGTGTACTAGAAAGCCAGCTGGGAAGTGAAGCCAGGGTTGGCACCCAACAACCCACTCATCGACTGGAATGAGGGTCTTTTTTTGTTGCATACTCAACCGTACTTTCAGTGAGCAAAACACCAGGTTCCCATTTTCACACATGCAGTCACCCGCCATTTGGTGGGCAGCTTGCTTGCTACGTTCCTGCGAAATAGAGAAATGCTCTTTTGCAGAGGAATTTTCTTTACCAAGGTCAAGTTGCAAAGACAATCTCTGCAGGGCTGAGTTCCTTAACTTCAGATTCTGACATTCAAAGCAAGCCTACCTACATCCTGTTAGAAAACATTAGCATGTCATCAGAACTTCTCGCCAAAGCAAGAGTGATGATAACCTGTCTGCACAGTGATGATAATATGTCTGTGTGCCAAAAACCTGTTCAACACCCTTCTGCATTTTGAAATAATGTGGGCTCCAGACTTAGAAGTGATTTCTGTATTTCAGCTTCAAGCTGACCCATATTCACCAGAAGATGGGTCATTATGTGGCATATCATACTGTACTTCCATTGAACCAAACAAGCTGAGCATGATTATGACTTATGGAACATTATGCCTGCACGATCCATGACTACCCCCTCCCATTGCTGTGGGATTTGATGTAGCGGTTATCTATCATGATTGCAGTGTATTCTAAAGGTATGTCTGAGTCAGCCATCCTGAGTCACAGCGAACAGCCATAATGATCCTGGAACAGTGGATGGGTTTGGTTTTTTTTATTTTTGCAAAAAAGGTATTCTGATGATTTAAGCGCCACATTATGAATATGCCAGTAGCCGGGCTCAGAAAATGACTGAGTAGGTGAGGAATGATGAAAAGCAACAGGGGACATTCCTGCTCGCACATCATGTGTTTGTAATGCTAATGGAGCTCAGACTTGAGGTTTCTTATTCTCCTCCTCCAGTCCGTTCTACTAGCTAGATAAGTGGGCTGGGCTGAGAATAGATTTTGGCCCATTTGGCCAAAGCATCGCTGTTCAATCAGCTGACCTCTAGGGCATACTTCAGGCAGGAGAATTCTATGGACTTGGCCTTTAGCCAAGAGCTGAGCCGTCCACTGAATGGTTTATTAATGTCATGGGAAAATATTAGGGTAATTTATGGAACAACAAATAGCTGCAAAGACACTCACAAAAAGGCTTGAATCTGGCAACTCGCATCATTATTACATTTCGTCAAGGATGTAATTGAAAGTTTAATTGACCAGAAAGTATCACACGGCTATGACAAGCATCTAGATTTCTATCTTTTCTACTCATTACACATGCATTCTCTTCTAATTAATGGATTGGATCAAAGGTGCCCTTCCGCATGTGGAAAGTGGCATCCTGTCACACAAAGACTGCTTTAGTGTATTGCTTGAAAAGCGGAATCAATGTTCTTCCAGTTGTGCTAGAGCACTAATACAGGACCTGCCACAGTATAGTGTTGCCCAAGCTCTCATACAAGCATTAGCAGGTCACGTATAGTAATTACTTTTCTATGGTGCTTTTGATCCAGTTTGTGTTGGTTAACCTCATGCAATTTGTTTCATTTCAGAATAAAGAATCAACTGGGAAGCCTCAGGATATTTTCATATATACCAACATATGGAGTGCACATGACTACATTAAAACTGCCTTCTACCGAGTCTGACCTTTGGTCTTCTAAGGTCACTGTTGTCTACTCTGATTGGCAGTGACTCCCCAGGGTCTTATGTCTTTCACATCACCTACTACCTGATCCTGTTAATGGGAAATGCTGGGAATTGAGTCTGGGGCCTTCCACTATCATTAAGCCCTGCTGTCAAGTATGGTTGCTGCAATTTGGTTCATGATGAAGACCTTTTGTGATGGGTTAAGTTACTGGCTTCTTATCTGCCATTATTCTTTGGAGGCCACATAATATTGAACTTCTGTGGGTTTCTGAGATCTATTCCAATTTTATACTTCAGCTACATGCAGAGCTACTGGGAACTAATTTTTGTTATAAATCTTTAAGTGTATCTTGTTTTGAAGCAATCTGAGTTTTGCAGAGAAGGAGTTTAAAAAAGCCCTTGCCTTATTGGTTGTGGCTATTTTTTCTTAAGTCAAACAATTCACCTGGGGAAGAACTGTGGTTCAATAACATGGCTTTCACTTTACTTGCAGAAGAATCCAGGTTCAATTCCCAGTATCTCCAGGTGAAAAAATTGGTTAGTGGGCAATGTGACACACCTCCACCTGAAACCCACCTGCCGGTCAGACTAGACAATATTGACCTTGGTAGGCCATTGAACTGACTCACTACAAAGATAGCTGGCTGGCACATGCTCAGTTTTCTAGCTTTTTAAAATGTGCCCCAGAGTCTTCTTTGACAGTCATGTATAATTTATGAACAGTAGAACAAAGTTTGAGTCCAGTGACCCCTTTAACACCAACAAAGTTTTATTCAAAGTGTAAGCATTCATGTGCAAAGCACACATCTTCAGACAAATTGGAATAAGGTCTCCTCAAGGGTTACTTATGGGGAAAAAGAGGGTGGGGGAGCAGCCGTTAGGACTTAGGAGGGGCCACTCAGAGCCAACATGGATCAGGTGGCTAATAAGACCAATGGATAGCAGCATCTTACCTGCCACCTGATCCAATTTCGGCTCTGCATATGCATCTTGGCTCTGAGTGGCCCCTCCTAATGGCTGCCCCCACCCTCTTTTTTCCTGTAAGTAACCCTTGAGGGGATTTTATTCCAATTTGTCTGAAGATGTGTGCTTTGCACATGAAAGCTTACACTTTGAATAAAACTTTATTGGTCTTAAAAGGGCCACTGGACTCAAACTTCGTTCTGCTGCTTCAGATCAACATGACTGGTCTGTGGGAGGACTTCTAGTGTCCTGGCCCCACTGCTGGACCTCCTGATGGCACCTGGTATATTTTGGCCGCTGTGTGACAGAGTGTTGGACTAGATGGGCCATTGGCCTGATTCAACATTGGCTTCTCTTATGTTCTTATGTTCTTATGGCTACCCATCTAAATTTATGAACAGGTTAATGTCAAATGTAGGTGTTGTTTTTGCACCTGCTCAGTTGATGGAATGAAGCAGGTGGTTGTATCCATCACACTGGTGAACACTCAGAATGTATGGGATTGGACAGCAGTTTCTTGGTATCAGCGTGAGAATGTGCAAAAACATAATTTGTGACCCCATTTAGAACTACGATTAACAAAAAAACACACTCGGCTTTGGGAGTCAGGCAGACAAAATGGACAAGCTGCTAAGCTGGGGAGATGCTTTCTGGTAACCTTGAACTTGTGTTCACTTCCCTATGAAAACTAGATGGTTCTAGGCAGATAAAGGCGGAGGTGAAGCACTTTACAACATCAGTAGTGTTTTAGAAATGTCTCCAAACTGTTGTAGCCTAAAGGTTCTGTAGACTTGGAAAATCCACCACCCTAGTGTTTTCCGATCACAGTGATTTTTTATTTTTGGTGATCAATGCAGTCTTGCAGTTAAGGCAAATGTCTACAACACAACAGAATCATAAGGTTGGCTTGCTGCAATTTGGGGCAAAACAGCAAGGCAGACTACTTTATCACTGTGCAAATTATCCGATGATGAACCACGGGGCTTAGAGATGATCGGTAAGTCTTATTGAATCATGCTTTCCTAAGAGGTGTCATCCAGTGCTGGAGGCTCATATTGCAAACCACTATGTTGCTTGGCACGAAGCACATTCCACTGCAGCCCGAGGAGGCAATCCTGTCCTCTGAACCATCACCTGCAGGACTGATACCACGCTTGTCCTTGGATTGCCTTCCTAGTTTTGCATCATGGCCACTATGTCCTCCTGTCTCTTCCCTATCAATTCTGCCTACACTTCCATTGAGACTTAGACTTGTTCGGTAAGAATGTCCCACTTGGTGGTCAGAGGATCCAGCTGCAGAGGGGTCTTCCAGGTCACATGTTTGGTATTACTCAGCTGGCTGGCCATGCCCCCTGTTCCTCTGCCGTGGCCACCTCCTCCTCAGCCACTGCTGGCCTCCTGGCCAGCCAGCCTCACTTCAGTGGCCTGATCTACATGAGTTACTAAAATGGTTGATTCTGGCAATGCCGTGGGCATAGTGTATCTAGATTACAGCAAAGCATTTGACAAAGTTTCTCATGATATCCTTGAGGATACGCTAGTTAAATGTGGGCTGGATGGTGCAACTGTTGGATGGATTCATGGTTGGTTGAAAAATCGTACCCAACGAGTGCTCGTAAATGGCTCTGATTTTACATGGAGGGAAGTCTCAAGTGGAGTGCCGCAGGGCTTGGTCCTGGGGCCGGTGTTGTTCAATGTTTTTATAAATGACTTGGAGGAAGACATAGAAGGGATGCTTATCAACTTTGCAGATGACACAAAGCTGGGTGGGATTGCTAATTCTGAAGGAGACAGAGTCAGGATTCAAAATGATCTAGATAGGCTGGAGTAGTGGGCTGAGACAAATAAAATGAATTTCAATAGAGATAAGTGCAAAGTCCTACACTTAGGTGCCAAAAATCAAAGGCATAGATATAGAATGGGAGGGACTTGGCTTGACAGCACCTCATGTAAAAAGGGATCTAGGTGTTCTGGTTGATCACAAGCTAAACATGAGCCTGCAGTGCGATGTGATTGCGAAGAAAGCTAATGAAATCTTAGGATGCATTAACAGAAGCATTGTGTCCAAATCACGAGAGATGGAAG
Source organism: Gekko gecko (assembly GCA_029375565.1). Classification (NCBI taxonomy): domain Eukaryota; kingdom Metazoa; phylum Chordata; class Lepidosauria; order Squamata; family Gekkonidae; genus Gekko; species Gekko gecko. The sequence goes on along the minus strand of JAPDNY010000001.1, from coordinate 295,575,199 downwards.
TTACGCTCTATTCTGCTATGGTCAAGTCTCACCTAGAGTACTGTGTCCAGTTTTGGGCACCACATTTTAGGAAGGATGTTGACAAGCTCAAGCGTGTCCAGAAGAGGGCAACCAGGATGGTGAGAGGGTTGGGATCCAAGTCTTATGAGGAAAGGATGAAAGAGTTGAGTATCTTTAGCTTGGGAAAGAGAAGGCTTAGAGGGGATATGATTGCAGTCTTCAAATATTTGAAGGGCTGTCATGTAGAAGGTTGAGCAGATCTATTCACCCTTGCTCTGGATTGCAAGACTAGATCCAATGAGTGGAAATTACAAGGGAGTCGTTACCAACTAAATATCAGGAGAAACTTCCTAATTGTAAGAGTGGTTGAGCAGTGGAACAGACTGCCTTGGGAGGTGGTGGATGCTCCTTTGCTGGACATTTCCAAGTGGAGGCTGGACAACCATCTTTCGGGTATGTTGTAGGGCTATCTTTTGGCTATGCTCCTGCAGAGTGCAGGGGGTTGGACTAGATAACCTGCAAGGTCCCTTCCAATGCTAACATTCTGTGTGTACCCTGTTGCTGGCTGGCATTGTGATGTCTGGCTAGGGTACTTGCTGCAAGTACTGATTGTTGCCAATGATGACATGCATTATGTGAACTTAACTGAAGCTGAAGCTCAGATACTTTGGCCACCAAATGAGAAGGGAGCACTCCCTAGAGAAGACCCTGATGCTGGGAAAGATTGAAGGTCAAAGAAGAGGGGACGACAAAGGATGAGATAGTTAGTGTTATCGAGGCAAGGAACATGAAATTAAGCAAACTCTGGAGCACGACGGAAGACAGGAGGGCCTGGCGTGATGTGGTTCATGAGGTCACGAAGAGTCGGACTCGACTGTGTGACTGAACAATAGCAACAACAACAACAACAAGGGTTTTAACTTTTCCATTCCAGTCCTGAGCTGGATTACTGAGGTAGCAAGCTAACTGGACATGTCAAATTCATGTGGTGACCTTTGTAAATGAACCACCAAGTCATGTGAAAACAGCAAGCTCCCCACAGTGAGTGTATTGAGTAGGCTAGATCTAAGGTTCATTCTAGGATGGAGAAGAAAGGCGATGAGAGATAAGGAAGGAAGTGAATCCAAGTTCAACATCTTTTGAAGTAATGCTCAAAGTACTCTACATCTTTGCATCTAGGACATTTCCACGATGCAAAGGTTTCTCTAGATCTACCAGCTATACAGAGGATTTACTAACTACGTCGTGGCTGCTGCTTGTTATTACATGGTGGTGGTGGAAAATGCCATCAAGTCACAGCCAACTTATGGAGACCCTGTAGGGTTTTCAAGGCAAGAGATGAAAAGAGATGGTTTGCTGTTGTCAGCTCCCGTATAATGATCCTGGACTTCCTTGGTGGTCTCCTATATAAATACTAAGCAGGGCTTACTCTGCTTAACTTCTGAGATCTGGGCCTTCCAGGTCCAATCAGTATACTATACAAGTAGGAAATCACTAAGGCAGGATGTTAATTTGTTGGTACCTTACCAGAGTTACATTTTAGAACATTTCATTGCACTACGGAAGCGAGAAGGCTTTTTACCAGAGCTACCAATGAGTTACGCTGATCTATCAAGTGTCTTTTTACCCTGCTCATCCTCCAAGCAATTCAGTGTGGCCTACATGGTTCACCTTTCCCCATTTTATCCTCATAGCAGCCCTGTGAGCTGGCTCAAGCTGCAAGAATGTGAGTGGACTAAGGTTACCCAATGACCATGCCTGAATGGGGATTTGAACTGGGTCTCAAGATCCTAGTCTGGCCTGTTAAGCACTACTGGGGATGGGCATAACCGACTAACAAACTAAAGTTTGTCACAAATTTTGCCCTGTTTGGGGTTTGTGAACCTAAGTTTGTGTACTGAAGAACTGGACGAACTACCACAAATTCATGGTGGCTCATGAAAGTCCATGAAGAGCAGAAAGCAGGGGTTTATCTTTGCCTTCTGCTCTTCAGGAGAAACAGCTGAGCGGCTGGGAGCTTCCAGCTGCTCAGCTGTTTCGTTTACATGGTTCGGAGCCATTTAAACCACCACTCCTTTGTGCTCCCTGCAACTTTCCACTGGGAGCAGAAAACAGGGGTTTAAATGGTCCTAGTTTCTGCTCCCTGCAAAAAGCTGCAGGGAGCAGAATGCAGGATTTAAATGGAAGGGGTGAAGACCCTTCCATTTAGATCTTTCCTCCCTCCCTTTCTGCTAGTGGTGGCTCCCCACAGTCAACAGAAAGGGGGAGATCTTGTTGGAAGATCTCCCCCCTTTCTGCTGGGCGGGATGAGCCCTGGCCACCCCCTTCTGCTGGCTGCTGTTTTTGGGCTGTCTTCTGCTGTCCTTTTAAATTTTAAAGGGACTGCGAAAGGCAGCATGAAACAGCTACATGGTGGGGAGCATCTCCCCATCCCACAGCTGTTTTTTGGGCTTTCTTCTGTATCCCTTCAAATTTAAAGGGGTTGCACAAGACAGCCCAAAACAGCTGTTTTTCCAGCTTTCAGTGGGGTTTGCAGGGCCATGAACCGAACAAACTGGTTCAGTTTATTAATGAGTCTCCCAGCTTGGTTCAGTTTGAAGTTTGGTCCATGGGCGGTGGCTCCCTGTGAACCAAATGAACTGGTTCAGTTCATTAATGAGTTTCCTGGCTCAGTTTGGTTTGGGGTTTGGTCCATGGGCTGCCACGGACCCCAAACCTTGTCACAACTCTGGTATTCCTTGGAGGTTTCCCATCCAAATACTAGCCAGGGCTGACCCTGCTTAGCTTCCAAGATCTGATGAGCTCAGGCTAGCCTGGGATATCCAGGTCAGGGCCATGGCTATGTTAGACTTGGTAAAATATGAGTTGTTTAGGCCTGACCATGCATATGGCATGACAATACTTTAAAAAGTGGACCAGGAACTGGAATAAAGTGCTATATAAAAGGGTGAAAAAGATTAAAGTTTTTTCAGAACAGCCAATACTTTTTTTTTTTTTTTAAAGGTAAGTGGAGCATGAAATTTCACCCTATCAACCAGAAAGAATAAAGCCAAAGGATTTAGGTTTAAGGTATAATAATTCCATTGGTATAAGTAGGATTGAATTGTGTTTCATTCAAGTACTCCCGCTTAAGAGCTTTATGGATGGCACCTTAAACCAAAGGAATATAGGAGATAAACGCGAGAAAGCAAAATGAAAAAGCTAATGAAACATATTTTGCTTGCATTTTTCTGGAAGGATAAAGAACCCTTAAGGGGTATTGGCTTGGAATCCATCTGCTGCCTAGATATTCAATGTGTGTCTCTCTGCAAGGAGCCTCACATAGAGGACACAGGCAAAGGGGGAAACAAGATGTCTGTTGCAGACCTTCAGGAGATGAAAAGTGGCTTACAGGCAGGGGTGCTAGCGTATTATTCAGTGTCATGCAAGTGAGGTTATGCCTGGCTTTGGATCCCATCTTAAAATAAATCCTGCAAAAGCATGAGGAGACTCAGAATGTGAATTTATGCACAAAATTTCAGAAATGCTAGCACCCCTGATGATATAAAAGAAGCAATTAATTATCAGAACTTTCACTTCCTCCGTTGTTGTGTAGCCTCTTTGTTACCCTCCCCCTACCACGGTATCCTCCTTTGTTCTTAAAAACTTTCCAGAATTTCTAAAGAAAACTGCAAAAACACATATTTGGTACGCTAAGGCTTATGTGCTTTGACCCTGATGGTCCATGCTAGTCTGATCTTCTCAGATCTTGGAAGCTAAGCAGGGTTGTCCCTGATTAAGTACTTGGATGGGAAACCCCTCCCCAAAGAAGTCCAGGGTTACTATGCAGAGGAAGGCAATGGCAAACTAGCTCTGTTCATCTCTTGCCTTGAAAAACCCTACAGAGTTGTCATAAGTCAGCTGTGACGTGATGACACTTTCCACCACCACCAATGATTATGTAATCAGTAGTGAGTCAAAATATTCTCCAGGCTCAATTTGTGTCCTCAAAATGTAGTTTTCAGGGAGAATTGTCTCCACCCTTGATCCTAACTTGGGGTGGGGGATGTTCAGAGTGGTTTTCCTCTCTGTCTGTTTCTTCAGTGACCATCTTTCTCCGATCCTTTTCTTCTTGAGTGGTGCCAGCCAATCAGGGATTATGACCTGGCCATGATGACCTCACAACGCTATGTAGTGAAACTAAGGTATGAAATGACGTCCCTGAAAGCAAATAAAGCCCATTAGGGTGAGGACAATGCTTTCTGTATCCATCACATGGGCAATCCACACCAATCAAGAATCATTCTAAGCAGGGGTCATTTCACAGAAAAAGAGCTGCAAGAACTCATCAGCACATCTAATAGGCTATTAGCGTAATAGCTCATTAGCATATACCACGCCCACTGACATCTCTCTGGTGTGGTCTGGCCCCAAACGACCCCTGATTCTAAGAATTTCTAAGACTAATCCTGCTAACTAATGGCAACAGGAGAATATAATTTCCCTTTTAAATTCAGAAAAGGCAGTTGTAAGGTATGTCTGTATCTCTCACACTATCTAGGGCTCATGAAGACCTGCAAGGCAAAGGAAGAACAAAATGCATTTGTCACTCCTATTAGCAAAGATGGAGCACTATACTGGCGGAGTCTGAAAATATACTGGAGGAAACCAGATATAATTACTTAGCAGTTGGAGGATAGTAAATAGTTTACAAAGGCATTTCGTTTTACAAGATATTTATTTATTGTTAAAGGATGCACCTCATTCAAGAACATCTTGAACTCTGATGTTAAATGCAAATCCTGTATTTGACATAGAAAGCCTGTACTTCCTAAGGGGTAAACTGAATAATCTGGCCATCTGTTAATAAACTTTCCTGGAATGAGAGAAGACTATTAGTCCATCAAGGAGAGTATTGTCAACTCAAACAGTGGCTCTGCAAAGTCTTGGGTAGAGATCTTTTACTTGACTTTTACCTTCTGCCTGGTCCTTTTAACTGGTAATGTCTGCATGCAAAGCAGAGGTTCTTCAACTGAGCCACAGCCCTCTCTAGGGGAGGAGAAAATGAAGAAAATTGTTGATCCTTGTGCTGCAACCAACCAGTTTTTTCCCCACAGCTGCTACTGCACTGATACTTTGTTTTTTCCTGGTTTCTTCTACTTTCTTCAGTCTGCATGTAGTGTTTTGTGTGTGTGTGTGCACATGCGCAGAGCTCTCTCTACATTTGAGGGACTCCCCAGGTATGCAGGAAAAATCTGAAATGTTAAAAAAAAACCCGGGGGGGGGTTAAATCCCTCAGAGTAAAACAGTGTTCTCTGAGCAGGCAGAGAGAATGCACTTATCTCCCACAATCAACAGCGATGGTGGTGGGCCCAGCGACAATGGCTGTGCAGCCCAGGAGCCTGCTGAGCCAAGAAGGAGCTGCTGCAGCCTGGCCCAGTGGCAGTGGTCAGCAGTTGCGGAGGAGGAGGCTGGCAGCTGCACTGGGCCTGGCTGCAGCCGTGGCAGGGGTCAGCAGCCCCACTTAGTTTAGTGGCAGTGGATGCCAGGAGCTGCTCCAGGCCTGGCTGCCACAGTGGCACGTGTTGGAACCTGCTTCAGGTTTGGCTGCAGCATTGGTGAACACTGGGAGCTGGTCTGGGCCCTGCCATGGCATTGGCAGGTGCTGGGAGTCACTCTGGGCTTGGAGCAGCTCCCAGACACTGCTGCCACCATGGCAGGGCTCCAAGGAGAGGCATGGACATGATGGCTCATTGATGGGGGGGGAGAGATGGGATCCCCTCCACCTGTGAGTTTCATGGGCCCTCCTTTAGTTCTATTGGTGGTAATGGAAGACCCACATCCCTTTCTTGGGTCTGCACATTAATGGTTTCCCATCCAAACCTGAAAAAACTCAGGTGGATTTGTAGTACTCCCAAGGATTCACCAAATTTCAGACAGATAGAATAAAACCCTCCACTTTCAGGCAATGAAAGGCACTCGTGTTTATTCTTAAAGCCTACAGGAAAATTGATAGGAAAGATTCCAAACAGTAACATAGACAGCACGACAGCCACTGACCTTGAAGAACAGTAGCATGAGGAAGAGGCAGACTGACAAAGGAAGGATGCTTGGTGGCACAAGGAAGGTAAGGGATCTGGGAAGGAAGCATGAGGAAGACCTTGAGGTAGATTTATTTAGACAGGGTGTGACAGGCGAGGAGGTCCATGGGGACAACGGACTGGCCAGGGACACGGCAAGGGGAGTGCCACAAAGGCCAAACTGGTGGGAAGGGCTCACCACATTGACCGCAGCTACATTCTTGGGTCAGCTGCTGTCTTGACTGGAGAAGGTGCCCCCTTGGGCTGGTGGAGATATGCAGGAGGAGGGACAAGGAATCTCTTGCCTGGTTCCTGGGACAATAGCAATTTCTGGGGTGTGATATAAAGGTGGTTGCCAGCTAGCCATTTGTCGTGCTGGGTGAGAGGCGAGCAGACAAAGCTCAGGACAGGACAAAGGGCAAGGCAGTTGGAGCAGGGTGTGATACAAATCCACTGCAAGGAAGAGAAGGACTTGGTCTCCCATTGGCAATAAAGTGAGTGGAGAGTTGCCTGCGGTCTGGTGTCATCTGCTGAGGGCTCACCCCTGCCCAGTCTGCTGCACAGCCCCACACTTTCCCCACTCCACTCCAGGCTGGAGGGGACCCTCGACTACACAGGGGGAAAGGTATGGAGAGCATCTCACGAACAGGAAGTGCAGACTACAAGGGGAAATTTGGCACAGCAAGGCAGGTGCTGGAATGTGAGAGGATGGCAAATTCCCACCCCATATTCTTCAGGATTGGAATGCCTCACCCTAGTGTTCCCTCTAAGGTGAGTTAGTGTGAGCTAGCTCACAGTTTTTAGCCTCCGGCTCATACATTTTTGTCTTAGCTAAGGAAGGATGGCACCAGAGCAAACCAATTTATGCAATAGCCAAATTGCTCACTCACAACTTTAATGCCAGTAGCTCATAAAGTAGAATTTTTGCTCACAGGACTCCACAGCTTAGAGGGAGCATTGCCTCACACATATATGGTAACAACTTTCAGTCAAGAAAGCTCCGAGCCTTTCTCCTGGATTCTCTTAAGGAATACTCTTTACGCCCTTATTAGGAAAATGTCTGCCTTGTTAAAGTCAAACCAATAGAAGCAGATACCGTAATGACCAAAGAAACCAGATCTCTCTCTCTCTCTCTCTCCACACACACACACACTTGTATATACATATACTCAGAAACATTTAGATGGGAATTTTTTCATATTAATTATGATAATTGCAAAATAACCTATTTTTGTAATAATTATAATTAAAAACCAACGAAGTGCACAAATCTAATATATACCCACACAAATCACAAAGCATGAGACCATCTCATTCCAACACACACACAGATGGCATATGTGCTTCACAGCACATAGCTCCATAACATAATGATACCATTTCATTCCAATACGTATACACACAATTCACATCTCTGTGTTGGAATGAAATGGTATCATTCTACTATGGAGTGAATTACTTTGGCTACTTGATGATATTAATAAATGAGTGCGATTGAAAGTAAAGAAAATGTTTACTGGATCAGTCATGTTGGAGATCCCAGCCAATGAGGTCTAGGATGATGCCACACCTCAGATTTGTCCGGTAACTGAGGTTAATTGAGAGTTTAGAGCAATCGAGGCCAAAGCAAACTGATCGGTGAACATTGTGATCTGTCAAAATATTTGTGAAAAACCAATGATTTCAGCTCAGATCTAATTTCTATAGTTATCCTTTTGCAGATCCCACAGTTCCAAAGTATTTCTTAATTTTTAAAGTCTGATCTGGTGATTTTTCTTATGGTTCCATGGGAGCAGGAAAAGTGGTTTATTAATGTGTGATGTGATGTGGATTTTTAAGGAATGGTCAAAACATCTTTCTGGACATAAAAAATACTGCAGTCCTAAGCAGAGTTACACCCTTCTAAGTCCACAGATGTCAACAGGCTTTGAAGACTGTAACTCCACAATACCTGAACATGATGTCATCATGCCAGGCACATTGTGCAGGGGGCACTCTAACATTTAGGGAAAAAACTCTTTGGACATCATAGAGTTTTAACCCAAATGCTAGTGTCCCCTGCACAATGTGCCTGGTGCGATGATGTCACCTCTGGGTGACATCATCGCACTGGGCACGTCGGGCACAATGGGGCTCTTCAAGGGTGCGGCAGCCCCCCAGCCAGCTAGCCGTTGGCAGATTGGGGCCTCCAAAAGCGGGGGAATGGCAACCCTACAAGATGCAGCTTAGTGAATGTGTGAGTTTTCAGAAGAAGTTTTAGAGAGCAATCCTGTCTGCCTAATATTTGCTTCATAAGTTATTTGTAGAAATCAGGGGAACTATCCCTAAGTGAAAGAAATGTGCCCAGCATCATTGTGTGTTGTGTACATGACTACAAATTGCAGTCAGAACTGGAAATAAATTGGATATGTTTTGCCAGCAAAAGCTATTTTATATACATATATGCGCCATTCATAAATGGTACTATTTGTGCCCATAGTCTATGCATTTGGGAGACAGGTTCCGAAATAAATAACAGAAGGTACAAGGCAGCTGTAACATGAGCCATGTGCTTCTTGCTTGCTTGATGAAAATTCAGCTCTTACAGCGCAAGCAGATGTCTCCAGACTTTTAAATAACTTTATGTGTATGTGTGTGTGTATATATATAATAATAATAATATATAGTCCAAAAGCTATTTGTATTAATAAATGCAATATGTTTCCTTCTTGCTGTCACTGTGGATTTGGAGGACTTCACTGGGGAGGCATTAGCTATTGAAACCCAGGAGGAAGAAAAAGCATCTGCTGTGGATGATAGGCTGTAATCCTTTGATGCAGTCACCAGCCCAGTTTTGGGATTGCATCAGAGAATTCCAGCAAGAAGGGAATCGCATAACAATGCATTAATCTGATTTTAACTCTGGCTGTGCCTCTTATGGAAATCTGTACCATCCTTCAGTTTATACACACTCCCGCCCCCTCCCCCAACACTCCCCAAGCCTTCTTTCTTTATCCTAAACCATATGGTCGCATTCTGGCTTACAATGACAAGCGTGCCTACTGGGAGGAACAGCAGTAAGGAGGGACTGTTCGCTCTGGCAAACTGTTCGTTTCGCCTCTAATTGCCAGGCGCGCTCACAAATAGTTTTTGATGCTGTGATGTCCAGAGAAGGCACACTTATACAAGATCCATTAAGCATTGTCTTTCTTTTGTTTTTAACTGCCAGCAGACTGCAGACTTCTTCAATCCATATGCAGTTAAAGGCAGTTCTCCCACTCATATTGAGGGACAACAAAATGTACAGAATTCTTGTTCCTCATTTTTTTCGGATCGTAGGCTTTTGACATAGGTTGTTTCACAAAGTTGTACCTTCGATAAAGGCGCTAACAAAGACAGTGTATTCATTTAGTATATAACATCTCACCCTTCTTCCAAGGAGCTCAGGGAAGCATGCGTGGAATTAACTCATTTTAAACTCACAGTAGCCCTGATCTGTATATTAGGCTGCAAGACCATAGCTGGCTCAAGTTAAGCAGTGAAGTTTATGAATAAGTTAGGGAGATGAATCTCAGTCTCCATGAACCTACAAATACTATCTAAGAAGGTGGAATAAGACATTTGATGAAATTTACAAATGTGAATTTTTCGATTTTAAAATCAAAATTGGATCTCAACAATTGTTATATGCATTTTGAATATATATATTTTATTTTTTAAATAATAATTCTTTATTAATTATTACGTTCACAAAAAAAGAGTGATCCAAAAGTAAAACTACTATAATGTATTTGACTGGTAGATACTCCCAGAAAACCTAGGCCAAACCTAAATTTTCGTACAATTTTTGTATACCCACATAGCAACTCATATCGACGCATGTTTGCAATGAACTTACAATTTTAACCAGATTCTATAATAATTTCTACACAGAAGAACTTCATTGTGTCTCAGAAACCCAATAACTGGCTTCCAGATTTCATCATAATCACAAGGTGAAAAAGACAACTGGGAACCAATAAAGAAAGAATTGTTTACTGTTTTTCCCATGATATAAACATCCAAAAGTTTGTCAAACCAAGTATAACATGCACCCACTTTATATTCACTGTACTGTGAGGGTCTGCGAGAAGTGCCTGGTCAGAGCTGCTTATAATTTTGCTGACCAGTCCACTATACAAATCTACAGAAGTCTCTTCAGGGTATTTATTTTACTTCTTTATCAAGGATATTTGTAAGGACCACTGCTAAGTGTATTTGCTTCACCATTAAAGAGTTAGGCACCTCAGCTTGTTAACTTCAAAACAGAACAGGCTTTATTTACGGAAAACACAACAGGGGGATGAAAGCTTTACATGGAGGATAATTTGTTTCTATTCAGGCTGAATTCTTGAACTTGGCTTTTACTTAGGCAGAATGCTTGTTGCTTTCACTTTCACACAGATGTTAAACAGTTCACTACACCCTCTGATTATCACACCTTCCTGTACTGATTCATGGTTAACTTTTGGCTTTGGTTCTCTGGCCCCTCTTGATCCCAACTGGCCATCAACCAGTTGTCCTGACTTGGCCCAGACCACTTCCTCAGCCCTCACTGAACCACTTCTCTCAGATTCCTTAAGGAATGACGTATCGTTTGTGTATGACGCTGTTGTGTTTAGCTTTTACCTATCTGGTCACTATCCCCTGCCTTCTGAGGAACTCAGTAAACCAGGTTATTCCAGCCCCAGTTATCTGTTCAGCTGTTATTTGGCTGTCCACACACAGAGCTACAGAGCTAGAGTTCCTCCAGTTAGCTGACCGACCCTCTCTCCGTCCCACTCACTAATGGCTTCTTCCCAACTGCCCATTCCAAACTGACTGTTCGGTCCGTTAAATGCCAATCACCGAGGATTCCGAGCTAAATGGCCCCCTCCTCACTCTGCCATGTGACTCAGCAGGGTTCTGTGTTTACTTTCTGCTGGTCCCAGATCTTTAAGTCTGTCACACCAAGCATCTATGGAAGGCCCATTTGGGTTTTTCCAATTGGCGGCAATCACCTATCATGCAGCTGCAATCAATATCGAGACTAAGGAACATTGACTCTTTTCCATTGAATAATCTGCCCATAAATAAAAAATAAAAAGTTCTGGAGACATAGTGAGAGAAATGTCTACCATTTGTGAGGTCATATCAGCAACTGTGCTCCAAAAGGATTGGATCATTGGACATAGATGTAAGGGGGACCCTGGCTGATTACACCCTTTCCAGAAAAGTGGGCTATAGGAGGATCTAATTTTATTAAGTTTGGTTGGGCACAGATACCAATTAGAGATTGTCTTATAAAACTGAAGCTTTAAAGGAACTATAGATGATTTCTTAGAAGGGGAGTTCCATATTTTCTGCCATTCTTCAGGAGCTAAAGCCCATTTTAATTCTTTTCCCCAAACCTTAGTATAAGTAGGGGGTTTGTTGCTTATTGTATCTTGGAGGTTCTTATAATTTTTAAACATTAGACCTTTGGTTTATTTCTCTGTGTTTCTGAGAATTTCTTTAAATCCTGTTAACGGCTGAAGATGATCATCTTTTTTAAACTGCATTATTAAATTTTGGATTTGAGAGTACTGAAACCAGTTAATTTGATGACCTAATTAGTCCTCCACCATATTTTTAGAAATGATACTGCCATTCAATATCCAGGCACAAACCAGTCCTCATCCATTGCTGGTAACTCAAGGGTTCCCAAGCAGGGGGAAACCACTGTTGATTTAAAATATATATTAAAAAGTTGATACCTTTTGTGGGTTTTCTGCACATATTTTGATATTCTAAATATTAAAGATTTCATATTATGAAAGAGTGAAATCTTAACTTCATCATCACATCAAAACTGTATAACGTTTGTAATGCTCATATCTCAAAAACAGAAGTATTCACAAAAAAACCCTTTGGGTACTCTCTGTGCAGTAGATTTCAGGAATAATTCATTTAGATAAGATTCTTTAAGGCTGATGAAATAAATCAGACAATATTGTTGTCTCTGACCTAATAATCACTGTAGTGCCCACATTCTGCACATCTGTAAGAAAGGTGCCACCTATCCATACATTATCAGGTATGGTTAGTAGGTCTGCAAATTTTGCCTTTGAAAATTCCTGTAGATTTGGGGACAATGACTGGGGAGGCGGAGTTTGGGGAAGGAAAGGTGACCAGCAGGGATGAGATGCCAGAGAGCAGGGGTTCTCAACCTTTTTGAGGGGGCACCTCTGGAATTCTGACACAGCGTGGTGGGCAGCACCATAAAATGCCTTCCACAGGAGGTGGAGCCACACACAGAGGAAGCCCAAGTGCTGGGAAGAAGAGGGGAATTTTTTTTTAAATTACTGGGAAAGATGAGTGAGAAAAAAGCAGATGCTACTGAAACAACATTATTTTAATCCACCCAGCCAATCAGATCTCCAGTGGCCAAGTTCCACACTTGGCCCCACCCACTTTCTAAAAACATTTGGTGGGCACCAGGAAAGGTATTGGCAGGCACCATGGTGCCCATAGGCACCAAATAGGGAACCGCTACCGTAGTGCAATGCCACCCTCCAGTTGCCATTTCCTCCAAAGGAACTGTTCTTTGTAGTCCAGAGATTAGTTGTAATTCCAGGAGAACTTCAGGCCCCCCTTGGAAGAAGAAGAAGAGAAGAGATTGGATTCATACCCTGCCCTTCACTACCCAAAGGAGTCTCAGAGCGGCTTACAAACTCCTTTCCCTTCCCCACCCCACAACAGACACCCTGTAAGGTAGGTGGGGCTGAGAGAGCTCTGACAGAAACTGCTCTTTTTCAAGAACACCTCTGACAGAACTATGGCTTGCCCAAGGTCATCCAGCAGCTGCAAGTGGAGGAGTGGGGAATCAAACCTGGTTCTCCCAGATTAGAGTCCGTGCACTTAACCACTACACCAAACTGGCAAGTTGGCAACCCCATCAATGAAACATGTAGTATAGCATGGCTTCAATCCCTTTGCCTCTAAATCTTCAACCTTTTAAAAACATTTTTTGTTTACTATGGATATATTTTTTTAAAAGTCTGAGATCCAAATGGCTGCTTCAGGCACACCCAGAGTCTTGGACATACCCCAAGGAATTATTTTTCTAAAAACAATCTCAGATTTTTAAACCCTGCTGTTTCAGCTCTGAACCCCCTGTTTCAGTTTAGCTTCTGCCTTGTGCATCTCGAAACTCCTGATGCTTTATGATGGTGCCATTTCATTTCCCCCTGCAGCTAATTTTCATGTTAAGTGTATGCATTTCCCACCATTATTTGTGCATCAATAAATTGGCATTATACTTAGAAATGATGTCGCATTAAATTGGATGTCAAACCCATACAAAATGGGAACAATAATATAAGCAAATATGCAAATCCGCAGTACAAAGCAGAGAATCAAAAAGGATGAGAAAAATATAAACAAGTATAAAAAGATCCCAAACGAGGAACATTCGCTTAGCCCATCATTTTTCCTGTGAATGGCAGATCCCCATTGCGTGTCACAAACTATTTTGAAACTTGTTTCCTGTGGCTTAGGCTTTGGGAGCTACTATTTGAGGAACTTGTTCAAAACTCCCTTTGGCACTTGGAAAAAGTCATGCAGGTCATTGGATCCAGGCAAAAAGACCAAGGTCACAGTCCAACAGCTCTTCCTGACTTTTCTGTGTAATTTTTCAAACAAAATACTATTTCCTCCAATCAAGAAGGATAGACCCTCTCAATATATGCTCACTCAATCTGCCGTATACACTGCAGCTATAACCATGTCCCAGGTTTGGCACCAGCTTGTAAAACTTGGGATCTGGGTCCCAAATATTGGCTGCTGGTGGTGGAAAGTGCCATCAAGTCACAGTTGACTTACGATGACCCCATGGGGTTTTGAAGGAAAGACATAATCAGAGGTGGCATTGCCTGCCGCTGCATCATGCTTCTGGTATTCCCCAGTGATCTTCCATCCAAATATTAGCCAGGACCAACCCTGCTTGGCTTCCGAGATCTGATAAGATTGGGCTAGCCAGGTCAGGGTTAAAGGTAAAGGTAAAGGTTCCCTTGCTCGAAAGCCAGTCGAATCCGACTCTAGGGTTGCGGTGCTCATCTCCGTTTCAAAGCCGAAGAGCCAGCGTTGTCCAAAGACGTTTCCGTGGTCATGTGGCCGGCATGACTAAACACCAAGGCGCACGGAACGCTGTTACCTTCCCACCGAAGTGGTACCTATTTATCTACTTGCAATTTCTTGCTTTCGAACTGCTAGGTTGGCAGGAGCTGGAACTAGAGACAGGAGCTCACTCTGTCTTGCGGCACCCGGGTCTTGAACTGCTGAACTACTGACCTTCCACAGCCTGCAGTTCAGTGTCTTAACCACTTGAGCCACCGCATCCCATAAGGTCAGGGTTAGCAAGCTGTAAATTTGAAAATGTTAAGGAAGTCTGTAACATCTAAATTCGCCCTGATAAGCACAGTATGATGTTCCTTTAGGACGTTAATCTTAAGGGCTGCTGCAGTAGCCAAGCACTGACATAAGCATGGGACTGCTAGCTTGCTTCCTAAAGGGTTCTGTCAAAGACTGGGAGGCAGGGAAAAAAACCAAGAAGCAGGGCCACACAGGATGCAATCATGTCAGTATCCCCAGCAACCATAGGATCATGTCCCATACAGGTCATGAGGTGGACAGGGTGGACAGAACCAATCATGGGCTAGCAGGACGGGGCCCAGCCCTGTGCATATCACAGCTAAGGAAAGAAAGGATCAGGGCTACAGAGCACAGGGCTTTGTCTGTGGCAACCTCACCATAAAGGAACAGAGACCTGTCTAACAGTAACAGGACAGCTGACAGAATTGGCAAGTGCCCCAGCAATCTGTCACTGGTGATGACTCCAAACAAGTCCATGGCCCATATGGTCCAAAGGCTTCAGTCACCAACAAGGAGAGTGCACCCAGCCAGGGGCATTGGCTGCTCACCAGTGGCAGGGGGGTGCCTCCTGCCAGCCCAGCCATGCTGCTCAGGGCAACTGTGAGCCACCCTCTGGCCCAGAGTGTCAATGTGGCTCACTTCCTTTTCCATTCTCACACACCATGCTAAAAGGAGCTGACAGCTTAGGTTCTACACCTGGCTTAGAGAACATCTACAATGTGGGCAATGACCCACTCAATAGCTTTGGCTAAGTGGCAAGGTGTCACTTGGAAGGAATACTGAGAAACCAGAGAGAGTAAAATCAGACATAAAGTTTAGTGAGAGGAAACATACAAACTTTTGGGCTGGAGAATTATCAAAATCAAGCAGTCAAAACAATATCAAGCATTCAAGAGGGAATTGGATAAACATATGGAGCAGAGGTCCATCAGTGGCTATTAGCCACAAAGTATAGATGGGAACTCTCAGTCTGGGGCAAGTGATGCTCTGTATTCTTGGTGCTTGGGGGGGGGGGGGCAACAGTGGGAGGGCTTCTAGTGTCCTGGCCTCACTGATGGCCCACCTGATGGCATCTGGTATTTTTGGCCACTGCGTGACAGCATGTTGGATTGGATGGACTATTGGCCTGATCCAACATTGGATTATTTTGTGTTCTTAAATGTCAGTACTAGCAAGCCAGCTTCACTCCATGTATTGCCATGCTGCCCTAGGTGAGGCTAGCTTGTGGCGCCCACGCCCCCTCAGCGCAGATCCCAACCTCCTGGTGGGGCCTAGAGACTTCCCAGAAATACGCCCGGGAGGGGGGGCCACCACAAGCTAGCCTTGCCCCTGCCCGGTTCCTTAGGATCAGCACAGTAAGTTGGGAATCGCGCTTTCTCCCCCCCCCGGTTTTCTTTTCCTCTCCTCCCCTTGGAGCCCCCTGAACCAGGAGCTGCTACCAAGAGCGCTTCTCCACTCAGCACCACCAGTCCCGCTCTGCACATTGTGCCGGGAAGGGGAAAGCAGCTGCAGCAGCGGTGGCAGCAAACAAAGGCGGCACTCGGCTTCTCCACTCTCCCCCATGGATATCTTATGCAGAGAAGCAATTTTATTTTTATTTAACCTTCGATTGGGGAGCACCAGAGCTGATTCCTCCCCACTGGTGGCGGTTTGATTTTTGTTTGCCAGAGTGAGCCAGAGGCACAGAGGAGGGTGGTGGGTGTGGGGGGGGAATCCCCCCTTCCCCATTTTTGCAAACTCACAGTCCCGGCGACAGTGGCAGGGAGGGCATGGATGGGAGGAGGCACAGTTCAGTGCCCCATCCAGGGCCCCCCTCCCCCGGCAACAAAAGCAGAACGGGATGCAGGGCTTTTGGCGGGGCCGGGTGCAGTTTGGCGTCAAACTGCACCCACCCCGCCCCTGCTAAAAGCCCTGCATCTCCCAGACTGGGTGACTGTTGCCACCACCGCCACGTCTTTCTCCCTGAGTCTGGCAAGCTCAGCACTTGCTGGACTCAGGGAGAAAGAGGTGGCGGTGGCGGCAGTCAGGGAGATGCTGGGCTTTTGGCAGGGGCTGGGGGGCTTTGGTGTGGGGGGGTCCAGTTTGGCACCCTAAGGTCCTGCCCATGCTCTAGGCGAATGCCTAGTTTGTCTAGCAGGTGAGCCGGCCCTGGTGCTGTCTAAGTTATGTAATTCAAGGGCCAGGAACAACAGGCTAGAGTAGTAATGTTAGCTAGCTGCCAATGTATATATGCCCAATGCTGGAATCAAGGGATCTGGGCAGCCAATGATTCTGAAGAATAAGAAGAAGCAAAGACATGTAATCTGCACCACTGAACACATTGCAGCTCACAGGGTAGAAGGAGGGCCTGGCTGGGCAAAAACTCATTTTAGTACTAAGCAAGGTGAGGCTTCTATTTTCTCAAAGTAGTAAGAAGGGATTAGTTCAGGGGTCCTCAACCTTTTTAAGCCTACAGGCCACTTTGGAATTTTGACACAGCATGGTGGGTACAGGCACAAATTCATTGATATAAATGGCTGCTGAACCTTCCCTTCAGTCACACAGTGCAGATCCTTGTACTGTAGTGGCAGCTGCTGTCAAAGCAGCATTCTTAAAAACCTGCACAGCCAATCAAATCTCTGATGGCCAAAGAAGTTCTGCTGGGCAAAAACACCACTTGGCCCCATCCACCTTCTAAAAACACTTGGTGGGCACCAGAAAGCTGTTCGCAGGTGCCATGCCACCCTTGGAACCCACATTGGGGACCCCTGGATTAGTTGTAGTTTGGCCTCATTCATTGTATATGCTTTTGCAAATGGCCAGAAATTTGTTTATCCACCAGACTACTGTTGTTAGCCATCAGACCCCTCCTCTCAGTGAGGACAGTTTATAGCTAGAAAACCCTTCCCTTAACATCAAATGTCATAAGTGCAATACACTGTATGGCCCAAAATGACAAAAAATGGATGTCAGACAGAGAAAAGCCTGTACATGTAGTTTAAAAGTCTGAGTAAGAGTAGCTGGCTAGCTTATGACCTCCTCCCCACTCTAGAGATGCATAATTTAGGACAATGGGTCTCCCAAGAACCTATTGCCTCACCTTGGACTAATCTTGTTAACATCCAACATCACCTCACCTCACCCATTTACCCTAATTAAGCAACACTTAACACTATTCACCAAACCTGGTAGTCCACCTCAGATAAACCCATCAAGCTTCTCCCAGATCATTGTCCCCCAAACCCCATAAAGTTATTGCTTTTGCGGTGAATACGTCAGCTTGCCCCATAGAGCATTTTGCCCTATAAATTATGGCATCCTGCTCCATAGCAGTGTGTATGTGTTCTTGGATCCCAAAACATCACCCCCCAAAACTGTTTGGGCCTTCTCTTCTTCTCTCTGTGAAACGCTTGCCATTTTGCTGCTTCTTTCACAGATCTCTTTTTTTCAAGGCTGGTAATTATAGCCTTCCTTGAAATTGCTTTCCACCTCCTCCCTAATTTCCTCTTCGCTAGCCTTGTGTTTTCAGTGTGTTTGCATGCATGCTTTATCCTTTTATACGCTCTTTCAATAAAAACCTTTCCAGATGAACATCTGCCTGATTTATTTTGAGAGTTCTCTTGAAGGGGGAAATCCTGGTATACATTGGTGGAGAATTCCAGTTACCCCCCCCCCCCTCAGTTTGTCTCCTTTAAAGCTAATTTCCTACAAAATAGGAGACTGCTTCTTTGGTAAGACTATGACATGCAGACAAGAGCTAATCCCAGCCTCAGGGTGGGGAGTGGGGAACATGAACTAAAATGGAAGTAGGTGGGTAAGAAACTCACCGCTATTTAACTAGCAGCATCCTCTACAGCTTTGATGCTCAGTGATTTTCCAGTCCAGGCTGCTATCTTTCCTTGTGATAACTGCACATGCATTTAAAGTATTAAAACTTATTCCCAGAAGTTCAAGACACTGGGATACACATGAAATGCCTTATATAGTATTAGTCCATGGGTCTATCTAGCTCAGTATTGTGTACGCTGATTGGCACTGAGTCTCCAGATTTTTTCATATTGCCAGCTGCCTCATCTTGAGTTGTCAGGAACTGAACCTGGGACCTTCTGCATTCTTTCCCAAGAAGCAAGTGTCCTGAACATAAGTTCAAAAGTAAGCATATGAGTAACATTATCAACTAGCATTTTACAGAACTTTCCCCAAATGCTGGAAACAATTCATATTTAAATAATTTCAGAAATCCCTATGGCAGCTCTACAAGGGAGTTTTTGGTAGGTAGCCATGTCAGTCTATAGCATTAGAGCAAATGCTAGTCCTCCTCAGAGACCGGTCACATTTTCCAGGGTATGAGTTTTCATGAATCAAAGCTCACTTCATCAGATGAACTTTATCTGAAGAAGTGAGCTTTGACTCATGAAAGCTGGAAAATTTGGTGGTCTTGAAAAAGAAGAAGAAGATTTATACCCCACCCTTCACCACCCGAAAGAGTCTCAGAGAGCCTCACAACCTCCTTTCCCTTCCCCTCCCCACAAAAGACAACCTGTAAGGTAGGTGGGGCTGAGAGGACTCTTTTGAGAACTGTCCTTCAAAGAACAGCTCTGAAAGAACTTATGACTGACCTAAGTTCATGCCAGCAGCTGCATGTGGAGAAGTGGGGAATCAAACCTGGTTCTTCCAGATTAGATGCTCCAAACCACTACACCAAACTGCTCCTAACCACTACACCAAACTGGCTCTCCAGGAGCTGGAAGACTCAGATTTTGTCCTGTAAGATAAGGCTGTATTTATTACAACCACATAGAAATGAGGGCTGAGGCCAAGAGGCTATTGGGTGACTTTAAGGACTTTTGGCAAATCCATGGCTAGTAAGGCATTTTGAGGACTTCTAAGCTCATGCTCTCAACTATTTAATACTTTAACTTCTGCCAGTCTTTTGGGAGGGAGCGCACCGGATCACAGCTCTGGGAGCTCAGGAACCAAGCTCTGCCCCCAACCAGCATCCCGGGGAATCTTTCAGGCAGCTGAATGTCAATTTCAGCTCCATTATATCCTACTAGGAATAAGGCCCGTTGTGGAAATAAATACAACGAGCTCTAGAAAGAGGCTCTGGGAGAGTGCCCCGGCTTTGGGCACTCAGTGACAATTTGCTGTGGCAATCTCAGCAGGGTATAATGGCAGAGTCCACCATTTTCTCCAGAGGAACTGATCTTTGCTACCTGAAGAGCAGTAGTAATTTTGAGTGATCTCCAGCCCACCCCCAAGATTGGTAACAGTGGTTCCCCAGGAGGGAGTGGCTGGCTTGGAGGGTGGAGTCTATGGTATTGTACCTGTCTGAGGTCCCACCCCTCCTCAACACTCACCCTCTCCAGGTTCGACCCCTCAGATCTCCAGGAATTTCCCAACCTGGAGTTGATAACTCTATCTCCCTCCCAGCCAACCATCAACCTACTTTTACTTTTCCATCTCCTCCCCCCTCCCTTCTAGAGAGCAGTTGTAATTCTGATTGATCTCCAGCCCCCACCTGGAGATTGGTAACAATGGTTTCCCATCAGGGAATGGCTGGATTGGAGGGTGGAGTCTATGGCATCGTACCTGTCTGAGGTGCCACCCCTCTTCAAACCTCACTCTCTCCAGGCTCCATCCCTCAAATCTCCAGGAATTGCCCACCTGGATTTGGCAACCTGATCAGGACTGGGCCCAATGAGTTTTCTCCCAAAGGCCAACATAGGTGTGGAAAGGGCCTTTTACTGACAGAGGAGAAAGTACAGGTGCCAACTCTGATTAGGGAAATACCTGGAGATTTGGGGGGGGTGGATCCTGTGGAGGGCAGCATTTGGGGGTGTGTGTGGAAGGACTCAGCAGGGTATAATGCCATAGAGTCTACCCTCCAAAGCAACCATTTTCTCCCGGGGAACTGATCTCTGTCATCTGGAGGTCAATTGTAACAGTGGGAGATCTCCAGGTCCAACCTGGAGATTGGCAACCCTAGGGGGAAGTCAGCCGCACAGCGGGGAGTTGAAGAAAATGGTTTGATGGTTGCTGGCTCACCTCATTAGCCAGCCAGCCATGCTGAAGCTAAGCAGGAGAAAGAGCCTTTTTCCATTTATTCTGACAGGAAAGTGGCCACTGGGGAGGGGGTTATGGGCGGGGGAGGGGGTTATGCTGAAAGTCCTTTGTTTTTTTACTCACAGAACCAAGCTTGGCTGTCTATCAACAGCCACTGAGGGGACAGTTCCTCACAGGAGTCAAGAGAACTGTCTTCCTCAGGAGAGAGAGCTGTCTGCCAGTAAATCTGACGTGCAAATCTGTCTGAAGGGGGAGTGGGTGGGGAAGAGGAGCAGACCCAGCACCCGGCCAATGGCACACGAGTACTCTTGAGTGGTGGCTGATGGGCCAATGGCTGAGGGAGGGCATTTTACAGCCAATGGGAGCGCATGGAATCTTACGAAACCAAAAGATAATTATTATAAAGAGAGATGGGCCATTGAAGTCAATGGTGAAAACATAGGGTATATTCTGGGGGCTGGAGGGGAGGGGGTTTGAGGGAGAGGCTCCAAACTCACAGGGTAGTTGATGGAGCCTCTCCCCGAGATACCCACCAAGTTTCAAGGGGGTCCAATTCTATGGGCCCCCAAACAGGTTGCCCCTATTCCCTCCATTGTTCTCTATGGTGGGAAAAAAGTTACTTTTCCCACCATAGAGAACAATGGAGTGAATAGGGGCAACCTGTTTGGGGGCCCATAGAGTTGGACCCCCTGATCCAATGTTCTTGAAACTTGGTGGGTATCTTGGGGAGAGGCTCCATCAGCTACCCTGTGAGTTTGGAGCCTCTCCCTCAAGCCAAATTGCCACCGAATTTCTTTCATTCCCTCCTTTCCTTCTCTCTTTTTCCTCTTTCCCTCCTTCTCTTCTCTTTTTGCCTCCTTTCCCTGTTTCCCTCCTTCTTCCCTCTCTTTCTTTCCCTCCCCTTTCCTTCTCTTTCTTTCCCTCTTTCCTTCTCTCTACTCTCTCTCTTTCCTTCCCTCTTTCCTCCTTCTGTGGCCCAACTCTCATGAGAAGGAGTTTAAACTTTAAACCCCTTCTCTCTTAGCTCCCCCACCCAGACCAGCTGGGGAAGGGAAGGGGAGGCTTTTGAAGATGCCTCCCCCCCTTTTGCTTCCCCTTCTGACATCACTTCTGGTGATGTCAGGGGGCGTGGCATATGCTAATAGCCTAATAACTCATTAGCATACCATATGCTAATGAGCTTCTGCAGTTGTTTTTCTATGAAAAGACCCCTGTATGTGGTTGTGCAAAACTATGGACTTGCATACTGTATACATGCACACAGACAAGGATCGTGGGTATGACACGAGTTTGGGGCTGACTGATTAATCTGAACACCTATAGTAAAATTCCATATTTCTGATAAGCTGAGACCTTTTGTAGGTCTCTCTTGTACTCTTTGTATTTGGAAAAGGTGTAAAGTCTATAACTGTGCCATGTTCCCAGATGCCATCTTTTATGTACTGATATGGAAAGCTATATATGCTTGTCTTGGATTGCAAAAACGAGTGGGAGCCCTCCTGGCAGATTTTAAAAAGATATAAATTTCTTGTGATATGATATAAATTACCAAGAAAACAACAGGAGACCACAAAGAACCAGTGAAGCTCTTGCGAGGAGCATTGCCCACGTCCTATGGAAAATGGAGTTTCCTCCTCCCCTCTTTCCAACTGAAAGCTCTTAAAAGTAAGACAGCTAGCAAAAAAACAAACGCTTGATGCTATAAACTATGGATAATAAAACACTGATTTCTACAGCGCTGGTCAATCATAGTGAAAAGCAATACTGCTTCATGGAAATGTGATTTGAGATGCTTTTATAAAGCAGAAATTGTTATTTATTAGCATTACTATCCATTTTCTTCTTTGCTCAGGTGATTTATTATAGTTGATAGTGCTTGGCTGAAGGTTTTCTTTTATGTGTTTTGAAAATGAGAGCGTGGACAGTGTTTTGATTCACCCCACTCTCATGGGTTTTGGCATTAGGAAGGACTAGGCAACCTATTTCACCACCTTGGCCATGACATCATGGAAATTCTACTATATACCATTTTCATGTGGGGGCAGGAGAAATATTTCTCAATAGTCTATCAAAATATACAATGCAGTTTAAATATTGGCAGTGATTGTTTTTGGCCTTCATGATTTCTTTCCCCAAAGTGTTAGGTAGCATATAGCTATGGTGAGATTTTAAGGCAGATCAAGTGTGATTGGGGGTCAACACAGTTTTAATTAATTGATAATACAGAATCCAGAGTAAGGACTTAAATGGCTCAAAGAGATCAATAGACGGATCTATCCAGTTTTGGCTTTGGTACCAGGATACTGGATTGTAATGCAAGTTCTACCAGAAGATCAGATTATAACCTAATTAAAAACAATTCTCTTTCTCAGCTGGAATTAAAAAGTCAGACCTAGAAAAGGCAAGCTTGATCTCAGAGTCTCTTAGCCCAGTGGATTTCAAATGCCATCTGGCAAGCCAAAAGCAATTGAAGAGGCAGGGGATGAAACAGGGAAGAGGATGCTAGCTGGCTAGTAGCAACTGAATAAGAACCAGCTGACTTTGTTTCCCTTCTCTTCACAGGTATTTAAGAGCAACCAGACAGAGGGAAGAGGTTTTCCCACCAAGGGGAAAAAGACGAAACAAAACAGGACTTTAGAGGTCCCTATCTGTTTATTTTGGATGATGAAGAAAGCTGACAGGAAGAATGTAGATTCCTTTGAAATGTGATGTTGGAGGAGGGTTTTATGGATACCGTGGACTGCCCAAAAGATGAATAAGTGGGTTCTAGACCAAATCAAGCCTGAACTCCCCCTCGAAGCTAAAATGACTAAGCTGACGCTATCATACACTGGTCACCTTATGAAAAGACAAAGTTTACTGGAAAACAGGGCTGGCCCGAGGTGTCTGGGCACCCTAGGCAATGCCGGCTTGTGCCGCCCGTGCCCCTCCGGTGATGCCAACCTCCTGATGGGGCCTGGAGACGGGGGGGGCGGCCCTCCTCTGGCACCGGCAGCGGGGGGTCACTGCGGGCAGATGAAGAGCTTCTGGGCTTCCCCCCTCCCATTGTGCCTAGCAGCCCTTTGCCCAGAGTGGGACATACCTCCGAGCCACCCCCCGCTGGCAGCTGGGACGGGTGCTCTTGGCTCAGGTTCCCCGACATGGATTTTCCATGCCGGCCACTGAATAAAAGATGAGCGGCCACCCAGCTGGCTCCTCTCTTTCTGTGGGGCCAGTCTGAGTGGGAGGGGAGGGGACCCGTGGCCCTCCCCTGGACAGAGGCGGGACCCAGGGGCAGAGAGGCTGCGGGAATGGGCTGGGTGGTGGAATGGGCTGGATGCCGCCTGTGCGGGTGCCAGCGGGGCATGGGAGAGAGCCTGCCTGCCTCCCTCCCTCCCTCCCAGCCCACAGAGAAGGTTGGGCTCACTTCACAGGAGGAGGCAAGCCCGTCGGTCATGGGAGAAAGGCAGCCCGGGCTGGCTTACATGGGAGTCAGAGGAAAGAGGAGTGCGGGGGAGGGGGGGAAGAAGCCGGAGACTGGTGGCAGGAGTCTTGGAACCCACGCAGACTCTGCCAGTTCCTGCGATGGGGGGACATGGCAGCTCTGTGAAGAAGCACATGGGGGGGACACGGGATGACATGCCCGAGGGAAGCCTCGAAGCCCATCCACTGCAGCCCGCAAAAAGGCAGCCCCCGCCCACCTGCGGCTGCCGTTGGGGCTGGAGAGCCATAGCCGGCAGCACCCTGGCCAGCAGAGCCTTTGCCCTGGTGGTGATGGCGAGCAGTCTCTGCTGGCCGCCACCATGCCGCCCCCTCCTCCCCCTGAGGGGGAGGGGGAGGGCAGGTGAGATGCACCCACCTGACCGGGTGCTTTGTACTGGCGGTGGGGAGGCAGCGGCGCCCAGTTAGGCACCCCTGAGGGCCAGCATGCCCTAGGCAAGCGCCTAGTTCACCTAGTGGGCAAGCCGGCCCTGCTGGAAAAGACAGTCATGCTAGGAATTGGTGAAGGCAACAGGGAAAGAAGAAGACCCAACCTGAGATGGATTGATTCAATAAAGGAAGCCACAGGCCTCAGTCTGCAAGACCGGAGTAAGGCTATTAACTACAGGATGTTCTGAAGGACATTAATTCATTGAGTCACCATAAGTCAGAAAGCAATTTGAGAGCACATAAAAACCACAGACTGATTTCACACAAGAGCTGCACCGCTGTCATGCCTCCCTTTGCCCCATTTCTATTGGTCAATTTCCCATTCGAAGCCGTGCGGCAGCATTTTGCCTCATGGCTTTGCCCGATTTCCCCCGTGGTTTTGTGATCCTCAAAAAAAAAGATCACAAAACCACGGGGGAAATTGGGTGAAGCTGTGGGTCAAAATGCGGCCGCGTGGCTTCGAGTAGGTAATTGACCAATAGAAATGGGGCAAAGGGAGGCATGACAGCGGCGCAGCTCTTGTGTGAAATCGGTTACACACATACGTTTCTTTTTCTCCACAAGTCCTGAAGGCTTGGGTGTACCCAGAATTGCAAACTAATGGGCTCTCATCTGTCTGCTTTTAGCCTGAGGGTCACTGCCTAGAGGAATGTGGAAGATCTGGCAGTGTGAGAGAGAAAGAGAACAGGAGGAGGAGGAGGAGACATATCCTTCATTAAGAAGCCTTCCTGCTTCTGTGATATTTTTTCTATATTGTAAGCTACTTTGGGCCCCCATTAGGGTGGGGTATAAATAAATAATCAAATGCATGTATTGCATTCGTGTAGTTATACATTGTATGTTGCTTCAGAGTTATCCTCAACAGACGTGCTCAGGTCTTGCAAACTGAGAGCTGTGGCTTTCTCAATGACATTAATCCGTCTCACGTTGTGCCTTCCTCTTTTCTTGCTGCCTTCATCTTTTCCTAGCATTATTGTCTTTTCCAGTCAGTCTTGTCTTCTCACAATGTGACCATTATATGTTTGGAGTACAGGTTGCTCATCAAACGATCAGATGCTGTGCTGCACGCATTTCTTTTAAAACCAACTATAGCTTTTCGTGATCCACCCGGTCAAAAGCTTTGCTGTAATTTGTATATTGTTTTTATAAAGTACCTAGAATTCACTAAGTGCTGCACAAAAGCTGTAAAGAAGGCAATCCCTGAGGCCAGGTGTGTAATCTAATTTCATAACTATAGACACGCTGACTTTCTACCTGCTTGCTAATCCTGTTAATGAAAATGTGTCTGTTTTAACCAGCTTTGCCTTTTTTGATCTTCCTTCTGACGATTGGTGCCATATTTCTCCTGGCTCTCGTCGCTCCCCATTCTCCCTCCCACCCCCCTTCCTGTTTTCTGTCCATCCCTCCTGGAATCAGATTGACTTGGCCTATTACAAAGGATGTGGAGATTATAGAGGATCACAAGCTAAACATGAATCAGTAATCTCGTGCTGTGGCAAAAAATAACCATCCTTTGATGGATCATTTACAACGGTACAGACTCCAGCTGCTGAAAAACTACGGCATTGTTTCATTCTGTCTGGGTTAAACATCAGCTGTAATGTTGTCTTCAAGTAATTTTTTATATATTTTTGAGGAAGCCTTGAGCTCTCTGAGACTTTTTGCAGCGTTCATTGCTAAAATTTGGATACATATTTTGGTATTTGGCAACTTTGTGCTTGGAGATATTTGTTGAACTCCCTGAGGAAGACACTGAAACAGGAGGATATCTGGACCTCTGTTGGAGGAAGAATAAGCACTAATCCTAAATAGACTTAAAGGAGTCCTCCCTCTTAAAGCTTTTGTACAATTAAGGAGGACTGGTATCAATAAAGGGGTTGTGCAATATCTTTTGTGATATATAAAAAGGCGATACTTAGATGTATGGATATATTATTCTTTCTATGTGTTAATGTTTATACGATAATTAATATAATCATGAATAATCTATAAGAAATATAGAAAAAATATAAAAATGGGGGGGAATATAAAAATTACTTGAGATATTTTGTAATCTTCTGTAGCACGGTATTTGTTGATTTTTGGTATTTCCTACTTACCGTGGGTCCTATTTAAGAACATAAGAACATAAGAACATAAGAGAAGCCAATGTTGAATCAGGCCAATGGCCCATCTAGTCCAACACTCTGTCACACAGCGGCCAAAATATACCAGGTGCCATCAGGAGGTCCAGCAGTGGGGGCAGGACACTAGAAGCCCTCCCACTGCTGCCCCCTCCAGCACCAAGAACAGAGTGCATCACCTGCCCCAGACTGAGAATTCCCATCTATACCCTGTGGCTAATAGCCACTGATGGACTTCTGCTCCATATGTTTATCTAATTCCCTCTTGAAACTGTCCATGCTTGTAGCTGCCACCACCTCCTGTGGCAGTGAATTCCATATGTTAATCACTCTATGGGTGAAGAAGTACTTCCTTTTATCTGTTCTAACCTGACTGCTCAGCAATTTCATGGAGTGCCCACGAGTTCTTGTATTGTGAGAAAGGGAGAAAAGTGCTTCTTTCTCAACCTGCTCAATCCCATTCATAATCTTATAAACCTCAATCATGTCACCCCTCAGCCGTCGTTTCTCCAAGCTAAAGAGCCCCAAGCATGTTAACCTTTCTTCATAGGGAGGGTGTTCCACCCCTTTTATCATTCTAGTTGCCCTTCTCTGCACTTTTTCCAATGCTATAATATCCTTTTTGAGATGTGGTGACCAGAACTGTACACAGTATTCCAAATGAAATTTTGGTTTCGTGTAATGTTGTTTTCAACATTTTACAAAGGCCACAAACAAACTGAAGACAGTACAGAGAGGAGGAAAATAAGCGTTCTAATTCCCCACTGCTTGTGTGCTCTAATGCACGGGTGGCGCTCCTGACTAGTTTGAATCTTCCAGGCATTCGTGTGCTAGGAGAAAGAGCTGATTTTATTAAATTTGACTTAAAACATTTATTTCCAGTTTTGCCATCATTTCCAACTGGGGCGGTCAGGCGTCCCACCATAGCGGGAGCCCTCCTGCCGCCAGGATTCTGCTGTTCTGGGTCCCTACTGCTGCCTGGTGCTGCAGCAGAGCTAAAATAAAGGGGGGGGGCATCACAGCTATGCTGCATCACTTCTGATTTTACCATAGAGATTTGTGAAATCCCTAGAGTGTTGCCACAACATCATGATATCACTTCTGGGTATGTAACTGAGAGTGATGTTGTAGTATCATGAAACATGACATCACCCTTGGCCTGCCCCAAAACCTGGGCAGGATGATGGGAGAGTAAGTGGTCTGCAAGCCACTCTGGACCCAGACCATTTTAGGTCTAAGACCTTTTTAGAGCTGTCTGCACACACACACAAATAACAGACAAAGGAACTTGCTCAGTTGAAGTGAGTGGGGACCCATAAGGAAGTAGTAAAAGAAGCCCTTTGAAGACACAAGAAGTAAACTGGCCATTTCACATAAACTACCAGCATTTGGAAGTTACCTTTATTGGGAGCAACATAAATCATATAGTATGGATGTGGGCAGTTCATACCTACCTACCTTTTTGTCAGCAAGTTACACTCAACATATGATAACCCTGTTGGGTTTTCAAGGCAAGAGACATTCAGAGGTGATTTGCCATTGCCTGCCTTTGTGCAGTGACTGTGGACTTCCTTGGTGGTTTCCCATGCACGTACTGACCAGGGCCAACCCTGCTAACTTCTGAGATCTGACAAGATTGGGCTGTGTGGGCATGCACACACACTATAGAACAGAAGCCCTCTTTTGACACATATGGTGCACCTCTATGCAGTTTCTCCAGTTTCAATGGGATTAGACTGGAGTAACTCTGAGTAGGATCACAATTCCAGTCTGTCAAAATCGAGCAGTCCATTTCCCCCCCCTCATGGGCATCTTCCAGAGAAGCACTGAGCAATTAGAATCCCCAAGGCAGCTAATACAACTCCAAGTGGGATTAATTTGGAAGTATCAAGCATTGTCACTGTTTTCAGGTCCCCCCCCCCTTTGGCCCTTGTAAAATCAGGCAGACAGTGAGTTTCAGGGGGAAGAATTATATCGTCACAGTATTTATCTCTTGACACTCGTTCAGCTTTCCATGAGCCCAAACGAAATAATCTCTCTTACAGCCTCAAAAACGATGCATGCATATGCATGGCGGAGGTCCAGCCAATTTTGGGGATGAATAAGTTGGCTTGGTGTGCAACAACAAGCAATAAAAACCTTTGAGCTTTATGCAGTCGGGCAGGCTGCGGATAATTTTGGACAGCGACTACCCTGTGCTGCTAATTCCCAGGAAACGTTTATTTTCCCCTCCTCCCCCTCCCACATTTCAGTTGTAATAAAGGCTCCCACTGCCTCACCATAGGACTTTCTTGATAGCAGCTGACAAAATCTGTATCTCTCTCCTGCTTTAATAGATGTAGTGGACAGAAACAATCATGCCCCCCGCCCCCCGCCCCACACCAAAACAACAAAACCTCCCAAACAAACAAGGATGTTATAACTTAGCCTGAGGACATAATTAACTTCTGAGTGCTGAGATCTTTGATTGCATTCCTAGCATGATCTTAATTGGAAGTCTGAACTTGTAAAAAAAAACCCCAAAAAGACCTGATGGTGTTTGGGAAGTATCTGAAATGGCTGGCTGGTGTATCCTTTCTGGTACCTATGAAATGGAGCCCAGGCTGTTGATAAATACCAGCTATTACGATGCAATAAAATATCACACAAACTAAACAGAAAGCGCATAGAGCATATGCAGAGAATCAAAAGGTAGAGACACTCTACGGACTTGCTCTTTCACCAGGAATGAAGATGCCAGATTCTCGTGTGTGGGTTAAAGTAGGGCCCTTTATGCATGCACAGTTTACTGCAGAGAATCCAAGTAGTCAAGCCTTTAAGCCTGCAGTATGTACCATTCCTTTTCTCCAGTGTATTTATTCTGCAGCCAAGAATAAGTACACTGAGCTCTGTGCTGCCTTCCCATGCCACCCAGTTTGAACCAGACAGCATGAAGGCAGCCCAGCCAGCCTCACCCTTGAAACCAGGCAGTGGGAGAGGACAGCTCAGCCAGCCTCATTGTACATGTGGGGAGCCAATGGCTCCCAGAAGGCACAGTTCAATGCTGTCTTCTCATTCAAACCGGGCAGCAGAAGAGGGCAGCCCTGTGGGGAGTCTTTTTTTTTTTTTTTTACAAGCAGCATGAGACTATTGCTAGACTCATGTCACTTGAAAAAAAAGAAAATGTAGTCAGGGGAGTGGCCTATAAGGGGTGGGGACAGGGTGGGGGAAATCCAAGGGGATCTGTATCTTCTTGACTTACCTTCGGCTTGGAAGTGAAGCAAGGGATAAACCGCCACAAAACCACTTTCACAGCACCCGAGGAAACAGCAAACAGAAAGTGAATTAAACACTGAAGGGAGGAAACAAAATGCAGAATGAAAAAGAGAGCCCGATGGACATGCACTGTGAAAGCGAGGCAAAACACCATGCGTAAAGTGCCTAGGGCTTCATTCATTAAGCTGATTTGCCACATAAAACACACTTTCTTCCCATATAGTATGGATTACCCTGTCTAACTTCTGCCAGTGTTTGGTCGGCTGCATACTAGCTCAGATATATGAATGGCAAGGCTAACTTGCCATATTTCCCCTTGCCCTCACATAAAATATATGCCAAGTGTTGAGAAGCCACATCTCCTTCCCTTGAGTAGTGGCCAGCATTAGGGGTCCAAGGATGTTGTTCCATACCAAAGGAATCTCCTCCCCAATTATCTTGATATGGTCAGCCATGAGTAGCAGCATGTGGTAATTTTACTTTATCCATAGACTAGTGAGCAAAGCCTGTTGTGGCAGTAGACAATGGGCCCTAGATAGGAAGGAAGGGTGGGTGGAAGGAAGGAAGAGAGAGAGAGAGTTAGAGGGGGGGAATGGAGGAAAAGGGGGGAGAGAGAGGGAAAGAGGGGGAGACAGAGACAGAGTGGGGGGGGTTATGATAGGAAGCCTGAAAGAAAGAAAGGGAGGGAGGCAGGAAGGAAGGAAGGGGGAAAGAATGAAAGCCAGGAAGGAAGAAAGAAGGGTAGAAAGAGTGAGATGGAGAGAGAGAGAGTGGAAGGAAGGAAGGAAGGGAGGGAGGGAGGGAAGAACAGGAGAAAAGAAAGAGGGGGGAACAGAGTGTGAGAGAGAGATAAAGAGGGGAGGGGAGAGAGAGAGAAAGGAAGGAAGAAGAGGGGGAGGCGCAGGGTGGGAGAAGGGTCGGGGGGGGCCTGCGGGAGCTTCTCCCATCTGCTCGGATTGGCAGGGAGGGGGAGAAATGAAGTGGGGGCGGGCATGCGGTGGCTCCCTCACCACCACCACTGGCTTTCTCCCCACCCAGGTGGGGGAGGGCCTGATCTGAGTGCATGGCAGCTCCGTGGCCGCCACGGCCGGCTTTCTCCTGGGGGGTGGGGGCGGGACCGAGGCTGGTGCATGGCGGCTCTGTGACTTCCGCAGCCAGCTTTCTCCTGGGCAGGTGGGGGGCGGAGCCGAGGCCAGCACGCAGCGGCTCCCTGGCTGCCGCAGCCGGCTTTCTCCTGGGGGGGGTGGGGGTGGGACCAAGGCCGGCGCGTGGCGGCTCCCTGGCTGCCGCAGCCAGCTTTCTCCTGGCCGGGGGGGGGCAGGACTGAGGTTGGCCTGAGTGATAGTTCGTGTGGCCAAACACTGTTGGCGTGCATCAAACTTTACGGAGCCAAAATGCAATTATTATAAGGAGAGATGGCTAAGGGCATTTACTGTACGTTGCAATCATTCAAGAATATGTTGAGGGTCTTCTAACTCACCAGCTCCAGGAATGTTCTGGATCTTCGTGAGGTCGGTCTCCTTCCTTATGGGCTCTGTGAAACAACATTTTCTCAGAGCAGCATGAACACTCTGGAACAAAAGTCCAACACCAGAATATGGCTCATATTCTGCTTGCTGCCCTTTCCACTGATCTGCAGGCTGCCTTCTCTGGAACTTCTTTTTGCTTGGAAAATTCCTCACCTCCTCAGAAAAACACCCCACTCAGCTCCTTCTTGACTCTGCCTTGGGTTTCTGTTGCCAGGTAACCAATCACATAGTGTGTGCCGACCAGGACCAACTAGGATTTTCAAGCCTGACCCAGCAACTAGTAGGAGACCAGGAAGCGTGGGGACATGGCGGGCAGCTGTTGGTGATGGTGTAATGTCACTTCTGGGAAAAACCAGGGTATGACATAATGTCTCTGTAAGAATTGCCACAAACGCATGGTAAGTCCATTCAGTTTTTGACAATTCCCTGAAAGAACTGATGTCACTTCTGGATTTCCCCTAGAAGTGATGTTAGTCCTCCCTGGGAATCACTGGCTATTCCTAGAGAGGACTGATGTTACCTGTGTTTCCACTGGAAGTGTTGTCCTGCTGTCAGCCCAATGGCCTTTTAATATCCCCCTTGCTGCTCTGAATGGTGGAGGGAAACAAGAGGTGGGGGGACTGGTAGGGGCAATGTCCCCACTGGGGCAAAGATGAACCTTTTGGACTAACTATCGAGGCAAAAATGGACACAGACTTCCAATAACTAAGATAATGTTTTAAAGTTTTACAACAAAAGTAGAACAATGAGGAACTTCGGAGCAGCTTGCATGTATCCAGACTATATATAGAACTGTAAGTAAAACCTTGCATAGAACTACTCCAGATTTTGGTATCATGGAAGCACCAAGTAGATCTCTGAATAGTACGCTTAAGCAGTTCTCTAGACTTAAACAATTGAATTCCTGCCATTGCCACACTTAGAGTCTAACGAGTCCCAAAGGACCAGGCCTATATATTTGACACTCAACATCCTTTTCAGTATGAAACAAACAAACAACCAATCTGAGAGAGATTTATGCTTAACCCAAGCTAATTCACTTCTTCCACACTGACCAGGGCTCTTTTTGTAGCAGGAATTCCTTTGCATATTAGGCGACACACCCCTCATGTAGCTAATCCTCCAAGAGCTTACAGTAGCCCCTGTAAGAAGAGCTCTGTAAACTCTTGGAGGATTGGCTACATTAGGGGTGTGTCGCCTAATATGCAAAGGAATTCCTGCTACAAAAAGAGCCCTGACACTGATTATTTACTGGGTCAGCAGTTACTATGCCAAAGTGCCCATTGTGAGGAAACACAGAGGTGGGGACAGCAGCAAATACATCCCCTGTACAAGGTGGGGAATAGGTTTTGGATAGGCAAAATCCTAAAAATTCATCTGCATGCATCACCCTAGTTGCACTGTGGTAGAGAAGCTGATCTACTTATCCCAATTTTGGAACTGAAATAAGAGACTTCATTTTGTTTTGTTTTTTGGCAGAGTTTCAGTTCTTCTATTGTGCTGTTCACCTGAACGTATCAGGGTCAGATGGTTTCCATACGACTTTCTTTGTGGCTTTTATCATAATAAAGTAGATCACCACTGTGTGGCATCTGTTTAGGTGCATGTATTTAAGGAAAGGTTCACCACATGACAGTGCTGGGGAGAAATACGGTATGATTTTGAATGTCTCATCCCTGCTGTTTTGACCTGAAAAAAATCCCGATTTTGCTTTTGCTTCCTCCTTTGTGAAAACTGTACATGTTATTCTTTCTTTTTGCATCATTTTCTTTTGCCTGTGTTCTCCTTTAAAATGTATGCTCCCCCCCCCCCGGATACTATTAATTATTCATTTTGCATATAAACAATGTACAGTTTATGTAGAAATACAATATATATTGCATTTAAAAAACCATACCATATGCATACATATAAAAGAACGTTACAGCAAAAATGTGGAGAGCCTAAGCCATAGGTAGAAATAAAAACTACTATAAAAAGTAATGGAATAGGGAACATTTGCCCATTTTTAGCAGGATGTAATTTAATATGTACCATTTCAGAAGTTGAAAATTTCTTTAAGTAGAACAAACAAACAAACAAATATGGGCCGAGTTCAGACTGGCAGTTTGGCCTGATATAGGCATGTTTCAGAAACGTTTCACAAATGGATTAAAGGGGCTGGTTCACACAGGCACAGCTGTCAGGCATTCCCCAGCCGTACTCAACCCGTCTTGTAGCGCTTCCCTCCCAAGTTTAAAAAGTACCTGGTGAAAGTGATAGCAAACCCTGGAGAGTGCAATGATCCCGCTTCCCAGAAGTGTGAACGCTGAAAGCCGCGAACAAGCTGATCCGGTAGGGATGCGCTCATGCGCATGAGCGCATAAACACATATAACCGGATTACAAAAAAGCTGCTTACAGTCGCGCCTCCACTAGGGGTGGGCCAACAGTGCAAATGCTCCCTTGTGCCTCCTCCCCGGTATGCTCCCGCATCAGTCAGTGCAGTGTGACCAGTCTTTTTGCCACGACTGCCTCGCGCTTCAGACTGCCAGTCTGAACTCAGCCGTGGGATATGTAGTTACTTCGGAAGAGTTCCCAGGGTCTCACACAGCCAGCATTAGTAGTCGTGTACATTCAGGCTCTATATGCATGCACTTTAAAATGTGAACAGGACTACTAAGAAACAGTGTTGAGGTTCAGGGAAGGATTTCAGTGCAGAATATGGAAATGAGCATAGTGATGTGAATACTATCCTAACATCCCCACCTTGATTTCCATTTTTTATCTGGGAAATCCATCAAGCTATGCCTATGGTTGCCAGCTCTGGGCGGAGAAATACCTGGAGGTTTTGGGGGTGGAGCCTGGGGAACGTAGGGTTTGGGGAGGGGAACAACCTCAACAGAGTACTTTAGCATCCACCCTCGGAAGAAGCTGATCTCCCCACCCCCCAGAAGAACTGATCTCTGTCATCTGGAGATCAATTATAATAGTGGGAGAACTCTGGGCCCCATCTGGAGATTGGCAATCCTGGCTATGCCTGCTAGGTGGGGGCCAGCCCTACTTCCAGCACCAGGCACAACATGGTGGGTGGGGCCAGCCTGGATTGTTGGTGTGAACTGTAAACTTGGTAGGGCAAGGCCAGTGCCATGCACTTATTGACGTTATACCTATGCTGTCCCAGTGTTTCCATATTCTGCACTGCATCATGTATGGATGAACTGATGCCCTCTTACAATTCCAGCTGTCACTATTCAGTGGAGATTCACATGACTGTAACGGCACACTTCTTCCCGATGCTCAGCTCACCCAACTTGCTGTAAGACTGCAGTGTCTGTAACTATGGAGGGGTTAGTTCTTCCACGATGCTGTGTTTCTGTAGCCACCGGGGTCATTTTATGTGAAGAGATTTACAGATGTGCAGCTGACCTTGTGTCAAAAACAGCAAGTCTGATTCAGTCACAATTCTAATCTTGTAACAAAAGGAGAACACATGAAGCTTCCACTCCGAGTTGTGTTGCCTGCCAAGAGCTGGCAGTTGGTGGGAGGTGGAGAGGGTGGAGACATACAAAAAAGTGTCATGGTGATGCTGCAATATCATTTCCAGTACAAGCCCAGAAGTGACAGTATTGTGTCAACATGAAGCTCCAGGATTCCCCCCAAACTGTATGGTTCTACATAAGGGTCGTGCTGACACAATGATGTTACTTTCAGGCTTGCACCAGAAGAGACATTGTGGTGTCACGGTGACTCCTCTTCCCCCCTTCATTTTTCCTACCTCTCTACTGATTGGTGGAAGGCAACCAGGGCTACAAGGTGTGAGGTCTCCCACTATTGTGGGCAAACTGGCCAGCCTAAAACAGAGTGAGATCGTAGGTTTATAAGGAACAATATAGTCTACTGCCAATCGGGCAGTCTTTTACATCATTTGCTACCTGATTCTTTTAACTGGAGGTGCCAGGAATTGAACCTGACCAAGGACCTTCTGCATGCAAGGCAAATGCTCTACCTCAGAATACCAGGCTCTCCTGGGTCCAGTTGTGTATATATAAGCCTCAGTACAATTTATATATCATGCATCTGATTCAGATTGCAGTTTGCAGCTTGCATTTGTAGTGTCTAGTGCAATAGTGCCTCCCAACAAATCATTTAATTTGCATGAGTGACCCTTCAGAGTCTGTTTCTTCCTACTGACAGTCACATACCCACTTAGGGCAGGAGTGGCCAAACTTGCTTAATGTGACAGCCACAGAGAATCAACACCAGAAGTTTGAGAGCTGTAAGACATGAACAAATTTCACACACAAGTTTTTATTGAAAAATATGCAAATTTGCTTTTTATTAACTTTAAATTAGATTGTGTGAAAGCTGCCTGTGGCTCCTGAGCTGCAGTTTGGCTGCCCCTGCACTAGGGTGCGGGGATCCCTTAAGAACAGAGGCTTCTTGCTTAAGGGGACCAAATTTACAGAGAAAGGTCTTTCTTAAAGGTAAAGGTTCCCTTGCTCGAAAGCCGGTCAAATCCGACTCTAGGGTTGCAGTGCTCATCTCCGTTTCAAAGTCGAAGAGCCAGCACTGTCCAAAGACATTTCCGTGGTCATGTGCCCAGCATGACTAAACACCAAGGCGCACGGAACGCTGTTACCTTCCCACTGAAGTGGTACCTATTTATCTACTTGCAATTTCTTGCTTTCGAACTGCTAGGTTGGCAGGAGCTGGAACTAGAGACGGGAGCTCACCCCGTCATGCGGCACTCATGGGTCTTGAACTGCTGAACTACTGACCTTCCACAGCCTGCAGTTCAGCGTCTTAACCACTTGAGCCACCACAGCTCCTAAGGTCTTTCTTAAGACCTATAAAAAGTAGAGTTACCAGTAATTAAACCCTGGACCTTCTGCATGCAAAATATATATGCTACTGCTAGGGTAGTCAGCCAGCCTCTTTGTTTCAGTGGGAGGAAACACGGAGGGTGGGATGCGAGGAGTGATATCACAACATAATTTCCAGTTGTTATTACAGCTGTATGGTGAAAACCATAGAGATCTGGGGAATTCCTAGAGTGTTGTGACGTCTCTTCTGGGCCCAACTGGAAGTGACATTGTAATGTTGAATCTCACCCCTACCCACTTGTTTTTGCATGCTCTGGAACAAAGTGGCCCAGAAGCCAGAGCCAGGAGACTATCTGCCATGGCAGGCAATCTGTTAAACCCAGCTACCACTGAGCCGCAGTCCCTCTCCGATTAATCTGAACATGTCCTTTGAAGTACTTAGTTTGCTGCAATGGAAGATTCGCCCTTCCTTAAAAAGAAAAAAAAAATCTCTACCAGGTTATTCCCCAAATCATCTTTCTTTGTTAAGTCCGAGGCTGCAGTCTCAGTTTGAAATTAAACAGTTTTGTTCCTAGTGGCAATACCGGGGCTTTATTAAGTACATGTTTTGTTGCAGTGGGGTGTCATTTATACACTGTGGCTGCTGTTGTAATAGCGCTACAAGAAGTTGACAATAACTTTCTGTCCCTCAGGGGTTTTAGGAGTCACTTTTGGCACATAGTTTTTCTTTCTTTCTTTCTTTCTTTCTTTCTTTCTTTCTTTCTTTCTTTCTTTCTTTCTTTCTTTCTTTCTTTCTTTCTTTCTTTCTTTCTTTCTTTCTTTCTTTCTTTCTTTCTTTCTTTCTTTCTTTCTTTCTTTCTTTCTTTCTTTCTTTCTTTCTTTCTTTCCTTCCCTTCCCTTCCCTTCCTTCCCTTCCCTTCCCTTCCTTCCTTCCCTTCCCTTCCCTTCCCTTCCCTTCCCTTCCCTCCCTCCCTCCCTCCCTTCTCTCTCTCTCTCTCTCTCTCTCTCTCAAAGCACAGTAAGAAAATAATAAACATTGCACTTCTTGAAAGGGGGAAGAGAAAAAGTTGGCCGTCTCCTTCCTGCTCTCTGTAATTGAACAGGAAATAATAGCGAGACACGTTGGCAGGCAGCATTGTGCATTGGCATTCTGAGATGCCAGCTACTGTACCTTGCCTTTGCAGAATTTGTTCCTTAATCATCTT
The DNA here is from genome assembly GCA_029375565.1 of Gekko gecko. Classification (NCBI taxonomy): domain Eukaryota; kingdom Metazoa; phylum Chordata; class Lepidosauria; order Squamata; family Gekkonidae; genus Gekko; species Gekko gecko. Next base: position 295,537,861 of record JAPDNY010000001.1, on the reverse strand, counting down.
TTTTATCCCGCCCCCCCATCACAACCACCTAAGTGAACCATTAACACTGAAATGAACACAGCTAAACAAAAAAACATGCCTATGGCAAGAGGCAAGGTTTTCACTGTGGGCAACTTTTATGTCATGTGTGTGTCCTTGTTTGATGGCTGACATGGCAAAAGATTTCTTACTATGCTTCTGATGACTTGCTATTAGCAAGTATCCCAGTGTACATCCAACTGATGCTAGGCAATCCCTTAGAGCCAGCTGTGCTTGCTACTCACTAAAGTACATTTGATATATTTTCTTCTCACTGAGGAGAATGGGATATAGTAAATGAAATGCTGCTCAAAGAACAATTGAACAGGTGATATTTTAGGTATGGATCACCACTGTTACATTGCAGGGCCTGCACAATTTCACCTACCAAGCCTCCTTAAGCCCCTAGACACAGAAAGAGGATACTGGTCCATCAGTGGCTTTGTTTATTTTCTTTTCCTGAGGGAAAATTTGACAGACAGCAGTATGTGGCCTTCAAGATGAGGCTAGACTTCATAATTTAATTGTTGATGTTTTAATTGTTGTTTTTATGTTCTTGTATGAATTTTAGCTCAGGTTTTAATTGTTTTAATGATGTGTATTTGTCAGTTTTAATGCTTTTTAAGATGTCATTTTACTATGTATGCTTTAATTTGTTAGCTGTCTTGGTGGCCTTTATTAGGGATCGGCATGAACTGGGGAAAATGCAGTTCAGTTTGTGTTTTGTGGTGGACTCACAAATCAAACCACGAACCATCATGAACAAAAAGGGTTTCATAGGAACCAAACTAGTAGAATGACCCTCCAGTGTGCTAGAAACACCAAACTCATGGGGTATCTCCACTGACTGTACTCTACCAGCCCTCAGGGTCTGAGTTATGTCCCCTCCAAAAGCAGATGCCCCCAGGAAAGTGCTTTCTGGGGAAATGACAGGCACAGTTCAGGAGGTTCAGGAGTGTATAGCTTGGAGCCTGTAAAAACTAGAGACACCAAACTGGTAGACAACCTCCAGCTGCCTATCCTCTACTTGTCTACCAAGTTATGTGCAGATTGGATTTACAGGGTCTGAGTTATGACCCCCCAAAGCTGCCCTCGTCTTCCATTGTTTCCAACGAAGGGGAGGGAAAGCAAAAAAAAAAAAAAGGAAAGGAAAGGAAAGGAAAGGAAAGGAAAGGAAAGGAAAGGAAAGGAAAGGAAAGGAAAGGAAAGGAAAGGAAAGGAAAGGAAAGGAAAGGAAAGGAAAGGAAAGGAAAGGAAAGGAAATAGAAGCCCTGCAGAACAGAATCAAAGTCCTAGAGAATCTCTGCAGTAGGAACTGAAGGTGGGGAGCATTTCTGAAAGCCCAGCAGAACCAATGCAATGTACCCAGCAGAACCAGTGCCACTGTGGCAGTGCAAACCCAACAGGACTAAGGTCAAGCCAGGAAAGTGCTTTTGGGGAGAATGTCAGGCACGGGTTCAAAACTGTATAGAATGGACCCTCTGCAAGCTAGACACACCAAACACACAGGGAACCTCACCCTGCCTCCTGCTCCTCTACCATTTCTCCAAGTTTGGGGCAAATTACATTTCTGAAGTCCTGGTTATGGACCCCCCATAAAGGTCTCCCACCCCAGTGCTGCTGTCTCTGGGAAAGGCAGCTACAATTACAGCCAGGTTTCTGTGGAATGGCTCAGGAAGAAGGCAGTGACAACAAACTCACAGGGAAACTTCACTTGGGCAGACCCCCCACCAGACAGTGGAAGCAAGGCAAGCATCCCTCCTACACTTGTAGCCCCACCCAATTTCCAAAGGCAGGTTTCAAAGAACAGAAAGGCAGACGAGGCATCCACAGAGTTTCAATGGGAGGTCCCCAAAGCAACCCCATGGTAGCTTGGCAGACACCCCAGCCAGACAAGCATGCCCACAACTCTCACAGCCCCCCCCCAGAGCTGAAACACACAGGTCCAGGGTACACCACATCATCACCCTGGGTGTCTTCCTCTACTTTGCAAAAGAATGGAAACACACATGTTGAGCTGGCAGTCCCTCCCCCAAGTCTCCAAAGGCAGGTTCTGAAGGACAGATAGACAGGGTGTAGAAATATTTCCAAAAGGTGGCCTGGAAACAGGAGGCCATGATGGGAAAAGGTGGGAGGCACAGCTGCTTTCACAGCCCTGAGTCCACTTTAGACCCAAACCCAAAAGTGTGCAATGACATATGTAGACATGGTGGCTCGAAGCCCCGAGACCATCTGAGACCCAAACCCAAAAGTGCAATGACATATGTAGATGTGGTGGCTTGAAGCACTGAGAAGGGTTGGTCATGCACAGCAATAAGCTCAGTGAGCTGAGTGTCTGCTTGTGGGACCCTCTTCTTTTGGATAGCACTGTCATCTGCCCTGGGAGAATGACCTCTTGGAGGTGGCCTCGAAATGGTGGCCATGAGTCCACCAGAAACCCCAAACCCAAAGCATGGCCACAATGGTCAGAACCTACCCGCCATCCAGGGCTGAAACATACAGCCAGTACTTGGAGGTCAGAGAGAAAGGCAGACCAGGCATCCCCAGAGTTTTGACAGGGGCTCCCCAAAATAACCCATGGCAGCTTGGTGGTCACCCCAGCCAGACATCACAAGGAAAGAAGAGTGCCCACAATCTTCACAGCACCCCCTCAGGGATGAACCACGCAGCCAGTATTTGGAGAACAGAGAGGAAGGCAGACATCCCCAGACTTTTGACAGGGGATCCCCAAAGTACTCTCACAGCAGCTTGGAGGGAATAATAAATGTGGTACTCAGTCGAGGAACCCATTAGCTAAGGCTTAAACACACAGGTGCAGAGCACACCCACCAAAGGGGTGTATTATTCCACTCTGCAACTGGGTCCAGAGCACCCCATCCGTCAGAGTGAATTCTTCTACACTGAGGATAAATGGAAACACATGTGAAGCTGGCAGGGCCACCCCTCAAGTCTAAAAAGACAGGTTATGAAGGACAGAAAGGCAGGCCAGGCATCCCCAGAATTTCGATGGGTTTTCCCCAAATTCCCCCATGGCAGCTGGGCAGAAATCCCAGCCAGACACCACAAGAAAGGGAAGCATGCCCACAATACTTCCAGGCCTCCTCAGGCCCAGTCACAAAGATCCTCTGGTCACAGCCCACTGCAGGTGAAATTTCTGGTTCTTCACCATTAGCGTGGCACATTGTACAGATAAGAGATCTGTTGTGATAGTGAATTGTGCAAACACAAAAGGGGTAGTCAAACAAGGGCTTGCTTGTACAGGAAGATGTTTGCTGAGGTGAATGATGTTCCATGAGGTAGGTGTCGTGCTATGTGGTAGGTAAGCTATGAGATAGGTGGAGCAAGCCCACACCCACCCAACAGAGGCGACTATCCTCCCACCCTGCAGGGTGCATGCTGGATCAATCAGAGAGGAGGAGAAATTGGGGGTGGGAGGGGAGACAACACTGGGAGGCCTGGATTTTACTCTGCCAGACCCAGAGCAGTGTGGATCAGCAGATGGAGGCTGACCTTCAGGAAGCCCAACTAGTCTACCTTGGCTGAGTCCAGGTGTGAGCAGTAGGGGCTGAGAATGTATACCAGTTGGGAGAACACCCCTTCTCTCTGGACACTGATGGGAGGACAGGAGAGGAGATTCATGACCACGCTAGAGAGGCTAACCCAGATGACAGCCTTGAGTGACCAGTATTTGAGGGGATTGGTGTTGATGGGCTCAGGGGATTCGGTGAGGTACTGCCTCATAATTACCTCTGCTGAATCCTGCACCATGGCATGCCTGGCCCCCCACCGCTGCTGCTGACCTCCCACTTCATTACTGGCAACCAGTAGTGGGGCTTCTGCCTGTTTGGGCTCTTTGAGGCAGAGATGCTGGTCTGCAGCTCCCCCTTCCTCTCCTCCCCAGCTTCTTCCACCTACTGTTCTTCCTAGCCATGTCCACTGATCACAGGAGGAGTGGACGGGAATGAAATTTGTGTCCTCTGCTGAGGCATGCAGTGGCTAAGTCCCAATGCTCGGCAAGAGCAGAGAAACTTGGTGGCCCAAAGCCCTGAGTCCACCTACCCAAACCCCAGCAGCAGAGAACAGTTCATGAGCAGAAAGCGATGAATCTGCTCTGCTTTCAACAAGCTCCATGCCTCTCTCTCACCAGCCAACAGAGGAAAGGGTTGGGAGAAGAGCTGACTGAATATATAGCATTCTGAGCTCATAGAGCAGAATGGGAACTCTGTGTTTGGCAGTTGACAGTGCCTGTTAAGCTTTGAAGGGCTCCTATTGGTGTTTCCAAGGCTGGAGAATTCCACCCCCCCATTGCCTTGGAGTTTTGTGAATAGTTTGTTTGGTGCCAGTCTGTCTCCATTCACAAACCACTGCAAACAGCGCTAAAAGTTCATGAAAGTAACGTGACTTCATGAACCATGAACCAGCCAAAGTTCATAATGAACTTTAGTTTGTGAGCCAGTTTGTGCCTATCCCTAGACCAAACATGGGGGCAGAAAGGTGGGGCATATTATGTAAAAACAAAACAAAACATAGAGATTCAGAATCAGCAATTTCCTAACAACTAGCAGAAGCTTCTATAATTCTTTTGGCAAGTGTGGCATTCTTAGGCTATAAATGCTGGGTATAAACTACAGAATTGGAAGCACTGGTTGCTGGGAGATGTAGTCTGACTGGACAGGAAACTGTAAGTGAGTAGTGAGGAAAATTGTTTTTGGCCTAGTCTGTCTTACTGAGTGATCGGTTTGCCATGCCTGGCAACTGGCAGGAGCTTTTGAGGCAATGATGGGGGGGGGGGGTGATGATGATGTTGTGTGTGCTGTGATGTTACTTCCAGGAAAAACCGGAAGTGATGTCATGTTGTTCTTGGAATTGCTGAAACTCTGTTGTTTTATCAGGAGGCAGCAGGGAACAAGGCTTGCTGACAGTAGGTCTGCCACCATAGTGGGAGGCCTGACAACCCTGCCTGACATGCCTGTTTAAGTAGTAAAATAAATCCAGCCTTGGCGCTTTATTGTGACTTGCTTTCACACATGCTAAACAACTCAGTTTCAATCCACTTCAGCAACTGTATGAAAGTGGATTTTGCCATTTCACACAGTAAAATCCAGTTGCAAAGTGCATGGAAAGCGGATTGAAAATGCATTTAGTGTCTGCGAAAGCACTTGTGAGTCAGTTGCTTGTTACAACAAGGTTTCTATCAATTCATAGTGTCAGAGACATACGAGATGAATAAAAATATTTTTATTAAGTTTGGAAACTTTTATCTGCTTATAGTAAATACCTTCACTTGTTTTTGAGAGAGAGCTTGAAAAGGCCATCCCAAACCTGGAGGAATCTTGGGGTGGTGTAAGGATAAAGGCGGTAAAATTTTGAAGACTGAACATTTGAGAGGCACCAGCTTGTTTTTAACATGTAATATTCCAGTTCTAAAAGAATCAGTTTTGAAGTGGAAGCTGTCATGTCATAAATTTTAAAATAAAATATGTGAGGTAAGTGCTACAGATGGGGCAGTGCACCCGTTTGCCCATCTCGACTGTTGTCCTGAGCATATAGTAGAGGAAGATATTCAAATTGGACCAGTCAACTGTTGAAATTTGTTCTGCTCTTTAATCGTAATGAATTATCTACCCAGTTCTTGCGTGTTCTTCATGTCATACTGAATAATATTCTTACCAAACCTCCTTACCAAAATTTTGCCTGGGAGGATTAAGGTGTATAAATCATTTTTATTCATCATCGGTCTCAGGGAACAAAGACATAAATATTCAGGGCTTGGACTTATGTATTTGCTAGGGAAGGCTGAAGCCTAGAAAATAGTATTGTTTTAATGAAAGGGAGCAATATCTACAAGAAGAAACTGGAACAATGACAACTGAGACTAGGATATATTTTGGGGGGCCTAGTGGAATCATAAACCATTTGAGCTTTTGTTTTTATGGCTTATTGAGATGCTCGCAAAACTCTGAGGAATATGTGCAGCCTGAAAATTCACAAACATCTTCTCTTTAAAGCATTTTTTTTTAAAATAGAGATATTGGTGACTGGTTAAAAGCCATTCTCTCTGTAGTTTTTTTAAACAAACAAACAAACAAAAATCTATTATTTGCAAGTGTATGGATTAATTTATTAGATTTTATGGGTAAAAACCAATGGAAATTGGTTGTTTTTTTTTTTTTTTTGCATCAAAAATTAATATTTTACACCCAGCTGAGTCCGACTTGGCAATAAATCAGTTCCTCACAATTACTTATTTGTCAGCCAGCATGTTAGTTCGAAAAGTGAGGGAGCGGAGCCTGGAGGTCCTGCTGTACTTGAAAAACAGGCAGAGTTCAGGTCAAATCAATTTGAGCCACGGTAATTAAGAACAAGATTGAAGATTCTTTGCCACCTACATAGCCAGCATCTGGAGTCACCCAGGAAGCTGGATCTAATTCATGAAAGCAGATAGCAATACACTCAGACAAGAAGAACAGGTTTGGTGCGTGTTCTGTAGCATTTATTTCGAGAAGGTGGTAAAACGAGAGAAAAATCCCACCCCAATTTTAGAAACTCTTTTTTTTTTTTTGGTATAGTAAGTTAAACTTCTCCTATTCAACCAGGATCCAGTGGGACATCCTAGTTTTTGAAAAGCCTGAGTAAAACCTATAGTCTCATTGTTTTTCTTCATTGAAGAGTCCCTGCTGTGCACATTTCAGTAATTCAGTAATTTATAGGGACCAAATAAACAAAACCAACAATAGGCGACCATGGTAGTCCATTTGGAAAAATAAACCCAGACAGCATTAGTTTTTTTTTAAAAAAATCTGCATTTTATTTCAGTACTAAGATGGTAATGGAAGAACTGCACAGCAGAGTAATTGAGTGGGATCAATGCCTTGAACAAAAGATATCAGGTTACACAGAGGCATGCTGGGACAGAGAAACAATGGAGGTTCTCTTGTTGGGAATTCAAAACACAGCAGTGATCTGGATCTATGATGGTCAGCTAATTGCAAGCCCGTGAATGTGAGGTCAACAACAACATTCTGTCAGTACTTAATTTTCCCTACCAGCAGCTTGGCTGATTCCCATGGCCTGACGAAAGGCAATACTTTCACAGAACTCTGTGGATGTAACCCAAGATACCAATAAACATGCTTCAGAGCAGGAAAGCTGAGAAATTTAAAACAAATTATTATCAGCAGTTGAACTTATGGTGGTCATATTCTCACACAGCCCCAAGACACTTCTTTTGTTAGTGGGACAAATTTTTGACAGTGAGAATTTGGTGGCTACAGGGGAGGAACTACAGTTCCCACAAAAACATGGATGCATGAATTTATCTGTACCAAGACAAATACTCTGGCTCCCCCAGCCCCATTTTTCCCTTTGTCCCCTTCACCGGGCTTGCTTTTACATGGCTTTTTGCCAGCCTATCTCTGCCTCACCCTTCCAGTGAACCTCCTGTCTGCCTCTCAGCCTTGGCCTGGCTTGGGCTGTCCCTTCCAGGTTGGCTCCTACATACCACAGGCAGCCCTTTCAAACTCCCTGGGTTCTATTGAGGTGCCTTCCCCCAGGACCAACACCGTCTCTGCAGTGCTGGGTGATGCCATCGTCACCTGGCATCCCTGGCTCTACAACTTCAGAAAGTGACACATTGATGGCAGCCCTTGACATCCACCTCCCCTGCAGGCTGTCCAAGGTGCTTTTTCCTGGCTCAGTCCCAGCGAGGCTTTGCTGGGGGTGCCACGGACAACACAGTGGAGGCCAGGCTGGGTGCTGCTAGTTTCAGACAAGGCTTATTGCCCAGCCAACTTCAGGAAGTCCTAAAAAAAAATCCTGCTTGAACTTGACCAGACAATCACACACTCCCAAACTTTCCCAACTTCTCTGTCTCTGTAATTTAGAACATAGCAGATAACTGAAAAGGTCAAAAATTCGGGGGGGGGAGTAAATAGTGAATATTTACAACCACAAACAGAGGGATTGCCTACCTTTGCTGGTGAACGGTGACAATTTGTAGCTTCTGACACTTGACATGAACAGTGATACAGTCCTAGCATACCATATGATTCGTACAATGTTTTCTTGATTCTTAAGACTATTTCCCCCCAGAACATAACTCAGAAGAAGGCTTCAAGTTTTTCAGAAAGTATAATGAATATTTTATGGGCAAATTTATACGTTTCACAGTGCATCGTCAATGACACAGGATAACAGGATATGTCAGGGAAGTATCTGGGTAGTTTGTACGTGATGTGTTGTGGCGAGAAGGTACATTACATCAACAAGAATTGTTCTGGGTTAAGTGATAAAAATCCATTTTTATGCCACGGATTCACAACAAGCAAGGATTTCCAAGGGAAAGCGACAGTCACTAACACTGGAAAAATTATTGAAATTTGTGATGACAATGATAAAACATCTAAAAACATGTATCTGTAATAACATTCATGATTGAATAAAAATTAGTTTTGGTCATAAATTCAGAATAATGATTTTCTGCTTCTGATGTACCATAAATCACTTTAAAATGAAAATAATTTTGCAGACAGCTAGCTCTCACTGTAATTGGGGCATATTTATAGCTTCTTTGCTGTTAAAAAGGCACAATATAAACGTGGTCTGTGGTCATGAACTATCCACTGTTCTCTGTGCTGGATTTTTAAGGAGTGGAGAGTTCAGGAGGATCACTGCCATAACCCGTATTGTCAAGGCATTTAGTGGTTCAAGACATCTTAAAGGGGTTGGAAGTCTGAAAGACAACTTCAACAATGGGCAGACAATGTCAGTGCCCTCAAGGACACCACAGAGTTGTAAGGCACATACAGAATCATCTTATTAGGTAAAGATTCTGGAGTGAATACACTTCGGGAAATAATGATTTCTTGGCATAAAATACTATCCTTGACTAGACTAACAGAATCCAACTCTATGCTGGCCTACTTGACAGAGCAAAAGAGCTGACTCTCCAAAACTGAGGAAAACCACACCTTTGTCCATTTCTTCTTTCCAGTCTCAGATAGCATATGGCCTGAGAAGTCATAAAGGTGACCCAAAAACATGGCTGCTGACTCAGGGCTTCTTTGGGAGTTACCTTTTCTTTGAAATTGCCTCTGCTCTTAGGAATTTGCTTATCCTTCCATAGGGGTGTGTAATTCCCCCCCCCCAGTAATTTTCCAGTTTGGGTCTACTGGATGCTCCCCCAAAATTCAGGATTCCTGACAAATCCTGGATCCCAGTATTTGGATCCAGGATTTTTTGGAAATCCCATTTTTTTTCTTGGTCCAATAGACCCAAGAAGAAAAAAAGAAACTGAAAAAACACACAGTGGTGGCAAAGCTGCACAAAATAGCTGAGTGGTGGGAGCAGATTGTTCCCTCTGCTCAGCTGTTTTTTGGGCTGTCTTGGGCAGTGGCAGCTTCAGAGGGTGGAAATGGCAACTTAAGGGGGTAGCCACTATGGCAATCACTTCCCTGTTGAGCTCCCTTTCCTCCCCAGCCACGCCCCCTATTCTCCAGGAACCTCCCAAACCGACATTAGCAACCATGTGCCATAATCTCCAGAGCTAGCTTTATGTAGTGACTAGGAATAAGGCCCATTGTGGAAATAAATACAACGGGCTCCAGAAAGAGGCTCTGGGAGAGTGCCCCGGCTTTGGGCACTCAGTGACAATTTGCTGTGGCAATCTCAGCAGGGTATAATGACAGAGTCCACCATTTTCTCCAGAGGAACTGATCTTTGCTACCTGAAGAGCAGTAGTAATTTTGAGTGATCTCCAGCCCACCCCCAGGATTGGTAACAGTGGTTCCCCAGGAGGGAGTGGCTGGTTTGGAGGGTGGAGTGTATGGCATTGTACCTGTCTGAGGTCCCACCCCTCCTCAACACTCACCCTCTCCAGGTTCAACCCCTCAAATCTCCAAGAATTTCCCAACCTGGAGTTGATAACCCTATCTCCCTCCCAGCCAACCATCAACCTACCTTTAGTTTTCCATCTCCTCCCCCCTCCCTCCTAGAGAGCAGTTGTAATTTTGAGTGATCTCCAGCCCCCACCTGGAGATTGGCAACAATGGTTCCCCATCAGGGAATGGCTGGATTGGAGGGTGGAGTCTATGGCAACGTACCTGTCTGAAGTGCCACCCCTCTTCAAACCTCACCCTCTCCAGGCTCCATCCCTCAATTCTCCAGAAATTGCCCACCTGGAGTTGGCAACCTGATCAGGACTGAGCCCAATGAGTTTTCTCCCAAAGACCAACATAGGTGTGGAAAGGGCCTTTTACTGAGAGAGGAGAAAGTACAGGTGCCAATTCTGATTAGGGAAATACCTGGAGATTTGGGGGAGTGGATCCTGTGGAGGGCAGCATTTGGGGTCTGTGTGGAAGGACTCAGCAGGGTATAATGCCATAGAGTCTACCTTCCAAAGAAACCATTTCCTCCCAGGGAACTGATCTCTGTCATCTGGAGGTCAATTGTAACAGTGGGAGATCTCCAGGTCCCACCTGGAGATTGGCAACCCTAGGGGAAAGGCAGCCGCACAGCAGGAATTTGAAGGAAATGGTTTGATGGTCGCTGGCCCACCTCGTTAGCCAGCCAGCCATGCTGAAGCTAAGCAGGAGAAAGAGCCTTTTTCCATTTATTCTGACAGGAAAGTGGCCATTGGGGAGGGGGTTATGGGCAGGGAAGGGGGTTATGCTGAAAGTCCTTTGTTTTTTTACTCACAGAACCAAGCTTGGTTGCCTACCAACAGCCACTGAGGAGACAGTCCCTCACAGGAATCAAGAGAACTGTCTTCCTCAGGAGAGAGAGCTGGTCTGCCAGTAAATCTGACATGCAAATCTGTCTGAGGGGGAGTGGGTGGGGAAGAGGAGCAGACCCAGCACCCAGCCAATGGCCCGCGAGTACTCTTGAGTGGCGGCTGATGGGCCAATGGCTGAGGGAGGGCATTTTACACCCAATGGGAGTGCATGGAATCTTATGAAACCAAAAGATAATTATTATAAGGAGAGATTAGAATGTAGGACTAAAATCTGGGATACCAAGTTTATCGATTGACTGGACTTATAGCCCTCCCTCCCCTGTACAACAGGGCTCAGAGCAAGTAGCAACAATAATCAAATATAATGATTAAAAACTCTCACGCACTACTAACAATTAATAAGATGGCCTCATCCTTGCATCAGAGCAAACCATGTTGAAGTAGATGGACCAATGGCATGAAGACCAGTGTGGATTGAAGAGACCCATGTTCAGATCCACATTTTGCATGATGCTTACTCGGTGATACTGGGGCAGTTAGATTCAGCCCAGTAGCAGATTAGAGACCAACAAGAGTTTCAGGCAAGGGTCTTTTGGGGGGGGAGCGCAGGGGAGTGCAGCTCCGGGAGCTCAGGAGTCAAGCCCCACCCCCAGCCGGCATCCCAGGGAGTCTTTCAGGCAGCCGAATGTCAATTTCAGCTCCATTATATCCTATGGGCCATTGAAGTCAATGGTGAAAACATAGGGTATATTCTGGGGGCTGGAGGGGAGGGTTTGAGGGAGAGGCTCCAAACTCACAGGATAGCTGATGGAGCCTCTCCCCAAGATACCCATCAAGTTTCATGAACATTGGACCAGGGGGTCCAATTCTATGGGCCCCCAAACAGGTTGCCCCTATTCCCTCCATTGTTCTCTATGATGGGGAAAAAGTAAGGTCCAATGTTCTTGAAACTTAGTGGGTATCTTGGGGAGAGGCTCCATCAGCTACCCTGTGAGTTTGGAGCCTCTCCCTCAAACCCCTCCCCTCCAGCCCCCAGAATATACCCTATGTTTTCACCATTGACTTCAATGACCCATAGGATATAATGAGGCCAAATTGCCGCCAAATTTCTTTCATTCCCTCCTTTCCTTCTCTCTTTTTCCTCTTTCCCTCCTTCTTCTCTTCTCTCTTTCTTTCCCACCTTCTTCTCTTCTCTTTTTCCCTCCTTTCCCTGTTTCCCTCCTTCTTCCCTCTCTTTCTTTCCCTCCCCTTTCCTTCTCTTTCTTTCCCTCTTTCCTTCTTTCTTTCCTTCTCTCTAATCTCTCTCTTTCCTTCCCTCTTTCCTCCTTCTGTGGCCCAACTCTCACGAGAAGGAGTTTAAACTTTAAACTCCTTCTCTATTAGCTCCCCCACCCAGACCAGCTGGGGAAGGGAAGGGGAGGCTTTTGAAGATTCCTCCCTCCCTTTTGCTTCCCCTTCTGACATCACTTCTGGTGAGGTCAGGGGGCGTGGAATATGCTAATAGCCTAATAGCGCATTAGCATACCATATGCTAAAGAGCTCCTGCAGCTGTTTTTTTACAAAAAGACCCCTTCAGGGAATAAGCGTCCAAGAGTCAAAGCTCCCTTCATTAGGCTGGGTGATATTGCCATTGTTGTGAGGTCAATATAAGGGAAGGGAGACTGGAGGAAGGGTGGGATAAAGAGAGGACTGACAGACAACATGTGAACAACAGAGTCAATTGGGATGGAAGAGGAGTTTACAGGAAAAAAATAGCACCAACTGATGTGACTAAGAAAACAGATCTTCCCAAACTAAAACATCATAAATTATAGCCTGAACATGAACCTATATTGTAATGCATCAAGTGATGTAGCAGTGGTGACAAAACCTCTAGTGGCATTTAGTTGAACTTCCTGGACAGACAGATGTATTTTGGGTTGCCACTGGCCAAACTGGTCTGACTTTAGAGAGCTGGGTCAAGAAGCGAGGCTCAAGGAAAGGGATGTAGATCCATAGTTATAGAAAAGGATGAGGCTAGGACCTGAGAAAGCCAAGCAGTCCAAATGAAGCACGACATAGAAAGCTGTACATAGTTGACAGGAATTAGAAAGGAATGTAGATGCACAGTTGGTGTGAAGTACATTTGAGAAATTATAGAAACAGCATGGAAGTTTCTTAGGTGGGGTTAGCTACAATGCTATTGCAAGGTCTGTGTGATATAACAGGGGAGGCAGTCCACAGAAACCTGTATTACATTTTCAGACATTCTCATTCTCTCTCTCATATACTTTAATTGTTTATCCCCTTCCTATAACAATTCCTCATCCATCTAACAGAGACAACCTACTGAGGTCTATCCAAGAGGGCTTATTCCCAGGAAAGTGTCCTCAAGATTGGACTATAAAGAGCTCTATTCAAATCCTTAACCACTGAGCTTGCTAATACTTTCTCTTCTTTCAGTTCCTTAGATCAGTTTGCTCAATCCCCCATCAAACTCAAATCTTATTGGCTCTTGCAACTATCATTATTACAGTTCTATCACATGGCTCTTTCCTAATTGTGGCTCTCAAGAATAAGTTGAAGATGATTGCCTGGGAAGCACCCACACAGCACCATGCCATGGACCCAGATGGCTCAGGTTAGCCTGATCTCATCAGATTTTCGAAACTAAGCAGGGTCAGCTCTGACTAGTATTTGGATGGGAGACCTCCAAGGAATACCAGGTACATGAAGCAGAGTCAGGCAATGGCAAATCATCTTTGAATGTCTCTTGCCTTGAAAATCCTACAGGGTTACCGTGAGTTGGCTATGACTTGCTAGCACTTTCCATCACCACAGGGCAAGTGCGCTTTAATGCCCAGAACCATTTGGGCAAGGCCTAATGTGTAACTACTGTCACTATCTTGAGATGGACCCACAGCTCAATTGGCTCTCATATCACTGCCATAACATACAAAATAGTAAAAAGCTCAGTAGCACCTTTAAGACTAACAAACTGTATTGTAGCATAATTATTACTGTAACACAAGGGTTTTCAGAAAGCCACACACTTTTCCAATCTCACTCCAGTGCCAGTTCCTGCCCTCAAATACATAAAGAAACCCAAACACTCTCATTTTGGGTAGAATGACACCCCTCCCCTCCTCCACCTGGCTGTTGTGCATCCTATACGAAGCAGGGTGATTTGGCAAATGCAAGCCAATGCCAGTGTTTTGCATGCACCAAGTCACACAGCAGAACAGAACCAGAGCTTCCAACTTCAGCACTGGAACTAGGGATGCCAGCCTCCAGGGGGGACCTGGAGATCCATTGGAATTATAGCTCATTGCCAGTCTAAAGAGATCAGTTTCCCTGGAAAAAAACCTGATGTTCTGGAGGGTGGATTCTCTGGCATTGGGCCCCACTGAGGTCCCTGTCCTTCCCAGTCTCCACTCTCAAATTTCCAGGAGTTTCCTAACCTGGATTGGGCCACCCCTCCCCTCATCCCGCAGAGGTGGCCAGCTCAACATATTGCTGAGTTCCACAAACTGGCTGGCAAACTTGTAACCAAGTAATCCCCTAAACCCACGCTCATCCCACCACAGAGGGGTTAGCCTTGGCTTAACACCCCTCCCACCTGTCAAAAGATTGCACAGTCCAACCTGTAGATCTGCCAAGAAAATATCCCTCCCAGCAGTGGACAAGTGAACCCCATGAGGCCGGAAAAGATGTGGGAACAAGTATTTGATCCCAGGGTGCAGAATCATCACACACACATCCTCCAGTTCAGTTACCTACCTATGACGTTGTTCAGCCAGCACCATGCCTTGTCTTCTTGGGCTGGACAGTATACCCTCCTCCACACCCACCTGGGTTACATATTTGACCAGACCTACACTGTGTTAGGGAACTAACTCTTCAGGGTCTCCAAATCCTGTGGAACTTCAGCCAACAAGGAAACTGCTGACCTAGTGCCCAGATTGTTCTTGCCTAAATACACAACAAACAACCTGGGCAGGTGTTCCTGCTGACCCACATTTATGGAGGAGGAGTAACAGCTGGCTCCAATGCATTCCTCTTTTCCCCAGCCATTCAACAGAGGCACAGTCTCCGATGCCTAGCTTGGTACTGAAGCTGGAACAGCCAGCTCTCCTGCTTGACCAGTATATGATCAAATGCCTGCAAATCAGCATGCTGGTGATCCCTGTTCTTGTGCCCCATCCTACAAAGAAATGAACTGTTAGCCATCACTGCTTACATACATAGGCCTGTTACACTCGGGACCTCCACTGGCCCAATCACTGAAACTCATTGGAACTGAAACCCATTCCAGCAGCTGTGGAACCACTCCAGTGCAAAAGAAGTGGATGCCAAAGCTGTCCCCCACTAGGCTGGCCACACTCAAAGCCCTGCATAGCACCAACCAGAACTGGTACTGGGTCAATGGCAGGCCACTTTCATGTTGGAACAACAGGCCTGTCCACTGACCCATTGTGTGCAGCCATTGCTCCAACCCACTTACCAGGAACAGTCCATTCTCGACACGCCTGTAGAGGGTCACTGATTGCTTGGACCCTTTCTGGTCCATTTTAGACCTCTGAACCATTGTGATGACAGCCCCACCTGTGAAATCCACGTCTGATACTAGGAGGGCCTTGTTTCTCCCACCCTACTGGGACCAGACCAGTAATTAACTTATTCTAAAAGCCCCAAAGAAGTCTACCAGCATGGCCAGCTGGAACAATTTAGTTTCCCGTTGTGACGAGCAAATGTCCCTAAAGAGCCCAAATAAGGGGTAAAAGGCTGCCTGGTGTCTGGGGCCAGTGGTGCCAGCTGGACCCAGCCCTCCAGCATGCACTGTAACCTGAAATCCCTTGTGTGTTCTTCCAATCCCTGGGCCTTTGACTGAAAGGCTATCGCTGCCAGATATCCCTTGATGGTCCTGATGGCCAGGCTCCTTCCTCTCAGGAATACTGTGAACTTGAGCAAGTATTCTACTGGCACTGGCCACAGCTGATTGAACCCCTAGTTGAGCCAGAATCTATGGAAAAACTCCAGGAAAAACTCATATCTGGTGCTAGGGATGCCTCGGCTGCCTGTTTGACTTTGCTCTGCCAAGACTCCACAAAGCATCCAGCATTGGATCCAGTTCCTGATTTGCCTCCAGAGTTAACTCCCTGAAACTGTCCTCCCGGAAGGGAGACAAAGTGCCAGTGATGTCCTTATGCATAGCCAGCACGTGTTCTGTGATAAACAGAATGTTGTACTGCAAACAAGAAAGGACAAATGCCCTGACCAGCTGCATGACCATGGGAGACCCCAAAGTCAACTTGTTGACCACCTGATTATCACACCAGAACCTAACCACTTTGTCCCAAAAGTGAACAGAAATCACCATTGGGAAGAATGCCAGAAAGGACAGATCCCTGGTAAGGCCGGATTCTCCCCAGTCCCATGGCCAGTGTTTTGCATACCAGCCGCCCTGGAAAAAGATGCCAATCTGCCAAAGCCATCCAATGAGATCTGCAGGGAAGCCTCCAATAGCGCGGTGCTCTGCCAAAAGGACACCTCATTGTATCCCCTCAGAAGTCCAACCACAGATACAGGTCAGCCTTGATCCCACCTGAAACCCACACCCAATGGTAAGGGTTAGAAACCCCTTTCAGACAGCCACAAATCCTGTGTACAAAGGCCCTTTCTGGTTCTACCACTGGACAGGCAAAGTTCAGGTGGCCTGGCAACATCTGCCATTTCTGTAGGGCAAGGCCCCTTCACACACAAGCATACTCAAGCAGGGTTATCAGCTCAGCCACATTATCCTCAGGCAAAGCCCAAAGCTTCCTCTCAGAATAGATTAAAATGTCTAGATATGACAGTCCGGTGGTCTAGCCTTCAGTCTTCTCATCCATTAGAGGAACCTCTAGCTCGGCCGCCAGGCCCTGAAAAATAACCATGTACCTCCAGCATTCATTACACCCTGCCCCCCACAAACAAAAAATCATCCAAGTAGTGTTCAACCCTGTCTGTGTTTGCTTTCTGATTCCCATTCCAAAAAAGAGCTAAACTTCTCAAATGTCACGTAAGAAATGGAACATGCCATGGGCAGGGCCATGTCAACATAAACTTGGCTGCCGAAGGCAAAACCCAATAAATCAAAACTGCTGGGGTGTATTGGCAATAAGGGAAAGGCCGACTTAATGTCACACTTTCCCATCAGTGCGCCTCTCCTGCACCACACAACCATCATTACTGTGCTGTTGAAGGAGCAATAGCAAACCGTGGATAGCTTGCCCAGGGTCCCATCATTCACTGACCTCCCATGTGGATTGGATAAGTGATGAATCAGCTGATACTCCCCTGGGGACTTCTTTGGCACCAGCCTCAGTGGGGAGATGTGGAACATGGGCATGGACCACTCCTTAAAGGGCCCCATCACCCTGCTCTTGCGGACCTCCTTATCTATTTTCTGCAGCACTATGTGCTCCAAGCCAGTCACAGATTTCAGGTCTCTGGCTGTGCTGTGCTTTCTCTCACCTTCAAAAGGGATTCTAATCCCCTCCCGGAACCCTGACTCCAAGTATGCTGCATTCCCCTTCCAGGGGTATCCCTGCAAGTCCCTCAGTACCTAAAACTTGATTGGACTGCACACCCTTCCCAAAGGTACCACTGCCCACCTTTTTGGATCTGCCTGCATCCCCCCAGGTAGCTATCCCCCCGCACCTCCCCCCCACATACCACAGCTATGCTTGAATTTGCAAGGCTTCCTTGTACTCTTCCACGAAGAGTTGAATTCCCAGCAGACAAAGTGAGGTTGAACTCACTGCTTATTGCCAAATCCTCACCTGACTTCAACAGGGGACCATCCCACGAGATGCCCACTATCAGCATACTTGCCCCAAAAGGAGACTGTGGGGCCTATGCTGCTGATGCTTCCGATCCCACAACAATGATGGGTCCAAAGCCGCTTGTGAGCAGAACATCTCATCATAATATAGCCATGCCACCCCTGAATATTCCTTGTATGCCCTGAGTATCAGGTCCTGATATTTAACTAGTGCTGGCCCCCTCCTGGGTTGGACCTGCATCACAATCCCCATATAAATAGTATAGGCTGACAGCCAATTGTCAAAGTACTTATTGATCTGCATGCGCTTGATTTTCTCAAGCTTCCAGGGATTATCCTTCACACCCTTCTTCACTTTGACATCCTGGAAGAGGAATGTGAACATGTCCACATATTTGCCCTTCCAAATCTTAAACTTTGTAGTGGGAAGCAGGTGACATCCCAGAGGAAGGGACTTCTCAATGTAAGCATAGTGGAGGTCTTCAGCCAAGTCGGGCAATGCCATGCCCCACCATGGTGCCTGGCCAACAGCACCAGTGACCACTCCTGACCAACAGCACTTTGTACCCAACCCACAGCCTGTGGGCCAGGAGGCCCTGTGTATAGGGTAGGCTACCTGCAGCTCCCCCACCCCCTGGGCAGGGGATCCCCAAGCGATTGCTGCCCATCACCACCTCAGGAGTGGAACTCCCATTCCCACTATGAGCACATGCTTCCTTTCCAGGTGGACCCTCGGGTACCACTTTTGCTGCACTGGCCACCACCAAGGTCTTCTCCTTGTCCTTAGCTCCCTCCAGCCAAGCCACCCTAGCAGCAAGACTGATCAACAGCTGGTTACAGACTGCGGACCTAGATCACCCTGGTGGGACAGGCCTCCCCAATGTGGATGCCATGCCACTTGTGTACTTTTCTGCCTTGGCTCTTTTCATGGTCTCATCCTTGCCACCAAATCCCATTTGGAAGGGCCATCCTCATCCTTGGAGGATGATACGGCTGGTGGCGCTCACCTCTTGGTGACCACCTCTTCCTAGCTGGCCCCCTGTCTTCTGGGCCACCTTTTTGGTAGGCATGGATGAATGCTGCCACAGGGCCTGCCTCCTGCCCACTGTCCCTAAGGGTATTAGCTCACAGGTGCCCTCACTGGGAGTGGGAGAGTAAGGAAACAGCTGGAAGGCAGCAACTGTCTGCTTCTGGAGCTCCCACCAGTCTGGCACTCCTGCCTCAGATGGGGGGCATGAATTAAAAGCTCCTAGCTCCAGACCACTGCACCATGAATCTGGCTGTGGCAGTGCAATACAGAAGGGTGGGGGTGGCTGGTGGGTTTCAACTGCAAGCACCCATCCCTCAGTCCCGACCACGGCAGTGCCATCTGGAGGAGGAAGGGGACTGGCCAGTAGGCCACAGCCACTCCACAGGGTCTCTAGCCACCCATTGCCTTCAAAGGTGGCCCCTGAGCCAAAGGTGACAAAAAGTAGAGGGGAGTAGAATGGCTGTGACAACAAAGTACAAAGGAGGAGGAGAGGGAATGGCTGCTGCCACTGTTCTATATGTGAGGCCAATCCCTAGGAGAGGATGAGGTAGAAGGCTGGCAGGCCACAGTGGCAGCCACCAGCCCTGTGGCCACCTCGGCATCACATGGAGGAAGAGGGTGAGACAACTGGCAGCCTGTCACCACTCTACTGGGTCTCCCCAATGCCTGATGGCCTTGCAGCCAGAAGTACACATCTCAGCCACAAATGAAAAGATGGGAGGAAAGAGAATACAGCTGCCTGCCCTGCAGCAGCCCCCCTGCCACCCACAAGACTTGCTGGCCTATGGGGCCTTCCCTGCACCCACCCCTTTGGGTCCTCCAATCCTTGCCCACCTGAGTGGCCAACCACCATGTCCCTGCCTTCAGGCCCAAGCCAAGGAATGCTCCCAGGAGGTCACAGGCAGCTGAAACTGCTTCCACATGGCCTCCTGAGGACATTCTGTGTAGCTCCATCCTTCCTTGAGCTCGAGCTGGATCCAGTCTGCTCAACACAGGAGGCTTCCACTCAACTGACTGGCAAGCCCACTTGTAATTGGCCAGTGTTCCTACGCCAGGGCTAGATTGTCTCCCCCCACCTCTTTGACCATTCTGAGGAGGTGGGGGCAGGCAAACGCTGGCACCAGCGCACCTTGGCTGGGACCAGTCATTTTTTGGTGCCCATGTTCTTTCCCCCAAAACATATCCTCATCAAATCATAGAGCCCACCCTGTCTTTCCTCCACCTCACATGAATAGAAGCCCCTTCAGAATAGCTCAGGGGCATAATCTTTGTGTCTGCAAGAAAGCACCTAATCAGAAATAGCATGATCACAAGTTGCTTGGGTTAGAACCTTCTAACATTTTGTGGAAACGTGCGTCAATTTAAGATTGGACACAGCCCACCCCGCAGATATTTTGTGATTATTCCCACCACCCTGTGGCAGCTATTTTGTTGTAGAGCTCATTTCCTGTTCTCAATATTTCAAATGTGCCCACAGGCTGACAGGGTTGGGGACCTATCTCTTAGGTTTGTTGTGCAGGTAGAACAGAGGAGGAGAAACTGAGGCATGCCACTCTGAGCCCCTTGGAGATAAGGCAGGATAAAAATATACTAAATACATGTTTAAGACGTACTAAATATCTCTAGTCCACAGAATCTTTTTGATACTAGTGTATTAATATTTTCTACACAGATATTAGTTCAACATTATTAAAGGCTTTCCTCCCTGCTTTTACAAGAAAACTTCACTCTTTTAGAATCCAAACAAATTCTGCATACCAGTAATTTAATAAAAGAGGCTCGAGGTATTAAAAAATTAAAATGTGATATATTATTACATTACTTTATCAGTGTCACATGCAATGTTTCTAAAAGAATTTAGCTGATACCAGTTATTCCATCTTTATCACCATTTCAGTTGCTCGTGTTCTCCTCAAGTTCTGAAATCTAGTTTTATTATTTGCTTTGCTTTCTAGTTCTACTTTGTGGTAAACATGTTCCAAATCCTTTTTACTATTTATGGAGACAAATGAACATTCTGTTGCATGCAATGTCCTTAACACTAGTTTCTTGGTCCCAGACTAATTATTCTTCTATAAAACTGCACTGAGTTAAATCTGCCTTCTGCTTGCACCATCTTATAAAGTCATTAGAATTTGATTGTATTGTTCCTCATTATTTGTTCCCTGATTTCAATTTTGGTATCCTCTGCACTGCAGGGGAAGTCATCATTGGTGACTTCCTGGATCTGTTCATGTACGACTGAGGATTATCAAACACTGTTCACAAAAAGAATCAATTCGGTAAATGCTTTTGCCAGTCTGTGTCAATTAACAAGAAGAGTTGCATCTTAGGCCTTTGTTTCTCACTCTTTTTCTAAAAGATTTGACCCATCTCAAATAGTAGAACAACAATGCTGGATGAGGCACATGGGTTGTCTAGTTTTAGTGTATTTCTATCCCTTACTCTTCTTGTATGGCCTGTGGCCATTGTGCCTTATAAAATTGTATCATATGTAAATAGAATGAATGACATACGCCATGACAGAGATGCCTGTAGCAAAAGGAATATGTTAAAGGAAAAGATGCCCAGATGTCTCAAGCAAGCATCATCAGCCCAGAGGGAAAGGTGCTCCAATTACTAAATGCGGGAGTGAGTCAAGGTGTTGTTGTGTGTCCCCTTTTGCAAGCCAGATTTAGTATTCCCATTGTGTGGTCCCTGAACTGAAAGGGATTGACTATGCAAGCATCCACATGTATTCTGAACATGAGGACAAATCTTGTTCACTAAGCCTTGGCGAGAAAATATTTCCTGTATTGCTTACCTCTGATCTCCATTAATTTGTTCTGTTAAACATCACCACACTTCTTCTGTGTTGCATGTAAAAGGACTGCCATGGCTGCAATCCAAAGAACAGTTTCCTGGGAGAGAGATCTATTCAGTACAATGAGGCTTACTTCTGAGAAGCCCAGCTTTGGATTGCTCCCTGAAATTCTGATCACATTCTCTCGATACCACATCTCCAGTTGTGGCCACTTATGACACTTCAGAGTGGAAGACGTCCTCACACAGCTTCCTGTCCCCATTAACAATACGCTGCTGTTGAAACATGTGAGGCTGTTCATTGAGTTATCTGGTTCAGTTTTCATTCTAATAGGGTTCTTTCCTTTCCTTTCGCTCTTATAGGGTGCACGTTCTGGAACCTGCCTTCTTCTAATGATTAGAAATGTCAAAGAAGGGTTATCAGTATAAACACTTGTTAGCTTTTTCTTCTAAACAAGAGAGTCCCACGGTGCTTTGCAGCAATTACAGCAATTACAGCAATCACAGGGAACCAGAACATACAGGAGATAGAAGTGGCAAAACACACACACACAGTATACTAGGAGTAAGGCCTATTGTGGGAAGAAATACAACGAGCTCTAGAAGGAAGCTCCAGGTGAATGTCCTGGCTGTGGCTTGTGGGGTGGCAGAGGGAAGGGGAAAATAGAAGGAGGCAAGACATGTTTATTTCCTTCTGCTTAGCTATAAGGCAGGGCTGCCTCAAGTCATTTTGCTGCCTCATGGTAACAGGTATGGTTCCCTCCACCCCTGACTTCTGTTGATTTGGGATTATGCAGTGGCAGCTAAGGTAGAAAAGCACCTCCTCCTATGTCATGTCTTCTGGGTTCCAAGAGTCCAGAAAACAGTTCCATAGCCGGTTACAGAGTTGCCAACTTTGGGTTGGGAAATACCTGTAGATTTGAGGGGTAGAGCTTGGGGAGGGCAGGATTTGGGGTGTGGAGGGACCTCAGCAGGGTATAATTCCATAGAGTCCATTGCCCAAAGCAGCCATTCTCTCCAGGAGAACTGATCTTGGAGATCTCCAGGTGCTGCCTGGAGGTTGGCAATACTAAGGGGAGGGCCAGACCTGTAGATTTGAGGGGTAGAGCCTGGGGAGGGCAGGGTTTGGGGTGCGGAGGGACTTCAGCAGGGTATAATGCCATAGAGTCCACTGCCCAAAACAGCCATTGTAATAGCTGGGAAATTTTCTGTAGAGGAAATGATGTGCTGTGGCTGGGGAACACGGTGATTTCTGGGAGATCTCCAGGCCCCACAGGGAGATTGGCAACTCCAGTGACCATTTAGGGGACGATTGGGATATGTATTTTGGAAACTCCAGCGACGGTTTAAGGGAAAATTGGGATATGTATTTTACCTCAGGACACATTCAATGGCTCCCAACAGCAACAACAAACTGTTTAGAATGTTAGAGGCAAAGTCCAATCAGGCCACATATGCAAATGGCCTCTGTGTTCTGACTGGCTATTGGAGGGAGAGAAACAGCAAACTGTTTAGAATATTGGAGGCAAGACTCGGACAATGCAGCCAGTGGTTAGGGACAGCTTCTGAGTGACAGATCAGGGAGTCAACTGATTTGGGAGTGTGTGGAATGTTCAGGAGAGTCCACGACCAAAGCAGAATTATTATATAGAGAGATATCTTCAGTTAGCCTTTCAAGCGGCCAAACAACATCTTTGTTTTGTTGGAGTCCAGACACTTTTCAAAGATGAAGGGCTTTACATAAAACAAAAATTACACACAGGTTGGGGCTGTAAACCTTATAATTTAATACAGACAGGCAGGCATACAAAGGAACAGCAGTCAGAACCACTGAGACTGCAGGAATAGGGGGAGAAAATTCCAGGGGTACTGGTCATCCTATGGATGCATAGAGATGGGGAAGTCATGTGATTTTCTTACCACATGACATTGGTTGGCTCTGTATGACATAAGGGGGCCCCCAGAAGGAATCCTTGAATGGGGCCCTATGGTGACTCCTTATCCCAGCATTCCCCACCACGGTAAGCTGAATTCTCTGAAGCATTTTATGTGAGAGAGGGGCAGTGGGTAATGGTGTGGTTGCTGTTTGTAGTGTGATTGTCCTCCTGGCCTCCTTTTGGTTAAGTTATAGCAATGGCAGGTACTATCTGACCTTCCAGACATATGTATATATTGAAATGGATATTGAAAGGAGTAAATAGAGAGGAATCATGTTGGGGAGGCAGGGTTGGCTGGGACCAAGTCTGATTAGGCCACCTGGCTGCTCAGGACCTTCCAGAATTCCTCAGAAGTTGAAAATAAGGAACTCCAGACAGAGCCCCCATTAACTGGCAGTGTTTCAAGATTTGGTGACAGGCACCATTTTTTGGCATAGGCTGGGGAGAGTTTAAAAGAATATTAAATTATGAGAACAAAATTCAAATGGCAAGGAAGGAAGAGGAAGGAAGGAAGGAAGGAAGGAAGGAAGGAAGGAAGGAAGGAAGGAAGGAAGGAAGGAAGGAAGGAAGGAAGAAAGAGGCACAACCCCTAACAGTATATTTTTACAGAGTATTTGTTTAAGCTATATCTCCATTTTCTAACCAGAAATATATGTGCATCTGAGAAGAAATCACGCCACATTTGGCTTCAAATTGCAACCTAATCATGCATCCAAGAGCAGGGTACATCCCAAAATAGTTCTGCTGAAAAGTGGTCCCGTCTTTCACTTCCAGCTCCTCTTTGCTGGTCTAGTTTATTAGCAGTGTGAACCAAAGCACACTTCCCCAGGAGTAAGCCTAGGGTTGCCAGGTCCCCCCCCCGGCCACTGGTGGGGGATGGGGGGTAGGGTTGTCATATCCAGGTTGGGAAACTCCTGGAGATTTGGGGATGGAGCCTGGGGACGACAGGGATCTCTATGGGGCACAATGCCATTGAGTTCCTCCTCTAAGGCATACATGTTCTCCAAGAGAATGGATGTCTGTAGTCTGGAGATAAGCTGTAATTCCAGAGGATCCCCAGGTCCTACCTGCAGGTGGGCATCCCTAATTAAATCCCATAGAATAAAAATAATAAACCTTTCCCCCTAAAATGTTATTATGCCCTTAGGATTCTTTCCAAAACACTAATGATATTTCTTCTTTATTAAGGTCGGTATTGTGGAAAATATTGATCTGTAATTGCCATGGGGAGATGCAATCCCTTTTAGTAACAGACTTTCTGATGATAAAGAAACCTACTATCAAAAGAAAACAGAGGTGTTGAATTGGAAAATGCATAACATTTCAGCCTTTCTTTTTTAAAATAGGCTATTGTAAGAGTGAGGTTCAGATTGGGAATGGGCATTCATTAGATTTCCAATGGGAATTTTATATTTTCATTGTTTTATCTGGAGTTTTATTATTTTGTAATTATTTTTACTTGTCTCCTCGAATCTTTAAATGGCTGCCTTGGTTCTTTATGCACATATAAAACACATAAGCAAGCCACAAATGGGAGCACAATCCAACCAAATTTGAACATTATGTCTCACTGATTTCCATGGGAGATAGTTAAACATGTGCTTAATTCTTCTCCTGTTGTAATTGATGGGGCCTTAAAGTGCTTAACTCTGGTTGTGTGGTGTCTTGTGTCTCCTTTAATACAGGGAATCAATTCTGTGCATTGTCAACATATCCAGAAAGAAAAGGAAGCTCTAGGAAGAGGATTTTGGCCTGTTGTCTTGGGAAGAGTGACAGAAGTTAGATCTACAGCTCTGAATAGTGTGAAAATCTCAGGGTGGGATTACAGTATGTATTTCCCCCCCTTTGCAATATGCGTATCATTGCAAACTCCATAGGAAACTCTCAGTGAAGAGGTGCAGTTCATTAATTCCCCATTTAAACGCATGGGAAACAAACGGCACAACCCCCCCTGACTTACCCACAGTTGCATCTGATCACACACTGACAGGCTGCGCCTGCAGCATCAAAGGTAGGGTTACCAGGTCTGGGTTGGAAAATACCTAGAGACTTTGGGGGTGGATCTGGGAGAGGGTGGGGTTTGGGGAGAGGCCATGGCATGGCACAATGCCATAGAGTCCCACCTTCAAAGCAACCATTTTTTCCAGGGGAGCTGATCTCTGTCAGCTGGAGATCAGTTGTAAAAGCGGGAGATCCCCAGGCCCCATCTGGAGGCTGGGAACCCTAATCAATGGGAGGTGTGATCCTGCAATTACGGGTCTATTTCCTCCAGAGGAAATAGTCTTGCTTCCCCATTTTATCTGGCCTGTGTGACCGCATCCAGAGAGTACTCCATCTTTCTGTGTTGTACCCAGGGCTATTTTTGGGCAGGAATGCACAGGAACGGAGTTCCAGCTGGCTCCCGGGTTGGCCACGCCCAGCAGGAACTCATTAGCATAACAGGCCACACCCAACAGCAGAGACTCATTAGGATTGGCTAAATTAGGGGTATGTGGCCTAACATGCAAAGGAGTTCCTGCTACAAAAAAAGCCCTGGGTTTTGAGAACAAACAAGGTAAACAGAATAAGAACCAAAAGGTGGGTGTGGCTGGGTGACCACACTTCTGGCAACAGGGGTGTGTGGCCTAATATGCTAATGAGTTTCTACTGTTGGGTGTGGCCTATTATGCTAATGAGTTCCTGCTGGGCTTTTTCTACAAAAAAAGCCCTGGTTATACCTCTGAGGGTGCCAGTCATGGCTGCTGGAGAAACATCAGGTTCTACAATGCCAAGACCACGGCCGTGCAGCCCGGGAAGAAGAGAAGAGAGAGAGAAGAGATTGGATTTATACCCCACCCTTCACTGCCCAAAGGCGTCTCAGAGCGGCTTACAAACTCCTTTCCCTTCCCCTCCCCACAACAGACACCCTGTGAGGGAGGTGGGGCTGAGAGAACTTCTGACAGAAACTGTCCCTGAGAGAACAGCTGTGCCAGAACTTGTGACTGACCCAAGGTCACATCAGCAGATGCAAGTGGAGGAGTGGGGAATCAAACCCGGTTCTCCCAGACAAGAGTCCGCGCACTTAACCACTATACCAAGCTGGCTCTCACTACACCAAACTGGAAATTTAAAACAACTAATGAACGCCAGGCGTGACAGCATTCGACAACATTCTTAGTAAGTTAGACTAGGGTACTATTCTATCTCTACACTTCCCTAGCTAGAATGTAGTTGCTAAATAAATGGACTTTTATTAGTCTGAATGGTAGCTCTGTATAAGTTTGTGACTAAGCTTAGATACCTGGTACAAAGACGCTCCTGCGTGTGTAGCTTTAATGCACTCTGCTAAACTAGCTCTGGGAACTAGATTAACTATACCAGTTCTCCCGACAGGCTTCTCTCTCTTTCACACACACGCACACACACACACACACACACACACACACACACACACACACGCACACGCACACGCACGCACACACACACACACACACACACACACAGATACACGTACAGCAAGCAGTACTAAACTCAGAAAATACAACACTTAAATGCTTTTATAAGAACACAGTGATTTTATTAACCATTTTGGGATCTGCATAAGCTTTACCAAAAAGGTGCAAAACTCTCTGTGAAAATAAAGTTTAGGAGTTGGCAGAAAAAACAGCTGTTTGTAAATATTTAGACCATGAAAGAAGTTAGTTATTTTTTTCAAAAACGTTACAGGAAACAGAGTTTAAAAAGAAGTGAACAGTGGGAGCTTAGAAGAGATATTGGTGGTAGCCAGAGAAGAAGGCCTCAAGGCTGTTGCTGGGCTAGATAGTTGCTTACATTACTAGGGCTCATTTCCATAGGAGACGTAATTCAAGGAGAGAAAAGGTCAGCAGAGCTAGTTTCCTACAGCAGTAGAAGTTGTTGGAAGTGGAGGAGTATACACTGTCCCCTGCCTCAGCCTTCAGAGAGACAGTACCATAGATTTAGAGACAGACAGAGAGGGCAGGACACACAGAGCATCCTTTCCTTCCTGCTGTCTGATACTATCCTTTGAAGTTGTATGCTATTCTTAGGGAGGAGGCTTCCTTCTTTCTGGCTTGATACATTCTCTCTCTCACACACACACAAAGAAGGAACACATGCTCTCCATCTTTGCTGCCCTGAATGCAGGACTAGCATTCTCTCTCTTTTTTTAAACCCCCGGAGGAGATTTTTTTATTGCATCTAAGGAGAAAGTAAAGATAACCACAACTAACTAAAACCCCAAGAATAGGAGATCATCATATTAGCTGATAAACATATTAGTCTGAAATGCTTAGGCATTCTCCATCTGCATTCATCTAGCTAGTTAGATTATATTCTATCCCTATCTCTTGACCTGCACTATCTGTCTTAACCTGCACTATCTAGAATGCAGTTCCTTGAATAAAGGATTCTTATTACTTTGAAAATGACCATTGGCTCCATGTAACTCTGTCAGTTTGCTAGTGTACACAGTCCTCAGAAGCTACGGCTGCATGTAGCCTAGTGCACTCTGCTACATATAGAGATTCCTGGTGGTACCATACCAGTGAATCTAACAGAAGTCATGCACTGCAGAATGCTGAACTTCATGTGACACTAGGTGTGTTACTCAACATGGGGCTGCTGCAGAAAATGGCACTCCTTTGTTAAAGTCTCTCCATCTGTCCCCTACAACTTTTATGGTGATTTACTCACATGGTTTTGCTGTATCGCCCTCCTTTTTGCTAGCAGCAGCCAAAGAGGCCATGCTGGGACAGGGAAACACATGCCATCATCAGGCCCATAGCCTCAGGGTGAGTCCCACCCCATCCCGGGAGGATGTCAGACCCCACCCACCCCCACCCACCCCCAGTGTGACATGCTCCTAAGCTCCGCCCACTGCAGCCTCACTGGCTCTTTCTGCTGCTTCCCTCTGTGGCCAAGCAGGAGGGGAGGGAGAGGGGTGGCCTCATCAGGACTCCCTCCCCTCCTGCTCAGCTGCAGCTGGAAGCAGGAAGCAGCAGGAAGACCCAGTGATGCCATGTGGTGACTGACCACTGGGGTAAGGAGCAGCGGATAGCACCTGCAGAGAGAAGGGGGACAGGGGAGTACTGCACTCATTCACCTGTGTTTGCTTCACCTCACTGGGAGACTGCCAGCCTGGGGCAACAACTATGCATGCCTCTGCCTCAGAGCTGGCTCTGGTAGGCCCACCATTCTGCTCCTCACTTTAAGAGTGAGCTGGTGGGGGCGGAGGAGCCCTGTGTGGAGAGAGGCAGTGATGTAATGAAGGGAGGAGGAGCAAAGCCCAGCCCAGTGGTGTGTGGCATGGCAGTGGGTCAGGTCTCTCTCCAAAGTCCCCAGCAAGCCCAGTGAAGGAGATAGCCCATGGGCCTCATGGCCAGGGTGTTGTGGAAG
Organism: Gekko gecko; assembly: GCA_029375565.1. Lineage (NCBI taxonomy): Eukaryota > Metazoa > Chordata > Lepidosauria > Squamata > Gekkonidae > Gekko > Gekko gecko. The sequence goes on along the minus strand of JAPDNY010000001.1, from coordinate 295,509,143 downwards.
CAGGCAGGCAGGGCAGAATACCCCCTCCCTGGCACCTCACTTTTCTTTCTGGGTCTCTGTGGCTGGTCATGACCAGGAAGGATTTTAGGATCGGGGAGGAGCAAAGCCCCAGCCCACAGATATGCGGCACAGCGGTGGGTCAGATCTGTTCCAGGGTCTGTGTCTCTCATTTAAGCCTCTCCAAGCCCCCAAAATTTAGCTGCAAACACAGCCAGCTCCCCAGTGGAGCTATGTACTTGTCCTTCTGGTTGGTCGAATCTGCATTTGCATTTTTAAATCAGTTTCGTGCTGCTGTGATGCCGTCTTTCTCTATGCTTGTTTGAAGAGTTGTTTGGAGAAGATTCGTTTAAAGCGGTGTGGCGGCGCAATGACAGTGGAGCCGCCACGATAGGGCTATAAACATATCCAGACATGCAAAAGAATGCTAGCACTGTTGAAGTGTGAAAATGAAAGCAAATGTAGACGGAGTCAGAAGGCTGGGACACCGGTGGGAAAGACAAATGCGGATTCGACGGTTGACTCAGAACGATAATGAATGCACAGAATGAAGAAAAGCGGCCTCTGCAGTTATCCTGATACTTCATTTATATATCATCATCATCATCATCATCATCATCATCATCATCATCATCATTTTTGTGACGTCAGAAGTGACGTCAAGCTCCTCCGGTGTCTCCCCACTGAAAATGTTCTGGCTACAGGCCTGCATCACAATATGGGTAAATGTGGCTGAATATCACAAGGAGAAAGAATGTATCTAGTTCTATCCTGATTAGTCTAAAATGTGTGTTGTGTTGTTGAGATCTGAAATCATATAACTATGGGGAGTTCAGCTAACCATCTGATGAGCATTGTACTTAGAGCAGCCAGCCTCCAAATGGTGGCTGGAGATCTCCTAGGATTACAACTGATCTCAAGGTGACAGAGAGCACTTCACCTCAAGAAAATGGCTGCTTTGGAGGGTGGACTCTGGCCTTATACCCCACTGAAGTCCCTCCCCTCCTCATACCCTGCCCTCAGGCCCATAGCTAACGTGGGGCCCGTGGGGCCCAGCCTCCTTGCTGTTTTTTGCAGGCCTCTCCCCTGATCCTCAGCTCCTCCTCCCTCCCTTCAGCTCCTGATCGATCTGAGCTGGCATCTCCCTGTTTGAGCTCATCTGTGATGAGATGAGTCTCTTTAGGACCCAGCAGCAACCAGTGGTTGACTGAGTCCCACACACATTGGTCGGATTGCAGCAGTTCGCTCCTCCTGTTGGATTTTCTGTGCCAGGCTTCAGAAAAGATCATCGGCTCAGGGAAGGAGTGAGGGAGGAAGCGTGATCCTCGCTGTCCTATTTTTTTAAAAAAAAACACGGCGGCTTTCCTAGACCTTTTAGTGTCTATTAACATTGGGATTCTGGCTCACCTCAGAGGAAGGCTCCAGTGGGGGTTGTGTGGGTGCACACCAAGCAGACCCTCCCTTGCCCTGGAGCCTTTGATGTAATTAGCTGGTGGGCCCCCCAAGGCCCCCTCCCCAAAAAATCCCTAGCTATGGAGCTGCCTGCCCTCCTCAGGTTCCACACACAAAATCTCCAAGTACTTCCCAACCCAGATCTGGCAACCCTATTTTGCACTGCGATACTGAAAGCTCTAAGCCCCTGGACTGGAACTTATTAGTGTACCCTTTGCATCCTGATTTTTCACAAGGCAAGGATCATTGTATAAAGAATTAGACGTTGGATTAAAGCACATTTTAGACAGAACTGATATTTTCCCATTGCATGCTGACTTTTACAATTATTGCCTTGTAAATTCCTACAGGTGTTGAGGAAAGGCAGCAAGGTATAGCTGGATCTCGACAAACCTCAGAAGCTAAGCAGGGTCAGTACTTGGAAGGGAGACCACTGAGGAAGACTCTGTAGAGGAAGGCGATGGCAAACCACTTCTGCTTCTCACTTGCCTTGAAAGGCACTTGCTGGGGGCATTACGGCAGCGGACATACACACCATTTGTGGCACTATAGTGGTGTTCCCTGAGTGGAATAAATGGGCCCCTCCAGACAAGGACATCTGCCTCACATGGCACAGTTGTTGGCAGTCTGTGCTGTTCCACAATGGAAGCAGAATAAACAGATACCAGGGGAAGTCCAGTATTAACCTATTGTTCACGGTTCCCTCCAGGTTTTCCAACATCTGAACTCTCCTGCAGTGAAAGGAATCCGTAAGGGACGTCTAAACTTGCAGATCCATTTCTGACACAGGTTTTTTAAGTTGCAGTCTATACGTGCATATGCGCATCCATCTGCCTGCATTTAAATAAAACCCACCCTTACAGCTCATCCCGTGGTCGAAATGCAACACTAATGTGGATGCTCCCCCATGAGATGGCCACGTGGGTAACCCGCCACAGGGTGTGCAGTCTGGATGAAATGCTCTGCTACACTTTGAGCCGGCACAATCGGAGGTGCCACCATACCATGCCTAGCCACCAGTGTCAGCTGCAACTTGACAACACTTCACACACACAAATTCCTACAGCATGGATTTCACAGCTATCAGTCCCTCCCCCCACAAACTACAATTATATGGTCTGAAAAAAGTTGGTGCCAAGCCTTTCAGAGAAGGCTATCACAGAGGCATTCCTGCTGCATGGTTGTTGCAATAGTCACTAAGGAATAGAAAAAAACAATGGTTTGGACTCATTGGAGTGTTTCTCTGGATGGAAGGATTTCAATCCATAGATTATGATTTTCTTTCTTCCCCCTCTTGTTGCAGCTTCAAATGTCTCCCAAAATGTTGCTCTTAGGGGACAGCATTTTGAAGGGCATTTTGGGCTGTAGTAGAAAGGAGAGGTTAAAAAGTTACACTTGTTGGTTAGATATCCTTCTATCCATGGCAGCTCTTTGGTGGATCCAAGCCAACCCAATACACCAACGTGAAACAAAGTCTTGCACAGGGAAACCTATTATCTTCCTCAGCTGTTTTGAAACCGGTCATCCTTCATGTAGCGAATCTACATATTGCCTCCTCAGTGGAATTCAGAAGAAAGATTCAACACATGACAAGAGTGAGGAAAAAAAAATAAGCTTGTGGTGAACTTTGCTATGCCCAAAATGAACACGAGAATCTGAACCTTAACTATTCATTATTCTGTTTAATTCGAACCCCACCTTTCCCCAAGGAGCTTGCAGTGGTGCAAATGGTTCTCTCCTCCTCCATTTTACCTCACAAAACCCATATAAGTTAATCACAGGGGGTGGCCCAAGGACACCCATTGGCTGAGTTGGGATTTGAACCTGGACCTTCCCACTCTTAGTCCAAATACCACACCACTTGAAATAACATAGGCTTTCACTCAAGCCTTCTAACTTAGCCAGACTGACCTGAACCTTCAGTGTCTACTAGTGGCATATTGTGAAATTTAGTTTACGGAACTCTTATGGATCATAAATGCCTTATGCTTTTCTTGCTGATTTCAATGGGACAAATAAGCATATCTCTGCAATAAGTGGCAGTAGGTCTCCTAAATCATGCTTAGGCTTTTAACAAGTGCTGTAGATATGGAGGGGGGGAGGGAAATCTTTCAGTGATGAGGGATACCACCTGGGAGTCTAAGTGAGACTTCAAACTGTCTGGGCTAATTAGAATGCTATTATTTGAGATAATCTTATTGGGATGCTTGGAAATGAGCTCTTGTCTTCATTACAGGGACAAAGGACTTGAGACCATGCTGTATCTTTAAAGGGCATTGCTAATATATGCACAGAGGGCAAAGGATAATGTACTAAATAACGCTCAACAAAATGGGAGCCAGGTTTGGCTTAGAATGAAGGGAATTTAAGGAGAAAGGAAGAAAGTGGTGATCTGAAGAAAAGCAATTTGAGGGCTCTACCCACAAGAGGCCTGCGGATCATCTCTCCTCTAAATTGGTTTTAGATAATGAAGTTTTGATTGTAAAACTATTCCAAGTAAGCTCAACAGCCGTCCGTATACAGATTTTCTTCATTACAAAACTTCAGCCCAATTTTATCCTGTTCAATGGCTCGATAGCAGCACTAATCCAGGAAGATGGGAAATGAGCTAGCCACGTCTGATGCCACAGGATGATCTATAATGCCAAAGATTTTCTGGACTTGGTATAAAGTAGGGAAGATTCACTTCAGTATTTATCTTCTCCAGCTGGGAGAGTCTTGACGAAACAAAATGGCCCCTAGTGTTCTGTGCTTATGACAAAAGGGTCTTCATTTAGTATGGGGGGGGGAGATTTAGAGGTGGGGGCATTCACAAATGAACTTCACAGTTCAGCATCTCTGAGCCCATTCTCAGTCGAGTTTAACCCCCTCTAATTTTCAGCTTGGCTCATAATGGCTCAGTGCCAGGCCCTTCATCAGCTAGCTTACATCTTCTCCCTTGTCCACGTTTTCCCAAGCGAGCCAAGTGGTAAGGTGGCAGATAGCAGCTGGGCCGGGGGTGGTGGTGGTGAATGCTGAGGGCTGTTTCTAAGCTGGTGCTCATTCTCTGTACAAAAAGACTTCTGGACATGCTTAGAGCCTGCAAGCGTGTGCGTGAAGTGCTGTCAAGTCACTTCCAAATTCTGGCAACCCTATCAGTTCATGACATCCAAAATTTCCTGTCGTTAGCAGCCCTGCTCAGGTCTTGCAAACTGAGGGCTGTGTCTTCCTTGATTGGGTCAATCCACCTCATGATGGGTCTTCCTCTTTTCCTGCTGCCTTCAACTTTGCCTAGTAGGGCCTGTAAAATGGAGCTGTTCTGCCAGGCCTTTGGGTGAGACAGTGGGTGTCCAATTATTCCATATATTGACTTCCCCTGCTGAACCTTCCACCTTTGAACAGCCCATCAGGTGAAGAGTCATAGTCTGGCCTATGGCCTAGCAGCCCAGACTACTATATCAAACTGCTGTGCCATCTGTCTCATTTATAGCTTCATTTGAATGTTTTAACTGTTTATTGTGGAAGATGCATTACATAATGTCTTAATTCTTCTTATTGTGAAATGTTTTAACTCTTGTTGTCATCTGCTCTGAGCCTGTTTGCGGGGAGGGTGGAATATAAGCTGAAATAAATAAATAAAAATATTAGATAATAAATTGTCTTTGGTCTTCTCAGAATGTGACCAAAGTACAATAGCCAGTGTCAAGTCTGGAAACTGTAATGTTTCATTCTGTCTGACTCGTTGACCAGGAGAAATTAAAACTATCCCTGCAAGCCTTCCCAGCTGCCATTTTTTCTCTTTGCCCCCTTGAAACTTGGTCGAGTTTGAGATTTGTGAGAAAAGAAATGATGAAAACTGGCAGATGATGGGGTTGATAGCAGCGAAGCGCCTCCCAATGTCTTTCCAGGCTTTGTGGAACTCTTAGAAAATGCTCAGTGTTTACCCCAGCCATTCCCCCTCCTTCTCCCAAAAGCCGAGGAACCTCCAGCACATTCTGAATCGAGATGTCTAATTCATTATTCCATTTCAGATGTCTAATTCATTATTCCAAATGGAATTAAGCTATGGTCATGCAAGATGCAAAGGTAATCACAAAGAATTCTTTCGGATGGTGACAATTGTAACCCCTCTAATTGTCCCCTGACAATTGAGGGGACAGCTTGTTCTTTTAAGTGTGACCAAAGCTGAAAAAAGGGGGAAAAGGGAAGGGGAAACTCAACCCAAAATAACACTGCGAACCAAGGGGGCCAAGCTGACTAATATAATATAAACATACAAATTTATTAAGGTGTACACTTGTTAAAATAACTTCTGATTAAAAATTTTCAATGTCAGACGTATAAAAACATACAAATGCTCATACAAAAGATGGGTCAACACTAAACAACTGAAGACCAAACATGTTTCGGCCCCAAAGGGCCTTCCTCAGTGGTCACTAATACAGATACATCATTGACACACATTCATAGACCTATATACATATATCAACCCAGGTGTTGTAGCCTTATATGATTATACAGCTATTGCTGAAATTAGTACTGGGCCATAGGTATATCTGTTGCAGTCTCACCAGTACTTCTGGTAATCAGAATTTTGTAGTTATGAATGTGTGCCACTCCATCAAAGCAAAGATCAAAGCAAAGTGGTCCTTTCCGCACTTGGATCTCATCCCTGGTTTTATCAGAGTTCAACTCGGGACACAACACCTTGCATTCATCCCTGGTTATAACAGCATCTGTTTATCCCAAGACAAGTGTGGGGCAAAACCAGGGTGGCCTCAGTGTAATGTGGAAACAAAAAATATTCTGAGATAATTACAGGGGTGAACTCACGTGTAGTGTAGAATATAAGTTTGGGGACAGGGGTGAACCAGGATTTAAGGTCTAGAGCAGAAAGGACCAGTGCCCTATGAGAATAAAGTCAGTGGTACCTAAGCTGTTTTTCCTTATAGAGGGGATTTTCACAAGGCAGTGAAGTTGTAACTCTGTGTGTTCTCACCACCCAATCAACACACATCACTGCCTACTATATACTAGGAGGTCAAGTGGTTACCAAGAAAACCAAGCATCTTTTGTCTTGGCAAGGGACAGGTAAGTTGTCCTTGCTTGTGGTGTCAAGGCAGTAGAATGGTGGTAAAAACAGATAATTTACCCATGCCAGGATGAAAGTGAGCTTCAAGCCTGTAGTGACATGACTGCAAGATTTTGGATTAAATGAGCTTTGATCCTCAATTGGAAGAGCCCTTAGTCCTCTGATGGACATTTCAGTGTGCTGCAGCACTGTGTGTGTGTGTTAGAATACCCAAACACACCTGAATTAGACTGACCAAATATCCCAGTTTTGAATTTGACTGCAAGGGATGTAGTCACAATTTCCATCAACCGTAGGAATTAAGGTAGCTTGATCACCTGACATTCTGGGATCACAGCAGGCCCGTAGCTAACAACTTTTTGCTCAGGGGGCCCATGTTTTTCTCAGGGGGCCCACCACCAATGTTCCCTCTAAGCTGTGGAGTTTTGTGAGCAAAACTTCTACTTTGTGAGCTACTGCCATTAAAGTTGTGAGAGAGCAATTTGGCTGCCACATAAATTAGTTTGCTCTGGAGCCATCCTTCCTGAGCTAAGACAAAAATCTGCGAGCTGGAAGTTAAAAAGTGTAAGCTAGCTCACACTAACTCAGCTTAGAGGGAACACTGCCCCCCCCCCTTCCATTGGGGAACCATGATTGCAAGGGGAAAAATATACACCAAATTCAATCTCGTCAGACAAATTCAGTACAATTGAAAGAGAGATCTGATTTTATGTTTTTAAAACCTGACAGCACAATCACAGCAGTATTAATCTTTGTGTAACAGAACTAAGTTTTCAAAAAGTTTTCATTGAGACCTGATACTGAAAGGCATGCAAAGCAGCAACAGAAAAAAGGAAAAATATTTTATTAGAGAGCAGAGAAGACTATTAAGCCAAAACCAGAAATAGCTTCCCCCCCCTTAGAATTCAGTTTCATTTTACAATAAAAAAATACTGAACTTCTTCCTGCAAGGGGCTGCTACTTTGATTTGAACGTGGGCATTTTTTGGAATTTTAAGAAAGGGCAGTGGTCACAATCACAAAATTGATACCTTGGGAAGCAGGACCAATCACAAAATGGCTGCTAAAATATTGGGAGGTTTCAAGCAGAGCATCCACCTGTGATCAGGACAACTGTCTCCAAATGTGGACGCTCTGTAAGACCAAAAGTGATTTCCCTTGGGGTCTTCAAAAACACCTCCTGCTTTACTGAGGTGAAAGATAGTCAGAACTGGCTGTTTGCTTTGGTGAAAAAGTGCTGGGTAAAAAGCAAGTAGCCACCAACAAACACATTGTTGGGCACCACATTGGAGTTTACCACTCTAGTCACTACGTGTATATATATGTGTGTGTGTGTGTGTATATATATATATATATATATGTGTGTGTGTGTGTGTATATATATATATATGTATGTATATATACATATATATATATATATATATATATTTCTACACTTAAAATATAGGAACATTCTTAAAAAGAAGAGAAATGTTGATTGAAAGCCTTCCCATTTAACAATGGGAACCACAATTAAGACCTTATCGGAAGCAGGGGTCTTTTCGTAGAAAAACAGCTGCAGGAGCTCATTAGAATATGGTATGCTAATGAGCTATTAGGCTATTAGCATATGCCACACCCCCTGACATCACCGGAAGTGATGTCAGAAGGGGAAGCAAAAGGGGGAAGGCATCTTCAAAAGCCTCCCCTTCCCTAGCTGGCCTGGGTGGGGGAGCTAAGAGAGAAGGGGTTTAAAGTTTAAACTCCTTCTCACTAGGGTTGGGCCACAGAAGGAGGAAAGAGGGAAGGAAAGAGAGAGAGTAGAAAGAAGGAAAGAGGGAAAGAAAGAGATGGAAAGGGGAGGGAAAGAAAGAGAGGGAAGATGGAGGGAAACAGGGAAAGGAGGAAAAAGAGAAGAGAAAAAGGTGGGAAAGAAAGAAAGAGAGAAGAGAAGAAGGAGGGAAAGAGGAAAAAGAGAGAAGGAAAGGAGGGAATGAAAGAAATTCAGCGGCAATTCGGCCCCATTATATCCTATGGGCCATTGAAGTCAATGGTGAAAACATAGGGTATATTCTGGGGCTGGAGGAGGGGGTTTGAGGGAGACGCTCCAAACTCACAGGGTAGCTGATGGAGCCTCTCTCCAAGATACCCACGAAGTTTCAAGAACATTGGACCAGGGGTCCAATTCTATGGGCCTCAAACAGGTTGCCCCTATTCCTCCATTGTTCTCTATAGTGGGAAAAAGTTACTTTTTTCCCACCATAGAGAACAATGGAGGGAATAGGGGCAACCTGTTTGGGGGCCCATAAAATTGGATCCCCTGGTCCAATGTTCTTGAAACTTCGTGGGTATCTTGGGGAGAGGCTCCATCAGCTACCCTGTGAGTTTGGAGCCTCTCCCTCAAACCCCCTCCCCTCCAGCCCCCAGAATATACCCTATGTTTTCACCATTGACTTCAATGGCCCATAGGATATAATGGCGCTGAAATTGACATGCGGCTGCTTGAAAGACTCCCTGGGACGCTGGCTGGGGGCCGGGCTTGGCTCCTGAGCTCCGGGAGTGGGCTCCCCCCCCAAAAGACCGCTGATCGGAAGGATCTGGAAATGCAGCTCCAGGACAACTTTTCTGTCAGGAAAAAGGGGGGGGGTGAAGAAGCCTCCACTCTGTGCCGCACAACCCTCCCGCCGGACAGGGACCTTCTTCTCCTCCTGCCCTCCCGCTGCGCTCGCCCTCCTCCCCCCTCCCCCGCAGCTGCCACACCCTCCCTGCCATATTGGGGGAGAAGGTGCCGCCGCCGCCGCCTCCAGAGCCGCAGGGGGAGCCGGCCCGGCCCATCTCCTTTCCCCTTCCCTTCCCCTCTCGGAGCGCCCCGGCCGGCCTTGGTGACCATAGGGAGAGGGGTGAGGGTGGGGGGAGGGGGCCGGAGGGAGTAGGGCGGAGCAGAGGCTCGGGGGAGGGGGCCCACAAAACCCGCGGGGGGCGGGCCCCCAGGGCCCCACGCAGGCTATGGGCCAGGATCACAGTTGGTTTGTGAGTGGAGATGAGCACGTTCAAGCAGTAAACACAGTTTACTTCCCCTCAAGTTTTCTAAATGGGACTGTAAATGCTCAGCACATGAACATGCTCGCATTGCTTTCTGCAATCTCATATGATGAGAAATCAAAAGAATAAAAGAGATGTGTTTTGATCCCGCTTTAGTGTTCATACATACAGGTAGAAAGCTTAGCATGTGAAGTGTTTGTTCATCGGGATCCAATTTTAATACTTTGTTTTCCCTGTCACTGTTTGCCTCACCCACCAAGTACACAAACTTAATGACTTTTAAAAGATGTTTCAATCTTACTTTGGAGGAGAGAAGCTCCGTAGGAACTTCTCGCTCACTCTCCATTTCAGACTTTCCCACTTTGCCCGACTGACTCATGTGTTTATTCATGGGAATATCCGGGTCCAATAACAAATACATTGTGCATGTATATTCTCCTGCTTCTCTCTCTCGTCTCATCCTTTTGCCAGCACATCTGATAGAAAAAAAATGTCACATCATCTCCTTCTTTGAGATCTCTCAGTGAGCACAGCCCTGGGTCTGGGTTGATGGCCTGTCAGGTGCTGTAAGCACCTCCCCTGTCAGGGTCTCTTATTTCATCACAGACTAATATTTACAGTTGTCCTATCAGTTGTACTAATGAACAGAGGAGAGGAAGCTATTGGCATTCACCTCCATGCCTTCCTCCTCTGGTATAACCTGGCCCCTCTCTTGCAAGACCAGATGGTCCCTCAGCCCTGTTTATGACAGGGCATTTATCCCTCTAGTCACTCTGTGTGGTGGCCAGGAAAAGGCACTCACTTATTGATCAGGCTGAGCTCTTGATTCCTCATTCAAGATTACCTGTCAGCTCCCCAGCCATGTCTCAACTGCCCTTAGCGCTTGGAGTGCTTTTTATATGTTCTTCCTCCCTCAATGCCTTTTTTTTTTGCCATTAAGTCACAGCCGACTTACAGTGATCCCAAGGGGTTTTCAACGGAAGTGATGTTCAGAGATTGTTTTCCATTGCCTGCCTCTGCACCGCGACCCTGGATTTCCTCCTTGGTCTCCCATCCAAATACTAACCACGGCTGACCCTGCTTAGCTTCCGAGATACGACGAGATTGGGCCAGCCGGGCCTTTATGTATTTATTTAAAACATTTACTAGCTGCCTCACTCCCTTGCGGAACTGAAGGCAGCTTACAATATAAATAAAACAATTATTAAAAATGCAATAAAAACAATAGAAATAAGGCAAATAACACATACAAGGCCATACTTTTTAAAAGGACTGCCAATAAATAAAGTCCAATTAGAACTGCCAGTGAATAAAATCCAAATCAGTCAAATGCAGTCCTAAAGAAAACTGTCTTCAGCTGCCTCCTGAAGGTCGATGGTGATGGGACCAGGTGCACCCCCCTGGGCAGATTGTTCCATAATCGTGGGGCTGCTACGCCACACATTGCCTTCATATTGTGTTGCCACATGCATAGTAATGTAACTTCTGCCTGAGCCTGATTGACTTCTAGGTGTCTCCACAGCTTTGCCATCTCACCTGTCCAGATCCCATCACAAAAATATTAAGTAACAAAAGAGGAAATGTTCTTTGGTTGGCTCAGTCCTGCTGGGGTAGATGAGGGAAGATGCATGGTTTGTCTTTCTAGTGTTTCAGTCTTCTGAATCGTGCCTTCCTGCCTGACTCCCAAAGCAAAGTCTGTTTGTGTTAACTGAATGACATTTCCACATTCTTGCATCGCTGCCTGGGAACTGTACTTTGAGACAGTAAAATCAGAGCATGTGCCAGCACCGTTAATGCACAGTGACAGCACATACACTGTAATACAGCTGATTTTAAATCATACATGAGCTGACCATGTATGGGGCATATGCAGGGCTCTTTTTGTAGCAGGAACTCCTTTGCATATTAGGTGATACACCCTAATGTAGCCAATCCTCCAAGAGCTTACAGAGCTCTTCTAACAGGGGCTACTGTAAGCTCTTGGAGGATTGGCTACATTAGGGGTGTGTTGCCTAATATGCAGAGGAGTTCCTGCTACAGAAAGAGCCCTGGGCATATGTAATCCTGGGGCATATGTAATCCAGGCAAAGCCAATCAATTGTGAGCATGTGCCCACAATAACTACTTGACCAGCCACCGTTCTGGAGGCTACCACCATGCAAACACAAAACTATTTGACATACTGCTCATTTTTGATTTGTGGGTAAATCACTGAGGCTGTAAGTGTAAATTTTATTTTCAAACACCTGTTTTGCAAATATTGAATGCGTTAGCAATCCAGTAAAATCTGAGCATGCACCAAGAGCAGCTACTGGCCAGCTGTCTATGTGATGATGAATACCATCAACTGCACAGATGCAAATATATTGTAATTACTGCTCATTTTAAACTGTGAACAGATCATTAATGCATGTGTAGGAAATGTTCAACCCACAAGGAAAACGGGGATTGGGAGCAAGGTTAAGTTCAGTTTTCAAATGTGTAATTTGCACAGATCGCAGCGTCACCACTTACTACTAATGCTTCTCTGAGTGGGATTGCTTTTTTCTTCTTCTTGCAATGGAACATATTCAAGGAAATCGCAAGCTATCAGATGGTTTGAATTGGACAATCCTCTGGTAGGAAAATAGCCTCAATTATTGAAATGATTGTTCTGGAAAGTGTGTATTTGCTTAGTTGTTTACAATCTATCAATTTTTATAGCTGGATTAAGATCCATATCATAGTATCCTTTTCCCTTTTGCCCTGAGACAAAATTGACTTAGACTATAGAGAGACAAATTGTCCTGTGGATGATGAATATAGGTGGAAAGAATTCTGGGCTCCAAGTTCAATATAATTAATGGAGTGTTACTAATGCAGCCTAACTTGTGTATTTGCAATTCTCTGTAATGATTTAATTGCAAATCTCCTGCTGCATTTGGTATACAAGTTACAAATGATGCCAAATGCAGCTGATCAGAAATATTGACAATCACTCATTAGTATTGATGTAACAAGATTCACTACTGGAAGCTGATGCTGTTATGAGCGGCTTTGTCAAAGTTTTGCTTTTTAAACAAAGACTCATGGTGCATTCCTTATACCATACTCTCCTGAAACCAAGGCATGATCCCTGCACTTACCCTGTGCTATTCCGCATCCTTCTACATCTGCAGGCATGGGTGACATTCAGAAACCTTGGTTATCTTCCTTTCATTACAGAAATGTACATAATCAAACTATCTCATTTCTAGGCTCCATCTAAACCCAAGCATCTAAACCAGCACTGGGAATGAGTTAGGTATCATTATGAAACTTTAAGGGTATCAAACCTGAAAATGTCAAGCTCTTACCACTCATATGTAATTCTCCTGTGTAAAAAATTTTTTGCAGAGAAACTGGCTGGCTGCTACTGTTTAATGTTAGTTTCATTAGTACCAGATGAACACATCGTACCATGTTAGGCTGCATCCTGGAGTCAAGAAGAAGCTTCAACACAGTGCCATTCAACCTGGCATGTTAAGCCTCACAGCAAATTTAGACCTGGCTTTTCATCCCCCACCCCCACCGCTTCTCCAAAATAACCAGACTTAATCATTCCCTGTTGGAAGAAAAATGTTACATACAATTGTATACAATGTCTACATAGTACATGACATTTAATGCCCATTTTGTGTCCCTGTGTAGTTTGGACCTAGGCTGCAGGGCTGGTTCCAGGTTTTGGGGGGCCTTGGTCAAACAGTGCCCAGTGGTCTCTATCTGCCCACCACCATGGCCCTCAAGAGCCAGTTTGGTGTAGTGGTTAGGAGCGTGACTCTAATCTGGAAGAACTAGGTTTGATTCCCCACTCCTCCACATGCAGCTGCTGGTGTGACCTTGGGTCAGTCATGAGTTCTTTCAGAGCTATTCTCTCAAGGGCAGTTCTCAAGAGAGCTCTCTCAGCCCCACTTACCTCACCGGCTGTGGAGGGGAAGGGAAAGGGATTGTAAGCCACTCTGAGACTCCTTTAGGTAGTGAAGGGTAGGGTATAAATCCAATCTCCTCTTCCTCCTCCTCCTTTCCACTCCCCTATTTGCATGTCCCCACTTGCCCCTGTGTCCTTCACCTCCTTGCAGTCCCTCCCACTGCCCATGCTCAGTTGCCTGCACTATCTTCACACCATTTCCCCAACAGCAGTGGCCAGTGTATGCAGAGAAGACTGTTGCCACCTTTGCCACCAGGAGTGTCAGCACTGTGTACCACCCACAAGCCCTTCCTCAATGATGCCAGGCAGTTGGGGGCATGGGTGCAGACAAGTGGCAGGGGGAGGTATGTGGATGAGGGTCAGTGGCAGGGGGCCCCACCAGAAATCCTGGCCCCTGGTGACTGCACCATCTTGGGGTATGCTGACGCTATCCCTGCTATCCATGACACCCCTATCAATATGCCATTGTTGCACTACTGACTGGGTGACCTAGGAACATGTTTAATGTGAGGGTTATGTTAACCCCTGTGTCACAAGGGACACATGAAGTGTGTCATCTACATGTGTAGAATCAGAACTTGGTCAAGGATCATGTAGTCTAATGCATACACAGTTCCCAGAATGGCATAACAGGGAAGGAAAGAAGAAGAGAAGGGCCAACACTTAACCAGACCGTAACTTTTATGGACATAACCAAGACACAGGCTAGAAAAGGGGAAGCAGAATGGTAGCTGTACAAGACAGGGAGGCTGAAATTTTTAAGGGCAACATTACAGTTGCAATTTACTTGTGGCAATCCAATTGTAAAGTACTGGGTCCAGACGTGTTGATGGTGAAATCAGCTCATATTTTATTAAGGCAGGAGAAACTGAAATGCTGAAGACGGCCCAGAGGCCTGCTTAAATGTCCCTGCTCTGCCACACCCCACACACCCACACACACCCATGATTGGTTTATTTACATAGTGCCTTAGGATCTGCAGTGACTGTTTGGCCTGTTCTCAGATCCTCTCTAGCTATTGTTTGTAGAGAGCGAAGCTCGGCTGGTTCGCATGGCTGCGTGTGACCCCGACCACGTGTGCGGTTTTAGTTAGTGCACAACACCCAGGCCTGTAGCCAGGATTTTATAATTTATATAAGTCAGGGGGCACAAAATAAAATAAAAATAATTTAAAAACTCACTTTTGCAGCATTTGCACTCTGCCTGCCTGCACGGGGAAGCAAGGTGTGCTTGGGGAAGGGGAGGTGGTGGGGAGTCCTCTGGGTGGGGGGTGGGGCTGAATGGAAGTGGGGGGCTTTGTCAGGAAGTCAAGGGGCCAGGCCCCGAAATGCCCCACTGTAGCTACAGGCCTGACAACACCCCTCCCCCCATGGTTCAGATCTCCCAAGCAGACAAAGGCTTTGAAGTAGGTAGGTCTGCACCGTGCCTGGGTCAAACGATGAAGCTCTGGTCCCGGAGCCAGCTGCTCTGGAGACCCACTGGTATGATCCAGAGGCAACTTGGATCTGTCAGCTGGGGCCCGTGGGCTGCTGTTGTCTGTGTCCTGGCCCTGGCCCTGCCTGGCACTACCGGTTCCTCTTAGTGTTGTGCTTGGCTGTAGCTGTGCTTGTGGGGCAGTCTCGGTCTCATCTGGGTTGCTGGTCTCTGGGGCCGGGCACTCGTCCTTGCTTTCCTCTTGCTATTCCATCTCTGGTGGGAGAAGGCGCCCCCGGAGCTGGTCAATGTGGCGCCTCAGCACCTGGCCATCTTCTGTAGAGATCTTGTAGGATTGGGGCCCCATCACCCTAACCACCCTTGCCAGGATCCATGCAGGGCCCTGAGCATAGTTCCAGGTGTACACAGGGTCTTCTGGAAAGAACCCTCGGGCTGCTTCCTGACTCACCAGCTCCGTGCTGTGTTCTGGCACCCAATTGGGGTGAAGGCGGTCGAGTCTCATTGCGGGGCACTGGCCCATGAGTAGCTTGGTTGGGCTGTGGCTGGTTGTGGGGTGTGGTGTCATTCACTGTCCAAACAGGAAGGCAGCCAGCCAGTAGTCCCCATCTCCCAGGCCCAAACGTTGCAAGGACCCCTTGGTCGTTCAGACGATGTGCTCGACCTGGCCATTGGTTGTGGGGTGGAATGGAGTGGAGCAGATGTGCCTAATCCTGTAATAGCGCACAAACTCCTGAAACTCTGCCGAGATGAATGCTGTCCCATTGTTGGTCACGAGGGAGTCTGGGATACCGTGTGTGCTGAAGATCCACCACATGGTGGACAGGATCTGCATCACTTCCAGCCACTTGATATATGTGTCTACCAATATAAAGAAAATTTGTCCCTAGAAGGGGCCCGCAAAGTCCAAGTGGAGCCTTGCCCAAGGCCTGTAGGATGACTCCCATGGCCCGTGGCTCCGGTCTAGACTCCTGGCAAGTCTGGCATCTCTTTACCTGGTCCTTGATGTCCCTGTCCATCCCGGGCCACCACACATAGCTCTGGGCCAGTGCTTTCATGCACATGATACCAGAGTGTGTTTTGTGTAGTGCCGTGAGCACCCGCTGGTGGAGTGGGACGGGCATCACCACATGGCTTTCCCATAGTAGGCAGCCCTTGTGGGATGAGAGCTCATCCCTCCATGCCAAGAAGGCCCTCCCCACCCAGTCCAGTACACGGCAGAGGGTGCGATCCCTAGTGGTGTGGCGAGACACCTCGGCTACCTGTACTGGACAGTCAGGAAGGTCTTCCAGAAGAGCGACGTGGCGAGCTGGGGCTGGCTCGCAGGAAGGTAGTAGAAGGCGGCTGAGGGCGTCCACGTGGCCCATTGCTTCACCAGGGTGGTAGACAAGTGAATATTGGTACCTGGCCAGGAAGATGGACCAGCAGAGTACCTGAGGGGAGAGCATCTGCAGGGTCTGGCAGCCTGGGGTGAGCACTCCCAGGAGAGGTTTGTGGTCTGTTACCACGGTGAACGGCCGACCGTAGAGGCAATCATGGAACTTCTTTACCCCTGCCACGATTGCGAGGCCCTCCTTGTCTATTTGAGTGTAGTTACGCTCAGCCGGAGATAGAGTCCAGGAATAATATGCAATGGGAACCTCCTGGCTGTCAGCAAGCCGGTGGCCCAGGACCGCCCCCACCCCATATGGCGAGGCATCACAAGCCACAACTATGGGAAGGGACTCGTCAAAATGGGCGAGAACCATATTGGGGGTCAGAAGGTCCTTTACTGCTCAGAAAGCCTCTGTGTGCTTGGGACCCGAGGCCCATGGAGTGTTTTTGTCCAACAGGTGGTGCAGGGGCTGAATGACGGTGGCTTTGTGGGGCAAGAAGGAATGGTAGAAGTTTAAAAGTCTGAGAAAAGCCTGTAGTTCAGCCTTCGAGGAGGGGATGGGCGCTTGCATGATGGCACGGATCTTTTCCTCTGTGGGGTGGATGCCCTGCACGTCAACTGCTAACCCCAAAAACTCTACTCTCGGCACCCCAGCAGGCATTTCTTGCATTTTACCTTGAAGCCGGTGTCATTGAAGAGTTTCAGGACAACCCTCAGTCGGGCTGCGAAGGTCACAGCATCGGGGGCCACTATTAAAACATCATCAAAAAATGGCTGGACCCCGGGGATACCTTTGAGCAAACAGTCCATTAGATTCTGGAATATCCCTAGGGCTACACTGACCCCAATTGCAGCTGCCAGACCCAGAACACCCCCTGTGGGTAACTATTGTTTGTGCCTCAATGGTGGCTTCGTCCACTGGCAGCTTCTGATACACCTGAGCCAAATCTAATTTTCCAAAGACCTTCATGTTGTCCAGGGATGCTAGGACATGGCTAACAACGGGGACTGGATATGCGTGATCCTGTAGTGCTTTATTAATCGTACATTTTTGTTCTGAACTGATGAAAGTCTGTTTGATCCCATGGACCTAAAAACTACTGCTAAGTACAGTCAATAGTATTTTTACAGCTGTTCTCCAACATTAGCAACCCAGGGACCCCCATTCGATCTAAATTTTCAGACCCCAAAGCCCTCCCCTCCTCCCTCACTGGCACCTGCCATGGGCCTGATATCTCCTTTCAAAGAGTCTACTGAGGGACATGAGCCTGTGGAGGAGTCTGTAGTCTACTAGCTTTGGAACAATAGAGTAAGAAACATATCAATGACTCTGTAAAAGCAAGTTTAAATGAAATGTTTTTGTAGCCTGTATATGGACTACAAGATCAAGTTTCCACAGGAGAGCTGATTCTATAGGATTAAAACTTAAAAGGCCCTGATTCAAATTCTCATTATTCTTACCCTCTGACTGAGACTTTGCACTGGAGACAGCAGTTGGTTAATAACTTTGAGAGGTTAGCTGAATGGAGCAAGGGAGGGGGCCTAGAAACATTTCCAGAGCTGCTAATTGAAATAGAGAAAGACCACTCTCTCACAAAACCCGAACTTCTGGTATTCCACTGAAAAGCACCACTGGCTATTATTGCTGATGGATGCAGAAGGGCACCTCTCTCTACTGTAAAAAATCCTTGGCATTGGAAAACATGGTTCAGGTATAAAACTGAAGTAACGGTCACTATATCCTTGGTATCACTTGGCTCATTACAATTCATCTAGATGCACTATTGACTCTTAGCAACCAACTTAGTGTGTTTTCCGGCTGGTGTTCTGTGGTGATCTAAAAGCCAGGTGAGTGTAGCTGTATCAACTTCCACTCTTTGAAAGAGGTGGAAGTTGTGGAGTCCCTGCCTTCATTCCTTAAAATACCCGAGAGGACTACTGTGACAGATAAAGCACAGAAATATATCCCAGCAACACAGGAGCCAATCAGAGCAGCGCTCTGAATTAGTCCGTGGGAGCTGTGTACTGGGAAAGATGAAGATCTTTTAAGAGACAGTGAAGTTAGCCAGGAACCAGGGTTAAGAGAGTGGAAACAGTGATCAAGAGAGAAGGGTTCATTTAATAGGAGCATGAATTAGAAGACTTGTGGAGATATCAGATCTTTGCTTAAATTCCCCCCTTGTGGGGAAATGAGGTATTTCAATATGCCACTAGGTTTGCTGTCTAGTGTGCAACTTTGCTGTAGCTGAATCTGTGGTTTATATGTCATAAATCTGTCTGAGAGAGTGTTTTCGTTGGGCATGTACTATTTGAAACACAACATCCTGCAGCTCCTGGTTGATTGGTAACACGCTTCACTTGTGTGTTTCTTCCTGAATAAACTTTGTTGCTGTTTGAAAGTCCACCATCTTGTTTCTGTCAGTTTACCTCATTATCCTTCAGTTGTCAATCTGGGCTTCGGTAGGTTTATACCCAGGCCCAGATTCTATCTCTGAACCTTTTTGAAATTCCCACTGGAAACCCAAGTACAGAGTGATAGGTGGGAACTTGTGACCAGGAAAATTCTGTGGTATGGTGTCTAGATTCCAGGAAATCCATCATAGCTTGTCCTCTGTCTTTACAAGGCTTCCTCTGTATCCTTGTGAATCCCCAAGAGTCCCTGGTCTCCATTTTGAGAAACAGTGGTCTATTGGATTGCCAACATTCATTTTATTGTATTTATTGAGAGCATTTTTATGCTGCCTTTCATCCCAAACAGACAGCAAACATGAAAATGCTTGAACATTGAAACAATATTTAGAAATGTATAAAATAATTCAAGTTAAAATTGTATTGACACCAAGCATGCCGTTAGTACCCTCTACCACAGATAATGCATTCATACCATACTCATGTATTCTGCAAAACGTCTCCATACCTTTCTCCAAAGTGTTCTTACATGTTTATTCTGTACATACACTGTGGAATGGAGTCATAGAACACCAAGTGTATGGGTTCAGCTCAGCTTTAGCTCAGTATCAATCTTATGGCATGTGGAAATAAATTGTATATGTGGAGATACAATTTACTTTTCCCTAGGAAAAAAAGAAAACATGGACATGGTTAATATTTGGATAGCAAAGTGCCCTGATTCAGTGATCTTTTGTAGCTACAGGATATCCAATACGTATGTTTCTCTTTTTGACAATGTCGATAGCCTGCCTCTCTGCAGAGTGAGCACGCAACAGCTTCCAACAAAAATTAATGCAAAATAGCAACCAAATGCAATAGAAAAGACCTGCAACTAGCCCCAGTTCTAAAATCAGTAAAACCAAACTAGCAGCAATAATGTTATCAGAACACAGAGCCAATGCCCCTAGGCACAAATGTTGCCCTCTTCCTTTTAGCAGGAAGTAGAGGCATATGCACATTGTATCTGGAAGCTCTCAGCCTGACTGAGCCGGAAACACCATGCGACAGCCAAACACAATGTGAGAATGACATCAGATTGCACAGGATGGAGAAGCAACAAATGGAGGAAGTTGGAGAGAGCTTTGGTGGCTGATGCACACTTTGTGTGACAGACGCGTCAGCCTTGTATAAACTAATATTTTCTAGACACTTGTATCTGTAAAGTCAGAGGATATACAGTGAATCTATGCTGAAGATTCACAATGGAATGTACGTGTCCCCCATGACATTAAGACACATGGCTCCACTTTACACCTTATGGTAACCACCATAGCAAAGGCTGGGAGCATTCATATTTGCTGCATATTGATTCTATTGGCCCTAAGTGTACGCTTTAACAAAGTTATCTGGGGGAAGAGTTAGTGGCCACCTTCTCCAGTTTGGCAGGATTTAATTATAGGATATCACTGGACTCTTAACATTACCACTCGGAGAAAAAAATAATAGCTGTCTCTCCGCTAGAAAATGTTTCCTTAATATATTTTTATAGCATATGCATTAGGTTTCATAGTCTTCCTTGATAATAATTTTCAGCAACCAGGGAAACATTATTGACTTCAAAATGATTTATTAAAGATATTTTGCCAGGGGAGAAAAAAAATCAATGGATCTACTGATCTAAATACCCAAATAATAGAGAGAGATTTCATAAGTGGGTCTTACAATGTGTGCTGAGTGATAATAGGGCTCCAGTCTTCAAGTGCTTCATCAATTACCTACTCTAGTCAATAGGCTGAATTTCCATCATACATAGAAAGTTCTTTCTCTATGGGGAAAAGGACAAAGAAAAGGCCTTGGAATAGATAAACACCGCAGGACGCCATATATAGTCAAATCCTTGCAGATAGTGCTGTGAATGTTCTCCATGCTCTTTTTGATATTTAAATCACCCCAGCATTCCTTATTTCACACTACTCTAATTGTAAGCTGTAATTAACTATTTATTAAATTGTTTCTACATTTTTTTCATTTATGACATTATGCAGTGGAGTGTTCCCCAAGAGATTCTATGGTTTCTATCAAATTCTCAGAGCCGTTTTCAGACTCATCAAGGTCTTTAGTATTACTTCCAGAGAGTGAGTGAGCAAAAGAGAATTTTTTAAAAAATTCTGAAACAGATTTAAAACACCTTTTCCCTTTGGCACAGGCTCAAGATTTTTAAAACTATGCACAAATCATAGGTAATAAAAGTGAGACATACACCACATCAACATGACTAACAGCAGCTTAAAATCATATGCATCGCTCATATAGTATACAACAAGCAGAAGGCTGTTTGGAAAAGGACCATCTTGCGAGCTCTTCTGAAGGCATGGGAGGAGGAGACAGTCTTCATTTTTTTTTGGGGGGGGTAGGTCAATCCAGACCATTGCTGTAACCACAGAAACTAGAGCAAGGGGAGGGGCCATGGTCCAGTGATTGAGCATCTGCTTTGCATGCAGGTCCCAGGCTCAATTCCCATCACCTCCAGTGAAAAGGATCAAGTAGCAGGAGATATGAAAGACCTCTACCACAGACCCAGCTGAACCACTGCCAGTCAGGACAGACAATACTGATCTTGATAATGAAATGATTTGACTCAGTAGATGTTAGCTCAATGAACAAAGCTGGGGCCCAGATTCATCCATGGACTGGCTGCGGTCCAGATATGTGGGTCCCGAGTCATGAAGGGCTTTAAAGGTTAAAACTAGCACTTCAAAATGAATTGAAAACATAACAGTAACCTGTGCAGGTGACCTAAAACATGCAGCACATGACAAAAAGTTTTCCTAGTTTAAAAAGTCATTATATTTTGGATTAATTGAAGTTTCCAGGCCCTCTTTAAGGGCAGACCCACATGAAGTGCTTTACAGTAATCTAGCCTTAAGATTACATTAACATGGGGCAGCATAGTGAGTTCAGCTCAGTCTGAAAAAGGAATCAATCCATAGAGTTGCCAGGTCCTTCCTGGCAGCCGGTGGGGGATCGGGGTGAGCTTACCAGTTTCATCCAACGATTCAGTGATATGCCCACGTGACTTCCTGTGTGACCCAGAAATGATGTAGGTATGTTGGGGATGCTGGGGCGATGCAAAAACTCTGATAGAATTACATAATACATAAATAAATACCATGTACAGAGAACAGTATATGTGCTGACTTTGCTCCTTTCTCTCCCTGATTCTCATGTACTTTGAGTCATAGAACTAGACTTTTCCTTCCCCAACTCAGAATTGGTATAGATGGTACTGGAGCATAATTGGCAGGATTTTGCCACTGCTGCTGTGTCTAATCCATTCCATGCTGTGTGTCAAGATATTTATAGCAGCCCTTTTTTTCAGCAGTTCATTAACTTGCAAGTTTCTGGTCGTCCTGACCTCATCTGTTGTAACCTCCCAGTCTGGTCTCATGATTGCATGGTCTTGCTATTCCTGTGCAGAGGCAAGAGAAATGTTAACATCTGACAGGCAATCTCAACCATGTTGTCTGCACATCAGCATATGTATCTCTGCTGTTGTACCCTCTTGCAGTTCTTCATTATCTCTGGTTCTGGAGCAGCTCCTGGGTAATTCTTTAGCTTCAGAGCTGCATAACACACACACACACAAAGAATCAAAGCATGATATACCAGCACCAGCACCTCACACTGTTTCTTGATATGCAGAACAAGCAAGACTATACTTAAGAGTCTGAGATACAAAAATTGTACTAGCTTAGGACAATTCCTTAGCCGAAATATATTGCCATCTTTCCAAGCACTGTTGTTTGAGATTGTCTTCCTTTTGCTTGATGCTGTTGGTTGGTTTGCTAAAAAAAATCATAAATTCATTACTGTCCATCAATATTTCATCAATTCACAGCTGAAAGAAGAAAGTACAAATTGTCTTCAGTTGTCTCCTGTCCAAAATGTAACCCAAGTATGACTTTCATATCCATTAGTTATACCATTTCTTTTTTAGTTCTGAAGTAATAATCTGTTATAATGTTTGTGTAATGCATATATACAAACGTACAAATATGAATAAATCTATAAATAGAAATGTTGTATGTCTGCCTAGTAGATATTCATGCTTGTGTTTTATTCAGTATTTCAGACGTATTAATGGGAAAAGTTGAAAAGGACTTTTACATGATCAAATATGAAATTATTGCATCAAAGTAGCTGTTTTACTGCAAAAGAATTTCAGAAACAGACTAGAACAGGAGATTGTACAAGTTTTTACAACACTCAGGACAATGGAACCCTCAGGGCTTTACAGAGGTATTGGTTTCTTGTCTCACTGCACATGCTAATGTCATTCAGTTGTCACATCTGTTTGTAAACTTTTATTATTCTGTATGCTAATCTGCTGCTATTCACAGGTTTAACCAATTACCTTAATCCAATCTTAACTATATTTGCTGCTATTCATGGGTTTTACCAATTGCCTTAATCCAAACTTAGCTCTAGTTGGTCCTTCCTGGCAACATCCTCCCCACCCTCTACCTATATGTAATGGCTGGTGACTCTGTTTTAGTGTATCTGGAGAAGTGTGCATGCGCACAAAAGTTTATACACAGAATAAGACTGTGTTGGCCTTAAAGGTGCCACTGAACTCCAACTTTGTTCTGCTGCTTCAGACCAACATGGCCGCCCACCTGAATCTATCTTACTGTCAATGTTCCCTTTAAGCTGTGGAGTCTTGTGAGCAAAAATTCTACTTGATAAGCTACAGGCATTCGAGTTGTGAGTGAGCGATTTGGCTACTGCATAAATCAGTTTGCTCTGGAGCCATCCTTCCTGAGCTAAGACAAAAATGTGTGAGTCAGAGGCTAAAAAATGGTGAGCTAGCTCACACTAACTTAGCTTAGACGGAATACTGCTTACTGTTAATTTTTTCTTGTTATTTCTTAAAAAATCACACTGATTTTTTCTTGAATTTAGTACTACAGAAACTAATGGTAGTTATTGGTCCTTGTGTGCATGATTTTGGAATTTTTATATATCGTATAATTGGGCCCCTATATGTTTTTAAATTATTTACATATAAATACGTGTATTTTTATATTTTTTATATATATTAAGTTTTAATTGTTGCCCCTCTACTCTGTTTGACTTACTTTGTTAAGGTTCCCGACTCTTAGTCCAAATAGGCACCACATCAGGCATAAGATTCCTTACACATCAAGTTGCAACACTGGAGCAATAAATTGCTCAACAATAAATTCTTACCAAAATGCCATTATTATGTCATATGATTTTTTTCTACTGTTGAAAACTGAATAAAAATAATGCACATTTAGTTTAAAGGTTTTTACAATTAATTTATAATTTGTGATCAGAATGCACAAATGAATGAGATTCATTCCTTCAAGCATACAATAGCATGCAAACTCTCCATCTTTCATAGAAACTAGAGCTCTCTTTCATGTGCACACGTGGCGTCATCTGTGTTTCATTTACATACCTACTTATAGGGGTTCTACACAATGTCTGCCACTAATGGAAACCTAACTTTGGATACAGTAACATTTTCTCAGTGCAAACTTTTGCTGGAATAAATACATTTCCACTAGTACAAGAACAAATATACTTCCAGAAGAGGACCATTCAATATATTAGGAAATTCCCTCTCCATCTATCCCACTCCATCATTGTCTTCTGCCAGCAGGTAAAGATTTTCCTGTTTCATTTAGCTTACCTTACTGATCCTCCTTTTTGTTAGTTTTTAGTTGTTGGATTTATATATAGGCACTGTTTTTAAAACTGGATCTTTAATTTCTTTCGTTTGCTGCCTTGAGGGCCCTAATTGGGCAGAAAGCGCAGTGTACAAATGTTTTAAACAAATAAATAGACTATGAACCAAGGATTTCACAAATACTGGGCCACTGAGTCTGAAATCAAGAAAGAGTTACAACAGGCCAAGTCAAAACCTGTTGGATCAGGCTGAAGAATCTGGTGGATGCTAATAGGACATGGGTGGAATTGGGCTCTAACATGGTCCCATGAGATAGAGTCCAGGATAAAGCTAGGTTGAAATCTGTTGAGTCATGAATGGAGCTTGAATGGAGTGTTGCAGAATGTGATAGGTCACAGGTAGAACTCGGTGGATGTTTACATTAATAATTAATAAAGCAATTGCCTTTCTTGAACTAGCTGCTTTTTCAGACTGGTTTTGTGCCATAACATAATTTGGCTTGAGAAATTAGAGAGGGCAATGTCCTTTGGCACCCTGAAAGTTTTTCTTTCTGAGTAAAGAGTCACGTAGATGCTCTTCATGCTAACTGGAGCTTTGGACCCAGGAAAATAGGAAAGGGTGTGTCCATAATCACTAATCCAGCTGTTATTCTAATTGTAATAGTATTCTGGTTTGAAATTCTTGCAGAAATAAAATTGTTAAGCATTTGTTAATGTTACAGTGGCCACTAATATAAATAACTTTTAAGAGGGTTAAGTCTATGGCAGAAATGTCTATCAATGGTTACCAAACCATAGCAGCTGAATGGAATTTCTACACTGAAAGACAGAGTATCTCTGACTGTTATGGGCAAGCAACATGGAATGGCTATTGCAATGTCTCCAAGATGTCCCTTGGGGCAACTGGATGACTGCCATTAGGAGATGGAATTTGGGAAATAATCCAACCATTTCTTGTGTACATATGACATTACAGACTTTTCAAATATTCTACAAAATTTCTCCCACCTCATCCCCCAAAACAGAACACATTAGAGACTGTAACACAACAATTTGGCCACACTGAACTAAATTTGTGGGTTTTAACATAACATTCCCAGCAAACATTTGTGTTTCAATGCTCTTTTCAACTTTGGAACACCATTAACTCCCAATCTGAGAATAATAGAAAACAACAGGAATGGGCACAAACTGGCTGACAAACTAAAGTTCATCACGACTTTTGGTTGGTTCGTGATTCACAAAGTGATGTTCGCGAACTAAACTGCCATGAACTTCCACAAATTTTAATGCAGTTCATGGTGGTTTCTGGCTCTCTGTGAAGAAGAGAAAGCTGTGGGGAGCAGAAAACAGGGTTTAAACTTTAAATGGCTTTAAATATGAACTGGTTCAGTTTGCAAACTGATGTATTGGTTCATGGTTAGGTTCATAGTTCAGCCAGGAACCACAAGCCAAAGTGAACCACAAAAATGCAGTTCGTGCCCATCCCTAGTAAGAAATATTATAACCTAAACATTAGCCCAACACTAAAAAGTAAAAATGTTTTGATATCCCATCAGTTTTCTTCCATACCGTACAGGACCCCTGGTTATCTAATCAAGTATCTGACCAACATCTGTAGCACTTCTTCAGTATAAATATCCTTGCCAGGGCCAGGAATGATGGGTTCAGTACTGGTGATAGCATTTATTTATTTATTTATTTGATTTGTGCCCTGCTGTCCCCGCCAAGGCATGCTCAGGGAGGCTTACACAGAAATTGCAACAGATAAAACAACAATATAAATATCTGCATAAAACACAACATGGTTAGTAAACACAATTTGTCTGGTGAAGGTGGTACAGTAGTAGCAGCGTACATAATAACATACAGTCAGTGGTTGATTTCCCTATCGGCATACTTAGGCTGGGTGATGATATTGGGCACAGGGTCTTAGATAGTTAGGTGCGGCTCCTTATCTGAAGGCCTGGTGGAAGAGCTCCATTTTACAGGCCCTGCAGAACTGTAAAAGATCCTGCAGGGCCCCGATCTCATCCAGAAGCTTATTCCACCAGGCTGGAGCCACCACTGAGAAGACCTTGGCCCTGGTCGATGACAGCCTGGTGTCCTTAGGGCCAGGGAGGGCCAAATGATTTTGAAATCCTGACTGTAGTACTCTCTGGGGAACATGTGGGGAAAGGTAGTCCCTCAGGTAGGTGGTACAATAGTATTAGTACAATGCCACATCCTCCAATCCTTCTGTTCACACAGTGAAGTATGAACAGGAGAAGGTGTCGAGGTAATAATGTACTATAACAATCGGTTGTAGTAAACTTTACTTACATGCTATAAGATCCTTCAGCTTAGTGGAATAGTTGCCCTCACCTCTTATTCTCCATTAAAGGCTAGTGCAAGTTACAGCACAGCCTTCATTCTTACAGTTCTGTTGGCTTCTTGAGAGACTACTTTCTATGAAGTTGGACCTATGTGTTTTAAACAAATTCTTGGCTATGGCCACATGAGCATGTTGCAAGCAAATACTTTCATTACTAATCCTTCATGAGTGTAACTAGAGGCCTCAATTAGCTGAGAATAATCTTCTCACCATGCTAAGAACTGTGACTTGATTTCTCCCACACTAAAGTATACCAAATGGTGACACAGAACAAGTGCTAAATATCCAGTCAGACATGATGTTGCCAATGAAATGACAATTATGTTAACTATGCATAAATAAAATATGGGACATTCCCTCCCCCCACATACTTTGGATATATTTCCAAAGGAGTTGTAGCTGAACAAGCTGTCTATCTACAGTTCAGGCGTTCTGAGTCATTTAAACAAAGGCATTGGTTCAGACATAATGACAAGCCATGATTTGTTGCTATGTGAATGAGCCTGTGAAATCCTTGGGCTCAGCCACTCTTTCATCTCCCTTCCTTCTCCTCCTTTGTGTGGCCATTCACTAAAAACTTTTACTTTCGTGTCAAACTATAGTAGGCTGTTAGGGCTGAACTGCAAAAATTGTGGCTTTTTATTGGCCCTCCAATCAAGGATTCAAAATCAAAGCAAAATATAGTTTAGAATCCTGATGCAGATGGCAGAGAGAAAACTATAGTTTCTAAATAATGACCAAGTTTTTATGGAAAAGGGGAAGCGTTGCACAGAATAGGGGAGCATTATGAGTCTGAGGATCCCCCAAGCTCAATCGTTACTGTCTAAATCAATCCAAAACACAAAGAGCTAAATCTAGCCAGCTTTTTCACTCAATCTTGCCCAATCCCCTTTCTTACAATGGGGGGGGAGGGTGTCAATGGGGACCTCTCCTCCTACTGATTGGATCCAAAACATTATCTCCAATAATTTGTTTTAAAGTAATATTACAATGCTTGCTCATTTCTGGCCTTACCATACATAAAGGTATGCTTGGGTATGTAAAGGTTTCTCTCTTGTGGTGTCACATGTTTTGAATTCAGTCTCTGGAATTCTCCATCAATGAAGAATTTATTCTGAAATGGATCAGAGACCAATTTTCTGACAGAGGTTGGAAGGATTTCCCATTTTACATGGCTGAACCATTCTTTTATTAGCATTATTAAGGTTGGGGGGGGAATGAAATGAGTGTATTTGAACTTATTGTTTGCTTAGGTTTCTGTGATTGTTCGATTTTGCAGTCTTGTTTTGTCACCGATCAGCAATTACTTATGGTGTTTGCATGTTTTCTTAATATTCAACAATTTAAACAACAATTTCTGATGTTTCTCTGTGTACATATATGCAATATGTTTTAAGACAGTCTGTTTTTGTCAGTTTGATGCAGTGGTTAAGAGCAGCTTAGCCTAATCTGGAGAACTGGGTTTGATTCCTCACTTCTCCACAGGAAGCCAGCCGGGTGACCTTGGGTCAGTCATAGTTCTCTCAGAGCTTTCTCAGCCCCACCTACCTCATAGGGTGCCTGTTGTAGGGGGGTGAAGGGAAGGTGATTGTAAGCCACTCCGAGACTCTTAATGTTTTAACCAGTGTTCCCTGTAGGCTGCACTAGGATGCGCTAGCCCACAGTTTCCTGGACCTCAGTACAGGGATTTTCATCCCAGCGCAGCAGGTTCATGGAGTAGGTGTCCCCTCCCTTCCTCCTGCTCAGCAATTGGCCTGGCTCAGCTGGTTAACTGTTTGGGGGGAGGCAGGGCCGGATCACCCATTGGGCGAACTAGGTGCTCGCCTAGGGCGCCGCCGGCCTCAGGGGCACCAAATGGCGCCCCACTCCCCCAAAAAAGCACCCCCCGCCGCCCTAACCGGGCACCCGCTGCCGCCGCTAGACCCCCGCCCCTGGCTTTCCTGGGGACCCCGCAGCCGCGGAGCCCCCGGGAAAGCCGGCGCTGGGAGGGAGGGGGCGGCGGCTAGACCCCTGCCCCCTTCCCGGCTTCCCCAGGGGCCCCACAGCCACGGAGCCCCCGGGAAAGCTGGCGCTGGGAGGGAGGGGGTGGCGGCTAGACCCCCGCCCCCTTCCCTGGCTTTCCTGGGGCCCCCGCAGCTGCGGAGCCTCCAGGAAAGCCAGCGCTCCGCCTCCGCCCCCTCCTGTCTCCAGGCCCCACCGGAAGGTTGGCATCCCCAGTGGGGGGCACCCCAGGCTGTCCTGCCTAGGGTGCCCAGACACCTGGAGCCAGCCCTGGGTGGAGGTCCAGGTGGGGCCTGTCTGTGGGCCCTATTACAGGAGGAACTAGCACCAGCCCTCCTGTTTTGCTGGCTGGTAGCGAGAGCTCAGAGTCAGGGCTGGAGTCTTCCTTCCTTCCTTCCTTCCTTCCTTCCTTCCTTCCTTCCTTCCTTCCTTCCTTCCTTCCTTCCTTCCTTCCTTCCTTCCTTCCTTCCTTCCTTCCTTCCTTCCTTCCTTCTTCCTTTCCATTTTCCCCTTTCTTTCACTCCTTTTTTTCTTTCTTTTTTCCATTTTTTTCTTTCCTTTCTACTCTCCCTTTCTTTCCATTTTATTTTTCCATTTCTTTCTTTCTCTTTCTTTCACTCCCTTTCTATTTTTCTTTTCCATTTTTTTCCTTCCTTCCTTCCTTCCTTCCTTCCTTCCTTCCTTCCTTCCTTCCTTCCTTCCTTCCTTCCTTCCTTCCTTCCTTCCTTCCTTCCTTCCTTCCTTCCTTCCTTCCTTCCTTCCTTCCTTTCCTTTCTTTCTTTCTTTCTTTCTTTCTTTCTTTCTTTCTTTCTTTCTTTCTTTCTTTCTTTCTTTCTTTCTTTCTCTTTCCAACCTGAATTTAAAAAATAAAAATATTTAGGGTCACTCACAACTTTTATGCTCATAGATTGGTTCACAAAGTAGAATTTTTTCTCAAAACAGTCGACAGCTTAGAGGGAACATGGTTGAGCCCTGCTGTGCAGGGAAGGGCAGGCTAGAAATCCAAATACATAAATTAAATAAATTTATATCCATGGTCTTCTCTGGGTGTTTCTCTGCAGAATATTTTCAGTTATTTGTGGTCACCAGCAAATAGAAGAGAAGAAGAGAAGAGTTTGGATTTATATCCCGCTCTTCACTGCCCAAAGGCGTCTCAGAGCGGCTTACAAACTTCTTTCCCTTCTCCTCCCCACAACAGACACCCTGTGAGGTAGGTGGGGCTGAGAGAACTATAACACAAACTGTCCTTGAGAGAACAGCTGTGCCAGAGCTTGTGACTGACCCAAGGTCACATCAGCAGGTGCAAGTGGAGGAGTGGGGAATCAAACCCGGTTCTCCCAGATAAGAGTCCGCGCACTTAACCACTACACCAAACTGGATCACAGTGGCCCATGTAGAATGGTTACATCAATCATTGTTTCCATACAATTGAGTATACCCAGGTGTAGGAAGGAGGGCATGCAGTTGGAAGTATGTTTAGTCTTGCATGTTAACACAAAAAATGGCTACTAATGAAGAAACTGGGTAGCTATACAGATGTATAATAGATATACGAGAACTACCATTTTTATGGTTTCTGAACTTCAGAGGATTGGTAATAAAGATTCAAAGTGTGAAATAATGCCTTGCTTCTTTGCAAAGGATGGTTAGGCTATGGATTGGACAACTTGTAGTGGAAATGGAGTTCCATAACTATGGAACTGTCAGGTACACCCCTCTATGTCTACTTAGTCTTCCGAAATGGGACACAGGGGGCATTTTTAAAGGGCACCTGCAAAGTTTTTAGTGAGACAGAAGGAAAAG
Organism: Gekko gecko; assembly: GCA_029375565.1. Classification (NCBI taxonomy): domain Eukaryota; kingdom Metazoa; phylum Chordata; class Lepidosauria; order Squamata; family Gekkonidae; genus Gekko; species Gekko gecko. Next base: position 295,478,567 of record JAPDNY010000001.1, on the reverse strand, counting down.
ATGCAGGGCCAGACTCAAGTAAGGGTAAGATTCATGGTAAGTGTCTGGATAGCCCAGGCTATCCCGGTCTCATCAGATCTTGGAAGGAAAGCAGGGGCAGCCCAGATCAGTGTTTCGATGGGAGACCTCCATGGAACACCAGGGTCAGATTGTTGCCTTATTTATACCAAAAGACAGTCTTGATGTTCCAAGAAGATCACATATGCAGTATCCCTTTGTGAGTATTTGGATCACCAATTGACGTAGCAGGACTATAGTCAGAGACACAAACAACACAAGCAATCATTCAAGCTTCAACTCCACACCCAGTTCTCTAGGCTTATTTGTCATCCAGATGAAATGGACTAGTTGCGGGGGAACAGTATACGCACAATTATGCAGCAGAGAAGAGAATGCTCATTTGTTCCTGGAATCCTGTAGTCCTGCTGTTAGCAGTTCCCAGCTGAAATCAGCCAACAGAAAGCAGTGGGTGTTGCAACCAGTGTAGTGAGAGCCCATAAATATTTGTTATCAGAGAACTGACAGATGTAAGCAAGAAAAATGTGTTTACCATTCAGGGCAATCATCTGTGATGATGATTGTATAACCTACCCTGCCTACAGTAAATTGGAGGTGTTACACTATCTCACTCTTTCAATGGCTTATTGACAGTGAACGGTGGCTCACTGGCTACACTGTTACATTCAATCCCCGAGGCTGTCTGCTTTCTCTAGTGCTGCGTGACCTCATAAAGTTGTCTCCAGTGGTAGCTCAAGTTCCCCAAGATGAAATACAAAAACTCTTGTTTGTCACCCTGAAAAGTCTTGTGTGTGGATTTTATCTTAGACTGTGAATAACTGCGGCTTGGCCTATTTGCATTTTAAAGATTTGAGTTAGTCCCCTTTTCAAAAATTATCCCTATTTTGAACCCAGTTTCCCCCCCTAAAAGTGGAAAGCTATGTAGTATGAGAAATATCTTTGCATACCCAGCCATTTACTTTAGATTAGAAGACACTGACTCAAAATCCAGAGTTTCTCTTTAGAAGAGTAGGTTTTTATATCCCACTCTTTACTACCCAAAGGTGTCTTGGCGCAGCATACAATTGCCTTCCCTTCCTCTCCCCACAGCAGACACCCTGTGAGGTAGGTGGGGCTGAGAGCATTCTGAGAGAACTGTGACTGGCCCAGCAGGCCTCATAAGGAGGTGTGGGGAATCAAACCCGGTTCTCTAGATTACAGTCCATTGCTCTTAACCACTACACCACATTTATTTATTGTATTTGTATCCCGCCCACCCCGTGAGTGGGCTCAGGGTGGGTCACATCATCTAAAATAATACAGTGAGGTTTAAAACACAGAAAACATTACATTATAAACATTTAAAATCAGTAGTTATAGCTGCTGGTAAAAATTCTCACCCATTAATACTGATGGGTATGGCCGGTTGCTAGTAGATGCTAGTAGGCCGAGCGCCGAAGAATAGATTCTTTTGAACTATGGTGCTGGAGAAGACTCTTGAGAGTCCCTTGGACTGCAAGGAGATCAAATCAGTCAATCCTAAAAGAAATCAACCCTGATTGTTCCCTGGAAGGCCAGATCCTGAAGCTGAAGCTCAAATACTTTGGCCACCAAATGAGAAGGGAGCATTCACTGGAGAAGACTCTGATGCTGGGAAAGATTGAAGGTCAAAGAAGAAGGGGACGGCAAAGGATGAGATGGTTAGACAGTGTCATTGATGCAACGAACATGAAATTGAGCAAACTTCAGCGGACAGCGGAAGACAGGAGGGCCTGGCGTAATCTGGTCCATGGGGTCGCGAAGAGTCGGACTCGACTGTGCGACTGAACAACAACAAGTAGATGGGTGGCCAGAAGGTAGGAGACAGCAACTTCAGGGAGGCCATATGTGGATGCCCACTGCCTCAACCAAAATCCTTGGCTGTGAAGAAGAGAACTCTTAGTTTAGAAGAACTGCTTTTGAGTTTCAAACTTGCTGGGAATCTTGGACTTGAGTAAATTTTATATATGCTCCTAAAAAGTCTTTGGTTGTTTTGAAGTTCAAAAGTTTGGTGATAGTTTCACTTGTAAGGGAAAGAAAATTACTTTCAATACCAGTAAGAGATGAAGGCCCTGAAGTGGATAGCCCAGGCTAGCCCCAATCTTGTCAGATCTCAGAAGCTAAATGGGTTGGCCCTGGTTAGTATTTGGCTGGGAGACCAGTGAGGAGTCCAGATCATGATGCAGAGGCAGGCAATGGCAAACCACCTTTGCATGTCTCTTGACTTGAAAACCCCACATGGTCACCAGAAGTCATTGGTGACTTGATGGCGGTGTGTGTGTGGGGGGAGATATTCTGATACTTTGTGGTAAGTCATGCCTGAGTGTTCTACATTTTAATAGTATGGAAAGGTTTAAGTCTAACTACACAATATGTTAGATAATAAGGACCCCCTGGGGTCTAACACGCACTCTTAATCCAACATCTAACCTAACATGCACTCTTAATCCAACATGCACTCTTAATCCAACTATCTAACCTAAGGTATATCTGGGCCTGATTCAGATTAGAACCACAGTGCGGGGTGTGTGTGTGTGTGTTAAACCTTCCCCTGAACCATTTTTCTGGACTTGAAATAGCCCCAAACAACTGCTATTTGCCCTGTTGGGGGCTCCATGCACACTGATAAGGTATGCCTACATTTCCAGAACATGCAAATAGTGCCTCTTGAGGCTCTTTCAGGTCAGGAAAATGGTACAGGGAAAGGCTTGAGTCCCGTCTCCTTGTGCACTCCGATCCCCATTCAGATTGGGTCTGCACATGCCTGGGATTAGCATGTTTGATGAGGCAGAATTGGGAAAAACCTGTAGAAAATGTAATGTATAGTTCGTCCCCTATTACATTTTGGCTGGTTTGTGTGAGGACAAAGTGACCCCAGTTTGGCCAATAGTAGCACACCAGCCTCCTCTCTTAGCATCACCCAAATTAATAAAAAAAAACTACTATAAAACTTAATAAACATCAAAGAAAAATGACATTTTTGACACAATTTCTTTTTATTGACAAGCCAGATTAAAAAGGTGTGTCTCTGTCTAGGACTGAATTGCTGGCCCTCAGTTATTTTTATTTTGAATAAAAACACAAAACGTGTATCAAACCAGTTTTTACATTTCCCACAGACAAATTTCAAATATAAAACTTTCATATTCTAAACTGGCAGCATAAAGATGTCCCTTATTTCTCTATCTTTTCAACAACAGTCTCACTCTACATGACATTCTTAGCATCACCAGCAATTTTTTTTTGTCATGTCTTGGAAGCATGGGGTTGGGGGCAGAGACTGTGGGGACATCACTTCTAGTTATGGAACAGGAAATGATGTCACAATGCTCTAGAAATTTCCAAATCCCTATAGCTTTTACCACAGAGATTTAAACATTCCTACAGTGTTGTGACATCACCTCCTGTTCTGAAACCCGAAGAGATAACTTGATATTGACAGATGCCATTTTCCCCTATTCCCCCCCACCACTGCCCCAGTGAGTGTAGGTGGGAGATGAGGATTGTCGGTGGGAGGTTGTCTGCCAGAACGGGGTAAGTGGTAACCCTGTATCTCAGGGTAGCATCAAGCCTGTTTAGCCTTTGGAGCCAAAGACACAAGTGCACATACTTTCAGCAGATTCTTATTTGTTCACCCAGTATATCAGAGGTGGATTTATGCATAAGATAAATAAGTTACAAGTTAGATCCTGAGATACGAGGGTCCTCTAAATGCAAAACATTGACTAAATTCCCAGTTGTATACATTTTAATGCTTTGGTGCCTCTTAAACTTGACATAGTTTAGGGCCTCAGGACATATTAACCTGGGCCTGCTGTAAAGGTTGTGGAGAAGTTTGTGTGGAATAAAATCAGCAAGTGAGCATACTGGTTTGGATACACACAACACAAACTTCAGATCTCATTGCCTTGCTGCTGTCTGACTCAAGTGGCAGGCTGATCAGCTTTGCAGCTCTGCGGTACCTATGGTTGCTAACTTTCCTCTCTTTAGAACTGGTGGCCTTCTTTGGCACCTGCATGTTACAGGACATCTACCTTCTACTGTGTCACTTTCAAATGATGCCATTAAAGTACATAACTTTTCTCCCTCCCCCTGCTCATGTGTGATCCAAACTGCTGATCCAAACACATTGGCAGCTATTAAAATTAACAAGCACTTAGACATCGAACAGTAAGACTTTAAAATGAACCCACAGTATTTCTATATCACTGATTGATTAACTGGTTTGTTTTCTCTTTATTTAACCAACTGGCTGCTTATTTTCTTGGTACTGCTGGATGAGGATGGCAATGTTGTTTCAGGAGTATCATTGTTGCTCTATTGATTTTGTATTATGAATCTGATTGTGTTCCGTAAGCCACTCCGAGAACCTTTGGGTTGACACACGGGTCATGAATAAAATAAATGAATGAACAAAATGTCAGCTGGAATCCTAGGGGAAAACAGGTGTGTTTTTAAAGTCCAAGATAAAAGCAAGCGGAATTGTCTGTTCTGCAAACCAAATCCCATATTGTTACCTTCTCCGTTTTTGATGGGATACATTTGCCACAGTATTATCAGTCTGCCACCATAGTACTCCACAAATGTGCCAATAACAGGCTGAATGCACTGCTGAACATTAGGTCAATTTGAGAGAGAGAGGCAAATAAGCCCCTGTCATTTCTCCACTCATCAAGATAGCATTTGACAATGGTAACAATGACATTCTCATGTGTTGCTCTCACACCATTTAATGCAATCAAACTGAAATGCAGTTATCATTGAAGTCAATATTCTTGGAGCATCCTTTGCTGGCAGGAGTAGCCTGGAACATGGCCCTGACTGTTATCACTAAGTGGTGGGTCTACAATAATAGGCCTTATGGTTGAATCATTGAATATACTGGACAGGGGCACAGGACCCAACTTCCATGTTTTCGCCAGCTCTGTGTGCCCAAAGGTAATGTGCATAGAAACTGTACAGGCATAGGCCTGCTCCATTTTTTAGGGGGGGCAGGGATCTAGATTGTCCACATAAAGCCTGTGAGCAGACAGCTTGTATGTATGTCATCCAACACATGGAAGACTGGATTGGGGACAACAGTTGCCGCTATTCCACTCCCTTCCCACCCAGCCAATTAATGAACAATTTGGCTGTCTGGACAGGGCTACAGATCATCTTCAGTCCCAGGCCAGCTCAAGCTATCTTGCTATCCTAAGCCAAGATTGTTTTTGCCTCCTCACCATGCATCTAGTTCTAGATAATAATGGGCAGGGCTTTTTTTTTCTGGAGGAATGCACCGGTATGGAGTTCCAGGACCTCTTCGACAAAATTCTTTTAATTATGTTTAAAAATTCATAAGTTTTCAGTATACAGATTGAAAACCTCATTTCCCTTGAGAGTTTCAGCACCTCTTTTCCCAAAAATAAGAAGAAGCATCTTGCTAATGGGTATGATTTGCTTGCTATCTCCTTAAAAGTTTTCTTGGCTGGAGCAGCTTCCCCTTCCTCTGTATATGATGGACTGAAAGAAAAATGTTGCTACGAAAAATGGATTAGAGTAGATCATACTCTCCCCAACCATCTGTTTGTGTCCTACCATTTAGTTCTGTCATGAGGACACTTCATTGTTGGAAGATGGGGGTCACTGCTGCTGATTTACCCCTTCAGCTGCAGGCCTTCATTGCATGTACTGTTTGTGAGGACAACTGACCATCCCAGAACAAAATTTCAGAGGGCTCAGTGGGTTGAAGCAGGAGGGGGAAGATGGGAAAATCTTGCTGTCCCCCACTAGCACATCTCATAGGATACAAATTGGTGCTCCGAGGCTGAAGGGACACTGTATGTTTCCACAGGAGATTGTCTAGAATAGCCTTGCATTTGCTGAATTCACGATCCCTTTGTACACAACTGTTCTGCTTACTGGATTGGGCCAGCCCTGTTCCCAAAGAAATTGACTAATTTCAGATTGTTCAGACGACTCAACCAATGCTACTGTTGCACCTCCATTACTAACATATGCAAGGCTGTCAAGTCAAAACAGACTTATGGTGAGCCCAGAAAGGGGCTTTCAAGGCAAGTGAGAAGCAGAGGTGGTTTGCCATTGCCTTCCTCTTCCAAGCACAGACCCTGCTTAGCCTCTGAGATCTGAAGAGATCGGGCTATACTGTGCCACCTTCCTGTCTACTCCAATTACTACATCTCAATTTGAGTTTTGGTCATAAAAGGTGTCAAGTGTCTCCCTAATAATACGAAATGCCTGAAGCACAGCCATCTTTCGTACTTGGTAAAAATACGGGCAGCAGAATCTATATGTTATTTTTTTCAATTGTTTCGATTTTCTTTCACATTCCAGATTATTATAGTTGTTGTTATTCCAAAGACATATGCACTCCAACCTGTAGGCTTTGCGGTCCATCAATAAGGGACGCATTCACATTTTGGGGCTTCTCCTGCTGGATTTCATATTGCCAAAAAGCTGAGCTGGTAACTAAGCTGGCAATTTACTTTTCACTACCATAAATATTAATGCGCTTCAGGGAGGAAAGAATTACCTTTTTTTCGTAAGGTATAGAAGTACTTTTTTCCCTCTGGATTTCATTATCTTTTCTGTCCCCAGTATTGATTTTGCATTTGCTGCATCTTTGTGTGAGCACTGATGTTTTGTCCTGTGCTTCCTTTCCAGCAAAACTGGGTGAGGAGGGGGAAAAAAGTTGACTTTTTAAGAAAAAACTCCTTTCCTTTTTTTCCTTTCCTCCAGCGAAGTTTTAATTGGGTCATCATTCTAATCACATACGAACCGGTGGCTCTGCTTGTTCAGCAGCAGGCTAGCCTGCTGCAGTACATCACATCGTGTCTCTTTTAGCAAACTTAATCTGCAGATGGTGAGGCGCAGCAGAAAGCTCGATAGTGTTTGGAAGCTTTGACTGCTGAGGAGACTGGGTACTTCATGAGCCAGATAGCCAGTGAGGCCAAGTAATTTGTCTCCAGTCTATAAGGAACTGCAACACCAAGACAAAACAGCCACTGGTAGAACGTGTCTTGAGACCAGATTTTAGAGAAAATACATCTATGTGTGCATGGATGTATATATGTGGGGGTTTTTTGTGGGGGGGGGAGATGGGGAAAAAGCAGTTTCAGACTTTTCCCAGTAAAACAGGGCTCCTTGATGCAGATCAAATTTTGAGAGGGCACTTCTCATCCCCCAAGATACAGGAGTGGGAGGGAAGGAGGGGTGATAGAGTTTAATATCATCAGATCTTGGAAGCTAAGCAGGGTCAGTCCTGGTTAGTACTTGGATGGGAGACCTCTAGGAAAGACTCTGCAGAGGAAGGCAATGGCAAACCACCTTTGCTTCTCACTGGCCTTAAAAGCCCCTTACTGGGGTTGCTGTAAGTCAGCTGTGACTTCGTGGCACTTCACAAACACACACAGAGAAGATACAGGAAACATTGGAATATATTGTGTAGGGGGAAAGCTATAGACTTCATTTCATTCCCCAAACTATTTTATTTGGGGGAAACAGGAAGCACAATTATCTCATTGTCTTTCCTCTTCTTTGTGCTTTCCTTTATGATGCAATGCAAACTTTTATTTATTTGTTTAGGATATTTCTGTGCCACCTCTTCAAAGTCCTGCTCCAGGAGGCTTACAATTAAAACCCTGTCACAATATTAAAAGCAAGCCATTAAAGCAAACCATTTTTTTTTTTAAAAAAACCAGCCATTGGACACAAGAAGCAGAAAAAACTATCCATAACCCAAAAGCAGGCTATTGAAAAGCTGGTAAGATAAAACCCATAATTAAAAGCCTGGGTAAAAAGATGTACTTTGACCTTGCACCTCAAAGAAAGTAGAGCGGGTGCCAGGCAAGCCTCATAGGGCAGGGCATTCCAAAGGCCAGATGCCACCACAGAAAATGCCCTATCTGTAGTCAACACCTGCCTCAGCACTGAAGGCCACAGAGAGCAATGCTTGAGAGGCAGATCTTTACTGGGTGGCTGGATAGCATGGGAAGAGGTGGTCCGTTAGGGACCCTGCCCCAAAGCTATTTAATGCCTTAAAGATAAGAATCAGCAGTTTGAATCGTGCCCAGAAACAGATGGGTATCCAGTGCATTTCAGCACACGGGTGATAGAATTCCTGTAACCAACCTCTGACGATAGCTTGGCTGACGCATTTTGGACCAACTGAAGTTTCTGAATGGTTTTCATAAGCAGCCCCACATAGAACATATTACAGTAATCTAACTTGGATGTGATCAGAGCATGGATCACTCTGGCTAGATCACACTTTTCATGAATGGTCATAGCTGGTGAACCAACCAGAACTGAAAAAAGGTGCTAAATGCCACGGAGGAGACCTGAGCCTCCAACCATAGGCCAGGATTTAGTACCACCCCCAAGCTAATAAACTGGTTCTTCAGAGGGAGTGCAACCCCCCTCCAGGAAAGTCTGACTCCACAGTCTCTCAGCAGCTTTTCCATTGACCAACAGCACCACAGTCTTGTCTGGATCGAGCTTCAGTTTATTGGCCCTCACCCATCCCATTACCTTCTCCAGGCACCTGTACAGGACTCCCACAGATCCACCTGGCTTAGTTGTTGACGAGAAATAGAGTTGGGTGTCACCTAGGCGACATCTCACTCTAAATCCCTGGATGACCTCTTCCAGCAGTTTCATGTAGATATTAACTAGCATGGGGATAAGATGAAACCATGTGGGAACCCATAGCACAAATGTCAAACTTTTGCTTTGGTCCACAAGCTTTCCCCACCTTGGATGTGAGTGCATATCCCATAATAAGATGCATCATGCTTTGGGGCACAAGCAACTCAATATGCATGAACACAAAAACCACAAATAGTAGCCACAGATATATTAGCGAATCTGGTTAGTTTGATGCATTCTTAGAAGAACCTTAGAAGACAGAATCCAAGATCTGTGTAGGTCAGCATTCAGTTTCCATTACTGGCAGGTCATCGAGGTGCTCCTAGAAATTTGTAGGTAGGGCATGATACTTGTTCATTCCCCGCATGTGGTATTCAGAGTTACACAGTCGGTGAATATGGAGACTTCACTTAGCTATCGTATCTAATATTTGTAGCTAGACCTCCGTCTTATTAATTTGATGGCAATGACAATGGGTTGGATCCCACCATGTGATAGCAGACAGGAAGTTTACTTAATACAGTTCTGTTGGTGCAAGAACTACTCTAACATAAGGAGCTTTCCTTGGTTTCTGATCAGTGTTGCTGTGTACAGAAAGCAGAAGGCAAGAGTCATCACAATCCGATTTTGAAGCGCTATATGATTTGATCAAAGAAGGTCATGATTGCGCGCACTGAAATATACCTTGCACTATGTCTTCTGCAGGCAGAAATGCAGGATGGAAGAGCATGGCTGCACTTGGCTTCATCTTTCTGGCCTGAGCATGGTGGCCTCCCAGTTGTCCCTGGGCCCAGGAGGTGTTGGATTAACATGAAAGTGAAATGTACGCAGTTTTCTAACACCAAGAGATAATTCTGTGCAACTTGTGTTTGTGTGTGTATGTGTGTGTGTGGGGGGGTACTGATGTTACGGCCCACAGAAGTCCTCTGCCTTCCATCCCTTTTTATTTTCAAGGAACAAACACCATTTATCACACCAATGCTACTTACGCATAATATTTCCACCTATCAATCCTACAAAAATTTCCATTAAATCCAATTTATAAAACAATCCAGCTTTGCAGTCATAGTTTTCCATAAATCCAGAGTAGGTAGTACGCCAGTAGTAGAGGGAGATACCACAGGCTGCCTCCATTTCTTATCCTTCTGCTGGCTTAAGAATACCAACTACCAGTAGCAGAACAGGGGGGCAGAGAGAGACAGCCAGTGTGGTGTAGTGGTTAAGAGTGGCGGACTGTTATCTGGAGACCCACGTTGAATCCCCTCTCGTGCCATGGAAGCTCACTGGGTGATCTTGGGCCAGTCATACTCTCTCCACCTAACCTACCTCACAGGGTTGCTGTGAGGATAAAATGGAGGAGAGGAGAACAGTGTAAGCCACTCTGGATCCTCAAATGAAGCAAATAAATAAATAGATAAAGATGTTTGGCATCCTGAGGCTAACTTAAGAAGAGCAAGTGCCAACACTCAGCAACTGGGATGAATATTGGAAATTATGAGCGGGGGTGGGGGGAAGAGATATCATCAGTCTTTACAATTAACTTGTTTTATTATAAACTGCTCAGAATAAAGCCTGGAGGAGGGGCTGTGGCTCAGTGGAAGACCATCTGCTTGGCATCTCCAGCTAAAAGGATCAGATGGTAGGTGATGGGAGAGCTGCTGCCAGTCTGAGTAGACAATACTGACCTTGATATACCAATGAGCTGATTCAGTATAAGGTAGCTTCATGTGTCCATGTGAACAGAATGGAAAAGAGATGCATGTATGTGTAAAATGCTGTGACGTCACAGTTGATTTATGGCAACCCCATCAGGTTTTCAAGACAAGTGATTAAGCAGTGGTAGCTTGCTGTTGCCTTCCTTTGCAAAGTCTTCCCTGCTGGTCTCCCATCCAAGTACTGACTCCGCTTAGCTTCTGAGATCTGATGGGATAGGGCTGTACTATACCATTCCACATCCCTAAAGAAGCACAGATAATTAACTAATTAAATAAAATAATTAAATTAAAATAATAAGTATTAAATAAATGAAACAATAATATAATAAAACATTAATAGCTAAATTAAATAATTAATTAGGTCTGTTGTGTCTCCAGTTCTCCACTATTCAGTCAACCTAATAAAGCTATACACATCCTTCATTTTTTTTCAAAACAGTCCCCTATGAAAGGAACATATTTTCCTTCCCAATGTTTAGCACGTATTTATTTTGCCACCCTAAGCACGTTTAAAACCACCATCCTTAAATCCTTGTGTTTGGATGCAGCCTAATTTAATAACATCGCCTCAGTTTGGTAAACTATCTCAATGCCTAATCCAATGTGTGTGGGGGGAACAGATGAAATCACTGCCCGTACATGAATGCAGAACCACCACATATGACACAAAGAAGCCCTTTCAGCACTGCAGCACCAACATCTACCATCTGATTTTTATAAAATAAATAATGGCACGTTTCTGTGGAGATAAATGCCAACGACAGGTCCAATTTAAAGATAGTCTCTTGATACAGTAAACTAACAGAGAATTTAGATCCCTAACATTTCCAAACATCCAGATTGATTTCATGTCCCAAATCTATTTGCCGTCTAGTCATATAGCTTTTCACCAAACTGCATTCCTTTCCCAAAAGGATACTATACAGGTCAGAAATAGAATGGTTGCCTGCAGATATTAAATCTTCTTGTTTTGTTCATTTTTATCATAGTGTAGTATTTCCTTAATTCTAGGAATAAAAAACTTTTCAGTTGTATAGATCTAGCTGTTATGTCTACATTGAACTTCACTGCAGGGATTATCGTATAGAACAGCCTATAAAAAAGATCTATAAAACAGCCAGACGTATAAAATAATCAGTCCTAACTTTCCCCATATCCAGAATCTTCCTGTCCCTTTAAAATTGCACTTCAGATTGTTTTTGGAGTAGTTCTTAACTATCCATACTCATTGCGATCATTTGACATTGGGATTAGTTCTTGTCCCTTTTTGCTTTAGCATTATTCACGTGGAGGCTCAAGACTAATTGGAATATTTTCATAATTATTAATATTTTATACCCTTTGCTTCTTTTCATAATGCAGATAAAATAATGAATAAACAAAGAGCACGAGATGAGATGCAGACACCATACCAAGTGCTTCATTGAACATTAATCTCCAGCTGTGCTAATATACTACTGTGGACAACTATATTTTTCTCGACTTCTTACTCTCTGCCTTACAAGGAGTACAAGTGTATGGCTGGCATTGGAGGCAGATCTGAATAACTACTGATGCTTTCAAGGGAGAAAAGCCATACACCTTTTCCCAGTGTCCCCCAACATTCTTGGGTTTCATTTAACATTAAATCCATACTTACTTTCTATTGAATGGGACAATTACCTTTCTTTTCCCTCTACCAGTGGGGGGTTTGTATTGGAGGACAGATCCAGCTGCTTAGTTCTTTTACATGAAAATTACAGATTTTGAGAGATATCATATCATATATAGAAGTTCTTTCAGATTTTATGATCATATAATTTGGTGTACAGTTGCTGGACCGATATGATTAGTTTGGTTTTAGAACAACTTTTTAGTTTAGAAAAGCAGCCCTAACAGCTGATAGTAATCTGGAATGGGGTGTGTGTGTGAATTGAGGTTAGTGATACACATGCAGCGTATCCCATTCCAACCCCCCCCATCAGTTATGTAGCTTTTGACTGAGAAGTCTATGCTATAGGGAGTTTATACTTTATTTTTAGATTTCACCTCATGTCTAGTTGAGCAGGAAGCTAGCCTCAGCAGTTACATACAATTGTGTTATGAGGTGGAATTTCTGAATCATTTCTTCTCCCTGTGATTCCTGAACACCTGCAGTTTACTTCTCACTATTTACTTCTCACCAGAGCTATTTTTGGGCAGGAACACACAGGAATGGAGTTCCGGCTGGCTCTTGAGTTGGCCACGCCCAGCAGGAACTCATTAGCATAATAGGCCACACCCAGCAGCAGAAACTCATTAGGATTGGCTTAATTAGGGGTGTGTGGCCTAACATGCAAAGGAGTTCCTGCTACAAAAAAAGCCCTGGGTTTTGACAACAAACAAGGTAAACAGAATAAGAAACAAAAGGTGGGTGTGGCTGGATGGCCACACTTCTGGTAACATGGGGGTGTGGCCTAATATGCTAATGAGCTGTGCTGTCAGGGGTGTGGCCTAATATGCTAATGAGTTTCTGCTGTTGGGTGTAGCCTATTATGCCAATGAGTTCATGCTGGGCTTTTTCTACAAAAAAAGCCCTGCTTCTCACTATTAATGATTCTGTAGCATTTTTCAAAGTAGTGCTATATCAGCTGCTGTATAAGCGATGCTCCCTAGAGATGCCAGCCTCCAGATGGAGCCTGGGAAACTCCCGGAATTACAGCTCATCTCCAGACTACAGAGATCAGTCCCCTTGGAGAAAATGAATGCTTTGGAGGATGGAATCTATGGCATTGTATCCCACTGAAGTCCCTGTCCTCCCCAGGCTCCGTCCCCCCCATCTCCAGGAGTTTTTCAGTCTGGGGTTGGTAACCCTACTCCCTTGTTCCCTGCTGGTGGCCAGGAAGGACTGGCAACCCTATCCTTTAAGTCAACAGCTTTTCACAAGTTACCTCTAAGTCTTAGAGTTCCCAACTGTGGCTTAGGAAAATCCTGGATGGGGGGGGGGAGACTGGAGGAAGGGAGGGATCTCAGTGGAGATGTGTCCTGAAGTACACCCTCCTAAGCAGCCATTTTCTTCAGGGGAACTGACATTGGTCATCTGGAGATCAGTTGTAATTCCAGGAGATCTCCAGGCCTCAGCTGGAGTCTGGTAAACCTCTTGTTTGATATTTCAAAAGTAAAATGTTAAAAAAAAATGTTGAAAAGCCTCACTCCATTTAAATGACACTAAAAATAAATCGTTAAATAGTCGAAACACATAGTAAAGTAAAGGTAAAGGTTCCCTTGCTCGAAAGCCAGTCGAATCCGACTCTAGGGTTGCGGTGCTCATCTCCGTTTCAAAGCCGAAGAGCCAGCGCTGTCCAAAGACGTTTCCGTGGTCATGTGGCCGGCATGACTAAACACCAAGGCGCACGGAACGCTGTTACCTTCCCACCGAAGTGGTACCTATTTATCTACTTGCAATTTCTTGCTTTCGAATTGCTAGGTTGGCAGGAGCTGGAACTAGAGACAGGAGCTCACCCCGTCATGCGGCACCCGGGTCTCGAACTGCTGAACTACTGACCTTCCACAGCCTGCAGTTCAGCATCTTAACCACTTGAGCCACCGCAGCTCCTTCGAAACACATAACAAACACGAAAATTAAAACCTCTGAGTATGTAGGTGTGTGTTTTGAGAGCCGTTTTTCTAGCAGTGGTAATTAGTATTCCTGATCTTGCTGAGATTATTCAAAGGTTCAAATCCCCACTATTCCAGAAAGCTCATCGGGCACCTCAGGCTTAGGGTTGTCAGCTCTATGTTGGAAAATATCTCAATATTTGATGTGTGTGTGTGTGTGTGTGTAGCCTGGAGAGGGCAAAGTTTGGGGAAGGGAGGGACCTCAGCAGAGTACAAGGCCACACCCTTCAAAGCAGCTGTTTTCTCCAGGGGAACTGAACTCTATTGTCTGGCGATCAGTTGTAATCCCAGGAGATCTCCAGCCTCCACCTGGAGGCTGGCAACACTACTCAGGCTGGTCCTCTCCTCTCAAACTAATCTGCCTCACATTTCTACTCTACCTGTGTCTGATGAAGAGTCCTTTGACTCTCAAAAGCTACTGGACTCGAATCTAACTTTACCACTGCAGACCAACATAGCTACATGGTTATCATGAAGGAAAATATAGAGAAGGGGGGAAATGATGCACTTCATCCTGAACCGCTTGGAGCAAAGGGTGGAATAAAAATGCACTAAAGCAATAGTGGAAGTTTGGAGGCACCTTTAAAAGCACTTTCCCATTCAGAGTGTGGCCAAGTGATGTCAGAAGTCATGTCTTCATTTGCCCTTAGTAAAATCAGACGGCCAGATCTGATTTGATATGTAGTGGTGCGGTGGTTAGAGTGTTGAACTGGGATCTGGAAGAGCCTGGTTTGAATCCCCACTCTGCCATGGCACCTTGCTATAGACAGCCTTGGGCCAGTCAAACCCTCTTAGTCTAAATGGAGGAGTGGAGAATGTTGTAAGGCACTTTGGGTCCCCCTTGAGGAGAAAAGTGAGTATAAATGAAGACAATAAATAAAATAGGCAGGGAAATTCCAAGAAGGAGAGAAAATTCTGCATGAAGAGAAAATTCTTAAAGATGGTGCTTAACAGCCATAGAGAGGGAAAATGATAGTTGCAAACCACCATAAACTACCGTGAAGAAAGGTACATTCCAGGGGAATTTCGAGAAAGGTTTTTGCTTCCTCAAAGGCATTTATTTTATTTCAAAAATCAGAAAGGGCAAGTGTTCAGTATAGTTGCAGTTAAAATCCAATGCCCTTCTACCAGCTTTTGAAAACCAACTTAAATAGAAAGGTCTAAACATAACTAAAAATAGAAGAGATGCTCAGTCTCAGATTTTGACAATACAGAATACCTTTCCATGTACCCTTTCTACATGTTCCATGAATGGTGTTATTTTTAAGTGGTCATACAGAAGCAATATATCACAACGGCAAGTCTCTTAGGTATTTTGGTCTCAAGTTATTCAAGCCTTTTTTGAAGGGATCGTTTCATCATTCATTAAAGCTTTAATGTACTCTTCAGATCCATCCCTTCCCAACAGGGGTACCAACCTCCAAGTGGGGCGTTGAAATCTCCCAGAATCTGAACTCATCTCTAGCCAATAGAGATCAGTTCACCTGTAGAAAATGCGTGCTTTGGAGGAATTATACCACACTGAGGTCCTGCCCCTCCCCAAACCCCTCTGTACCCAGGCACCAATCCCAACATCTCCAGGTATTTCCCAATGCAGAACTGGCAAGCCTATTTTCCCAAAGACATGAGGTAAGTAGTACTCCCCAATAAAGCAAGCACACTGCTAAAAAACTGGTTTATTTTTAATCCATTTATCCCACTTTCCCAAAAAAGGCTGCAGCAAAAATATATAAACAGATGAAACATATCAAGTCTGGAAGGCCACAGTCTACATCCAGTGAAAGCCAATGAAAGAAAATGACTTGAAGTGGACCCAAAAGATACTCAGGCCTGATCCACACATGCTGCAGAATGAGGTAGAATTCTGAGACAGCAAAATGGGCTGTGCCATTTCAGATGGCAGGTGCGGAGAGTCACATTTTGAAAACATAAAACCATTACCAGTTGAGGAAGAAAAGTTCTAGTCCAGCCCTTCCAATGCTGTGCTACTTTTATACTTCAAGGGAATTATTGTAGAAATCCCTCCCCTGAAGAGATTCAGTCCATTTTACTACTTCATTCTACTGCATGTCTAGACCAGACTTCAGAATCAAACTTTGGCAAGTCTCCAAAGTTCCATGGTGTGGAGAGGTACTGAAAACATCTCCCTTCTACCCTTTGCTATCCACACTGGTATTACAGTTAAGAGAGACTGCTCTTCAGCAGTTGCTGGGTTGACAGTGGCACACAATGGAGCAAGTAATCTAGGAAATCATCAGACACTGTGAAGGTAATACTGACTGCATAAGGATTCATGCTTTCAGGCAATCTAGATGCTTCTACATCCATATAACAATGATCATCCACATTCACATTGTGGGTTTGATGTGGATGGGAATTGTTGGCCCAATGTAGATATGCAGTGAAGCGGAGCACAAGCTGTTCAAAGAATAAAGTCAGTTTATTAAAAAGAGAACAAACTTTGTAAGAAAAAGGAGAGTGAGAGCGAGAGGTCTAACTGTCTAACTGGTTAGGAGAGAATCAGCGGACTAACAGTTCTCAGCAGGAGGAGTCCTAACTGAACCAATCATGAGACAGGAAGGAGACTATTTGAAAGTAGTAGGGAGTCCCTAATCTCAGTACGATAACTAATTATCCCCTCTGCTGCCCCCTGCAGGATGTTCCTGTCATATTTTCTATCTATGCACAATAGACCTTGCTTATTCCAACAGGAATGCCCAAACCCAGAGGTACCCATCAATTATTGGCATGACTTTTTCTATGCAATCTAGAACTGGATCAGGGTTCTTATATTTATGAGGCTTGTTTCCCATCTATGTAAAAAAATGGTTCATATTTGAGATCAGTTAGAAATCTGTATTATTTGATTCTCTGTATGAGGGATGATTGGATAATGCTACACTATAAAATGGTAGAAAAGAGGGGGAAAGTATTAAACAATCCTTCTTTAAAGTCCCCCCCACCTTCCCACGCTAGCTGAGTTTTCCTATAATCACTAGATTATTTTTTCCTGAATGACATTCATAACTACTGCTTCTGAAATAAACTAAAATCTGTCAGCCCCATGGGTCTTGTACAGGAATGAGGTTTCAGAACATCAGTATTATTTTGGACATGTGCACCAAGCCAGGTTAGAATATCCAAGTACAAGCACCTTATAAATTATAGCCGTGTGCTTCCTGCTGCCTGCAGTGCCTTAGAATTCCACATAACATTTGGCGCTTTTACAGAACCTACACTGGAGCTCCTGGCATTCTTCACCTCTTAAGAAAATCACTCCTAGTGAGTTTGGCACCACCGAACCATCTGTCAGCTGGTAGGGTCACACAAGGCTCCTCCTCACCATTGTATAGAGCTGCAGACAGCTCTCAAAAGTGTTTTTGTTTCTCATCAGGAATTCTTGTCACGTGAAAAAAGGGAAAAAAAGTTTATGACAAAGAAGCATAAAAGCTCTTCTACATAAAAACAACAAAGTGTGAGCTGTCTCACCAGATCAAATCCTAGCAGTCCCAGCCTGCCATCAATTTCAGAAAGGCTGATGCTTTCATTATAGGGGCACCCACACTTGCCTCTTTATGTGAGAATGCCATTATCTTTGTTACAATTTTTCAATTTAAACTGACATATGAAATTGCCTCAGACTGTGTCGGACAATTTGGCTCATCCAGCCTGGTGCTGTCTACTGTGATGGGTAGTTGCTCTCTAAGTTCACAGGCAAAGATGCTTTTCCTATCTTTGGTGTCTGAGAGAGCCAGTGTTGTGTAGTGTAGGATTGGAATCTGAGAGACCTGAGTTCAAAATCTCATTCTGCCAATGGAAGCTTGCTGGGTGACCTTGGGACAGTCACAATCTTTCAGCCTTATCTACCTCACAGGAATATTGTGAGGATGAAATATGGAATTTACACTGCCCTGAGGTAGTAGAGGAAGGGTAGTAAAAATGGTAGATTGTGTACACCAAAGATACTGGATAATGAGCACAGAAACTTCTGTATGCATAAAGTGAGCTCAACCACCAAGCTGTCACACAAAGAAAAAAAACCTTACTTTCCTATCTATATTTATCAAGATATTTAGATACTGCTTGATCAGCTAATGAGGGGAAACATCCAATAAAATACAATACTATAAATTCAATGACAAAAAATGAAAAAGGCAGTCCAGTCAGCATAAAAACTTACACTAAAATCTGCTACAGAACTTGGGAGGATGTAAATGTGGTTGAACGGAACCGACAATGAATGTGAGTCAGATGTAAATGAACTTTAAAATAAGTGGGAAACCCCCCTTCCCTCTCCTATCTTCAAGGCGAGAGAGAGAAGGGACGCCTTCGACTTGCACAAACAGATAAGCAGAAAAGGGGGGCGGGGAATAAGTGATTGGCTTGTTTTGAGAGACTTACCAGAGCTGATTTAGTCTGGAAGCGATTTTCAGAGGTGGTGAAATAGCGAGTGGCTTAAGTAAACAATACACCATGTTGGCAGGGGGGGGGGAGGAACAAAAGTGAAACCAGTGGGCAGCCAGAGTCCAAGGCCAGAAGAGGGAGTGGATGTCATGAAACTCCTAGCGGATACCATCAAGCCCGTGATGGAACAACTTGCTGGTATTAACCAGCAGTTGGTCACACAAAATCAAAACTTTGCATCACAGCAACTCCAGTTGGTGGAAACGGCCAAAAAGACAGAACAAATGGTGGAAGTTGTGAAGGAGATGTACACCACAAATAAGAATATGAAGAAAAAGATGGGAGAGTTAGTGAATAAGCAGAACTACCAGGAAACTAATTTGCTGTGATTACAAATGGAAAAAGCTAACATGGTCCTTAGATTCCAGGGAGTTCCTGAATCAGCTAAAGAGGACCTGAAGAAAATACTCAGTGAAATTATCACGCCAGCAACAGCCTTGAAAGCGGAAGAAATTACACATGCATATAGGGTGTATTCTAATTACACCAAAAAAAAATATCCTGCCTGGGGAAATAATGGTCAGATTCTCAAGAAGACAGATCAGAGATGCAATCTTAAAAGCAACATCAGCAACTCCACTGAAACTGGGAAATACAACTATCAAGACCTTAAAAGACATTCCATTTGAAATTCGTCAAAAAAGAAAGAACTCTAAGGACAATTCTTTTTCTCCAAACCAATCAAATTCCATACAGGTGGGCGGTGCCTGAAGGTGTCATCTTTAAAATCAATGACAAGAGAGAGAAGATTGACTCCATTTTTAAAGCCAAAGAATTTCTAAAATGCCATCTGGGATCTAAAGAAGAAAGAGAAACCGGGTCAAAGTGGCTCCACCCCCTCGGAGACGGATGAAGACCTGGCCGCGGAAGAGGAAGCTGCTGCCATCAAATTATATTATGACTTTAGAGATAGAAAGCCTAGATGAAGGCAGAAGGACTCTGGAAATTGCCTTTATGAAACGAGCTGGAGGGTGCGCTCTGGAATCTCCTCATAACAAGTAACAAATTAATAATTTAGCTGAGATAGACAGGAACTCACAACATGCATTGTTTATTAACACTAAAATACTAACATTTAGCTTAACACGGATACGATCTCCTTCTCTTGGGGTTTTAGGATAGTGTGGGTTTACTTTTCTTTATCCCTAGATGTAGTTCCCTTTCCCTTTTTTTCTTTGTAGTTTTAGTAGTATATACAAAAATCAATAAAAAATCCCCTTTGGGGGTCCAAAAAAAAATCTGCTACAGAACTGACCAACTGCCCAATTCAGCAAAAGCTGAAAGGGTGTTGAAACAAAAAGGAAGCCTTAATTTATCACCTGCAAATCACATGGACCCATGAAGGTGCCTTTACCAACTCCAGCCCATTGGCACATCACGGTCAGTATTGTCTACTCAGACTGGCAACCATTCTCCAAGAGGCCTTTCCCATTCCCAGATGCTTTTCTTACAGGATGCCAGAGATTAAATCTGGGGTGACCTTTTATGTGCAAAGCAAATGTCCTGCTACTGATGTATGATACTGTGTAATCCTCCCTTGGGGAAGTTCCATAGCCCTAGTATCAGTGACATGGGTCACTATTCCCTGCATGTCCAACAGTGGGGCAGACAAAGCAAGTTCCCAGAAGATGTTCTGACTGTATGGGGAGATTCATATGGGGGAGGGGATGATACATGAAATAAGATGGGCACAGGACATTTCAGGTTTTATAGAACAAGACCAGCCCCCCTGGGGGGGTCATTGTGGGTGTTTTAAAACCAGAGTGACACATTCTTATAGATTAGCTCCTGTCACCAACTTTGCAGACAAAATTTGCACTCACTGGAATTTAGAGATACTTTTCAATAGTCCAGTCTACAGATCACCAGAACAAGTGTAATTGTGACCATTATTTTTCACTGTCAAGGAAAGGCTGCCCTTGATAAACTAGAGGCAGCTCATTAAAAAGGGCTCTTAGTAATGGCTGCCTATGAGGATTTCCAGATGCAGGTTAACACCCAGAAATGTTTCCTAACTGTGAATTTGTCTTTTCAGAGGAAGCACTATGATCTCACCTCAGACAGGCTGAGTATCTGATCCACATTTCACAAACAACATTACCTCTTTCTTATCTAGATGGTGTCAGTTTGTCAAAATCCATCTATCTTTCCCTGACTAATTCTGCTTCTCTATATTCTGGTTGCAAAGAAGAGAGAGCTGTCATCTCCAAACAGCCTCTGTAATGACCGGGAATGTGATTGTAAGCTGCCTTGAGACACCTTGAGGTAGAGAAAAATGAAGTATAAAAACCCCTTCTTCATTTTCTTCTTTTAAAATATAGAGAGAGCAATGACCATTTCACAAGCCAGGTCCTCTCTCATACTCACAGAGACACCACCACTCAGAGAAGCCCAGTCCCCTTTAATAATCATCCCCCACTCAGACACCGCACAGAACTTTTGGGGTGTATATTTATACTTCTGTACAGGGACTCTTGAGAGTCCCTTGGACTGCAAGGAGATCAAATCAGTCAATCCTAAAAGAAATCAACCCTGACTGCTCCCTGGAAGGCCAGATCCTGAAGTTGAAGCTCAAATACTTTGGCCACCAAATGAGAAGGGAGCACTCACTGGAGAAGACCCTGATGTTGGGAAAGATTGAAGGTCAAAGAAGAAGGGGACGGCAAAGGCTGAGATGGTTAGACAGTGTCATCGATGCAACGAACATGAAATTGAGCAAACTTCAGCGGACAGCAGAAGACAGGAGGGCCTGGCGTGATCTGGTCCATGGGGTCACGAAGAGTCGAACTCGACTGTGCGACTGAACAACAACAACAGGCCAAAAATCTTAGAGTTTGTGTGTGTGTGTGTAACCCACTAAGGTCCTAATATCTGCAGGGAGAGTGGGCAGGTTCAGTTGGGTTTGACAGTGGAACTCCCACCTATGGTTATTAAGAATGTGTAACTGCTGCAACTACATGTATACTTAAAAACAGAAATAAGAGAGGCAATACAACCAATGCACTTTAACATTTAAAATAAACTCTTTATATAAACAAAGCGTGGAGGTTTTCATATAAATCCTCATTCATTCCTGATTGGTTGCTATTACTTCATAGCAATGAATCTTCAGGATATTACTGGTTACAGATATCTTCAGCACCCACGAGGATGCACAGAACGAGAAAATACTAAGCACATAGATATATTGTAGGTCCATATATTGTAAGCTCACAGATACTGGAACAGCATATGAGGTTTCCAGGCTGTACTTGGGAGGCTGCAGCTCTTCTCAGTTGAATCCAGGATTTACTTGCAATAATTCAAGGCAGGCCTTAACACAGCAAAGTCCATACAAGCCTCTCCCCCGCTTCTGATGATGTTGCCTTTTCCTGGGCAAGGCTGAACTGCTGGCTGTTGGGAATACCCAGCCTCCTTTAGGGAAGGCTACAAGCTCTGAGCATGCTCATTAACTAAATATAGGAGTGGGGAAAGGGAGTTACTTGCCACACTACCTATTGGCAAAAGCAGGTGTGCCTGATCCCTGTATGCTGTTAACAGCTACAAAATTGCATGGGTTACGTGTGTGTGTATCTTTCTCAGAGACAACCAACACACAGGGTTAAACAAATATAGAGTTAACTTTTATTTCTGGTTCAAACATAACTGAAATAAATCAGGTACAGGATACAAAGTTTCATTTCGGTTGAATTTTTAATACTATTTCCCTATACAGGCATTTGGTTTCTTTGTTTGACCTTTTTCCAGTCAGCACTTCTCCACAGCTTCATTTAGCCCAACTCACTCTCCACTCCACGGTCAGCTCTTTTCAACTGTCTCTCTCACCAACATTCCATCAGCTCCCATTGGCCGCTCTTAAGGAGAAGTGGAACTTAACCTTTTTGTCACCATCTCACTCATCCACTTTATATTTTTGAAAATAACACAATCAAAAAATCGAACTTACCTTGTTTGCAATGACCATGTTGTCCTGAGGAAAGCAGTTCTCACAGCCATGCTGCTGGTATGATTGCAGTTTAAAACAACTGGCATTTCAAGTAAGCTATACTGAAAAGAATCCAAAATCTCTGGAGATGTGTTGCTATTACAAGCAACACCTCCTTGACCGAATATGGAATGTTAGAGACTGATCAATATGTGTTGAAATCACCTATAGACAGCAAGGGCTTCTTTATAAGTATTCACATCACAGCTTCCTTTATGGAAGTTTCAGAGTTTCAGTTCAGCACATGAATGGTTGATTCCATTTTTCCAAGATTTTTATCATAAGGATGCAAGTGGTGCCTTGCTTGATTAGACCAATGATCTATTTAATTTGGCATCCTTCTTCAGGAAGTGGCTAAACAGTTGTACTGGATGAGCAACAAACAGGGAGGGCATAGTCTGAGGCCTCCCTGGGATGTTATCTCCTAGTGCTGGTACTCAAAGGTTTACTGCTTCTGGTCATGGAGATTTTACTAAGTCATCATCACTAGCAGCCATTGATGGACTTAACATCCATGAGTCTATCTAAATCCCCCTTTAAAACTGTCTATGCTAATGGCTATTGCTACATACACCAGCATCAAATTCCGGAATTATAGCACTTGTGTGAAGAAGTATTTCATTTTGACTATCCTGAATTTATAGGCCCAGCTACCTAGTAAAGGGCTGGGATAGGGTTTCCAGCTTCCAGGCGGGGCCTGGAATTCTCCTGGAATTACAATTGATCACCAGAGTGTGGAGATCAGTTTCCTGGGAGGAACTGTCACCTTTGGAGGAAGGATTGTATGGCATCACGTACCAAAGGCAATCCTAAGCAGGTCTGTTCAGAAGTAAGTCTCTTGTTATTCAGTGGGGCTTAGTCTCCGGAAAGAATCCTTAGGACTGAATCCTCTGTCAGCTAGAAGAAGGCATCCATATGCATTTGGATCATTGGAGTGTGTGTGTGTGTTTATAGTTTTAATTGTCCCTAATGCATTAAAATTCTAGTATGCAAGAATCTGGATATATATTTGCTTTTGGGCACCATCCTAAAATAGGATGTGCTCATTCAATGGATCAAAGTTATTGATGAGAGAGTGTGGCCTGCATAATTCATTCATTTATATACTTGGAGGAAGAGATGATAAAGGGGTCATTCTGATATCTGCTAGACCTACTAAATAGTCAGAAAAAGCACATTGAACAGAAATCTGGTGTGGTGTACTGTCTAGAAAGTTGGCCTAGGATCAGAGAGTTTCAGGTTCAGATACTTACTCCACCATGAAGTTTGCTGGATGATCTTGGGCCAGTCACTCTCTCATCCTAACCTACCTCACAGGTTTGTGCCTGATAGGCAGAGGAGTCCTCTGAAGCTCGTTTCCCTTCTGAATGCACGAAAACTTCCTTGTGTGTAAAAACACAGCCCATTAGAGAAAAGGGTTGTTGTAACCTATTATTTCTTAACATAAGAGAATATTCTGTATTCAGCTCCATCCCCTGCATTGTTAAGTGGCACTATCCTGTGGGTCTAGGACACCTATACCTCTCCATTCCATTCAAATCCCCAAACCCCAATTGTATCTGGAACCTTGAATTTATTTATTTAAATACTAGGAATAAGGCCTGTTGTAGAAACGAGCTCTAGAAAAGGCTCTGGGAGAGTGACAAGGCCTTGGAAATGGCTGGTTTGGAGACTGAAATCTATGGCATTGTACCTGTCTGAGGTCCAACCCTCCTCAAGCCCCACCCTCTCCAGGCTCCATCCCTCAAATCCCCAAGAATTTCCCAACCTGGAGTTGGCAACCCCATCTCTTTCCCAAATAACCATCAACCTACCGTCATCTGCCCCTCTGACGGCAGCTGACTTCTGCCCTCCCTCCTGGAGATCAGTTGTAATTCTGAGTGATCTCCATCCCTCACCTGGAGATTGGCAACAATGGTTCCCCAGGAGGAAATGGCTGGTTGGGAGGGTGGAGTCTATGGCATTATACTTGTCTGAGGTCCTACCCCTCCTCAAACCTCACCCTCTCCAGGCTCCACCCCTCAAATCTCCAGGAATTTCCCAACCTGGAGTTGGCAAACCTATCTCCTTCCCAGTCAAGCATCAACCTGCCATTATCTGCTCCTCTGCCTTCAGCTTTCCATTTCCTCCCCCTTCCCTCTTGGAGATCAGTTGTAATTCTGAGTGATCTTCACCCCTCACCTGGAGATTGGCAACAGTGGTTCCCCAGAAGGAAATGGCTGGTTGGGAGGGTGGAGTCTATGGCATTGTACCTGCCTGAGGTCCCAGCCCTCCTCAAACTTCACCCTCTCCATCTCCAGGAATTCCCCATCTGGAGTTGGCAACCCTATCTCCTTCCCAGCCAAGCATCAACCTACCTTTATTTCCCTCTCACTCTTCAGCTTTCCATCTCCCCACTACCTGCAGCCTCTACAGTGCTCTGAAACCCTGACTTCCATGTCACATTGGCTGTCATGGGGGGGGGGCATCTCAGCAGGGTATAAGGACACAGAGTCCACAATGTTCTCCAAGGGAACTGATCTCTGCCATCTGGAGAGCAGTTGTAATTCTGAGTGATCTCCAGTCCACACCTGGAGATTGGCAACAATGGTTTTCCAGGCAGAAAAGTAGTCTTTCTCTGCAATCGGGACCAAAGCAGCTTACATCATTCTCCTCTCCCCTTTTTGACAACAACCCTGTGAGGTAGGTTAGACTGAAAGTCTGTGACCAGTCCGAAAACACCCACTCAGCTTCTACAGCAAGAACCTGGATCTAGCAGACCCTGCTCTGAAGCACTGACTGCTATGCCTATGGTAGCCAACCTCCAGGTGGAGCCTGAAGATCACCAGGTATCATAACTGAACTCCAGACAACAGATCTCTCCCCCCCCCGAGAAAATAATTGCTTTGGAAGGTGGGCTTTATGGCATTCTGTTCAGCTGAGGCCTCTCCCCTCCCCAAACCCTAGCTTCCATAGACTCTACCAGAAAATCTCCAGGAATCTCTCTACCTGGAGCTGACAACCCTAGTCAGGACTGGCCCCAATGAGTTCCTCACAAAGGCCTGCAAAGGGCTTCCTTCCTTTGTCTGAACCAAGGTTAGTTGCCTACTGTGGAGAAACAGGCTCGAGTTTACAACTCAGCTGTTTGCCTCCAACTATCGTCGCGTGGGTGTATCTCACTCCTTAAGTTCATTGCCACCACTCACTGAATTGTCACTGCCTTTTTAGAGGGACAGTGAGACTCCTCTAGCCAAATCTCCCTATTTGGAGATGGAATCCCCAATGTTTCAGGGATCCCTGGAAAGTTGGAAACCCAAGTGTCTGGCCTTTCCTTGCTTCCCTGGGCTACCCCCTCTCTTTGGTACTGTGCAGAGTGGGGGAGACAATGTGGTCAGAGCACAACACAGATTATTAGCCCAAATTTATTTAACTATTTACACAATTATGGAGCACACACACACACTAAATAAATAAGGCACAACTGTAGGAGTAAGCACACATCAGGAACCAACAGGGGTTAAATGCAATTCTCTTTCCCTATCTCTGGAGGTTGTGGGCTCAGGATAGGATCTCTCCTTGGACCAGCCTCTGCCTCTCTCTCCTGCCCAAGAGAACAGGGAAACTTCCATTCATTCCCCAGTCCAGCTGACTGTGGAGTGCCTGAATTTCCGCTGCCTTCCAGGGTCCCACATCTCTAGCTTGTGGCCTAGGTGGAGTCTATATTGATGCTGCCCCGCCCTTTGGGAGGTTCCTCTTTTCCTGCACTTTTTGGCCTTGGGGCAGCTGGGAACTGTAGGCCAGCAGATGAGGAAGCCCCATTCAACCCAGTACGTGATACCCCTACAGGCCCTTCTCTGGAACTACAGCTCAATTAAGCCTTATGTGGGGACATTGTAAACACATAGACGGGAACCATCTTACAGACACAGGTAACTGCCATTTCATTACACCTACCAACAGGTACTGAGGGAAAAGTTAGTGTCACACAGGAGGCAAGTGTCTTCATCAAGAGAGAAAGCCATTTGCCAGAAATTCTGACAGGGCACAGTGGCTGAAGGAGTGGGTGGGGAAGAGGAGCAAACCCAGCACCCAGCCAATGGCACACAAGTACTCTTAAGTGGCAGCTGGGTGGGACTCAGGCAACACAGCCAGTGGCTGGGGACACCCTCTGAGTGACAGAGCAGGGAGCCAATTGATTTGGAGCATGTGGAATGTTTAGGAGAGTCCATGAACAAAACACAATTATATATAAGGAGAGATGTGTACCAAAATTCTTGTTTTTTTAAAATACTGAGATAGTTTAGATTACATTTACTCCATTTTTCAGTCAACAGTGAGAGCCAATTAATCCAAAATAGTGTTAATATGGCAGTGATTAGGACCCTGTAAAACAATCCCCCCTCCTCAAGAACTGGTTGGTTTAGCCCAGTAGGATTGGAATCAGTGTATGGATGATAATTGCAGAGGGACAATGTGTTCGCTGGGAAGCTGGGAAAAATTTCCTGGGCTCTTATAACCTTGAATAAGGTAACTGGGAAAGTCTGTATATGAAAAATTAACTAGTAAAAGGGGGGTTAAATTTAGTATAACTAGTTTTCTTGTTGTAAACATATTGGCCGTGTTCAGACTGGCAGTTTGGCCCGTTATAGGCACGTTTCAGGAACGTTTCACAAACAGATTAAAGGGGCCAGTTCACACAGGCACAGCTGTCAGGCGTTCCCCAGCTGTACTCAACCCATTTTGTAGTGCTTCTCTCCCGAGTTTAAAAAGTACCTGGTGAAAGTGGTAGCAAACCTTGGAGACCACATTCATCCCGCTTCCCGGAAGTGTGAATGCTAAATGCTGAAAGCCAGGAACAACCCGTGTTGATAATGTGCACCAGCTGTTCCAGCAGGGATGCTCATAAGCGCCCATGCGCACAACTGCACCCGTGGGATGCTTCCGCCTTGCAGAGTTAAAGCTCTGGCTAGGCAGCCTCCTAGGAGATGGGATCCTGCCCTATTTGCTGCCGTGCCTATGCACCTATGCACCTATGCGCCTGCCACAGAGCGAGGAAAAAGCCGCTTACAGCCATGCCTCCGCCAGGGGCGGTCCAACAGTGAAAACGCTCCCTTGCGCCTCCTCCCTGCTATGCTCCCACATCAGTCGGTGCAGTGTGACCGGGGAACACCCAGAACAGTTTGTTCCAGGTCTTTTTGCCACGACTCCCTCATGCTTCAAACTGCCAGTCTGAACTCAGCCATTGTTACTGTCTTGCAAGTTCCGTTCCTGATTTAGCTCCATAGAACCCAGATAGGCAGAGGTTATACAAATATCCTTATTTTCTTCATAAAAGATCTAGAACTTCCTTAAGGTTTTGGCAGCAGCCATTGCTGAATCTTGCTCTTTCTGCAACTAGAGAAATGGAAGAATAATAACTCAGTAGCTAGACATTGCATTGACCCCAGTAGGGTTTCCTCTTGAATCAATCTCTAGCTACTTGGCCTGAAAGCAAGGTAGAAAATTTCCTTTCTGAGGGAAAAAAAATCCTATACACTGGGACAGGCTAATGGGCCTGAATTGCTGAAATGTAAATGTCTCTGACTGTTTGCTCTCTCACAAGAACTGAATTATGCATTACTTTTCATCTACCATTGTCAGCACTGAAACAGATTCCATTTTACTTTAGTACTTTATGTCTATGTCTGGGAGCATAATATAGTAAAACCTCATTCCATGGGGAGGTTTTGTGATAGAAAGAAAAAGGAGGTGTCATTTAATACTGTAATTTCTAGGGCATCAGCCTCCCCTGTCCTCCAAGGTTCAGGTTATCTGATCTGTGGCATTTATGATGCTCTTAGTCTCTAAGGTTTATTGGCCAGGCCAGCTGGACAACTTGATAATAGAATATCTTACCATATCATATCTAGATATGGGCCTGTGGACTGTTGGGCTCTTCTGAATCTTCTTTCTTCTACGCACATGGGAGCAGCCTTGATTCCATGAGACCAGTGGCTTTCAAATTAATCTTCTGGAGAACCCTAAGATTCCCTAAAAGCGGATCACTGGTTCCTTGAAACATGGACCACTAATGGCAAAGATCTTTTCCCTGGATTACCTCCTGTCCACCACCAGTGAGTTTTTCCTGCAGGAACATGTGACTTGTATTCTAGGAAACATTTTCTGCTCACAAAAGAAATGGCGAAGCCCAGTTGGCCCAGCTAGATATATAGTGTTAAATATTGGGTTCTGGACGCATTGCAGTGAACAGCTCTACTTTATTAAGTGATTTCAAGAACACTATAAGGACAAACTCCAGGGCCGCTGCCCTGTTTTTAAGCATACAACCACCACACCCCAAACACACCCCACTCCCAATAGGCTATTTACACAACACTGTTTCTCTGTTGGTCTGCTCCAGGATCCTAGTAAGCTATTGTTCGCAGGAAACAAGCTCAACCAGATCCAGGTACTAGTTCAAGGATGACTCTGGTTCAATACACAACATATAGGGTGTGCTAGAATAATCTGAAATGTACAAAGCTTCCATGGCAGACAGCTGCCATCAGGAATGTGTTCCCTGAAGGTCAACAACTGGAAAACCACTTTAAATAATTTTCTGAACAGCCATGTTGGTTTTGTGTAATCAGAAAATGAGTAAGTTCAGCAGAGAATGGTATGTCTCGTTAGTCCTTGCTGTGGGCAGGGATATCCTTTGCCTGTTTTGTAAAACAAATACCTTTAAACTTTAAAGGCCAGAATAAACAGGGCTCTTTTTGTAGCAGGAACTCCTTTGCATATTAGGCGACACACCCCTAATGCAGCCAATCCTCCAAGAGCTTACAGAGCTCTTCTAACAGGGGCTACTGTAAGCTCTTGGGAATTGGCTACATTAGGGATGTGTTGCCGAATATGCAAAGGATCCTGCTACAAAAAGAGCCCTGCTTATGCAGAATGTGCCAAAAATAAAGGAGGAGGAGGAGGAGGAGGAGGAGGAGGAGGAGGAGGAGGAGGAGGAGGAGGAGGAGGAGGAGGAGGAGAAGAAGAAGAAGAAGAAGAAGAAGAAGAAGAAGAAGAAGAAGAAGAAGAAGAAGAAGAAGAAGAAGAAGAGTTTTTATAACTTATTTGCCTCTATCTTAAGGAGTCTCAAAGCAGCTTACAATCACATTCCCTTCCTCTCCCCAGTAACCTTGTCAGGTTGGTGGGGTGAGAGAGTTTTGAGAGAACTGTGACTGGCCCAGGGTCACCCAGCAGGCTTCATGTAGAGGAGTGGGGAATCAAACCATTATACTACACGTACTTGAGACACTATACCACGCTAAGGCAAGATGGGTAGTGAACTGTGACTGCCTGACCTACCTGATCTAGGAGGAGAATTTGGACTATGGAAACGTTTCCAATTATTAAAGAACAGGGGGTTTAGACCTCCATACAGACCACTCTCCTGTCTTTACTGCCATCTAACCTTGGTTTTTAACAGATTACTTTCTTTGGTAGCAAGCCTGTTCTCTTCTTTTCTGATTTCACAATGCATTCTCTCATGATACCTGGGCAGCTTAAAGAAGAAGAGGAGGGGGAGGAGATGGTTTTTACACCCCACTTTTCTCTACCTTAAGGAGTCTCAAAGAGGCACTTACAATCACCCTCCTTTCTTCTCCCCACAACAGGCATCTTGTGGGGTAGGTGGGGCTGAGAAAGTTCTGAGAGAACGATGACTGGCCCAGGATCAACCAGCAGGCTTCATGTGGAGGAGGAGGGTGGAATCAAACCCAGTTCTCCAGATTAGAGGCTGCTGCTCAACTACAACACCACACTGGCTCCCAGGAACTGATTATTATAATGGAAGAGCATGCTCAAATTTTCATTGGATTCTGGGACGTAGTTTACTGCATTAAGCTGTAGGTATCATTCATTCCCCAAGGTAGAATTGATCACATGAACAATTTTTGCAGGTATATACATCCCATCTGTACTCCAGAAGAGTTGACCCCTCTTGCGTATGATTCTTGACCTGATAAAACTAAAGATATGCATTCCAGGTCAGCAAATTCAGTTTGTCTGATTAAGAGCATTAATGGTCTAAGCACTGTGAATTACAGATAATGATTTATGGATGGTGCTGTCAAACAGCAACGGAAGTGGCTGTAACTGTGAACTTTATGGGATGCTTTCCGATTTATTAGCTTGAACAAAAGAAACAATGAACTTCTTCGAACACACATTGAGTTTAGTACTTATAAGGGCAACATTAATTAAAGAACATTTTTCTCCAGTGCTCACGGCCTATGTAGATACCAGGGGAAACTTACTAAAAATTAAAAAAACCCAAAGTGTGAAACCCTCTTGGAGCGTTCATAAGATTTCCCATAGGTCAAATTTCAATCCAAACAGTAGTCCAAGACCACAAGTTGATTAAGGAATCTATTGTAACAGGATTTCATAACCATCTCCAATTTTCCTCGGGAAAATGGTACAGAGGGAGAAGTTTAAACAGATGCTTGTACCTTTTTTAAAAATATGGGAACGTAATCACAGTTCTTTCACATCATGTATAATATGTCCTCATTGGCTTTCCTCCTCACTCCAGGCCTAATTGATGAGAGGCAATTATATGACCAAATGTAAAAATAAATTTCACTTTTTCAGTCTGCTCGGAAAGAGGAAGCTGCACAGAGGAGAAAGTCTCAAGTTAAGGGTCACATCCAGACCCATTCTCTTTTCGCCTTGTTTGCAGTCTGTTTGGAATCTTGACACATTCAACTTCAGTTTGAATCTAGTTCATGACAGATGCCTGCCCTCAGATGGACTCTAAAGCGCAGGTCATTCCTTTCTTTCTTTCTTTTGTTTAAAGACTATTTATTTGGTTTTTTTTTTAAAAAAACCCAGTGTCTTTCATTTTATTTTTGTTACTTCACAGCAGGACGTTTTGCCCATAGGGACACATGCCTGTCAAATCCCAAAATAATGGGCTAATTTCGATGTGTCTCTTCTGTTTCTTAGAAAGATGAAGGGGGTGGAAGTGTCCATGTATGCCAATTGTACTTGGAGATGGTCAAACAGCAAGTACGTCCACTGATTTCCAGGTGAGCTAGAATGTTGGCTCGACCAGTGG
The DNA here is from genome assembly GCA_029375565.1 of Gekko gecko. Classification (NCBI taxonomy): domain Eukaryota; kingdom Metazoa; phylum Chordata; class Lepidosauria; order Squamata; family Gekkonidae; genus Gekko; species Gekko gecko. Next base: position 295,447,015 of record JAPDNY010000001.1, on the reverse strand, counting down.
TATACATGGGGATACACAGCAAAGAGGGAAAGCTTTGTTACTCCCTTTATAGGTAGTTCAAATATATCAGTGCAACCAAAATTAAACACTATAGCTTGGATCCAGCACAGTGATTCCATTCACAGAAGAAATTCTGCTCCCAGAATGTGGGTTTCTCACCTCCCCCCTCCTGCTGCTTATCCAAATGGATAATCATTCTGGGAGTTCCCTGTCCCACAGGAACATGAGTTCAGGGGCCATTTGGGTCTACAGTGGGTGGGGAGAAAGCAGTGCTAAAGACTCTGCTCTGGATCCATGCCCACGTTTGCTAAAACAAGAATATGCCCACAGCTCCACTTGCCTTCTCGGTAAACGAAGCCACATGCTAAGTGGGTATATCCACTCCAGACTCAGTTAAAAGACAGACAAGGCATTATGAGGACAAGTTTGAAAAAGTCTGGTTGGGAATTGTTATTACCGAGGTCAGCTGTCCTCAGGCAAGATTAAAGAGGTCAGAGCTCTTTTCACAAGAATGTATCCCCAGTGTCCTGACTAAACTCCACTTTGAATAATTACTATTCTGCCCTACATAAACTCGAGCTACGGTTTTAATTATGCATAATATCAAAATGTTAAAAACAGAGCAGGGCTGCCAGCCAAAAGAGCATGTGCGCCCACAGTTCTCAATATTACCCCCAGGAATGCCTCCAGCTGCTTTTTACACGCAAGAAAACAGCTAGAGAATTGCTATTATTACTATTATTATTACTATTATTGCCTTGCTTACCATCCTCACTCATCTTTACACTTTTTTTCCCCCAACAGTTCCTTTGGAAACAAAAAGGATCCTCTTCCCTGAAGCGATGCAAATCTTTTTGTGTTTTTACATATTGAAAAACCCTGTCCTCCTCTCAAAATAATCCTTCTGCCTGGCTCACTTTCTCATTAATAAAAGAAGCTTCTTAAAATAACAGTGATGGGATACTGGTATGGGCTGTCTGGAGAAGTGGGCCTTGAATTTTTAGAGTGGCTCTCTATTGTTATTGATGCTGCAGGAAGGACTGTTATGTGTTTTCTCTTTACTGTTACGACACTTCTCTGGCACTGTCTTTTCCTCTGTCCTGGAATCCCAGACAGGTTAAGATCAAAGTTAAAATAAACCAGTCTCTTACAGCAAAGGGAGGAAAGGTGGAGTGATATAGTCTGATTGTGTCAGATCTCAGAAACTAAGCAGGGTTGGTACTTGGAAGGGAGACCTCTAAGGAAGTCTCTGCAGAGGAAAGCAATGGCAGACCACCTCTGCTTCTCCCTTGCCTTGAAAGGCCCTTCCTGGGGTTTTCATAAGTCAGCTGTGACTTGACTGCAACACACACACACACACACACACACACACACACACACACACACACTACAGCAAAAGCCCTGACATGGCTAGCCAGATCTTATCAGATCTCTGAAGCTAAGCAGGGTTGGCCCTGGAGAGTATTTGGATGGGAGACCATCAAGGAAGTCTAGGGTTGCTATGTAGAGCCAGAACCACTTCTGAACTTCTCTTTCCTAGAAAACTCTATGGGGTTGTCATAAATCGGCTCTGACTTGCTGGCACTTTCCACCACCGCCATCACAGCAAAAAGATTATGTACGCAATCCTAACAACACTTTTCTGGGAGTAAGCATCACTGAATAATATGGGACTTACTTATCAGTGGACCTGCTTAGGGCTGTTCCCTGCACGTTGTGGCCATCGTAACTAGTTTTAACAAGCAGATGTAACCCAAAGGCCTGCATGAATACAAATGTTTCCATTGGGAGTGTGCATTCAGATATATCTGAGCCAAATTTACATGTGAAATTAGTTGTTTCCAATTGCCTGGGGATATCCAAAATGATGCAAAACCCTCTTGAGATTCAAGGAATATGAAAATTTATCTCCTGGAATTTCAGGATGGGGGGGAGGCATAGGAGTGGGAGGAAAAGACAGGAAGCTGGTTTGGGAAACAACTGACAGTTGGTGTTCTCCCTTCCCTTGGTGTATCTCTGCAATGGAAAGAGCTAGAGATTTACTTTTTCTAAAAGAAAAGAAAAAAAAGAAAGCTGGAAATTCAGAGAACCTGGGGCGATTCTGCATCTAGCATTCGCTCCACATTTTCTCAACTGTAAGGAAAAAGTGCAGCTCAAAACCACATTAAGATACCTCAGGACAATGCCGTACTGATTGTAAAGTCACCCCTGAACAGCCATAAAACAGCCATAATTCTATGCAAAAGATACAATAAAATCCGATGATCAAACAAAGTGAAAGTGGCATGGGGTGTGAGGGCTACCATAAAATCTGATGATCAAAGGAAGTGAAAGCGGCATGCAATGCAGAGGGGAATTTCTGTTCCAACGTGGGCTTCATAAAGCAACGGAGAGAAAAGCCAATCCAGAATCAGCCCTGGTCTGGCACACATAGTGCTATACTGTTATATTGATAGAAGAACTATTCAATTACTGGTTTTTAAGCCCCCTGATGATGGTGGTGGTGGAAGAAACAGCCACGGTAACCATCAAGCCTCATGGGAGTCCAGGAGTCCACTGTCCCACCCACCATTTTCTGTCTATGTGGTGAGCTCTGCTGCCTCCAATGCTGGCAGCAGGGAGAAACCTCCAGTGGATACATTGCAGGCATGGTAAGTCCAAGGCTAGCTTCTTCTCCATCTGTCCCTAACCACTCCTGTTGCCTTGGAGAGGAATGACAAACACAATGGTCTTGAATTTTGAAGACCCCCCCCAAATACCTCAAAAACATCCTGAAACAGTAACAACACTTCCAAAATCAGGATAATGAAAACAGTGCCCTACCTGAAATCTGAATCCAAAATTGTTACATATTCACTGCAAGGAAATCGACGCAACTCCGTATTTTTCTTAACAGAAATTAACATATCCCTTCAGCAATAAAAATTTACAAAACTAAAGTGCTTTCCCAAGTACTCTTTGGTTGCCGGATATGGATAAAGGCACTTAACATCAAGTTTGAGCACATTCAAGCAAACTTCTTTTGCCAACTCTTAGGTGTCCCAAGGTGTGTGCCCCACTCAGCTTTATGCCTAGAATTGGGCCAACATCTTATTCAAACAAAAGGTTGGCTAGGTAAAGGTAAAGGTTTCCTTTGCTCAAAAGTCAGTCGAATCTGACTCTAAGGTTGCAGTGCTCATCTCCGTCTCCAAGCCAAAGAGCCAGCGCTGTCCAAAGATGTTTCCGTGGTCATGTGGCTGGCGTGACTAAATGCCAAGGTGCATGGAACACTGTTACCTTCCCACCGAGGCAGTACCTATTTATCTACTTGAAGTTTTTTGCTTTCGAACTGCTAGGTTGGCAGGAGCTGGAATCAGAGATGGGAGCTCACTCCATCATGCAGCACTTGGGTCTTGAACTGCTGAACTACCGACTTTCAGCATCTTAACCACTTGAGCCACTGCAGCTCCAAAAGGTTGGCTACTAACCTTTAAATATTGGCTCAAAATTCATTTTAGAGCCTCTCCAAACTCTCTAATCTCACACTTAAAAATGACACACACACTCCCCTCTGGTTTTCAAAAATAGAAGAAAAAAAATCATCAAATAGGCTTTTCGACTGATTACTTCCTCCAAATGGACGAAACCTCAATTTTTCGATCTATTAGACAAAGACTATTCTATCTAGAATCACATAATTTTTGTCCTTCACATCTGCATATTTATTCACAAGCTCATCTTAACCTCTCAACCCAACATGGCCAAATGGCCCATTACTTACATAATCTCAGCCTTCCTTCCCATCGTAGAACCTTTTACGTTGGCTCATTGTGGGGTCGATTTAACAACATCCCCTTCCCCCAGGAAAGACTCTGCAAATGTTCCAGCATGGCCCTAGATTCAATCTTCCATATTATATATCTATATATTTTTAAACATACACTCTTAGGTTCTTCTAGCATTTAAAGGAAAATAGAGTAGACTCTTGACAAGCATATCAGAGGGATGCCATTCAATAGCTGAGTATGGCTGCAAAAGGTTCCTTGTGTCCAGAAGACACTAATCCAGAGAAGGGCTTCAGCAGAAGAACATAAATTATGGGCAGGTTGGAATTGATGGAGGTTGTCCTTCAAGAATCATGGTTCTAGACCATTGTAAGATGCAGCCACTCAGGAAAATGCTAAGGGTTGCTGGAAGTAAAGAACAAGTAACTTTATTCAGAACAAACAATATCAAATGGCACTGAGGTATCCCAGAGTTCTTCGTAGAAGCTTGCCTAGATCCAGTCAGTATAGCCAAAAGTAAAATCTGGCCTGGAAATCCTCCAGATTCCTATGCCATGAAACTATAATAAAACATGGAATAAACTTCTAAACATTGCCATCAACTAAGGCTATAAAAATCAGACCAATCTGAACAATGCTGGGAAACAAACAAAATGGTTGTGAAGATTTTGAAGCACTGGCAAGAGTCGATCAAGTTTGCCTGTTTGTCCATTCCCCGCCCCCATATTTCATTCAAGAAACTCAGGTGGGCCTGCCAACAGCCTGGGGAAAAATTCCTGTCCCTTTAATATAGGGTTAATGGGATATTCTTTAACAGGGAGAGGCCCTGCTATGCAGAAAGTCCCAGATTCAGTTCCTGGTATCTTCAGATAAAGGATCAGGTAGGTAGTAGGTAATTTTATTTATTTTCATTTTATTTAAAACTGTTTTTATTTAAAATGTTTCTGTTTCTTTGCCACTCAAGAAGGGTCCCCAAGATGGCAAACATCCAGTCATCAAGACATTTTAAACATTAAAATGGCTTTTTAAATATTTGTACAATTGGAGAAAAACATGTAATCATGCAAATACAACACAGTGGGGGAGGAGGGGCAATAAGAGTTACTGAGAGTATGCCAAATGAAACAAACAAACAAAAAATCTTCACCTACTGGTAGATGACAGCAGCAGAGGGAGACAGATGCATATGATGTGAAGGACCTGTACCTGAGACCATGGAAAGCCACTGCCAGTCTAAGCAGACAATACTGACTTTGTTGGGCTAATGGTCTGGATACGGCAGTTTCATGTGTTCATGTATCTGTATGAAAAGCTCCAACTGATCGTTTCCACACATTAAGGCGCTATCAAAAGTTCAGGACATTTTTTTCCCTCCAGGCTATTCGTAACCCTGTCCTCAGGACAGTGGTACATGGAGGATAAGGCCATCAATGGTGAATAAAGGGAACTTTTCAAAGGCAGTAAATGTATGAAACCCAGTATTATGAGGCAACATTAGGGTTTCCAGAGCCAGTTTGGTGTAGTACTGAAGCCATGGACTCTAATTTATTTATTTATTTATTTATTTATTTATTTATTTATTTATTATCTGGAGAACAGGGTTTGATTGCCCACTCCTCCACATGCAGCTGCTGGGTAACCTTGGGTCAGTCACAGTTTTCTCAGAGTGGTTCTCTCAAGAGCAGTTATCTCAGAGCTCTCTCATCCCCACCTACCTCACAGGGTGTCTGTTGTGGGGAGGGGAAGGGAAAGGAGGTTGTCAGCCACTCTGAGACTTCGAGTGAAGGGCAGGGTATAAAAAGGGCCGGCCCCAGGTGTCTGGGCGCCCTAGGCATGACAGCCTGGGGTGCCCACCCCACCGGGGATGCCAACCTCCCGGTGGGGCCTGGAGATGGCCCAGCGCCAGGAGAGCCGGGGAAGGGGCAGGCTTCGAACGCCCGCCCCTTCCCTCCCAGCAGCGGCGCCGGCTTTTCTGGGCGCCTCGCAGCTGCGAGGCACCCAGGAAAGTCAGGGCTGCCGGTGCTGGGCAGCCTGGGGGGCTTTTGACGGGGGGTGGGGGGCATTTTGGCGCCCCTGCAGGGCCGGCGCCCTAGGCGAGCACCTAGCTTGCCTAGTGGGCGAGCCGGCCCTGGGTATAAATCCAATCTCCTCCTCCTCTTCCTCCTCCTCTTCTTCTTCTTGTCTGTCCCATGCAGGAGGCTCTGGCAGTGGGGATTGGCAGTAATGGTGTCACGGCAATACCTTGATCTCATTTTCAGCTGAAAAACTGGAAGTGATGTCACTGTGTTGCAGTGATGCCCTAGTAACTCTATGGGTCTATGTTGTTTGACCACAGAGATCAAGCGGATTCCTAGAGTATCACTGCAATGTAGTACATCACTTCCTTTGTTTCAGTTGAAGAGGATACTAATATATCTCATATCACAATTGCTCCCTCACTGTTTCCCCCCAGTGTTCATTTGAAAGAGCAGCAGGGACCAGGGAGGACTGGCAGGATCCCTTCTGCTAGAAGCAGCTAAGTGGCATCCCTACGAAACATTAGGGGTGGGCTTTGGCTTCTATGTTTCTGTTTGTTGGCCTTCTGGTGCAGCTGGTTGGCCCACTGGTCTGATCCAGCAAGGTTCTTCTTAACTGTCTGAATCTGATACAACAAATTACAAACCATAATGTATAGTCTGGCCCTCTTAAGATGATGGATGAAAGGCTGGGGAAACATTTGAGCTGAGCACTTTCCCTGATCGCACTCTTAGTCTTAACACTGCTCCAGGATGAAAGATGAAGGGGAAAATACTTAATAATGAATGAAATCACTCAAGGAAATCCTGACTGCCTGGGAGTCTGAGGCTGAAGTCCAGTCCACACTTAACTTGCCCATGTCCCATTGAAACCAATGAGATTTACTATCTCTAATACCACTTCCTGAAGAGTCAGCAGGAATATTCCAAAGTAAATGGCTTGAGGATTGCAGAGGGATTGACACCTTGCTATACATTTCATCGGCCGCACTGAGAAAACGTATTCAGCTGGAGCAGGCATATGGGCATGGCTCCTACAACATGGTTCCCCTGGCAATTCTCTCTGGCAACTGTAAAGTTTCATCTCTATTGTGGCATGTGCATCTTCTGCCATTAGCACTTCTGGGTGTGTAAGATCAATATTCCCCAGGAAGCCTTTACACACATAAAAAGGCTAACAACAGAGGATCGCAATCGCTGCAAAGGAGGAAAAACCTCCACAATGGCTGGAGAGAAGTATGAGGGGAACAATGTCTTAGGTAGAAGAAGAAGAGATTGGATTCATACCCCGCCCATCTCTTGGAGTCTCAGAACGGTTTACGAACTCCTTTGCCTTCCCCTCTCCATAACAGACACACTGTGAGATGGAGGGGTTGAGAGAGCTCTTTCAAGAACAGCTCTGACAGAACTATGGCTTGCCCAAGGTCATCCAGCAGCTGCAAGTGGGGGAGTGGGGAATCAAACCCAATTCTCCCAGATTAGAGTCTGCACACTTAACCACTACACCAAACTAGTAGGGTTGCCAGCCTCCAGGTGGGGCCGGGAGATCTCCTGAAATTATGACTGATTTCCAGTCTACAGATATCAATTCCTCTGGAGAAAATGGCTGTTTTGGAGGGTAGACTCTATGGCATTATACCCTGATGAGGTCACTCCCCCCCAACTTTGCCCTCCCCAGGCTCTACTCCCCCAAATCTCCAGCAATTTCCCAACCAAGATGTGGCAACCCTATGTCATCCCAAGCCATTGCCTTCAGTAACTTAAGTTTACCTTCTAATTTCTTGTTTTACACAACGCTTTATTTTTGGAGCAACATGATTGGGGGAAAAAACAACAGGAAAGCATTAAAGTCAATGGGACAAGGGAGTGAAAGCCAACATAGGTCTTGTCATCCTATACCATGCACCTGGGGTTATTTATGGCTAGGTCTATGTCTTTTTGATAAGGTGCTGCTAATGCACAGAGATGATATTTCAGTTTTACGACCCACTTGTATAAGTTAATGGCTAATTGTAAAAACAACCCTTCCCTACTTAACACCTTTATTGGTATGCATTTGCAATGATATCCGGGATTTTGAATTTGTTTTGAAAGTTGAAAGCTTTGAACAGACATTAAATAATCCCCCTGAGACAGGTGGAATTGCCAAATAAATTTTATCGTTGATGAAATTGAGCTTTCCTAGAGTGTGCCCTGGCCAAGGTCACTCTCATGAGTAATTGGGATGGGAGGCTTTCGAATATTATAGGTCCTGTTTCCCAACCATATATAACAATGGCCTGCTATAGCAGCCACAGTTTATGTGATGTCTCTTACATATATTTCTGGCATCGGTATAAGAGAGATATATGGCACGGGCTTTTGCTGTCATTGTAACTTCTCTTCACTTATTTTAACAGCTGTGCAGAGATCCCTCGAGAATAGGCATTTATAAATATACATGGACAGCATGTGGCATTTACCAGTTAGGCCACTGAGTGAAAACATGGTAATGGACCTCACTTGATGGTCTCATTCTTGCACAGGTCAGAACTGTTTGCAAAGCAAGATGAAGTCAGAGGAAGGCTGTCCTCCGGGCTTCAAGTTAGGTTTAATGTAAACAAGACTACGCAAAGTTAAACATGCATGGATATAAAAAAAGCATTATATACAGCTACTGCCTTGAAGAGCTATCTCTAGTGTAGGAGGCATCTAAGGATGATATAGCTGAGATCTGCACAACATGCGGGATGCGGGGAGGGATTTGGGGCTTGCTATTTTATCTTTGGATGTAGCTGGGGATGTTTTGATTATTATTGTAAGCTGCCTTGAACCTTGAGGGAAGGTGGGATATAAATGTTTTAATAAATAAAGGCCCCAATCACACGGGCCAGATAACATGGGGGGAAGGCGTGGCTGTTTGCCCTGGAGCAAAATAAAGTGCGGTAGCCCAATCACATGGTCCCCTGCATTGCCATGCTTCAGCTGTTAGCTGCCGACCACACAGCAATGCTGAAGCGTGGCAAAGAAGTAGTGCAGTGCAATCACACAAGCCACGCTGGTTTCGGTTTCTTGTTTGTGCGCATGAGCCATTCTGGGGGGCGGGGCTGCTGTCAGTGTCGTGTTTGTGTGCATGCACAGTTCGGCGTTGGTGCGCATCCTATGGAGACTTACAATATCTGGTCTGCAATGGGATGTGGGTGGGCGCTGGATGCCACGGGATATCAGCGCTCCCGCGATCAGATGCCTGCCTTTGCCCTGCGTTTACTGGATACTAGTGCACTATCCTAGGTACTTTTTAACTCCGCATCTTTGGCGGGACACCACAGGTTGGCCATGGGAGCACTACGCTTCCCAGATGTTGCGGTATGATCACGCCCCGAAGATCTGCCTGACATTCGTGCCTTCAGCACGGCAACTTCCCCGGGGCCAAAGTGAATAAAAGTCCTGTGACCTTGAGATCAGATGTGAAGTTCAAAGAAGGTAGGGTCCCAGAGATTGTATGAGGCCACTGTTATCAATCTACCATAATCCAAGCTGATACAATGTGCCCCAAAGCACCAGACAAGAACTGGAACTATGTGCAATGCCAATCATTTTGTAGTTATTTAATGGTGTGGGTTTCTTTTAAGGTTTTCAGCCTCCAGGTAGCACCAGAAGATCTCCAGAAACTGATCTCCAGGCTACAGAGATCAGATCCCCTGGAGAAAATGGGAGTTTTAGGGCATGGGCTTTGTGCCATCACATCCCTGCTGAGATCCTTCCTCTCTCTAACCTCCACCCTGCATAGGCCCCACCCCCAAATTCCCAGAAATTTCCCATCTCAGAGTTGGCAACCCTGTTTTCTTTTGAGTAACATGTAATGAAACTGAATGTGAATTTCCTACGCATTTGTTGTTTTCTATTAATGCAACACAAGTAAAAGGCTTCCTACAGAGAACCTAATACAAATAAGAGGATAATGGGACCATTATCTAAGTAACATTGACTAAGTAGGCTGGGCCTGCTCTGGACCACTCTGAATTCTACCACTGCATGGGGGCTTCTTTAAAGCTCATGCCATGCTCACGTGCGTATACAATGTGGTTCTGGATGTGGCATAGAGCTGAATTGATGCATTCAGGGGCTGCACCTCTCAACCTGTTTCTCAAAATGGCTTGTGGTCACCTACTCATAGCACTTCTACCATGTTCCTCTGTCCTAACTGCTGTTTTCAGGAAGAAAGATTGTATGCAAATGTGACAATGTGTTTCCTCTTAGGCAGAAGTTATTCATTACAATGATGTAATGATTTTCTTTGTAGTGGCATTATAGTTAGAGAGGAGACCAAATGGATGGATTTAGAGTAATAGGGAGATCAACAGAACTTCGGCCGAGAGGCATCCCAGGCGACAGAGGTGTTGTCCAGACTTCTCCTCTGGCATTCACTTGTGGACTGAATCATGCAAGAGTTATTTGACCATACAGTAGCTTTAGGTCATGGCAAGCTGTTCTGCTGAAGTCATTTTCATGCACAGAATCGAACCATGACAGACACTGAGGTGGCACCCAACAGATGTAGGCAGATATTTCATACGAATGTACTCCTAAAGGAGAGGACCATTGTGATATAGCAGTTAGAATGCTGAGCTAGTATCTGGGGAACCTGGGTTCAAATTCCCACTCTGCCATGGAAACTTGCTGGCTGACATTGGGCCATTCACACGCTCTCTGCCTAACCTATGTCACAGAGTTGTTGTGCGTATAAAATGGAAAACAGGAGAATGACATTTTGGATCCCCACTGGAGACAAAGGTAATAAAGTAAACAAACAATATGGACGTAAGTAAACAATAAATAAATAAATATCGGGAACCTCCTCACAATCAAAAGTGATGACCATCCTGTGCCCTGTGTATGAGAACCATGATTTACCTAGCTGCTGTTCTGTAGATTATATTAATGGCATTTGACTGTAAGCTCATTTTACAGGTAGACAGGATAACAAGGCAAGATTTATCTAGCTACTGTTCTGTAGATTATATTAAGGGTATTTGAGTGCAAATTCATTTTATGGGTGGGTATGATAACAAAACAGTGGTCTTGGACCTCAAGACTTGTAAATCTGTCAATAGTAGGGTTGTGCAGAAAAAAAAAATGTGTGGGAGGGTTAATCTGGAAGTATTGGAGCTGAAAAATATCAATATTCTTGGTTTCCAAATACTATAACAGTGGGTATGGGTGTGGGGAGGGAGGTCCAATATTTTTTGGCTTCATTATTTCCTATGGGGAAAGTTTCTGGGGGTGGGTCTTTTTAAAGGTACTGGCTCAAAAATGGCAGGGGAGCTGCTGGTACTTGTCCTTTAAATATGCTTCAAGTTATTTGGACCAAGGAGTCCAATTCTATGGGCCCTTGAACAAGGTGCCCCCAGCCATCCTGCATTGTTTCCTATGGAGGAAAAAATCCTGCAAAAAATGTAAAATCCAAGAATCTCCCATCAAAGGAAGTCATTGCAAGCTATTGCTAAGCACAACCAATATAAAATCCAAGAACCCGAACCTATGTAAAATGGGAGAATCTCATTGTAAAATGCTTGAATCCTCCCCGAAACACTCCATGAACCCTGCACAAGTCAACTCCAGGAAAGAAGAAGCTTTTAAAATGCAACAAAAGCACTTGAAACTAACAGAATCTTACCTAAAGCAGCCCAGCAAACTGATACCAAACCCCGGGAAACAGAAACACAGGGTTAAGGGGGGGGGGCAGTCCCAGGAGCCCAGAAACTCTGGCTTCCAATATTCCTGGTTAATCCCAAATATTCCTGGGATTTTTCAGGGCCCATTTTTTGGTATCCCAACCCACCCCCCAGATATATTTAGGAGTCCTGAATATATCTGAAAAATACCAAAGCACTATTTTTGGTATATATATATTTTTGGATTCGAAATATGTGAATGCACATTCCTAGTCAATAGTGCTAGGTTGAGAATCTGTTCTTTTAAGTATGCATTAAGACAACAACCAAGATGCTTTCTTTTACAAATATGAAAGCGCTTTGCTACTAATTAACAAATGGTAGGAGAAACCATGTTAAAAGCAGGAAAGTGCTATGTGGGAGATAATTTTCAAGAGCAACATACCAGGAACTGAGAAAGATGTTGCAAAAGACCACTGTTTCCATATTTAGTTCTTTGCACCCTATCACTTCCATATTCATTCTTTATATTCCTAAATTAACCACCATCCTGTTTCCCAGCTACCAAATGGCTACAATGTCGCTTATCTTTGAGTTTCTAATCCTCTTTTTTAAAGTCTACAGGGTGCCTTATTTCCCCATATCTGTAGAGCACAGTAACTCAACTTTATCCATGCTAGATTTTTACCAGGCTGTTACTTTTTTTTTTGGTAGTTACAATGTGATAAACTATATATGTCCATATGTGTTTAAGTAAAACTGTCTGAATAATTACACTTAGATATTTTTGTTCAAATGAGGCCAGTTTGTTCTCGCTTCATTGTTTCTTCCACAGATATCCACAAGCTTGGATTGTTAATGGGCTCTCTGGCTTTCAGTGCTCAAAGAGTGTGTGTCTTTTAATATATTTTGTGTTTTTAATATATATATTATATATATATATGCGCCAGTCTTTTAAAAAAAAATAAATCTTGAGTTGAACATCATTGTCCCAGATATGTGAATACCTTGTTTCCAATTTATTTCTTTTCCTGACAGCAGTTCCTGCTTGCAGTTTTGTGTGTGTATTCATGCTTGATTGTTTTCAATTACTTGGGCAACTAAATTTCATATTGTAGGATCAAAATGGCTTTTGCAATCATATGAACATCTCACACAGACATTGCTTTATCTTCTTAAAAAATTATTGCCCTGATCCAACTACGGGCCATATACATACAGAAGAAAACTTCTGTATAGAATAATAGAATCATAGAGCCAGAATGGACCTCCAGGATCATCCAGTCCAACCCCCTGCACAATGCAGGAATTTTCACAAATACCTCCCCCTTCACACCCATGGTGACCACTGTTCTACACCCAGAAGATGACAAAAAACAAACAGACAAACCATCCTCCAGGATTGCTTTCTGACTCCAAAGTGGCAATCAGCATTTCCCTGGGCGTGTAAAAAAGGGCCACAAGAACTAAGCACTGAGGCAACCCTTCCTGCCCTCCCTCTCATGATCTGCCTAAGTTCACAGAATCCGTATTGCTGTCAGATGGCCATCTAGCCTCTGCTTGAAAACCTCCAAAGAAGGAGAGCCCACCACTTCCTGAGGAAGCCTGTTTCACTGAGGAATTGCTCTAACTGTCAGGAAGTTCTTCCTAATCTCTCCTATATTATAAAAACAATTTGGGGTGGCAAGATTCCATGTGCTCCCTCAGCCATTGGACTGTCAGCTGCCATGCAAGACTACTCATGGGCAATTGGCTAGGTGCTGGGTCTGCTCCTCTTCCCGCCCTCCCCGCAGCCGCAGGAAACTGAGCGAGCCTGTGGAAGGAGAGGTGGTTTAAACCGCCTCCCCTTTCCTCTCAGAGCCAGCTTGCTTGTCCTCCTCACAGCTGTGGGGAAGCCGAGCAAGCCAGTGGAAGGAGAGCTGGTTTAAACCCCTCCCCTTCCCTCTCAGAGTTGGCTTGCTTGCCCTCCCTGTGGCTGCGGGGAAGCCGAGCAAGCCAGTGGAAGGAGAGCCAATTTAAACCCCTTCCCCTCCCCTCTCAGAGCTGGCTTGCTCACCCTCCCTGTGGCTGATTTAAACCCCCTCCCCTTCCCTCTCAGAGCTGGCTTGCTCGCCCTCCCTGCAGCCGTGGTGAAGCTGAGCAAGCCAGTGGAAGGAGAGGCACTTTGACCCGCCTCCTCTTCCCTGTCAGAGCTGGCTTGCTCACCCTCCCCATGCAATGGGAGGGGGGGAATGACCGCGGCCATCTTGGCTGGCAAGGGACTCAAGCAGCTGGGGGAAGACGGGGCCCGCAACCGCCCGGCCAAGCTAGCGCCCATTGCATTTATGGCTGCAATGGGCCTTCTTCCTAGTAAGAACATTTCTGTATAGGCACCCCTAGCTAGATGAGGAATTACCCATACCCATACAAACAGGCGCTGCATACATGAGTCCCTGGTACAAGGCTCAGCAACCTTTTATAATGAAAACATGTCAATATTCAGAGCAAGAGATCAACAAATAGATTGTATAAGAAAGCCTGTTTACATAACTAAAACATTCATTACTGTTAATTGTCATAATGACAAGTAATCCAGGCTCCCCAACCTTTTTGAGCCTGTGGGTCCCTTTGGCATTCTCACACAGGGTAGTAGGCACACATACAAAATGGCTGCCATGGGAGGTGGAGCCAGGCACAAAATGGCTGCTGCAGTTGGTGGAGCTGCAAACGCAAAGGAAGTCCAAGTGCAGGGGAGAAGAAGAAGAATTTAAAACTACCACTTGAGAGAATAAAACCAACACTGTGGTGGCAGCTAAACAAAAAAAAAATTATTTAATCTGCATAGCCTATCAGATCTCCAGTGGCCATTCAGAAGCCCAGCAGGGCAAGAGCTCCACAGTTCCCCACCCACTTTCTAAAAACACTTGGTGAACACCACGAAAGTTATCTGTGGGTGCCCATGGGTGCCACATTGGCGGCCCTTAGTCTGAATGCTTGGTGTTGAAGTCCTTTATTAGGGGGTGGCATGCTTAAGTAATAAAAATACACAACAGCACCCTGCATGATGTTTTAGTGCACTGCCATAAATCTGCACATGGTTTGCATTTGGATTAAAGTCACCATCTTCAAGAAGCCCTTTAGTTGTAATGCCTGCCATTCCCTTCACATTCTGGTTATTCACGCATGCCACCTGCCTCTCCAATATATCTTAGCCTTTGGCTGTTGATCCACAGTTTGTAGACCCCTGACCTAGTACATTCCAGCAGCCAGAGGACTATGTACATGGACCACTAAAAAAGCTGTAATCTAGCAATCAGCTGCTCAGGAGGAATAGAGTAGAGCCAGATCCAGTATTACTTGATTGCCCTTATCCAATAAACAGCTCATTAAAAAGATTTCCTCTTCATTAGCTGGACTACACATGCATAGCCCTGACTTGTTTTTATTGCTGTTACCCTATGTGGTGGGGTTCTATAGAGTGAGTGCTTTCCAGCAAATTACTTGGGTGGGTCTTATGGGACAAAAAGATTTCAGTGGAGCTATGAGAGACCTCGTCCCCTCCCTCTGAGGCAAGATTTTCCCTCCATTTTTTCTTTTGTGTCCCTTCACTGACTGAGCAGTCCTAGTAACGTGTATTCTTCTCTTTAAAGTAGGGTTGCCAGGTCTTACCTTGCTTTTAGCGGGGGCTCCTGGGTCCATCCTGGGGTGTTCATTGCATGTGCAATGCTTGCTCGGTGCAATGACATCACTTCTGGGTGTGTCAGCACTCTAGCATTTTGGCCAGAAACTCTTATCGTAACCATAGAGTTTCGACCAAAATGTTAGTGTTTACACATTGACATGCCCAGAATGATGACGTCACTTCTGGGTGATGTCATTCCACTGACCACATTGACACAGGAGGGGCTGTACAGGGTGGGGCTTCCCCCTCCGGCCAGTTGGCTGGTGGTGGATTGAAGCCCCCAAAATCGGGGAACCCCTGCCCCGACAGAATGTGTGGCAACCCTAGTAAGCTTTGGCAGTCCCACCTTGTGTCAGTAATATGTAATGGCCATTTTCTCAGCCCAGGGACCTGAGAGAAGGGTTAGGGTTTCTCTTTGACTTTAACTTTCCATCAGGGCTAGTTTAAGACAATTTCAACACATGTCTTGTCACAGTTAAGGCAGGAATCTGAATCCGTTCTCAGCATCCAGCTCTCACAAGACTTTTTCTGCTCAGCTGATGCCAACGAATCAGATTGCCTGGAACAGCCTGTTACTCGAGGCTCTCTCAGCTCTGTGAAGTATTAACCCTTCACACTCCTGTAGTTTTATGTACAGCACTTTCAAGCCTCTTTAAAAGTGCAGTCCACCACAGGGCCCTACCTCTTGATAGCTCGGGGATTGTTTTAACCTTGGAGGTGGAGTCATGTTCGCTCCTCTAGGTTTCTGTTGCTGTGGCATTGGCTGCTCCTCCAGCTTCATTCCCTTTCCTACCATGCTCAACTCTGTAGCTCTTCCATTGGGACCTAGATTGCCTTCCCACTTCCCTATCCTATAGCTCCATGCTTACCCACATTCTTGACTCCATTCTCCCAACCTCTTAGAGCTCACACGGCTCCTTGACCATTGGCCAGATGACATCCCATGGCAGAAGGCTCTTGTGGACAATGTTGAGTAAGCCATGTGATTTTTAGTGTGAGCTTGCAATCCAAACTATAGGCAGCTTCTAGCATTTCCTATTAATAATGTTCCGGTACACCAAAACATTCTGAATGCCTTTTTTAAAAAAACAACAACAACAAACATTTCTGACGTACTTTGCTTCCATTATTTGGATATCACTTAACTTACATGTAGTATCCAGACAGGGAAAATAATTATCCAGTGTTCATATACAACAGCCCAAGGTATTGAGAGCTTAAATATGTATTTGCATCTTCAATTTATCAGAAAGTGAGTAGATTAATACTATTAGCAATGAGGCAGCAAAAACCTTGGGAACAATTTCTGGAACTGTTTACCCCTCCCCCCCCAGTCCTTCATCTTCATTTATGGAATTTTGGCCGTAACTACAGATCTGACAGTTCTTCTTTTACCTCAAATATGTTCCCTGGGCTAGACGAATTGCCCTCTTCGATGATGCAGTCAATTTCACTGCTCAAATGCCACCCACCCCCCTTTGAAGAATTAACTTTTCACTCCCTGTGCCTTTCAAAAGAGACAAATCACCTACTGTGCAGCTTGAAAGATCATGCTGCAAAAGTGAAACTTAGTGCTATTTATGATTTCCTCCCATAAAAGAACTGATGTTATTTCATTCTCACACCATCGACTGTAGAAACTGAACTGCAGCACCATCTGTTCCAGGTCTAGAATTCACCTACAACTTCAGTGAGCTTTAATACTTCCATTAGTCATTCTCCCCTTCCCGAAGTTGGAGAGCTAGTGAGACCAAGGGGCTTAAGATGCCAAGCATATTGCACTGACTTAGTGTGCGTGGGGGGGAAGCTTCACTGGCTTACAAGAAAAAAAGTAGTATGAACAGCAAGGATAGGATGTAAAATGAGAATACAGAGTTACACAAAATGAATCCATTTTTATTCTATGGTTATCAGTAAACTGAAAGAGGGATCAGAATGATTCTTGATTCATCGCTGGAGAATTTGAAATAATCACCCTATAATTTAGGCTAAAATCCTAAACACACTTTCCTGGAAGTAAGCTCTGTTAATTGAAATGGGGCTTGCTTCTGAGTAGATCTGCTTAGGGTTGTTACTGAAGATGAGTCAGTCAAGATACGCCTGTCTGTAAAAGAACAAATTATTTTTGGATGTTTAATGCTGGATTTTGCAGTGATCAGCGCAAATGTTCTGTATGCTGTATAGTACAATGGGCCCTTAATTGATACTGTTTGGAATAAAGACTGATGAATTCTGAATAAAGGAACTGTTTAATCTTACTTTATACTCTAACTTTGTTGTTCATATTGTATTTACATATCCATGCATGCAGCCTCCCCATTTGCTTTTCTAAGATTAATATGCAATTAGATGGCTTTGGCTCTAGATTACTTGGAGGTATTTAAATGTTTTTACAATATATTCAGACTTGGAAGTAAAAGCGGCACAATGTAGTCCAATCTTGCCAGATCTTGGAAGCTAAGCAGGGTCAGTATGTGCAAGGGAGACCACCAAGAAAGACCCTGCAGAGGAAGGCAAAGGCAAACCAACTATAAAGTACTGAGGCTGATGCATTGGAGAGTGATTTCAGCTCATACTTTATTTAGTTACAAGCAGATGTTGAGATGCTGTCCCTGGTCCAGAGGCCAGTTTATATCCCTGTAGCCAAACCACACCCAACACACACCCACTCCCATGATACACTATTTACAGTGCATTCGAGTCACATAGGTCCCTTCTTGGATCCTAGCCCTCTGATAGGATCTGTTCTGGCTATTGTCTTTCAGAGCAAAGCTTGGGCCCTTCGTATGGCCACGTGCGGACCTGACCACATGCGCAGTCTTGCTGGGTACACAACACCCCACCCCCCTTGGTCCAGGTTATCCTAGCATACATAGTCCTTTAGGTACGTGGGTCTCTTTTGCTCCCTTGTGGCGTGGCAGATGTCTGGAACCAGGGCTGGGTTCCCTGGCATTGTTCCTGTTGTCTCCGGGAGTGGAGTTTCTGCTGCTGGGCTCGGAGCCTGAGCTGGTGTGCTATTGGGCTCTGGTTGCTCATTGGTTCTGGGTTGTTACTGTCCACCCCTCCAGTAATCATGCCAGTCTCTGGGGCCGGAGGGTCGGTAATTTCTGGTTCACCAGGGAAGCTGTCATCTGTGACTTCTGGGGCCATCAGCAGAATGCGGCATCATAACTGATCGACGTGTCACCGCCATAGCTGGCCATCCTCACAGGAAGCTTCATATGAGAGAGGCCCGGTCACCCAAACTACTCTAGCTGGGACCCAGGTGGGACTCCAGCAATAATTTTGGGAGTAGACTAGGCTCCCTGGGAAGAAACCTCTTGGTGACATCTGTTCTTCTGGGCTAGCACTGTGGTCCGGTGCCCAGTTCAGATGGAGGTGGTCATCAGACAGCGGCTCATGAGTATTTCTGCAGGACTACGGCCAGTGGTGGAGTGAGGGGTCATGAACTGGCTGAACAGGAAAGTGGCCAGCTTGTAGTCCCAGTCTCCTCAGTCCATGAGGCGCAGCACCTCTTTAGTTGTCCTGACCATGCGCTCCGCTTGACCGTTGGTTGCGGGGTGGAAGGGAATGGAGCAGAAATACCTAATACTGTAGTACTGCACAAACTCCTGGAATTCGGAGGAGGTAAATGCAGTACAATTGTCCATTACTAGTGAGTCTGGTATGCTGTTTGAGCTAAAGATCCGCCACATCACTTGGATGGCAGATCGGGACGAGGTCGATGGGACTGGTGTCACTTCCAGCCATTTTGAGTAGGCATCGACTAGAATAAAGAAGATCTGGCCCTGGAAGGGCCCAGCAAGGTCCAGGTGGAGTCTGGTCCACGGCTTGTGGGACAACTCTCAGGGTCGCACCAGTGCTTTTGGGGGCTTGGGGCATGACTCCTGGCACTTGTGGCACTGCTTAATCATGTCCTCAACCTCGCTGTCCAGCCCTGGCCACCATACATAGCTCCAAGCCAGAGCTTTCATTATCACTATTCCAGGGTGGTGTTCATGCAAGGCAGTGAGCACTCAGTCTTGCAGGTGTGGCGGTATCACCACCTGACTTCCCCAGAACAGACACCCTTTATGGGAAGACAATTCATCACGGCAGGCTGATAATGCTGCGAACTCAGGACCCACCAGGCTGGCAGATCACCCCCTCCTTGGTAAATCCTTGGTGCTGCAGGCCATTGAAGATCTCTGGGCCATATGGGCCAGGTGGCCTGATGTTTCTATAGTATGGTAAGCAATGGTTCTGCATAGGGTTTGGTGTGATGTCAGGAATCCATTGGGGATTGACTGTGCCCACCAAAAGGCCAACAGGGACATCAAGAAAGCATAGGATGCCGGGCTGGGCCATTATTTGCCACACCCTCAGATTCACTCTGACTGCATGGACCTTTACTGGCAGGATGGGGTGCATCTCTCTGAGAAGGGTAATAATATCTTCTTGAAGGATTTGCAGCAAGGGCTTTGGGAGGCCTTGGGCCTTCTGGTGGGAGCATCGGCCTAAGCTGAGGCTTGACCTTGGCTGTGGCTGGATCAGGGCTGGTGAGTGACATGCGGCTAGGGGGAGGACCAATTAACGGCCCTGGTTTGGGAGATAGGAGTCTGGCTGGATTAGCCTTTGGGTTATACGACCTGGGGTAAAGACAGCAGACTGCCTTTGGGAGTGCATGGATTGATCAGCCACTTAAGTTCTATGGCTTGGCAGTTGGATCTCCAGGGCATTGCCTGTTGTGTGCCTAACCGGTGTGAGCCAAAGATGGTAGCTCAAGCTGGGGGCAGGTGGGTTCCCATTATACGACTGGGAGAGGGTCAGGTGACCCTTGGCCTGGATTGTGCTGCAGGTCACATTTGGCCCTTGCCATTGATTTACAGATTGATAAGTTAAATAAAGTGGCTCATAGGTCGTCCAAGCAACATGTCTGACTCTTTATTCCGAATAAGGGGGCAATCAAAACCATTTCATATTTATACCGAAGTTACTTAATCTCTGAATAATCTATATCTATCTCTCTATCATCTATCAATATTATTTAATGAGATATTAAGTATGATGGGACATGGCAGAAAGAGCAGACATCATACAATTCCCATCCCATGTCAGATAATATGGAAAAATTCCCTTCAAAAACTGTCTGTCTTATGGATCTAAACCACTCACATTTTTTTTTTTAAAAAAAAAATCCTGATCTAAAATCCAAATTCTACCATCTAAAATTTGGCAGATTCTCCATTTTTTGTTTATGCCCTGTTCCTGACATGCACATTTCTTTAGGCTAGCTTCCACAGTTTGAGAACTGAACTTGGTTTTGGCCTCTCCCCCCAACAGTGTTTACTCCCTTTAAGGAATCACAGTGTACCTTGTGATGTGAGGCAAAGGTTCACTTACTTGAAGAATCGTGCTTTCCAATAGTCCACTCAGTATAAAGTCGTCACAAGCAAGCAACCCAAGCAAGCTGTATTGGAGGAAAAGAAAATAGTATTGATTATTCTGAGCTCAGAAGGAAGCCTGAGCAAACCGTTCCAAGGATGTAGTTGGCTTCAGAATAGATAAAGTAATGCAGATGTCTTTGTAAGCTATTTTACCTTACTTTACTTTTGGTATACAGGTTACTCCGAAGATCAACTGCACCCCTCAAAGCCCAGAATGATTAGCGCAAGGTAAAAACTCAAAGCTCTCACCTGGATAGCCCAGGCTAAGCCAATGTTATCAGGTCTTGGAAGCTAAGCAGGCCGACCCTGGTCAGTATTTGGATAGGGGACCACCATGTAATACCAGGGTTGTTATGCAGAGACAGAAAATGGCAAACCACCTTTGAATATCTCTTGTCTTGAAAACCCTATGGATCAGCTGTGAGTTGACAGCGAAAGAAAGAAAGAAAGAAAGAAAGAAAGAAAGAAAGAAAGAAAGAAAGAAAGAAAGAAAGAAAGAAAGAAAGAAAGAAAGAAAGAAAGAAAGAGAAGAAAGAGAAGAGAAGGAAGGAAGGAAGGAAGGAAGGAAGGAAGGAAGGAAGGAAGGAAGGAAGGAAGGAAGGAAGGAAGGAAGAAAAGAGGGAAAGACAGAGGGAGGGAAGGAGGAAACTGAAAATGAGTGGTAGAACGCCTTTTAAATCCATGTCCAGCAATCTAACCCAACACAACAAAGCTCATTCTAAAGGCAATATTCCTTTTTGAGTCTATGGCAGCAAGTTAGCTTTGTGCCTTACACACACTCTTCATGGCACTTAAGAAAGTAAAGCTTGTTTTGCTGGATTGTGCCAAGTTTTATCTAGTCAGGCTAAAAAGTACTGAGACTGACGAGTGATTTCAGCTCTCACATACTTTATTAGATCGGGAACAAGACAACTAAGCCGGCTCGCAGGCCGGCTTTTTATCCCCAGTGAGTCCACACCCCAAAACACACGACACCCAGTGATTCGCTATTTACATTGATTGGATTAACTCCTGCTCCTCAATTGGAGGGGAGCCAGGATCCTCTAGTCCATTGTCTTTCTGGGCGAAGCTCAGGCCCTTCGCCTGGCCACATGGTGGACCGGTTAGAACCAGTCTAAGCACATGGTAGCCCTGTATCCAGGTTTCCCTGTGGATACACCACACTCCTCCCCCCTTGGTCTGTGAGACACCCACAAACAAAGTCCTGTAAATAAGACGGTGCTCTCTTGGACCTTGTAGAGTATCGGAGCGCTGGGGCCGGGGAAGAGGCCGGTACTGGTGTCTGTGTCAAGGGGCCTACTGGTGCCGAGGGGCATGGAGCGGTTGTCGTGGCGGTGTCCACAGTCGTTGGAACGTATGGCTCTGGGGGCATTGGTGTGGCCGCTGAGGTCTCTCCTGGGCTGAGGTCCCGTGTTGCAGGTTGCGGCTCTCCGGCTTCCTGCAGGCCGGGGTCCTCGTAGTCCTCTGGTTCCCGTGGCTTGACCCGGCGGCGGAGCTGGTCTATGTGGCGGTGCATCACGGTGCCATCCTCGCAGGAGACTTCATACGATCGGGGGTCCCCAGACCCGGACCACCCGTGCTGGGACCCAGGGTGGACCCACGGTGTAGCTTCTGGCGTACACCAGATCCTCCGGGAAGAATCCTCTGCTGGGCCGTTGGTCCTCGGTGTCCGGCTCGCGCTCAGGTGCCCGGTCTGGATGTAGCCTGTCCAGGCATGATGTGAGGTGGTGACCCAGGAGAAGTTTCACCGGGCTGCGTCCCGTGGTGGTGTGCGGGGTGATGCGCTGTCCAAACAGGAAGGCGGTGAGTTTATACTCCCAGTCCGGGGAGTCAAACTTACGGAGGGCCTCCTTGGCGGTCCGGACCATTCTTTCCGCTTGTCCGTTCGTGGTGGGGTGGAATGGCGCAGAGCGTACATGCCGGATCCCATAATACGCGGTGAACTCCTGGAACTCACGGGAGGTGAACGCGGTGCCATTGTCCGTGACAAGCATGTCAGGCAGCCCGTGAGTGCTCAGAATCCGCCACATAGCCCTAATGGCGGCTTTGGAGGAGGTGGATGCCACAGGGACGACCTCCAACCATTTACTATAGGCATCCACCAATATGAAGAAAAGCTGCCCCTGGAATGGCCTGGCAAAGTCCAAGTGGAGCCGTGCCCAGGGGTGGTGGGATGATCCCCAGGCTCTGTCCGGGGCCCTTGGTGGCTCCGGGTGTGAGATCTGGCAGGGCTGGCATTTCCTCACCTTGTCCTCGATGTCCCTGTCGAGGCCTGGCCACCAGACGTAGCTTCGTGCTAATGCTTTCATGCGGATGACGCTGGGGTGGTGTTCGTGTAGCACCTCCAGGACCTGTTGCTGTAGTGGCCCTGGGACCACCACCCGGCCCCCCACATCAAGCATCCTTTATGTGTGGATAGTTCATGCTTGCGGGAGGCAAATGGGGCGAACTCGGGGCCCTCCTTGGTCACTGGCCACCCCCTCCCCACCCAGTCCAAGACCCGGCAAATGACCGGATCCCGGGCCGAAGCGTGGGCCACCTCCTGCACATGGACCGGCCGGGCCGGGAGCGTTTCCAGGAGAGCAACCACGTGCTCCGGGGCGGGGGCGGGGTCCATGGTGGCCAGGGGAAGGCAGCTAAGGGCATCTGCATGACCCATAGCCTTCCCAGGTCGATGCGTGAGGGAGTATGCGTACCCCGCCAGGAAAATGGACCATCGCAGGACTCGGGGTGAAACCATCTGTGGTGTTTGGTGGTCAGCGGCGAGGAGTCCCAGAAGTGGCTTATGGTCCGTCAAGATCTCGAACGGCCGGCCGTAGAGGTAATGGTGAAACTTCTTCACCCCAGCCACAATCGCTAGCGCCTCCTTATCAATTTGTGCGTAGTTCCGCTCCGCCGCGGAGAAGGTCCGGGAGTAGTATGCAACCGGGACCTCCCGGCCGTCCGGCAACCGGTGCCCCAAGACTGCACCGACTCCATAGGGAGAGGCGTCGCAGGCGAGGACCACCGGGGGCAACTCTGAGAAATGGTGGAGGACCGCGTTGGACACGAGCAAGTCCTTGACGCTTTGAAAAGCCGCTGCCTGCGCCTGGCCCCAAACCCAAGGCGCGTCTTTGTCGAGGAGGCGGTGGAGCGGTTCTGCCATGGCCACCTTGAGGGGCAGGAAGGAGTGGTAGAAATTGAGTAGGCCGAGGAACGCCTGCAATTCTGCCTTGGAGGAGGGTGGGGGGGCGTTTTTTATGGCCTTCACCTTATCGTCCGTGGGATGGATCCCTTGCGCGTCCACCGCGAACCCCAGGAACTCAATTCAGGGCACCCCCAGGAGGCATTTCTCCTTCTTTACCTTGAGGCCGGCTGTGTCGAACCATTGTAGGACCTGGCGGAGGCGGTCTGCGAAGGAGGTATTGTCCGGCGCTGTGATGATCACGTCATCTAGAAAGGGCTGTACTCCGGGGATGCCTTTTAGGAGAGAGTCCATAAAAAATCCCGGGAGCTACACAAACCCCGAACTGGAGTCTCGTGACCCTGAAAGCCCCCTTGTGGGTCGCAATGGTCTGGGCCTCTGCTGCGGCCTCATCCATGGGCAGCTATTGGTAAGCTTGTGCCAAATCGAGCTTACCAAAGATCTGTGCCCCAGCCAGGGAAGCGAGGACATGGCTCACCACTGGGACCGGGTATGTGTGGTCCTGTAAAGCCTTGTTCAGGGTGCATTTGTAATCCGCGCAGATCCGCATGTCCCCGTTCGGCTTTACTGGCGTGACAATCGGGGTCTCCCAGCGCGTGGATGCAACAGGCACCAGCACCCCCTGCTCGACAAGGCGGTCGAGCTCTGCCTCTATCTTCGCCCGCATGGCCAAGGGCGGGACCCGTGCCTTAATGCGGATGGGGCAGATGGTCGGGTCCAAATCCAGGGAAATGGGGTCCCCGGTGTACCGTCCTAGGGTCCCATCAAATACTTATGGGAACTCCCGGCAGACCCCCTCCCAGTCGGCTGCCCGGATTTGGTTAAGTCCTGATATCCAGAGGTCCAGGGGCTTGAACCATGAAAGTCCCAGCAAGCTGGTTAGGCGCCCTTCCACCACCAACAGGTCCAGTTTCCCCGAAAAACCCTTGAACTGGACCCGGAACTTGCCCCAGCCCCGGACCGCCACAGGGTTTTTGTTAAAGTCCCGTAACAGTAGGCCCTGTGGCTTGCGCAACCGGGGTCCCCCCTGGGGGCATAAATTGCGGAGGGTCTCAACCGAAATTATTGAATACGACGAGCCGGAGTCGATTTCCATCTGGCAGGGGGACCCTTCAATTACAACAGTTACATCCACCTTGTCCGGGCTGTCGGGGGGCAAGTTACATACCATCTGGTGGTTGACGGACAAGGTGTGGAGGTCCTCAGTCTCGATCTGCGCCGTGAGGTTCATCCGGTGTCCCTTGGAGCGGCAGACCTTCTTGATGTGTCCTGCTTTGTTGCAAGCCCGGCAGATCGCGGAGCTAAACCGACAGGTCCGTTGCTCGTGAGCGCTGCCGCAGCTTGCACAAACTACGGATGGCAGGGATTTGGCCTCTTGGGTCCGTGGAGGTCGGTGGGACGGTCAGTGGCGTACCTGGAGTACTTCCTCGTTGTCCGATACGACGGACCCCCGCGTTGTTTGCGTGCGGTGGACTGCCGAACTGCAGCGGTCTTGGTGGGCCTTTTCGTAAGCGGTGGCCTCCTGGATGGCCTTTTCCAGGGTGAGGTCGTTGTTGCTCGCCAGCTTCCGCCGCAGTTTGGACTCCCGGAGGCCCACGAGAAATTGGTTCAGCAGCGTGTCCGAGAGGTTCGGGAACTCGCATCTCATGGCCGCCCGCCTGGCTGGAGACCCTGGAGAACTACTGCGGGTATCATGATGTGGTGGAAGCCGAGAAAAAAAAGCAGCTGTTCCTCAGTGTCTGCGGTGTCAACACCCTCATCTTCTTGCGGGACCTCATAAACCCCAAGACCACTAAGACGGAGTCCTACGCGGCGCTGGTAAAGGCCCTCACGGACAACTTCTCGCCTAAGCCCACAAAATTTGTGGAACATCTGGGGTTCTTCGAGAGGATCCAGGGCCCAGATGAATCCATCACGGAGTTCCTGGCGGATCTTCGGCGGGCGGCCCATTTCTGTGGTTGGGAGAGGTCGAACGCACTTAGGTGAGTGGTGGGCACGGCCATCTTGTCACAAGGTGGTGAGCGGGGTTGCACGTTATGGGAGGCTGAAGGTGCGCTGCTCTCGGGGTCAGCGGTGCGGCTCGGGAGCGGTGCGGGGAGTGGCGGGCTCGATGCGGTGCTCGGGAGCGTGGTTTCGGTAGCGGTGAGCGGTGCGGTGCTGCTCTCGGGGTCAGCGGTGCGATGCTCAGGAGCGGTGTGATGAGTGGCTGGCTCGATGCGATGCTCTTCTTCATGGTCGTTGTTCAGGGAGGGAGTTGGCATCCCACCTTCGTCGCCAGTAAAAAGTACTGAGACTGACGAGTGATTTCAGCTCTCACATACTTTATTAGATCGGGAACAAGACAACTAAGCCGGCTCACAGGCCGGCTTTTTATCCCCAGTGAGCCCACACCCCAAAACACACGACACCCAGTAATTCGCTATTTACATTGATTGGATTAACTCCTGCTCCTCAATTGGAGGGGAGCCAGGATCCTCTAGTCCATTGTCTTTCTGGGCGAAGCTCAGGCCCTTCGCCTGGCCACATGGTGGACCGGTTATAACCAATCTAAGCACATGGTAGCCCTGTATCTAGGTTTCCCTGTGGATCCAATCAGTTTTCCACCTGTCAAAGGAAGGAAGGAAGGAAGGAAGGAAGGAAGGAAGGAAGGAAGGAAGGAAGGAAGGAAGGAAGGAAGGAAGGAAGGAAGGTTCGTTGGATCCAACTCTGTCAATCTATTGACTGGTAGTCTGAATGTTACCAGTAAATATTTTCTTAAACTGATGGTTTGCTTCAAAGTAGCTCCCTTATAATATGAGATCAAAAGGATAGTTTGTGTGTGGTATCCTTGGTTTAATCAGGTAGTGAGAGTCGGACTCGACTGTGCGACTGAACAACAACAACACATGAAACAGTGAAATAGCCCCTTCCAGCATTCTACTTTTTGGGGTCTGTCAAGGATTTTCAACCACTTTCCTGTCTCTTCTGCAGAATCAAAGGAACACATTGACTGGTTAAATGATTTCCAGAGCAAGACTGGATTAGAAGCATGGGCCACATTAGCAGGTAGGCTAGGCAAACCTTGCTCTACACACAGACAAACAGCACGGGAGGCTGTGAAAAACAAATAAACCAAAGCAAGCCTATTCAGCCAGGCCCTCTAGCTGTTGCAAGAACCTTGTTGCTGAGCCGCTGCATGACATTTACTCATTATTAACTCATACAGCAGTGAGCAAAGAGAATATATAAAATGTGACATCAGTCAGGTAGCAATTTGTATGGCTTACCATGTCAAAGCCAAAAAAAAAAAAAGAAGGAAAAAAGAAAATGCTGATTTACAGTGAACGCAAGGGAGGAAAGTACGGATGAGAGCACCTCAACCTGGGTTGCTTCATTTCTAATAACCTCTTCTATGTAATGAGGCGAGGGATGGAGAGGCCTCTCCCTGACAAAGCTGGCAGCAGGATAACTTCTACACCCGATAGATTTTTTTCCCCTCATTGATTGTAATCTTCTCCTTCCCAAGCGTCTGTCTTTGCTTCTCTCTGACGTATCGAACACCAAACAGTCCCTGAGTAATTCTTGAATGGTTTGGGATCATTTTTATTTTTCACAGGACAGTTAAGACCAATGGAGTGATTTATGTGTATTTTGGAAGGAATAACAGAACGGGGACGCTCTGGGAGAACCAGCACGGGCGAGGGGAATTTTCGAAACACAAAAAATAAAACAAAGCCAATGCTCAACTTCCCCCTGCTGCTGCTACCTCCACACTCCAATAATTTCATAAGTATCTGCCAAATCATGTAGAGGAGAACAGTAAAGCATAAACAGCTTTCACAGCTGTGATTTCAACCATGATTGATGATGAAATACCACTGGAGGGATAGTAGGAAAATGAATATTTATTAATGGCATAAAGTGCCACTGGTTGAAACTCCAAAGAGATCCATCATTTAATAACCACAGGATGTGTGCATTTCAAAGCAAAATGTTCAATAAAAACAGCCAACTGCCTAAATAAAAAAGTAGTAACCCAAAGTGGGTTGGTGATTCAATTCCTCTCTAAATGGATAACCACTGTAGGTTGTTGGCTTTCTTTTACATAGAAAGATTATAGCTCCATTTTAGCTGCCATTAACATTATATCAGCAGTACATCATACAAACCTCATCTTGAAAAATTGCAATGGCAGTGGATCTAACCCATCATAAAAAAGAAAGACATAGCTAATATTCACACTCATCATTCCGAGATTGCTAACGTGTCGTTTTCACTGATCCGGTGCAGAAATAAAGATCTGGTTACTTTGAGGTGTAGCAGAAAATTTCTTGTGTCATGACTTCATTCACTGTTAGGCTCGTATTTCAAACCGGCTCAGACCAAACCGTAAAGGACACTCCGTTTTCCATTCTCAGTAGCATTACTTTTGTTCTATGAGGAGGACAGGGTTTTTTGTTTTTTGTTTGCAAGCTAAAGTCAAATTTCAGCTAATGAGATACGGAGCAGATTAATGTACGGAGAAGATTAAGACACAATTCTCAAAAACAGTATTTTAAGAGATCGATGGCTGCAGGAGAGGTACTTATTGGCAATTAACTACTGCTTAATTGATGTCTCAGCGCTAGTTCTTTTCACTGTGGCTCTCATGGAGGCTTTGTTGCTTATTGACTGCTCAGTGGAGGAAAGGTCGTTAACTGATCAGGAAAAAAATGATTCTCAGGATCATAGTGGCTGGAATGGATGGGGAAGATGAATGTCACAAATATTAGGTTGGTTCCAAGTATAACCCCCCCCCCACTGTCAAGTCACAGCCACATTTTGTGACCCCATAATGTTTTTAAGAGAGGAAACATTCAGAGCTGGTTTGCCATTGCCGGCCTCTATGTAGCAACCTTGGGCTTCTTTGGTGGTCTCCCATCCAAACACTAACCAGGGCTGACCCTGCTTATCTTCTAAAATCTGATGAGATTGGGATAATCTGGGCTAAGTCAAGGTACAGCCTTCTACCACATGTTGCTTTGTCTGAGCAAGTCTCACAATCCCTAACACAGCTCTTTTGGGGTGTCTCATGACTCCCCTCCCCTCTCCTTTTCTGACAGTGGGAAAGTAGATAGAATCAAGCCTATTTTTGCACTGCCAGAAAACATACTCTAGCGCTGTGATCAGACGTGCCTTTAGATCCGACTTCGACGCCAACGACTGATGGATCTAAGATGTGAGATTAGACAGCAGCATCTATGAAAGATTTTGCAGTCATTGGCATCCCATCCTGGTCCACCCCTGAAATGGAGTAAAAAGAAACGTGGGAAAGTCTGGTCCTTGCTGATGGGCCACAGATAGATTTTCCCTAGTTTGATCACTCAAATGCAGTCTCAGGCCATCGGGATAGTTTGCTCATTCCATCCCAACTGAGTGCCATTATTTTTTTTTGCTCGCTTAGCAATATGCACATAAGTGCATAATCGTCCCCATCTTTAGCCCAGCTTTGAAAATGAGCAGGAAAGGGAGTGATTTTTGTCAAGTGACCATGGCTCACTGTGAACCAAAGGGATCACAGTGCTCCATGGAAAGATCAGTGAGCAGTCGGAGACTCAACTCCAGGAAGTTGGAAAGCACATGTGCAAAAACCTGCACCCTGGTTTATGCACATGTACAAAAGCAGGCAAAACCCCCCAAAACCCTTGCCCATTCATGCTATCTGATCACACAGTGATGGGCTGAGCCTGCAGCAGAACAGATTATACTGGGATGTCAGATCAAGCGACTCTGTTTCAAATACCAAGGGATGAAATGGTTCCTGACTGCACCAAATGGCATGTCTGACCGCAGCCTACCATCGCTTTAAACAAAATGTGGGGAAAATTACTCCATAAAGGAATGTAAGAATGTTTACAGGGTCATATCTGGTGAGGCAAGTAGGCCAATGGTCTCTATTTTACTGCACGGGGGTTATATGGAAACATTACTGAAGTCCAAGGAAGCTCTTTTGTTATCATTAAATGGGATGAAGGATAAAGAGGAATTACATCTCTGTTGTCTGGGAACTGGAGCAGCAGTCCTTGTCTTGTTGCATTATACTGCTAATTTAATTGCCCACGAGCAATATGGGCAAATCAAGAAGCATTGGCTCACTTGGCTTAGAATCTTAGACAAATCACAGTGGTTATATAGCATTGTAATGTCATCTCACTCACAGTTCAACCCCTAATTTCTGGGGTCAAACTGAGTCACCCTGGCTGGGAGGGTGGGGTAAAAACTTAATAAATCAAATCAAGGAAGTCCAGTTTTAAAAGAAAAAGTGTCAAAGGAACTGCAATGTTGGAACATAGGATGGCTTCAAACAGGAACACACACGCACCCAGTCTATAATCACATTTGACACTGCAGGGGTATATGTGAGTGCTGGATTTCATGCTCCCTAAATTCTCATTATGGCCACCAGTTTCTTTAATGAGCAAATATTCAGCACAGTTCTACTGAGAACCTGCCTTATTTAGACCTCATTATCTTTAATCTTGTATCTTCAGGACTTGACTAATACCATACGTGTTCTGAGAGTCTGCTCTTGAAGACTGTTTGGAGAGCTAGTGTATTGAACAGAGAACAGATGTGTTCTGGGGTGAATGGGAAGACATGCAGGCTCTGCCCCTCTACTTGTCCAAATGAAACCCTTGGACGTGATTTAATTTATCCAAGTCCCTGCACACACTCTATCTTTATCCTCAAAATAACTCTGTGAGATAGGACGAGCATACACATAGTTACATTATGTGTGTGAAGAGTCGACAGAGACTGGAAGATGGATGCTAAACCCCATCCAGTACAATGCTGTGGCTCATTATTGTTTTTCATAGAGAGGCATTAGTTAGCATTCTGGCTTTGTTGATAGAGCTGATCTTGGAGTGGCTATCAATCGGAAAAAAAAAGGAATTTTATTAGAAAACAAAACAGACTATGTCTAGGCTTCCATCTGCATGCATCTACACAACCCTTGCACACTATAAATGCAAACCCAGGTAGTAAATATCTCCTTGCGTTGATCCCTTTTTCTCTCTGATATATTTTGCTGCCTGGTCTATGAGATGAGCTTGTTCAGACAATAAAAAAAATGTATTTGCTGTGCTGACAGGAAAGGAGAAATTGACGGATGGAATTCAGCTGCATAATTTAACATACAGCTTTTGAGTTAGGATGGAAGTTCCAGAATATTAAACTTAGACTAATAGGCATAGCTGAAGAAAGCTGGGGTTCAGCCTACAGCAGGCTATAAATAGATAAAAATGCATGCCGTTGTTGCTAAAAATGCCAAAAACCCCTCCCCCATTTGGAACTGAATAAAGAAACTTCTACAACTAGTTATTCAGTGTTTATATGCAGCACATATGCACAACTGCTGCAAAAAGCCATGCTAGACTCACCTATTATCTCTTCTAATAGTAACAAACCATCCTTTCATTGGGTCACAAATTCTCTTCCATCAGGTTTCTTTACGTATTTGGATTGTCCACATCCAGCTAGATCACATATAGGACAAGGGTGTAGTTTATGATACACAGTCAACTGAGGACGAGGTGATACAGACCAGCAATCAACCATTAGTTTAACAGATGCACAGGGGCGGCATCTGTTAAACTAGAGCGCACCGGACGCAGGGGCGCCAAAAGGCGCCCCCCCATGAAAAGCCCCCCCCGCCTCTTCCCAGGCTTGCTTGGACTCCCCACAGAGCGCCCAAGCAAGCTGGCGCTGGGAGGGAAGGGGCGGTGGTTTAAACCTCTGCCCCTTCCCTTGCTTTCCTGGGGACCCAGCAGCCACGGAGCCCCCAGGAAAGCCGGAGCTGGGAGAGAGGGAGCGGCAGTTTAAACCTTCGCCCCCTTTCTGGCTTTCCTGGGGGTTCTGCAGCCACGGAGCCCCCAGGAAAGCCAGCGCTGGGATGGAGGGAGCGGTGGCTAGACCCCCGCCCCCTTCCCTGGCTTTCCTGGGGGCCCCGCAGCTGTGGAGCGCCCAGGAAAGCCAGCGCTCCACCGCCGCCCCCGGTGTCCAGGCCCCACTGGGAGGTTGGCGTCCCCGGTGGGGGGCGCCCCAGGCTGTCCTGCCTAGGGTGCCCGGAAACCTGGAGCCGGCCCTGCAGATGCATGAACAATATTTACTTATATACTTGATTAAACCAACTAGCACAGATCTTTATATATACCTATGTAAGAAATTTATATCCTCATTTTCAGCACATGGCCTCTGTGATAGAATGGAAAAGCCATGCAAACAGAATAAAAACCCAGCTATTAAAATAATTCCATACAGTAGATTTAAAGATTTGGGGGAAAGACCATTTTCAAGTTGCATCTAAAACAAATTAAGGAAGGTGACTGATGGAGCATTTTGGGCAGAGCATTCTACAGTCAGGCACCACAACAGAAACTGTCCTGTGTCTAATTGCCCCACTGAATCGGTAATTGTGGGAGCATCTCAAGAGATTATCTCAATATATGTTGCTGTTTATGGCTCCAGTTGCAAAATTAGTAAAGACAATAAAATAAATCTCAATATATGGGAAGATTAACCTAAAATGTGGAAGTCTATCTAGGCCATTTGCAGCTTTAGAGAATTAAATAAAAACGCACCTTGAATCGCACAGAGAAACAACCTGAAAGCCAGTGAAATTCTTTAATAGTAGTGCAATTGGATCATCATGGTGGATATTAGTTAAACAAGACATAGAATGATTTTCAATACAATGCATTGCAGTACAAAGCATTGATTTTCAATACAATGCATTGCAGTGGTCTAACCTAGCATCCAAAGAATGGATAACTATGTTGAGATTGTGTTTTTATTTTCCTCCCAGAGAGATTATAGCCAGGGCTGGCTCCAGGTTTCTGGGCGCCCTAGGCAGGACAGCCTGGGTGCCCCCCACCGGGGATGCCAACCTCCTGGTGGGGCCTGGAGACCGGGGGCAGCGGTGGAGTGCTGGCTTTCCTGGGTGCTCCGCAGCTGCGGGGCCCCCAGGAAAGCCAGGGAAGGGGGCGGGGGTCTAGCCGGCACCCCCTACCTCCCAGCGCCGGCTTTCCTGGGGGCTCCGCAGCTGCGGGGCTCCCAGGAAAGCCAGGGAAGGGGCGGGGGTTTAGCTGCCGCCCCCTCCCTCCCTCCCAGCGCTGGCTTTCCTGGGGGTTCTGCAGCTGCAGGACCCCCAGGAAAGCCAGGGAGGGGGCGGGGGTCTAGCCGCCGCCCCTCCCTCCCAGCGCCGCCTTTCCTGGGGACTCCATGGCTGCTGGGTCCCCAGGAAAGCCAGAGAACCTCCGCCCCTTCCCTCCCAGCACTAGCTTGCTTGGGCGCTCTGCAGGGAGTCCAAGCAAGCCTGGGAAGAGGCGGGGGGGCTTTTCATGGGGGGACACCTTTTGGCGCCCCTGTGGCCGGCTCGCTCTAGGCAAGCGCCTAGCTTGCCTAGTGGGCAAGCTGGCCCTGATTATAGCAGAAATATCAGCCAAAGTTGGGAAACGCACTTTAAGTCAGTGAATAGTAGGGTGTGCATTTGGCATAACTCAACTGAACAAATACCTGAAAAATACCATACTGGTATTTTTTGGATATCACCTAAGCCGAATACAGATCAGTTAGCTATACCAAACCCTGACTTCCCTTCCCTCCCCCAGCCTCCGGCTGGGAGGGGAAGGCATTTAAATCTAACAGCTGATCTGCGCTGGTGAGCTGTTAGATTTAAATGCCTCCCCCCAGCTGAAGGCTGGGGGAGGGAGGGGAAAGACATTTAACAATGTATGTCCCTCTGTCTCTTCCCTCTGCTGCCCACTATGGTGGGGAGCAGGGGGA
Organism: Gekko gecko; assembly: GCA_029375565.1. Taxonomy (NCBI): domain Eukaryota; kingdom Metazoa; phylum Chordata; class Lepidosauria; order Squamata; family Gekkonidae; genus Gekko; species Gekko gecko. The sequence continues at coordinate 295,413,507 of JAPDNY010000001.1, read as the reverse complement.
AGCCAAGGGAAACTCTTTCAAGTTTTCTCCCTTGGCTTTCCGGGGTGCCCCACCATTTCAAGAGGGCTCCCTTTTCTCCCTCAGCTTTCCTGAGTGCCCTGCCACTGCAGAGCACCCAGGGAAGACAAGGGGAGCCCTTTAAAGAGGGCTCCCTTTCCGCTCTCCAAGGCATCCCACCCTGGCAGGGTTCCTGGGGAAGGTGAGGAGGGCTCTTGAAAGAGGGCTCCCCTTTCTCCCTCAGCTTTTCCAGGTGATCCACCATGGCAGGCATGCGGGGAGCCCAAATGGAGCCCTTTAAGCCCCTTGTTCCCCTCCCTGAGTGGTCCCATGGCTGTGGAGCTACTTGAGAAGGGACAGGGAGGCATTTAAACTCCTTGACCTCCCTTTCCACAGTGGTCCCACTGTGGGTCAGCTGGAAAAAGGAAGGGTGGGTTTAAACATCCAGTCCCAGCTGGAGAAGGGACTGGAAGGGCAAGGCAAATGCCTCCCACTTCTGTCTTCCCATCTTCTGTCTTCCCTCTATTCTCTTCCCCAGGCCACTTCCATTTCTCAGTTTCACTCCTCACTGATCAGCAGGAAGTGAAACTGACCAGTGGAAGTAGTGGGAGAAAAGGAAGGGGGGGACATGGAGGCATTTTGCCATGACCTTCCCAGCTGAATATCTTCAGCAATACTTCTGTCCCAAATCTCAATGCACTCTTATATTGGGATTCGGGAATATTGGTATATACTGATATATTTCAGGTTTGGTACACCCAAACCCGAAAAATACCAAACTTTTTTTTTTTTTGCACACCCCTTGGGCCTGGTTAACAGTTCAATTCTAAGCAGAGTTATGCCCTTCAAAATCCATTGAAATCAATGGGATTAAAAGGGTGCCACTCTGTTTAGGATTACACTGTAAATGTGGATCAAGGCTCATCTTTAAGAGATGCTTGGTCAGGACAGCAACATCAAACAGTTTGATAACCATCTCCATGATCAACTATACCACCCACTTTAGTCTTTCCTAAATTTTACTTCAGGTTATTAGTCTCACCCAGCCCATTACTGATTATAGTCCCCTGTCTCCAGAACTGAATTTGATGATAAATAGAAACAGACCAGCCAGCATGCATTATGTGGTGTGGAAGAAGAAAAGTCGCAGTAGCACATGGTCAGAAATCCCAAGATCCAGACTGAATGGCAAATGAAAGTTGGTGCCAAAAGACTCCCCCCATTTATGACCACTTAGGACATGGGATTCTGTAAGGGGAAGGTGTTAAGAAAAAAAAATGCAAAGTCATTTCCAGTTTACTGTCCTGATCCATACACAGCTGCAAGAAACAGCTGCTGCAGAAGCCTACATGCTCTTGTTGATTGATTGCACTGCACCTTATAACTCCCACTTCTCTGCCAAGGTCAGCTTTCTTCTATTTCTTGTAGCAGTTTCTTTCTTCCTGGGGATCCCACTGTACTCCACCCCCCTCCCTTTATTATTCTCAGCCTTCAGTGGCTTGCCTCTAGTATCAGACCATCTCTGTCATCATCTTTCTTCCAGACTCACATCTATCTTGCTGCTTCCTTCTCTTCTCTTCCCCTGCTCTTTGAAACTGCTGCCACCATGTTAAGAAAATAAGTCACTATCCATGTCTCTTCTCTCCTCTCAGTCACTGCAGCTATTTGCCTTCACTCAAACCTCATCCTCCCCCACACTTCCATAGTTACTGACCTCTTCTTTGGAGGGGTCTCTCCTTTTTCTACACACCATGCTTCTGAATGCCATGGTAGTACTATTGGCCTTCTTCTTCCAAATCCTAACATTTCCACCATACTCTGCCCTCAAGACTTGGCCAACCATGTCTCAACCTTCCTAGTTCAATTGATACAACTCCCCTCTTCTCTGTATCTCCATGTTGTGGTCTGCTCAATCTTCTCAACCTTCCTCAAGTGCTTGGTTCACCTTCTTTCTCTCTGACAACATGCCCACCATGATGCCTCAACTATTTAAACATTTAGGGTCATAATCTGAAAATACAACTGTCTCTCAGGTGATGTCCTCTCCCTGATCTCTTCCTCTACTCACTGACTGGGACATTCCCTTGATCTTTTCTTCATTAAGAACTGGACTGTATCTGAATATTTGTTGTGTGGTACTTTCTTCCTGATCATCATATCATCTTTTTCAGCACTGCACATACTACACCATCCATACGATCTGCCTCCTCCTCCTGTGATTTGAAGCCTATTGATGTAGACCTTCTATGTTCCCTCTACTCTCTACTCCACAGACCCAGTAGTTTCCATCTCCTGCTTATGCTTGTCCTAAATCTTCATTAATTTCCCCTCCATTTGGTAACTGTATATGCTCTTTTCTCAGGCATTTGAGCACTTCTGGGGGAGATCAAAAAGAATTGCCCCATTGTATTACTTTTGACTCCTACAGCCGCTCTCTTGGCTCCCCAAAATCTGACCTTTCTACACCTCACAGAAAACCATTAACATTCTCCTCATTGCCAGATTGAAAGGTCTTTGCTGTGTCCCCATCTGTTACTTTTGATGTGGTTTTTCATCCTTTCTTGCTTGACTCTCTTCATGCTCTTCTTTTACACAACTTTGTCCTCAATTCTGGATTCTTTTTTTCTGACAGCTCATTCAACTTTTCCATAAAGCAAGGGTCTTCTTCTGTTTCTCTGACTAGGCTGAGTTCTCTCACAAATCTGTTCTTGGTGCTCTCTTTAGATATTCCAACTTGGAACTTCAAACATCTCTGTTTGTGTAAACCTGAGGTCTGCTTGGATCATCAGATATCTCAACACTCATAAGTCACCCCAGATGGCATCACCACTCAGAAAAGGACTGATACTATTTTCCTCCACTTTTCTTCCTGTCCCTTCTGCTCTGCCTTTCCAACCCTCCATTCTTTGAGGTTCACATTGCACGACGGTTTTGTTGAGTGTGTTGGGGATGTAGCCATTTTAGCATTCTGTGTTGTAAGATAATTGAACGTTATTTTGAGTACCTACATGCATCTTCATTTTCCCTGAGTAAAACACTGGGGGGGGGGAATCCTGAAGCAATAGGGACAAACGGGTGACAAAAATGGCAGTGCGGAAGTGGCCTCTCTCTGATTATTCTGATACGTCCCAACCTCTGTGTTACTTTCCATGCCTGCCTCAGAGTTTCATCTCTTTGGGTTGGATCCAGATTAGACGTTTCTGCAGGTGCAGGGATTTCTGTTGTCAGAGTGAGATTTTTCTGCCTCCCCCTCCCCCAGAAACCTGAAATTCACCCCCCCCCCATCCTGTTCATTTGGAGGCGAGGGGACACATAGGAACAAGATTTCAAAGGACATTTTAGGCTTCTCTAGGAAGGGGAAGTCAGGAAGAGCAGGCTACATGAACAGAAATGCTTGTGCCAAGGAAAAGTTACTCTAGATTAAACCCTTTCTTTTCACAGTTCCTTTTAAAGATATCTCTGTGTGTGTGTGTTTGTGTATCATTCCCTCAAGCAAGATTTTTCCCTTACATTTGTCTCTCCCAAAGTGGATACGGAATAAAGTAGGAGGTAGGTCTCATTCACACAGATGTGTGTCTGGTATACAGATATCTTCTTGAGCACACTAAGTAAAACTCCTTAACTGAATCAGAACAGTCAGGGAATCTGGTAACATGCTTACCCAACACAAACTCCCTGTTGTTACTTTCATGACACTCCATCTCTCTGTCCCTTCTTATCTCTAAACTGTCTTATCTCAGCAGATCTCTGGCCAAGATCTTCATTCCTCTGACTCTATCACCTTTAGAAAATCTCTGGTCACCATAAAATGGTTGCCCTTTCTCCTTCATGGGCTATTATGTCTGGACCTGCCTCCCAGAACACTGGTATGACGCTGCTTTGATCCCTTCCATGAAATCCCTACTCTAAACCCTTCTTAACACGAATGCATTGGGCTTAACCTCTTAATCCTCATCCTTTTTTTAAACATTAGCATATGCAAATATATGCATATTGTCTCCTTATTTCTCCTTTCTCTCGATAGTCTGTCACAGTGTAGAAATATTGCCAGTTTAAGTGCCTCTGGGTAATAACCTATTTTTCATTACTCTGAAAAATGCCATACACATCCCTAGAAGTAAATAAATAATAATCTTGATAATAGCAGTATATTGCGGAGAATACATTTGGGGGACGTTTTTTGGACTTTTGTTTTGGACTTCAATCTGTAATAGTGTGCATTCAATTATATTAAGTAATTTGTGGCTTATTGTGAGGCTCCCTCTTGCTTTTTCTTTTGGCACTTCAGTGTTTTGTACACTAATTGGCACTAAATAAATATGAAATCACAGCAGTAGAAGTAAAGGAACTAAGCACTAAGTCGCATGACTGTTTTCCTACTGCTATGCTGACAAGTAGAGCTTGGAGCGTATGGGTTGGCCAAAAATTCTCCTTGTAATTTTCCGTTATGAATTTCTGTAAGGAAAACTTCACTGATGATTCAATTCAAACACTTGTTAAATATGTGACACCTCTTTGACTTTTCAGAATTGACTTGGTTTTAGCATGTGATATTTGACAATATGATGTAGGTGCCAATCTGGATGCAATATAGCTGACATAGAACGTTATTAACACTTGATATTTGATTTACTAATATTTGATAGCTGACTATGGCTTGGCTTTGACAGAGGATATCCATGGACAGAAGAGGAGGAGGATTTTTCACCACTGCAGATGGTCATTGCTCTCCAGGAGCAGCTTTTGGGGGTTGACTTGGGGCTGCAGCAGGAGGCGGTGGCAAAGAAGTCACCCTGTACAGATGGAAGTCCCTTCCATCCACTGAAACTACTGATGGAGCAAAGCAAAAAAATTGGGGGGAGAATTTATATCAATTGCTTGCCAAAAGCCAAACAATTAAGAGATCCTAACAGATCTAAAGCTCTGAGTTTTGGGGAAAAATTTTCACTTTCAGATTTCAAATTACAATTTCCAAGATAAAAATTTGCATGGATTTTTATTTTTTTTATTTATTTGATTTATATCCCACCCTCCCCCACCAGCGGGCTATTATAAACTGTAAACCACTGTATCATATGCCACCTTTTTTGGGGGACGGACGGACACACATACTTCTGTAGAAATTATTATTAACTTTTGCCAGTTTTAAAAACTTGATTTTGCAGACTGCTAGTAAAGGTGTACATAACAGCAATAAACTGTATGTCAGCAAATGGACAGTAAATATAATGAGACAGGTCATGCCCTGGCTCTGAAATGGTATTTTATAGCACTGATATCATCCAAGCAAACCTATAACTCAATCCTAAAGACAGGAAAGAAATGCAGAAAACCTAATTGTATGAAGTGCCAAGGAAGGATTAAAAAAAACCCAAGAAACAAGCAAGGGACGATAGCAGCAGGAAAGGACAGACAATGACACCCTTTGATTAGATGAAGTTTGAGATGATGAGGAGCAGCACAGTCCCATCAGGACGTGGGAGAAGGAGTGGGAAGTGGAGAAGGCATTTCAGGAATCCCTGAAGGGAGCAGCTGTCTCCCAAAAGCTATGGAAACAGAGTGCACATCAAGAGAGACCTGTGACAAAATTGGTAAAAGAATTAAAACTGAATGATTGTGACAAAGTTTTCTTCCTTTTGGTTCAAACAGGGAGAAAATGGCAGAGATATCAAATTTTATGAAGGTTTAAGAAATTAGCCTGGATTAATCTTAGGTTTTTCTGCCCTGGCATCTGGAACAGAGCTCCCTTGACCTTCTTTCATAGGCACTGACACTTGGAAAAATGGGTTTGAAAACTTCTGCAAAAAAAGAAATCAATGCATTTTAGAGAGCCCCTTTTTTATTGTGCTGCTGCAACTCCATCTTTCTGGAAACTACCTCTTTATTCTGGGATTGCAGCATGTTACTCTAACATGACCTGCCAAGATTCTTCAACCATAAAGAACAGCAAGAGGCATAAGGGCATTTGGGGAAATATGCTCTGTACTGAACTAGAAGTTCCTAATTCACTTTTCCTCTAGACGGACAGTTTCTAAAACTGCTACACAATTCAGTTATAGACAAAGCTAGTTTCCGCCTGAGACCAACATTTCTATTATAAGACTTTAGCTTGCCAGTGTTTAAATCTGTGTAGATGATAGATATATATTCAACAGAATGAAATTGAAAAACAGAAATGGACCCGGAGTCCCTTTTAGTCTTGTAGCTCTATGTGACCTTAGATCACTGATTTCTAAACTATGAGACAGTACACATCAGTGTGTCCCATCATTATCATATGAGCTCAAAGGGCCTGTCCACAATGGAGGGGCCATGGCTCAGTGGTAGAGCATCTGATTTGCATGCAGAAGGTCCCAGGTTCAATCCCAGGCATCTCCAGTTGAATGCACCAGGTGGTGAATGATGTGAAAGAGCACAGCTGCTGAAGGAATGCAGCCCTGTACCATTGCTGCCCCTTCTACTGACATGAACAGGCAGCTGCCAGGCTCTCCAGATGCTGGCCCCACCATTGCTGTGGCCATTGAGCAGGCCATGGTCCCATCCACGAAGCATCCCAGGTTTGTACAAACAGCCGCCGGGCTCTTGCAGGGGCTGCAACCAAGGCTGCCAAGTAGGCCATGGCCTTGCACTGCCATTGTTTTTTCCTAGGTGGCTGCCAGGCTCCCATGCTGCTCTGAAGTCTCCCAGTGGGCTGCCACTACCACCTCCAATCCATCATCCTCCATGCAGGGGATGGTTTAACTTCAAGTCTGAAATTTGCAGTAAAGTCTTGCAAACAGATGGAGAGGTTCCATCAGCTGACCCTGGAAGCCGATCCTCAGCCGATCCAGATGCCCTGGAGCTATGGCAGCTGTGAGGGCCAAGAGGGCAATAGAGTTAGTCTTGGTGCCTGGCACCAGGAGTGTCTATAGATGCATGGGTCAGCAGGTCAAGTCCTTTGGGAGGCAGGTGGGGCTTTGTCAGGACTGGCCAATACTGGAGCTGACCCAGCTGAGCTCTGAGAAGGAGCAAGGTGTTTGAGCTGCCAGAGGGGTGAGTGGTATTTTTATTTATTTACTTTCAGCTGAGGTGCTTTAGCTGAAAAGGTACTGTGTCAGGGACTGTATTTGGGAGTGTGTGGGTGAGTTGTAACAGACTCCTGACTGCTGGAGTTAGGATGTGAAAGGGTCATTGTTTGCCTGTAATTAAGTGCTTGGGTGAGATTGAATAGCAGACTCCTGGCTGCTGGAGTTGGAGTGTGAAAGGGGCTTTGTTTGACCGTCATTAAGTGCCTTGGGTGATTTTGAGAAGCTGCTGGCCACACCCTCTCCTGGGAGACAATTCCATTTAAGGCAGGAAGTTTGCGAGAGCAAAAGGGCGAGGCTCTTTGCCTGTGGCTCTTGGCCTAGGGGCTCTGTAAGAAGCCCAGGAAGAGCCAGGAAGCCAGGACCTTGGCTCCTTGGTAAGGTAAGGTAAGTAGACTCCTACAACAGGAGCCATATAAATACAAAGGGTTTTAAAAGGGGGTTATAGAAAAGTATTTGTTTAAAAACAATTATGAAGCCAGAATGCCAGCAGGGGGTTGGGGGCTATCCAGTGTTTTGCATGGAGTGTCACATGTATGACTATCTGCCCACTGGTCAGAAGTCTTGGGTGTGTGCTCGGTGCAAGGAGCTCCTGGTTCTCAGGGAGCGAGTTTGCTCCCTTGAGGCCAAGGTGGCTGACCTGGAGAAGCAGGGACAGTCAGTTAGGTGCACGGGGAAGACTCTCGGGGACTTGTTAGATATGTCCCACTCTGGATCTGGCAGCCCGGCTGCTGCCAGGGAGCATGAGGGTCAAGGGGAAAAGGGGCACCATGCTGAGGATAAGGGGAATGTGCCCTCAGAAGGGACCTCTTCTTCAGCTGGTGAACGGGTATCCTTTCGTACCAAGGAACCGTCCCTGGGAAGGGTGGGAGGGGGGCTCTTGGTAGTTGGTGATTCGATCCTTAGGCAGGTAGACAGCTGGGTGGCGAACCCGCGTACTGACCGTATGGTGACTTGCCTGCCTGGTGCGAAGGTAGCGGACATTACGCGTGTTTTAGATAGGCTGGTAGATAGTGCTGGGGAGGAGCCAGTGGTCGTGGTGCACGTCGGCACCAACGATGTGGGGAAATGCAGTCGTGAGGTCCTGGAGGAGAAATTTAGGCTGCTGGGCAGGAAACTCAAGGCCAGGACCTCCAAGGTAGCCTTCTCGGAAGTGCTACCTGTTCCACGCGCAGGGCCGGAGAGACAGGCACAGATCAGGAGTCTCAATGCGTGGATGAGACGGTGGTGTAGGGGGAAGGGTTCAAGTTTGTTAGGCACTGGGATGCTTTTTGGGACAAGAGGGAGCTGTACAAAAGGGACGGTCTCCACTTGTCCCGAGAAGGAACCAGGCTGCTGGCGCTCAAAATCAAAAAGGTGGCAGAGCAGTTTTTAAACTGAATAATGGGGGAAAGCCGACAGGAGATGAAAAGTCTCTGGTTCGGGATGGCTCATCTCAAAGAGATGAAGGGGTAGCTATTACTTTTGTACAAGGAAATGGATTACAATTGTCCACTGAGACTGTGGCTAATGATAGGAACTGCCTGGCAAGGTCTCGAGGCAGCAAGAGGAAGGCTGTGGGCTTAACAAACGTGGGAAACTATAAGTGTTTATACACAAATGCTAGAAGTCTCCGAGGTAAAATCGGGGAGTTGGAATGCTTGGTGTTGGGGGGGAAATAGACATTGTGGGTATTTCAGAAACTTGGTGGGATGAGGAAAATCAGTGGGATACGGTGATTCCTGGTTATAAATTATATCGGAAGGATAGGGGGAAAGGGTTGGAGGTGGGGTGGCTCTGTATGTCAGAGAGGGTATACCATCCAGTAAGATTGAGAGGGTTAGAGAATTGGATTCCCTTCTGGAAATGCTATGGGTTGAAATAGTGGGTCCAAAAGGAGGCTTAACAGTGGGAGTTTGTTATCGCCCACCAGATCAAAAGATAGAGGAGGATTATAAAATGATGAATGAATTAAAGATAGCGGCTAGACGAAATAACTGTGTTGTAATAGGCGACTTTAACTACCCACACATTGATTGGGTCAATATGAGTTCTAGTCGGGAAAAAGAGATTGCGTTCTTAGACACTCTCAATGACTGTGCTGTGGAACAGATGGTCACAGATCCTACCAGGGGAGAGGCGATCCTGGATTTGGTCCTAAGTAACACCCAAGACCTGGTGAGAGATGTAAAAGTGACTGCACCACTTGGAAACAGTGACCATAATGTCATTGAGTTTAACATTTGTACAGATAGGGAGTTGCCCAAAAAGACTGACGCAACCACTTTTAACTTTAAAAGGGGTAACTTCTCTGGTATGAGGGGACATGTGAGGAAGAAATTGAAAGGAAGAGTGGAGAAGGTCAAAACCATTGGGGAAGCTTGGAGACTATTTAAAAAGACAATCCTAGAAGCTCAGAAAAAATATATACCGCAGGTTAGGAAAGGTACAAATAGGTATAGAAAAAAGCCTGCATGGTTAACAAATAAAGTAATGGAAGCTGTAAAAGGTAAGAAGGATTCCTTTAAGAGGTGGAAAGCTAGTCTTAGTGAGGTTGATAAAAGGGAACACAGACTATGGCAAATAAAATGCAAGTCTGTGATCAGGCAAGCAAAAAGGGAATATGAGGAGCATATCGCAAAAAACATAAAGACCAACAATAAAACTTTCTTCAAATACATTAGAAGTAGGAAGCCAGCCAGGGAGGCAGTGGGGCCCTTGGATGACCAAGGGGTAAAAGGAGTAGTGAAGGATGATAGGGAAATGGCTGAGAAGCTGAATGCATTTTTTGCCTCTGTCTTCACTGTGGAAGAGGAGAAGTGTTTGCCCACTCCAGAAGCACTGATTTCGGGAGGGGGTTTGAAAGACCTGAATCAGATTGCGGTGACAAGAGAGGAAGTCCTCCGACTGATGGACAATTTAAAAACTAATAAATCACCAGGCCCGGATGGCATTCATCCGAGAGTTCTGAAAGAACTCAAATGTGAACTTGTGGATCTCCTGACAAAAATATGTAATCTTTCTTTAAAATCTGCCTCCATTCCTGATGACTGGAAGGTAGCTAATGTCACTCCCATCTTTAAAAAGGGCTCCAGGGGAGATCCAGGAAATTACAGGCCAGTCAGTCTGACATCGATACCGGGTAAGTTGGTGGAAACTGTTATTAAGGAAAGAATTAGTAGGCACATTGATGAACAAAAACTATTGAGGCAGACTCAGCATGGGTTCTGTAAGGGAAGATCTTGTCTCACTAACCTGTTAGTGTTTTTTGAGGGAGTGAACAAACATGTGGACAAGGGGGACCCAATAGATATTATTTACCTTGACTTCCGGAAAGCTTTTGATACAGTTCCTCATCAAAGGCTCCTAAGTAAGCTCAATAGTCATGGGATAAAAGGACAAGTCCTCTTGTGGATCAAAAACTGGCTTATAAATAGGAAACAGAGAGTGAGTATAAATGGGAAACTCTCTCAGTGGAGGATGGTAAGCAGTGGGGTACCACAGGGATCAGTACTCGGTCCCATGCTTTTTAACTTGTTTATTAACGATTTGGAATTGGGAGTAAGCAGTGATGTGGCTAAATTTGCAGATGACACGAAGTTGTTCAGGGTGGTGAAAACCAGGGAGGAGTGTGAGGCACTCCAAAGGGATCTGTCGAGGATGGGTGAGTGGGCGTCAACGTGGCAAATGGGGTTCAATGTGGCCAAGTGCAAAGTGATGCACATTGGAGCCAAAAATCCTAAATATAAATACACGTTGATGGGGTCTGATCTGGCAGAGACTGACCAAGAGAGAGATCTTGGAGTCGTAGTGGATAACTCGCTGAAAATGTCTACACAATGTGTAGCTGCAATAAAGAAGGCCAACGCTATGCTGGGGATTATTAGGAAGGGAATTGATAACAAATCAGCCAGTATCATCATGCCCCTGTATAAATCATTGGTGCGACCTCATTTGGAATACTGTGTACAGTTCTGGTCACCACATCTCAAAAAGGATATTATAGCATTGGAAAAAGTGCAGAGAAGGGCAACTAGAATGATAAAAGGGTTGGAACACCTTCCCTATGAAGAAAGGTTAAAATGCTTGGGGCTCTTTAGCTTGGAGAAACGACGGCTGAGGGGTGACATGATCGAGGTTTATAAGATTATGAATGGGATTGAGCAGGTTGAGAAAGAAGTACTTTTCTCCCTTTCTCACAATACAAGAACTCGTGGGCACTCTATGAAATTGCTGAGCAGTCGGGTTAGAACAGATAAAAGGAAATACTTCTTCACCCAAAGAGTGATTAACATATGGAATTCACTGCCACAGGAGGTCGTGGCAGCTGCAAGCATGGACAGTTTCAAGAGGAAATTAGATAAACATATGGAGCAGAAGTCCACCAGTGGCTATTAGCCACAGGGTATAGAATGAGAACTCTCAGTCTGGGGCAGGTGATGCACTCTATTCTTGGTGCTGGAGGGGGCAGCAGTGGGAGGGCTTCTGGTGCCCTGGCCCCACTGCTGGACCTCCTGATGGCACCTGGTATATTTTGGCCGCTGTGTGACAGAGTGTTGGACTAGATGGGCCATTGGCCTGATTCAACATTGGCTTCTCTTATGTTCTTATGTTGTTCTTATGGTACCACACTTGATGCAGTACTGTGTTGTCCTTAAGGGTAAGGATATGACGATTCAGTCCATCAGGGGTAAACTATTAGCCTTAACTTTTCTGAGTAAGGCTCGAGGTTTCACAGGGGACTTTTGCATTCAGAAGATGTTGGAAGGCTGGTCATGGGACGCTGGATCACAGGCAGACAGGAGGGAGCCCATCTGTCCCACAGTCCTGAGGGAACTGCATAGGGCTGGGGGGGGGTATGCGGTCCACTTTTTTCATGCTGTGGCATGGGTGACCTTTTGAGGGGGCACTCCATGTGAGCGAGCTGGTAGTGAGTTCACATAGTGATAGGTCATGTATGGCGTTCAGGCTACAGGACATTTGCTTTTTGTGGAGCAGCACCCACATCAGGGACCGGCGATCAAAAACCAGCCAGTATGAAAAAAAGGTGGAGATTAAGGTGGGATCTTGTTTGGAGGTTGACCTTTGCTGAGTAGTGGCACTCCAACAATACTTAGTAGTGAGGGGCTTGGACTGTGGCACACTGTTCTGGCATGATGACACCAGTCCCAGTTTCAGTTCTGGGCAGTTACCAGGCAGGCACTGGACACATTGGGTTTGGGTCAATTTCAGTTTTGTACCCACTGTGTCCAGATTGGGGTGGGCTCCATGGCAGCTGCTATGGGCTACATGGCTCCAGCCATTCATCAACAGCTTGGGCATTGGAGGTCACAATGTTACAAGCCTTATGTCCAGCCAGTTAATACTATGTAGGGATTTGTGGCTGCTGTTAACTGTGCTTTCTTTCTAGGTCTTGCCGGCCACTGCAAGAGGAGAAGAGTCACCATTTGTGGTCACAGTATGGTGTTTTGGGTGGCCCACCAGGCCAAAAGGAGGCCCATTGGTTTGCAATTGGGGCTCAGTGAATTTGCATCAGTGGAATGGCTGGAATGACAGGGATTTATGTGGCCTCGCCTCATCTTAAGAACATAAGAACATAAGAGAAGCCAATGTTGAATCAGGCCAATGGCCCATCTAGTCCAACACTCTGTCACACAGCGGCCAAAATATACCAGGTGCCATCAGGAGGTCCAGCAGTGGGGCCAGGGCACCAGAAGCCCTCCCACTGCTGCCCCCTCCAGCACCAAGAATAGAGTGTATCACCCGCCCCAGACTGAGAGTTCCCATCTATACCCTGTGGCTAATAGCTGCTGTTTGAGGGGAGACAGGGTCCTCCACCTCATGTATTGTTGATCCACTTGGGTGGAAACAATCTCAGTTTGGTGAAGGGTAAGGCCCTGGTGATGCAGGCAAAGGCCAACCTGGGGCTCATCAATAGCAGGTGACCTGGTGTGCAGATTGTGGTGTCTGCTATATTGCCATGCCAGGTGTGGCATGGTGTGGGGGACCCCTGATGTTTGGATCAGGCTCACAGGAAGGTGAACCGGGAAATGAGGAATGTGGTGGCTGGTGGATTCTTGCCTCACCCAGGGATATGAACTGAATTGGTTGACCTGTACAGGGGTGATGGGATACATTTATCTGAGAATGGCAATGACATATTTCTTTAGGAGGTGAAGCAAGGGCTACTGGTGACTCTGGGCCACCCACTGGGCGCAAGATCCTAAGCAGAGGCTTGGCCCTGGCAATGGCGAGTTAATGTGGGGAAAAGGAAGAATGGATTCAGTGAGCACCCTATGGCACCTTCCCTGTTGGGGTTAAGGGGTCCGTTAGGCTCAGCCTTCAGGTTTTGTGGCCCAGGGTTGGGAATGAGAACTGCCTTGGGGGCTGCCTTGGCTAGGCTCCTTCCCTCTAGGTTTTGCAGCTGGGGGGGGGATGCCAGGGTAGCACCTGTTTGCCAGGACAGCCGGTGGCAAGCTAAAGTAATGGTTCACATGCAGGGCAAAGGTGGCTCACCCAACATATGGCAAGAAGGTGGTCTGGGGCGACCACTGGTCTTGGCCTATTTCTACACTCAGAGTTCGTCCTTGTTGCAAAAAGTGTAAATAGTTAATAAAGTGGCACCCATTCTGATGTCTGTCTCTTTCTTCCAACTGTGGGGGCAATATAGGGATTTCTATCTTACAAGAGATACACTACTAGCTGTCTTCTGGAAGACTCTGAACATTGTCAAGAAGAGGTTTAATAATTACATTCCTTGGCTTCAAATAAAATTTGCAGTAAAGTAATACATGAGCTAATTATGATTGTAAAGTAATACGTGACTCATATTCACAGAGACTATTGTGTTATGAAATCAAGAATATGTTTTGTATTTTACTATAAAGCTAGGTTTTTAGTGTTATAGGTAACATACATATCCTGACACACTCTCACTTACAAATTCTAGCCCATCGCCATGAGATTACCTGGACCAGCTAAACCATCATATTTGGGTGCAACATTCTCTGACTCCTGTCATTGGCCATATGAAAAAGGGGACAACAACCAAAACATCTAGAAGAAGATATCAATAGACCAGAATGTCTAGAGGGATGAGTAGTTGCATTAAATATTACGCACTCTAATGCCCTTCGTCTGCCTCAAACTGATTTATTTTATTATTTGAATTGTAAGTGGTTTTCTTTTTATTGTAAACCATTTTGGGAGCTGTTAAGGTTGTCTATATAGCAAATAAATAGATTGGCTTGAAAGCAATGGTTATTATTTTCAGTCTAAAATGTGTGTAGGCATGAGGCACTAAAAATCTTAAATGCAATTTTCCTAGCTCATGTACCAGTAGTATCTACTAATTGGCAGTCCAATCTGCTACCTGTATGTGATTCCTGGGGATTGACTGAATATTGACACAAATATAGAAATATTCATTTTATATTTCCCAAGGAACCCTATCAGAAGAATATCCAACATAAATAGTGGACTCCATTCATCTAAATCTTCAACAAATCTGAACATTTCTAGCAGCTGTTTTGCTATATGGGTGAATCAGGATTATGCACGTGTGTTAACTGCTGGCAAGTTGGTTCCCACTCATGGTGACCCTATAAATATTTGAACCCTATAAGTATTTGAATATTTGAATCCTATCGTGAACAGCCTTGCTCAGCTCTTGCAAAGTGAGGGCCGTGGCTTTCTTTATAGAATCAATCCTTCTCGTTTTGGGTCTTCCTCCTTTCCTGCTGCCTTCAACTTTTCCTACCATTACTGTCTTTGCCAGTGAGTCTTCTTATAATGTGACCAGGGCCAGCTCGCCCACTAGGCGAGCTAGGCGCTCGTCTAGGGCGCCGGCCCTGCAGGGCCGCCAAAATGCCCCCCCCCCCCGTGAAAAGCCCCTCTTCTCGCCCAGCGGCTGCAAGGCACCCGGAAAAGCCGGTGCCGCTGCTGGGAGAGAAGGGGCAGGCGTTCTAACCCCGCCCCTTCCCTGGCTCTCCTGGGCGCCTCGCAGCTGTGAGGTGCCCAGAAAAGCCGACGCTGGGAGGGAAGGGGCAAGGGTTCTAACCCTGCCCCTTCCCCGGCTTTCCTGGGTGCGTCAGAGCTGCGAGGCGCCCAGGAAAACGGTGCTGGGCCATCTCCAGGCCCCACTGGGAGGTTGGCATCCCCGGTGGGGTGGGCACCCCAGGCTGTCCTGCCTAGGGCGCCCAGACACCTGGGGCCAGCCCTGAATGTGACCAAAGTACAATAGCCTCCGTTTGGTCATTTTAGTTTTTAGGGTGAGTTCAGGCTTGTCTAGAACCCACTTATTTGTCTTTTTGGCAGCCATGAGATCTATAAAACTCTCCTCCAACACCACATTTCAAATGAATCCATTTCCTTCCTGTCAGCTTTCTTAATTGTCCAGCTTTCACATAGTCATGGGGAATTCAACAGTATGAATTCCATTGATCTTGGTCTCCTTACACTTTAGGATCTTTTCTAGCTGCTTCATGGCTGCCACTCCCAGTCTCAATCTCCTGATTTCTTGGTTGCAGCCTCCCTTTTGGTTGATGATGCAGCCAAGGAATAGCAAATCTTTAACTATTTCAATTCCTTCATCATCAACTTTGAAGGTGTGTAAGTGCTTAGTAGTCCTTACTTTTGTCTCATCTCGCTATCAGAGCAACACCCTTTCTTCTGTGTTTGTCATTTCATGAGCAAAACACTTTGTAATTTTCTGGCTGAAATTTGTCCTAATCCAGTCTGCTTTAGGTCACTCACTCACAGGATCGCAATGTTTAAATATTCCATTTCTTTTTTAAATTATTTCCTGCCTACCTTGGGTCTAGGAGCTGCGGTGGCTCAAGTGGTTAAGACGCTGAACTGCAGGCTGTGGAAGGTCAGTAGTTCAGCAGTTCAAGACCCGTGAGTGCCGCATGATGGGGTGAGCTCCCGTCTCTAGTTCCAGCTCCTGCCAACCTAGCAGTTCGAAAGCAAGAAATTGCAAGTAGATAAATAGGTACCACTTCAGTGGGAAGGTAACAGCGTTCCGTGCGCCTTGGTGTTTAGTCATGCTGGCCACATGACCACGGAAACGTCTTCGGACAGCGCTGGCTCTTCGGCTTTGAAACGGAGATGAGCACTGCAACCCTAGAGTCGGATTCGACTGGCTTTCGAGCAAGGGAACCTTTACCTTTACCTTTTACCTTGGGTCTTCCCTCTCACGTTCCATGTTCCTATTAGATGTGTCAAATGGCTTTGGACTTTCCTTTTGCATTCATTCACACCAACAATTGAATGCTCTTATGCCTTTAATCCAGTTGTTTCATTAAGAATAGTACAGCTAGAACTTGTCCTCCGATCTTCCCCAGTAGCCGACTGAGTGGTATCCTACTTGGGGGTCCTGTCTTCAAGCATTATATCTTTTTTCATTTTGGATTGACTCATCACAGGTTTTTTCAAGACATGAGATCACCAGAACTGGTTTGCCTTCTTCTGCACAGTACTAACAGGGATTAGCTAAACTGTCATTGCCATTGTCTATGATAGATCCTCTGCCAGTGTCACCTTCCACTACTGGTGTTGCTCAGTAGCTATGCTTCAAAGATTCCTCTGTCCCATCACCATCATCAGGGTTATTAGCCAGAAAGGGAGCAATCCTAAACAAGTCCACTCAGAAGTAAGTCCCATTCTGTTCACTGGGAGTTATTCCCAGGAATGTGTTCCTAGGACTGTAGTCTTAGAGAGGTTGGTTGGGTTCCATACTGTGCCCATCCAAACCATTTGAAAAGGAATGGTCCACTATATTCATTTATTTTTAATTCCAAACCTTTCAGGATATATGTATATGGAACCTTTTCAAATAATTGCCATCTGAAAAGAATGGAAAAAGGGTATTAAAAAGCTAGTTTAGAAAAGGTCTGCTGTTAGAAGTTGGGTAAACATTTTAAAGTGCTACTGTTACGTTTTTAATTGCTTTTTTAAAATGAACATTCACTTGTTTCCATTTGGGCCCACTGAAGGAAAATCCATTTGGCTTCAACATCTTATTTCGTGTACTTGGGATTTGAATAGGTACAACATTTTCACTATTCACAAAAACACAAAAACAGGTGTCTGTCTTACCTCACTCAGCCTTAATTCCTTTTTTAAAAAAGCATTTTCAATGCTTTGTATACTGAAGGACTGCAACACTGCCTCAGGCCTCCTTACAGCCATACTACTGAAGGTTATTATTAATTGTCAGTAGGTTAACCTGGTTGTGGCTCCTGACAGGAATTTTCTATTGTGCATATAAGCAGCAACATTTATTCCAGCGGCTTCATTAGTTTAGGAATATATTAGTTAAGCAAGAACATAAGAGAAGCCTTGCTGGATCAGGCCAACGGCCCTTCCAGTCCAATACTCTGTGTCACAGAGTGGCCAAAACCCAGGTGCCATCAGGAGGTCCACCAGCAGGGCTAGAACTCCAGAAGCCTTCCCATTGTTGCCCCCCCCAACACCAAGAATTCAGAGCATCACTGCCCCAGACCGAGTGTTCCATCTATAGCTTGTGGCTAAAGCCACCGATGGACCTCTGCTTCATATGTTTATTCAATCCATGGATTGTCTTGGTTGGAGACTGGAAACATGCACACATAATTGTTGGAGTTTGGGAGAACAGGAAACAAAAACTGATGGTTGATGCTGTTCACAAAGCATTCAGGACCATGTTTGACCATTTATGACCATAGAACGGAATAATCCATCTTTTCTACCCTATTTCTCACTTTTTAATCTAAATTTGAGTCCACTAGCACCTTAGAGACTAACCAAATTTTCAGGGTATTATTACATATTTAAGTATTTGTGCCAGCTTTTGTCTTTAAAGTGCCATTTACAAACCCTCCCCAAAGTTTGGTATACAGTTGTTGTTGTTGTTGTTCAGTCGCACAGTCGAGTCCGACTCTTCGCGACCCCATGGACCAGAACACGCCAGGCCCTCCTGTCTTTCGCTGTCCGCTGAAGTTTGCTCAATTTCATGTTCGTTGCATCGATGACACTGTCTAACCATCTCATCCTTTGCCGTCCCCTTCTTCTTTGACCTTCAATCTTTCCCAGCATCAGGGTCTTCTCCAGTGAGTGCTCCCTTCTCATTTGGTGGCCAAAGTATTTGAGCTTCAACTTCAGGATTTGGCCTTCCAGGGAACAGTCAGGGTTGATTTCTTTTAGGATTGACTGATTCGATCTCCTTGCAGTCCAAGGGACTCTCAAGAGTCTTCTCCAGCACCACAGTTCAAAAGAATCTATTCTTCGGCGCTCGGCCTTCCTTATAGTCCAACTCTCACAGCCATACATTACTACAGGGAATACCATTGCTTTGACCATGCGGACTTTTGTTGGCAAGGTGATGTCTCTGCTTTTTATCATGCTGTTTAGGTTTGCCATCGCTTTCCTCCCAAGGAGCAGGCATCTTTTAATTTCATGGCTGCAATCACCATCTGCAGTGATCTGGGATCCTAGGAATGTGAAGTCTGTCACTACTTCTACAACTTCCCCTTCTATTTGCCAAGGAGTGATGGGCCCAGATGCCATGATCTTAGTTTTTTTGATGTTGAGCTTCAAGCCCACTTTTGCACTCTCCTCTTTCACCCTGAGCAAGAGGCTCTTTAGGTCCTCTTCACTTTCTGCCATCAGAGTGGTATTGTCTGCATATCTGAGGTTATTGATCTTTTCCCCAGCAATCTTAACTCCAGCTTGTGATTCATCCAGGCCAGCATTTCGCATGATGTACTCTGCATATAAATTAAATAAGCAAGGTGACAATATACATCCTTGTCGTACTCCTTTTCCTATGCTAAACCAATCAGTTGTTCCATATCCGGTTCTAACTGTTGCTTCTTGACCCTTATACAGGTTTCTCAGGAGACATGTGAGGTGGTCCGGTACTCCCATCTCTTTAAGAACCTGTCATAATTTATTGTGATCCACACAATCAAAGGCTTTAGCATAGTCAATGAAGCAGAAGTAGATGTTTTTCTGGTACTCTCTTGCTTTCTCCATAATCCAGCGAATGTTGGCAATTTGATCTCTAGTTCCTCTACCTCTTCGAAACCCAGCTTGTACTTCTGGCAGTTCTCTATCCACGTACTGTTGGAGCCTAGCTTGTAGGATTTTGAGCATGACCTTGCTAGCATGTGAAATGAGTGCAATTGTGCGATAGTTTGAACATTCCTTGACGTTGCCCTTCTTTGGGATTGGAATGTAAACTGACCTTTTCCAATCCTGTGGCCACTGTTGTGTTTTCCAAATTTGTTGGCAAATTGAGTGCAGCACTTTAACAGCATCTTCTTTTAAGACTTTGAATAACTCAGCTGGGATACCATCACCTCCACTAGCTTTGTTGTTAGTAATGCTTTCTAAGGCCCATTTAACTTCGCTTTCCAGGATGTCTGGCTCGA
Source organism: Gekko gecko (assembly GCA_029375565.1). NCBI lineage: Eukaryota > Metazoa > Chordata > Lepidosauria > Squamata > Gekkonidae > Gekko > Gekko gecko. The sequence goes on along the minus strand of JAPDNY010000001.1, from coordinate 295,394,054 downwards.
GGTCAGTGATTATACCATCGTGGTTGTCAAGGACATCGAGGTCCTTCTTGTATAGTTCTTCTGTGCATTCTTGCCATCTTTTCCTAATCTCTTCTGCTTCTGTTAGGTCCCTACCGTTTTTGTCCTTTATCATGGCCAGCTTTGCATAGAACGTTCCCTTGATTTCTCCAATTTTCTTGAAGAGATCTCTAGTCCTTCCCAATCTATTGTTTTCCTCTATTACTTTGCATTGTTCATTCAGGAAAGCCTCCTTATCTCTCCTTGCTGTTCTCTGGAAATCTGCATTCAGTTGGGCAAATCTTTCCTTTTCCCCATTGCCTTTAGCTTTCCTTCTTTCCTCTGCTATGTGTAAAGCCTCATCAGACAGCCACTTTGCTTTTTTGCATTTCTTTTTCTTTGGGATGGCGGTGAGTGCTGCCTCCTTTACAATGTCACGGACCTCTGTCCATAGTTCTTCAGGCACTCTGTCTATCAAATCTAGTCCCTTAAACCTATTCTTCACCTCTACTGTATATTCATCGAGGATGCGATCTAGGTCAAATCTGAATGGCCTTGTGGTTTTCCCAACTTTCTTCAATTTAAGTCTGAATTTTGCAATGAGTAGTTCATGATCTGAGCCACAGTCAGCTCCAGGTCTTGTTTTTACTGACTGGATAGAGCTTCTCCATCTTTGACTGCAAATTATATAGTCAATCTGATTTCGGTGTTGCCCATCTGGTGATGTCCATGTGTAGAGATGCCTCTTAGGTTGTTGGAAAAGGGTGTTTGCTATGACCAGCGTGTTCTCTTGACAAAACTCTGTTAGCCTTTGCCCTGCTTCATTTTGTTCTCCAAGGCCAAACTTGTCTGTTATTCCGGTTACCTTTTGATTTCCTACTTTAGCATTCCAGTCCCCTATGATGATGAGGACATCATTTTTTGGTGTTAGTTCTACAAGCTGTTGTAGGTCTTCATAGAACTGGTCCACTTCAGCCTCTTCTGCAGCAGTGGTTGGGGCATAGACTTGGATTACTGTGATATTGAATGGTTTGCCTTGGATTCGGACCGAGATCATTCTGTCATTTTTGAGATTGTATCCCAATACTGCCTTTCTCACTCTCTTGTTGACTATAAAGGCCACACCATTTTTTCTACGGGATTCCTGGCCACAGTAGTAGATATAATGGTCTTCTGAGTTAAATTCGCCCATTCCTGTCCACTTTAGTTCACTGATTCCCAAGATGTCAATGTTCATTCTTGCCATCTCATTTTTGACCACGTCAAGCTTACCTTGATTCATAGATCTTACATTCCAGGTTCCTATGCAGTATTGTTCTTTGCAGCATTGAACTTTCCTTTCACCGTCAGACACATCCACAACTGAGCGTCCTTTCGCTTTGGCCCAGCCGCTTCACTCTTTCTGGGGTTACTCGTACTTGCCTCTGCTCTTCCTCAGTAGCATATTGGAGACCTTCCGACCTGAGGGCTCATCTTCCGGCGTCATATCTTTAGCCTTTTGTTACTGTCCATGGGGTTTCTTGGCAAAGATACTGGAGTGGGTTGCCATTTCCTTCTCCAGGGGATCACGCTTGGTCTGAGTTCTCTGCTGTGGCCTGTCCGTCCTGGGTGGCCCTCCACGGCATAGCCCACAGCCTCATTGAACCACGCAAGCCCCCTCGCCACGACAAGGCAGTGATCCATGAGGGAGTTGGTATACAGAACCAACACAAAACATGCTTTCAATCTCTATGTAAAGCCCTTAGGACAAATCGTTCATAGTTTGGGGGTTGTTATCAATATGCAGATGATACTCAGCTCTATATATTCTTGTCCAAATCTCCTGCTGATGTGGTAGACGTCTTGAATAACTGCCTGGAATATGGAACATTCATTCAACTTTAGTATCATCAGAAATGCTTTCCATGCAAAAAATTAGACTGGGGACCCAATGCGCAGAGGACTAACTGAATTGCAAGCATGTGACAAGATGTCATGTGACATGAGATTTACATGACAGGAACAAGGAAAGCCAGAATTAGGACCTCACTGTTGTCAAGGTCAAGACCATGGGCAGTAGACCATGATAACCAAGGACAGGAAATGAAAGCCAAGAACCAGGACATATACTGTAATGAAGAACAAACCAAAGATCACACCAGGGAGGAATACTCTCTAACTACCGCATGACTTAGGCTGCAGTCACACACACACTAAATAATCCACCTCTAATCCACTTTCAATGCACTTTTCAACTATACTTTCCCAGTTCACAACAATCCAGTTGGAAAGTGCATTGAAAGTGGATTGAAAGTGGATTATTTAGTGTGTGTGACCACAGCCTTAGTCTCACCATTCCGCTACTTCTTTCAGAATGTATGCAAAGAAAGGCATAGCTTGCTTTCTGTAGAAGTGCATCACTAGCATGTCCTTCCACAAGGTGCTCTTTAGGGACATGCAGCATGGCAAATGGATCTCTGTGATCCACCTGAGGCTGCTGTCCAGTGGGATAAAGACCACTGGTATAATTAGGAAAGTCTTGGAATTATCTTATTCCAACAGCCTAGATTTAGTTTGCTGCAAAGATTTCTTTCAACTGAACAAGAAAGTTTCATATTTGATATGTGAAAACAGACAGCCCTCTACCATTCCTACTGATCAAGAATGAAGGAAACAGACAAAAAGAAATAGAAAGAGGAACGAATTGGAAGCTTATGCACTTTACCCCATGGATGTGACATATTTCAATTCTGAACATCAATCCAATGGTTTCTTCATTTATACAAGACTGTAACTGCACACTCGCTAACCTAATTAGGTAGGGAAGCTTTTCAGGAAATAATTCTCCAAATAGATAGTTCGAGGAAATAGTCGAGCATAACTAGTCTGTCCGAGAGAAATTCCATTGTAATTGGCACTTGCTGGCTTGGGCAACCGCTGGGAATGGAGAGCTTCCTTATCAAAAGAATTCTGTAACAATTACATCTGGGGCCGTGTATATGTCATGACATAAAACACAGCCTGAATTAATTATTTAGTGTGGTTGAGCCCACTTTTGACTTATAAGCTATAAAAAGTCTGCCTGGGAGATAATTAATTATTGCTGGAAATAACATATAATTACAACGTTGCAGGGAACAGATAAGAATTAATGTGCCAGGTGTAAGAAGATTAGACCAGCCTGACAGAAATGAGCCAGTGAAGGAATTTATAGGTGGAGGCTTACAGCCATTTTCATCCATGCCGACTAGGAAGTAGGACCACATGATGGCTGCTTGGTGGCTTATTTGGAAATGAGATAATAGCTTCAGTCTCATCCCCAGCAGACAGATCCCCCATATCACAGACCTGAAGCCTAAATGAGATTAATTGGTGGACTGAGTTAAGAAGCCAGGAGTAAAGCAGCAGAGAGGCAAGCTTATATAACCTCCTCATTTGGATGACTTTCCTTTAAGGTATATAGTGAGACACAGAGAAAAATAGAGTAGTGTGGATTTAGCTCATGCTTTCAACAGGATCCGCTACAACCTTTTCGTGAGCAAATGGCAGTCTCAAGAAATATCAGCAGGCAATTTTGTAAGCACCTTAGGAACAAACCTCTGCAGATTGAAACAGGCTTAATGGCTATCCCCTCTCCATGGGGAGGCAGGGAACTATAATTCTGATAGACATCTGTAACAGAAAATTCCCAGCACTCTCACTAAACTACATTTCCTTGGATTCTTAGAGGAAGCCATAAGTTGAACCAGTAAAGAAAAAAGGGCGGGGGGGAGACATGAAAGGAAAACTTATGTTCATTTACAGTACTGTCCCCAGAAAGGTGGGGAAGTCTTCATTGCATATTTCAGTCCTGGATGCTTTTGTAAAAAAAGAGGATAGATTTATTTGGAGGCAAGAAATTGCACTTTGGGAAGCATGCATTGGCATAGTAACTGAGTTGCTAAAGAACAAGTGACTTTTATGTTATGAATAGTAGATGCATAATACTTATGAATGAAACAATAGAATCTACAATTTTTATTGTTCTTTTATTTACATCATTTATAATCTGCTTTTCTCACTGAAACACCAGGAAGATGACACAGTGTAAGTCAATACAATCAACAGGATGAGACTTTCAACAAACAATGCATTAGGATTTGGGGAGCACAAAGCTGAAACCAAGGAGAAATCTGAAACAGCTAAAATGAACGATAAGCATTCAGATGACAATTTAAATGATGCAGAAATCACACAGTAGGATCATACTTACAGCAACAGGTAATATGAGCTATATACAGTAGTACAGACCACACTCCCTAACCCCTTCAGTCAAGTAACTTTCTGAACCATTATATACAATACAACCCACTTACCTGTACAGAAAATGTTTCTTGAATGATTCAGTTTAGCATAGTTTGCGGAAAGTCAGGAGGGTGGAAGCCTTTCTGACTTTACCAGACAGGCCATACCATAAGGTGGAGGCCATATCTACGCCCATAGAAAATAACAGCCCTGTAAAATTTTAAAGGAAAGAGAGATGCTAACAACTGATGGTTGGAGAAGTAGGGTTGCCAGCTCCCAAGGTCTGAGTGAGGAATCCCCCGCTTTCAGGGGCTTCTCCCTGCTGTGGACCAGCTGACCAGGAGGGAAAACCCTGCTCCTAAACAGGAATATTGCTGCACGACACCTCTGATGTGATGACATCAACCAAAAGTGATGTCATCGCATCAGGGACGTTGCACAGGGACACTCTGAGTTTTGGGCAAAACTCATAGAATTATAGAATCATAGAATGTTAGAGTTGGAAGGGACCTTGCAGGCCATCTAGTCCAACCCCCTGCACTCTGCAGGAACACAGCCGAAACCCCTGTGGTTTGAGGGTGAATTTACCATAGAGTTTTGCCCAAAACCCAGAGTGTCACCCCTCAAGTTGCTGACATAATGGCATCATTTCCATGTGATGTCCTAATGTCATGCAACATCCCCACCCACCCTGGGAACACCTCACAAATCCCCCTGCTGGATCAATGAGGGGACCTAGCAACCCTATGGAGAAGGTTTTCTCCCTCCATCCTCCTGCTGCCATGAAGATGGATCAACCTGAAATTTGGGTCAGGATTTTTTTTAAAGACATGGTTTTTAAGGTGCCAAAATTCAGAATGCAAAAACTGTCTCAAAAAGTTGTAAAAACAGGATCAAATCTCCCAAAATTCTGGCATACTGAAAACCATGCCCTTTTATAAAACCTAACTCATAATTAAAATGAATGTTTTTGAAATGCACATCCCTAATGTTAATTGAGGACTCCACATAAACTTCCTGAACAGAGCAAAATAGCTGCTCCCTGTGGCCATTTTAGGTTGGGAAAATGGTGGGGAAGTAAGGTTTAAGCCTCCTGTCCCTAGATTCACAGTTGTGATCCAAACAACACTCCAACGCACCTGAGAACTTTCAGCACAGAATTCCCTGCACATACCTGGTTTGACAGGCAGACATAGGGTGAACCCATACGCACAGTAGCATGTAGTTAGGACCTCACATATACATACATATAGCAGCTGTTTCAATTATTGGGCTCTGTTGGATGCCTTCACCTCAAATGGCAGTTGCTTTATAGTTGATAAACTCTGGATGGACTCCTGCCCCTTCTGTTTCATCATAGATGTTGATCACATGCTCCTGCAGGCTCAGAAGACAGAGATCTACCTCTACATGTTTGGATCCTCCCCTCTAACTTTCTGTCAGGATATTCTCAGCTTTCTCACAAAGCTTCTGGAGCTTTTAGAAAACTAACAATTTAAAAACCTTACTTCAGTTTCTCTTTGTTGGTCTTTTTTTTTAATTCTCCATTTCTCACAGCAACTGGAACTGATCAGCAATGTATCTTTCACTTTTAGCAGGCCACTCCTTACACATGGTTCATTAATACAATGGACTAATACAATGCACATTGGGACAAAACATCCCAACTGCAGATATAGGTTAATGGAATCTGAACTGGCTGAGATTGAGACAGAAAAAGATCTCGGGGTTGTTGCCAGCCCCCAGGTGGGAGTGGAGGATCCCCTAATTTTGTGAGCTCCTGCCTGCCACCAGCAAGCTGGCTGATGAGGGGAAGCCCCACCCCAACAGCCACAACCCAGCATGACATCCTAAAAGTGATGACGTCACATGGAAGTGAAGTCATTATGCCCAGTAAGTCATGCAGCAATGCTCTAGTATTTTGGGCAAAACTCTATGGTTACCATGTGACATCATCACGTTAGGGATCTCACACATGGAAATGTCACCCCACCTCTCCTCCCAGAAAGCTCCCTCCCACCCCCCACTGGAGAGGAGGTAAGACCTGGCAACCCTAGTGTCAACCTGGTATGCTGCAGCAGTGAAAAAGGCAAACTCTATATTAGGGAACTGGTTTCCTCAAATCTTACATATAGGTAGTCAGAGGATGGGGGAGGGTTAGTTGCCAGGAAGGGCAAGTTAGAGTCAAGATGCATAAATAATTGGGCGATAAGGATAGCTGAGATTGGATTAAAGCAGTTGGTAAAACCTGTGAATGGCAGCAAATTAGCATACAAATACAGGAGTTAAGAAACAGATGTGAGAACTAAGTTTGAGTCCAGTGGCTCCTTCAAGACCAACAAAGTTCTCTACCTATGTGTAAGGCTTGAGGAAACCTGTTTCAATGCATCTGAAGAATTGTGCATGCACACAAAAGTTTATACCCAGAATTTAACTTTGTTGGTCTTCAAGGTGCCAGTGAACTTTTGTTCTGTTGCTTCAGACCAACATGGCCACCCACCTGAATCTATGTTAGGGATTATGAGGGAAGGGATTGAACATAAAACCGCTGATATTATAATGCCCCTGTACAGATCTATGTTGTGGTCTGACTTGGAATACTGTGCATAGTTCTGGCCACCGTATCTCTTTTTTTTTTTTTTTTTGTAAAACTCTCTTAAAGAAGAGAGAATTTTATTCTTTTTATAAGAAGAGGGAAGGGTAGACAGATGGAAAAAGAGAAAGATGGAGTGAAAATTTTTTCTGTTAGTGAGGGTTAGTTTAGGTTAATAACCAATACCAATTTTGGCATCCATCATGGTTAGAAGATCTTCTTTTTCACCATCGCAAAGTCCAAAGTCACTCTGTTAATGCAGTTAGTAAAGTCCATTGGGGTTAGTAATTAAACAGCTCCTTCCAGATGCTACACGAACAGTCCTCAAAGTATCTTCTTTTTAATTTTCTTCCAGTTATGGATTGAGTCCATTTTAACTTTGAAGTCTTCCGTTCCATCACCACTTTCCCCTGGGCTGCTGTCTTCTTCACTTTTCCCAGTTTTGAATGCTGCATCCTCCTCCCTGCTGGCGTGTCTCTTCAGAAGTTTCCGTATTTTGAAGATGAAATCCGTCTTCTTTCTTTTCTCTTTTTCCTTAAACTTCTGGCCTTCAAGCTTCCAGGGCTCCATAAACTCTTCAGATGAAATTAGATCTCCAGTTTGTCGCTTGCTATGCTCGACATCCCCTTCTACTGGCAGAGTATTTTCTTTTATAAAAACGGAATAGGCTTTGGGAGCCTTATCCATCTCTTCTTTTAACTTTATCGCTTCACTGCCAGTTAGGGGTGCCAAGACATTTGTCAAGGTAAATCCAAGATCTTCTTTCTCTTCTTCTTTAACGCCCTGGAAACCTAGAATCAAATTCGATTTCTCTTCGATCTCCATCATCTTTCTAGTTGTTTCCGATATCTGTTTCTGTCGACTGATGAGAACACTTTCCATTTTGAACAGAGTTTCGTTGATTTTCTGCAATTGTTCCAGCAGGGGGCACAGCGTCTCCTTTTCCTGTTGATTGACAGCAAGCTCTTGGGGGGGCTGTCTGGACCGGAAGTCCCTCCTCTCTTCTCTTCCGGTGTCTGCAGGGCTTTTTCCATTATCGACATTTTGTTTTTTTGTTTACTTTTAAAAAGTTCGTGCCGCATCCCCCAGGAAGCTAAGATGATCGATCTTCCATGCAACCCCAACGGTACTTTCACCAACACTTTGTTTTCTCTCTGCCCCCTTCGCGCTCCCTTTGTAGATCTTGCTTCTCAAAGGGGGTGGGAATTCCTCCCTCCTCCCAACGCTTATACGCATGCAGGGGGGCTCCAATTTACGCTTCAAAATAGATCTTCAACTCACGATTCGATGCCACTTCTTCTTTTTATGTTAGACCATGGCGCTGTCTTCACTCCTGGAAATCGGTGGCGCCGCTAAGTCCCATTACGGGCACGCCGCAGCGGGGCCGATTGGGGCGGGGAGAAAGCCTCAATTTCCCGGCTGTCTGCCGGCAAAGAGGCTACTCCCCAAGCGCCCCCGGTTCGGAGCCTTTACCTAAGGCTCACTAGGGTCTTTCGCACATGCGAAGACCCCCCTAACTGCGCGTGGGCTAACCGCCTCCGGGAGCGTCCCGAGAAGCGGCCGCCATTCGCGACCCCGAAACCGAAACCTCCTGGCCACCGTATCTCAAAAAGGACACTGCAGAGCTGGAAAAAGTACAGAAGAAGGCAACCAAGATGATTAGGGGGTTGGAGCACCTTCCCTGTGAGGCAAGGCTAAAGAGACTGGGACTTTTCAGTTTAGGAAAGAGATTATTAAGGGAGGACATTTTTGTTGTTGTTGTTCAGTTGCATAGTCGAGTCCGACTCTTTGCGACCCCATGGACCGGATCACGCCAGGCCCTCCTGTCTTCCGCTGTCCACTGAAGTTTGTTCAATTTCATGTTTGTTGCATCGATGACACTGTCTAACCATCTCATCCTTTGCTGTCCCTTTCTTCTTTGACCTTCAATCTTTCCCAGCATCAGGGTCTTCTCCAGTGAATGCTCCCTTCTCATTTGATGGCCAAAGTATTTGAGCTTCAACTTCAGGATCTGGCCTTCCAGGGAACAGTCAGGGTTGATTTCTTTTAGGATTGAATGATTTGATCTCCTTGCAGTCCAGAGGTTTATAAAATTATGTGTGGGGTGGAGAAAGTTGACAAAGAGAATTTTTTTCCCCCATCTCCCAAAATACTAGAACTCTAGAGCATCCAATGAGGCTGATGGGCAGCAGATTCAGGACAGATGAAAGGAAATACTACTTTACACAGAGAGTGATAAAAATGTGGAATCAGCTGCCCGAGGATGCAGTGATGGCCACAGGAATAAACAGCTATAAATGAGGATTAGATAGATTCATGGAGGATAGGTCACTCAGTGGCTACTAGCCCAGGTGACTGAGAGGATATTCCATATTCAGAGGCGCTAAACCTCTGAATCCTGGAGCCAGGAGGCAACATCAGGGGAAGGTCTTGGTCTCTATGCCCTGTTGTTGACCCTCCAGAGGAACTGCTTGGCCACTGTGAGACAGGATGCTGGACTAGATGGACTACTGGTCTGATCCAGCAGAGCTGTTCTTATGTTCTTACAAATACAAATTTGTGAGGCACCAGCCTTTTGAGAACACCTGGAAATTCTCTACTTCCCCTGAAAACTGTAATTGTAATGTATGGAAAGAACTGAAAGTGGCCAGCCAGACTTGAATGAGTGCTCTCAATACCCCCATCCTTTTTTTTTTTTTTTTGGAGTGCTGTTGCTGCTTCCCTCTTTCCCAGGCATTATGGAAAAAGCAATGTGCAATGGAGCAAAAGGGTTTGCAAGTTTATGGTGCTTTTTTGAACAGGCAGGTCGCCATTTGAGATGATTTGTCTTTGGGCAAGCATGCAGGTTTTAGGTTGGCCTACTTAGGTAGCAGCAGCGGCCAAGGCTCCTCCAGATGGCTGTCTGTCCACAGAAACCTGACAACAAGAAGAGAAGGCTGCACAAACTGCAAGGTCTCACATTTTTAAAATCTGGATCACCATTTGTCATGGGTGATCCACAACCACATAAGGAAGCTAACAGATGTTCCCCTTACCCTGCCACCTTATAAAAAGGGATGCATTCCTTTGCACCAAAACCAAGTGACATTGACATTAAAATCATATAGAAAAGCATTCACACGAACAAACATATGCCGTCTGGAAGATTCCATGTAAGAAGCATCCTGTGGGCTGCCCTGAGCTTGAGCCTTTTGCTTGGGGCACCTGTTCTTGAAATACATTTCTGGTATTGGGCAGATGCTTAATTCTCAGGCTCCCAGTTAGCTACCTATAAGAAGTGATTGTGAGTGAAGGGAAAGCTATAACAAGGGATTGTGAGGGGGTGGATTACACACGCAAGATAAAGCACAGGCGGGGGGGGGAAGCAAGGCTATTTCCTCCGAAGGAATTTGACCTGCAGTTGCGTGATCACACAGTCCTTGGAAGCTGCAGGCACAGCCCACCACTGTATCAGACACAACCACGGGTGAGTCATTTTTGGTTTTTTTTTGCTGTTTGTTTCCAATGCGCTTACACGAGGAATTGATGAATCGCATCTCCGCACTGAGGTCTCCCTATGGAGTTTGCGATGATGCACATACTGAGAAGGGGGGGAAAAACCGGCATGGAGTTGGGATGGCCTGATCAGACCATCCCAACACCATGAGAGCACGCTGGAGTGATCAGACTCCGGAAAGTCCGTCCATGGCCCATCGCAACCTGTTTACTACTGGATTTTCCTCAATGTCTTTTTACTCCGCTTCTGCAGCGGAGCAAAACAGGTTGCCGATGGGTGCAGGGCACTTCCCAGATGCTCGTGTCTGATCGTGCCCTTTAAATATGCCCAGCATTCATGCCTATGGTGGGGCTAATTGTACGTGTGATCGCGCCCTGAGTAAAAATAAAGTGAAGGTTAGCTATACCAAGTAATTGTGGGTGAAAGTAAAGAGGTTAATACTGGTTAATATCTACTATACTATCTAAGCTAGTCTGAACAACGTGGGAGCAGCTCCTATTCAGAAAGCAAAGACAACAGAAAGGCGTTGATCCTATTGTGAACCTTTGTGAGGCTGCATACCACTGAGTGCCTGAAACATCTGGAACTAAGGGTACCTGGCCGAAGTCTGGCAACTGGAGTTTAAATCAGATGTGACGAATGAAGCCCACTTGGTTTCAATAAGTCTCAGACCAACAGTTTGATCTAATGGAGCCCAATGCAAAATTTGAGAATACAGAAGGTATATAAGTAAAAGAAAAGGCTGATCAAAAAGCCACCTGCCATCTGGCTCAAAAGCAAAAATAAACAAATAAGTGAATAAAACAAAACAACATTTAAAAAATCCCTGCCAGATGGTTTCTTTATTGGCTGGGAGTTATCATTCCACCCTTTCTCTCATGAACTCCCCTTCCATTGGCCAATTAAGTTACACTGGTGAAAAGTAACAGAAAACTGTTTCTTTGTTGAGATTCAAAGTTTAAGAAAAAAAAATCAGAAGTGTGAACCCAAAGCAACAAACTTGAGGAGATTTGCTCATCTTGCTTAATAGCTGAATCCTTAGTCTGATAGTAAAGCTCATATGTAGAACTGAGATTTGATTTATTGCTTCTTGGTGATTGCTTGATATAATACATATTACAGCTTCAATTGATCTGTTGTGTTTTGATTCAAACTGAGCAAATGATGAATTGATTCATGTAAGCATTTATGCATTCCAGACAGTTATGGATAATATCTCGATCTAGACCTAAGATTAAATAATTCTTAAAAGAATGCCTATGACAGGAGTTTAAGTTCATAGCTCAATGTCAAAAAAAACTTGGGAAATTGAAAATAAAACTTATTTACAATAATATTATAGACTAGTCGGCTCTAGCAAGCCTATCAACAGTGGGTTGGATCCAGGCTAAACTGACAATTTCTACTGATTGGCCATTCTGGCTGCAGACCCTCCACCCTCCATACACCATGTCATTCCTCAAGCCCAAGGTCCCCTATGCACCAGGAACCACATTTCATGGAAACCGGTGGGCTGCAGTTTGAGAGGGGAGGCAGGAAAGTTCCATTCAATCACAGGAAAATGTAGTCTGGATTCAAAACAGTGTATCTTTATTTTTTTAAGATGCAGATCCAATATCTTGAAGATCACTGGGGGTTATATAGGGCTTCCAGTTCAGCTTCTTGCAAGTCTATAGGTTTTTCCTGTAACCTGCTCTTGACACTTTCATAGTCCATGGGATGTTTTCCCAGATGTTAGGTTATTTGCTGCTTACAATACTTGTTTTCTTTATAATACTCAAATTCTTTATATCACACACCAGGGATATCATGGTACTCCATCAGGTTCATTGTTCAACACAGATACACACAGTTCCCTGCCTATCTACTATTGTGCTAAAGCAATGTGGAATGAATTGGTTGCTCAAGCAGGAGTCTTTAGGGCCCTTCTCAAATCAACTGGGAGGAGCTTTTTCACTCACTTCTCATTACTGGTGACAAGGTGGGTTAATTGAAAAGGTCTGGTCATATGACTGGGAACCAGGATTGCTAGGTCCATATCCAAGAGCTGTTTGGGGCAAAGCCTCAGAGGGGGGAGACACAATTATTTATTTATTAAAACGTTAATATCCTGCCTTTCCTCTTGGTTCATGACAGCTTATAATAACAATATAAACATCCCCAGCTCCTTGATGCTTTGACTTCACTTCTAGGGGAAGACCTAGAAGACCTGCTAGGTCCCTCCTTGGCAACCGTGAGGGATTGGAGGGAGGGGCTTACCAGAAGGAAGAGAAAGGCCCAGTCCATGTCACTGGTGTTGCACAGGAAGTGACATCATCATGCCATCAACTTCCAGGTAACACTCTGGTATTTGGGCAAAAACTCTATGGTAAAACCAGCTTCTACCATGCAGGCTTTGCCCAAACACCAGGGCATCACCTGGAAATCACTGGCATGACATCACTTCCTGTGCAATGCCAGCAATATGATCTAGGCTTTCTTCTACTGGTAAGTCCTGCCACCAGCCAATAGGTGGCTGGGGCGCAGGGGCTGGTGGCAGAAGACTCCCTCCTCCACTGGGGGATGTCTGGGAACCCTATGTTACTCTCCCCTGCAATGCTGTAGGAATCTCCCCAACCTCTATGTTTAGGGTTGCCAGGTCCCTTTGTTTTGCCAGGGGGGAAATGAGGCAGTTCCAAGTGTGGGCAGGGGTATCCCTGACATGCTGACATCACCTCATCACATTGGGATGGTGGGGCCAAGGGGGATCCATCACCTGCCTTTCAGCCCCTGCAGAGCGACCAGCTCCTCCCAGCCACCAGGACCCAACAGGGAAGTGGTGGCACTGCTGAAGCAAAGTTCACAAACATACCTCCCTGGCACCCCAACCCCCAGGTCTGCACATGCCAGCTCGTACTAACCTTCTTCTCCACAGCTCCCCTCCTCCTCCTCCTACTCACTCACCAGCCTACAGAAGGAGGCAGAGGGAAAGGAAGTGTGGAGTGCACGGCTGGGCAGTGACTGCCCACCAAGGAGCAAGAGGAGACAGTGGCGGAAGGGAAGGGAGTGTAGGGTTCCCTCCTTCCTGCCAGCCAGTGAAAGAAGTCCTGAGGAATGCCTGGACAGACTGAGGCCCCAGCCCCAGAAAATCAAACAGCAGGTGGAGTTGGGCTCCACATCTGAGTGGGCTGGAGGAGAGAGGGGAGAGCCCCACCAGGGCAATACAACTAAGCACTTGTCTAAAACCAACACCTGTCCCTACAGCGTTCAACTTACAATTGAAAATGGGGTGGGGGGAGCGGCCCTGGCAGACACGATGATGTCTCTTCCGTGTGACATCAGCATGTGGGGATGGGGTTTCCCTTGCCAGACAGTTGGCCAGTGGCAGGTAGAAGTCTGAAAAACTGGGTCTTGGCCTCTATGCCTTGCTGTTGGCCCTCCAGAAGAACTGGTTTGCCACCATGTGAAACAGGATTCTGGACTAGAGAGCCAGTTTGGTGTAATGGTTAGGAGCGCAGACTCTAATCTGTGAGAACCGGGTTTGATTCCCCACTTCTCTACATGCAGCTGCTGATGTGATGTTGGGTCAGTTACAAGTTCTTTCAGAGCTGTTCTCTCACGAGCAGTTCTTGAAAGAGCTCTCTCAGCCCCACCTACCTCACAGGGTGTCTGTTGTGGGGAGGGGAAGGGAAAGGAAGCGGCTCTGAGACTCCTTTGGGTAGTGAAGGGCAGGGTACAAATCCAGTCTCTTCTTTTCTTCTTCTGGATGGATCATTGGTCTGATCCAGCAGGGCTCTTTTTATGTTCTTGACAGACCAATGGGCTGACGCCATATAAAGCAGCTCCATGTGTTCACCAGATGAACCCAATTGTCTTGCCTTGATTTAACTTCAGTTTGTTTTGTCAGAGGTAGTAAAAAGCTAGTTTCCCCTTTAGGTCTTATATAATTTTCTTAACGTGATGGAGAAAAAATAAATAAAAGGTTGCTGTGGAAACTATTCCACTGACAAGAAGAAGAAAGGGAGGGAGGGGGAAGGAAGGAAGGAAGGAAAGGAAGGAAGGAAGAAAAGAAGAAATGAAGGAAAGAACGAAGGAAGGAAGGAAAATATAGTGCAAATGTCTTTCAATGCAATATAATGGGATATCCATTCATCAGTCACAACTAGGGCAACTTCTCAACAGATATGTGCCATCCCCATTACTATAACATCAATTTGCACAAGTGTATTTTTAGGCAGAAAACCTATTGAAGACACTATTCATAGCTATCCAAGACAGGATTTAAAGAGGAAATAAAGTGACAGGTTTCACACATCCTTGTTGTAGGTCTATTTTGGCTTAGTCTTGCAAACACACTTAATTTTTAATTTAATCTTAAGTATTTATATAGCACTTCAAATTACCTCTGACTGTTAAGAGATGTAAGCCCCCTTTAGAAAATTAACGCATGGCTTTAGTGTGTGGATTTAGCTAAATGAGGATGAAAACAGTGGTCATGAGATTAAAAAAAATCTTTTGTTTAATTTACCTTGGTAAATTAATGCATATTGACAACCCATCAGTTAATGATGCTTAAATTACATACTGAATATATTGGATAGAATTCTGTTTCCAGTCAGTTAATCCTCATTATGAAATATTTTGTTTGTACTGTCTATAGCAATGCATTGTAACTGGGACTTCCAGTGCCACTAAAATGTCTGGTATTTTCAGGTGCAATTGGGTGCCAGATTAAATCTACCTCACATTTAAATTTACCTCACAAAAAATCAAATTTACCTTTGGGCTTTGACATATATGTATATCAATCTCTTCCTGTTTATTGTAAATTCTTTATACATCAATTAAAAATTAAAAAAAATAAATTTACCTCACACAGACACACATACAGACTGTGTTGGTTGGTTCCACTGGAAATTTTCATGGATGGGATTTCCATCCTCGGAGAAGAACTTCCTTGCCTCCTTCATCCTGCTGCAGCCCAAAATACCTTCCTAATGCTGGTCTTGTGTATTTATTTACTTCATTTATACCCCACCTTTCTCCCTAATGGAGACCCAAAGTGGCTTATGTTATGCTTTTCTCTCCCCCTCCATTTTATCCTCACATGAACCCTGTGAGGTAAATGGGGATGAATAAGTTTGACTGGTTCAGCAAGGTTCCATGGCAGAGTGATCCTAGTCTAACAATCTAACCAATACTTCACCCTGGCTGTTGACAGAGAGGGAGCCCCGAGGAATACCATGGTGCGGGGTCAGCAAAAATCACCTCTCCCTTCCATCCATAAAAATCCTCTGTGGGCTCTTTCGATCTGGCTGGAGTAGCGGCGTCTCTCTTCATTTCTCCATATTTTTAGAGCCATCATCGTGTTGGACAGAGTGTGTCTTGACTATCCAAGCCTGCCCCTTTAGGACTTCCCAGCCTCTAGCCTCTCACTTGCTTGCACTGTAGATCCAGCACTGGAGCCCCTTATAGTAACCACAATAAAGCAGTCCAGTGGTCAGGGCTGGATCGCCCATTGGGCGAACTAGGTGCTTGCCTAGGGTGCCCCCAGCCTCAGGGGCGCCAAATGGCGCCCCACTCCCCCCCAAAAGCGCCCCCCGCCGCCCTAACCGGGCACCCACTGTCGCCGCCGCCGCTAGACCCTGCCCCTTCCCGGCTTTCCTGGGGGCCCCGCAGCCGCGGAGCCCCCGGGAAAGCTGGCGCTGGGAGGGAGGGGGCGGTGGCGGCTAGACCCCCCCGCCCCCTTCCTGCTTTCTCGGGGACCCCACAGCCGCGGAGGCCCCGGGAAAGCTGGCGCTGGGAGGGAGGGGGCAGCGGTGGTGGCTAGACCCCCCCGCCCCCTTCCCACTTTCCCAGGGACCCCGCAGCCACAGAACTCCCGGGAAAGCCGGCTCTGGGAGGGAGGGGGCGGCGGCGGCTAGACCCCCCGCCCCCTTCCCGCTTTCCCGGGGACCCCGCAGTCGCGGAGCCCCCAGGAAAGCCGGCTCTGGGAGGGAGGGGGCGGCGGTGGTGGCTGGACCCTCCCGCTCCCTTCCCGCTTTCCTGGGGACCCCACAGCCGCGGAGCCCCTGGGAAAGCTGGCTCTGGGAGGGAGGGGGCGGTGGCTAGACCCCCGCCCCCTTCCCTGGCTTTCCTGGGGACCCCGCAGCCACGGAGCCCCGGGAAAGCCAGCGCTCTGCCCCCGGTCTCCAGGTCCCACCAGGAGGTTGGCATCCCCAGTCCTGCCTAGGGCGTCCAGGCACCTGGAGCCGGCCCTGCCAGTGGTACACTATATACAAGGGTTTTATTCACAGTATTCACAAGCAAAGTGCTACGCCAGACATCCGATATACAGAAGAAGAGATATATGGCAATGTACAAAGACTTATATACAAAGCTCCACCAATCAGTGTACTGCTGAGTCACTGTGACTGCACACTGTTCAGTGCTGGTCAGAACAAGTTGGGACTTGTCCTCTCTATACTCCAACTGACAGGTAGCTGTCAACTTAGATCCTAATGATCTATCTACTGGAGATTAACATTACAACACATCGAGATATGGTTGTTCCAAACATCCATGACATCACACCATGTATAGAAGAGGGAGATACTGTCATATAACACACACACGAATCTTCAGAGCTAGAGGAGAAGAATTTGGACTGTGGAAACACTTCCAATGATTAAAGAATAGGGGGTTTAGAGCTCTGTACAGCTCACTCTCCAGGCCATCTAACCTCAGTTTCTAACAGATTACTTTTTTTAGTAGCAGGACTATTCTCTTCTTTTCTGATTTCACAATGCATTCTATTATGATACCTCAGCAGTTCAGAGACCGGTGCACCTAACCTCTGAGGAGGCATTTGAACATGGGTTCAGGTCTTCATTTAGTTATCTTTGTAATACAAGAGAAACTCAGAGAAAAGGCTTTACACTCATGGAGATCTTCAAAGGTTTTCTTTTTGGCTTGGCTATAGCTGCCAGATGTCTACAGGGCAGGGTTCCCCTGGCTTACAGAAGACAGACCTTTGCCAGATATATCATGTAGTACTGACAAAGGCAACCAGTTGCTTAATTTTTTCCTACCTCTCCCCCACCCACTGAAAGTATGACATATATTGTTTTGCTGAAGCCTTTGTGAACTGCCAGCTACTCAGAGAACGTTTGTACTTTTAAGAGTCTTAAAACAAATTCCAGAGGGGAAGCCCTGTTGGCCAGTTATAAGAAAGAGAAACTTTAAATACTAACAGAGTTATTGTGGCATCAGCTTTCATAAGACTGGAGCCTGCTTTGTGAGATGCACAAAAGACAATCTCACACAAGGCTTTTTCTATCCTAGTGTTGCCTTGATGGGAACATCGACACCTGTTAGATTCCCCTCCCCCTTCTCTTTAACTCTTCAAGGTACAGGAGCTCTTTCAGAATTGGAAGCTGGCAACCATAAATACAGCCTGATCCTAAAAGGCCATCATTGAAAATCTGCTGGATTGTTGCAGAAGGAAGAAGTGCCCAATATCTGTAAACTGGCACAGGATGGATTCTCGCACCCATACATCATTGGATATTACACTATCATGCTCCAGTCATCCTTCAAAACTGGATTTCCTTCTCCATGCATGAAAACCCAGTTGCCAATGATTACTGCAATGCAATAAGAACTCAATAACTAATATTGTGTGGATGCAGCCTCATTTTAAATTCATTTTAATTTGGGTGATCAACAGTTATTTCATTTCAGGAATCTGGCTGGGACAACATATGATTTTCATCTTCAGAGTTTTAATAATTTATTTATCCGGCCTTTCGAAGTCTGTAATAGAAGGGGTTTCTGATATATGCAGGGATTTGCTTTAAAATAAACGGGAGGAAACAGGAAAAGAAAATTGCTTATGTTTAATAATCCAACTTTAAATTATTGCAATTAGTCCTTGGAATTCACAGCTCATTGAAGAAGCGAATGGAGCAGGAGCTGAATGGCTTTCCATTTTGCAACTGTTATTGTTTTGCCGCAGACTGTTTCCCAATAGTTTCCATCATAATGGGAGAAAAATAGAAATGTAATTGCGTTTTTAAATGAAAGCCAAGCATTTATAGTTTATTGCACAATGCAGACACAATTACGGGGCATTGTACAGAAGGGCAGGGCTCCCAGTTTTCCCCACATCAACCGCTTCCTCTTGTTAATGAGGCTAAGGTCACTTTTTTGGAGGAATACCCGGTATGATTCAGCAACTCATTTGTGCTGTACATCATTAAATCCATCCTGAGTAAAGATTGAAAACAATACATCTCATATGTCCAGTAATCCCCAACAAAGGACAGACATAATGAGGTGCAAAGTTCTTTTAAAAAATCAGAAAGGAGCAGAAAGTCTTCTGAACATGTTCAGAAATAAGATTGCCAACAGAAAGGGAGGGGGGGATCCTCTTCAGCTATTGTACTCTTGATCTGCATCTTTTTAAAGGTTTCCAGTCTGCTCTTCTCCCATATAAGGGATTCAAAGAGGCTTACAAAATAAACGCAAAAATGCAATACTCCAAACATCTTAAGGTGAGCCTGAATCCACTGGCTTGGCTCACTCAAGGCCACAGGCTGTAGGCCAAGAGACCTTCAGCTATTGCCCTTTCCCTATGTCCAAGCTTAAATACCTGCAAGGAAGGTAAGGAAAGAAGCTCAGCTCAGGTTTCTCTCAGCTGGTAAGGATGCTCCCAAACTTCCTGGCATGGGGGAAAGTATTATCATCTACCCATGGTTCTTTCCACACTAGACCTTAAATCCTGTTTCAACCCTGTCCCCAAACGTACATTCTACACTACACGCAAGTTCACCCTGTAATTATCTCAGGGTATTTTTACATTCCACACTACACTCGAGTTTACCCTTGCAATTATCTCAGGGTATTTTTTGTTTCCACATTACATTGAGGTCACCCCGGTTTTGTCCCACACTTGTCCCGGGATAAACGGATGCTGTTATAACCAGGGATAAATGCAAGGTATGGTGTTGCGAGTTGAACTCTGATAAAACCAGGGATGAGATCCGAGTGCGGAAAGGACCCACATCTTTAGGTCAATCTTCAGTTAAAGATGCAAGAGTAAGGAAAGCTGAAAATTGCCAGTCCTATCCAGAAAAGATTTTGCAATTTTTTTTAAAAAAAATATGAGCCCAAGAGGAGCTGTGTAGGTGGTTCCAGAGCATTCATTTTGCTGTGAGGCGCTAAGTAGGGATGTCAGACCCCCCAGTGCAGGCGGGGGTCCCCTGGTCTTGGGTGCTCCTCTCCACCCCCCATTACCCCCCCCCAACAGGCAAGAAGCCAGAAATAAATGTGACATGCCTACGTGACCCAGAAGTGACATAGGCATGTCAGTGACATCGGGGGGCACTCTGTTTTTTGGGCAAAGCTCTATGTTAGCCATGTCACGTCTATTTTCAGTGTTCCTCCCTACTCCCAATAAGTTCACCCCCATTCCCCGCTGGCAGGTCCAAGGGACCAGGCAACCCTAATTCAAGGCTCCACTCCCTTACTCTATTCAGCTAGCAGGCTTTTTGAAATACAAGGTGGATGATCTTCAGGGATAATGAAGATAGCTCTTGGGGTGGTTACCCCTATGTTTTTGGCAATTCACCTTTAACCCTCAAGCATTATGGGAGCAGGTGGGTCACCTGAAGACTGTCCATGGGACAGACATGACTCATGGGCTGCCTGTACAATTGCCAAATGTCTAGGGGAAAAAATATTTCATCCCTTTAATAGAGGCTGAATGTGTGGAAATGGGCAGTTGAAGCATTTCATGCCACAGAAGAAGAAGAAGAGATTGGATTTATATCCCATCCTTCACTTGAAGTCTCAGAGTGGCTTACAAACTCCTTTCCCTTCCCGTCCCCACAACAGACACCCTGTGAGGCAGGTGGGGCTGAGAGAGCTCTTTCGAGAACTGCTCTTTCAAGGACAGCTCTGACAGAACTATGGCTTGCCCAAGGTCATCCAGCATCTGCAAGTTGAGGAGTGGGGAATCAAGCCTGGTTCTCCCAGATTAGAGTCCGTGCACTTAACCACTACACTAAATAATATCACCTGGGATTTGCTGTAGATCAAATTGACAAAAATGAAAAAGGGAACAGCTAGACGCACCAGTTTAAAAATTGGCAATCCTAGCTACTGGGGTCTCTCACCCA
Organism: Gekko gecko; assembly: GCA_029375565.1. Lineage (NCBI taxonomy): Eukaryota > Metazoa > Chordata > Lepidosauria > Squamata > Gekkonidae > Gekko > Gekko gecko. The sequence goes on along the minus strand of JAPDNY010000001.1, from coordinate 295,373,566 downwards.
TCTACATCAAGGAAGCGCCAGAGAACTAAGTCTTCTACCCATTTTAACATTTCTGAGTGATATATGAAGCTGCCCCGAGAGACTCTGACAGGTAACAGTGATGAAAAGCAGCAATCACTTGACCACATATCAAGTCATATCTATTCTCTATTCTCTACTCTCTATTTTTAGTTTTCTCATACTATCAGACTTAACCCAGATAGGCCAGGCTACCTGCTCTCATCAGATCTCAGAAGGTAAGCAGGGTCAGCCCTGGCCAGTATTTGGATGGGCGAACTTCAAAAAATACCGCGCTCATGATGCGGAGGCAGGCCATGGCAAACCACCTCTGAACCTCTCTTGCCTCGAAAACCCTATGGGGTCGTCATGTCAGCTGTGACTTGACAGCACTTTCTACCACCATACTATCGATGAGGGATATCCTAAGCAGTTTTACTCAGAATCTTACTCTCATTCAATCCTACTGAATCGTATTCAATGGGGCTTACTTGCGGAAAAGCATTCTTAAGATTTCAGTGTAAGATATCTCCCAATAAAAAGCCAAAAACATTTTTTTTAAGTTATAGATTTGAACCAAATATTTTAAAAACAGGGATCTCCACTGTAAAGTACTGGGTTTGCAGCACGACGACTTGGACTATGACATGCTGAACAACATGCGTTTATTGTACTCACACAAAAGACACACATGGCCCAATAAAGGCCAACTATATACACCCATCCCAGACACACCCACAGTTCCATTGGGGGGGCTGAATCTCCTGCCAAAGGTCCTACTGGAGGACTAAGGGTGGCCTAGGATCCTTGTCCCCTATTTTGTATGGAACCAAACTAAGGACTGAGGCTGCGGACCCCTGGTGGCAGTCCACGGACACAACAGCCCTCCTCCCCATAGTTCAAAACCAACCTAAGTCACATAGTCCTGTAAGTAGGCTGGCGGCTGGTGCTCTCGTAGGAAATGTCGGGGCGCTGGGACGGGGTCGCTCGCAACTGGCTTTGGGCTGTTGGCCTGGATACTCTGCAGCGGTGGTGGCAGCACCTCTTCTGGGCCCAGCAGCGCGGGTGGTGCCACTGTCATTGGGGTCTCAATCAGGGCAGGTGGACTTTTGCTAACTCTTGCTTCTGGGGTGTAGCTCTCAGGTCCCACGAGCCGTGGTGGGGCCTCTTCCTCTGCTGGGAGTTGTCGCTGCTGTAGCTGGTCCACATGCTTCTTGAGGAGCTGGCCGTCATCTGTGGACACTTCATAGGACCCGGCCTGCCAGTCATGGGGGCCCCTTCCCAAAGTTCCGAATGAAGATGGGGTCTTCCGGGAAGAACCCCTGGGCAGCCTCCCTTTGTTCAACCAGCCTTCGTGACTCCGGCGCCCAGTCCAGATGCAGCTGGTCCAGCAGAATGGTGGGTTGGAACTCCCAGTCCCCACCCATGATCCTGCTGAGGGCTTCCTTTGCTGTTTGCACCATCCGCTCTGCTTGTCCATTGGTAGCGGGGTGAAAGGGTGTGGACCTCACGTGCCAGATTAAGTTCCTCTGGAGGAACTCCTGGAAATTCTCCAAAGTAAACACTGCTCTGTTGTCAGAGACGATCGTGTCCAGAAGCCCATGGGTTATGAAGAACCAGCGCAGTGCATGAATGACTGCCTTTGAGGACATGGTGGTGACGGGGCTAATCTCCATCCATTTGGAGTATGAGTCCATGGTGACTAAGAAGAGCAGTCCTTCAAACGGGCCAGCAAAATCTATGTGAAGCCAGGACCATGGCTTGTGGGTGGACTCCCCAGACTGAGTGGGTGCGCTCAGCAGATTCGGGCAGACCGCTTGGCACATCTGACACCTTCGCACCCAGGACTCGATCTCTGCATCGATCCCGGGCCACCAGACATAGCTCCAGGCCAGGGCCTTCATTCAGACTATTCCCGGGTAGGTCTCGTGGAGCATGGTGAGGACATGTTGTCGCAGGGCTTTGGGGATGACCACCCTTTCCCCCCACAGTAGGCACCCCTTGTAGGCTGACAGTTCATCCTTGCAGGTGGCAAAGGCTGTGAATTCTGGACCCGTGGAGGCTGCGGGCCACCCCTTCAACACCCAGCCCAAAACCTGCGAGATGACAGGGTCGCAGGCTGAGCGTCCAGCGACATCCACGGCCTGCAGGGATGGCTCAGGAAGGTCCTCAAGCAGGAGAACCCTATGAGCAGGAGCCAGGTTGGCATCAATAAAAGGGAGCGGCAGCCGGCTGAGGGCATCAGTGTGCCCCATTGTTTTCCCCAGGCAGTGTTCCAGGCAGTAGTTGTAACCCGCCAAGAAGAGGGACCAGCAGAGGACCCAGGGGAAAAGCACCTGAGGAGTTTGTTTGTTGGAAACGAAGAGTCCGAGGAGTGACCTGTGGTCTGTCGCAATAGTAAAGGGCTGCCCGTATAAAAAGTCATGAAACTTCTTGACCCCAGCAACAATTGCCAAGCCCTTCCGGTCAATCTGGGCATAATTCTGCTCGGCGACCAATAAGGTCTGGGAGTAGTAGGCCACTGGAGCCTCACGGCCGTCAGGGAGTTAGTGGCTCAAAACCATGCCCACACCTTAAGGGGAGGTGTCACAGGCGAGAATCACCAGCAGGGATTCATCGAAACGAGCCAGCATCTTGTTGGAGATCAGGAGTGCCTTGACTCCTTGGAATGCTGCGGATTCCCGGGGACCCCAGGACCACGGTGCCATTTTGCCCAATAATCTGTGCAGCAGCTCCGCCACTGCCACTTTATGGGGAAGGAAGGTGTGATAAAAATTCAGTAGCCCAAGGAATGCCTGAAGTTCCACCTTGGACTTGGGTGGTGGGGCCTCCTCAATGGCCTTGACCTTGTCCCTCACTGGATGAAGGCCTGACATGTCAACCCGGAACCCCAAGAAATCCACTTCGGGGACCCCTAGCAGGCACTTTTCCTGCTTCACCTTCAGACTGGCCTCGTTGAAACGGTGGAGGACTGTGCAGAGACAGGTGGTGAATTCGTCCGGAGTCACTATGGGAATGAGGACATTGTTAAAAAAAATGGCATCACTCCAGGGATCCTTTTTAAAAGGGAGTCCATTATGCTGGAAGATCCCTGGAGCCACACTCACCCTGAACTGTAGCTGTTTCACCTTGAATGCCCCCCCCCCGGTGCGTGATTATGGTCTGGGCGGCAGCCGTGGCATCATCAACTGGCAGTTGTTGGTACGCCTGGGCGAGGTCCAGCTTTCCAAAGATTTTGGTCCCTGCTAAAGTGGCTAACACATGACTTACTACCGGGACCGGGTATGCATGGTCCTGCAGAGCCTTGTTCAAGGTGCATTTATAGTCCACGCAGATGTGGACGTTGCCATTGGGCTTCACAGAGGTGACTTGACCGGTTCCAGGACCCCTTGCACCACCAAGCTGTCCAGCTCTGCATCAATTTTAGGCAATAGGGCAAACAGGGCACTTCGGAACTGCATGCGGATGGGGGCCACCTTAGGGTCAAGTTGTAAGGAAACCAGGGCCCCGTGTAACATCCTAGAGCCCCATCAAACACTGTGGGGAATTCCTTGCAAACATCGCTAAAGTCTCTTGGGGCGCATTGCTTAACCCCCCCGATTATGATTCCCAGTGGAGTGAACCAAGCCTGTCCTAGGAGGCTGATCAAGTTCCCTTGGACTACTATTTAGTCCAGGTAGCCCTTGAACCCCCGGTACTGCACCCGGAAAGCCCCCATGCCCCGTATAGGAACTGGGTTTCTTTGGAAATCCACCAGGTTCAAGGATGAGGGTCGCAGGTAGGTCCCTCCATTCAGACAAAGTCTGAAGCATTTCCACCAAGATGATGGATGCCATGGACCCAGAGTCTAACTTCATGGAGGAGGGGGACCCCTCTATAAGAACCTGGACTTGTATTTTTGGGGCCACCGTCTGGCTGGGGAGACGTAGTACCTGGAGTGAAGGCTGGCTCATGAGAAGGTACAGTTCCTCCATGTCTGTGGTGGCCTTGCAGTGTGTCATGGCCCAGTGGTGTTGTTGTGGCCATGTGTTCGGAGCCCGGGCACCTTTGGACTTGCAAGTGCGTGCTAGGTGTCCTTGCATCGCAGAAACAGCACATCCTGCATTTGTGTGCGTCTCTGCAGCTGGCACACAGTGCTTGGGCAGTGGGCTTGTCTGGGTGTCCAGTCGCTCAGGCGGGTAAGGGTGGCTTCCTGCAGCTGGAGGGGTGGATGAGCCAGAGTCCTTCTTCATCCTAGTTGTCAGACATCGCTTTGGATAACAAGAGGTGTGCCGCCGATGGTGGATGGTTGCGATGGGAGGCCTCATATGTGGTGGCAGTCTGTAGGGCTTCCTCAATTTTGAGGTCAGTGGTGCCTACCAGTTTGCAACGGAGTTTGGCATCCCGCAGGCCCCAGATGAACTGTGTCAAGATGTTCTCCTCCACTTTCGTGAACCTATAATCCATCGCATTTTGGTGGAGGTCAGCCATGAAGGTGGTGGCTGTCATTGGGCTTCTGGAGGTGTGCTTGGAAGTCCATTCGTTTAGCCATTGTTGTGGGCTTGGGTGCATAGTACTTCATTAAGGCCTCGACGATCTCATCATATGTATTGTCCATGAGAGCCTTGGGTGCCAGGAGGTTTTTTGCTAGCCACTCCTCATGTGCTGAGGAGGAGAGCCCTTTTCTTGCCTGCATTGGTGACCTCGTGGTAGGTGAAGAAACATGTTAGCTGGTCTACCCACGATTCCCAGAACTCGGGGGGTGTGGGTCAAAGACCTTGAGATGTCCCAGAGCAACAGCCATGACTCTTGCACAGAGCAGGGAGTGGTGTCCAGGGGAGCAGGGCATGGTGCAGTGCTGCTCGGGAGTGGGTCGGGGCACGACGGCTTCCACTGGACTGATGCCCGGTGCCGCAAAGGGTGAAAAGTCAGGATTGCTCATTGGGATTCCATCCTCATTGGCATTGCAAAGTACTAGGTTCGCAGCATGACAACTCGGAACTATGACATGCTGAACAAGATGCGTTTATTGTAGTTCACACAAAAGACACACACGGCCTGGCAAGGGCCAACTATATACACCCATCCCAGACACATCCACAGTTCCATTGGGGGGTTTGAATCTCCCGCCAAAGGTCCTATTGGAGGACTAAGGGTGGCCTAGGATCCTTGTCCTCTATTGTGTATGGAACCAAGCTAAATTAAACAGAAGCGGAAATAGGGTTGGGGAATGGGTGGAGATGACTAAAGCTGTGTCAAGTAGTCTGCTTATTATTCGGAAGCTGAAGAGCAAAAAGGTCTGGGGAGAAACCACTTTCATATACCCTGGGGCAATGCCGTGATAACCACGAAGTCACCTCCAAACGGCCATAAAACAATGCAGAATCTGGAAAGAGCCGCGATGCAGGCGGAAAGTGAGAGCGGGATGCAATGGGGAGGGAAATTCTGCTTTGGATGTGGCTGTGGACAAACTGCAGGGGAACAGATGGGTGCAAAAAAGACCTGAGTGATTGAAGGTAAGCTGCAGCAACCCTTTTGTGGTTGGGGTCCACCTCCTGTGGCAGTCATTTTGTGGCTGTGGCCACCACACTGTGACAGAATTACAAAGGCACCACAAGCTGAAAAAAGTTGGGAACCCCGTTTTAAAAAACATGCTAGCCACATCCCTAAGTTGTTTTCCAGACATAAATTTGTACTTCTATTTAATCTCTTTAATATTGGAGCACCTCCTTGGTTAGGAACGTAGGGTAGCAGGTGGGATGTCAAATTCATCTGGAATGGATTCTTGTTCTTTCATGCAGAAAGAATGGCTGTTCAAGGTACCCCTGCCAGCTGAAATGCCTAGCCCTCTACGAGTCTTTCAGCAACATTATGCTATTTTACTTATACCTAAAAGGATCACAAATTCAAAGAGTTCACAGATCTAATTTACACCTAGGATTGCCAAATTTCTTCTTGACATAGGTTCTCTGACCATATCAGCTTTGTGATAGGTAGAAATCCAACAGGAGTAGCTTTACCTAGTAGGGAGCTAGTAAAAATCTATCCCTTGAATTTCTGCTATCACAAAGGTATTTAATGGAAAGACGTGTATTACAACCACAGTTTAAGCTTGGTACTTTCACCAGTGAAGCATGCTTTATTTATTTACACCATACTTTTCTCCTCTGTGGGGAACAAACATGGCTTACAACATTTCCCATCTTCCATTTTACCTTTACAACAAGACTGCAAGACAGCTTAAGCTAAGAGAGAGTGACTGGTCCAAGGCTGACTAGCAAGCTTGCACAGCAGAGAACAGATCTGAACCTCCGTCTCCCAGATTCTAGCCTGACACTCTAACAACTGTGCTACTCGAAGGTCTCATGCAGACTTCTGGAATGAATTATAACTTGATTTAAAGGGTAGTTGCAATTCCCCCCCCCAGGCGAACTTTGAATAGCAGCATGACCAGCAGAAATTCAACAGATGGATTCTCCCTATCACTGTATCTCCACAGCAGCATAAATTGGCTGCTGTTCAATTTTTGCCTTTTGTGCAGCTATAAAATGGAGGCACCTCAGCTCTGATAGTATGGTAACTTCTGCTTTAAAAGTATTGTCTAGGAGGTGAAATGTGACATTTGGAGCTCTGAAATGTCTGTTAAATCTCCTCAACACAATAATGGGTGGCTTTGGGAAAGCCTTTTATTTTCTTGTGTTGGTTTCACAACATATAGGTTTGTTGTGACAATGATTATGAGAGATTCATCGGCTGCCTATGGCAACCCTTTTTTGGGGGGAGGACACTATATTTGCTATAGCAACAGACTAGAACTCTCACAGGAGATGAATGAAAGATTTTTAAAAGACTGATGTTAGCACCATATCTGGTGACTGGGAAAAGGGTAGTTCACAGGGGTGAATAAAGGTAGAAAAACACAGTTCTGTACAACAGAACCCTTTAAGGTTTAGCCAGTCAGTTTCTCTTGTCTTCTTCAATATGAATTCTTGCCAAAGGTTTTACCTCAGAAAACACCACTGAGAACTAGTATTTCCACAGAATTTTGACTAAAATGAAATTCCAGACCAATTCAGAAAGTTATGCTCGGGTGAAAAATCTGAAGGACCTCTGAGGGGAATGAAAAGAATTTCCAATAAAATAAATGAAATGTTTCAAAGAGGATTGAATTCTCTGAGTTGCCACCAAGCTTAACTGAAGTGGAATTTGGAGCTTCTGCTCAGGCAAAACATTCACAGGAATCAACAGCAACATTTCTCATATGTTACTGAATCAAAAGAAGTCTCAACAGGATTCTGATCAGGAGGAAAGGACAGCTGCAATAACGCATCTATGGACAATTTGGCTTCATTTATTGTATATTAGTATCAGATGGGAGAACTGTTCGGCATATACTTGACAGGGAACCTTACAACCTCCAGCATGAGGTAAGATGGACTGAGAAAAAGCTTCCTAGCAGGGTGGTTTAGAAAAGGATTCCCAGCCTGAAGCCCAAAATCCAACATAAGAAGAGAGACTGTGGCATTGCAATATTAAACCTAGGACACCAGAAGGTTGGCTCTGTCAGAACTGTTCAGTATTTTGTACTGCTGTTTGCAATTGTTCTCTCTGTGGATAGAAAATACATCAACCTCATTTAGGGTTGCCAAGTTTTAAAATTGTCCCTCTGGCTGTTCCTTTAATATCAGCTTGATCTGCAGCAAATCCTGGGAAATGTTATTTTCCTCCATACCATTAAAAGCTTCAGCTGCCCATTTCTATACATTAAGCCTCTGTTAAAGGGACTGGACATTTTCTTCTGGCCAGTCAGTAACTCAAACCTTGATTCCAAATAGTGAAGGCAAATACCTTCGCTCCATGCTTGAAGTGAAACACTGAACACTATTCAAGCATTTGTGACAGATTCATTGGATTATTGAAAAATTCATATGTGTAGGCTTCCCTCCCATGCCATATCCCCCAAACAAATGTTACATTTCCAAAGGAGTGTGTGTGTGTTTAAACTACGGAGAAGCTTAGGGCTGCCACCCTCCAGGTAGTGTCCGGAGATCTCCTGGACTCTATGGCATTATATCGCACTGAAGTCCCTCCCTTCCCTAAACCATACTCTCCTCATGCGCCACCTCCAAAATCTCCAGGTAATTCCCAACCCAGAACTATTAACCCTGGAGAGGCTCCAATTGAACCTTCTTTGTTGTAAATTATTCTTCCCAGACTTCTGTACTATAAACTTTCTACCAAATTGATTGATTGAGTAATTTTTGTGACCTCTGAAATGTCTAGTTCCCATCAACCCCAGAAATACAATAAATCCTAAGCATGCATCAACAAAAGGGTTATCAGCTCCTGGCTGGGAAATTCCTGGAGATTTGGGGTAGAACCTGGGGGGGGGGCAGAGCTTAGGGAGAAGAAGGACCTCAGCAGAGTATAATGCCCTAGAGTCCATCCTCCAACACATTCATTTTGTCCCAGGGGACTGATCTCTATGGAGACCAGCTGCAATGCCTGATCTTCAAGCAAGGGTTGCCAACCTCCAGGTGATTGGCTGGAGATCTCCTGGGATTACAACTGAGCTCCAGGCAACAAAGATCAGCTCCCCTAGAGAAAACAGCTGCTCTGGAAGGTGTACTCTAGGGCATTATATCCCATTGAAGTCCCTCCCTTCCACAAACCCCACACTCAGGCTCCACCCCCAAATCTCCAGGTATTTCCCAATCTAGAGCTGGCAACTCTGCTTCCAAGCACCTGGAGGTTGGCAATCCTAACCAACATTGACTACAGGCCAGATGCATAGGTGATTTTTTAAAAAATGCTGCACACAGCAACGAAAGTACTAAGAATACTGCTAATTTTAAATTCTGAGCACAAGGGAGAATGGCCACTGTGAGCGCAGGACTAGTTTGATTTTCAAATGTGTTTTGGCAAGCACCACAGCATCACTATTCCCAAGGAGAGGCCCTCCTGAGAGACAAGAGCTATAAGAATGTACACAATTTGTGACAACAGTGCCTGTGTAACTCCCATTCAATTCAATGGCTTATACTGCAGGCCAACTTGAGGGCTGGATTCTAGCCACTGTGTTTAAGCTGGCATAAGGAGATATGCTTCTCAAAGATGAGCTGCCTCAGCCAATTTTGGCAGACTATATGTAAAGCCACTCATGTGAAGGATTTAAATTGCTTTAAAAACATTAGTTCATTTGCCTTAACACATAAATGTGTGGGTGTGTGGGTGTGTGTGTGGCGGGGAGTTGATAATTTATTATACAGAGATACACTGAAATAGTTATTAGGGCTATTTCTCATGTCATCATGATTTAAAGGCACAAAGGCACTATTGTGAGGACCTTGAAAGCAATCTGAAGTGTGATTTTTGAGTTTGAAGGCTCAACTGGGTAGTGGCCCTCCTCACAGGCCCATAGACCTACCAACCTCACAAATGGTTAATTTATATTTATTTATTTATTTATTTAGGTATATCACAATGGGAACACAAAGCAGCTTACAGTATTTGCCCCTCTTCCATTTTATAATCACAAAAACAATCCTGTGAGGTAGATTAGGCTGAAGTAGTATGGTTGCTAGGTCTGATGATTGTGCTAGTGCAGGAGGGGGAGGGACTTTTCCAAGAGTTGGGGTAGAATGCCATGATATGCTGACATCACGTGGATGTGACATCATCACATTGTCGATGTCACACGGTGATGCTCTAGTTTTTGGGCAAAACTCTATGGTAAAATCACCCTCAAACTACAGTTTTGCCCCCAAAAAAGAGCGTCACCATGCAACATTGATGATGTGATGACGTCACTTCTGTATGATATCAGCATGTCGTGTTTGGGGGCAGGATTCCCCCTGCTGGCCCTCGCTCCCAACTGGGGAATGGCATTTCTATGAGGAAGAGTGACTGGCCCAAGGTCACCCAGTGATAGGATTGCCAGCCTCCAGGTGGGACCTGGAGATCCCTCGCTTTTACAACTGATCTCCAGCTGACAGAGATCCATTCCCCTGGAAAAAATGGCTGCTTTGAAGGGTGGACTCTATGGCAATGTACCATGCTGAGGTCCCTCCCCTCTCCAAACCCTCCCCTCTACACAGTGAGCTTCCATGGCACAGTGAGGATCTGAACCTGGATCTCCTGAATCCTAGTCTGTCACTCTAACTGCTCTGCTGGATTTCTTAATGAAGAGGTGCTGCCTGTCCTGAACATACAGCCTTTCCCTAGATCCCTTGAGGCAGAATGCTGCCTACAGTGGGCTAAACAGTTATCAGCAACTCCAAATGGACCTCACGCTATGTTACAATAAATATTTGTCAGGAAATGGCGGGGGGGAGTTGAGAATAATCTTACTGTTTATTCAAGCAATTTATACCCAGCTCCTCAGCCCTGTCTCTTAGGGTACCCCACAACACAGTAAAAAAAATGGCATCCAATCCCACTTCAAAACAATGTGGAATACTATATAACCCCATGAAAACTAATTTTGAAACCGCCCTCCCAAGTAGAAGCATATGCAGAGAATGGCTAAATTAAAAACCTGTGCAGGGCAAATGAAACAACATAAAAAGCACAACAGGTATACTAATACCTACCTTATCAAAATAAAACAAGTACAAAATAAATGTGGGATTACAAAATAAATCTGGACAAACACGACCTAATCACAAAACAAGTATAAAGCCAACAGTCATGAGAGTCTGACCCACAATTCAAACAGTCAACAAGACTTGTAAAAAAACCCCTGTGTATTCTCATCTGAAGCACTACAACATCATATGCAAAAGAAAATCCTTGAACAAAGGTAAATAATCCTATCATATGCAAAAGAAAATCCTTGAACAAAGGTACATAATCCAATGCCGCCTCCGGATTACATAACAACGTTTCAATAATACATCTTCTTCAAGGAGATATTCTGTAGTGTACAAAAATACAGTTCTTTAGAATGTATACTATGCAAACAACAAGAGACAATATAAAAATTTAGTGCAATCTTACATACATACTTAGTGCAATCTTGCTTACATATAGGTGCAAAGGCTCTCTGTTTCATGAATACTACTAGAGAGAGATGCCTGAGATCCATTATAAACATAGCAGCAAAATTTTGAGCCTGAATGTTTGAGAACAGCGTCCTATTTTAATATAATGTAAGTTACTGCTATCATGTAAGTTACTACTAGGCTGGTTTAATTTAATTTGAATACCTTGTAAATTCTTGTAACAAAGGGAACATTATTACATTACAGATTCTTTAAGACTTGCTGTCTAGTATTCATGAAACAGAGAGCCTTTGCACCTATATGTGTAAGCAAGATTGCACTAAGTATGTAAGTAAGATTGCACTAAATTTTTATATTGTCTCTTGTTGCTTGCATAGTATATATTCTAAAGAACTGTGTTTTTGTACACTACAGAATATTTCCTTGAAGAAGATGTATGATTGAAACGTTGTTATGTAATCCGGAGGCGGTGTTGGATTATGTACCTTTGTTCAAGGATTTTCTTTTGCATATGATATGAATTATGTACCTTTGTTCAAGGATTTTCTTTTGCATATGATGTTGTAGTGTTTCAGATCAGAATACACAGTATTTTTTTGCAAGTCTTGTTGACTGTTTGAATTGTGGGTCAGATGCTCACGACTGTTGGCTTTATACTTGTTTTGTGGATTAATAATATTAAACATAAAGGATTAATAATATTAAACATTAATGGATTAATGGATTAATAATATTAAACATTAATGGATTAATAATATTAAACATAAACATAAACATTAATGGATTAATAATATTAAACATAAAGATACATAAAAGTAACTTTACCTGGTACTGGAAATACATAAGGTCTAGCATCAGGAAAATGGCTGGAGGGAGGTCATTCCAGATTTAGGGTGCCACATGATATATTTATGTGAGAAAATCTAGTGAAGTGTTGGTTTATACAATGTGCACAATTTAATTTTTTTTTTTTTAAATGGAGACAGTGTATGCAGACCGTCCCAGGTTCCATCATAGCATCTCTGTTAAGGATGTCAGACAGCAGGGGGAGGGGAACCTCAACCTGCGATGTTGGAGATCCAGTCAGTTAAAGTAGTCCAGAGGTTTCCAATCTTGTTCAAGCTGTGGGCACTGTAAGTATTTTGAGAATAGGCATTGGGTGACACAACAAAATGGCTGCCAGAGGTGGTTGGACCAGCCATAAAATGTTGGAAGTTCCCATAAAACTTTTGAAGATTCCAAGCCAAATGCCCTTCTATGTTTCCAAATTGGGGGGAGGGGGGGTCATTGTAGGAACAAAGATGAAACTTTCTGGACTTTTCTGAATCACATTCTACTCCAGTGACTCCCTATTTGCTTTTGGGGAGAAGCAAATGGGCACCAGGAAACATATTAGCAGGTGTCATTTTAGAGAACACTCATGTAGACAATAACAAACTAGAGGGACTGACTGTTTGGGGTTGTTTCATATGTTCAGTTTTGATACTGTGATGTCCCTTTCACATATGGAAGTGAATGTCAGGATTAATTTATAACTATGATTAAAACTACACATTAAGCAGTCATCTCACAAAACATCTCACAAAAAGCCACTTTTCTTTAAAGCAACACTGAGGAGGGACAAAACAAAGTGATGGCAGAGGAAGGGGTGATTGTGTCCCTCTGTGCCAAATTCCCTTTGACACTGTTTCCTTCTACCAGGATATCAGAGCCATGTTTACCACAGGAAAACAGGTCTAGAAACTAATCTGGTGAGGTTTGCATGGCATTCCTTAGGTCAATAACACAACCCACAGAAGGGAATTTTATACACTGACAAGGAAGGCACAAGATAAGATATTTTCTACCATGTAGTGGCTATATTTTTTTAGAAGGATCCTCTTGGTGAGATTAGGCTGATGAAGTACCTAAGAGTGACAACAGTAGAAAACAATAAACTAAGAAGATAATGACTACAGTGAGGAGATGTGAGGCTGAAAGAGGTACCTGCTGCCTGCCATTTATATGAAACTGTTCCTTTTTAGTGTGCACTGAACAACAACTAAATAAAACACAAACTAAAGCAGTATTTCTGTCAAGGAGGGATCACACAGAGAAGTGAAAATATAATAATGCAGCCAATGCGATTTCTTCCTGCCTCAAAGAACACAGAAGAGAATAAATCATGCAAAGCCAAAGTGGGTGATTTGCATGGGAGTTCTTGCAGAATTTCTCTCTTCTTTACTTCAGTGATTCACAGATTTGTATTTTGAAAGGGTCTGAAGTATGCCTGAAAAATTAAGCCATCGTGTTGAATGCATCCGTGGCTCTGTGCTGGTGAGGAACAAACTCCCACTGTCTTTATTAGGAATGGAATTCGTGTAAGTGGAACTATTTTTAAAGAAAACAACTGCGAAATGGCTTGTTTTCCCCAAGCCTAATTGTGGAATCTGGAATCTTTGGGGTAGGTCTGATGATATCACTGGGAACATGAAAGGCTTTCTGAGTTTCCCCTTCCCCTTTGAGCCTCCAAATCTGTGGCGGTGGCAGCAGTGGGAGGAAACTCTGCTCTGAATGCTGCTAAATACTGAGAATGCAGTCCTAAACAGAATTACACCCTGTGAAGGAACAGTCTCACTGACCCCCACAAGCCCTGTTCCATCTCACCCTCCAAAGCATATTGGCACCAGCAGCAGTCTGCCTGGCAACATGCTAGTCTCCTGGCTTTCCCAACCCTTGTTCTGTCCCTCATTTGGACTTTTGAAGCAATTACTCACTGAGAGGACCAGAGATCCCACCTTCCTTAACCTGTGTTGTTGTTCTAAGGTCCAGCCTTGTGCCTGCAGCTCCAGCTACCCTGCATCTTCTTACCACAGAAAAAGCTTACTGGACTTGCACAAAACTGGGGAAATAGAAGCTTGCCAATTGATTGACTGCCCCCCTTCTCCTGGTGGCTGATTTAAATAGCACGTTCAAACAGTGGAGGTCTATGTTATACAGAGAACAGCTACCACCATTAAAATTATGAAACATTGATTTAAAAGAATCATAGAATCATAGAGTTGGAAGGGACCTCCAGGGTCATCTAGTCCAACCCCCTGCACAATGCAGGAAATTCACAAATACCTCCCCTCCACACCCCTAGTGACCCCTATACACTACACTCTCAGCACAGCAACAGACTGAACAAGGAACTCCAAAGACAAGTATAAATATGCTGCTCCTCTGTCCTTTACTCTGTACATGCCCTAGCTGATCTTATTCTAAGGCAGGCTCTTTAACTTAGAAGTTATAGTGTTTTAAAAGCTTCTCATTATCTTGGAGTCTTGTTCAGGTCTGCAGCCCTTCACACAGTGTTGGCTGCCTTCAGCATGAGACCAGATATAAGCAATCCTACCTCCTGGATAGAATTGGCAAAAAAAAAAAAAAACCCTTCATGCCAAGGGATTTTATTATCTCCTTGCCTTCCCCTTCTGTGGGTCAAAAAAACCTTTCCTGAAATCTCCAGGGAGCTACCTTTTAGCCTCTTAAAATTCTCAAATCTCTCTTCCCTGCTGGGTGTCAACTTTGAGCTGGAGATGTGATTTGGCCATCTCATTATCTCCAGCTGGGGAGTCATTAGCATTTCTAAAGCCTGGAGGGGTGAGGCTTGATTTCCCCCTTCCTGACTGTTCTCTTCTAAGAGAGAGAAAAACTTTTGTACAGTCCAAACCTCCAAAGTAAAGCTTTTGTACAAACCTCCAAAGTAAAGCACATTCCTCCACACACCTTCTAAGTCTGTTGACTTAAATGAACTTAGAATGGTGTAACTCTGCTTAGGATTGTGCTGTCGGGGACTTGGGAAATGTAGCCTATTTAGCGTGCCTGGTATCAATAGCGTGGAAACTTATGTGTCAAAAGATTCTTTAAACCATAATGAGGATGTCAGTTGTAAGGACTGCAAAGTATATTTAGCTGCCAGGTGTGCAAATATCTTACCCATATTATGCATTCTGAAAACATTGGTGAATTTCTATTGTGTATGCACATCACCAAAAATTTCCCTTTGTTAATGTATGACCTAGCGTGCCAGTTAAAGATTTGGCACTGCTTTAAGCATGCAGACTGACATTAAAATATTCCACCATTTGATAGCATTAAAATGTTGCACTATTAGCTCTCTAGTCAGGAGCAGCAGGCATAACTTCACTATAAGGTCTGCAAAAGAACAAAATGACCCTACAAATAAATACACATTTTCTAGCTTAGCTTCAGTACCCCAGCTTGTGTGGGGTTGTATTTTTGAAAATTTAGCTGGGGAATAATAAATTAAATGATAATAAAATGTAGCCAGTGAGGCCATAGATCCTGGCACCTCCTTTTTTGGGGAGGGGAGAGCATGATTGACCAAGAAGCTCTGTTGTGCAAACCCTATTGAAAGGAAAGGGAGATGTGCAAGAGCCAGAGCGGCATAGCAGCTAGAGTGTTGAACTAAGTTCTAGAAGACCTGGGTTTGAAGCCACACTCTGCCATGGAAACTCAGTGGGTAATCTGTGTCAGTCACTCTCTCTCAGCCTAACATAGTTTATAGGCTTGGTGGCATGAGGATAAAATGGAGGACAAAGAGAGGGCAGCGTTGTAAGTTGCTCTGGGTCCCCATTCTGCAGAAAAGCCAAATATAAATACCTGACTGAATGAATACATAAATAAATATTCCTTGAAGCTTCACGAGAACCTTGTGGTAGATTATGCCTTTGATAACTGCATTTCTGAAACATATATAGTCTAAACTACATTTCCAAAACACAGGGCTATTTTGGGGCAGGAACGCACAGGAACGGAGTTCTGGCTGGCTCCTAAGTTGGCTATTAGCATAATAGGCCACACCCAACAGCAGAAACTTATTAAGACTGGCTACATTAGGGCTGTGTTGCCTAACATGCAACAAAAAAGCCCTGGGTTTTGACAACAAACAAGGTAAACAGAATAAGAAGCAAAAGGTGGGTGTGGCTGGATGACCACACTTCTGGTAACATGGGGGTGTGGCCTAATATGCTAATGAGCTGTGCTGTCGGATATGGCCTAATATGCTAATGAGTTTCTGCTGTTGGGTTTGGCCTGTTATGCTAATAAGTTCCTGCTCAGCTTTTTCTACAAAAAAAGCCCTGCCAAAACATATATCCCAAAATATACAGAAAGTATCCTATTTAAGTTCAGCTAGGCTGGGAACTGGCTGGAGTCAGGGTGCATGGGGATGCCATTGGTACAGTGCTGACACATCCCTTCTGGGGAAACTGGGATGTGACAGCACTCCACTCTGGAGATTGGAAGAAACTCTATGACTTTGCCAAGGAGTTTCCAGCGATTCCCAAACTGGAATGACATAACTTCCAGGTTTTCTCCAGAAGTTACATAATGGCCAATGGCAGCTGTTTGTCTTCTGGTGGCTGCTAGAAGTGAGTAGAAGTGAGAAGTGAGATTAGAGTAGGAGTGGATAATGGGAGCTGGGGCTGGAGATTTCCTGCCCTCTAGTGACTTATTGGGCGCTCTTTTGTTGAACACATGAGCTGCTCCATACTGAATCAGTCTGATGGTCTATCAAGGTCAGTATTGTCTGCTTGGACTGGCAGAGGTTCTTCATGATCTCAGCTGGAAGTCTTTCACATCACTTACTCCTTGATCCTTTTAACTGGAAATGCTAGTGCTTGAACCTGAGGCCTTCTGCATGCAAAGCAGATGCTCAGCTCTGTCACTGAATGATGGCACCTGTGTCGGTTATAAAATAAGAAAAAGAACAAAACGCCCTACTGATGTGGGAATACAAACAACAGTGAGTTTAGCAAGAATGAAAGAGAGCTCCTTTGCTTAGAAAACTTGGTAAATTATAGATATTTCAGTGTCATAAAAAGGAATTACATGTAGCAGAAGGCAGAATTTTCTAACTGAAGAGATGTTTTAATTTGAATGGGCAAATTAGTTTGTTTATAGCTCTGTCTCACTCCCTACCTCCCACCATACACACATTAAATGCCACTGTTTCCAGTACAAGTGACATCTGGAAGGTGTGCAGAATCCCTTGTCCTGCATAGAAATACGATAATCTGACTTCAGTGTTTGGAAACTGGTATCTATTAATTAAGAGTCCATCATTTGTACTCTGTAATTATATTTATTAAACCCTAACTCATATCCTAACTGTAATTAGTTCCTGCTAATTAATTTTATCAAATCCCTCTAGATTCATATCTTAAGTAAATATTGAGTAGCCCTACACTAATTAGTTCAATCAACGTGGAGTGCATTTCAATGACTAGGAATCGTTCTTGCTAATTAAATTTAATATAAAATAATGTTCCATGTAATAAATTCGTAAGTACTGAGGCTGTAAAATAAATAAAGGAAAGTCCTATTTAGCCTGCCTTGCAGTTTGGTTTGAGATGAATTTTCTAGTTCACATCATTTATTTATTTTATTGTTATTTGTTTCGATTGCCATTCCCAACTATCCATTCCAAAACGCCTTAGGTTCAGGTTACAATATCTGATTTTCTCATATTTATGCTCAAGAAAACCATAAAAATAAGGCTAGGGCAAAGCTGAAAACCTTAGCCAAAGCCACTGAACGTCATACACAAATTCTTCCATTGTAGAGGGAACGACTGAACCCTAAAGAATTGCTTAGGCTTTTATAAGTAAATTTTCCTACTCCGAGGGAATTTTGGTTTCTTTGTAAGTAGTTTGCTATTGGCCTGGGGAGCTAGGGGGAAAAAGAAGAGTTGGTTTTTATAACCTTTTCTCTACCCTAAGAAGTCGCAAAGTGGCTTACAATCACAGTCCCTTCCTCTCCCCACAACAAGTACCTTATGAGGTAGGTGAGGCTAAGAAAATTCTGAGAGAACTGTGACGGGCCCAACATCATCCAGTAGGCTTTATGTGGAGGAGTAGGGAATCAATGCAGTTCTCCAGGTTAGAGTCCACTGCTCTTAACCACTACACCATGCTGCCTAGAATTTGAGACATCTATGTCCCTTGGGGCTCGTGGAACTAGTTTTATTTATTTATTTATTTATTTATTTATTTATTTATTTATTTATTTATTTATTTATTTGTAGTTTCGATTTCTATACCGCTCAGACCCCCCCCAAGGGGTCTCAGAGCGATTTACACAATTTAATTATTGCCTAACTAGGGCCACAGTCTTATAGGGAAGGGACATCCTACCAGCACCCAAGCAGGGCTTCGTGTCTTTGTTCTGGCAGGGCCTCAGGCGACCGCGCTTCAGCCTTGATGTCCTCGAGCCCCTGGCGTAGATCTTTTTCCTGGGCCAGGAGGCTTCCTGCGGCAGGCCCATCTTCGATGCACAGGCCCGTGTAGGCTTCGGCTTCCGGCCAATGTCCTATAGGCTCCGCTGCGCCGCACCATCACGCTGCCTGCGCCTCATAGCTCCGCCCACCACCAGGTTCAGTCATCAGCGTTGCTTCTACCTGCCGTCGCTGCTGCCGTCACCACTGTTGTCGCCACTGCTGCTACACAGCCCGGAAGGGAGGATGCCCCCCGCCACCTACAGGCAGGTACCCATTGATCTACTTGCGAGTGCTTTCGAACCGCTGGATGGGCGGGAGCTGGGACTGGTACCGGGAGCTCACCCCGGCCGCGGTGGGACTCGAACAGCCACAGTGGCTGTTCGCTTGATGTTAAAGCAGGTGTGATTTACTACCTGCGCCACCGCTCCCTGTTTTACCATCTTTTGGATCCTGACCAGTGAATCTGTCAAACAGGCAAGGTATGAGACAAGAATCTAATATGACAGCATGTCAGAGGAATAATGGAGAGGTAACCTGGGGCCCAGGAGAAGATGGAAGTAACTTTGGGATGCTCATCCTGCACCCCACCCCCCCATGCTGTCAATACATAACATGGCATATTTAACTACATGGAATAGTGACATACTAAATGTATTATATAGTATCATACCTAGTATTTAACATTGATAAATATGTTAATAACCATGACTTTTCCTATTTTCCCAACAGGTTTTCCTATTTTGATTGTGTAAGCCACTGCAATCAAAGATGAAAATTCCAATAGACACAACTTTAGCTAGTCACTAATCTTAGACCATATGTACCAACATATCTGTGCTATTGTGTTCCCCATAGCAACCTGTAGCTGCAAACGTTGGACCATGAAGAAGCAATACAGAAGGAAAATCGACTCATTTGAGCTGTGGTGCTGGAGATGGCTCCTGCACATTCCATGGATAGCAAAGGTGACAAACAAGCAGGTAGTGGAGTGCATAAAACCAGACATGCTATTGGAAGGAAAAATCATAAAACTTGGACTGACTTATTTTGGCCATGTCATGCAAAAGAACTCACTAGAAAAAGCAATTATGCTTGGATTGGTTAGCAGCAAAAGGAAACAGGGCCATCAAAGAACATGGTGGCTAGATGCCATAAAAGTCAACACCAGCCTGAGCATGGAATGACTCAAAGAAACAGTACAAGATCGGAAATGTGGAGAGAGCTGGCCTATAGAATCACCAAGAGTTGGACATGACTGAATGGCTAACAACAGCAACAACCAACATCATTGTTATGGCCCCCCCAAGGGCAGTCTGCCTCCTTTAATCCCTCTACATCTGTACACATCAATATACAAGAAGAGCTGTTCAGATCGTAAGATCCAGATGTTTTAAACTGGGATCCACTAGAACACCAAAGAATCCAATGTCAGAGAATGCTAATTTATATCTTGATGTGCTTTCACCAACCAATGAGGAAACTTTGCCAGTAAATTATAAGGAAATCTTGAAATAAACATTTATCACATTGTGAATAGTCCAACTCTGTTAAAATCAACGGATGCTTTGTCAATGACTTCATGAAGTTTGGGATTTTTATTTTGAAAGATAAAGAAAAGTACACCTTGAATATGAAAGTGCATTTTTTGAGATTGGTGACAATGACAGCTGCAGACTGGATAAATCCCAATGAGGAGAACAAAAGATGAATTATACCATATGGATTAATTCTCACATGTATGATCATTACTTGTTGGGTGTCATATAAAGTGATGACTTGCATGTATACATTGATGTCAAAGTGTATGATCAGTTACCCTCCTGAGATACATCTGTTGCTGAAGAGTTCCACTTCAAACTGCAGGTACAAAATCATGAAAAATAATCTGTGCCTATTTTAAATTATCACATCAGGATAACGACTAGGCCAGAGTCTCCTCCCTGACATGTTAGCTTCATATGCTCATTTACATGCAGATAATATATGTAATGAAAAAGCAGAAGCTTGACAGCTCAAGACATCCTGCCCATTAACTCATGTGGAAGGAGAACACCACACTCTAAAACTTTATAGGATCCAGGCTCCAACTGGTTACATGAAGGGATGGGGTTATGAGCTCTTCAGCTGAGTTCTAGCCTTTGTTGATTCAATAACTCTATAACCTAGCTTGTATTTGCCACAGACAGCTTCCTAGGTCTGCACTAGCCTGGCCTGACCTCAGCTACTCACCAGAAACCTCATGCCTTTTCCTCTGGTAGTTTAGGTAGAGAACAGAACACTATCTTTACTTTGCTGCTGTCAGGACCTAAAAGGTCTATGATACCTTAGATCACTGTCAGCCTTTTAAGAAATAACTGGCAGAGCATAATTTGACAGAAAGATTAACCCTCAGCATTCAGTTAGTGACACTGAGCCTTTGTTTCTGCAATGAGAGAAGACATAGCAATGTGCATTATAAAAGTGCCATCAACAGCATTGGCAGGTCATTGTGTATATTGCCATTCCCTCCACAAAATGAGCTCTCCTGCCAAAGAAGCCATTCAAAGGGGTATCCATGTGAAACCAGAATCAGTGTGCTCCACTGGAACATGCTAGGATTTTATCCTTCAATTTGCCTTCATTAAACTAGCTTCGAAACAAAGTGACCTACAGTTTTGCCGCTGTGTTGTGACAGTACCAAAGTTTCCACTTTACTGGGGTTTACAGTTAAATATGCTGTGCTATGTACTGGCAGCGTTGGGGTGTATACATGTGTTTATCTGTGTCTGTGCATTTGGCATAATATAATATTTTTAAAAATCACAATATGTCCCAAAAAGTGTGTTCAGTCATTTTTTTTTAATTAACTAGGCAAATATAATATAGCATTGTTATCAGGAAGTTTCTTTTTCTGAAATTCACTTTTTTAGTCATAGCCACTGATTCCTGTTATTTTCTTTTTTCTCTTTTAAAAGAGGGATTTCTCTTTCATTTCTCTTTGCTGAGAAAGGAATGCAAACTTTTTATCACTTACACTTGTTTTATGTTACACACCACCAGGAGGATATGAAGGTTTGGGAAGACGTTGCCTGCCTCTGCGTGTCTACAGAGTGAATTTCTGAAATTGTGCCAAATCTTACTTCTTGCCCCTCCTCTGTTTGAATTTCTCTGTGATCAAAATGGAATTAATTAGAAACAGATTCCAGATTCCTAAAAAAAGAAAAGAAGCACATTGTTGGATATGAGGCAAAATTGGGTAGAGAGGAATTAAGAAAATTTCTCTTAACACCAATTTAATACTAGGTACATTTCCATATCAAAATTAATTCTTACAGTGGGAGTTTACCACTCTGAAATCTCTTTGTTCACTCCATTTAATTTCACAATTGCTGTTATTGCTAATGATGTGCATTCACATAATTATAAATCAAGATTTGACCTGAATTATGCCCATTCTTTAATATTGGTAATATAATTAATCTGACTGCAATAATTTCTGATAATCTGTAATGACTGGAAATATTTGGATGCCACCAGTTCTGGAGCCTCACTGGTTTTCATTTTACTGGACAGCAAAAAGATGAACAAGAATAGAGATGGGCCCAGCCAGTATGTAGCTGACAGGGATGTTGTCCAACCAAAACAGTTTGCCAACGTCCCTTCCAAACAGGATCACCTCGAATGCCATTTCTATGAACAGCAAAGAGTTTCCATTTGGGAAAGGAACAGAATAGGTGAAATCCACTCATCCCCAATTGAAACACCAAACTCCAAAGCTACTTGTAATAGAGGTGTCAAAAAAATAAAAGCCACAGGGAGAGCACATGCCTTTGTGTGCATATGGGAGAGAGAGAGAGGAGTAATATGCCTCTGTGTACATACATGTTGAAGCTGCATACATGTTCATGCATGGATATTTTAATCCTTTTGTTAGGGAAAAAATGGGTGTTTTGGTGGTTGTACGCATGACCAAAATAACTTGCTGTTGTATAGTTTGTATTGGATCGGCTCATCACATTATACATACTATATATATATTCTTCCTTGTCAAGAGAATGACTGGATAACCCAATAGCGCTTTTCAGCATCTAATGTTTATACATCTTTTATGAACTGAATGTATTGTTACAAAGAACTATTTAATCTACAGTACTTGAAGCCTTGGGATAGTACTGCGAAATAATAAGGAACTGGGGGGAACCACTTTGCTTTCCCTCCCTTCCTCCCCTTACGTTGGTAGAAACAGAGGCTTTTATTTTTTGGTATTTTAAACACCTATTGTAATCTTACCAAATTTTCCCTCCTAAATTCCCAGACTAAGAAGGACTGCAATACAAAAAGCCATTGTACAGAAGCACTGGATGGAGTTATATTTAGCCGGTGAAGCAGAGAATAGCTTCTTAGGGTGGTTTTCTTTTCTTTTCTTTTTTTTTGGAACAAAATTAATACCATCCTCTCAAATCTTTCCTCAACTGTTAGTCATGCCATCTGATGGGCAACGTGCCATCCTGCCTGCAGCATCTGCCTGTGTCACCCAGAGGCTCTTCCCTCCTTGTGCCACAGCATTTTTTTTTTTTTTTTTAGGATTGAAACGGAAGCATAATGAGAAAAAGGGATGAGACAAGTGCTTGCTGCTTAGAGGGGCCCCTGGCCCTAACCCGCCTCTACTCTCCCTGCTTCCCTCTTCCATCTCCGCTCTCTAGTCTCTCTCTCTCTCCCTTTCTGGCACTCTGTTCCTGTGATTACACAGATGTTTCTATCATGCTAGTGCATGGTTATTTTTTTTTTTTTTGCAAATAGATTCTCAGAACAGATGCTCCCACGTGTACACCCCTCCTTTCTCTGCTGACACATTTCCCCCTCTCTCTCCTCCCTGTACAAACAGCAGATTGCTTTGCCACAGTACTTCTGATCTGGTGAGAGAACAAAAATCAATAGCAATGATGTTGTTTTTCTTTTCAGGCTGTTTTGCAACCAGGCGCATGATTCACGGCACATCTTTGCACTTTCTGTCACACATGGCTCCTCAGTGGCATTTTCTCCTGACCACATTCCTCTCTCTCTCTCTCTCTCTCTCTCTCTCTCTCTCTCTCTCTCTCTCTCTCTCTCTCTCTCACACACACACACACACACACACACACACACACACACAAACACACCCTCTGGACCATTTACTTGCTACACAATTATGTCCATTTTATTGTTCAGTCTGGCTTTCATACCAAAGTTCCACCCGGTGATTTTTGTTTTTCTAAATACTGCTTGGACCATAAATTCAGCAATTTGCATTTTGGAATCTGGTCTGAAGTGTTCCATGATGTAGTTCATAATGCTTCATCTCTACCATCTGCCCTATGTCTGTATATCATTTTATATTGTAACTAAGTGTCCAATTTGATTGTTATTGTTGTACTGGTGATTTAAGTAGCAGCCGTCAATAGGTGTGGTGCTTTATAGACTACAAGGAAAGAGGCTTCTGTCTCCAAGGGGGTTACAATGTAAAATTTGACATGCAAGAGGCAACACAAGGAGGTGGGGATTAACAGGGGCTCATGCCAGTCCACTGTCAAGGTTTCAGGTAAAGAGACTGGGCAGCAGGTGGGATACAAATGGAAAATAATGAATAAATAAATAAATATTCCATTTGTTATTAATGCTCACAGACCAACTAATCATAAGCAAATGAAAAAAGGCTACAAAATACATAATTACAAATACAGCATTAACATTCCAGAATACTAGGATTAAGGCCTATTGTGGGAAGAAATACAAGGAGCTCTAGAAGGAAGCTCCAGGTGACTGTCTCGGCGGTGGCTCGTGGGGCAGCAGAGGGAAGGGGGAAATAGAGGGAGGCAAACCATGTTTATTTCCTTCTGTTTAGCTATAAGGCAGGGCTGTCTCAAGTCATTCTGCTGCCCCAAGTGGGTAGTATGGGAGGACAGCCTCATGGTAACAGGTATGGTTCCCTCCACCCCTGACTTATGTTGATTTGGGGTTATGCAGTGGCAGTTAAGGTAGAAAAGCACCTCCTCCTATGCCATGTCTTCTGGGTTCCAAGAGTCAGGAAAGCAGTTCCATATTCAGTTACATGGTTGCCAACTCTGGGTTGGGAAATACCTGTAGATTTCAGGGGTAGAGCCTGGGGAGGGCAGGGTTTGGGGTGTGGAGGGACCTCAGCAGGGTATAATTCCATAGAGTCCATTGCCCAAAGCAGCCATTTTCTCCAGAAGAACTGATCTTGGAGATCTCCAGGTGCTTCCTGGAGGCTGGCAATACTAAGGGCAGGGCCAGACCTGTAGATTTGAGGGGTAGAGCCTGGGGAGGGCAGGATTTGGGATGCGAAGGGACTTCAGCAGGGTATAATGCCATAGAGTCCACTGCCCAAAGCAGCCATTGTAATAGCTGGGAAATTTTCTCTAGGGGAAATGATGTGCTGTGGCTGCGGAACACGGTGATTTCTGGGAGATCTCCAGGCCCCACAGGGAGATTGGCAACTCCAGTGACCATTTAAGGGAAAATGTACTTTACCTCAGGACACATTCAGTTACTTCCAACAACAACAGCAAACTGTTTAGAATGTTAGAGGCAAAAGCCAATCAGACTGCATATGCAAATGACCTCTGTGTTCTGACTGGCTATTGGGGGGAGAGGAACAGCAAACTGTTTAGAATATTGGAGGTGAGACTCAGGCAACCCAGCCAGTGGATAGGGACAGCTTCTGAGTGACAGATCACAGAGCCAAAGGCTGTGGGCTCATGTGGAATGTTCAGGAGAGTCCATGACCAAAACAGAATTATTATATAGAGAGATTACTAAATATCATAAGCAAAAATTTAAGCACAGCAAAAATCACAAGGCCAGCATCAGCTAACAACTTAGCTGCAAGCTAGTCCAGTTTCAAATGTGAATTATGCTCCACTTAGCTCGGGCAATACTATGTTTATTGCAGAATAAAAGATACCAAATAGTACCTAATTTCCTAATTTTTCCAAATTCTTATTCCTTATTTGACCCTTTAATTATTTTATTTACTATACCTCGCTTATTTAGAAATACCCAAATTCTTTGAATTCACCTCATGTCTCTCATATCTAAACAAACCCAGGAGAAATTTCTCTATTGGAACTGTAATGGCTGGATCAAAGCTACCAAGCAAGAGTTGAAGCTCACTTGCTGTGGGCAAGTCAGCATCAGGACCTAACAGATCAATGAACTGTGTTCTTAGATGCTTATATCTTTGGCAGAAAAGGACATGCTCTATGGTTTCAATGGCGCCAAATGCACAGCCACATAGATGCACAGCATAGGGCTTTTTAGCGTAGTGCCCACTCAAGGCAGCAGCAGGCAGTACATTGAGCCTAGCTAAAAAGAAATCTCTCCTATAAACTGGGATGGCTAAGAAATCTATATATGGACAACAGAACTTAAAATATGTAAAGCCAAAGAAAGCAGGAGAGCACACATGATGGGCATGGAGAGCAGTACTATTTAGGTCCCACTGAAATAATCTCCCCCCCCATCAGAGAGCAGGCTTTAGAGAAAGACATAGTCAACAAGGAAGTATACAATCCCAACCTCTGAAGCTTGGCATCTACATGCCCAAACCAGGGATTGATGTATGAATCCCTTAGTAGCAGGCTTAAAAGACTGCCTGTAGGAAGGGCCAAAAGGACTTTTAATCGATAACTAAAAATTAAGGCCCATGCTTTTGCCTCCAAGGATCGAATCCCCAGCTCGACTCTGATAGAAATCCCAGCTATAAGATAAGGGGCAGCCAATAGTTTTCTAAGGAACCTGTGTAGAATAGTACCTAAATGTTAATCTACTAAATCAGCCCACAGGGGAACACCATATAGAAGCTGGGTAACTAATTTTGCTTCAAAACCTTGACAGCCAAGGGAACATATACAAGATGTAAAGGGGGCAAGGCCATGCAGAGCTTTGAAGGTAAACATGAAGAGATTGTGGTGGATCCAAGGTTGACAGCACTGATCCAGGAGGCAAGACTAGAGATCATGCAGAGGCTTTTTAAAAATTAACCTCCTTTCCTTGTGCCTTCAGCTTGTTCATATGAAAATACAAAAACCAATCACAACCTGCTGCCACTGCTGCAGCATTTCTGTGCATTTGGCGACGCCTCCGCTTACTCTAAAAGTCACAGGCATACGCATGCCTACTTAAAAGCAAGTTCCACTGATTTCTATGGGATGCAAGATTATGCAACAAATTCTATGGGATATTTATTTATTTAGAACATTTTTATGCCACCTCTCCAGAGAACCTACCCGATATCTGTTATTAGATCTTCCAGTGCATTTTTAGACATTTGGACACAGCCATAGTATAGGGTGCGATTGGCTTAATTTTACCCCTTCCACTCAATTTGGATTAATTTTACCCCTTCCACTGTTTCCAGATAGAGGTCACCCACAAACTGCTAGTCACCCTGGCACATAAAAGGGTCAGGCATTCAAATTATACTTGTCTTTGTCCACTGTCATAGCTGCTTGAGGGTAGGGATGGGAGTTCACTCCCCACCACAGAGCTGTGACCCCAGCCCAAAGTGTCTCTGCCCAGGCTGTTTTTTTAGTGTTAAAAACATATCAAGGGATTGACAGTGCAGCCCTAAGAAGAGCTGCACCTTTTTCAGTTCATCAAAGTCAATGGGCCTAGAAGGGTAATAGCTCTTCTTAGTATGGCACTGGTAGTCCCCTTTGTCATTACAGCTAGGGGTGTGTAAAAAAAGATCATTATTTTTTAGCATTTGGATAGATTGGACCTGAAAAACATCAGTATTCCTGGTATTCTCAAATTACAAATACTGATATGGTATTCAGATTCACTCCCCCCTCCCCCAGTTTCTGAATTTTCCATTATTCCATATCTGGAAAACTTCCAAGCAGCTGGGGAGGCATGTTTTCAAAGGTATAGGCACCAAAACTGCAATGACACTGCTGGTGCTTGTCCTTTAAACAACTGCAATATTTCAAGTAGATTGGACCAACGGGTCTGATTCTATAGGCCCCTGAACAAAGTGCCCACCCTGCCATCCTCCATTCTTTCCTAAGTGGGGGGGGGGGACCTCCAAGCAGCTTGCAGGGCAAAAGCCATGCCTACAAGCAGTGATTACTGGAGAAATGCCTCCCATAGAAGAATCAACCACAAGCCCAACAGATCCATTGCGGAATCCAGTTCCAGGATTTTGGGGGACCATTTGGGATCCTGAGTATACCTTAAAAATACCAATAAAGTATTTTTCAGGTTTATTTTCAGCTCAGATACATCCAAATGCACACCCCTAATTACTGCAATCCAGACTGTTTCCTGCTATTCAAAAAAGCTGGATGGATACCAGATTGCCAGTGTGCAAAAAACTTAGTAGAAGTCATAAATGAATTCTATGACCTTTTTGCCAATATCCTAGGAGAATAATTATTGGATCAATTGGTATGTCATATCCAAATATTCCTTTGATGGCTTTAATAACTAATAGATAGGACTCCTGTATATAAGAACTTGTGATTTAATTTGCCCATTGGCTTCAATTTAAAGTCTATTAGATTCCAGTGAAATAGATTTTTAAATACCTTTCTATTACCTGCATATTTACATGGCTTTTCATTACTTGTAACTTTGCCATTACTATGCTATCCTTTTAAAATGACAAAAGACATTTAATGAATGACATCATTTCAAACTCAGCCCAGTCCACAAGTCATTTACCCGAGAGTTCTTGCATTCAAATGCACTTCATCCTTCTGAAGTCAAATGGATGAAATCCCTTTAAATCCAATTGAAATGGTAGATTGGTCTCTGAGTGTTTTAACAAGATAGAAAGCAACCTTTCACAATCCTCTGCTTTTTTTTTTTTTTTGCAAGCACGTGCATCGTAACGGAAATGTCATGTTGTAAAGGGAAAAATGGGCAAAATATCAGTCTCAGAACTAGTTTGGTAATTTGCAGGCAGAAATAGTACTTACAAATTGGTTATAAATGGCTGATCATGGGGTATTAGTAATGGAAACTCTGACAGACCTTTAGCAATTACAACATTAGGGGGCATCTCTATAATTAGTTTGCTACAAAGACCACAAAGTGCTTCGTACCAAATTTATTAGCTGAACATACAGTATGTCAGATAGCCAGAGTGTTTTTTAAGCATCTACAGATTTAGAAAATAAGTGGGTTGCTACTTTTATTGTGGGCTTCATAAGATCATTACCATTATATTGAGGATAATGCCACAAAGAAACTCTTTTTGTCTCTATTTGTGCGTGAAAAAGAATCCCTCATTCTGGAAACAATTACATGTACCCTACAGCAAGTAATTATACACCAAGTGAAAAATTAAGACCTTCAGAAATTAACTGCTACATTTCTCCATATGATGATGCATGGCTCCCATGTGCCTCTCTTTGAGCTGGCATGTAACTGTGATCACTTGGAGAAGTACAATGTGAACTAAAGTTACATGTGTATTTTGTACACTCAGAAACAGCTTCCAAAAGTACTGGCAAATCCATGGGACTTGGAATGATTGATACAAAAGATACTTTTGGTTCACACACTACTGGCTCTAGTGTGACTTTAGGTGCATGATAATCTGAATTCAGGAGTACAAGAATCCTCGCCTCCTCTTTCACTAGTGCTGTAAAGAGGAATGCTCTTTATTCCTCTTCACCCAGTTTCCCCCTGAAATCCAACAATTCATTTCTTCCCTTTTTAGGAATTGCGACTCTGTTTCAAATCAATTCCATTTTGATCAAAAGAGAAATTCAGAGAGAGGAGGAGCAGGAAGGGAAGGTCTACTACAACATTTCCAAGTTTAATTCTGCAGATGCTCAGAGGCAGGCAATGTCTTTCCAAACCTTCCTCCCTTCCTGCTAGAGCTCCCTATGGAGTGTGACCTCAAAACAAACAAACAAACAAACACCAGCAAAGGCTGAAGTTACAAAAGGGTACATAGAGGGATAGCAGAAAACCATTAAAAGAAATCAAAGAGAAAAATCTTCTTTTGAATGAAGAAGAAGAAGAAGAAGAAGAAGAAGAAGAAGAAGAAGAAGAAGAAGAAGAGGAGGAGGAGGAGGAGGAGGAGGAGGAGGAGGAGGAGGAGGAGGAGATTGGATTTATAACCCGCCCTTCACTACCCAAAGATGTCTCAGAGCGGCTTACAAACTCCTTTCCCTTCCTCTCCCCACAACAGACACCCTGTGAGGTAGGTGGGGCTGAGAGAGCTCTTGACAGAAACTGCTCTTTTTCAAGAACAGCTCTTATCAGAACTACGGTTTGCCCAAGGTCATCCAGCCAAGTGCAAGTGGAGGAGTGAGGAATCAAACCCGATTCTCCCAGATTAGAATCCACGCACCAAACCACTACACCAAAATGGTTTTGCTACAGGTTTAAGAGCTTTCCAAAGAGGTTGATCTTTTTAATAAACATACAGTGACTTTATGTGGGAGAAATGAATGAAGGAATGAAAGGTCTACCAGAGCCCTTCATAGTGGTTCCTCCACGCAGCTTATCCAGAGACATGAGTAAAACCTGGATTGGAACAACTTCAGATACTAGTATCCTGGAACTAATATAAAACATGAAATGGATTAATGGACATTACACCCCTCTTTTCCTCCCATGGACAAAACTATACTTTAACTGCTTTACTGTAACTCTTTACCATGACTAAGAAATATACTAAATTGTCACCATACATTCTCCTATGCTAGAAACCCAAATATTGCCCTTCCAGCATAATTGCTAGAAAGCTAACTCATAAATTAATCTTTGAAGTGTTCTGGGCATTTTTTATTTGTCCACAGTGAGTATCTTGAGGTCTCCATGCCACCCGGAAGAACTTTGGTAGAATAAACTGATGTGAGACATGGAGCAGTATTGCTTGCTGTGCTTGCTGTGCTCAGCTTTAGTATCTCCAGTGAAGTGGTTAAATTTGCAGATGACACAAAGTTGTTCAGGGTGGTGAAAACCAGGGAGGATTGTGAGGCACTCCAAAGGGATCTGTTGAGGATGGGTGAGTGGGCGTCAACAAATGGGGTTCAGTGTGGCCAAGTGCAAAGTGATGCACATTGGAGCCAAAAATCCTAAATATAAATACATGTTGATGGGGTCTGAACTGGCAGAGACGGACCAAGAGAGAGATCTTGGAGTCGTAGTGGATAGCTCAATGAAAATGTCTAGACAGTGTGTAGCTGCAATAAAGAAGGCCAACGCTATGCTAGGGATTATTTATTTATTTATTTATTTGGATTTGTATCCCACCTTCCCTGAAGGCTCAGGGCGGCTCACAACAAGGCACGCGTGCCAACTTTAAAACAAGTTCAACAGTATAAAACCAAAAACATATAAACAACATCCAGGCAATGAATCAAGATGGGGCAGATTATAGCCCCCGGCAAGCGTTAGCCCCCAGTAGCCAAACAGCAGCCAAACAGTAGCTCATCACCCCCTCTCCTGCCAGGGCTGCCCCACATTCAATGGTGACGATAGTGCGATGGCAGATGGCTAACCATGGCAGTGGCTCCTAGTCATAGGCCTGGCGGAATAGCTCCAACTTACAGGCCCTGCGGAACTGAGCAAGGTCCCGCAGGGCCCAGATCTCCTCCGGGAGCTCCCTCCACCAGGTAGGAGCCGCCACCGAGAAGGCCCTGGCTCTGGAAGGGAAGGGAATTGAAAACAAATCAGCCAGTATCATAATGCCCCTGTATAAATCATTGGTGCAACTTCATTTGGAATACTGTGTACAGTTCTGGTCGCCACATCTCAAAAAGGATATTATAGTGCAGAGAAGGGCAACTAGAATGATAAAAGGGTTGGAACACCTTCCCTATGAAGAAAGGTTAAAACGCTTGGGGCTCTTTAGCTTGGAGAAACGACGGCTGAGGGGGGACATGATCGAGGTTTATAAGATTATGAATGGGATTGAGCAGGTTGAGAAAGAAGTACTTTTCTCCCTTTCTCACAATACTAGAACTTGTGGGCACTCCATGAAATTGCTGAGCAGTCGGGTTAGAACAGATAAAAGGAAGTACTTCTTCACCCATAGAGTGATTAACATATGGAATTCACTGCCACAGGAGGTGGTGGCAGCTACAAGCATGGACAATTTCAAGAGGGAATTAGATAAACATATGGAGCAGAAGTCCATCAGTGGCTATTAGCCACAGGGTATAGATGGGAATTCTCAGTCTGGGGCAGGTGATGCACTCTATTCTTGGTGCTGGAGGGGGCAGTAGTGGGAGGGCTTCTAGTGTCCTGGCCCCACTGCTGGACCTCCTGATGGCACGTGGTATATTTTGCCCGCTGTGTGACAGAGTGTTGGACTAGATGAGCCATTGGCCTGATTCAACATTGGCTTCTCTTATGTTCTCTTATGTTCAAATCATCATCCAGAGACAGCTGATGAGGTCCCCTCAGGATTTTAAAATGGGAAACATTTTGGGTGACAA
Source organism: Gekko gecko (assembly GCA_029375565.1). Lineage (NCBI taxonomy): Eukaryota > Metazoa > Chordata > Lepidosauria > Squamata > Gekkonidae > Gekko > Gekko gecko. The sequence continues at coordinate 295,341,887 of JAPDNY010000001.1, read as the reverse complement.
CAAGCAAATGTCGGCCAGAGGGGAGGTCACAGAAGTCCACACTGACTTCTACCCAACACTGAGAAAGCAAAAGTCATTTGTATGGCTGGAACTGTGTTGTATAGTACTGACAACATGCTACTACTAGTGCTGTCAGACAACAGGGACAAAACTGGAAACATTGTTCATTTTTGGGAACCAGACCTTCTCCTGAAGAAGCTGCTTAGTCTTCACCACTACCTGCAGTTCTTCATGAGCTAAAGATATGGTCTGAGCCCATAGACTAGGGGGGATAATGGTCCTGGTTCCTTGTAGCAGCAGGTTCATGTTGCGTGTGTGTGTTAGGTGCCACAAAATTGGTTCTGACATGGTGACCCTATGAATGAATGACCTCCAAAATGTCGTATAGTTAACAGCCATTCTCAGGTCTTACCAACTGAAGGCCATGGCTTCCTTGATGGAATCAATCCATCTCACGTTGGGTCTTCCTCTTTTTCTGCTGCCTTCAATTTTTCCTAGCATTATTGTCTTTTCCAGTGAATCTTGACTTCTCATGATGTGACCAAAGTATGAGATAGCCTCAGTTTAGTCATTTTAGCTTCTAGGGAGAGTTCAGGCTAGAGCTTATTTGGTCTAGAGCTTATTTGTTTGTCTCTTTGGCAGTTCATGGTCTCCTCCAACACCACATTTCAAAGGAATCTACTTTCTTCATGACAGCTTTCTTCAACTTGCACACCCATACATAGTAATGGGGAACACTATGGCATGAATTAACTTGATCTTGGTTGCAGTGACACATCCTTACTCTTAAGGATCTTTCCTATCTCCTAGTTCCAATCGCCTTCTGATTTCTTGGTTGTAGTCTTTTGGTTGATGATGGAGCCAAGGAACAGAAAATCTTGAACAACTGAACAATTTCAGTTTCTTCATTGTTAAATTTAAAGTTGTATAATTCCCCAGAAGTCATTACTTTTGTCTTCATGATGTTCAGATGTAATCCTGCTTTGGCACTTTCTGCTTTAACCTTCATCAATAGTAATTTCAAATCTTCACTGTTTTTTTTTTTTTTTTTGCCAATAACGTAGTATCATCTGCAATGCTCCCTATAAGCTGTGGAGTCTTGTGAGCAAAATTTTCCTTTGTGAGCTCCTGGCATTAAAGTTGTGAGCGAGTGATTTTGCTACTGCATCAACTAGTTTGCTTTGCAGCCATCCTTCCTGAGCTAAGACAAAAATGTGTGAGCTGCAGGCTAAGAAACTGTGAGCTAGCTCACACTAACTCAGCTTCGAGGGAACACTGATCATCTGCATGTCTCAAACTGGTAATGTTCTTTCCACCAATTTTCACTCCACCTTCCTCTAAATCAAATCCAGTTTCCTTATTATATGTTCTACATACAGATTGAAGAGATAAGGAGACAAAGTGCATCCTAGTCTGACACCTGTGCCAATTGTAAACGATTCTGTTTCTCCATATTCTGTCCTAATAGTGGCCTCTTGTCCGGAATATAGGTTGTGCATCAAAACAATCAGATGTTGTTGCACTCCCATTTCCTTTATAGCTAACCATAGCTTTTCATGATCCATACAGACAAAGCTTTACTGTAACCTATGAAACACAAGCAGATCTTCTTCTAAAATTCTCTTGTATGCTCTAGTATTCAATGTAAATTTGCAATATCATCTCTAGCGCCCCTTCCTTTTCTGAATCCAGCTTGAACATCTGGCATTTCCCATCTTATTGCTGTCACCTGTGTTCTTCTCCCATGCCCTCTCTATCTAGCGTCTCGTCAGGATCTTCTATATCCTATATCAGCCCAACTTTTAGAGACCTCTGATGATTTTAAGGTCCTTTGTTTGCTTGATAATCCAGATACAGAAATAACTGAAATAGTAACAAAGTTTCTTTGCAGTGCCATGGTCACATTTCCTGATAAGTGATACTATGAATTAGGTTTTATTATGCAGTTACTCTGTTTATTTAATCTGTAACTCTAATTTTACTCTGCACAGATTTTGTAATTAGATTATTGCATCTACATGTATATGCCCATAAAAGCTTGCCTTGTGTGTGCTGTAAGATTTAACTTGAGTGAGAAATTAATGCACTGGTTCAATAGTTGCTGTAGTCTTTGATGTCTCCTTTTTTTGGAATTGGGATGTAAATTGAGTGTTTCCGGTCTGTGGGCCATTGTTTTGTTTTCCATATTTGTTGGCACAATCTTGTTAAGATTTTAACAGACTCCATTGTTGTGGTTTGGAATAGCTCTATTCAGATCCCATCTACTCCACTCCTGGTCATTTGTTTCTCCCAATTGCTCTCAGTGCAGCTCTCACTTCACTTTCTAAAAACTATAGGTTCTTCTTCAAAAGATTCAGTGTTTTTCTGTGGATCAAAATATCCCATTGTTCTATCAGTAGAGAAGGATATCTTGGGGTGAAATAATGCAGCTTGATGTTTAGCCGTCCACTCCCATGCTTTATTCTAGCTGGTGAGTTCTTATAAGGGATGCTGAATGGTTGCAAGGTTGGGAATTAAATGTAGCAAGATCAAGTAAAGTTCTATGTTCAGTTGAAGTATTTGGGTCTACAGCTTCCTTTATGGCTACCACTATCTTTGAATCAGGAGAAATATCATTGGCTGAGAAAATGTATATTAAAAAACCCAGTTTGTCTTTATTATGTCCACACTTCTCAGACTTAAATGTGAGATTGCACTATTGTAGCTGATCTAGTTGCTAAATTCCTATCATATTTTCTGTTAGAAACTAATTTTAATACTCTTCTAGGCATTGCTCAAGATCTATTGATCAGAGTTCCAAAAATGAAAGGAAAGGAAGGAAGGTAGCTGATCTAGAACAGCTTCAAATATGTCCTCATGTTCTGTTTCAGTTATCCAGAACAGAAAAGTGTCATCACTGAGACTGAGTACCCCCCAGTGGTCTTGACAAAGTTTTCTGGATCACATTCTGAAAAGTTTCACCAGCTGAAGAGATGCTAAAACTCAGCCATTAGTAGCACTGAAAACCAGCATGACTCGTGGTGAACGTGGTGATGTACCTGGATTCTGAGTGAAGTTCTAATTGGTGATATCCAGCACTAAGTCTGGAGAATACCTTTGGTCCATTCAGGTCTGTGATGATGTCATCCACCGTAGGTATGATGTGACATTCTTACTTTATGGCTTGGTTGGGCAGGCACATATCCACACAGAGTCTGATTTTTCCTCATTGTTTGGCTTTGGGAGCAACCAAAATTGGTGAGACCCATAGGGCTTTTTCAATTATATCAAGTTTTTCTAAACATTCTAGTTCCTCTTCTACTGTTTTTCACATTTGTGTGGTAATACCACAGGTTTTCCTTGGTGTTTAGTCATGCCGGCCACATGACCACGGAAATGTCTTCGGACAGAGCTGGCTCTTCGGCTTTGAAACGGAGATGAGCACCGCAACCCTAGAGTCGGATTCGACTAGCTTTCGAGCAAGGGAACCTTTACCTTTTACCTTTACTACCACAGGTTTTACAGTGGTATCAATATGAAGCTTAACTTGATAGTTCTTATGCTTATCTATGCCACAAAACATATTTGTGCAAGCTTGAACAATCAGATCCATATGGGTTGGATGAATGTTTCAGGCCACATGAATAAGTTTCAGTGCAATAGCTGTTCCATAGCTGAGTGGGTTAATCATTGCCATCTGCTGAAACATAGAAAGTGGCTGTGGTCTGGCTATCTTGAAACTGTAGCTGTATTTGGAATTGTCTGCATATTGGTAATGACTGATGTGACCCATATGCATGAAACTTCATATTTGTCTGTTGTAAAGTGTGTGTGTTACTCAGCATGTCATATGTTTGTTTAGTCATAACACTGACTGAGTCACCAATATCAATGGTGATCTCTATTTCTTACCCATGCAGGAATATTTTGCATTGTGGTTGAACACTAGTTTCATTTTGTGCCTTGTGTACTGAGGAAAGTACAGAGGCCATCTTTCTTTTTTGTGCTGCGGTGTTCGAAACGTGTCTACTTCAGGTCTGTCTGTTAGGTCAGAATCAATTGCATTAATGGTTGTTTGTGCCTTTGGATTTCTGTATTGGGATGGTACAGTAATTTTTCTAAGCACTGTTGTTTTAATCTACAGACTTCTGCAAAATGGTTCAACTTGCCACATTTGTGACGAACACTTCCTTTGGCTGGACAGGTAAGTTCATGGGGGCAATGTTCTCCACATGAAGCACCTGGTCTCTGTTTGGCTTTCTCCATTCATGAGCTTAACAGCCAATGCTGCTCCTTTTGTGCTAAAAGCAGTGCGAGCTTCCATTGTCTTGGGTTGTGTCTCTGCTATCTCATAGGCATGAGCTACATCTAAGATCTTAGGGATTGTCTGGTTGTTACCCAAACTGAACCCAGAGAAGGGGAACTTAGCTTTACAAAGGGTTCCAGAAAGGAATAACACAGGACCTTGTATGCCAGGACCTTATACACCAGGGTGGATTTCAGTGGGGGTACCCACAATAAAATTATGAAGAGAGTGAAAGAGTGATTGTAAACACAAACAAATAGTTTTATTGTATACAAAATAAAATAAAATTAATAAAAATGTAAAGAACATACACCGGGCACCTGAGAATTAGAAAATACTGGAAACATCTTTTCTCTGTGAGGGAGTACCTGAGTCAGAGCTTGCTTGTGAAGAGGCTTCTTTCTCTGAGGTAGGCCACAACTTGTTTATCAAAATTCCTACAGTGCTCAGCGTGAGTTCCTTATTTCGTCACCACTGTAAGATGCTGCAATCATCCAGGAAGATGCTGATGATCTTTTAAATTAAAAAAAAATACAGTAACTTTATGCAGGCGACATGAATCAACACAAAGCCTACCAGAGCCCTTTGGAGCAGTTCCTCTCAAGCCAGTTTATCCAGAGACATGGGTAAAACCTGGACTGGAACCGCTCCAGATTCTAGTGTCCTGGAACTTATATAAAACATGAAACAGATTGCTGAACGAGTGAAAAAGGTCTGATTTTTGTTGCTGCCTGCCTCACCTCCGAAGGAGCATGAGAACAGGATCAAAGAACATCTTAGTTGACAAAAAGGAAGGAAACATAATAGCAACATAATAATAAGCTATCTTTGTGGCTCAACCCTGCTGGAATTTCTGTATGGCGAAAATTAGCATCCAAGAGCCAAACTAGACGTTACGACATCCACAGACCTTGTGGCATTTTTTAATGGCTGACTTCAGCTTTAAAATGCTGTAGTCCCATGGATGCCATAGCATCTCGTTTGGCCCACAGACCAATCAAGTTAAACTCAGTTAGCAACACAGATAGACAATCTTAGCTCTGAGTCTAGCCTCAATATGTGGGGCTTTGGGAAAATAAACTCAAAAATTTATTTGAATAGGAATAAAACCGGAGTTCCCAGAGAGCTTGGAACACACCATTTTGTTATCAGTATCACCATGTTGTTCTAGCCCTCCACTTTTCTAATGCATCCCAACTTAACCACCTTGTAGACAAGGAGAAATAGGAGAAGAAAGATGATGCAGCTGAGAGTGGAGAAAATACTTGGTCTGAGACAATACTGACCTTGATGGTCTGATTCAGTGTAAGGTAGCTTCATATGTGTTTATATGTGCATGATTCAACTTTCAATTTGTCATCCTTCACTTGTATAAAAAAACTTCATATGAGAAATCTGTATCATGAATACTAAAGCAAAGGCATAAACTTGTCAAACTTCACCTCAGCTCTTTATCATTTCCAGTGATGATTTCTGGTTTCTGGGCAAACTGTGGAGTAATCTAAGCATGCTTTGAGGTTAAGATAATCATGTTTCAAGTGGTAACTTAGCACAGTGTGTATGTAATGAGTCAGTAAACTGGCAGTCTGTAAAACATGCTGTTAGTGGTGAAAACAATTTTACTATTCCCTTGTGCTAGATAAGGATTTGAAGGAGTTCATACCTAGTGGTTTCTCTGAGTTGTTAGAGAATTATTCTACTGCCCTCATTCAGACAATAAAGGTCAATTCTCAATGTTATATAAGAACCTGACAGTGCAAACCTAAGAAGAGTTTACTCTGAGCAAGCCCCGTGCCTAGCTCTGAGTTGTATATTGACTATACCTGCATAGGAATGCTCTCTTAAAGTACAGTCCTAAGAAGAGTTGCACCCAGGTGGGCTTAGAAAGGTGGAGTTATCCCTGAGACTTCATGATAAGATTACCTTACCTGGGAATAAGTGCAGGGCTATTTTGGGGCTGGAAAGCACAGGGACAGAGTTCCGGCTGGCTCCTGAGTTGACCACACCCAGCAGGAACTCATTAGCATAACAGGCCACACCCAACAGGAGGAACTCATTAGGATTGGCTACATTAGGGGTATGTGGCCTAACATGCAAAGGAGTTCCTACTATAGAAGAAGCCCCGGGTTTTGACAGCAAACAAGGTAAACAGAATAAGAAACAAAAGGTGGGTGTGGCTGGATGACCACACTTCTGGTAACATGGGGGTGTGCCCTAATATGCTAATAAGCTGTGGTGTCAGGGATGAGGCCTAATATGCTAATGAATTTTGGCTGTTGGGTGTGGCCTATTATGGTAATGAGTTCCTGCTAGGCTTTTTCTACAAAAAAAGCCCTGAATAAGTGTAACTTCTGCATAAGCATACTTAGGACCACACCATTAGTGGCACTTATGTATGGTCCTTTTCTTCCTTCCTCTGTGGAACCCTTCAATGGTTAAATGCAATATCATATGTAATGAATCACCAATTATATAACAGTGTTGGTCCTACAGAAAATAAAAGAAAAAAGGTTTCTTGGACCATTTAATGTTCAAAACTTTGGAAGCATAATACTGAGAAATATATCTCAAGTGTTAAGTGTTTAGAGCAAAAAAATTAACAATTAGGCAAATGTGATGATATTACATGGCAGGAAATGTGAGTCTGATACATTTGAGTGGTCTTTCAACAAGATGAGTAAGGTTGAACAGCAGCTATGTTAACTGGATTACAAACTGCTTGGCTTTATTAGAAGGATTAGATTACATCTCCCCTCCAAACAAGGTGGCAACAGATGGTAGCAAAATGCCAGAAAACATTCCAAGTTGAAAATACAGCGAAGTGAAATGGTAAGGCATGTTTGCCTCTTTACTACCTCTGGACCAAACTCCCCAAAACATTTTGATCTCCACCAGAACATTATGATTTAAGTCTGTTCCCCCCCCCCGAGGTCTCATACAGAACATCTATCACGTCATTGCCAAAATACTAAGAACAAATTCATTTCAAATCACATCAATAATTTGCCAGTTAACAGAGTGGCTGGCTAATCACCCAATAAACCCTACTTTGTGAGATCAGCAGCCACTAGAAACAATGTATGATTTACTTATTCCCCTTTAAATGTTCAGTTACTTTAGGCAGACTGGTTTCTTAAAAGGCCCAGAAAATAAAATGAAACACTTAATGCAAATTCTGGAAAAAGTGTAGTTTTCATGTATTATTGAAATTAAAGGTTCCCTCCCTTCTTTTTTGGATAAATTTTTATGCTGGCCCAAAGGTGGTGGCCCAGTAAGGTTACCACTGTAGGGTGGCCCTGTAGGGTGGCCCAGTAGGGTCCTTCCTGGCCACTGGGGTGGGGGGTAGGGTTGCCTGCTCCAGGTTGATTTGTGGGTGGAGCCTGGGGAGGACAGGGACCTCAGTGGGGTATAATGCCATAAAGTTCACCCTCCAAAGCAGCTGTTTTCTCCAGGGGAACTGATCTCTGTAGTATGGAGATGAGCTATAATTCCAGGGGATTCCCAGGCCCCACCTGGAGGCTGGCATCCCTATGGCCCAGAGGTGGTTGGGTCAGTGAAATCCTGCTCTGTGATAATACGTGATAATCCTGCTCTGTGATAGTCAGTTTCGTGTAGTGGTTAAGTGCACGGACTGTAAACTGGTAGAACCGGGTTTGATTCCCCAGTCCTCCACTTGCAGCTGCTGGATGACCTTGGGCAAGTCATAGTTCTGTCAGAGCTGTTCTCTCAAGGACCATTCTGGAAAGAGCTCTCTCAGCCCCACCTACCTCACAGGGTGTCTGTTGTGGGGAGGGGAAGGGAAAGGAGACTCTGAGACTCTGAGTGAAGGGCGGGATATAAATTCAACCTCCTCCTCCTCCTCTTCTTCTGCTTCGATATTCTCTACTACTACTACTCTTCATTTGAAATTCATCTTCATTGCAATGCAAAAGAGAAACCACAGAATGAGAAATCGTGCACAGACAGCTTTGAAAATAAATATGTATTTAATTATGGAATACACGAGTCTGGTAATAATGGTTACTGCTAACGAGAGCTTGCTGGCTTAAGTCTGGTTAACACCCCTAATGTTCAGTGACACTATTGTTTAGGTCAGGGGTGGGCAAACTGCGGCTCAGGAGCCACATGCGGCTCTTTCACACATATTTTGTGGCTCCCAGCACGGCAGCTGGGGAAGTGAAGGGGAGGCATGCATCTGATCCCTTCCTCCCTCCCTCCCTCCCCCGTCCCTCCTATCTATTTTCTTTCTTTGTTTCTCTCTCTCTCTCTCTCTCTCTTTCCACCTCTTTCATTCTTTCTTTCCACCTCCCCCTCTTTCTCTCTCTCTTAGACAAATAAATATCATTGGACAAATAAATATCATTATCAATATCTGTTTTTACCCTTTTTGTTTTTATTTTTGGCAGTCTCATTTAATGGTAATAAAAAGCAAATCTGCATATTTTCTAAATAAAAATGAGCGTGTAATATTTGTTCATGTCTTGCGGCTCTCAACCATCTGAAATTTATTCTATGTGGCTCTTACGTTGAGCAAGTTTGCCCACCCCTGGTTTAGGTTTCTGAGGATAAGCATAGGGAGAAACCACCAAAACCTGAAGGATTGAAGGGAGAGGGGTTGGAGAGAACTGGAAGACACTTTAAGCAGAGCCTGGCTGATAGAGATGTTGTTAAGTATGGACAACTTAACAATGATTTGATTTCAGGAAGTGATTTCAGTTTATTAGTAACAGCAAACTCCAACTCTGAATGCCAACAACAAACAGTAGAGCACAGCTCCTTTTTAAACTCTCCCGGGCTTTCAAAGCCACACCCATAACAAGATAAGAACCAATAACATTGCAGGGATAAGGGCCAATCAGGATCATTCCCTCTTTGCTACAATATCACTCAGTGATTGGGTATTTACAGAAGGTTTCTCAGAAACCACCAATAGTAATGCGACATCTGAAGAGCCACATACAGAATCAAGCTTTACATGTAAAAGAATAGCAGTGATTCACATTTCAGTACACAACAGATGTAATATTTAACCACGATGAACAGAGAACATGGATAGCAAATTCTTTTCATCTTGTGGTTTCCCATCTTGACTTGCACCAAGGACTCAGAGTGGCTTATAACATTGTTCTCCTCTCCTCAATTTTATTCTCACAACAATGAGCCTGTGAGCTAGGCTGGAGAGAGAAGAGTGGCTGACCTAGACCCTAGTCTAACATTCTAATCATAACCCCACAATGGCTCTTAATATACCCCAATGCTCGGCACTCTCAGTTTTGGCCTGTTCCTGTTTTGCTTCATCAAGTTTCACCAAGCCCAGGAAGGAGGAACAAATCTTGGGAGAGATAACTCGACATAATGGGCCTGAACCTAGAGGGAATTAAATGTTCTTGGCTACTGTTTGAGCCTCATTTGTGTCTTCATGACAGACAGAATTCTATTACCAGATAATATGTAAGAAACTCTGAATAATGCAGTATTATTCATCAGGTCTTTTTTCTTGGTTTAATTGCAAATGGTATGCCTGCAACTTCCCCTGGCTCAATGTTTGGTGTGTGTCTGTGTTTAAACAAAGCAGCACAACAAAAATAACCACTCTGGTGAGAGCAAAGAAGTTATGAGCCTGCTGAGAGGGAGTATTGTAACTTGCTGTGTGATCTTGGGCAGGTCATTTGTAATCCCTTTGGGCTTCAATTTCACCACATGAAAAAGACCCACCCTGATATTTCCTTCCAAAGACTGTGTGGAAAAGGCAGTGCTTTTAAAAAAAAGAAAAAAAGAAAAAAGAAAATTGAGATTTTGGTTTGAATTGAGACTCATGTGATAAGTAGCAACTCGAATGACAGTTATAATTTTCCTGCTATGGGGAACTCTCTTTGTCACTCTCGCCATCCTTTTTAAGAGGCAAAGCTTTCTACTCCCTTGCGATGCCCTCCAAGAACTGGATCTCCACCTGTGCTTGTCATCTCCCTTCAGAGAAGCTCTGCCAGACAGAATGGAAACTGGGTTGGAGAGGGGTTGAAAAGACCGCTGTGTCCGTCAGCGGATCACCTTGCGACAGCGAGTGATAAGCTCTCCTAATGCCAAAGTGATGAACGGGCACCAACGTGCCGCTATGCTTGCTGAACACACATATGAACAACTAGTGCCTCTGGGGAGACCCCCGCAAGGTTTTGCATCACTTGACTGATCCTACTGTGCTGCAGATTTTTGCCACAGAGAAAGATAAAGTGTGCTTATCTATACAATACCAGAGCTTGGAAGAACAGCAGACAGGAAGCAAGGCTGCATCAATCATCTATGACCCCCCCCCTTTTTATTTGCAAATGAATCTAGCTCCACTGTGTTTCATAAAGCATTTGTGAAGAAGTGCGTTTTAATTCAGACAATGTGAGGAGGGCTCAGGTTTCGCTAAAGACCCATGATTTATTGATTTATTTAAAATGTGTCCCACTTTATCTTCCAATTCAGTGCTACTGGCTTCAGGTTAAAATAATAAGAAATAAATTAAAACAAAATTAACATGTTATATGAAAGCAAAAGCCATCAGCTTCACATCCTGTTTATGAATTTTCTTGAAACCTCTGGCTAGCAGTGTTGGGAGTATAATACCGGATTAGATAAACATTGGTCTGATCCAGCAGTTAAAAAAAAAAAACACCCAAAAACACAGTAGAGCTCAGAGTAAATGCAACTGGAAGCAGTGAGTGGCAGTTAACCAAAGGTGAAGAGACATCCTGTTGAAATATAAAATGTTTAAAGCCTCCTCAAAGTCCTGTAGGTTTGAGAAGTGATCACCATTCTATTAAACCAGAATGTCCACCAAAAAGACTGTACTCTAGTAACCCTATTCTGGGTTGTAGATCAGAGAAGATTAAGTCTGTTTTACCAGATAATGCCAACTCACAGTCCAAGGAAGTAACTCATAGAAAAACTGATTGTTATTCTACTGCAGAAAGGTTCAGAGGTTAGAATTCAGGTTCTTTCAGTAAGCAGGACAATACAGTTCATCTTTGAGGGCAGAGTCTACTTTTCTTAGATCTTGCAGGTGGAAAGGAAAATGATTGATGCATATCCTTTGCCAGTAAAGAAGCAGAACAAAGAAACAGGAAAAGACTTTTCCCAGGCTTGTAAAGGCTGCAGGAAAGGGCTTAACTATATCAATAGAGTGAGCTATTTTAGATCATAAGACCTAAAGAGTTCATAAACTACATTTCCCATAGTGCTGTGTCTTAAAGGCAAAGGGCTCATTTCCCTACTCTAAAGCAATCTGAGAACTACATATTCTGTTGGGGGCAAACCCACATACCTGACCTGTCTTGATTCTCATGCCAGCGTGACATAGTTGTTGGCATGTCAGACTAGTATCTGGGAAACTTAGGTTCAAATCCTCACTCTGTCATGAAGCTCACTGAGTGACTTTGGGCCTCTTTCTTTTTTACACCCTCTGCCTAACCTACCTCACTGGATCGTGTTGAGGGTAAAAATGGAAGGTAGTTATGTATGCCACCCTGATCTCCTTGGAGGGTGTGTGGGATAAAACCATACTAAATTTATTTACTAAATAAATACTGATGGAAGCCTGGAGTTTCAACATGTGGCCACATTTTGTATGTAAAGAAGACCCTGTATGCCAGGCTTGAACATCTTCAAGCCGTAGAGAGCAAAAACAAAACAAAAAGGCCAGAAAGAATTAACAGTTTTATTGCCAGTTTAAAAATAAACAATGCCACACATATGGATAATTAATAAGTAGTAACGAACAACAAAATTCCAGATAAATTTTCATTTCAAACTTTCAAACAAACTTTCAAACAAACAAACAAACACCAAAAAACCATTCCAGCATGTAACGTGACTGGCAGGGAATGAGCTGCTATAACCCTATAAAAATCTACCATATTTAATCATACTATTATAGTTATATATACATACACACACTAATCTCAACTACCATGTTTCAACATCAATGTAAGTGATCTGAATAAATATGAAACAAAGGAAACTAACTTCAGCTGTATATCACCAAAGTAGGTTTGTTTCTTCCAACAAGTGGGGTAGTATCCAGGCATCAAAACATTATTAAAATTTTGTATACTATTATAAGCACCCATTATTTGATAAGGTAACTAAAACCACAGTTTTCTCGACCTCTGCTACCTGGATCAGAACAGTACACAACACATTAAGATTGACTTTTGGTAGTCAAGGATAAGCCAGATAAGGAATGGGATTTTTACTTGTCATGCTTTGCTCTATTTTATAAATCTTGATTTTCAGTGTCATCTAGACACATTATAATCTGTTTTATGACCCAGTTTGGTTGGCTGGAATCACCTTGGTTCCACCATGGAGCCTCACAGGATGAGCTTGGGCCCATAACATTGTCTCAGCTTAATCTACTGCATGTGGTTGTCGCTGTGTGGGTAAAGTGCAATAAAGGGAGGACAATGTGATAAGCCACTTTGGATGCCGATTGGGGAGAAAAGAAAGGTATAAATAAACAAAAAGATACACATTCTGGGACTGGGCTGTGAAAACTTGAAATAGTCTGAAAGGCCTCCCCTGCTCCCAGAGTAACTTGCTCAGTGCAAAGAACTTCTTCAAAGGCTCTGCATGCTCTCACTTTGGGAGGTGAGGTACTTGACATTCTCTGCTGTGATCTCTCATATGTGGAATTGCATTCTGCATAAACTGGCCATTCAAGTTGTTGGTGCACCAGAAGACTTTCTGCTGCATTATGGGTCAAAAATAACAACAAGAAGCAAAATGCATAGTTCTTTTGGAAGAGAGAGTTGTGTTTCCATCCTACTGACTTGTCTACTTCCAGTGAGAGGTGGTTTTGAGGTTCGGGGTAGGGACTGGAGGCAGAGTGTGGAAATGAGTATAGAAACTGAACTATGAAAATGATACCACCTTCTCACCCACGGATTCCAGTCTGGGAAACTCTTTGACCCCTGCCTGATTTTTCTGCTGGACAGGGTCCCCAGTCTTAGCAAAACAAACAACAATAAAAGTTTCACAATGTGGTGGGTGGGGCTGGTCACGATTGGTGATGAACAGGGTTGCCAACTCTGAGTTGGGAAATTCCTGGAGATTTGGGGTGGAGTCGGAGGAAAGACGAGTTTAGGGAAGGGGGAAAGCTAGTGTGAATTCATGTTCCACTCCCCTAAGCTGCCATTGCCTCCAGTGAAACTTATTTCTGTAGTCTGGAGATCAGTTGTAATTACAGGAGAACTCCAGGCCCCACCTGGAGGCTGGCAACTCTCGTGCCAAACATTGTAAGCAGCTTACAGTAATAAGCTTGGCACTATTAACGCTTCCCCTGTGTGCTTTATTCCCTCTCTGCACCATTTTCCTGCTTCCTGCACTCTGTGAGTGTTAGGCACTTGGTGGAAATGCATTATTTACCCTGATCTTTCAGCATTTAAGTTTGTCTTCTGCTGCTTCGTGATTAATTTTGCTCTTGCTGTCACTGTTTTGTTGATTGATTTTATTTTTTTATGAGTTATACTTATTTGGGTTTTATTGTACTTTTAGAATGGTTGTAAGTCACTGCATGAACCATATGAGCTAGCAGGCAGGGTATAAATATTTTAAATAAATAAATGCATATAGAGATAAACATTGTTCTGAGTTGGGGCTGTCTGTAAACCTAAACAGCAGAGAACATCATGCATAACTATAGTTCCATTTTATATTAGTTTTGCATTTCTCTGTTACCAACCGGTGTTACCTCATGTCATAGGGTGGCCAGCTTTCCTTCTATAGCGGGAGACCTCCTAGCAACCTGCTTTGTAGCCCACTGGTGCCTTGACTGCCAGTGGGAGGAAATGGGGATGGGAATAGGGACACACATTGGCATTGCATAGACATGCTGGGGAAATCTAGAAGTGATGTCATGGATGTGCTAGGATTTGCAAAACCTCTGTGATTTTACCATAGCAATTTTGCAAATCCTAGAGTGTCTCAGGAAGCCACTGTAAGTGATATCAGGGCACTGACGTGATGCCAGTACACCAGTCCCCAGTAGCCTGGCAAGCCTAATGCACACTTGATGTGCAATGAAATGCACGATCTGCATTTCAAATGGGTTAGGGTTGCCAGGCAGAGCAACCCTGGCAACCTGTTGGGGGGAGCTTCCCAACAGCAGGGACTGTCGCCACCAATGTAATGGCATTACTGGCAGTGCAATGACATCATTTCCATGTGCCTGGAAATAATGTTAGCATGGGATGTCAGTGGGGGGTGTCAGCAGGTTAATCATTGAGTTCTGCCCAAATGCCAGTGGGGGAATAGCAGCTGTAGTATGGCTACTGTGCTGATACTTGTATGGAGTCATAGACCACATCCACACTGAATTCTATTATCTCATTTTTGTGTACAATTTGTACTTGTACTCAGGACAGAAACAGCAATAACAAAGGCCATTATTAGGAGTTCAAGGGTCTTTGTTTTTATTTCTGTTCTGTCTTGGGGGAGGAAAGGTGGCATGGTATAGTCCAATCTTGTCAGATCTTGGAAGCTAAGCAGGGCTGGTACTTGGAAGGGGAACCTCCAAGGAAGACTCTGCAGAGGAAGGCAATAGCAAACCACCTCTGCTTCTCACTTGCCTTGAAAGCATTTTGCTGGGGTCACCATAAGTCAACTGCGACTTGACGGCACTTTACGTACACGCATACATTTGTTTTGGGCTCAGTGCAGCAAACAAGGTAGTGACTCCTCACCAACTCCTCTTTACGCACTCTGGTGGGCCTGTCCACCATAGAAAAGGCCTGTGACCTTTGTGTATGGACACTCCTGTTTAATTCTGCTTTGTGCATCAAGTAATACTTTATAGAGTGGTAAATAAACTTTTAATCCATGCTGTAGAACCTTAACTCTTTGCTACTCCTTGGTGTTGTCCCTGTTTCCCGCTTCAGTTATCCCAAATCCAGGAGCAAATCACTTAAGCATACATCGAGCATCTATGTGAAGTGCCAGACTAGCACAAACATGCTCATTCATCTTCAGACATACAGCTTGCAGCTCTGTCTTTATGGAAATATTTTACACCAGGTGTAAATAAATAAATAAAAATAAGCAAGTACCAAAAGAGTTGAGCAGGTTTCAGGTGGAGAGTGGCGTGACAGAGATGGGACCCACTTTTCTACCTGGATGGTTTCCCTTCAGAAACGATGTAGGATGTTACAAGGGCAAATAAACAGGGTAGCCTCTGGGCACATATGGCCTTAAAACAATCCTAATCCCCTTCAGTATATTGGAGGTAAGCAGTCTAATATATATTCAGATTTGTCTTTCATATTTAATTGTACTAAATAATGTAAGAAAGGACTTAGCAGTTTAACTGTTATAAAAATAAACACCGGATGAATAATAAATCCATATTGCAAATGGATATAAATGCATTTATTTGTATTTCTTTGAGTAAAATGTTAAAAAGGGAGCAATCTATAATATTGACCTAACTTTAATAATTTTTTTTTGCTTTAGATTAGCCTAGTAAACTACAAATCTCAACAACTGTTCCCAATGAGCTGCCTAACTTTTGACTAAGCAACCTGATCGATAGGCTCTTATATTCTAAACAAACAGAGCCACCACCCGCAGTATTTTATTCCTGAAAGTTAACAACAATTTTTCCCAGTGTCTAATAAATGAAAAAGACATTATTGATTAGTCTGATCATTAAAGAGTGTGGCAAAACAAAGCATCTACTTTGCTGGGAGTTATATCTTATTCTGCACATAAGCGCAGTTTTGAAACCGTGAATCACTCCAGTCAGGAAATAACAGTGATGATATTGACCCATCAGTTGCCTCAGCTCTGCCTCTTATGCATATCTATCATGTACCATTTCTGAAAATTGAGTACTTCTGGGTATAGAGCACAAAGGGTTGGATCCTATGAATTAGCCAGTTTGGTGTAGTGGTTAAGTGTGTAGACTCTAATCTGGGAGAACCAGGTTTGATTCCCCACTCCTCCACTTGCGCCTGCTGATGTGACCTTGGGTCAGTCACAAGCTCTGGCACAGCTGTTCCTGAAAGAGCAGTTGTGTTAGAGTTCTCTCAGCCCCACCTACCTCACAGGGTGTCTGTTGTGTGGAGGGGAAGGGAAAGGAGTTTCTAAGCCGCTCTAAACTCCAAGTGAAGGGCGGGGTATAAATCCAATCTCTTCTCTTCTTCTCCATAACTTCTGAACTTCCTCCTGAGTTAGGAGGCTTGCCGAAGTGGACCATACTATGGGAACAAGTGTCCTCTCACAAGAGGAAGGCTCTGCTGCTGGCTGAATGGATCCATCATATTTTCTAATCATCAAGTGTTTCCCAATCTGTGGATACATGGACCGGGGCCACATTGATTGACAGAACAGGTTTATCTCCCTGGAACCTTGGGGGACCCCTCCAAGCTTGCAGAAAAATGCTAAAACTTTAAAAAAAACAAAAAGGGAGTGGGGTTAAATCCAGCAAAAATAGTCTTAATATGTTGTCGAAGGTTTGCCTGCAGATGCACAGATAATGTTTCGGCACTTAGGAAGCTGCAGGCAAGTGGGGACAGGAGTCACTGCTATCACCACAGAGGCAGCAAAAAAAATGTAAGCAGGTGTTGAAGGAGTTGCCACTGACATCATAGAGGCAGTGAAGCTGTGGGAGGGAAGGAGTCACCACCACTGTAGAGGCAGCAAAGCTGCAGGTATGGGGAGAGGAGTCATATGAAGCTGCCTTATACTGAATCAGACCGTCAATCCATCAAAGGCAGTATTGTCTACTCAGACTGGCAGTGGCTCTCCAGGGTCTCAGGAAGAGGTCTTTCACATCACCTACTACCTCATCCTTTAAACTGGAGAGGCTGGGGATTGAAGCTGGGACCTTCTGCATGCCAAGCAGAAGCTCTACCACAGTGCCACGAGTCACAGCTTGCCTCAGTGTGCTGACGTCGGTGGTGAAACTGTGGATGGTTAGGTGGGCAGATCCAGGAGGGGCCACAACTCACTCTCTCCAACAGGCAAAGGGAGAGCAGGAGTTGCAACTCAACTCCCCCTCCCCCCGAACATGATGAGACAGACATAGGTCCTTTCCGCGGTTGGATCTCATTCCTGGTTTTATCAGAGTTCAACTCGGGACACAACACCTTGCATTTATCCCTGGTCATAACAGCATCCGTTTATCCCAGGACAAGTGTAGGGCAAAACCAGGGTGACCTCAATGTAATGTGGAAACAAAAAATACCTTGAGATAATTACAGGGTTGAGTGTAGTGTAGTGTAGAATATATAAAGACCCCGAGATAATTGTAGGGGTGAACTCAGTTTTAGTGTAGAATGTAAGTTCAGGGACAGGGTTGAACCAGGATTTAAGGTCTAGTGCAGAAAGGACCATAATGGAAGTAACAGGCAGGCCACTGGGCAGCTGGTGGGGGAGGACAAGGAGTTGCGGCTTGCTAAGAAATAAAAGTCAGAAAGTTAGAGAAAGTATGGATGGATGGATGGATCCCTGTCCCTGAAGGATCTACTCCCCCCCTTACCCATGAAGCACCCACAGGCCAGAAATGGGAGGGACTCACAAAATTTTGCCACTTGATTTTAATTAATGAATTATATGTTCTGATGTTGGTTTTATGGTTTTATTCTTTTTAAAATCTGTACATCGCCTAGAGCCCCATAGTCGTGGCGATTTCGGCGATTCAAAAATGCAATTAAACAAATAAATATGTTTGTGTGAGGCAGAGGGCATTGGGCTGGGCAGACAGAGAGACACAGAAAGAGAGAGAAGGGGTGAGGGGAGAAGGGAGTAAGCAAAAGCAGAGGGGATGGGATGGCTGCTCCCACAGGTATCTTGTGGGTTCGTGTGGATCTAACTGAATGGTTTAACATCACTGTGGTGAAAGATACCAGCTAACAGACTATCTTGTGGGGGGTCCATGCACCTAGCCCTTTTAAGAAAGCTGCAAGCGGGGGAAGGAAGATCTATCGCATGAGGGTGGCAGCTCTTTTGGTAAAGAATTTGGGGATTTTTTAATGGAGAGTGTGGAATTCTGGGGTATGAATATAAAACAAGCAAATAAACAATAATTTGGGGCAGCAGCTCTTCAGGTGATTGTGAGATATTTTCTTGCACTTCAGTTCCCTTTTGTTCTTCTCCCAGTATGCAAGCCTGGCATTTCCCTTGGGACTTGCACCATTTGGGTGGCATTTAAGCATGCCAAGAAGTGGAGCAATGTAGGGAAGGATTTATGCATTAATTAAAATATTTATATCCTGCCTTTCCTCCTGGCTCAAGGCTTTAAAGGTCATAATCAGGATCTTGAATTGCACTCGGAAACAAAGCTGCAACCATGGCAGCTGTTTTACGATAGGCAACATATATCTTCACCAGCTTGCTTTTGACAACAGTTGGGTTGACGCATTATGAACTAGCTGAAGTTTCTGTGTGGTCGTCAAGGGCAGCCGGACATAGAGTGCATTACAGTAGTCCAACTGGGAGGTTACCAAAGTGTGGATCAGTGTGGCCAGATAAGCTGAATCCAAAAATGGTGAGAGTTGATGACCCAGAAGCAGATGATGGAAGGCAGTCTTGGCCATTACACTACACTGGCCACTACAAACAGCAGCCCCAAGCTTTTAGCCTCTTCTGCAAATTCAAACTCCATTCCATCCACTATAAGTGAATCATGTTGCTCTAAAATGTCAACATACTGGCATGGGGAACATATGTGGAGGCAGTAGTAACTGTGCTGGTTCAAGGACATAAGAAGATGCTCTACAGCAACAACTCAGCGCGTGCATGTCTGGGAGTAAGCAGAATTGCCATCTGATAGTACAGGTGTACGGGAAATCACTTGGGGTTGGATCCAGTCTAGGTATCCAGGCTTGCCAACTGCGAGTGGGAAATTCCTGGAGATTTTGGGGGTGGAGCCTGGGGAGGGCAGGGCTTGGGGAGGGGAGGAACCTCAGCAGGGCATAATGCCATAGAGTCCACCCTCTAAAGTAGCCATTTTCTCCAAGGGAACTACTCTCTCTAGTCTGGAGTTCATTTGTACTTTCCGATAATCTTCAGGACCCATCTGGAGGTTTAGCAACCCGAAGCCAGCCACCTATTCTTTTGGTGGAACAGGAAAGTAGGGTCCCATTTGACCATTAAAAAAGCATATGCTGGGGCCCTAATCTGGATAGCCCAGGCAAACCTGATCTTGTCAAATCTCAGAAGCTGAGCAGGACCGACCCTGGCAAGTATTTGGATGGGAGACCTCCTTGAAATACCAGAGGCAGGATGTGGGGGCGGGCTTTATTCAGCCACCTCTCTGAATATCCTCCAGGACTCCAGTAGGGGGTCACTCACCAGAGGTCGCTATGACTTCCAGGTGCACATGCATTCAGTGACCAGAGGTCGCCATGGCTTCCAGGTACACACACACTCAAACTCAAGCAAACACACACATGTACATATAAAAAAATACAGAAAACTCCCCCCCCCCCAAAAAAAAAGTGTATGCTGGGAATCATGGGACCTTTATGTAGAAAAATAATGGGGACTGAAGGTCTAGTAAGGAGGGCAAGTGCAGGCCCATAGCTACAGTGGGTCATCTCGGGGCTAGGCTTACTGGCAAGGCCCCACAACTTCCCATCCAGCCCAGGGTCCCCAAGCAGTGGTAGGTGCAGGGAAGGAGCCAGGTATTCCTGCACACCTGTCTGGCATGAAGGGCTGGCTATGGGGGCCACGCGGAACCAGACAGCGCCTCTCTATTTCCCCCAGAAACTTAATTAAATTACATTTGATTTGATTAGCCAGTGCCCCCTAAGAAATGCCCCCCCAATTTAGAAAATCCTGGCTATGGGCCTGGGCAAGTGGGTGAGAGTCAGTAAAAAAAACCTTGGCTAACTCCAGCCATTGCAATCTCACAAGTTTACTAACAGATTACATAGAAGTGTTATCTGTATGCAATCTGTGTTTACTTCATTTATTGTATATGAATTAAATAGTCTTACCTAATTGAAAAAAAAAAACCCCACCATAGCCCAATTCCCTAGGCCCATTTCAATTAGCACAGTAAGAATTAATACAAGACTCCTGTTTAATCAGTACCTAGTGAGTCTGCATAAAAGAGTGCTGTCATTGTAGCGTTAGGGGTCATTTAGATATCACATTGTTATCACATAAATCCATAGACTGTGTTGTGTGTTTTGTGTTTGTGTGTATAGTGACCTCAGGAGGACACATACTAGCCCCCTTAAGGAAGGTAGATAAATGCAGGCTATATATTTCACACACTGCAGCTCACAAGCAAATATTTTTGATGCTGTAATAAATCATGTTTTCTTTAGCAGGAAATAATAGACCTGTACAGTGCACATTTTATATTCCATGACAGACGACAATTTATCATTGCTGACCTTTCAGTGAGGACAACTATCCAAAAGACAAGAAAAGACTAATTTAAAATTATATTTATATATTTACATTAAGCATACCTGCTCATTTATTTATGGACCTATACTTCTGAAGAAGTCTACTTATTCTTCATACTGTCATAATTGAAAGGTTAGTGGTGATGTAAAGTTATAGTTAACTATTACATCATCACTAACCTTTCAAAGATGACAATCTGAAGAATAAGTGAAAAACTAATTTAAACTTTTAAACCCATAAATACAAAATACACACATGGCTTGATATAAATCTTTGCACTCAGATTTTATGTACTTGTCTTACAAGGAGGTTTATTATTTTTTAACTTGTTTGGAAGTTGCATATTCCCCCCACCCCTTCCATATATAAAAATGTGGCTTAAATGTTCTAGTAAATGCATTTAAATTGGCTTCAACCAAGTTTCTTCCCTCTTTGCATATATTCCAAAAGTGAAGCTCAGAGGCTGTTTTCCATATTTCAGTAAGTCATAGGGCTCTTAACTTTGGTCAGTATACATTCAAAGTTTTCTTCTCCCTTTGAGGAATCAGCAAAAGTTTTTCATTTGGGTTGCCTGGTCCCATTGTCACTCCAGCAGGGGGATTTGGAGGGTGTTCTGGGGTGGGCAGGGATGCCCCAAGCCCCACCCCCAAGAGCGACCACCTGCCCGGCCACCCCTCTCCCTCCCCTCCTGCCTGATTTAAAGGACTTCAGCTGATCAGCAGAGACCATGTGGCCTGCCGACCAGTTGGAGGGCCATTTAAGTCTAGCAGGAGGGAGGGAGAGGGGCGGTTGTGGGTTGCATGCTTGGTTTGCAGTCTCTCCCTTCCTCCTGCCCGATTTAAAGGGCCCTCCAGCTAGTCGGCAGGCTGTGTGGTCCCCGCCAATCAGCTGAAGCCCTTTAAATTGGGCAGGAGAGGAGGGAGAGGCGTGGCCGGGTGGGTGGGTGGTCGCTCTTAGGGGCAGGGCTCCTCCTGCCAGCCAGCTGGCCAGAGATGGATTGGAGCCCCCAGAAGCAGGGGAGCCCCCACCCAGACCTGGGGGCTGGCACCCCTACTTTACATAGGGATGTCAGTCACCAATTGAGGCCTGGAGATTTCATGGAATTACAAATCATCTTCAGATGACAAAGATTAGTTTCCCTGGAGAAAAGGGCTGATTTGGAGGCATTCTACCCCATGGAGGTCCTTCCCCTCCCCAAACTCTGGCCTCTCTGGGCAAGTCTCCAGGGATTTCCCAACCTGGAGTTGGCAACCCTAACTTTACAGTTGTGCAGTTATTATTTTTTAATTCTTGAACCCCTCACCCACATCAAGGACAGTTTCTGTCCTATGCTACCACTTACATTAAATTTTGGAGGGCCTGTTATGGACAGAAAGGTAGGGTATACATTTTTATTTTTATTTAAAAAAAAATCGGACATGCTTGAACACCCCCCAGTTCAGCTTGTGTTGTGATTGCATGTCAGGAGTGTAACAGCTGAACATTTGATGGACTCTTTGGCCCATGTCCAATGGGTTCATATATGTGTATCATAGAAACGTCACCTCTGCACAGAAATCATTTAGCTGAATGGCATTAAAAGAATCACATTTTTTTTTTAAAAAAGTCCTACACATTTACTGGTTTGCTATCCATTTCTGTATGTCCTTCTGAGTGCTGACAATTTGTATTTTAATGGCTGCTGAACTGTCTGGATTCAGAACAGTTCACATGTGTGCACTCTTGTGTAGTCACACCGAATTGTTTATTCCCAGACCAGAGGGAAAACTGAGTGATCTGTGCACTTTAATAACATGACCCAACTATGGCCCTGGGAGATATTGATTTCCCCTAATGCACTGGTGTAAATATTCCTGCAAGACCTAGAGAAACTAAACCAATCCATCAGGGCTACTGTGCAGGCACAAAGTTGCCTGGTTTGGTGTTTGAGCTGGGAAAAGAGAAGAGCGCGTTCTGAGGCCTGATTGCATAGGAAGCACGGTGATTGAGCAGGGTTGCCGGAAGCCCATTGGGAGTGGGAGATCAGGTTGGAAATTTCTCACTCTCAGTGGCCATTGCCTACCAGCACTTCAGTGGCTGGGAGGAGAAAGCGGCCACTGGTGATGGCATGATATTGCTTCTGAGAAGTGATGTCAGTCATCTCTAGGAATCTCGGGGAACTCTATAGTTTTACTGTAGAGTTTCTAGTGATCCCTAGAGAGGACTGATGTCCCTTCCAGGTTTTCCCCAGAAGTGATGTCATGCCATCATTGATGGTGCCCCTCATGCCCTTGCCTCCCTGGACTTCCACCAGTTGCCAGGCACAACCTGGCAGCCCTACAGATGAGCAAGGTATGATCACATAATGAGCATGGTTGTCAAGAAGTTCCAAGGAAACCTAATTTTTCTACTACTTGAGAATTTTGGGAATTGTAGTTTGATGAATGGATAAGAATTCGGTGCTAGGAATCAGTGTCTGCTTTACACAGTGTTAAAAACTGGGTTTAAGACGCATTGCAATGAACAGCTCTACTTTATTTAGTGGTTTCAGGATTACTACCAGACAAACTCCAGGACTACTGCCCTGTTTAAATAGCATGCAAGTACCACACCCAAACACATCCCACTCCTAATGATAGGCTATTTACATAACACTACTTCCCCATTGGTCCGTTCCAGAATCCTGGTAAGCTATTGTTCCTGAGCAACAAGCTCAGCCAGTCTTGGACACTAGCTTAGGAATGACCCATGCTCAATACACAACATCCCTCCCCCCTAAGTTCCAAAACACCTTAACACACAAAGTGTCTCAGGTATGCCGGTTTGTGCCATTCCTGGGCTTAACATCGAAGCTCTCTCTGAGGAGGCACAGTCTCTGGACACTGGTCCGATGTTGCAGGAACAGCTCTGGCAGGTGGCAGTGCTGGTGTCACATCTGGGAAGTCCTTAGTCAACTGGTTGGCAGTCGGGAAGTGGGCTGTCAAGCAGGGACTCCCTTGCAATCTCTGGTTTCTATGGTCACGTTGGACCCGCCTCGTTGTCTTCCGTGACTGTTGATGGTGGCTCCTGCTCCACAGGAAGGAGATGGTGGCAGAGCTGGTCAATGTGTCTTCGAAGGACCTGTCCATCATTGGTCGATACCTCATATGACAGAGGTCTGGTGACTCTGATGACCTTGGCAGGGACCCAGGCAGGACCGCTGGAGAAGTTCCTTGTGTAGATGGAGTCACCGAGGAAAAAACCTCTGGGCACTTCCTGGCTCTCCAGTGACAGGCAATGCTCAGGAGCTCAATTTGGGTGCAGTCTGTCTAGTCAGGGGGTTAGGTGCCTGCCCATGAGCAGTTCAGCTGAGCTGTGGCCTGTGGTAGTGCTCAGGATCACCCAGTGGTTGAAAAGGAAGGCCTCACATCTATGGTCCCAGTCTCCATGGATGATACGCTGGAGAGACTCCTTTGTGGTCCACACCATCCTCTCCACTTGGCTGTTGGTGTCCGGGTGAAAGGGCATGGAGTGGATGAGATGGAAGAGGTAGCAGACCAAAAACTCCTGGAACTCTCCCAAGGTGAAGGCTGTCCCGTTGTCTGTCACCACCATGTCAGAAAGGCTGTGTATGCTGAAGATCCATCTGAGGGCTTGGATTGCCGCATTGGAGGAGGTGGAGGTGACAGGCACGACCTCCAGCCACTTGGTATATGAGTCCACAAAAATGAAGAATATTTGTCCTTGGAAGGGACCAGCAAAGTCCAAATTTACCTGGGACCAGGGTTTGTGGTTGGACTCCCACTGTTGCATGGGTGCCCAGGCTGGTTCCGGTCAGGTTTCTTGAGAGGCCTGGCAGCACTTGACCCAGGCCTCTATCTCACTGTCTAAACCTGGCCACCACATGTAACTCCAGGTGAGCACCTTTATCTGCACAATACTGGGGTAAGTCTCATACAAGGCCAACAGCACTTGCTGGTGCAAGGGAGTAGGGACCACCACCCAGCTCCCCCACAGTAGGCATCCCTTGTGGGCCGATAACTTGTCCTGGCAGGATGAGAAGGCTGTAAATTCTGGGCCCACCTAGCTGGTAGGCCAGCCCCTCCCCATCCAGTCCAAAATGTGGGAGAGGACCAAGTCCCTCGCGGTGTGGTGGGAAACATCCACAGCTTGCAAAGGGTGGTTCAGAAGCTCTTCCATGAGCATGATCTGGTGTGCGGGAGCCAGGTCAAGATCGACGGAGCAGAGCAGCAGGTGGCTGAGGGCATCAATGTGCCCCATCACCTTTCCTGGACAGTGGAGGAGGGAGTACTAGTACCCTACTAGGAAGATGGACCAATGCAGCCAATGCAGTATCCTAGGTTAGAGCACCTGGAGGATCTCATGATCCAAAGCCAGTAGACCCAGCAGGGGCTTGTGATCTGTCACAATGGTGAACAGCCACCCATAGAGGTAATCATGGAATTTCTTCACCCCTGCAATGATTGCCAGTGCCTCTTTATAGATTTGTGCATAGTTGCGCTCGGCTGAAGACAGGGTAATGGAGTAATAAGCCATGGGGACCTCCCTGCCATCCGGCAGCTGGTGTCCAAGGATGGCACCAACACTGTATGGAGAAGGGTCACAAGCGAGGATGATGGGCAGCAACTCATCAAAGTGGGCCAGGACTGTATTGGAGGTGAGCAGCTCCTTGATGGCCCTGAACTCTGCAGCTTATTTGTGGCCCCAGACCCACAGGGCCTTCTTGTTGAGGAGGCAGTGAAGTGGTTCTGTGAGCGCAGCTTTGTGGGGCAGGAAAGAGTGATAAAAGTTCAGCAGCCCCAAGAAAGTCTGAAGCTCCTGCTTGGCAGTTGGTGCAGGAGCATCGACCATGGCGCACACTTGTCTGGGGCTGGATGGATACCATCAGAGTCCACAGAGAACCCTAGGAACTCAACAAACAAAACACCCAGGAGGCACTTCTCCCATTTTACCTTTAGGCTGGCTGCCTGAAATTGCTGCAGGACAATGCACAGCCTGCTGGCCCTCTTCTGTGGGAGCGGCAATAAGAACGTCATCAAAAAAGGGCTGGACACCGGGAATTCCTTTAGGAAGAGAGTCCATTAAATTTTGGAAGATCCCCAGAGCCACACTGACCCAAACCGCAAGTGCTGCACCCTGAATGCTCCCTGGTGCATTATGATGGTCTGGGCCTCTGCAGTCACATCATCCACAGGAAGCTGCTGGTAGGCCTGGGCCAAGTCCAACTTTCCAAATACCTTAGTGCCCACCAAAGAAGCCAAGACATGGCTGACTACCGGGACTGGGTAGGAGTGGTCCTTTAGCACTTTATTGACAGTGCATTTGTAGTTCACACATATGTGGATGTCCCCACTGGACTTTACAGATGTCACAATCGGCGTTTCCCAGAGGGCATGTGGCACTGGCTCTAGGACACCTTGACCCACCAGATGATCCAGCTCGTCTATTTTTGGCTTCAATGTGAATGGGACGCACCTGGAAGGCCATATGGGCTGAGCTGGAGTGAGATGGGGGCCTCAATATAGCAACTGAGTGTCCCATCTAAGATGGTCGGAAACTCATCGCACACCTTCTGAAAGTCTTTTGTGGTAAGGTGGTGCACTCCAGTGACTCAGAACCCCAGGGGTGCAAACTAGGCTAGTCCAAGGAGACTCATGTGACTTCCCCCCCCAGAAGTCCAAAAATCCATCATAATTCTAGTACTGCACCCAGAACTTGCCCACCCCTCTCATGGCCACCTCATTTTGTTGGAAGTTCCATAGGGTAAAACCGACCATTCTAAGGTTAGGGCCCCCCAGGCAGAACCTTCTAAAAGTGTCCACTGAGATTATGGAAATTGAGGATCCTGTGTCTAGCTCCATCCTGCAGGGGGCTCCCTCAATCAACACAGTCACTTTAATTTTATTGGGAGTGTCCTGGGGCAAGTTCAGTACCTGTTGCTGTTGGATGGAAGTGGTGTATAGTTCCGTTGTGTGCATAGACACTGGAGGTGCAGTCAGTCACTGCCAGTTTCCTTTGGAATGGCAGGCCCAGGTGATGTGGCCAACCTTTTCACAGCTCTTGCACATGGCATCTCGGAAATGGCAGGACCTCTGCTCGTGGGGTTCCCTGCAGCTGGCACATGGCATCAATGTGGCGGGTTCAGTGGTGCATGATGAAGCAGATGAGCGAGGGCTGAGGCAGGCTTGTCGATGTAGCTGCAGCACCTCTTCATCCTCCTCGGAGGTGTCCACGTGGTGTGCCATGGTGGTTTGTCTCCATGAATATGGTGGGCTCTGTGCCTGCCGGACCTCTGCAGTGAACTGGTCAGTGGCTTCCATGGTAAGGGCTTCTTCCATGGCCTCCTTGAATTTGGGGTCTCGCTTGGCGATGAGCCTCCATTGGATTAACTCGTCTCACAGTCCAGCCGGTCACAGAGCACTTCCTCAAGGTCGTTGAAGTTACAATGTCGGGTGACCCATCAGAGGGCTGTAACATAAGCAGTAATCAATTCATCCATGGCCTGGTTCCTAGAGTGGAACGTGTGGTGGGCTGTGATGATGGATGGCTTTGGTGAGAAGTGCTCCTGTAGCCAGTCTATAATCATCTTGTATTCGGTGCTTATGGAGCTCCACTGGAGCCAACAGTGAACGAGCAATCTTGAGGGTTGAGCAGCTGCAGATGCGGAAAAAAGTAGCACACTTCTTTTTGTTCTCAGTGATCTCAGAGGACTTGAGGAAAAACTCGAAATGGGAGACGTAGGAGTGCCAGTCTTCTGCAGTGGCGTCGAATGTGTCAAAGTCTCCTGGAGCAGTAGCTATGGTCCTGAGTGCAGTGCAATGCACTTGGCACTGGAGCTCAGTGCGCGGTGTGGTGCAGATGGGTGCTGGGCTGGCTCAACAGGATCCCACCTTTGTCACCAGTGTTAAATACTGGGTTCAAGACGCATTGCAGTGAACAGCTCTACTTTATTTAGTGATTTCAGGGACACTAGAAGACAAACTCCAAGGCTGCCACCCTGTTTAAATAGCATGCAAACCCCACACCCAAGCACACCCCACTCCCAATGATGGGCTATTT
Organism: Gekko gecko; assembly: GCA_029375565.1. Taxonomy (NCBI): domain Eukaryota; kingdom Metazoa; phylum Chordata; class Lepidosauria; order Squamata; family Gekkonidae; genus Gekko; species Gekko gecko. The sequence goes on along the minus strand of JAPDNY010000001.1, from coordinate 295,314,163 downwards.
ACATAACACTACTTCCCCACTGGTCCCTTCCAGAATCCTGGCAAACTATTGTTCCTGAGCAACAAGCTCAGCCAGTCTCGGATACTAGCTTAGGGATAACCCATGCTCGGTACACAACACAGAATTACAAATCCCAAGGTTTTTGGTGGTGGAAAGTACCATTAAATCACAGCTGACTTATGGCAACCACATAGGGTTTTCAAGGCAAGAGACATTCAGAGGTGGTTTATGATTGCCTGCCTTGACATTATGACCCTGGCATTCCTTGGTGGTCTCCCATCTAAATAATAACCAGGGGCAACTCTGCTTAGGTTCCAAGATCTGATGAGATCAGACTAGTTTGGACTATCCAGGTTAAGGCCAAGGTTTGCAGGGAAGGGGAAATAAAGTCTGTAATTCTTATATGTCCAAAGACCACTGATATGGGACATGTAATTCGGTAAATACTGAGCTAATAGCCACATTTCTTGGTCTTGCAAGCAAGCCATTGTGCCTCTTTTAGATGTGAGATTACCACATTTAGAAGCAAACACACTTTCCTCCAAAAGTACTAATAATGCTGATGTTAACACAGACTATTTTCTTAGTTTACACTATTAAAAAAGTGAAATAAAAAGAGCACCATTCTTCTATATTATATAATCCTTCATTAAGGAATGACATTGTAGCTAATATAGTAACTAAAAAAATATGCATTCCCACACAGACCAAAAATGGCCAAGTGTGGAAAGTTTCTAGAGCACTGGCTGTTCTGAAAATGTGGAGAATGTTTCATGGCTTACAAAAGCATCAGGTTTGCATCCCGGAAAGGATAGCTGAAATTTGAGTGCAGTGGTGTATAATGCTGCATAATTTTATGAGCTGCACACAGCAATATCATGTACATTTTCTATAAACCTGTCTAAAGTGACAGATACTTCCTAAAAATCCTTTCTTCGAAAGGTGCAAGAGACAGCTTTAACTTGGTTAGAGCTATGGTTGGTCAATCACATTGTGCCTGATTTCCAATTCACTCAACCATTGTAGGATTGAAAGTTGGAATCACACTTGACTGGAGGGGTAGGGATGTTGAATTCTTCGTACAAGAAGCTATAGAGTGGAAAGAAAAGCAAAGCAGTGGAAAAGAAACAAAAATAATTAGGCTGAATACTAGAAAGGGGAAGGGGGATGTCTGAGAAACAGTGAAGAGGCATAAATTGGCAAGAGAGACAAAAATCAAAGTTCAAATACGAAATTATTGACAACAAGAACCTGGATCAAGTAAACAATTTTGTAGTTGGAGCAAATTAAAAGACTGTTAATAGTAGTAGGAAAAGAGATTCTTATAGCCTAAACCCAGTTACACCCTTCTAAGTCAATTAACTCCAGTGAATTTAGAATTTCAGTGCAATCCTATGCAGAGTTACTCCAGTCTAAACCCACAGATTTCAACTGATTTAGACTACAGTAATGCTCCATGGGATTGTCCATTCTCCTGGGATAAGGCTTATGGCCAAGTGCAGTTCAGAGCAGCTTGTGTTTATATACATCCTTTTGACTTCTTTAAAAACAGAGTAATATTTGATTAATACATGAATGAAAGCAGGCGAGACGACCTGAAGATGGCCCGTTTGATTCTAGGCACCATTCACAGTGCCGGTATTAGTTTCTTTCCTGTTGTGGGATCAGACCAGCTCTAAAAGATTCTTGGAGTATAGGATCTTGTGCATTGTTTCCTGGGATTATTACAGATTTGCAGTTACAGTGGTTGTGTTAAGGATCCCTTGGGGGAGGGAATATGAATGAGGAACATAGGGCTTCAAAAAATGCTAGGAAAAGACATTGTTTAAAAATTACCCTTCCTTGCATGATGTGATTGCCTCTTACCTTTTCTCTTACCTTTTGTTACCTGAAATTGAATCATTAAGGCAGTGGTCACACACTAAATCATCCACTTTCAATGCACTTTCCTATTGGATTTTGCCAGTTTACACAGTAAAAGTCTGGTTTGAAAGTGGACTGAAAGTGGATTATTTCGTGTGTGTGACCACAGCCTAAATCTTTCTTTTAGAAACAGCTCTGAAGCCATTCCCTAGAATATAACTTCAGGAAATTTCAAAGTAGAATTTTCATGTTCTCAAATGGCTACAAATATGATTCTAGCCGCAGTTCAAAGCTGGATTTATCACAGTATTTGATTTTTGTGTGATGTATTTATCTATTGGTACCCTGCTTTTCTTCCCTGTGGAGACCCGAAACAGCTCACACCAGTCTCTTCTACTCGGTTTTACCTTCACAGCAACCCTGTGAAGAAGCTTAAACTGAGAGAGAGATTGCCAGCATTCCAACACAGAGTGGGGATTTGAATCTGCGTATCCCAAATCCTAGTTTGACAATCTAACATCTACACTAGCCTGGATGATATGTCAAGCTGGATAATATTTACAGAATCAGTTTAAAACTGGGTTTTTAAACATTTCTTCACCACCTAGTGGACCCTGATAGGGTAGAAAGTTGGCATAAAAATGTTTTAAATAAACAAATAAAATATTTTTTGGGGATAGTGAGCATTTCTAATTCTCTAGAAGCAAAGTCTTATTTTTCTTTTCTTTAACAAAAGAATCTCAATTATATATATATATATATATATATATATATATATATATATATATATATATATATATATATATTTTCCTCTTGGCATGTTTTCTTTGGCTATCGTTTGCTCCTCAGGCGCCATCATTCCACTCTGCTTCTACTGGAAGTTGCCAAGAGTGAGTAAGGAAGTTTTGGAATTTCTCTGGAGGCTTCTGAGCAGATTCTAGCTCAACCATCTGTCAGGTATGGTTTAGGTCTAGTGAATCCCGTCACACTGCAGGGGATTGAACTTGACAAGCCTAGAGGTATCTTCTGTCCCTATGAGTCAATGATTCTTTGTCAGTACAGGTGAAAGGCCTCATCAAATGCAAGTAAATCCAAAAGGCTTGTGGGATTTCTCATGCACCTGGAAGTAGAACTACCAATTAGCCTGCATTATCAATTTCATTGGTATATTAGGTTTACCTTAAAGAAAACTGCAGGGATTGTGGCCAGTAATTAAGGGGAGTGGAAGGGTTTAAAATGGATGAAACAAGAGTTCACAAAAAGTGCAGTTTGAGACTCAAGTTGAAGGATGAAATGCAATGCCTGAAATTGATTAATAACCCTTGGAAACAAGGAATGATAAGAACCTTAAGAGATCTTTTAATATCTAATATTTAATCATAGCCTTACAATGAGGCTGGAAAAAGAAAACCTAGCCTTCTGTTTTATCAGAATAGGTCTGCATGCCTCCTAAAATGATGTTTTTGAAACAGAATTCTTTCTCTTATTTTCTTATAGTAAATAGTGTTATTAATTTCAACTAGAGTCCATGTTTTGGTCAACCATAATACATCAAACATGTCTGGTTTATTAATTCCCTGTACTGTTACGGTTATAGGGCTGAATCCAGCCAGCTTTTTAATCAATGTTGTTAAGTTTTCCTCTCTTGTACAGCCCCCATGCTTTTGTACATGCTTATGATCCCCACCATAACTTTGTTGGGGGTTTTTTGGTCAAAGGGAATCCTTCCTTTAGTTATCACTAGCAGAAAAGCTGCTTGGGTCCAACCTGGTTCAGGATCTGCTTTGTATTTCTGCAAAGTGTAAAGCAATTTAAAAAATTAAGCATGTTTCAAATAATCAAGTTGTCTCTCACAAATTTAAGCAAAATTGCCTTTCACTGCCCGCAAATCTGCCTTTGGATGGACTGTCAAAGACAGGGATGCCAAGCCGCTGACTGTGGGGGAGGGAGAATCACTGCACCCCAGGTCTCATTTTTAGCCTGATGGCATTTTTTTTAGTTTATTTGCTCCTGCTACTCCAAGCTCTGATGTCACTTGCAAACAGTAACCACTCTTCTCTCCTAGCTAGGAATGCCAGTCTCCAGCTGGTACCTGGGGATCCCCTGGAATTACAGCTCATCTCCAGACTACAGAGATCAGTTCCTCTGGAGAAAATGGATGCTTTGGAGGGTGGGCTAGATGGCATTTTACCCCACTGATGGCATTGTACCTGTTCTCCCCAGGCTCCATCCCTAAATTTCCAAGAGTTTCTCAACCTCAATCTGGCCATCCGACCCCTCCCATCCCCTGCCAATGGCCAGGGAGGACCTGGCAACCCTACTCCCCACCCAGGCTCAAAGGAGATCGCATGCTCCTTCAAGTTCAATTTGGATTTTTAGTTTTAGCAAGGAAGTTACCTGAACTCATAATGCTTTAGATGGACACTTGATTGACAGCAGCATTAGATTTGCCTACGATGATTAATGGGGAAAGGTACTGGAGTGGAGGTGCCTGTGATCAGATAAATTGGTTTAAAAGATGGAATGGAAGAAATCCAAATATGTTTCTAGCCACATGATAAAAAGAAGTCAAAAGAGTTAAACAGAAAACTGTTGTTTTGTTTTTGGAAAAGGTTAATCTGGTGTGAACACCAATGTAAGTTCAATTATTGGGCAGAGATGTTCATAGAGGTATATGAAGGACAGAACTTTGGGGGATCAAAAAGGCATGGAGTTAAGAGGCACAAATGCTTTCACATTCTTCTATAGCAAAAGTGGCTTGTCTACCAACCTTTCCTGGGCACTTGCCTTGTCTTCCTTTGTGATCAAAGAAACTCTCATACTAATGACGTCCCGTAGAGCGCCTTTGGAAACATTCTCGATGGTATGTAATAGATATGGAGTTTAACGGAGAGCAACTAATAGTTTATGCCACACTAGCCTCAAAGAGAGAGAGAGAGAGAGAGATGGGAGGGAAGGGATTAATTTTGTTGACCTTTAAGATTGTAAGGGCTCCATTATCCAGGCATGTTTTTTCCTCTAATAGAAAGTTCAGCGCACATTGCCTTTTCCTCAGCAAGCATACTGTGCATATTTTTGTAGCCTCTTCTCTGCAGAATATGTGCTGCTATTTATTTTATGAGCTTTAGTTCCAGCTAGGCTAGCTGTTGTATAGCTATATATATAGAAATATCAGACAGACTACCCTCCCTGCTAGCACAGTGGAACACCTGTTGTGCCACCTTCCAAAGCTGCTGTTTTATTAATGATCTTGAAACAGAAATGCTAGTGCATGAAGAAGTTTGAAAATGACTTACTGATATGTCACAGATATTTTGCCAAGAAAATGAAAGGCACTGAGAGGGAAAAAAAAGCAGTAGGGAGGCCAATGAAAAACCAAATGTTCCATTTCAGATTTGTCTGACCTTCACCTTCACTGAGCTTTTCTAAGAATGCGGGTACCTTTGCCGGGAACCTTGTAAGCACTTGGCAGTTTAACTAAAAAATAAAATAAAATAGGGTTGCATAATATGCCAAAAGACCATTATTAGGAGGTGATTTTTTTTTTAAAATCAATTTAATTCAGAATATGCCCCTGTTGAAAATTAAAAGGAAGGATATATCTATATCAGGCTATGCTTCATTTGGCTGAATCATGCTTTGCCTGAAAGTGATTAGTTTTGTACGTATCCCTTTGGAAAGAGCCTCATGAAGCAAACAGAAAAAAAAGAAAATTTAATCTAAGAGGAAAAAAGAGAGCCCTAATGGTTAGAACTATTCAGCTGTGGATTTCTAACTTTCCCCATCAATTGCTGACTATATTGGATGTTTCGTATAACTTTAATGTAATAGGAACTTACTCTAAGTATAGTAATGAAGCCTCCGTGACTGAGATAGCCCATCCTGTGTTTTACTTCCCTACTCCCAGCCGTGTGACTTAGGGCAGTTTTCCAACAGTTTTGTAGCATTGTGATCTAGCAAAGTGATGCAGTTCCCCCAGCAGATGCTCACTGTTCTGTCTCAGTTGCCAGCCTGACACCAGTAACCAATGTTCCCTCTAAGCTCCACAGCGTCATGAACAAAAATTCTACTTCATGAACAGTGTTCCCTCTAAGCTGAGTTAGTGTGAGCTAGCTCACAGTTTTTTAGCTTCCAGCTCACACATTTTTGTCTTAGCTCAGGAAGGATGGCTCCAAGAGCAGAATAACTGATGCAGTAGCCAAATCGCTCACTCACAACTTTAATGCCAGTAGCTCCCAAAGTAGAATTTTTGCTCACAAGACTCCACAGCTTAGAGGGGGCATTGCTTGTGACTGAAAAAAAACCCCAATAGCATTAAAGTTGTGAGTGAGTCTACATTTGACTATTGCATGAGTTAGTTTTTTAGAAGATTATTTCCATAACCTTGTAAAAATCTCAGAATGGATTATCTTAAACTATATTTAAACTTTATTTTAAGAATAATTCAAACACTGGTCAAATGTACATTGTGAGATGCAGAGAATATTAAAAATTCCCATTAGGAAAAGTCCGGAACTTCTTCTCTTAGGTTTGACAATGGAAAAAATTCCACAAGAAAAAAGGACATTATTATGGTATATGATTACATCGGCGAGAATGGCTTTTGCTCAACAATGGAAAGTGGAGAAGGTGCCAGATATACATGACTGGTTAAGAAAACTGTTGTTTTTAGCCGAAATGGACAAAATGACGAAAAAACTAAATGGACAAATGGCAGAACAATATCTAAAAGACTGGGAAGGCCTGAAATTGTATATGGAAACCAAATATAGAATGAAAGGAAAAATGTACAATCTTGATTTGTATTGAAACTGAATGAGAAATGAAATGAACACTTGATTGTACTGTACCTTTATTGGAAACTATGTTTGAAAAAGTCAGGTTATTATGTATCAGAATTGTGTTACCTGGTTTGTCGATTGTTATAAGTCTAAACTTGATTACCTTTTAACTTTTTCTTTTTTGTTATTAGCAGTGTTGGAAGCCTATTAGGGGGTGGGGGGATGGGATGAAAATCTTTTTAAATTGTATTGGTAACGATGTTTAACAATGTTGAATGCATCCCAATAAAAATTTTGTTTTTTTAAAAAAAAAGAATAATTCAAACATTATAACAGAACATAAAATCAAGTCAAATTTCATTACAGAAAATGCTGTCCTCTATGGGAGTAGATCAGGCTTCTGTAGAATGGGTCTACCCACCCTTTCCACTGTATTAGTAGACCTGGCCTCCAGAGAACAGGTCCACCCACCCTGTCCACTATATTGGTAGACCTGGCCTCTGGAGAACAGGTCTACTTGCCCCAGTCCTCTGTTTTGGTAGACCTGACCTCAGACCATTGCCTTGCACTCAGCCTTAGAAAACATACCAGCACTTGGGGGGAGGGGGGGGCTCTTGCAGTCTACTTTGGGTTTGTTTGTTTTTTAGTGAAATATGACAAATGTACAGGTCAAGTATAACAGAGGTGGAACAATCACTGTCAGAACCCTGTCTAACCTAAGAAACAAGAAGTTGCTTAAATGTTATCAACCTGCTCAAGCTACTTCTTTTATTCAAATATTTGTATCCAACTTTTCCTGTGACTCAAGGCAGCTTTTAGATCATACTGAAAAGCATAATAGTAAAAGTAAAGGTTTCCCTTGCTCTAAAGCCAGCTGAATCCGACTTTAGGGATGCGGTGCTTATCTCCGTTTCCAAGCCGAAGTACCAGCACTGTCTGAAGACTTTTCCATGGCCATGTGGCCAGTGTAACTAAAATAGGGGTGTGCAAAAAATTTGATTTTTTTCATGCTCCATTATAGCCTATGGGGACAATTATAGTCAATGGGTCCAATGGCTACAATGCAGAACTGGGGGGCTCTGGGGGTTGTTTTGTATTTAGGTAGAGGCATCAAATTTTCAGCATAGCTGCTGGTGCCTCTCCTCAAAAAAATCCTCCAGCTTTCAAAAAGATTGAACTGGGGGTCCAATTTTATGGGCCCCAGAAGGAGATGCCCCCATCCTCCATTGTTTCCAATGGAGGGGGGGGGAAGGCTTGTGGGCAGGAAGATGAAACCTGTGAGCAGCCAGCTAAAACTTTGTACATCAGCACCCCCAGCACAGCTTAGATGGAACACTGCCAGTAACTAAGGGGAGCAGGGTTACCAACTCCGATCAGGGAAAGCCGTGAAGATTTGGGAGGTGGGGTTGGAGCCTGGGGAGGGGATGGACATCAGCAGGGCATAATACACTAGAGTAAACCCTTCAAAGCAGCCATTTCCTCCAGGCGAACAGATCTCTGTCTTCTGGGGATCAGTTGTCATTTTGGGAGATCTCCAGGCCCCACCTCAAGGTTGGAAACCCTAAGTGGGAGACTTACTTAGGAGGATTTAACCAGGGGTCTTTTGAGGGGGAGCACACCGGAGCACAGCTCCAGGAGCTCAGGAGCCAAGCCCCGCCCCCAGCCGGCTCCCGGGGAGTCTTTCAGGCAGCTGAATGTCAATTTCAGCTCCATTATATCCTATGGGCCATTGAAGTCAATGGTGAAAACATAGGGTATATTCTGGGGGCTGGAGGGGAGGGGGTTTGAGGGAGAGGCTCCAAACTCACAGGGTAGCTGATGGAGCCTCTTCCCAAGATACCCACCAAGTTTCAAGAACATTGGATCAGGGGGTCCAATTCTATGGCCCCCCAAACAGGTTGCCCCTATTCCCTCCATTGTTCTCTATGGTGGGGGAAAAAACTTTTTTTGGGGGGGCCCATAGAATTGGACCCCCTGATCCAATGTTCTTGAAACTTGGTGGGTATCTTGGGGAGATACTCCATCAGCTATCCTGTGAGTTTGGAGCCTCTCCCTCAAACCCCCTCTGCTTCACCCCCCAGAATATACCCTATGTTTTCACCATTGACTTCAATGGCCCATAGGATATAATGGGGCCGAATTGCCGCTGAATTTCTTTCATTCCCTCCTTTCTTTCTCTCTTTTTCCTCTTTCCCTCCTTCTTCTCTTCTCTCTTTCTTTCCCACCTTCTTCTCTTCTCTTTTTTCCTCCTTTCTCTGTTTCCCTCCTTCTTCCCTCTCTTTCTTTCCCTCCCCTTTCCTTCTCTTTCTTTTCCTCTTTCCTTCCTTCTTTCCTTCTCTCTACTCTCTCTCTTTCCTTCCCTCTTTCCTCCTTCTGTGGCCGAACTCTCATGAGAAGGAGTTTAAACTTTAAACTCCTTCTCTCTTAACTCCCCCACCCAGACCAGCTGGAGAAGGGAAGGGGAGGCTTTTGAAGATACCTCCCCCCCTTTTGCTTCCCCTTCTGACATCACTTCCGGTGATGTCAGGGGGTGTGGCATATGCTAATAGCCTAATAGCTCATTAGTATACCATATGCTAATGAGCTCCTACAGCTGTTTTTCTACGAAAAGACCCCTGGACTTAACTGTATACTTTGGGGAAAATGTGATGATGACATAGCCAGTTCATGATATGATATGATGATATGAAGTGATATGATTACATCAAGTGATGCCAATCATCTCCCCAGTTTCCCCAGACATTTCCCCCCAGTGCTTACCTGGGCCCAGGGTGGAGGAGAGGGGAAGAAATCTCCTGCCAGATCAGGAGAGCTAGCCTCACTGGTCAAGTACTGAAGAGTAGGGTTGCCAACTTGCAAGTGGGCCCAGGAGATTTTTGGAATAACAGCTGCTCTCCAGACTACAGAGGTGAGTTCCCTTGGAGAATATTACTACTTTGGAGGGTAGACTCCATTACACTGTGGCATTATGCCACACGGACGTCCCTTCCCTTCTCAGGCTCCACCCCCCCCCCCAAATCTCCAGGAATTTCCCAACCCTGAGTCACAATTCTACTCAAGAGTAAACTAGGCCCAAAGGTGAAGTTGGAAAGTGACAAGAAATCACATTATTCCTTGGTGCATTCTATGTTTTGCCCTGGATTTTCCAGATAGTTTTTTGGGGGGAGGATGGGGATTGGGGGTAAAATGGAAGCTAAGTATAAAATGTCTGACAGTTTTGATGTCACAATGACAGAGTAATACATTTATAATAGGTTTTGTCTGGCCTCTTCCAGATCAACACCTTTTAATCCTGTCCATAAGAATCTGAGATGAGAACCATTTCTCTCACTTGGAACCCAGTGCCCATTGTGTTAAAGAGTGGGGCTAGCCATTATCATTTCTCTTTTCTTTCTCAGTATTTAACCTTTTAATTTATTTTACTTTATTTTTAGTTTAGTTTAATATATATATATATATATATACACACACACACACATGAAATTTTGGTTCTGCAGATATTTCTAATTGTTGGATAGGATTGCCAGGCCTGTGACTGGCAGAAGTATTTGGAAGCAGGACGCAGGGAGGAGAAGCCTTAAGCAACACAGTGACATCACTTCCAGGTGAAGACTTGGAAGTAACACCACCATAGTGTCACTTAGTGCTCTAGGAATCCCCCCTCTAGAATTCCTCCATATGATGCTCTAAGAATTCATCCTCTAGATAGTCCTAGAGCATCGCAGACAAGGCAACTGGAAGTGATGTTGCAATGTCAGCGGCATCATCCCCCTCCCTCCCTTTTCTCCTGTGCAAGAGCAGGCAGAGTAGGGGAGAACTGCTGGTGGTAGGCGGCTGGCACAACAGGCAACCTGGACAGCATATTTTGTCCTCAAGGTACATGACACTCATCTGGAATATAGCAAATTGAAACTGTTGCTATTATATCAAGGGTGGAAGCTTACCTTCTTTTTGAGTTAAAAATTCCACTGCTGTTCCCTGGATTTCTGACGGAGTGATACCTTTGTGTTCTCCATGTGGAAAAATGGTAAAGATGACCTGGTACTCTTGTGTTTGTCTACCCAACATGTGCATTACACCTTGGTAAATGGCTGTCTGTATTCTTCCACTGCTTTATGCTGTTTTACCCCAGGGACCAGAAGATACTTATCGCGGCCCAATGGAAAATCATAGGGGTCAGACGCTCCCTCTGGTCTTTCCTTTCAGTTCATTCAAACGTCTTTCTTTTGCCTCTTGTACTAATTATGTTGGCTTTTGTTAGGAGCTAAGGGTGCTTATTAGAGGCTGAAAGGGTTGAAAACATAATCCAGCATTGTCTCCAAACTAGTACTCTAGCAAGCATTAAGAGTGCTTCTAAGACCATGTTAGTATTGATTCTGAGTCAGATCACATTAGCACTTCTTCCATTACCTGGTGAGAACCTGCCACTGAGTTAGCAATGCATAGAAAGACAGAACCAGGCAGTCAGATCAATGAACTAATGACGTCTGCCTTTTCTCCACAGCTTAACTTCCCACACATCTTTCTTGACGCCACCTGCTCCCTTCCTTTTTCTCAGACGTGGACTCCAAAGATTGAAAATCCAACAGTTCTGCAAAAGTAGCATTTCTTAATCAAACTGTATGAAGTTAATTATGCAAGGAAACTATCGTAATAATAAACATGACAAAAAATTCTCATTAACTACAATATACACAGAAATCTGTGTACACAAATCAAGCAGACTCTGGAATTGCACCTGGGATAATTTAACTGCAGGGGGCCTGGATGTTCAGCTTATGCATCTACCATATATATCCTCCACAGAGCTCAAAGTGGCATATGCAGCTCTTTTTTCCAATATTTTTTATTCTCCCAAGCCTTTGATGTAGCCTGGGTTGACTTTCAGCCTTCCAGTGAGCTTCATGGATGAGTGGGAATTTAAATCTGGGCCACCCTGTTCCTAGCCTGACACTATAACCACTATACCACACTGACTTTGGATATGTATTTGCATAGCAGCTGAAACGATACTTCCATTTGTGGAGGTATAGGAGGAAGTAACTTTTCTCTTTCAACATAACCAAAATGGAAGGAAGGCAGGAAGGCAGGAAGGCAGGAAGGCAGGAAGGCAGGAAGGCAGGAAGGCAGGAAGGCAGGAAGGAAGGAAGGAAGGAAGGAAGGAAGGCAGGAAGGAAGGAAGGAAGGAAGGTGTAGAGCAGGAGTGTATCATTTTGATTTTTAATGTCGGATATGAAAATATTTCATCTGGAGCAAAATTCATTTATATGCTTTTGTCCAATGAGGTTAGGTCTGGGTTGGAAAATACCTGGAGACTTTGCATGGCACAATGCCATAGAGTCCCCCCGTCAAAGCAGCTATTTTCTCCAGGGGAGCTGATCTCTGTCAGTTGGAGATCAGTTGTAAAAGCGGGAGATCCCCAGGCCCCACCTGGAGGCTGGCAACCCTGAATGAGCTTGATTCAAGTCAAAGGGATAGATTAAAGTCAAGAATTGTATGTGATAATTGTGCAGTAACATCAGAGACAGAATCCAACAGAGTTTCTATTTTCTATCTTGGGACTAGATGCAGGCCTTCAGAACGTCTTGTCTACTCCTGGCTTCCCATGCTGTGGTAAGCAGCAGTACGGGTGTCCCACATAGCTGTTAGAGACAGGAATGAACAACAGGATTGTGAAGTAATAGGGTGTGTGGCACATGTGTGCTTTTTTGGAATTGGGCAGCAAGGGACAAAATGGCAGCCGGAATTGTGATGCTCTAGAATTTCAGTCCTCCAAGTCTCTATGGCTGTAGAAGCCGTAGAGACGAGGGCTGTGGGGTATTTCTGGGTCTCAAGGCAGTAAACCATGAGACTTTCTCAGAGGGTCCAATCATTTATGGTGTATTGAAAATAAGAATTACATGGGACAAAAATAGTGTTGCCAACTCTGGATTGGAAAATCCTGGGTATTTGGGGGTAGGGCCTGGGGAGAGTGCAGTTTGGGGAGGTGAGGAATGTCAGCAGATATAAAGCCATAGAGTACACCCTCCAAAGTAACCAAGTTCTCCAAGGAAACTGATATCTGTAGTCTGGCAATCAGTAGTTCCAGGAGATCTGCAGATCCCACCAGGAGGTTGGTAGTCCTACTATGTGCTAATACATAAACTAGGCCTGAAGGATAGCCATTAACAGGGAGGCTTGGCAGATTTGAAAAAGGTATATGGAAGAAGCAGGGAGGAAAATCCATGGGCACATGCAGCAAGTGACGATATGTTGAAGGAAAGGTCAAGGGCAAAGCTTGAAAGATATGGGATAACTTAATCAAATGTCAAAGGTTCCTGAATCTTTGTGCAGAAAGGGAAGCTTCACTAGGTTCTTTCTCACCCTTGGGTGACAAGCTGCAAGTTCTTCAATCCTCACTTCTACACAATCCTCTGATGGCTTTGCCTCTGGTCACTGTAGTTGAATGACCAGTCAACCTCATGCAATGGATCACAATGTGGCTCATAAAATGATGACCAAATAGCTCATACATCTTTCAAAATCGTCTGGAATAGCTGTTCTGTCTTCCTTTCCCTCTATGCCCCCCCTTCCACTAATAGCAGATATTGGTTCACAGGATAAATTTCACACATTTTCCTTATCAATGGATCTTTACTAAGATAATCTGTATAGCTTGGTGTGTGTGTGTGGGGGGCTGTTGGCTTGCTTTTGAGATCCATTATTAGCTATATAAAAGGGAAATGTCAGTTATAGGAGCTGTTTTCAGAGAGAAAAAATGGAGAGTGGGCAGGGGATTCCTCTCGCCTTAACAAGGATATTTCTAATCTTATTGATATCTGAAGCTTGGAAGACAAGGAAAGAAATTCAGAGTTAAGTGCAGGCCATTGTGGTTGAATGATAGGCAGTAATTTACCAGATGAATTATTCATATACAGTATGCATTGATCTTCTGATCTTCTACTTTTCGCTGAAGGAGTAACTCTCCAGAGAAAAGTTGTATAAAATATTATATTTATCAAGCATATTGTTTTTACATTATTAACACACCCTTATCTGCATGGCCTAAAAACTACCTTTTCTGCTTTTTTCCCCTTGCAGTTTCTGTTACGAAAAACCGCTGGTCATTCTCAGTCATACTATTGTGATAACGTTGTCTTCAATTACCTTTTTTTTTGGTAAAATTAAATTACTAAGACACCTGTTTGTCTGACTCATGCTAGGACATTTTGATCTAAACTAGCATGCCCTAATTTCAGTGATTAATGCTAATGTCCCATTCTAGTTCCAGATGTATGAAGCTGGCTGTAAATAGTTGTGAAGAAAATTGATTTCAATTACATTTTTATTCAACCCACCATCCAAGGAAATACATAATTCTCCCTCTGATTTTATCCTCACACCAGAGAACTGGTATGGTGTGGTTGTTAAGTGTGCTGTACGAGGTCCAAGGTGTCCTAGGTTTGAATGTTCACAGTGATTAAGCTCGCTGGGTGATCTTGAGCAATGACTCTTTTTCAATGTAACAAGAATATGGATAATTTGCTCAGCACTGTAAAAAGGATAGAGGTATAAATAACAGGGACAGTGTTAAATATGAGTAATAGGGTTGATACTTGGGGTGACAACTTGAAACCTTGCAAGGAATTTTGGGTAGTAAGACCTGGCCCCTGCTGCGATTGCCCACAGTTGCATGAGGCAGATTTTTTTTGAGAAAAAGTGTTATTATAGCACCACTTTGACCACTTCTGGTCATATAACTCAAAGTGATGTCTCCTAACACTGCAAGCCTTTAGCAGTCCCCAACATCTGTGATGAAGGAAGCATTGACTCTTGAAAGCTTATACCCCCAAAATCTTATTGGTATCTAAATTGCTACTGGACTCAAATCTAGCAAAATCTCTTGGGTCTTACCATAGAGATTCCGGGGACTGGTAGAGCATTGTGGTGCTGTGTGATATCAATTCCATTTAAGCAACTGGGAGTGATATTGCAATCCCAAGCCCCATCAACAAAAGCTCCCAGGATTTGCATGGCTAGCAACCATAATTGTGGGTAAAGAAGAGAAACAGTTAAGACCACTACCAATGCTCCCTCTAAGCTGAGTTAGTGTGAGCTAGCTCACAGTTTTTTAGCCTCCGGCTCACACATTTTTGTCTTAGCTCAGGAAGGAGGGCTCCAGAGCAAACTAATTTATGCAGTAGCCAAATCGCTTGCTCACAACTTTAATGCCAGTAGCTCACAAAGTAGAATTTTTGCTTACAAGATTCCATGGCTTAGAGGGAGCATTCACCACTACCCAGTGGAATAGCATTATACACTTGAGTTCTAGGGCTGGGCAAGTAGCATCCTACTGACCTAGTCCTGAACCTCAGCAGCTATACAACAATTGTCTGTTTTATGTATTGAAGGCAGGAGACGATGAACAATAACAAGGCTTTTATTCATAACATTGCTCAGCTTTGATATGATCTGGTAAGAGCGGCACCCAAATTTATACCGTTCCACTACTGAACTATATACAATGTAACTACAAACAAGAGGTCTGATTGGACCTAAGCGGAGCTTTCTGATAGGTTACTCTGGGGTGGCTTCAGGACCACTAGAAGGTCTTTATTACACAGCTAATCACAATAAGGGAACTAGGATACCATAGGGCAATCCATAACTCTAAACAGCATAGAGTGAACCCAGAACATAACAGTCTGGACCACTGAGTTTGGGCTAGGAGAGCAGCTGGAAGCTTCTTCTTTAGTCCTGAACCTGAGCTATAAGATACCCTTTTCTCTCTGTGCCATATGAGAGAGTTTGTGGGGATAAACTGGGGGTTCATAGCAGGCATCTGCCAACCTCAGTTTCACAAAATGTCATTCCAGGATGCTATGAATTGCTTAGGGGTTTTGTCCCAGTTTAATGTGGGTGTAAGGTGAAACAAAGATTGTAAATTATTTAGATTGCAGGAAGTGATTTTCTTCCAATCCCAAGTAATCCCTCTGTCAGGGATCCTTTACCTTCAAAGGGGTCATAATCTGTCAAAGTTTCTCTCCAGGATTGGTGGGGCATTGGTGAATTCAGGTTAGTTCAGAAGATGTGCATCTCATGTGTCCCCTGGCCCTAATCTCCCTCTTCAGCATAGCATAAAATTTCAGGAGTTCACACAGGCAAATTCAGTCTCCTTTCTTTTAAATGATACCCAACTAGAGTTCAGACCTTGCATAAAACTTTGTTGGTCCTAAAGGTGCCACTGGACTCAAACTTTCTTCTACGGCTTCAGACCAAGATGGCTGCCCACCTGGCTCTATAACAATATGGTTATTTCTTCTAGTGGGTAAATTTCACAGCTCCACAGTGAAATACAATTGTGTGGGTTGGAGACCCAAGGCCGTCCAGGGATTAGGGAGAAAATAACTCGGAATTCCTGTTTATAAGAAACTCTGGTTCCCAGTTGAGTAAACAGGCCATGCCTCTCTCTTCCTCAATTGCTGAGGGAAACGGCTAATGTGGAATTAAGCCTGAAGAGGTCTCTTATCTGCTCTTATTACAGCACCATTTCCTATGGAGTTATGTTCTCCTTCGGGGTTACTGTGAGGTTAATTCTTACTGGCAGAGAACAGAAATAGGGGCTGAAGTTGGAGAAGCAGAAAATCTATTAGAGTTGTAAAAGTTTGTCCAATATTGGTATGTGTGGGGGGAGCAGACAAATATTACCAGTGCTCTGTTTATTTATTTATTTTTGCAAAGGCGAGGAGCCTTTTCACTGGCTTAGGTGATTTGTGCCTCTTAACTCAATCTTTATTTTCCAGGGTTTAGAGGATTGAGGTCAGGATTATGCTTGTCATGAGTGAGACTGAAGGGTGTTATTGTGTGTGTTCAACTGAAATTGGAATGTGTATGCCCTAAGCAAGATTGTACATCTGTTGATTGCTTTGGTAGTAGTACTACTAAAAGTAAAAGGTAAGAGGGGAAAAACATTAAAAGGAAAGATTTCTTATGGTAGGAAGAAAAAAAAATGCCTTACTTGCAAGTACTGGGCTAGCGTGCCTGGCATGCATGGGGCTATGCTATTAATAAAGATATACCTATGTAGAAATTTTTGGACGACATGGATTTTTGTTGCTTTTTATAGCGCACAAATTGAATTGCACAAGGTATGCTTTGGATATCATTTCTTCACCTTTGGGGGGCGGGTGTCTGATAGTAAGCCTGTTATTATCTTACGTGAACACTGCAAACTATCTCATTGCATTAGCCAGCTGTAGGGAAAGGTTAGCCAAGAAAGAGCGGCAGAAACATTGGAAATAGCAGAGAGAGAAGACAACACTTTTCATTGCTGATTGTAACTGTGTATTAGCGGGGGAACATGTCAGAAAGTGAGAAAGAGATCAGTTTTGTAATACAGACTGGGCAAGCAGAAATTTACTGCCTATTTGCTGGTTTAACCTTTGGGCAATGGCGAAAGTAATGTCTGTGATGTACCATTTTGCTTGAAGATCAGGAATAGGGTAATCACTTGGGTTCTTGCTTTTATGTTCACACAGCAGCGATGATGTAAGGGATAGGCTAGGTTCCACCTCCCTCTAAGAGCAACCAGTGAGAGGTGACTGAATGCTGAGAGAGAGAGACTTGGAAGACAGCCGTTTAAAACATCAGTTAGGAGTTAGCAACAAAGGAGTTAGCAGTTTAGGATTTGGAGGGGATGTCTGACAGAGTAGAACTGTGCAGAAGAGCTGCTTAGAGCGGGCAGAGTCCCCTTCAAGGTCCCCTCCCTCCCTCCCTCCCCAGCAGAGGCACTGTGCCAAGCCCCTGGGCGCGCCGGTAAGCCAGGGAAGAGGTGGAGGTTTAAACCCCCGTCTCTTCCCTCTAAGCATGGCTTGCCTGTGTGCCCCACAGCTGCGGGGCGTGCCAGCAAGCCAGGGGAGGGGCGAGGTTTTTTGGTGGGAGCTTTTTGCGCCCCTAAGGGCCGGTGCGCTCTAGGCGAACACCTAGTTCGCCTAGTGAGCGAGCCGGCCCTGAGAGCGGGCTGAAAATAGTCAATTTGTAATCAAAGGATCTCAGTTGCAGAAATAGGACTTCTGTTCAAAAGTTCAATGGAAGTGAAATATTGTTACTTATACCTTATTTTCCTCAGTGCTATGTTCATATCATAAATAAAAGTTTTCCTGTTTTGCTTAATCTTAAAGCCTATGTGTCTAAGGGAAAGAAGCACAGGCACACAATTCAATATCTCAGTCTATACATATTTTATAAGATAAGAATAAATGGTGGTAGCAAGTGATTGGAGCAGTGTTTGAGCCTCCACCACAATAGCTCTGTGCAAGTCAGGCCTAGTTATTAAAGGGGGCTGGGTTACCCTGTCAGTGGATGTCTTTGGGAGTGAGTCAGAGGACCTGAGGTGTGGAATGATCATGGATCTCTGTATATTTTAAAAGAGACCAGAAGGGTAGCTTGAGACATCCTGACCTATGTATAACCCATAACCTGCGAGAGGGGTTTAAGAGAATGGTAGGTACTCTGTGTGAGTGAAAAGGGGCATCACAGATGGGGGTGTTCAAAACAACATCCCTATATTAAGGATGGGATCAACTTGTTTCAGGACAAGAGAGGTCATGCAGACTGCAATTCTAAAAAAAAAAGTGACTACCCAGTAGAGACTCCACCCCATGAGACTAAACCAACAGACACAATTATCAGAAGGGTGGAATACTGTGTTCCATTGCAATGTATACAATAAATACACTACAATATCTTGGGGAAAAAACCCCTTCTAATGACTAAAAATATAATAAATTAAGGGTTGGATGCTATGACTGCCTTCCATTAAGGAAGATTCTCTGACTCACTTTCACCAAGTCCCCCTCCTAATAGAGAAAGACTTCTGTCCATCAGAGGAAGCCTTTCTCCACCAGAAAAAGCCTTTCTCCATTGTAAGAAACCTTTCTCCCTTGAAGGAAGAGTTACCAGAAGGATGAAACAGCTAACAGAACCAGTGTGGTGTAGAAGTT
The DNA here is from genome assembly GCA_029375565.1 of Gekko gecko. Classification (NCBI taxonomy): domain Eukaryota; kingdom Metazoa; phylum Chordata; class Lepidosauria; order Squamata; family Gekkonidae; genus Gekko; species Gekko gecko. The sequence goes on along the minus strand of JAPDNY010000001.1, from coordinate 295,295,538 downwards.
AGACCACAGTATTTATTTATTTATTGGATTTGTATCCCGCCCTCCCCGCGAATGGGCTCAGGGTGGCTCACAATTATCGGCACCATATGCCAAATCAATATAAACATTAAAAACAATTAAAATAGCCATACAATAAACAGTTAACAGTTAACAATTAAAGTGCTCACTATGTTGTTCATTCCTTCAGTAACTTAAATTAGATTAAAGGCGGCATGCAATCAGACATAACACTATGATCCCGTTCCAGCGGTATTCTGGCCTCCCACAGCTCGATCTCCATACAGGGCCAACACATTACTATTGATGTTAATAATAATAGTAGTTGGTGGTAATGGTGGATGGCTTCTAGTTGAAAGCCTGGTGAAAGAGCTCTTTCTTGCAGACCCTGCAGAACTGTACAAGGTCCTGCAGGGCCCTGATCTTCTCCAGGAGCTCATTCCACCAGAGAGGAGCCACCACTGAGAAGGCCCTGGCCCTGATAACAGTGAGCCTGGCATCCTTAGGGGCTGGGATAGTTAGATGATGTTGTGACCCCGACCATAGTGCTCTCTGGGGTATGTATGGGGAAAGGCAGTCCCTCAGGTATATTGGACCCAGGCCATATAGGGCTTTAAAGATAAGTACCAGCACCTTGAAGTGAATTCAGTATGCTATTGGCATCCAGTGCAGTGCCTTCAGCACCGGCTGGATGTGGTCCCATCTAGGGAGACCCATCAGGAGCCTGGCTGCGGCATTCTGCACTAGCTGCAGCTTCCAAATTTGCAACAAGGGCAGCCCCATATAGAGAGCATTACAGTAGTCTAATCTTGAGGTGACCATTGCGTGGATCACTGTAGCCAGGTCATTGTAGTCAAGGAAGGAAACCAACTGCCGAATCAGCTGAAGATGGTAAAAGGCTGACTTAGCAGTGGCTGCCACCTGGGCCTCCATTGTTAATGAGGGATCCAGGACCACTCCCAAACCCTTAACCTTCAGCGCTGGCACCAATGGCACCCCGTTGAAGGTTGGGAATGGGAGCCCCATTCCCGAATCACCCTGACTCAGGCACAGGATCTCCGTCTTCACCAGATTTAGATTCAGCTGGCTCAGTCTAAGCCAACCAGCCATGGCTTGCAAAGCCTGGCCCAGATCTTCTGGACTGGAGTCCAACTGGCCACCCAACATCAGATAGAGCTGAGTGTCATCAGGATCTGGGTGATTTGGTTTTCTGGTCTTGGCGATCGCCATGGCAATCATCTTCTCCCGGGAGAAGCCTGCCAGTGCCTGTGGCTGGGTGGGGGGACAATTGTCCATGCTACCCCAGGAGTCCTTGGGTAGGACCAAGCCATGGGGCACTAGAGAACCCCCCCCCGGTGAGTCAAGCCGGAGAAGGGGGGCTCCTCCAAGCCCTGCCAGGCCCACCGTAGAGCGTCCTGAATGGGAACAAGATCAGCACACCAGAGCAAGTGTGCGGTGATCAAGCAATTATGAACGCGGAGAGACAATCACTAAAAATGTGAGTCAGAGTATAAGCGAGAACCACTTGCAAATACTGTGCTCCCCTAAAAGGAAATGAGGGGGGAAGGGACTTCCCCTGCTAAGGACTGCTTGCAAGCAATTTTAAAGTCAGAAAAAGGGAGGGGCGGCAATAAAAAGTGGATGAATGGAAAGAAAGAGACTGTGAGAGCTTACCGTTTTGATTAAGAACTTCTAGAGGCTTTGACATACTTTTACAATAAGTAAACAATCCTCAAACGTGCCATGCCGAAAGACTCTAAGGATAAACTAGCAAAAGTTAAACCTCCTTCAGGAACTTCCAGCCCTTCAAGTTCTGTGCCTAGACAGGACTCAACTGTGGAACTCCAAAGGTTGCTGTCGGAGGCTCTGTGCCCTCTGCTGGAGAAAATTACAGCTATTGATAATAAGCTGGATGCACAGCAAGTGCAAACAATGTTAAACACACAGAAAATTGAAAAAGCGGAGCAGGAGCTTAAATGGATTGGTTCCAGCTTGAAAAAGGTGAATAAAAAACTGCAGGTGCTTGAAAAGAAGTGCCAAATCAAAGAGTCTTGTGTGTTACAGTTGCAAATGGAAAGCTATGTCTTGAGACTTCAAGGGATCAAGGAGGAGAGAGGGGAGAATCTGAGACAGATTGTGGGTGACTTGTTGGCTCCCTTGGCAGAGATGACATCGGATCAACTTCAAAGTGAAATAGATACAGTCTTTAGATTGTACTCTGAATTTATCAGAAAGAATAATCTGCCAGGGGAAGTTACAGTAAGATTCTGCCGAAGAAAAATGAGAGATCAACTACTAAAAGCAACCAACAGAGTTACCTTGAAGTTGAAAGACAAGGAGATTAAAGTATTGAAGGATGTTCCATTTGAGATAAGAAGGAAGAGAAGGAAATACAGAGACTGGGTGTTATTTTTACAAAGCCACAAAGTCACCTACAGATGGTTGGTACCTGAGGGACTAATCTTCAGATATGCAAATGGCAAAGAAAGGACAGACTCTGTTGAAAAGGCTTGTGAATTTTTGTGTCAGCACAGTTGGCCATCAGGAGAGGGAGAAGGAGCCCCTGACAGCACTAAGCAGAGCGAAGAAGAAGGAGAGACTGGATCTTCTGATGAGGATTCGGACTCTAAGTTGGTGGCAGTAGCCCCCAAAACAGGTTATCATCTGAGAGGGGAAAGAAGGAAAAAGTAGACTGTTATGGTTCTCTGGAGTACTTAATTATGTTTATTGCAGGGCACAGCTCTTTAAGAAACTGGGATTGCTGGGGAAATATTGAAATGTTTTATTAGCTAGATGATGATTTTTGGTGAAAGTCAATTTGCATTCAAGAGGCAGGGTATTATTTTAAAAGCTTTATATGATCACTGATTCTTGGGTTTTTAGAGGTTTTTCTTTTCTTTCACCCGTAGAGTGTGGTTTCCCCCACCCCTATTTTTCTGTGTATTGTAGTTTCTTTCTTTTTTCTGTATGTAGATTTAGAAAAAGCAATAAAAAAATCCCCTTCAGGGGGCGAAAAAAAAAAAAAAAGATCTGGGTGATTCAGGTTCAAATCCCCATTCTGCCATGAAAGCTTGCTAGGTGACCTTGCGACAATCATACTCTCTCAGTCTAACCTACCTCATGGGGTTGTTGTAAGGATAAAATGGAGGAGTGGAGAATGATGTAAGCTGCTTTGTGTCCCCATTGAGGACAAAAGTGGGGAATAAATGAAGCAAATAAGTAAAATAAAACAAGCCCTTCTACACATAGAAAACTAGATGTCAGAGAGAAGAACTTGAGCTTAGTCTTTTCCCAGGCATATTAGTTTTCTACTCATGTTATGAGCCAAGATCTCTACATAGATGTTGGATGCTGTATTATGCCCCCTTAAGGTATAATAAAGCTTTTGGCGGGGGGTGGGGGCAAGCTGAAAGAGCTTGAGAGAAACTGACTTGAACCAGCAGCTGTGGCAAAACATGTGCAACATTTAAATATATGTTTACATTTTACTACTTGTCCCCTGGAGACCATAATATGATCTGGAACTCTGTGGTTTTGTTTTTCAGAAGCTATCCAAAAGCTCTATTAAAAAACAAACAAACAACAACACCCTTAATCTGATATTGGCTTTGTCTGTTGAATTTCTACCTGCTGTACAACCATTTTAAGCCCATCAATCCTTGTTTATTGCATGTATTAGATGTGGGGGGTGGGGTATTGTATAAAGTACTTAGCATGTCAGTCTAGGACTGCATAGATCCTTATTATAACTGCCTGGAGGAAAATGTCTTGTTCTTTTAGTAAAGGCTTAATAGGATCTCATTTACCTTCATGCCATTAAAAGCGTCATGATTCATCTCCACACATAACCCTCTATTAAACAGACAGGGCTTTTTTCTTTTTTATTATGTGTGTGTGTGTGTGTGTGTGTGTATGTGTCAAACCTCATACCCAGCTCTGTATGCCATAACAAAAAGGGGAAGGGGAATTCCTACGGGGAGGGGAGTGTGTGGACTGTGTACTCTTAGCAGCGTAATTTCCCCAAGAATGACACCTTCCACTCCCTACTTTGGAGCCTAATTTCCTTATAGATAGTGGGATACTGCATTCCCATGGGGGGTAGATTTAATGGTTAGGTGCGATAAATGTGACGTGTGTGTATGCACTCTGCTATTGGGGAAGGGTCCGTTTGAATTGCCTATATTAACTGAAGACTCACCAAAATCGTTAATTCTGACACAAGGATACTTTAACTTGGAACTAGCATATTTTTCTCAATAAACAAATCTTTTGCTAAAGAGAGTGTTGTTGAGCATAACTCAGCCAGAGGTCTGACTGTATGTATGTATATGTGTCTCTGTGTGTATACACACCCATATACATGGTGGTGGAAACTGCTGTGAAATTGCAGCTGACTTTTGGAGACCCCATGGGATTTTCAAGGCAAGAGATTAATGGAGCTAGTTTGCCATTGCTGACCTCTGCAAAGTATACCTGGATTTTGTTCAGCATACCTCTTCCCACATACTGGTGCACCATTATTGAGTAGGAGCCAAATGAACCTCAGCGGCTCTGCAAGTCCTAAGCTCTGCTTGGCCAAGATCCAACTGATAGCATTAGTGCATATATAAGAGGAAATGAACTTCTTCTCATGCTGGGATCCAGATGGGCCCAATTGACTTGTAGGTACTTCAGGGGCTTTCCACAAAGCCAGCTAGCAACAAGGGAGATCTGAGAAGCAACACAAGGCATAAGCCATATCTCCTGCCCCTTCTCACAGTGCTGCCATCTAGGAGTGAGCAGAGTCCCCAGTAGTTAGTTGTCTCCTCCCCTGATCATGGTGTGCCAAGCAACTGCTTGAGTTGCTTGGACTAAGAACTGACCCTGGAAGCAACCAGCACCTTAAACTGTGTTCGCTGGAAATGAATATACAACCAGTGTTGATCTTTTAGCATAGTGCATGAAATCTATGATTCCCAGTATATTGCGTCTGTGTGGTTGATTGAACTATCAGCCAAGGCCACCTCTTACAGAATGCATTGCAGAAATCTAAGCTACGCAATGGTAGCCAACAGTCTTAACCTGATATTAATCTGCCACTGTGTATATTGGTTGTTGCATAGAAATGTGCTTGAGAAAATAATACCGTATGCCAATGTGCACTGTGTACTGTTAGCAGCATTTCCCCAAATACTGGGCACAGGGTAGGGTTGGCAGCTCTGGACTGGGAAATTCCTGGAGATTTGGGGGTGGAGCCTGGGGAGAGTGAGGTCAGGGGAGGGGAGGGACTTCAATGAGGCATAACTCCACAGAGTCCTCCAAAGCAGCCATTTTCTCCAAGGGAACTGATCTCTGTAGTCTGGAGATCACTTGTCATCAGGAGCTCTCCAGGCCCCACCTAGACGTTGGCAACCCTAATACATGGACTTAACTTGGCGTTGCACCAACCATGGTACTGTATAAGTTGATTTTTTTAAGCTTTCGATTTCTGAATCAATTGAAGGTCACCATAATTTGTCTGCCATACTGTCCCAGAAGTCTGATAAATTTTTGATAGATTAAATCTGTATTTATGTTTTTTAAAATAAAGATAATTCTTTTAAGTTCCTGTATTAGTGGCGAAACCTTCACAATTGATGCTGAGTTAAAAAGAATTTCTCTGTTTGATGGTGTATATTATCTGCAGTAACAAATCCTTCAGCATAGACTATAGCTACCATTGCCTGGAGGAAAACCTAAGGACGTTTGAAAGAGCAATGTTCTGGGTAAGTTGCAAAAGACTATTCAGTTTGGAGTTGTTAGAGTGAAACCAAGCAGGAGGGTTTGATGTATTGCCAGAAGGCTTTATCTTTAAAAAACAAAGCAAAAACATACATACACACAAAAACTTTATAATCAAACACAAAGGTGAGACGGCTGCATATTTTGTTGTTCAGCGGGACATGGAAAGTTGTTTTCTTTCATTAAAAGATCTCTCTTTACGTGTAGCCTTATCTTAAGGTGGCACATACTGTAGATAATATGGCCATTTGAGTACTGGATTAATCCACTTCAATGAAGTTTGATACTCAGTTGGTGGGAGGGTAGGTGGGACAGAGAACAAGTCTTACAGCGGCTTTATTATGGGAATTAGAATGATGGAAGGGACCATATGCTAAAAGAGTGGATGACTATACAGCAGTTCTAACCCCAGAATCAAAACATATTTAATTACTATTTGGACTGCAATCCTTCAACCAGTTAGGGTGTTTAATAGTAGAATCCTGAAGAGAATCATACCTTTGTAAGGCCATTGACTTTAATGGATTTAGAAGGGTGTAACTGTGCTTCGGTTGACACTATATGATACCAATGGAATTTGAACATGACAAAGTCTATTATGTGAGGTGTAGGATTCTGGGTAAGCCGGAACTGATTTCTTTTTGATCATGCACTGCTTGGTATGCTTAAAAAAAAGGAGGGAACCAGTATAAGGTACACATACAAACATGTGTACAAGTCTGTATACTACATTGAATTTGAATCTTTGTACCCTTGGGATTGAATAAGAAGGTGCCTTATTTTTAATGGTCTAACTGTGCCATCCTAATCAGGTCTGCGTAGAATGCTATTGAATGGCACTTACTTAGAGATACTAAAGCTCAAGATGGGGCTTGGAGTTCTCCTGGAATTGCAACATCTTTGAACTACACAGAACAGTTCCATTAGAGGAACTACAGCATCGGAGGACAGACTCCATGATATAACATAAAGTCTAGGAAAATGGAAGGGCTAGAGTAACAGTACATCCCTGCTGAGCTTCCTCCCCAAAATCTGCCCTTCCTAGGCAATGCCTCTAAATCTCCAGGAATTGCCAAAGTGCAATAGGTGCCCTCACATCACCTTTGCAGTGGCGAGGTTTCTCTCTGTTTCTATGAGGGTTTGAGAATATAAGGTTAAAGCTTTGGCAGGATGACTGTCTTTGTATAGTTAAAATCTGTGGTTCCTATGCTGTTGTTGTTTTCTTTTTCAATCTATGCCAATAAAGCTTTTGACTGTCTGACTGATTGACAGGAAAGTCTTGTTAGGATTGCACTCTGTTATATACTGAGTTATGTGTTTCAGCGCTAGCGTGGCCATGTGGTCGAGTGCACCTTTGGGTGCGAGAACAATAGAAGAAGAGGATCCTTGGGCAGACCAATCAGAGTGTCTGGATCCTAGAGTAGACCTATGATGGTCTCCTCTACTGTAAATAGCCTATCACTGGAGTGGACGTGTGTGTTGGGTGTGGGGTACTGCAGGAATAAAAGTGGGGCTCGGTCCTCGCTAGTATGTCTTTCATTTTGCTTGCTAAATAAACCATAAGCTGATCACTACTCATCGCCTCCGAACCCAGTACTTTTCACACTCTAAGCTTACTTACTCAAGACACACTGGTTGAGTATACCCTGGTGCTAATTATCTATGAACTAAGTGTCTCCTCAAGGTCAAACACCCATCTTAAGTGTAGTTCAGGAAAGTAGTACGCTTAAATCATGCAAAAGGAGTTTAAGCAATGTACAGGTAAAATCCCATTGATCTCCACAAGATTTAACAATTTATCTGTATCAAAATAGATGCAACCCACAATAAGTTAGCCATGCTCGTCCAACTGAAATCAGTAGGACTCAACATTTAATTATTTGCTTATTTCCAGTTGATCTGGATGCTATTTTGGTGTGTCTGTAAAACATTTCATCTAGCCAAAATCGTGCATACTTCATTCATTTCAACCAGAGAGAATTTAACAAAGGGTTTCCCCTACCGTAATTAAAGCTCTTAAAATGTTTAAATTTAGCTGCATCGTTTTCAGTATTTCCATTTAAATCCTTACCAGTCCTTAGTGCATCAGTCGCTCAATTGTTTATTATGAATGTTGCCTATTTTTGCATGAAGTGCAACCCATAAGTTAGCTTAGAACTCATTTCTTGATGGTAATATCATATGGTTTCTTAATCTTCTTTCTGTTATTTATGTTATTTCAACTTTGATTTAAAATCATATAAAACATGAGTAAGGAATATAATTCCTTATTCTGCCCCATTGCAGTTGCATGCTTCAACTTCTTGACTAATCTAGATTCATGTGCTGTTTCCCTTTCCTTCCTCATTAGGAGCCAATGTCTCCAGTCAACAGTGAGCACAATAAACAATTATCTTCATACACACAATAGAATTGTAATGGTGGTTCTGAGTATTGCCAACATTTTTTAATGATTTTAATTATGTGCTGATTATCCTAATGTACTGTGTTTACTTTGTAATTCCCTTCGGACAGCTTTTTGAGGAGACAACCAGCCGAAAAAACATATTATCAATGAATCACCCAATAATACATGGTAATGGGTAATTCCCCCCACCTTGCTCTGGAGTTTTAAGCAAATGGAGTTATTTTCCTAATAATCCAAAAATAGTTTGGTTCATTCAGGGTTTAATTTCGAGCACAATTCACAGGTTATTACACGACTGGTAAAAATCACTATGAGCATGATGGGGTTCAAAGTATCTCTGCAGTCTTCCCTTGAACCTCCTGCCTTGTTCAAAAGCTGCAGTACCCTGTACCACCACCAGCTTCCTGCTTTTCTGATCTGGTGGTAGCAGCAAGGAAGCGTCTCCCTGAAAGCCTTCTTCCCTTCCTTTTCATTTGTGGGAACAAAGCATCATCTCAGTGTACAGAAATCAAGGATGGTTCAACACTCACAAAAAAAAGCATTTAAAAACTGAATTTACCATTTTTCATAATATCTATTTTCTCTGGAGCTCATGTACCTCATATAATCATGTTGATGATTTGTTCACAGTTTAAAATGAGCAGTATTTCAAAAACTGTTCTCTCTCCACAATGGCAGTGCCCAAGAATGAAAGCTGGCTGGGTAGCTACTGTTATAAACACTTGTGACATACGAGGTGACATATGTGACAAAGTCATCATAGGTAGATGTGATACCTCAGGAGGGAGGGGAATGTCATATGTTTGGGGTTATATTGAAACAGATGTCTCTGGGACAAAGGCTGCAGGTTCCTCACAACTTTATTTGGGTTTTGGCATACAGCATTGCCTCCAGTTCTGTCACTGGGATTGTTTGCACCTCTAACCAACCCCTGGCCACTGAGGGGGGGCAGTTCACAGAACCAACAGCCATATGGTCTTCTGGGCATAGCTGACTTGATCTGACTTGACAGTCTTTCCACTGGTCACAGCCTTGGACTCCTGCTTCTCCTACCCCAACCTCCAGAAGTCCTTGGGCCTAATGTTCCTTCCTCCTCCAGCCCTTCTCCATCTTCCTTTTATTGCTAACCATGACCAGGGACCTATTGAGGGAGAGGAATTTCCTGAGGGGCTGTCAAAGAGGGCCATAGTGAAGTGGCAATTGGCTGGAACTACTGGCATAGGGGTCAGCAATGTGGTAACTGCATCTTTTGGACAGGGAATGAGCCCTTCTGTGGCAGTGGTATCACACCCCTTTGCCTGAGGACCAACTCTGTGGAGAACTGAGCTGGTGATGCACATCCAGTTATGTATAATTTAAAACCTGGTTCACTTTGATTGCATGTGCTGTTATTGCACCTGTCTCCTTCGTATTTCAGGTACCAATAAAACTTGGGTGCAGCCAGCCGTGCAAGGCCATTGATTCTTGGCCTGTAGTTCACAGCCAGCGCCTTCGGATGAGCCAACTAATGAATCTTACACCAGCCCAAGGCATAGTAAGTTGTATTGTGTTCCTCCAGGTAGAAAAGCAGGATACACATTTAAATAAATAAACACTCACAATTTGTGATCAAATTACAGTTCCAATAGAGGACATTATCTTCTGTTTGGACTGATCACATCACATGCTCATTCTGTTAATTTTTTCATGTTTCTTTGTTGTGTGAATTAATTCCAAAGCAACCAGTCGTTCCTTCCTTACTTCTTTGTCCCATCTGCAGTTGTTTTATTCTCAGTTATCCTTGTAGTTTATGTGCTTCCTTGACTAAAAATAATGTCAAACCAATAATATTTTAAATGCTTTTTCACAGTTGTATGTTATCCTTCTAAATATGGGCAACTGCAACATTATGCAGAAATAACACATTGAATTGATTGCACTTTCACAGAATATATTTAATTTAGCATTTATTGACTTGTAAAAGGGAAAAAAAGACTCAATAAATGTGACTATATTACTTGCATCTGGTAAATTAAAAATGCTAGTGTAAATAGAAAATGCAGAACTATGTATGATTGTACCAGGGGGTTCACTGAGATAATTTAATGAAGGTTCTTTAACGGTGCCCTATTTCCCTGAGCTGACTATCAAACCCAAGTAGCTGGTGGATGCACTGTGCTTAAGTGAACACACACTTGGAAATGAAAGAACTTGCCTAGATTTGCAATATTCCCAAGGTTTATAGCAATTTAATATAACTTCTTTATACTGACAATGGTTTACCTACAGGCTAGCTCTGTCCTAAGACTAATATTTCAAGCTTAGGTTTATTTTTGTTATTAGATCATTCATTCCAACCACTGACCACAGTTCTGTTACCAGTCATATTATAGAGAGGGTGGTTACGTGGTCCAAACTATGGAGAATTAAATGAAAACCATACAAATTAGCACTATGCAATGTTGTATTTGTTTTGCAGAATGATGATAGGTATCAATGGACTGTCCTCCTGGAAAAAGAACATCTCACCCTAATAAGCCAATGATAGGCATATTTAACTGGAAAATATGCATAGTTTTCAAAGTCTAGACTATATAATACAGTTTAACCTCAATTGCAATGGAAGCATTTTATACCAAAGTGCTCCTGCAGATTCAACAAACCTGTGTATTATGTAACCCATGCATTAGATTATTGTAGAAATAATTAACCTTTTCTCCACAAAGTAAATTAGGCTTGGTTCAGACATAGCACAAAATAACTAAAAATGTATGTACTGTTAACTTTTAAATCTATGTTCAGTTTATGAAGCCAACATTCAACTTACAAATGGTCACTTAAATCCTGGTTTGCCTCAACAAGGAGGTTTCATCTCCTTCATTGTGGCTGGGCGTCTTTGTATCTAAGGAGTATGGGAGAGCAGCACTGGGAGACAAGTCCGGATTAAGGCAGGATGTCTGCTTTCATTTATCACACAAAGCCATAGTTAAGATGAGCTGTGGTTAATGTATCAACTTCAGAGACAATGGTTTCAGCTCATGGTTTGATGGAACCTAACCATAGTTAGTGGACTGGCTCACTATGATGAGTTGGGATGGCAGGACTGAGCGCTATTTTTTTTTTGGCAGGAAACCTCCTCATGGTGATAGCATTAATTAATTTTAGAATTAACTGAGGACTATTGCCCACACCATATTTCCCAGTCATACCACAAAGAATATCCATGAAAAAGACCAGTGAAATATTTAGTTACTGGCCTGCCAGTGCTTGGAACTATTCACAGCTAGCTACCCCTGAGGTAAATTGTGATGGCGTTCCTGTGGTACCCTGTCCCCTGCCTTGGTAAAACCTGGTTATAATCTTTTCCACCTATAATACCAAGAAGAAGAACAGAAACTGACCACATCAAGAAGCTGTGGATGTTCAGAAGCAACTTTATAGAAATGTAATTTTTTTTGAGAGATTGAGATATGGAAATAGAGTTTCTTAATAGAATATACATATATAAGACTGCAGAGAATGCCAGTAACTGTAAAACTACTTTGGACATTCTACACCGGCACATTTTCCTCAAATTTCCTAACCTCTGAGAATCTTCACTACAGCCTTTTTAAATCTCAGACCCCTGTCTGCTCCACAGCTTCCAAATAACACTGGGAGACTATGAAAGAGAACCATCAACCAGTATGTGCCACCCTAAGCCACCACACTAAACAGCCCACTTCCAAATGCAGTGACTGGTAAGAGAGTGAGATTCTTAAGTGGCATAAGAAACCTCAACCCCCTCTCTGAAACATCTCTTCAATGGCTGTTTTCCCCCTCTGCTCCTCTCTTCTTTCTCTGAAGGCTCCGTGGGGTCTGACTGGCTGTTGCTGGCTTTTTCTCCAAACCACCAAGGTACAAAGGGGGTTGGCAGGCAGATATGAAAAGGGACAGACTTGGCTCTGTCTGTCACACTCAAACACCCAAATTATTCAGCAACATCCAAACAACTCGCCTAATGATTACATCCCTCTTTGCAACTGGTCAGCAGGAAGAGCATCAAACTGGCAGGTGCTTGAACATGCATAATTCCAAAAGAGAGTGTGCTAATCATCCATGTAGTATCCTGGAGGGGTTTATGGAACTTCACAGGCAGCCTCTGTCACAGGACACTTCTGTGGCAGCAGCATAGTCAGGAGCCGGGGTGCACTGAAACATTAGGAAATGGAGACACATAGCAAACTCATAGCAACTTCAACATCTTTAATACATGAAGCAATCCCATAGCAACTTCAGCATCTTTGAAAGACAAAAGTGCAGCTACATACACTGTGCTTATGGTCTGGTTTCTAAATCACAAAATATTAAGATTAGACAAAGAAATGCATTAATATGTTATGGAAATGTGTTCTAGCCCTGTGGGGAAACTTGTTTAATAGATGAAAACGGGTGTTTTTATATATGAAACCCACACCACCTTGAAACGGCTGTGTGAATACATTCCTATGCCCTGCTTACATTTTCAGTTTAGCACCCTTGCCATGAATGTATGGATAAAAGTAGTGATGTAATGGACAGTCTTCAATTTCAAATGGTATTTTTAAGGAAAAGGGAGCATAGAATGTTTTCCCAAAGCCCCACATTATGTAGGTGTTAATCTTTTATTAATCCAGTTCTCTGCTATTCTATTTCCTGTCTGTTACTACTTCTGTATCTTTTCCTTCTCCTTATCATGTCTTCTTCCTTAGTTACTCACATGGGCAGTCCTCAGAGACCACGTAGTGAACAGGTTGACCCTATGTTGCTACACAGTCAATCGTAGTTTGTTGTTTAAAGATGTCACTGAAGTCAAATAAAATCCATTGAAAGTGAAGGCTTTCTGTCACTGTCCCAATCTTCACCCCCATGGACTGAGGCTCTTGAGTGGGTTGCAGAGCCTACCTATTGGTACCTGAACCTGTACAAAGTAGCCTTTTTTGCATCTTTTGTGAAAAAAACTTGCTGTTAGTGCACATGCAATAGAGAGCATGCTGCCATACCTCCTGAAGAGCCACATGATGGCAAGTTGAGGTCACTTTGGTTTGTTCATCATAATGGTATATCTCCTAATGTTCAGCGTGTGTATCTTGTTCCTGCCTTAAAGATGGTTCCAAGGCCTAGAAAGGTTAGGGTTGCCAAGTCAAAATTCAGAAATATTTGAGGTCTTTGGGGGTGGAGCCAGGAGACTTTTGTGATGTCACTTCCTATGATGTTACTTCCTGTGATGTCACTTCCAGGTCAAATGGCAAATGATGTCACTTCCCCTTCCGATGATGTCACTTCCAGTACACTGCACCAAAATCTCACCTCTTCCTGTGATGTCACTTTCCAGGCACTCCCCCAAACCTGCCTCTCCCTCTGAAGTAACCTTCTTTCAAAAAATAAAATTTAATTTCAGTGTCATATATCAATTCCCACCCCACCTTTCCCCTATTTTACATTACCTCTAGGCTTTTAGGCCTCCTTCCAGTGCAAAAATAACAAAAAGCTTTAAGAGCCATTCAATACTTTAATTTAAACATTTAACAATCAGAAGGAAAAAACAAGTAAACAGTACATGTCAAAAGTGAAGCCCTTTTCACTGATTTCAGTAGGAAAGATAAGCATACACTGAAATGTTACACTGAAATCAATAGGATTCAATGTGCTTAATTCTAGAAAAAGATCACCAGACAACATTCCCTCACACTATGCAAAATACACAACAGAACGGTCTAAGAACTGAAGGCTGAACACTCTGCCAAAATCCTCTACCTAAAACCCTGGAGAATCACTGCCAGTCAGAGTAGACAATACTGACCTTGATGGACTAATGGTAGAGAGACCATGCTTTGTGTGCATTGTGTGTGTGAGCTGAAGGCATTGTGTACCAAAGGAAAAAGAACACAAGAGAAGCCAATGTTGGATCAGGCCAATGGCCCATCCAGTCCAACACTCTGTCACACAGTGGCCAAAAATACCAAGGGCCATCAGGAGGTCCAGCAGTGTGGCCAGGACACTAGAAGCCCTCCCACTGCTGCCCCCCCAAGCACCAAGAATATGGTGCATCAGTTGCCCCAGCCTGAGAGTTCCTCTCTATACCTTCTGTTTAATAGCCACTGATGGACCTCTGCTCCATATGTTTATCCATACAACCTAGAATTGACTCCGGTATTCTTGGAATGTGTGTAGCTATCACCAGATCACCGCCATCTCAGCTCCTTTGTTTCCTAACAAATTCATGAGGTTGATGTGAGCCACCTCCTCCATTGTCAATTATAAATCTTGCCTTTGTCCCTCTACCAGTTCCAGTGTCCAGTTCTGCTGCCTTCTTTTCCTCCATGTTCCCTTTTCGTGCCACACTCTGCCTGAGTTCTTTGCACACTATTGCCTACTCTGTTGACCACTGACCCAGAGAACCCCCTTCATAGTCTCTGTGAAATATCCCAAGCTGTAGTCTAGCTCGGGGGTCTCCAACCTTTTTGAGTCAGTGGCACCTTTGTAATTCTGACACAGCGTGCTGAATGCAGACACAAAATGTCTGGTGCAGGAGGTGGAGCCAGCCAGGAACAGATGGCCACAGCAGACCTTCAGTCCTATAGTGACAATCCTGTAAGGTGGGGGCCAGATTTTGCCAACTCCTGCTACACCCTGGGGCTGTCATTCCATCCCGTGGTCTCTCATTCCAGTCCCAGAACACTTCGGCTCCACTCTGGGGCTGTCATTCCACTCTGGGACCTGTCATCCCAATCCCAGAACACTCCTGCTGCACCCTGGGGCTGTCATTCCACTCCGTGGTCTCTCATTCCCGTCCCTGAACAATCCTGCTCCAACCTAGGCTGTCATTCCACTCCGTGGTCTCTCATTCCAGTCCCTGAACAATCCTGCTCCACTCTAGGCTGTCATTCCACTCTGGGACCTGTCATCCCATTCCCAGAACACTCCTGCTGCACCCTGGGGCTGTCGTTCCACTCTGTGGTCTCTCATCCCAGTCCCTGAACACTCCTGCCACACCCTGGGGCTGTCATTCTACTCCATGGTCTCTCATCCCAGCCCCAGAACACTCCACTCTGGGGCTATCATTCCACTCTGTGGTCTCTCATTCCATTCCCAGAGTAGTGTATTTGGGCCCAGAGACCCTAATGGAAAATCCATTCCACATTTTTATTGCAACTCTACTTCTACTGTAATGTATTTTAATGGAGCCCATGCAAGTCAATTGGTATTTCTGGCTCCCATTATTTCCAATGGGCCTTCAAGTGTTTCCCATTGTTTCCAATGGGCAATCTTGTCCTTCCTTTTAGTACACCACCAAAGAAACTCCTTAGCAAGAGCTCAGCTTTCTGTCGTGAGCAGTCAGAAAGGGGGGTGTCTTTCTTTTTAAAAATAAAAGCTAAGAAGAAAGAATGAGTGGAAAAGCTGGAGAAATCCAAAAAGGACTGGGGGGGGGGGAGGAGACAGGAGAGATGAAGGCGTGCTGTTGGAGGGGGAGGGGAAAATGGAAGCCACATTTTTGCTTCAACTTTTCAACAATTTGCACTGCAAATAGTAAGAAGCCTGATTAGAAGATATATATTGTTTTTAATTTTAATTAATTTTTCTACTCCTTTCTCTTTCTCTCTCTGTCCACAAACACACACTCCACCTTCCTTTCTGCTTTGGTGTTCAAAATAAAAGCGAAAGGGGGGCGGCCGCAGGAGGAGGGGAACTCACCCTGTTCTCCATCTCCAAGGATTTCCACATTTACAACACAAAAGAAGCAGCAGCAGTTGTTCAGCCTGGAGAAGCAAAACTTTAGAGCTGGCAAATAGCATCCTCTGCCAACTGCCATTGCAGGAAGCATTCAAAAGCAGACTACACAGCTCCAAAAAAAAAAAAGCTCCGAGAGCAAACGGCTTTTGGGTAGAGGACTCTGAAACCCCACCACACACACTATAGGGAAACTGCGGCTTGACTCCTGATAAGACATAAAAGAGGGATTTCTCACACCACCACTCAAGCAGGATATTGGAGAGGCTGGAAAAAGAAAGAGCTGTGATGCCAGAGGCAAGAAGGCAGGAAATTTCACTGCACGTGAGCGGAGCAGGGCTTCTGAGGAGGGAGGGGCAGCTCGGAAGCCAGCCGTGCTCTAGGCGGAGCACACTAGAGGGAACACTGTCTAGCCCTCTTCTCTATGGTTTTCATAACCATAGAGACTTGGAGGACTTAAATACTAGAGCGGCAATTTCTGGCCACCATTTTTTCCCCTGGGCCTGAATTTTTAAAAAGTGGGTAAGGAATTTTTAAATCGGGGGTTCCTCCGCCCCCAGCGGGGGCTTGGGAAGCCTAAGAGAGGTTGAAGACCTCTGATACAGTGAACAGGATGACTTCATGACACCACATAATCAAACTGAGCTATCTGTATCACTAAGTGCAAATGAAGAGTTAGGGCAATACTTATTGAACAGGTCAACACTTCTGCTCATTTTCAAAGCATTCATTAAAGGAATGGTTTTTGGTTTGTTTTTGGAACTGCTGAAAATACTTATGACAAATATCTGCTCAGCCCTGAATATTATGCCCCCCCACACACATACTTTGTTAAAATGTTTGCTGTCAGTTTTCAAATCCCCACCTTGCCAAGAAAGCTTGCACCTTGGGCCAGTCACACACTCTCAGCCTAACCTGCTTCGCATAATTTTTGTGAGGGTACAATGGAGGTAAGCGGCGTAAGCCACTTTGGGTCCTCACTGGAGAAAATGGCAGGATTTATTTATTTAATTAATTAATTAAACCATCTGGGTCTTTGTTGGTGATATTACAATGTACCATTAGTACTCTGTCTCATACTGCTTCTTAACTTATTCGTTTTAAGCAGATCACTAAAATATAGAACCTATTTGAACAGCTGTGAAAATCCATCGCAGATGCATAAAATTTTGCAACTAAAAGAGTGATAGGTCTACTATTATCTTTCCTTATATATAATTGAGTAGTGGGGTGGCACTTTCTGAACATTCCACATGCTCCTAAATCAGTTGGCTTTATGATGTGTCACTCAGAACCTTTCCCTGTCCACTGGCTGCGTTGCATGAGTCCTGCCCACAGAAATAGCACCCACCAAAACTTTCCTCAGTAGACGGTTGCTTCGCTCTGGTGAGCACAGCTACTGTCTTCAGTCTCCTCGCCAGACAATGATTGATTCCCTCAGGGGACAAAACCCACCATCCAAACCAAGTTTGCTGAGGCAACAGAATGGGGAAAAAATGCCAAGTAAACAGCTGTCAGCATAGTGGAGGTGGGGGGGAATAGCCCAAGTTAGCTCAAAAAAGCTAGTGGATACACACACAAGCAGAGATAGAGGATGGAACCAGGCACACAGAAAACAGGAAGCCAAAAACCCGAGGCATGCTGCAAAGCACAAATATGGACGCAGTCATAGATCAACGTATGCACACACAAACAGGAGGAGTGCAGGAACAACTGGCTGAAATGGAGAATGATATATACATTAAAAAAACCCAGAGAGTGTGTAACACTGGGATAAAACCTGCGAGTGGGGGGAATGTTTAACCACACCCAGAGTGTGAAAACCAATTACAAAGAGAAAGGCTGCAGGTGGGGGGGGTGGAAGGCATAGGCGTCATCTTCAGGGGGCTGGGGAGCTCAAGCCTCCCCCGAAAGTACTGAGCCCCCCCGGAGGCAACTGGTGTCAGCCAGAGCCTTGCTACCCCCCCCTCCCGTCCTCCACCCCATTTTGAAAGCGGAGGGTTTTCCCCTCCGCTTTCTGAGACTGTTCAGCTGGGCTAGGAGTGGGAGGGAAGTCAAGGGGGTGGGGGCTTGCTTCCTCCTGGAAGCTAAGCTCCACCCACAGTTCCCAGCAGCCCCATTCAGTTCAACGTGGAGAGCTGCACGTGGAGGCTAGCTTCGAGGCAGCACATGCTGCCTCTGCTTGCTGCCGCCACCAGCCTGAAGGGTAAGTAGGTGGGGGTGTAAGGAGTGGGGGATTGTTTCAGGTGGGCTGGGGTGGGTGGGAGCCCAGGGCTGCAGCCATCCTGCAAGTCCAAGCAGGGGAAGTGGGAGAGGATTGGAGGATTGGGGAGGGGAAGGTGGGGGGGCCCTTCTGTGGCCTCTGGTTGCCCCTGCCATCGGTGAGTGGCTTGCTTTCTCCTGCAGTCCAGTTTAAACTGGGCTGCAGGAGAAAACAAAACCCAGGAACCCTTGTGCTGCATGGAGCACATTGCTCCAGGATACAGAAAATCCTGGGCTCACTTTCTCCTGTAATCGGGGGGGGGGGGCTGCGCTTTCTGTCCCTCTCTCTCTTTCTGTTTCTCTTTCCCTTTCCCTTGAGATGTGTGAGAGCTGGAAACGCTGGGAATAGCCCCAGTTAGGATTGCCAGGTACCCCCTGGCCACCTCTGGGGGATGAGGGGAGGGTGGCCCAATCCAGGTTAGGAAACTCCTGGAGATTTGGGAATGGAGTCTGGGGAGGACGGGGACCTCAGTGGGGCACAATGCCATAGAGTCCACCCTCCAGAACATCATTCCCCCCCCCAGGAAAACTGATCTCTTTAGACTGGCAATGAGCTGTAATTCCAGGGGATCCCCAGGTCCCACCTGGAGGCTGGCATCCCTAGCTCCAGTGCTGAAATTGGAAGCTCTGGTTCTGCTGTGTGACTTGGTGCATGCAAACCTCTGGCATTGGCTTACATTTGCCAAACCACCCAGGTGGAGGAGGGGAGGGGTTTCATTCTACCAAAAATGAGAGTGTTTGGGTTTCTCTGTGAGTTTGAGGACTGGAACTGGCACTGAAGTGAGATTGGAAAAGTTTGTGTGGCTTTCTTGTGTTACAGTAATACTTATGCTACAATACAGTTTGTTAGTCCTAAAGGTGCTACTGAGTGTTTTACTATTTTGTATGCTATGGCAGTGATATGAGAGCCAATTGAGCTGTGGGTCCATCTCATGCTACTGACAGTAGTTATACATTACACCTTGCCCAAATGGTTCTGGGCATTAAAGCGCACTTGCCCTGGTGTGATGTAAAATGCTAGCAAGTCATAGCCAACTCATGGTAACCCTGTAGGATTTTCAAGGCAACAGACATTCAAAGATGATTTGCCATTGCCTGACTGTGCGTGGAAGGCTGAAATCAGAGGGGCAGATAACAGCAGGTTGATGCTTGACTGGGAAGGAGATAGAGTTGCCAACTCCAGGTTGGGAAATTCTTGGAGATTTGAGGGGTGGAGCCTGGAGAGGGTGAGGTTAGAGGAGGGGTGGGACCTCAGACACGTACAATGCCATAGACGTCACCCTCCAAACCAGCCATTCCCTCCTGGGGAACCATTCTTGCCAATGTCCAGGTGAGGGATGGAGATCACTCAAAATTACAACTGCTCTTCAGGTAGCAGAGATCAGTTCCTCTGGAGAAAATGGTGGACTCTGTGTCATTATACCCTGCTGAGGTCGCCACAGCAAATTGACGCTGAGTGCCCAAGGCCAGGGCACTCTCCCAGAGCCTCTTTCTAGAGCTCGTTGTATTTATTTCCACAATGGGCCTTATTCCTAGTCTTCCAATAAAAGAGTTAATGTCACCATATGATCTATATTTTACAGCAAGGGAAGAACTAAAATATTTTTAGGCTCAGAAAAATGATTGCATTGAAAGGTCACGTGATACAGGGTGTCTACACTACCTGCACCGCAGTCACATACTCTATATTACGCTGTTGTGGTAGCCATTATGGTGTAGTGGTTAATAGCATCAAAGTAGTATCTGGGGAATTTAGGTTGGAATCCCCACTCATGCCATGGAGGCTCACTGTGACCTTGGGCCAGTTACATTCTCTCAGCCTAAACTACCTCACAGGTTGTTGGGTGGATAAAATGGAGGAGAGGAGAACAATGTAAGCTGCTCTGGGTTCCTGTTGGGGAGAAAGGTGGGGTACAAATGGATTTAAACAAACAAAGCAACAAACAAGATAGGTTTCTTTTCCAATGCATATATTGTAGTTCTGTTGGTGCAGTGCATTAACTGACTTCTGGTTCTTGTCAGTTTTGTAAACTCCTACACAATCTATGTGGGTTGTATGTGGCTGTATTTAAGAAGGGAATACAAATCCAGATGTATATCCTAAGAAAAGCAAAGGAAAACTTTCCATTGGACTGCATATCCAGAGAGGCACATTCAGACATCCACAACATTGAAAGTAATGGGAAGTATTCTCATTTAGACTCCCATTCAGATGGGCACACAGTTCCTAAAAGCAAAAATGTCCAAGGGCCAAATTACAAGCCATTTTAAAAACCCCATGGATTCTTGTTCCCCCTCTTCAAGTGTCAAAACATCCGGGGGGCTGTTTCAAAACCTGAAAAGGTACAGTGAGAACAAGATCCATTGTTCCTAATGTGCCACAGGCCTGAACAGCCCTTGTGGCACTCTTTAAATGGCTGAATTTGTCTCTGAATGGAGTCGGCAGCCATGGGTTAGGACCTGTGGCTGCTGTAATGTCTAGACACTCTTATGGAGTTTCTCTGACTATTCAAGACCATTGAGTGCAAAAGTAGAAAAGTCTGTGGAAATTAAGGTTGAGGTTTCATACATTTCTCCTCCTCCTCCCCTCTCTCAATTCTCAGGGTAAAGTGCAGTTAAACCAAACTCTTTCTCATCTGATAAAGAAAGGAAATAATCCCAGATGTTAAAATAGGTTGTCAGAAGCATTGACAAGTGTAGATAGAATGTGATTTATGGACCTTTAACTTTTTAAATTAAAATCTTATATCCTTAGGTAATACAGTACTGCTGGTGTGCATTGAATTCTTGCACTGCATTGTAAATTATCTATATCACATTAATTTGCCATAGATCTGTTTCAGTTGTTTGAGTAAAATGGACAAGATAAATTGAATTAGCTTGAAGTTTAAGATTGGAAAGGGGAGAAAAAATCTCATGAAAAATTGTCAGGGGCTAAGGGAATCGGCTTTCACAACTGCAGCTGCAAAACCAAAGCAGAACAGAAAGAAAGCCTCTGTTTAAATATGCTGGTGGCAAATGTCTCGATCCAGGGTGCAGGAAAAATGGCACTTGCAGCTGAATGGATTTTAGTCCCACTAAGCCAAGAGAACGAAACTTCCTGTTGTAGAAATATTTCCACTTACCTCACTGCTCAGTTTCTCTTCGTGTTAATGCATGCATTGGCTGCATTCAGACATCACAGCCGCAGCATTTGTCAGATCTCAGAAGCTAAGTATGGTCAGCTCTGGTTAGCATTTTACTATGCAGAGGCAGGCAATGGCAAACCACCTCTGAACGTCTCCTGCCTTGGAAACCCTATGGGGTTACCATAAGTCAGCTGTGACTTGGCGGCACTTTACATGCAGAGAACAAGCAAGAAATGCTCAGGTCAGCTTTCTCTCCTCCACACACATGCACTATGCAGAGATTGCAGACTTCTTCATTTAGGAACTCTTGGGATGTCTGCTATAATAAACTGTGGCCTGTTTCTCACCCGCCAGCCAGAGATCTAGGAGACCAGTCCTAAGCAAGTCTACTCAGAATTCCACTTAGGTCTATTCAGTGAGGAGTACTACCAGGAAAATGTTAATAATTAATGCATTAATTTATTAATTATTAATTATTTATTAATTAAGGCATTAATTAATCAAAGCACTAGAAACCCAAAGTGGCTTACCAAAAAAAAAATCAGAAAAATGTAATATAAGAATAAGAACAGCAGAAAAGGAAGGGAAAAAAAGGAAAACAAAATATGCAACACAAATTCCTGGGCTGCTCCTTCAGCCACTGGGCAACTGACTCATAGCTACAGGTTGCCAGGTCTATGATCTCTTTATACTTTAATCTCACTATGTCTGGCATGGATGCTTAGTTGTGATGGCTCTCCACCAATGGAGTACCAACCACCAAAGAGAGTTAAGAGAGTTTTCTGTTGGCTTTTCCAAACGATGTCCAGCCCAATGCATTTTTTTGGGGGGGGGGAAGAGAAATGGACAAGTCTTGACAGAAAATTGCTTCTTCTTTTTTAAAAAATGTGCTTCACACGTCCCTGCTGAGAATTTTAAAAATGTAACCTATTTCCCCCCTCATCTAAACCTCAGAAAATGCTCAAAAACATCTTGAGAAACGTTTCTCTGTTTTACTTTGGATTCACATATTATGCATTGCTTGTTTTTGTGTACCGACAGATAATGAGGCAACATCACAAAATATATCATAACAATAACACTGGAGGTAATGAAAGAAAAGTCATTTATCTTTCTGTTTTTCTCTCTGCCAGGGAGAGAATCTGAAAATCACTGCCAGCAAATTTGAATACATATTTCGGTGGGAAACATTCATTTGAATATAAAGGAACAGGGAGTTCGGTTACCCACTAGTTGAGACTTGGATGGGAAGGGAAACGTAGAAATGAGGAACTGGTATTTATCAACAAAATAAACTGCCACTTTCTGAACATTCCTGTAAATATTGGAAGTATCTAGAGGTTACTGGTAATACCTTGTGCCACAAATACCTTGTAAGCCTATTTCTCAGAAAAGTGTATCCTTTATTATCCCTCACCTTTCCCTACTCTCTTTTAAATTCTCTGCAGCCAGGAGGAATCTGTGAGAAATGTCATTAAGCTTCAATATTAGTCTCTGCAGGTAGAGCTAATTACATTTAAAAGAATGATTAGAAAAGTGTATTTTCCTTTGTCCCTTCATAATGTTGATGTTGGAATTAACCATAATTGATTCAGATCTGTAGCTCAGTTATACCAGAACCTGCAAACTCCGTTTTGCACATGTAAGAAAAATTCTAAT
The DNA here is from genome assembly GCA_029375565.1 of Gekko gecko. Classification (NCBI taxonomy): domain Eukaryota; kingdom Metazoa; phylum Chordata; class Lepidosauria; order Squamata; family Gekkonidae; genus Gekko; species Gekko gecko. Next base: position 295,272,597 of record JAPDNY010000001.1, on the reverse strand, counting down.
CAAAACAGACCATTTTGTCCTTCCAGGACAAGATTAAGAGAGATGGATAAAGGGCAGAATCCAGGAGTGTTGGTCTATATATGGAGCTGACATTTCTGTGAATGGTATTGGGAAATGGAGAAGGGTGATGGGCTCACAAATCTCAGACAGTGCTCAACAAGAAGAGGAAAGACTGAGCAGTAGAGGGCTTTGACTGAGTTCCTCTTTTGCCATCATCTTATAGTCTAATTTCCATGTTCATTCCGTGAAATCATCCTCATGAGTGTATTTCTGCTGTAAACAAACTAACATCCATTGCTTGTTATTCTCACAAAAAGCACATATCAAATTCTTTGCACTCTTGTAAATTTGCCCTTATGTGGCCCAGTCTAGCCTGATTTCACCAGAGCTCGGAAGCTAACCTGGGTTGGCCCTGGTTAATGCTTGGATGGGAAACCACCAAAGAAGACCACGGAGGCAAACTTCCTCTTGCCTTGAAAACTCTACATAGTCACCATAAGGTGGCTGCCACTTGATGGCATTTTCAAGCATCATGTGCCCCTACCACACCCTCCACTGACCCACACAATATCAGAGTGATTTCATAAAGTGTGGAAAATGCTGATGTCTAATTATAGGGTTGGGGTTTTTTTTAATTGTGTATATTTTTTAATTTATTTAGATGACTGACTTTGATCTTTTTGGAATAATGGGACAAAATGGCATAAGTAAAAGAATGCAAACAAAATTAAAATAAATGAACATGTAATGTAGGAATGTTTCTAACATATTTACTGAAAGATGGGCATTGTTAAGTTTCAAGACGGTACACAAATATTCCCTCTCATCCTGACTTCCATGATAGGGAGTATAAAATACGTTTTTTTAATAGCTGTGTTGTGCATCACCAAGTGCTGAAATGTAAATGTTTTAATTAATTAATTAATTGCACAAATTTGGTATTTTTGCTATGTTTACCAGTCCCACCTTCATAGCCTGTGAAATATAGAAAAGAAAACCATAAAATCTGTTTCTTTATACAAACTTAGGCCCATTCTGCATCTAGCATTCATTCTGTTGTTTTACCAAATCCACACTGGAACAGAAAAAGATGTGTGAAGCGGAATTCTGAGCACTGACTTAGAAAGGCTTGCATACCGTGTGGCTTGAACCCACAACTGTCGTTGGCGGGGGCAGAGGTGTGCGATGATGTCATCTGCGGGCGCGGCGGAGCCTGAAGGACATAGCCGAGCCCAGAGAAGGATGTATCGTGTGCTGCCCCCCCCTGAGCACCAGGGGGAACAGCTAGCTGATAGACTGCCGGGGAGAGAGCCGAACCGAAAGAACATCAGCCTCCACCTGGGTGCCGGTAGGCAGCCCCATCCCTAGTACAATGTGGCCCAAGTCAGGTGAAAAATGTGCTTAGCACCCCATGTAAACTGCCCAGAGACCCCCAAGAGGGTTAGGGTGGTATAGGAAATCGAAGGTTAAATAAATAAATAAATAAATTTCTTCCTTCCATAGACAAAAATCCATTCCTGGCTTTCTGTTCCCCACCCTTTCTTTCATTCCCACTGCAACTTCTCTATTTAGATCTGTATTTGAAACAAAACAAAGCAAAAACAAAAACCAAAACACCTCCCCAAACCTTTTCAGTAATGTGGAAGGAGGTACTTTTATTTCTTCTAATACTCATTTTGGCATTTCATGAATAAATTAAAGTGTGTGTGCCTGTGTAAGAGATTAAAGAAGGGTTGCCAGGTCTCTTACCTATTGCGGTGGGGGGTAGAAGGTCCCAGTCCAAGACATTCATGTGCACGCACCACGATGATGTCACCTGGAAGTGACATCATCTTGCTAGGCACATCGCTGGTGGACACTCTAGCATTCGGCTTGAAAACTCTATGATACCATAGAATTTTCAGGCTGAATGCTAGAGCGTTCCCCCAGGGAAGTGCCCAGTGTGATGACATCACCTCCGAGTGATGTCATCACACCAGGCACATCAGCCCAATCCAGACACTTTGGGGGTGGGGTTCCTCCTGCTAGCTGGATCCAGGCCGGTGGGTCGGGGGCTCCTTGAGCAGGCAAACCCCCACTCCCCTGGGGGACCTGGCAGCTCTAAATTAAAGAAACATTTTTCTATCCAAATTCCTTCTGCTGTCTCCCCTGTAAACCTCTGGTGCAGTTTCATGCGTGGTCTGGGAAAAGGAAGTAAGCAACAGTAAAAAAATAATAAAACAACAACCATCATCATCATCATCATCATCATCATCAACAACAACAACAACAACAACAACAAGCAACAGCCTAATTTGCATTCAATGTCTTTTAGAGGGACACTTCAAAGAGAGAGAAAAAATAATCAGATAAATTTAAAAGAATATATTTTGCGCCAGTGTTAGGTATCACCATAATTTACTATAGCCAGAATGGTGATGGGGCCAGAATAATAGTGTACAACAGAAGATCTGGGTTCAAATCTCTCTGCAGTCATGAAATTCACTGGGTGCCAGTCACAAACTTTCCCTCTCATCCTGACTTCCCTGATAGGGAGTATAAAGTATAAAGATAGAGAGTTGTAAAGTATAAAATGGGGAGTGTTATGCATGCCGCCCTGAACTACACAGACACTCATTCATATGCACATACATCACTAGTAAGAATACACAGTTTGAGTCCAGTGGCACCTTTAAGACCAGCAAAGTTTAATTCTGAATATAAGAGGAGCCAGCATGATGTAGTGGTTAAGGATAGCAGACACTAATCTGGAGAACCAGGTTTGATTTCCCATTCCTCCACATGAAGGCAGCTGGGTGAACTTGGATCAGTCTCAGTACTCTCAGAGCTCTCTCAGCCCCACCTAGCTCACAGAGTGTCTGTTGTGGGGAAAGGGAAGGTGATTGTAAGCCACTCTGAGACTCCTTCAGGTAGTAAAGGGCAGGTATGAAATCAACTCTTTTTCTTCTTCTTCGTCTTCTTCTTCAGAACATAAGAAAATAAGAGAAGCCAATGTTGAATCAGGCCAATGGCCCATCTAGTCCAACACTCTGTCACACAGTGGCCAAAAATACCAGGTGCCATCAGGAGGTCCAGCAGTGGGGCCAGGACACTAGAAGCCCTCCCACTGCTGCCCCCTCCAGCACCAAGAATAGAGTGCATCACCTGCCCCAGACTGAGAGTTCCCATCTATACCTTATGGCTAATAGCCACTGATGGACCTCTGCTCCATATGTTTATCTAATTCCCTCTTGAAACTGTCTATGCTTGCAGCTGCCACCACCTCCTGTGGCAGTGAATTCCATGTGTTAATCACTCTTTGGGTGAAGAAGTACTTCCTTTTATCTGTTCTAACCCGACTGCTCAGCAATTTCATTGAGTGCCCATGAGTTCTTGTATTGTGAGAAAGGGAGAAAAGTACTTCTTTCTCAACCTGCTCTATCCCATGCATAATCTTATAAACTTCGATCATGTCACCCCTCAGCCATCATTTCTCCAAGCTAAAGAGCCCCAAGTGTTTTAATCTTTCTTCATAGGGAAAGTGTTCCAACCCTTTTATCATTCTAGTTGTCCTTCTCTGCACTTTTTCCAATGCTATGATATCCTTTTCGAGGTGTGGTGACCAGAACTGTACACAGTATTCCAAATGAGGTCACACCAATGATTTATACAGGGGCATTATGATACTGGCTGATTTGTTTTCAATTCCCTTCCTAATAATCCCCAGCATAGCGTTGGCCTTCTTTATTGCAGTTTTTGTTGTTGTTGTTCAGTCACACAGTCGAGTCCGACTCTTCACGACCCCACGGATCAGATTACGCCAGGCCCTCCTGTCTTCCGCTGTTCGCTGAAGTTTGCTCAATTTCATGTTCGTTGCATCGATGACACTGTCTAACCATCTCATCCTTTGCCGTCCCCTTCTTCTTTGACCTTCAATCTTTCCCAGCATCAGGGTCTTCTCCAGTGAATGCTCCCTTCTCATTTGGTGGCCAAAGACAGTTACACACTGTCTAGACATTTTCATTGAGTTATCTACTACAACTCCAAGATCTCTCTCTTGGTCAGCCTCTGCCAGTTCAGACTCCATCAACGTGTATTTATATTTAGGATTTTTGGCTCCAATGTGCATCACTTTGCACTTGGCCACACTGAACCCCCATTTGCCACATTCTTCTCCTTCTTCTTCTAGCTGGTGCTAATTGGACAGAAGGTTACTGTTTCATTTTAACAATTTAATGGATTTTATTTTAGTAATGTATGTTTACACTTCTAATTAACATGTTCAGATATGTAGCAATGTATGCTTAAATTACTAATTAACATGTTCAGATAGGTAGCAAATATATACGTTTACATAATTGCTGATATATATGCTGATCTTGGATCATAATAAACATATTGGATATAAACTGATGAAGTCTGCATGCACATGAAAGCTTATACCCAGAATTAAACTTTGGCCATTTCTGCACCGACTTTCCCCCTGCTCTCACAGCTGTTCTCCTTCATGGTATATTTCTTGTTCTGCATTGCCTCCTGCTTTCACCTTGCATTTCCATCAGGTTTATTTTTACTTCTGCATTGCTCAGCTCTCAATTTAGTTTTGTTTTGCTGTTTCCAAGTTTATCTGAATGCTGTTTTTTCCTGGATTTTCTCCTTGCCCCGCTTCCATGCTGGAGTAATTCGAAAGCAGAAACATTTCCTCGAATTCTCTCCCCTGTCCCTTTTCCAGCCCCCTTGGAGGCCCCTCCTCTGCCCACTCGCTTCTGCATCCTCCAAGGGAGTCCTTTTTTATGTTTGCAACTGAAGGGACTATTATGTCCTGACTGTGAATCAACCCTATTATTTCGTATGTTAAGCTTGGAGTCAGGACAAGGCTCTTAAACCTCAACAATCCCAATCAAAACAGTGTAAATAGTTATAGAAGGAACAGACCTCATTTGTCTTTATCCTTGTAATATTATTGGTCGTTAACTTATGAAGGGGCATGGTTATGTTAGCCCGCACTGTTTAAAAAGGGAGCTGTGCTCCACTGTCTGTGTGTGTTGTCTGATCGTCTGGTTGCTGTTTTAATAAAGCTGAAATCACTTCTGAAATCACTCTCCTTGTTGAGTTGCATACTTAACAAGACAGTATTGCATGGGCATGACACATGCTTTGAATTGGGCTTTTTCTCCAGAGCTTTCCCAAAGATTTTCGTGTTTAAAAGTGCCGGGCCTCACCAGACGCAGTCGCAGAAGCCAAGGTCGGCAAGGGGACAAAAGCCGAAAGGCTCTCTGCATTCTGTAAAATGGCCAAGGCTCTGAGCTCACTTCTGCCGGTTGCACCAGGTGCGGAGAGGCAATCAGCTGTGTGGTTGGGCTTAAATCTGTCTTTTTTCTTGCTTTGATTCACTTTTTTGGGGAAAGTAGGAGCAAATTTCTTGGGGGGCCTTTGCAAAGGCATGTTCTCCACACCAGCAGCGCTGGTTCCTGTTGCTGTGAGCTGCTGTATTCCCCTCCCCACCTATGGTTGGATGCGGAGCTGGTGGCAGAAGGAGGGAGGGAGCCAAACATCGACTTTTTATTGGACTCCTTCCTGCAAGCTGAAAAACTCTGCTCTTTGGAAGTGTTTCTGCTGGAAAGATTTCTCTCCCCCCTGCTGCTCAGAGGAACCATGTCCCCACCAACTCTGGCCGTGACTCCACAACCACCACCATGGTGGACACTGCCGCCACCAAAACACAAACTGACCGACAGACCAGCCAACCTCTGAGCTTGCATTCCTCAATGGGTCGCCCATGCCCAGAGTAGGCCAGTGGTGGTGAGCTGAAGGGGGGTGGTGGAGGGAGGAGGAGAGATAGAGGAGGTTGTGGTGTGCCCCACTGCAAGTCAGTGGCCATTTCCTTGTGTCAGTGTCATTCACAGAACTGAACAAGGAGGATTTAAATGGAAGATGCTTACTGGAGGTTACTGCGCAGCTGCAATAGGGCAACTGGACATCCCCACACACACACATGTGACAAGTGATGATCCCACCACAATTAAGCAAAAAATTCAGGTTTTATTTTATTTTATTTATTTATTTATTTTTGACATTTCTACCCCGCCCTCCCTGCAAGTGGGCTCAGGGCAGCTTACAAGGGGCAAAGCCCACATAAAACATAATAAAAATGATAAAACCATTAGATAACACACATACAGTAAAGTGCTCCATGAACCAGGATGGTCCCCGAATACATCTCATGATGGTAACAATCAGTTCTTTGGGGGTGATCTTGTCCTGTAGTTGGTCCCAAGTAAGTCCGGTGGTACCAGTGCCATGTGATGTTATAAAAGATCCTCCTGGGGCCGTCCCTAGCCCCATAGTTATCCACCCCATCAGTGGTGGTGGCAGTGGTGGCCCCTATGCAAAAGCCTGGCAGAAGAGCTCTGTCTTGCAGGCCCTTGCGGAACTGCATAAGGTTCCACAGGGCCCTGATCTCCTCCAGGAGCTTATTCCACCTGGTAGGGGCCACCACTGAAAAGGATCTGGCCCTGGTCATGGCGAGCCTTGCCTCCTGGGGGCCTGGAATCACCAGGCAATGTTGTGTCCCAAAGTGCTCTTGGGGGTATATATGGGGAAAGGCAGTCCCTCAGGTAAGTCGGCCCCTGGCCATATAGGGCTTTAAAGGCAAGTACCAGCACTTTGAAACGGATTTGGTATGGTATTGGCAGCCAGTTCAGCGCTTCCAGCCCAGGTCAGATGTGCTCCCACTTGAGGAGACCCATCATCAACCTGGCCACTGCATTCTGCACCAGCTGCAGCCTCTGAATCTGCACCAAAGGCAGCCCCATGTAGAGAGCATTACAGTAGTCTAGCCTCGAGGTGACCGTCGCATGGATCACTATGGCCAGGTCATCACGGTCGAGGAAGGGGACCAACTGCCAAACCAGCCCAAGATGATAAAATGCTGATCTGGCAGTGACCGCCACCTGGGCCTCCATAGTTAAGGAGGGATCCAGGTGCACTCCCAGACTCCTAACCTCTGACGCTGGCACCAATGGCGCCCCATTGAAGGTTGGGAGAGGGATCCCCAACCCCGATCTGTTCCGACTCAGGCACAGGACCTCCATCTTCACTGGGTTTAGTTTTGTTGGAGATACAGAATGCATACACAGAATGTGCCATGAATAAACTGGAGAAAAAAAGAGTGGTGCAGAAGGGCAGGCACAGAAATCCAAAGTCAGCCTTAAAAGTCTGACTGCTCAGATTCTCCGGAGTAAGCACAGTGAGCTGTGCATGCAGAAAGGGCCTTTGTTGGTCTTAAAGGTGCCGCTGGACTCCAACTTTGTTCAGTCGCTTCAGACCAACACAGCTACCCCACCTGAATCTATCCTCACAGTAAGAATACTGTTTCTCTGTGATGGATACTGTGGCTTTAGCAGTCATAAGCACCATAATGCCACAAAAGAAGTGGGGGACCAGAACCAACAGTTATTGATTTTGAGGACAGGGTTTCCCTCAAGATAGGGTTCTAAAAATGGGGCTGTCCTAGTTTCAGTCAGATTTTGGAAGCTATATTTAACATTATTTTTTCCAAAGCCTACCAAAAAACCTCTGCTTTGCTCACATGTTCTACAGCTTCGTCCTTCATTCCAAAGACGTTAGGAGAGTAGGGAATTAGGATCATTTGAACCTGCTGAAAAAGGCTTAGATTACACGAGAAAGGGGGGAGGGGCAGTTGCTGTGGCTGAGCATTGCCCCTCCCACTTTTGCATGTACTTTACACCTTGTCTTGTCCAAAGGGCAAGAGCTAAAGGGATGTTTGTCTTTATCCTTTGCTCTTAGCCTGTGGGAACCAACAATAGCCTAGGAAGAATTTATATCCCATCACCTGATGGAAGATTGCCCCAAGTGCCTGTTTGTATATCTGTTTAAAGTGTGTGTGTGGGGGGAGTTAAATTGTGCATTTTGTACATTTTTTAAATATAAGCTGCTTTGAGTCCCCAGTGTGGGAGAAAAATTAGCTATAAATGTTTTTTAAAAATATATATAAATATTTGTGAAATACATATAGGGAAAATGATAATGTAATGCTAAAGCTCAGTGGTGTTGAACTCATTTATTACAAGTGCCAGATCCAGCATAAATGGTATTTTGTCGGGTTGGGCCATGTGTGTCGTAAAATGTACTGCCAGGTAGTGGAGATATAAACTTTATAAAGGGCACAGGCAAACACAATTAAAGATATTGTTTTTTACTTAAAAGACAAACTTCCTTAAAACATTAACACTCTTGCAATAGTTTGTTTACTTAACAGTCTTTGATAACTGACTCTCTGGGACTTTCTGCATGCCAGGCAGAGGTTCTTCAACTGAGCCACAACCTCTCATCCCCAATCTAACAAGCCCAAGACAGACACACACACCAAACAAAGAAGGAAAACTGTCTTTAAAGTCAGAAAGAGAAGATCCACCAAGCAAAGCAAGCAAGCAAAATATGCAGATGCTCAGAAGGAACATTCTTAGATCCTCCCCCCCCATACTGTCAATTATGTGCATTTGGGGGGGTGAGAAGGGGTTGCTCTGCACAAGAGGTGTCTTTGCACAAGCCCAGGGAGGAGGTGGCACAGTAGACTGAAGGCTGAGAGAGCCACCTCTAGTAACATTTCTTTCTGGAGAGGAACAAAATATATTCCTCGTAAACACTTTTGCAACGTAAGAGAGAAGAAACCAGATACATACAGCTTTGCACTGTGCAGAACTGCTTTGCAGCCCACATGACGGGAAGGCTGACTTCCAGCCTCATTTGTGCAAACCTTCCAACAACCCCGTGGAACTTGCATCTGAGCGATCACAGTTCATTCCAATGGATCCAGTGATGAGAAATGCACCAAGAGGGGAAGCAACTGCTGATCATCCCCCCCCCCCGGGCAGGCGCCCAGACTCCTGCAGTGGCACAGGCAAAAAGCCCTGTTGTGGTGGGGTGTCACTCCTTGTAGCTGCCTCTCCCTCACCTCACCTCTACCCAGGCTGACGGCAAGAAGTTCTTTGCAAGTCTCCCAGCCAGCATCAAAGCGTGGTGAATTTTGGTTGCAAAACAGACCCCTTATAACTGAAACAGAAAATGTGTGTGTGTGTTTTGTTTTGTTTTTTTTTTTTAAAAAAACCCTGAAGCTGGTTGCATGACCACCACCATTGCTCAATTCGGGGGCCAAAGAGAGAGGGGGGCTGGGTGAGGAGGGTCCAGGAAAGCCTCAGGCTATTTTGTCTTTGAAAGCACAGCCAGCAGAATCAGGGAAAGGCTTCATCTCTACTGCCTCAAAACACACAACCACACACACAAAGCCCGCTTTCCCTCTGCAAATTGCCAAGGATTGCTGAACTTGAGGTGCAAACAACTGCCCCTCCAAGGCAACCTTGCAAAACCTCCCCGCTACACCCAATTATTATCCATGATTCTGATTACTCAGTTATCTCTTGAGCTCCTCCTCCTTCTCTGGGAGCAATTTAGTGAGCCGGCATATGTAAACAATATGCCTCACACTCCACTCACTCGCTGGGAAGTGCTGTCCCTCGAGAGAAGGAGCCCTTGATGATGGAAGTGCCCCTATGCTGCCCAATCCCTGTGGCAAACATCGAGGGTCCTCAGTCCATGGGGACTCCGAGTGCAGGCTGGGACGGGGTGGCCAGGCTGTAGCAACTTCCGTGGTGGAGGAGTGGCATCTCCACAGCTGTTTCTGATTTGTGCAGCACCTCATGCCAGAGGGGAGGTGAGGCCTGGCCTGTGAAATGTGAGCTGGGGGCTCCCCTCCTTTGCCAGCCAGACCCAATGCCACCACCCTGAGTCCTTTCTGCAGTGCAGACAGGCCAGAGCTGCTCGGGAACCCCACAGAGCCGGGGGGGGATGCCAGACTGCCCAGGTGCGGGCACGCATCTGAGTGGCCAAAGTGGCAGGGTCCATGAGGGCTGTGGACAGCCTTCCCTCCCTCCTGCGGTGGGTAAAGCTGGGTCACATACCTCTGTTGCCTCCGCTGGCCATCTGATTAGTCAGAGGGGCTCTCCAGCAGCCTAAGGAAGGCCTGTGCATGGTTTGGTCAGGAGGCTGCAATGGACGGCTGAAGCGAGCCCAGGCTCTGCTGAAACCTGATCCATGTGGGCTGTCTGACTGGAAGGTGTTTCTGTTCTTGCATGGCCCTTCCTTCATTCAGCTCAGCCACACTGCCTGCCCTCTCCTCTTACTACTTCTTAGCCAGTGTTCCCTCTAAGCTGAGTTAGTGTGAGCTAGCTCACAGTTTTTTAGCCTCCAGCTCACACATTTTTGTCTTGGCTCAGGAAGGAGGGCTCCAGAGCATACTAATTTATGCTGTGGCCAATTCGCTTACTCACAACTTTAACACCATTAGCTCACAAAGTAGAATTTTTGCTCACAAGACTCCACAGCTTAGCGGGAACATTGCTCTTAGCACTGATTGTCCTCTGTGGGACAAGCCAGCACCTCCATGAACAGAGGCAACAGAGGGGAGTGGGACCAAGGCCAACCTTCCACTACTGAGGGAAAATGTCTAGCCATTTGCTCGTGGGCCAGATTAAAGCCCTGGGTGGGCCGGTTCTGGCCTGTGGGCCGTACATTCGATACCCGTGTTTTAGCTAGTACCATTTTAGAGCTGGAGGATGACAAAAGCAAGCACAAAGAAAACACAATCTTGAGCAGGTCCACTGAGAACTAAGTTCCATTTTATTCAATGGGGCTTATTCCCAGGAAGGTGTTCTCAGGCTTGCAGCTGTAGTCAGGCACAGTTGTCTTACCTTTGTAAGCAGTTCATTATGTCTGTTTTTTCTTTTTAATGACAGCTCTTGTTTATCACCTTCTATCTGCGGTTCAGCTTTCTAAGGCTGTAATTAACCTGTATCACTAATGGATATCATGATTTAAAAGGAATGAAACAACCAGTGCAATGTCTCTCTATTATACAGTACATGTGTTAATGGTTTGCATTCAGTCAGTTGCTTATTAAAGCCATAAGCATCTGAATAATTGCTGGGCATTTTCCTTAGAAAAATGTAGCATGATATTATACAGTTTGAAATGAGGCACCTTACTCACATTACAAACACTTCCTCTCATGCTTCTGTGGTGAAGGATGAGTTTATACATGGTGAGGAGGACCATGTGAGCACTGGAATTCACTGCCAAAGGATGTCGTGATGGCCGTGAGCACAGATGGCTTTAAAAGAGCATTAGACAAATTCACGGAGGGCAGAAACCACAATGGCTACGTGGCATGGTGATGACATGGGACCTTCACATTCATAGGCTGACAGCCTCTCAAGGCAAGTGCCTAGAGGCAACATCAGGGGAAGGCCTTGGCCTTTATGCCCTGTTGTTGGCCCTACAGAGAAACTGGCATGTGAGATAGGATGCTGCACTGGGTGGAACATTGGCCTGATCCAGAGAGGCTCCTCTTAAACTATGTCTGCTCCCTATATCTCTACTTTCCCCCTCTTTCTCTTGCTTCCTTTTCTGCTTTTCTCAGAAAGATGATGAGGGTGTTGAGTATAATGTAAAAACATGGGATGTTGAATACAGACATATATATCTGACTCTGAACATAGTTCTAGAGAGCAATTTTAAAAAAAAAAAAACAACTCCAGGTAAAGAAAGAGGAGATTTCTTACAAATCTGGGGGGAACACTCAGGTTCATAGAAAGACTAGTGAGTAAAGCCCGTTGTGGCAGTAGACAACGGGCCCCTAGATAGGAAGGAAGGGCGGGTGGAAGGAAGAGAGGGAGTGAGTTGGGGGGGGCAAGAAAAGGGGGGAGAGAGAGGGAAAGAGGGGGAGTCAGAGACAGAGTGTGGGGGGGTCATGGCCGTAAGTTTGAAAGAAAGAAAGGAAGGGAGGAAGGAAGGAAGGAGGAAAGATTGAAAGCCAGGAAGGAAGAAAGAAGGGTAGAAAGAGAGATTGAGAGAGAGTAGAAGGGAGGGAAGCAGAGGAGAGAAGAAAGGGAGGGGGGAAACAGAGTGAGAGAGAGAGAGAAAGTGGGGAGGGGAGAGACAGAGAAAGGAAGACAGAAGAGGGGCATGGGAGGTGTGGGGGGAGAAGGGGCGGGGGGCCCTGGGGGAGCTTCTCCCATCTGGCCAGATTGGCGGGGAGGGGAAGAAGTGAAGGGGGGCTGGGTGCGCTGTGGCTCCCTCGCCGCCACAGGCCATCTTCTGGGTGGGGGGAGGGCCTGATCCCGGAGCATGGGGTGGGGGGAGCAGAATGGAGGCCGTGGCTCCCTGGCTGTCACGGCCGGCCTTGTCCTGGGTGGGGGGAGGGAGTGGAGGCTGGCGCAGCAGCTCCATGGCCGTCAAGGCCAGCCGTGTCCTGGGGGGGAGTGGAGGCTGGCGCGGCGGCTCCCTGGCCGTCGCGGCTGGCCTTCTCCTGGGCTGGTGGGGGGGCGGGAGTGAGGGCGGCCTGATTGACAGTTAGAGCCGCCAAACACTGTAGGCGCGCATCGAACAATGTGGAACGAAAAGACAAATATTATAAGGAGAGGTATTAAAATTTTAAAATAATAGAAGGAATAACATCTAAAAGTCTTATAATGCTGAGATCTCATGAGATTGCCTCATGAGATCTTGGTAAGCCTTTTGGATTCCATGGGCAACCACAGACAACAGGCTGTGATTGTTTAGGTCATCTAAAATGGCTGCTGCAGTTTCTTTTTGAAACTTGAGGTGAGTTTGGTGAAGAAAGAAGGAGCGGGATGGCAGGAATGGTAAGAAAGAAGTAATGCTAGAGGAATGGAGGAAAGAGAAGTGGAGCAAAAGGAAGAAGATAGCTGTTAAGTATGAGAGTCAACAAGGTAGTGATTTCAACAAAGTGATTTCAGCTTTATTTAACAGCAAACTAGTCAATCGGACAACACACACAAACTAGTGGAGCACAGCTCCCTTTTTAAATAATCCAGGCTGTCAAAGCCACGCCCATAACTCATCTAACATCCAATCAAAACATTGGGATAAAGACCAATGAGGTCTGTTCCCTCCAACAAGTATATACAGTCCAGGATTCGTTATTTACAGAGTTTCACAGAAACTAACCAATGGGAATGTCAACTCTTACAATCCCTTTTTCTGACTCAAGCTTAACACTGGAATACATAGGACGGAGTCAGAGTCAGAACATAACAATAGCGCTGGAAGGAAGGAAGGAAGGAAGGAAGGAAGGAAGGAAGGAAGGAAGGAAGGAAGGAAGGAAGGAAGGAGGGAACAGCTGCAAGAGGAGGAAGGAAGGACTGAAGGGGAAATGCAGACAAGGAACTGAGAAGGGTAGATGGCAAGCTGGCCATTTTCCCACCGGGAGTGGGGAATTCCCCACCCCCAGCTTTTGTTTCCCTCCACCACTCCTATAGCAGGCTGGAGGGAAAAAATAATGGTCTTTGGCCAGCGCATGACGTCACTTCAAATGAAGTGGGGGCCCCCACAAAAAATGATTGTAATATTTTACCCCTGTAACCCCTGCTATGTAAAACCTGTAATGGCATTACTCTGTAATGCTCTGAAATGACCTGTACCATGCTGCATCTTTAGCGTTCCTGTTGTATAGTGGGTTAGACGCATAAAGAAACCACAGACAGCGATGTAGTGATCAGCATGGTTCGCTATTATACAACACGAGACGCTGATAACTGGCCCGGAGGCCAACTATATACATTGGGGAGGGGCCGCCCCCTGGTACCATTGGTGGGTTTGAATTCCCGCCGCCGTTCCCATTGGTCCCCCTACGCGGGAGCCAGGAACCTCAGTCCCATTGTTCTCAGGTACTCAAGCTCTGGCTCTTCGTTGATGGCACGATGTTGTCTGCATACACAACACCCCTCCCCCCATAGTCCCGATCCTGTCTAGGTGACATAGTCCTTCAGGTATGCGGGGGCTCTGCGTTCCCTGGTGGACCGTCGTGGTGTAGGCGTTGGGGTTTCTCCGCAGCCAAGTCTTGGTGGTGTGGCGGGGCCTGCCCCCTCACCTCCTTCCGCTGGGGAAGGGTGCGCCGTCTGGCCCTCGGCTGATGAGGCCTCGGGCATACTGAGCTGCCCGTCGCTGGGGTCCGCCTCTCTGCGGTCTCGTTCCGCCTCGGGCTCTCCCTCAGCTTCTCGTGGGGCCTGCTCCACCTCCCCTTGGTTACCCCGGTCTCCTACCGATGGAAGTAGGCGCCGCCTCAGCTGGTCCACGTGGCGCCGCAGGACCTGCCCGTCATTTGTCGACACCTCATAGGAGACAGGGCCGGTGGGGCGGATTACCTTTCCTGCTATCCACTCCGGGCCTCGGCCGTAGTTCCTTGCGAACACCGGGTCCTCTGGGAAGAAGCCCTGTGGTGCCTCCCGGTCCTCGACCCAGTTCCGTCCTGTTGGAGCCCTGTCGGGGTGCAGGCGGTCCAGGAGGATGGCGGGTCGCCGGCCCATGAGAAGCTCCGCGGGGCAGTGGCCACTGACCGGGTTGGGTGTTGTCCGGTTCGCCAGCAAGAACCGGGCTATGCGTGACTCCCAGTCCCCCTCGGTCAGGCGGCTTAAAGCTTCCTTAGCCGTGCGGACCATGCGTTCCGCTTGGCCGTTCGTGGCAGGGTGGAAGGGCGCTGACCTGATATGCCGGATCAAGTTGTCCCGCAGGAACCGCTGGAATTCCTCGGATGTGAACGCCGGGCCGTTGTCGGAGACGATGGTGTCCGGCAAGCCATGCGTGGCAAATATCTTCCGGAGGGCTCGGATGGTGGCGCTCGCGGAGGTGGAGGAGACTGGACTCACCTCCAGCCACTTGGAGTACGCGTCCACGGTGACCAGGAATGTTAACCCGTGGAAGGGCCCGGCGAAGTCGATGTGGAGCCGGGACCACGGGGTCCTTGTTGATTCCCATGCCTGGGTGGGTGCACATGGTGGGCTTGGCCGGACTTCTTGACAGATCTGGCAACGCTTCACCCAGGCCTCTATTTCCCCATCGATGCCTGGCCACCAGACGTAGCTCCGGGCGAGGGCTTTCATCTGCACGATGCCGGGGTGTGCCTCGTGCAGAGCCTGCAGGACCTGTTGCTGGAGTGCGCTGGGGACTACGACCCGGTCCCCCCACAGCAGGCAGCCCTTGTGTGCCGATAGTTCCTCGCGCCGCATTGTAAATGCGCTGAACTCAGGGCCCGCCGAGGCCGTAGGCCACCCCCTCACCACCCAGCCGAGAACCTGGGATATGATGGGGTCACGGGCTGAGCGGCGGGCGATGTCCGTGGCCTGGAGGGGGCGTCTGGAAGACCCTCCAACTGGAGGACATGATGAGCTGGGGCCGGGTCCACCCCTTCGTCTGGCAGGGGGAGGCGGCTCAGCGCGTCTGCATGTCCCATTGCCTTGCCTGGCCGGTGCTGGAGCATGTAGTTGTAGCCCGCCAAGAAGATGGACCACCGCAAGACCCGAGGGGAGAGTACCTGTGGCGTCCGGCGGTCCGCCGCGAAGAGGCCCAGCAGCGGCCGGTGGTCTGTGACGACTGTGAAGGGACGGCCATAGACGAAGTCGTGGAACTTCTTCACCCCGGCCACGACTGCCAGTCCCTCGCGGTCTATCTGTGCGTAGTTCCGCTCGGCCGCAGACAGGGTCCGCGAGTAGTACGCGACCGGGACCTCCCGTCCGTCCGGGAGACGGTGCGCCAGCACAGCTCCCACCCCATATGGAGACGCATCGCAAGCCAAGACCACGGGCAGGGTCTCGTCGAAATGTGCCAGGACCGCGTTCGAGATGAGCAGGGCCTTGACGGCCCGGAACGCAGCAGCCTGATGCGGGCCCCAGACCCAGGGTGCTTTTTTGTCGAGCAACCTGTGGAGGGGCTCGGCTACCGCCGCCTTGTGGGGGAGAAAGGCGTGGTAAAAGTTCAAGAGTCCGAGAAAAGCCTGGAGCTCGGCTTTGGAGGTCGGGGGCGGCGCTTCCACGATGGCCTTCACCTTGTCCCGGGCCGGGTGGAGTCCCTCTGCGTTCACCGTGAAGCCCAAGAAGTCGACGGATGATACCCCAAGCTGGCACTTCTCGCGCTTGACTTTGAGGCCGGCGTCCCGGAAACGGCTGAGGACCATGCGGAGGCGGGAGGCGAACTCATCAGGCGTGGCGGCGGCGATCATCACATCATCGAAGAATGGTGTGACGCCGGGGATCCCTTTGAGGAGAGAGTCCATCAGTTGCTGGAAAATTCCGGGTGCCACGCTCACCCCGAATTGCAGGCGATTGACCCTGAAGGCCCCCGGTGCATTACAATTGTTTGGGCCTCTGCTGTCGGCCCATCGACAGGCAGCTGCTGGTATGCTTGGGCCAGATCTAGTTTGCCGAAGATCTTGGCCCCTGCCAAGGTGGCCAAAACATGGCTCACCACCGGGACCGGGTAGGCATGGTCCTGCAATGCCCGATTTATCGTGCATTTATAATCCGCGCAGATGTGGACATCCCCGTTAGGTTTAATGGGGGTCACGATCGGGGTTTCCCACACTGCGTGAGAGACCGGCTCCAAAACCCCTTGCGCCACCAGTCGGTCCAGTTCCGCGTCTATTTTTGGTTTTAAGGCAAACGGAACGGACCTGGCACGCATGCGGATAGGGGCCACTGTGGGGTTGAGTTGTAGCGAAACCGGGGGCCCGTATATCGGCCCAGGGACCCGTTGAAAACGGATGGGAACTCGCGGCACACTTCCTGGAAGTCGCGGGTTGCGCAATGCTGGACCCCCTCGATCGCGATTCCTAGGGGTCCAAACCAAGCCCTCCCCAGGAGGCTAACTAGGTCGCCCTCGACTACGAGCAAGTCCAAGTGACCCTTGAAGCCCCGGTACTGCACCCTGAAACTCCCGACCCCCTTCACTGGCACTTGGTTTCTCTGAAAGTCCATGAGCGTCACGGGTGATGGCCGCAAGCGGGGGCCCCCTTTGGGCAAATCTGTCTTAATGTGGCCTCCGAAATGATGGAACAGGCGGAGCCCGAATCGAGTTCCATTTGTAAGGGGGCCCCCTCTACTTTGATCCGGACGTATATTTTTGGGGTAGAGGCCTGACTGGGGAGTTTCAGTACCTGTGTTCGGGCGGCCGGGGCGTTGGTCAGTTGGTATAGGTCTGCCTCCGGGGCCGCGCAGTCCTCGAAGTGCGCCTCAGACCTGCGGCGGGGCGGTTTTTGTGCTGTGCGTGATGGCTTGGACCGGCAAACCCTTGCGATGTGGCCCGTGCGGCCGCAGTCCCGACATGTGGCGTCCCGGAACCGGCACGATCTCCTCTCATGCTGCCCTCCGCAGCTGGCACACTCCTGCGCCGCCGAGCCGGGTTGCTTGCGTGCGGAGCTAGCGGACGGTGCTGGCGGGCGATGCTGGGCTAGTGTGCGGTGTACCTCGGGGTCGTCGATGTCGCTGTTCCCGGGGAGGCCACACGATGCGTCGCGGTGGTGGTGGTCGGGTGTGACCTCTCCCATGCAGTGGCGGTGGCTAACGCTGAGGTGATGGTCACCTTCTCGCCCTCCATTATTCGGCGCTGGAGTTTCTCCTCCCTGAGGCCTGCGACGAAACGGTCGCGGAGAGCCATCTCCAAGTGCTCTCCGAAGGCGCAGTCGGCCGCCAGGCGGCGGAGCTCTCCGAGGAACTCCGCGGCGGTTTCTTTGCCCTGCTGGTTCCTATGCTGGAAAACCACGTGGCAGGTCATCTCCGACGGCTTTGGGGAGTAGTAGTTCTGCACGGCCTTCACAATCTCGTCGACTGTGCACTCCTCCACCTTCTTGGGAGAGAGAAGGTATTGGGCCAGATCCACGATCACGGGGCCGCAAGAGCAGAGCAGCAGTCCTCTCTTTCGGTCTTCGTCCGTGATCTGATAGAACACGAAGGCTTGCCGCAAACCCGTGACCCAGGCTCCCCATCGTTGGGGCTGGGAAGCGTCGAACGGCGGTAGCAGCCCGGATCCTGGAGCGATGGCCATTGTGCTAGTCGGCGGCAGCGACACGGCTCTGGATTCACCCTCGGAGGCGCTCATGGAGGATGCCCGTGGAGCGAGTCTTCGGTAGCGTTGTCCGACAGCCCGGCTGGAGCGCTCAACAGGATCCCATCCTCGTCGCCATTGTTGTATAGTGGGTTAGACGCATAAAGAAACCACAGACAGCGATGTAGTGATCAGCATGGTTCACTATTATACAACACGAGACGCTGATAACTGGCCCGGAGGCCAACTATATACATTGGGGAGGGGCCGCCCCCTGGTACCATTGGCGGGTTTGAATTCCCGCCGCCGTTCCCATTGGTCCCCCTACGCGGGAGCCAGGAACCTCAGTCCCATTGTTCTCAGGTACTCAAGCTCTGGCTCTTCGTTGATGGCACGATGTTGTCTGCATACACAACAGTTCCCTCATGGTTTCTGCTGTCACCAAAGGCTCTTGCCTTAGACCTCTTAGTTTAAGCCAAAGAACAGGATGGCTTAGGTATATTTGGTAGAATAGCAGAATGGTCAGTGCATGGGGGTAGCTCTGAGGTAAAAGGGGATCCTTTACTGTAAATAAAATGGTTGTTTTACTTAAACAGAAACATAGTGTATTAAGAAGTATAAAACCTTAAAGTTTTTAGTGTGCGTCAAAAGTGTAATAACTTCATTAAGACTACTAGCTTCCTGGTTGCAAGATAGGTACATGTCTCCTTTCTTTCTTAAACTTCTCTACATAAACCTAGTCACAAGGACTTATTTTCACCTTTTGCCACTTAGGCTAATGCCTACCACAAAGTTTTACTTTCCTCACTTACCACTTAGGCTAATAACTTCCTTGCAAAGAACACAGATTCCTCTCACCCCACAGGACTTCATTCAGTCTCTCTAACTCTCCCTCTCTTCAGTCTTTCTTTTTTCTGTCATACAGCCCCTCTGAACAAATCCAGTCAACTCTACCCCCAATCACCCATCCAGCCCCCCTTTTTCTTACCTTAGAGCTCTGCATTTTTAAACCGCAGCAAGCATACATACAAAACCTCACATTAAATCACAGGAATAACACACACACACACTTAAATAGCCATACATCATAGTGGTGTTTGTTACATCTTATTTAGAGTTGCCAGTCTGAGGAAGAGT
Source organism: Gekko gecko (assembly GCA_029375565.1). Taxonomy (NCBI): domain Eukaryota; kingdom Metazoa; phylum Chordata; class Lepidosauria; order Squamata; family Gekkonidae; genus Gekko; species Gekko gecko. Next base: position 295,253,568 of record JAPDNY010000001.1, on the reverse strand, counting down.
TTTGGAGATGGGGATGATGGCCTCTGGCATTCCGTTGTCACTTCTGGCATGAACTGGAAGTGACATCAATGTGTTAGAGCAATGCTCTAGCATGTGCCCTGAACTCTATAGTTTTAATATAGAGTTTCAGGCAAATACTAGAGCATTGCCACAACATGTTGATGTCCCTTCCAGAGATGTCAGAGGGGACACTAATTTCTCCCCCACCCCCACTACTCTAGCAAGTGACAGTGGGAATATCGGGCACCTGCCAAAGAAGGAGACCTAGTTTGACTACCGTACTGCAGGGTTATTTGTGGTAGCTTCACAACAGTTTTGCAACACTGCAGGTGCAATCACATGAGCAGTTTGGCCCGACATAGCCACCCCTCCCCTCTGTATCAAATGGGCGCAATCTAATGTGCAAATCTGGCTCCTGGGCCCAAGTCATCCCTACCTCATTCTAAAATGACTCCCCCATGGATTAAACAGCCACTGGCAAATTCTGGTGGCTACCATGGTGGGCTTCTGGGCATCTGATTGCCCAGGCTTGCTAGAAAAATGTATGAGTAGTGTGGCTCTTCCTCCCCGTTTCTGGGGTGTCCCTTTATTTTTTTTCTCCACCCCCATTCCAAGGCATGCTTCAGCACCCCCATTGGCTGCCCGTGGTGCTCTTGCATGGAAGCGCATGTGCGCATGCAAAGCCCAGTGTTGGGTGAGGAAGCAGAGATGGGGGAACCTAGAAATGCTGTAGGCAAACTCTAATGCCAAGCGGGGGAGCTGCAGAACTCTTATCATCTGATCCCCTAGTCACAGACTGCTGCAATAAATGTGGAGGGGACTGCAATTTGCCACCCCGGACAGTGGGGCAATATCTACAGGGGCATGCAGACATGTCAGGGTGAAGGAGTTCTTCGAACTATATGGGGGCTGTGCTTGTCCACTTCTGTGCATGCGCAGTGGGACTTAGGAAAAAAAATCTATTCAGTTGTGGGTCTGTGGTTGCAGTGCATTGCCGATGTGAACGACTGACCATTGGGCCCATGGTACTGGCCCATTGGCTGTGAGATTGATGCAAAGCATCTCAAACTTAAGAGCTGATATACTGCTGTGGCAACCTGCCCATCTGACTGCACTCTGAGAGTCAGTAAAAGGCAAGTTTCAGCTGTAATCAGGTCACTGTTTTCATGTAGAGGAGAAGCTAGGCCAGAAAAGGGCATATTGGAAATAGATAAATGGTTTATTATTTTATTACTCTTGTTTAAATTTCACCTGGGATCTTCCCAATAATGTTAATTATAATAACTGGATTAATACACACTAGCTTAACCTATGCACTGTGCTTGTCGCCTTCATTTTAGAACATGAGAGCAGGCAAATTTCTAAACCCATCCACATTAAGGGAAACGTTTTTATTTATGTACTGAGTACATTATTCACAATATATTTGTCTATCAAAATATTGCTTCCACACTTCTCTCAGAAGACTCAAGGCAACTTACACAAGGTTGCAAAAAGAATTAAAATGTTATCTGATGCAACGGTTACCAAGCAGCCATCACTATTATTTCCTCTGCCAACAAAATCGAGTTTTCATTAGCTTCCTTACAATGCAACAGAAAGGTCTACAAAAATAGCCAATGATGATGCCCTTGGCAAATCTACTGGAGGCCTGGTCCAAAGGCCTACTACTGCTCTTGCCCAGGATGACAGAGTAAATTAGCTTTAGTGAGGGTACAGTAAGGAAGCAATTGTCTGAGGGACAGAGTTGGTGTGACAAGAGACGTGACCATGTATTTATTTATATGTTACCTTTCTTGGAGACTTGCAGAGTCTTCCAAAACTTAAAAAGCAAAACAAACATGCAATGAAATTAGTGATGCTAATGATAAATGCAATAAAATCTACTTTTCAATTTCCACAGGCTCTCATTCAGTAAAATGTGTGAAAATGGTATTTTTCTCAAGGGAGTTATGTGTAGATTTAACTTCTGTGGAAGCTTCAAAGAAAATTTTATGTATCTATCATTAGTCAGTGTCAGCTTTAAAGGAAAAGAGGCCTTGGCCCTGACTCACCAGAGGGGGGCACATTTGTGAGCTGGGGGTGAGTAGGGGAAAGTCTTCTACCAGCTGTGCCACCCACATGGAGTTTCTTCCTGTTTGTTGGCCAAGGGGATGTGTGGAGCTCTGAGCATTCTGGAGGATGAGAAATTGCCCGAGCCCACCCCTCCCTTCCCTATTTAACTGGCTCACTGCCAGACTGACCCTCCTTGTTCACTCTCAGGTCTCCCTCCCACCCTCCCTGCATTTTCAGTTTTTGTGGGTTTTGCATTCTCTCACTATTTTGTTCCATTGCTGATCTCATCACAGCTTGAGGCAGATCATTTTGGGAAGAGATGGTGCCTCTGCACTCAACTTCCCCATTTTGGGGACTCCCCTAAGCGTTCTTGAAGGGTGGAGCCTTTTGGCAGCATCCCCAGCTTGGGAGCTGTCCACGAGCTCTTATCACCAAGTGGAAAGGGAACCATTTAGTGGCTGGTACCCAGGTGGATCCCAGGGCTTGCTACTTAACAGTTGCCCCCCCCTCAAGCAGGTGGGCTGGGGGGATGGGTTTCATCGGGTGGCAGGCAGGTTGCCTGATCCAGTATCTGCCCCCAGATTGCATCAATGCTCCTACAGTTGTATTCAATAAAAGCCATGGCCAAATTTTGCCCAAATTGATTGTCTTTGTGTTTCCTTTCTCACCCTTGTCCCCACCATTTGCCCTCTGGGTTAGCAACCAATACCCTGAATGGGCCCCAAAACAAATAGGTAACCAAGGACCACAGGAGTTGTATGTTCTTAGCAGCTAACCTGCCTTACATTTTTTACTAGTTAAAGCTTCTGGATTGTGATCTTAATGGAGACATTTATCTGTTTGTTACATCCCGCTTTTCAGCCATAAGTACCTCAAAGCAGATAGTGTGTGTGTAAGTGCCATTAAGTCGCAGCTGACTTATGGTGACCACAGCAAGGAGTTTTAACACAAGTGAGAAGCAGAGGTGGTTTGCTACAGCCTTCATCTGCAGAGTCTTCATTGGTCGTCTCCCTTCCAAGTACTGACCCTGCTTAGCTTCTGACTTCCAACAAGGCTATACCATGCCACTTTCCTTCTGCAAAGCAGATTACATTATTAATATTAATTATCTGTGTCTCTTTTATTATTTATCTGTTTTGTTTTCACGTTCTGCCTCCATTGTGGGAAAGTTTCAGGAAGCTGTTTCAGATTTTACTTCCTTCATTGTATTGCTATGTTCGTCTTTGGCCCATTATGCATGCACATCTCACTGCAGATTTTCAGAGTAAAGTAAAGGTAAAGATTCCCTTGCTTGAAAGCCAGTCGAATCCGACTCTAGGGTTGCGGTGCTCATCTCCGTTTCAAAGCCGAAGAGCCAGTGCTGTCTGAAGACGTTTCCGTGGTCATGTGGCCAGCATGACTAAACACCAAGGCGCACGGAACGCTGTTACCTTCCCACCAAAGTGGTACCTATTTATCTACTTGCAATTTCTTGCTTTCGAACTGCTAGGTTGGCAGGAGCTGGAACTAGAGACGGGAGCTCACTCCGTCATGTGGCACCCGGGTCTTGAACTGCTGAACTACTGACCTTCCACAGCCTGCAGTTCAGTGTCTTAACCACTTGAGCCACCGCAGCTCCAGATTTTCAGAGTAGTAAGCCTTTAATCTTGACTTTGGATTCTGTGCCCACCTGACATGCCATTCTTTTCCCTCTGGTGTATTTATTCTGCAGCTACAATTAAGAAAAGACACTTTTCTAAATTAGGGTGGAATGTCATTTGTGACAAATGGGGGGTGGCATCCAAAGTTTTTGTTTGTTTTTTTTAAAAAAATATGCAATTGCCCTGTTGCAGCTACACAGTAGCATCCAGCAAACACCTTCTATTTAAATCCTCCTGGTTCACGTTCTGCACATGCATTTTAACATCAGTTCATTGAATGAATTGGAGTAGAAAGGAATGCAGGCAAAGGGGGAGAACCCAGTGTTGAAACTGACCAGACTTTTTTTTTTTAAAATTGAGAAGCATCTGTGAAACCCTGTTTTCCATATTGCCAAGCACTAGGGAATTATCTGTTGTGTTATCAGCCTCTGTAAAAAATGAGAAAGAGTCATACAATCTCATAATATGAAGAAACATGTTGAGTGTACAGAATGCATGGTAGAACCCACTGCAACTGGCATTGCAAGCTGTGATTGTTGGCAGTGTGTGTGTGTGTGTGCATGCCTTTGTAAAGTTGGCAAACTCCACCATGCTTTGCATAGGGCTGCAGTTTGTATGGGGGAGGAGTCCTCTGGTAGAAACTCTGGAGAGTGTGTGTGGGGGAGGGGTATTTTTGCCAGTGCCCTACTGCAGCAGCATAGGAGCACACTAATTTCCTAACCTTCCTTGCAAATTTGCATGGTTTTCTCTTTCTGATTCTCTAATTTGATCCTGTACAGTGGTTGTGATCTTGGCAGTTTTTTAGACCCTGTACTGTGCAGATTGCACTCTGCCCTCCAAATGGACAGAAAGCAATTTGCAGAAGGTCCATGTGATTCAGCCACCATTTCAATGTTAGTCTTCTGGAGACTGCCAAAATGCCCCCCCCCGTTCACTAAAGCACTAAGGGGAAAATGTTTCAAAGCTTTAGGCTTCCCATCCCAGTGTCTCTCTATCTTCACATCTCTTGTCAATTTAATTCTGTGCTGACAATGACACCCCCTTATTTTGTTTGCATGCAGCACTGATTTTTTTTTTTTTTTGGCATGGGGGATGCTGCCATTTGCCTCCTCTCCGATTCCCCTTTCAAGTCAATACTAGAAAGGAACTAAACCTCACACAGCTCCTTTTAAACTCCCTCTCATAATTTTAATTTTTTTTATTCAGTGATCCGAAACTAGTGATAATCTCATATCACTAGGCTCATGCTGCTTGTCAATTTTTTTAAAAAAAAAACCAAGGAGGAAATGGAGCTTGAAAATCAATGAGAGAGGGGTGGCAGAAGGTGCAGATTGGGCAGAACAAGTGTGATGTGGGTGGGGGAGTGACCTTTGAGGGGTGACAAAAGGATGGGGGAAATCTGAGGGAATCTGTACACTTTTGAATTACCTTCAGCTTGAAAGTGAAACAAGGGAAAAATCAGCACAAAAACACTCTCAGAAAACCCAGGGAAACAGCGACCAGAAAGCAAACTGAGTGCTGGAGGGAGGAAAATCAATGCAGAATGACAAAGGAAACCCACCAGACATGTACAGTGAAAACGAGGGAAAACACTTGTGCATAATAGGCCTTTATTTATTATTTACACAGGTTGCGAAAGAATACAGTTGGAAAGCAGGTATCAGCACAGATGTGCCTCAGAAAATCAAGGATTTCAAGTCTGTTTGCCATCTGCTTTGGAATACTATTTCTTCTTAACAGAACTGCAGATTTTGAGCCAAGTTCTGCTGTTAGCAGAATTCAGTGGCAGCCAAGATAGAATCAGCACAGACATCTCATTTCCACTAGGCTGCTTCTGCGAATCCTTTGCTTCAGTGCTCAGAAAATACTGAGCATTTCCTCTGAAGATATAGCAAGATGGCAATTGAATGTTCAGTAGGCATGAATTTTGCATAGCAACAATTACAAACCACATGTTGCCATCCATCCATCGATCATACTAACTTGGGTTTGCCAACTTTTCGATTTCATTCATTCCATTTTTATCCCAGTCTTCTTCCAAGGAGCTCAAAATGCTATGTACACACTTCCCCTTTATTATCTGTTTTTTAAATATATTTTTTATTTCAGTTATGTAAGACAAACAAAAAACAAACATACATAAATGCACATAAAAGGGAGATTCTATCTGTATCATTTTACCCTTTGTCTTTGGCATCTCATTGTAGGCTAGAAATTACAGTAATTACATCTATAATTACATCAGTAATTACATCTATAATTCTTAGTTCTTTTTGTTTCAGTTAAGGGTTAGAGGTCTGGGAATTTTAACTGTTATTTTCTTTTATCCAGTCGTAAAATCTTGACTATGTATTGTCAAAGTCTTCTTTGTTGTTTCCTCTTAATATCATAGTCAATTTGTCCATCTCAGCAGTTTCCAATATTTTGGCTATAACTTCTTCTTTTGAAGGTATTTCTGTTCTTCTCCAGTATTTTGCATATAACATCCTTGCTCCTGTTAAAATATGTACAGTAAGATAAATGTCTTGCCTCTTATAATTTTCTGGCATTATATTCAACAAAAACAGTTCTGGTATATAAGGCACAGTGATTTTCAACATTTTTTGTAACACTTCATGTATCCAAGACTAATACTTTTTACTTTTCTCACATCCACCACATTTGAAAAAAATGAGTCAACATTATTAATGACATTTCCAACAATCACTTGATAACTCTCAAATATTCTTTGAAAATAGTTAGGCTGACAAATTGTAAGTGGCCCTAAATCATCCAGTGAGCTTCATGGAAGAATAAGAATCTGAGTCCACATCACTCCATTTCTAGATGGATACTTTAACCACGACATCACACTGTCTCTCAACATCTCATTTATTTATTTATTTAGGTATCAATATCCCATTTTTCTTTACACTGGGGAGTCCAAGCAGTTTGCAAGAAATAAAATAGTGTAAACAAATATGTATAAAACAACTTCAACTCCTGGGCTGCTCCTGGATCCTCTGGGCTGGCTCATTCAGGTCCACAGTCTGCAAGCCTTTTAGCTCTTACACTTCAGTTCATATTAAAATCTTGTTTCTCTGGCCAAGTCCAGATTAAGTTTAGAGTTCACAGCAAATGCTTTATGGAAAGGGTGGTGATGGAGGTGGTGGAAAGTGCTGTCAAATCACAGCCAACTTATGGTGACCCAGTAGGGTTTTCAAGGCAAGAGATGTCCAGAGGTGGTTTGCCACTGCTTGTCTATGTGTGGCAAGCCTGAACTTCCTTGGTGGTCTCCCATCCAACTACTAACTAGAGTCAACCCTGCTTAGCTTCTGAGATCAGACATGATCAGGCTTGCCTGGGTCATCCAGGTCATGGCTATAGAAGAGGTAGAGCCTGCTTGTAAGATTCTCTTTGAAGGGCCCTGTGGAGAAATGTCTTTCCCCTAGAGATCATGTGTATGGAGCTGCTCTGTATCTCTGTATTGGAGCCTGGCTGTAAATTAGTAGCTGGCAAGAAGAAATGTATAGGGGATGAATCTTTGGTCCCCAAGCACAGAGCACTTAAGTGCTTAAGATTCTGGCTGGAGTGAGACAAAAGGTTTACCACAACACCTCAGGTAGATTGGCACACCCAAGGGGCAGAGACTGGGAAAGCCAGAAGACTAGATCATAGTTCTTTACTTTGGTTCAGGAAGATTGGAAATGTCACTGAAGGAGATTATTAATTCTGAAGACATAAGGCAGAAGACTCTTATTTTCATCTTCTTACCTTCTTCAGCTGAGCTGGAAGAAAGAAAAATTAAGCCTTTATTACAGGACTCCATTTTGACCATGTGTTGAGAGACAACGGGGAAAAGTTGCTGACTTTGAGATTAAAATTTTGGAGGATTCTAAATGTAATAACTTTTAAGGATACTAGCTTACTGTAATTTAACATTGTTTACGATGAATATATAATTAGGGTTTAGAGGACTGCATAGTTACATGATTTCTTTTTATCCTTGCTCAACCCAATGCTTGAAGATGCCATGTGTACTCTTTTTATTTGTTTATTAAACATAATTTGAATGTCCAAAGCCTGGTCTCTGTACTCACATCACACCTGATTCAGTCTGGTTTTCCAAAAAGCAGTTAGTCAAAGCTAGCTATCTCTAAAGTGGAAAGTGCAATGGATGTTCCCTGCTGTAGCTAATATAAGTGAACCATGAGATTAACTAGGTGAATCCTTTAAACAGCAGTGCTGTAAAGAGTGCTACAAGTGCTAATCCTTTTGGCTCTTCCAGAATTGTTGGTGGCAGCAGTTAATAAACAAAGAGGAGTTGGTGTACTGGGCTTAAGGGAAGGGGGTGCCTCACCAGGTGGAGACAACCACAGAACTTTCTGAGCTCCCAGGCAAATAGGAACAGAACTTGTGAGACCATTTCCTACCACTACTAATTGTCTGAGCACCGGCCTAGTTTAGCCATTGATGCCTTGTGCCATTTGGGGGCTGACTGGCTGACATGATATCCCTGGCTCAAGCAGAGTCTTAAACGTATTTATATATATTAACTGGTAATAATAACACCATAAAGATTGCATATAAAGTGGACAGCTTTTTCACTCAATCTTGTCCAATCCTTCTCCTTACCACATGCCCTGTCCCACATGGCTTTTGTCTGTGCAGGTCCCATGATTCCCTGCATAGGCATTTTGATAGTCAAAGCAGACCCCATCCTCCCTTTTTCACCAACATAACAATTGGCTAGATCTAGCCCCAAAGCTGTTTCACACACATACAGAATCCAAATAGAGCTATACAACTAACAGTAAAAAGTGCAGAACAATGAGCAAATATTAAAAGCAATTAAATAGTCAACATTCATTCATCACCTGCTTAGTCAATGAACGACATCAGATATGAAGGTCCCAATTCAGTCATTTGGTATCTCAAAAGAGATTAAGAGTTTTAAGGATGATTGTACACAGTCGTCTGTGTACAGTTCATAGTACCATGCACTTCAACACATGGGTCTCCTTAGGGCTACGCAATTGTTATTATAATAGTACATGGTATCATGAAGAAGTTGGCTGTAATGATACAGGACAATTGTTCACTTTGCAGCAATTTCTTGCTCCAAGCGAGTACTCCATTATTCCTTGCAGTGGCTCTGGACAGATCTCATTATACATAGGCTTAAATATTAATATTAATATTCATACCAATTCTCTATCCTCCTTTGGCAGCCTATTCCTTTCCCCTATCTTTCTTCAGAATAATAAAGACATTTCTCATGTTTAAACTAAATATTCCCCATTGCAGTCTCAGACCACTGCTCTGTGGTTTTCTTTTCTTGATTAGTTATAATAATTGATTCTTCTGCTTTTAAAATTCTTTCATTCCTTCATGTTTTCACAGACAGGTATCATGTCCTGTCTCTTTCATTTTGACTTGCAACTGGCCCAGTTTCCTTAATATTCCCCCTCCAAGACATAATTTTGAACATATCGAATCATTTCTGTGACTCTTTCTCTGACCTTTAAATTGCTTTGATTTTTGAGATGCTAAAACAGTGCAGTCCTAAACAGAGTTACACCTTTCCAAGCCTACTAGGTTCAATTGATTTAGAAGGCTATAACTCTGCTTAGGATTCCAGCATAAATGTAATGAATCCTTTCCCTCCCACTGTATTTCTTATGGTGTTTTCCCTTTAGCATTAGCATGGAATTTAATGAATATTTTAAGGCCATATGAACAAGTGCCCTGACCTGGATAACCCAGGCTAGCCCAATCGTGGGGAAGCTAAGCAGAGTTGGCCCTGGTCAGTATTTGGATGAGAGACTGCCAAGGAATACCAAGGTCATGATATGGAGGCAGGCAATGGCAAACCACCTCTGAATATCCTTGCCTTGAAAATCCCATGAGGTTGCCATAAGTCAGCTGTGACTTGATGGCAAAAAACAACAACAGACTTACGTTAGTGGGGTTTGTGCATCTAATCGTATGAATCTCATCCATTTTTTTTTTTGAGAAATGAAGGTAGAAAATAGGATATTATCTGGATTACAGATGAAGTCATCATTTATATGGTAATATGCCCTGACCTGGCTAGCCCAGGCTAACCTGATCTCATAAGATCTCGGAAGCTAACCAGGGCCAGCCTCGATTAATGGCAAACCACTTCTGTTTGTCTCTTGCTTTGAAAAACCGAAAGGGTTGCAACGAGTTGGCTGAAACATGACGGCAACAAGAAAGTAATATGCAGATCCAGGCTATATGATACCATACCTGGCCATAGTGAAATGTCACGCACATAATGTCAGAGTGAACAAGTGTGCACCAGTGGATATATCTGAATGTGACCACTTTATTGCCCCAGAACTGAAATTTTCCATGTGCGCATGGTATTCTAGAAGTTTAAGGACCCTTGGTATAAATAACCTCAGACCTATAAAGAACCTTATATTGGGGTTTTAAAAAAATTGATGTGGTGGCCTGAATATCAAACAATACTATTTATTTATTTATTTATTTATTTATGGAGCATATTTTTATGCTGCCTCTTCAAAGTCCTTCTCCAGGAGGCTTACAAGTAAAACACAACAAAAACAAGCCATTTAAAAACAAATATATGTGGTAGAGGTTTCTTCGTTAGCATAGCAGAACTTTATTCAGATATTATTCAACAGCAACAGTTTCAGACAGTGAATGAAGAATATGTCTACCCTGTGTTGTTTCTAAAGGGCACAAGAGCACCACTTTGAGGCCTGTTCAAACATACCACCAAATAATGTATTTTCCCCTCCTTTCTGTGAGAAAAGAATTGCATGAATTTTATGGTTGCGCACATAGGAGCTGTTGCTTCATCTGCTACTATATGGTAGAGAAAAGTGGTACCCATGTTTCTTTTTTAAAGCATGTGAAGCCTTCAGTTCCAGGTAAATGTCCCCAAAGGGTCAGTTGTTTTATCCTATGACACATTTGGTTGTATCTTTATTGTCCTTCGGGCATGGTGACAGTTCTATGGCCCATTTCATGTTCAGAACAGTAGCAACAATAAGACAATCAAAGGCAGTGAAGATGTACAAGAGCCAGTTTTCAGACTTTGGCTCCTAAATAGTCCCTTCACTGTTTTTAGTTGTCAATTCAGTTCAGTTTCAGAAACCTTTAATGGCATAAAATATAATAAAATGCAGAATAGTAAAGGTAAAGGTTCCCTTGCTCGAAAGCCAGTCGAATCCGACTCTAGGGTTGCGGTGCTCATCTCCGTTTCAAAGCCGAAGAGCCAGCGCTGTCTGAAGACGTTTCCGTGGTCATGTGGCCGGCATGACTAAACACCAAGGCGCACGGAACGCTGTTACCTTCCCACCAAAGTGGTACCTATTTATCTACTTGCAATTTCTTGCTTTCGAACTGCTAGGTTGGCAGGAGCTGGAACTAGAGACGGGAGCTCACTCCGTCTTGCGGCACCCGGGTCTTGAACTGCTGAACTACTGACCTTCCACAGCCTGCAGTTCAGTGTCTTAACCACTTTAGGGAGCCACCGCAGCTCCTAAAAATGCAGAATAGTCTTACATAAAAAAACAAGATGGGAGGTAAAACAAGATGTCTTAACCACTTTAGGGAGCCACCGCAGCTCCTAAAAATGCAGAATAGTCTTATAAAAAAACAAGATGGGAGGTAAAACAAGATGTCCTGTTTCTTCAAGAGGAGTTTCTCCTTCTTGCTCCATCAAAATCCCAATTCATTAGCTAGGAATTCCTAGGTCTGGCAATATTGCTGTCAAATTATGGATGGTTCCAGTGGTTTATACTGGTACAATTGGAATAACAGCGAGAGCAAGTGGATGAATTTGAGCTTGAGAATGGGTTTAGGAGGCTGCAACTCAGGGGTGTTGAACCCATTTGTTATGAGGGCTGAATCTGACGTAAATGAGACCTTGTTGGGCCAGGCCATGTGTGTCATAAAATGTAATGCCAGCTAGCGGAGAAATAAAATTTATAAAAGACATAAAATGTAATGCCAAGTAGCGGAGATATAAACTTTATAAAAGACATAAAATGTAAAGCCAAGTAGCAGAGATATAAACTTTATAAAAGACACAAACACAAAGTTGTGGGTTTTTTTACTTAAAATAAAAACACGCTTAAAACATTAGCACTCTTGCAATATTTTGTTTATTTAACAGTGCCTGATAACGGACACCTCTTGCCCTGAATTATTGCATCGAAATGTCTGCGCTGTTGCAATCTTGAGTCTGCTGTTCAGGTGTGTATCTGTAAGCTGCAAACCTACAATGACGCAGCAGCAGCAGAACTGGAAGAAGCAGAAGACAGCCAGTCCACTGTGGGCATGATAGAAGCCCTCTGGGGGCCTGATCCAGCTGCTGGGCCGCATGTTTGACACCCTAAGGGCTTTGGTTTGCTGTTGGAGAGAGAATGTGGCTGTCAGAAGTCAGGTGTTACCCATTTATAGTGGAAAAAAAATTGTGACTTGCGTTGGTCTATAGCAAAACCCCAAAAAACAAAAGCCGAAATTACACAACACACTGTGCAAGCTTTGCAGTTCTCCAGAAGATTTCATCAGGCCAGATGTTATTTATAAAAAAAAGGAAAGGGGAAAAAACAAAACTCTCTCAGACTGCTATGGTAAGGACTGTGCATTGCTAGCATTAGGTTGTCTCCTTGGCATGCTGGGAACAAGAAGTAAACCAAAAAAAAGGAAGCCATACAGTTGAAAACATAACACCAATATTAGATCAAATCTCTCTCACATTCCAGATGGAACATGCAGGTCCCTTAAAAGCCCAAGGGCAAAGTCAGGGGGGAGCAGTAGACCTTTTAGCTGATTCAGTAAGTAAAGATTCAGTGGAAGCCAACCTGGGTAGCATTACTTTGTTTATGTTATTTTAACCTACAACTAACTGGCTACATGCCCTGAATTGGATAGCCCAGACCAGCGCAATCTGGTCTGTTCTCAGCTGCTAAGCAGGGCTGGCTTTGGCTAGTATTTAGATGGGAGACCTCCAAGGAATACCAGGGTCATGACAATCTGCCTCTGCATGTCTCTTGCCTTGAAAACCCTATGGGGGGGGGGTCACCAGTGTTCCCTCTAAGCTGAGTCAGTGTGAGCTAGCTCAGTTGTTTAGCCTCCAGCTCCCACATTTTTATCTTAGCTCAGGAAGGACGGCTCCAGAGCAAACTAATCGATGCAGTAGCCAAATCGCTCGCTCACAACTTTAATGCCAGTAGCTCACAAAGTAGAATTTTTGCTCACAAGACTCCACAGCTTAGAGGGAGCATTGGGGGTCACTTTAAATCAACTGTGATTTGACAGCAAACCCCCCCCAACTTGTTACATTGCTTTTCTAACACAAGGACCTTCCCTTTGAAACCTGAGCAATATGTATCATTTTGCATGCAACAAGCTGCCTTTTTTTTTTTTTTTACAGTAAGATCCAGTGGTTAGTAGCGCAGAAATTTAATTACTGGATGATCACCCTATTTGCTTTCATTAACACAGAGCCTTTCCCTCCTTCCTGTTTGGTTGGGAAAGTAATTAACTGTCATTGTGTGACAGCAGATCTTACCCTTCACCAAGTTTTTCTTGAGTATTTTAGATAACATTGGTGGCCTCTTTCTTCCTCACTCTGTCTGAATCTCAGACACCATTTTAATTGAATGAACTCTCACACAAGCAAATGTAATCACCGGATACAGTTCTCCTCATTTTAACCGGCTCTGTGAGTTACCGGCTATGGTGAGCCCTGGTAAACACGCTGGGTAATACGAAGAATTAGCACTTCATTAGACAGTGTCTCTTTTTTCTGGCTGACTAGTAAATACAAGTGAGACACAGTAATAAGGCGTAATAGGCAAGCTGATCCTAAAGTATTGCTATATCACAGCCGTGTCAATATTATGCTGGTGTCATGTAGTCACAGTTTCGTATCTGGGGACCCACTTGTTCAATTTCAGTCCAATTTCCCGGTCCCCCAGCAGTACTTTCTGATTTTGGAAATATCGATTTGTGGATCCAGGACCTGCATGAAGTAATAGCATGTAGATTGGTGAGTGGCACTGAAGAGAAAGAAGGGGAGAAATCACTCCTTCCTCTCTCAGTGAAGCTTTGTGTGGGGGTGGGGGGGTGGACCCGCAGGTGCAAAACAACAGCGCCTGTGCAGTCCTCCAACAGAGCAAATGAAGCTTCCAGGACCATTTGGATCAGGGAAGTGATGTGTTTGTGTGTTGGGGGGGAGGTTGAAGCCCTTTGTCCCTCTCCACTGTGGTCCTGTTTTGAATTGGGCCCCTATAGCACTTGGGAAATTAGTTCCTAGGAGCTGATGTCTGCCTGAGAGGAATGAGAGTCAGGTTGGGAAGAATCAGGGATTCCTTCATTTCCCGGCCCATTAGAATGTTTGTATACATTCCGTGGCATCATTGCTTCATTTCTCCCAAGTCCCTGTTCCTTGACAATAAGGATGAATATCATACTAACGACATGATTTTCAAATGTATTTCTTTTAAATGCATTTTTGTGTGGGTGACGTTTCAGTCATACATCATTGTCAGCCGGGTCATTTGTTTCCCTTTGGAAAACATTCTCATATATTGAGGATTAATCAATCAGGTCCTAATGCAAGTTTATGTGTGTACATGTGTCTTAAAATCATAACCCCCGATTTCCCTTTTCAGAAGAGGAAAAAAGACGCTGCTTATTTTCTTAAAAATGATTCTTTCCCAAAAGTAACAAAGTGGCATTATGTTGACACCATATGGTGACTGAAAAATGGATTCCATAGTGTTCTGTCTGTTAGACTGACTCTGGAGTTTTTGTTTCTGTAATTTATTTTGGCATCCTCAATGGCTTCCCTGTATTTAAATAGATGCCTGTTAGTGAGACAGGCTGTATATGAGTGGGGTGGTGCTGGGGGAGGGGGTCTTGCAAACAGCAGGGTGTGATCCATCTCCTACTGCTTAATGAAGAGAACACTCCCCTACTTCTGTCCTTCTGGCGGCTTCCCCTGTAATATTATTCATCCACATCCTGTGCTAAGGAGCTATGTTTACATTCACATTTTTTTTAAAATAAAAAAACCCCAACACCTTATGTTCCTCTGCTCTAATACAGGGCTACACAATTTATCAGTTCATTTCTGCCTCACTTGATAGGGTGGCCAGCTCTGGAAACCAAACCTTCTGGTATTAGGGTGGGGCTGGGGGGAACTCTTAAACATAGGGTGCCATGTCCGGGTTGGGAAATACCTGGAGATTTCAGGGGTGGAGCCTGGGAAGGGCAGGGTTTGGGCACTTTGGTGAGGTATAATGCCACGGAGTCCACCTTTCAAAGCAGCCATTTCCTCCTCATGAACGGATCCCTATCATCTCAAGATCAGTTGTAATAGCGGGAGATCTCCAGCCACCAGCTGGAAACTGGCAACCCTATTTATAGGGGGCAAAACCCAGTATGGGTCTGATGGTAGAGGCAGTATTGGATCCTAGTGGGTTTGGGGCAGATCTGGGGTAGATCCTGAAGTTTTGGTGCAACAAGCCCAGTAATTTGTGGTGGGTCTAGGAGCAGCTTTGCGTAAATATCTATCTTTTAATTTAAGGTGTGCAGCTAAAAATAAAATCATTTTTTTTAAAAATTCCCATTCCCCATTTGTTTCTGGCAGCTGGTCCCAAAGTCAAACAAATAAACCAGAAATGGTCAGGTCCCTTCCCCCCCACCAACTTGTCAGTTGTCAATTCAACTCAGTTTGCAGAATGTGATGCAAGAAGGTGATTTAGCTCTTTGTATAATGGGATTTGATGTGTGGTGATTACTGAACTATTCCATTTACGAGCAATTGTCCTGTGGCTGTCTCTTGGAAAGAGACCCAAACAAAGTGGTTATGGATGTGCTAAAAATATCTACCAACTATTTCTCTCATGGTATAATCAGTTTTTTAGCTTTGACGTGCTTCTGTGCTAAGTAGTTGAGTTTGAATGTGATTAATGCATAGATAATAAACATAAGATGTTGTACTGAGTGCTTGGTACTCAGGTAAAATTGATCAGGTTCCCTGAATGACAGGGCAAGATTCATGTCATGATGGTGGGGTTGGTTTTTAGTTATTTGTGTACTTCTTAAAATGTTTACACTTTGCCTTTCCCTTTGGCTCAAAGTAGCTTCAAAACATACAGAACAGAATAAAATTCCATTTGCTGTCTATGACTTTGGTTGCAAAAGCAGTAAAGTCAATAAATCTCTCCTGTATAATAATTCTGTTTTAGAGTGGCAAGATTCGATGCACTCCCAGATCAATTGGCTGACTGAACTGCCACTCAGTAGCTGTCCCGTTTTCCACTGGCTGTGTTGTCAGAGTCCTGCCCACACATGCACCACCCTGGCCTCAGTGTGCTGGGAGGCGACAGATGGGCCAGACACTCCAGCAGCAAACGCCCAGGTGCAGGTAGCCATGTGGCCAGGGCCGGCTCGCTCACTAGGCATTCACCTAAAGCACACCGGATCTTAGGGGCACCAAAAGCCCCCCGCCCCTGCCAAAAGCCCCACCCCTTCCCTGGCTTCTCGGTGCTCAGACAGAAGAGATGGGGGTTTAAACCCTCGCCTCTTCCCTGGCTTGCTGGCGCTCAGATGGAAGGAAAGGGAGTTTAAACCTCCTTCCCTTCCTTGGCCCTTGCCAAGGAAAGAGTGCAGAGGGGGATGCCAGAAGGTGCTCTTGTCTAGTGTGCAAAAACACCAGCCCTGCATGTGGCCTGTGAGCTGCTGCCAGCAGGAAGGAGGTGGCTGCAGACAGCAGTGCTGGGTGCCTGGCTGGCCGGCAAGTCACTGATGAGGCATTCTGCTGGCCCTCAGCCCTGGGGTCTGGGGAGGGGGGAGAAAGCAGATTGCCAGCATAGCCTTCTTGGGGCAGAGGCAGCTGTGGGTGGTGGAGCCAGGCAGGCAGCCACCCAGGAAGGCACCGGTGGGGTGTTACACTGGCCCTCAGACCTGAGGTCTGGGGAGGAGAGCAAAAGCACATTGCCATTGTGTTCTTCTTGGGGTGGAGGCAGGTGTGGGCGATGGAGGTGTCCACTGGCAGTGGAGCCAGGGGGGCAGGAAGGCACTGGCGGGGTGTTCTGCTGGCCCTTGGCCCCGGAGTCTGGGGAAGGGTGAGAAAGTGGATTGCCATCATATCCTTCTAGAGCTTGTTGTATTGCTTCTACAACAGGCTTTGTGTCTAGTAAATAAATAAATAAAATCCCATTAACTCCTCGACCCGTGGAGTCTGGTGGCAATTGTGAGTGGGGCTGCTTTGCCTCCTCTTGGAAAGAGGGAGAGATTTGTGATGCCAAGATCACAGCATTACTACAGAGGGGTGGAGCTCGTGAGGATTTAAGTGCAGCTCTGCCCTCCCTCCAGCCTCTTTCACGGTGTGCTCAGTCCACCCTCCCTTCCTGTACGCAGTGCAGGCTTCAGCTAGTCACCTTTTGAGGGGTGGGTAGGATTTTTTCACCCCTCCTCTAATTGGCATGGAAAAGGGGATGTTTTTCTCTACCTTGCACTGTCATAAGGTGACTATGGGAAACTGGACATGGTGGTCCCTCAAATAGAATTGGTCACTTGGCAGGTTAGTGCGGAACAGGATAAAATGGATCCGGTGAGCACTATATGGCGCCTTCCCTGTTGGGGGTTCAAGGGGCCCGTCAGGCTCAGCCTTTGGCTTTTGTGGCCCAGGGAGAGGGATGAGGACTGCCTTTGGGACCATCTCAGTAGGCCCTTCCCCTCTAGATTTCATGGCTTGTGGGAGAGCTCCAGGGCAGCACTCGCTTGCTATGCCACCCAATGGCAAGCCAAAAGGATGACTCACACCCGGAGCAAAGATGGCATATGGCAAGGAGATGGTCTGAAGCAACTCCTGGCCTTGGCCTGTTTCCACACTCAGGGCTTGCACTTGCCACAGAAAGTTGTAAATAATTAATAAAGTGGCCCATAGTTAAACCCAATCTGGTGTCTGTCTCTTTCTACCAACGGGGGGGGGGCAATACATGCATCCTACACCCCATTAAAAGTCTAAGCAAATAGAAAGATATATGTACAGATGAATGGTATTGCTCACTGGCCCATCTGTCTTTTATTCAAGTCGTCATCTGATTAAAGGTATCTTGTTTGAGTTCTAATCTGAATACAAATGAAAATGATCATTTGGAAGTCATAAGTCTGTTCTTTGGTTTTAAGTTGCATCTATGTCTCCGGCATTTTCTTAGAAGAGGTCTTCCATTCTGTGTGTGAGAAGGGAAACTTGCAGTTAATACCCGCAATATAGAAATATAGGGTTGGATCCAGTGTTCTCTCTAAGCTGAGTTAGTGTGAACTAGCACACAGGTTTTTTTTAGCCTCTGGCTCACACATTTTGGGAAAGCCATAGTTCTGGCACAGCTGTTCTTGAAAAAGAGCAGTTTCTGTCAAGAGCTCTCTCAGCCCCACCCACCTCACAGGGTGTCTGTTGTGGGGAGGGGAAGAGAAAGGAGTTTGTAAGCCGCTCTGAGACTCCTTTGCGTAGTGAAACGTGGAGTATAAATCCAATCTCCTCCTCCTCCTCCTCCTCCTCCTCCTCCTCCTCCTCCTCCTCCTCCTCCTCTTCTTCTCTTAAAACAAAACAAAGACACATCATTAAAACTATTAAAACCAAGATAAAATACACATATGAAAAACATTAAAAGATTAGGGCAGGAAGGAAAGATTACTGAGGAAACGCCAGATGAATTTTAAAAAGTTTTCACCTGCTGGCAGAAGATGACAATAGAAGGGGACAGGTGAATGTCTCTGGAGAGAGAGTTCAAAAGTTTTCATGTCACAGCTGAGAAGGCCCTCACATCATGAGTTGCCACTCAACTAATCTCAGAAGATAGAGGGACGTGAAGCAGGGGTTTAGAAGATGCTTGTTGCAGTTGGGTAGGTTCATAAGGGAATAGGCAGTCTTTATGCTGGTTCCAAGCCATATTTGGCTTTAAAGGTCAACCTTGAATTGTGCCCAGAAACAGACTGGGAACCAGTGTAGATGGGCCAAGACTGGAGTGATATGATCCCTATGACCCACTCCAGTCAACATACTGGCTGCAGCATTCTGCATCAACTGATGTTTCTGAACACTTTTCAAGGGCAGCCCCATGTAGAATGCATTATGGTAACCTAATCTAGATGTAACTGGGGCATGCACCACAGCAGTCTGATCTTTTCTACTCAGAAAAGGGCTCAGCTGCCTCACCAGTCAAAACTGGTAAAAGGCACATCTGGCCACAGCTGCCACCTGCTTATCCAGCAGTAGGCTTGGGTGCAAGAGCACCCTCAAATTATGGATCTGTTCCTTTAAGGGAAATGCAACCCCATCCAAAATGCCCCAAGGCATACTCTCTGCACACCAGTAGCACCTCCATCTTGTTGGAGTTAAGTTTCTGTTTATTAGCTCTCATCCATTCCAAAACTGTCTCCAGGATCTGGTTCAGCATTTCTGTAGCCTCCCTGGGATTGGCTGGAAATGTGAGACAGAGCTGACTTTCATCCACATATTGGTGACAACCCAGTCCAAATCTCTGGATTACCTCATCCAGCAATTTCATGTAGATATTACAAAGCATAGGGGAAAAGATGGAGCCTTGCAGGAACCTGCATGCCGAAGGCCGAGGGATTGAGCAGTGCCCACCAAGGACCATCTTCTGAAATCTACCCTCCAAGTAGGCTCAGAATCACTGCTAAATGGTGCCTCCCAGTCCCAGCCTGTAAAAGGGGGTCCAGAAGGATACCATGACCAATAGTACCGAAAGCTTGAGAGGTCCAGGAGAATCAACAGAGTTGCACTGCCGTGGTCCATCTCCTGCTGTTTTAGTCCCACAACCTGGCCTGAAACCAGATCAGAAAGGATCCAAACAATCCACTTTATTCAGGAATTCTTGAAGTTGTCCAGTCACCTTTCTCAAGAATTAAGCATTTAGGAATGATTGGTAAGGGACTGAAAAATCCTGGGCTTCCTTAGGACAGACCACAGCTTGTATCATTTTTTTTAACGTTGTGCCGAATCAACCATAGGCATCTTTTTAGCTGATCTAAACAGTTATAATTGATAAAGCTACTTAATTAACATGTGATCTGAACCAGATTCAAACCCTTTTAGAATGGAATTAGAAGAATGCAACTCTGTTTAGGAGTGCGTGGCAGGCTGCAACGCAATGTACCCTTACTTGTTAGTGTTACCTATTAGTGTTCTTTGAGGGGGTGAACAAATATGTGGACAAGGGGGACTCAATAGATATTGTTTACCTTGACTTTCAGAAAGCTTTTGATAAAGTTCCTCATCAAAGGCTCCTAAGTAAGCTCAAAAATCATGGGATAAAAGGACAAGTCCTTTTGTGGATCAAAAACTGGCTAATTAATATGAAACAGAAAGTGAGTATAAATAGACAATTTTCTCAGTGGAGGGTAGTAAGCAGTGGGATACTGCAGGGATCAGTACTCAGTCCAATGCTTTTTAACTTGTTCATTAATGATTTGGAGTAGAGAGTAAGCAGTGAAGTGGCTAAATTTGCAGATGACACAAAGTTTTTCAGGGTGGTGAAAACCAGGGAGGATTATGAGGCACTCCAAAGGGATCTGTCGAGGATGGGCGAGTGGGCGTCAACATGGCAAATGGGGTTCAATGTGGCCAAGTGCAAAGTGATGCACATTGGAGCCAAAGATCCTAACTATAAATATACGTTGATGGGGTCCGAACTGGCAGAGACTGACCAAGAAAGAGATCTTGGAGTCATAGTAGATAACTCACTGAAAATGTTGAGACAGTGTGTGACTGCAGTAACAAGGGCAACGCTATGCTGGGGATAATTAGGAAGGGTATTGAAAACAGATCAGCCAATATCATAAAGCCCCTATATAAATCAATGGTGCAACCTCATTTGGAATACTGTGTACAGTTCTGGTCACCACGCCTTAAAAAGGATATTTTGGAAAAGGTACAGAAAAGGGCAACTAGGATGATAAAAGAATTGGAACACTTTCCCTATGAAGAAAGGTTAGAGTGCTTGGAGAAATGACGGCTGAGGGGTGACATGATCATGGTTTATAAGATTATGCATGGATTAGAGCAGGTAGAGAAAGAGGTACTTTTCTCCCTTTCTCACAATACAAGAACTTGTAGGCACTCAATGAAGTTGCTGAGAGGTCGGGTTAGGACAGATGAAAGGAAGTACTTCTTCACCCAAAGAGTGATTAACACATGGAATTCACTGCCACAGGAGGTGGTGGGGGCTACAAGCATGGACAGCTTCAAGAGGGAATTAGACAAGCATATGGAGCAGTGGTCCATCAGTGGTTATTAGCCACAAGGTATAGATAGGGACTCTGGGGCAAGTGATGCTCTATATTCTTGGTGCTTGGGGGGGGGTCAACAGTGGGAGGGCTTCTAGTGACCTGGCCCCACTGGTGGACCTCCTGATGGCACCTGGTATTTTTGGCCACTATGTGACGGAGTGTTGGACTGGATGGGCCATTCGCCTGATCCGACATTGGCTTCTCTTATGTTCTTATGTTCTTACCTAGGAAGAAACCCTGTTGAACACAATGAGACTTATTTCTGAGTATACATGCATTGGATTGCATGGTTGTGCCCCTGTCTTTTATCCATAAGCTGTGAGGTAGAATTTGTGAGGGGCACAGGTGGTGCAAGAAAGAATCCTAGAGCTCATGTTCCCAGGGCATTTCTCATATCAGGGATGAGAATCCCCCCCCTTAATATATGTTTATATTTTTGTCAATGGTTTGTTCTCTGCTTTTTTTAAATAGTATGTTTCATACTTTAATTTATATTATATATGCATGTGATATTCTTTTATATGGTATTTATACGTACAACATATGCCATTTATACACACACAATAGGATATACCCAACCAATGCAATTGTAAGCCGCCTCGAGCAGTACTCTGAAGAGCTGGCATAGAACTAGGCAGGTTTATGGGTGTATCTTCCTAAGGTCCAAACTGTCTTCAGCTTGTAGGGAAATCATGCAATACAAGTATTGAATTCTGGCTTGGATCTAACCCAGACTCTGAGGTCCCTCCCCTTCCCAACCCTGCCCTTCCCAGGATCCACCCCACAAATCTCAAGGAATTCCCCAACTTGAAGTTGGCAACCCTACCTATAATCCTGCTCCTAGAGGTCAGGGGATACAGAAACCAATTTTTGGGGAACATTTTGAGCTTCAGTGGAAGGAAGAAGGCAAGAATGTCATGGTATTCGGGTGGAAATCATTCTATGGAAACATTTTATTGGATCCAAGCCTCTGACTTTGAACTGGAAGGATTAGATGGGTATCAATAGCAACTGAGACTTGCCCGTGACATTAAAGTTCATTTTTTATATTGCTTGATAACTGTTTTAACTAAGCCTATATGTTATTGCTTAAATAATTTTACTATGATCAAAGATTTGTGTCCAATTGTATTTTTAATAGCACACAATTCACACTGTATTTTGTGTCACTCAGACCTGATGTGCCTTGAGAAATATTCCTACCAGTCATATGTGAATCAAATGGGAACAAAACATGAAGCCCGGCGATAACATAACAATGACAAGTGAATATTAATAGTTTGTTATCTCAGTTATGAGAACTTTTAAAGCACTTTCCCCCTAGGCAGGAAAGAATCACCCAGAATAGTACAATAATAATATTGTTGCAATAATAAGGGAATGATCTTTCCCTGAGATAGAGATTGTAGAGATGCTGAAAAACAAAAGCCACAAATGAACAACAGCAGAAGAAGGAAATGCATATGGAGAGTAGGATACAATGCCTAAAGTTTCATTTCCTCTGTACATCACCTCCATTGTTCTGGGTCATGTCTGTTTGACCAGTCTATGGGTCAGCTCTTGCTTACATGAATAATCTATTCACATCACTGCTTTCAGTAATTCTCATTTATTACCAGTCTTTGCAGCTACCATGGAAGTATCTGATAAATCATTGTGAACAAAAAAAGTTCATTGTAAATGCCAGAAATGATACTTTAGGCTCTCTGTTAGTAAGCCAGGCAAAGCAGATGAATACAACCACAAAAATAAATAAATAAATAAATACAAAGAAGGAAGACTTGCAGTTTTCAGACTCCAGATTAATTATGTTATTAATCTGCCCAACTTTGTGTATTCAGAAGTAAGCTCCACTACAAGAGAGGGAAGGCAGCACAGTAGAGCCCAGTCTTGCCAAAACTTGGGAGTTAAGCAGGGTTAGGACTTGGATGGGACATGGAAGATGGGACATCCACCCCAAGCTCTGCCATCCCCCGGGCATTGCTCCCAAAATCTTTGTCAAGGCAGTGTTGGGAACTCTAGTTGTCAGTGCTGCTGTCAAGCCCAGATCTGGCCTGTGGCCACCCTGGCTCAGCAGGAAAGGTCCAAATGCAGGCTGTAGTTATAGATGAAAAACCACCCCCAGCCCATTTCTCTGCCATGTTTCTTTATTCCCCCCTCTTCCAAAACCCGCTCAGTGCATTCCAGGAATTGTAGTTCCCCCGATACTTGACATGTGGGAATTCCCAGAATATACTAGGAATCAAAGGAAGGAGGGATACCTGGTATAATCCTTGAATGTAACGCCCAGAATCTTCGTTTCAGTTTATTTATCCCATCCCCATCTGATATCTGCCATATTTGTCACATGCTGAAAAAACAATAAAATGGGAATATTTTTGTAACCTGCTGAGGTCAGATGGGGAAGTTGTGTTGCTTATCCCTTTTTTCCTAGCTCTTCTTGTTTTGCTTAGCTGACTGAGTGTTGTTCATGGGAGTGTTCCTCTGTGACCACAAATGCTTGGTGCATGCATGTTCCCAAATTTAGCTGTCCCCCTTCCTTCCCAATCCATCTGCCCAACATGAAGAAAAATATTAATTGACAAAATCTTAATCCTGCTGGGTTGAGCAGCATAGAGAAAGCTGCATGGTTTGTCTCTGTAGTTTTCCGGAATTGCTCATTTTGCCTCAGGGACTGATTTCCAAAACTGTTCATTTGTCTTAATTGGATTACACTTCTATGTTATCGCACTGCCACCTTTGAACTGTAACTGAATTCCATCAGTTCTGAGCATACACCGGCACAATGAATGCCACGGATTGATGAAGGCCACCAACTGGGCAGGTGCATAAGTCAGCACATGCATTTTAAATGATGCATGATCTACCGAATGAAGACCCTGGAGCGCATCGTAATCCAAGAAGTCAGTTAATTTTGAGCATGCATCAGCATGAATACTTGGCAAACCCACATGGCGAAGGCCACCACCATGCAAACACAAAACAACCTGAAATACTACTCATTTTGGGATTTTTAGGAAACCGTAGAAGCAATCATATGTCCACATTGAACTTGCACTGCGAGCAAGGCAAGCTCCACTTTCGAAAGCCAGCTTCTGCAAACATTGGATCATTCCTAGCAACAATCTATGAATGAACGATGGCAAGAAATACTAGTCATTCTGGTGAGAGTACGCAAGTGAGAGAAGAAACAGAAAGACAGGAAATACAGTGTGCCATTCTTACTGCATTACACTGATTCCATTCATGTTAAGCTACCTTTAAATGTGCTCAGGTCCTTGTTTTTAAAGTCCACTGGGCCACTGAAATAATAGAGCCACAAATAAGAATGGCAGGTGTCCCTCCTTCTCAACGAGGTTTCTAAAGAAGAGAATTCTGACTTGCACTTCAGTAAGAACTAATCCATGAATTATTTGTGTCTTCCATCACCAAAATAAAGCCTTATTTTTTCCCTTCAAAAAAGAATAAAGCATTGCAGGGACAGTATATGACCTTTTTCTTTTCTTTTTTCCCCTTTTTGAACAAAAGCATGGCACAGAATCACATTAATAGAGAATATGATTCATGCTTGGTGCAGTAAAGGATTTCCTCAGCGGAGGGCCAAAAGAAAAGGCCTCATTCAAGGGCGTCCATTTTAAGGCCATTCATATTTTATGAGGAAGGAATGGATTGCTTATTTTCAAGCAGGAGCTACTGTAAAAATTATTTTGATTTCCTTTGGCCACAGGGCTTGGCACCAAACAGTAATAAATCTCTTGCGTGGTGCTGAGATATCAGGTTGTGTTTTTGCTTCAAGCAAATAAAATACATGTAATAAATGAGATTTAGGTCCCCTTGTCTGCTTGACCTGAAGGTCCCAAATATAGGCTGTAAATAAGTGAAGACGTCTCCACTGGTTGATCTTCCAATTTATTCAGGACACTGGATACTTCTTACATCAAACTCCTTTAATAGCATTTTATTCAGGACACTACGCGTTATTAAAAGAAATGAAGAGTGGAGCCCAAAGTTTGCAAATTGATGATAGCACAAACTTGACCAATTCCCTTGGAAATTTCTCTATAGTAAGAAATTGTTTTCTTACCCCTGGTGCAATTAAGTCCATATCATATATTATCATACAGAACATTGCATAGAAGACAGCATGTTATTCATTTAGTTATTTCTACAGCATTTTAATGCTCAGACTAGGTGTTGTGTTAAAGCGAACTCAATGCTGCTACCAAGGAACAGTGTTCCTATGTCTCATACTCTTTCCTACAACACAACATCTAGAGATCTCCATCTTGCTAACCTCCAGTGGGGCCTGGACATCTCTCAGAATTATAACTGATCTCCAGGCAAATATCAGCTGCCCTGGAGAAAATGACTGCTTTAGAGGGTGGACTGTCTTCCCCAGGCTCCACCCCAGATCTCCAGGAGTTTCCCATGTTGCAAGGGAGAATGGGAGGCATAAGTCTGCCTCAGCAGCCTTGAAATCTAGTTGTACTCCCCCAAAGGAGGTAAGATATAGTATTTGGGTTCATGAACAGGCCACAAGTTTATTAATACTTAAAGGATCTATAATAAGAGAAATAACTAAGGATGGGCACAAACCACATTTTTGCAGTTCGGTTTGTGTTTAGTGGCTGCTGAACCACGAACCAAACCACAAACTGCCTATCAATTCATATTGGTTTGTATTGGTTCATGAGCCATTTAAAGTTTAAACCACTGGTTTCTGCTCCCTATGAAAAGTGACGTGGAGCAGAAAGCACAGGTTTAATGGGTCCAAGCCATTTAAATCAAACAGCTGAGTGGCAGGGAGCAGCCAGCAGAAAGCAGGGTGTGAAATGGCTGGGAGGCATTTCATCCTCTGCTTTCTGCTGGCTGCAGCTTTTCACTCCCAGCCGCTCAGCTGTTTGGTTTAAATGGCTTGGAGCCATTTAAACCATTGCTTTCTGTTTGCCACAAAAAGCTGTAGCCAGCAGAAAGCAGGGGGAGAAATGCCTCCGAGCCATTTTACCCCCTGTTTTCTGTTTCCTCCAATGGCTCAGGGCCATTTAAGCCCATTTTCTGCACTTCACAAGCAGCCACAAACTGCATCAAAATTTGTGGAAGTTTGTAGAGGCTCTTCAGTTTGCGAATGTTGCTTTGCGAACTACAAACCAGCCAAAATCTGTGATGACCTTTAGTTCATCAGGTGGTTTGTGCCAATCCCTAGAAATAACCTTATTAAGTTGTCTAACTCTGCAAACTATAGTATGGGTATGCTCTAACTTGGATCAAGGCAACTGAGACATGTTCCACCACTCTTGTTCCATGGGTGGTGAGCTCGCTTTAGGATACATCCATACATTGTTGTATATTGTGCTATTTTGGGGTATAACAGTTGTTCCCAGATAGGTTTTCCTGTGTGGACAAGACAATCGAGTTTCAAATGGTTACACAGAATCATAGAAACATAGAGTTAGAAGGGGCCATCTAGGCCATCTAGTCCAGCCCCCTGCTCAATGCAGGATCTGCCTAAAGCATCTCTGACAAGTGTTCATCTAGCCACTGCTTGAAGACTACCAGTGAGCAGGAGTTCACCACCTCCCTAGGTCGCCAATTGCACTGCTAAACTAGTCTTACTGTAAAAGAATTCTTAATATCCAGCCAGTACCTTCCCACCCATAACTGAGAGCCAGTTTGGTGTATTGGTTTGGAGTGTGGAGTCCAATCTGGGAGAACTGGGTTTGATTCCCCACTCCTTCACATGAAGCTGCTGGTGTGACCTTGGGTCAGTCATAAATTCTTTCAGAGCTGTTCTCTCAAGGGCAGTTCTTAAGAGAGCTCTCTCAGCCCCACCTACCTCACAGGGTGTCTGTTGTGGGGAGGGGAAGGGAAAGGAATTGTAAACCACTTTGAGACTCCTTCAGGTACTAAGGGGTGTGGTATAAATCCAATCTCCTCCTCCTCCTCCTCCTTCTTCCTCCCATAGTAGCAGGAGCTTCACTGGGCTTCAGCTGGAGTAACTCTGCATAGGATTGCAATGCAAATAGATTAAACCATGGAGTTTGGGATGAATGCTATACTGTCACCCCTACACAATGACATCGCTTCTATGTCAAGCTGGAAGTGATACCACTGCATCACTGGCAGTGACATCACTGGAGAGGGCCCTTTTGCTGATATGTCTCCTGCTGGTTGCCAGCCTCAGACTATGTGGCATGAAGGGGAAGTGAACAGAGAAAACAGGGTTTTATGACCACAGTCCTACCCTTCTGTGGTCTAGGACCCTCCTTTAACCCCCCAACTGCTACCTGGAACCCAACTGACTTTCTGTATGCATCTATCTTTCAAGTTCTCTCTCTTATTTTCTCCCACTTTCTCCAGGCCCTCAACCTTTATTTTCCCCCTCTTTCTCTTTCTTGAGAGCCAGTTTGGTATAATGTCTGTTGTGGGGACTGGAAGGGAAAGGAGATTGTAAGCCGATCTGGGACTCCTTCAGGTAAGGGTGAGGTATAAATCCAATCTCCACCTCTTCTGGTGGGGAAGGCAAAGGGATTGTAAGCCTCTCTGAGACTCCTTTGGGTAGTGAAAGATGTGGTATAAATCCAATCTCCTCCTCCTCCTCCTCCTCCTCCTCCTCCTCCTCTCTCTCTCTCTCTCTCTCTGTGTGTGTGTCTCAAAACAAAGAGGAAAAGATAAGGTGGTTGTACTGCCAGTGTGACTCAGCTAGGGTTACCAGGTCTCTCTGCACCACTGGCTGGGATGAGGAGGGGGTAGGGTTGCCAGATCTAACTCCTGGAGATTTGGGGATGGAGTCTGAGGAGGACAGGAGCATACAGCACCCTGCACTTCACCTTTCACGGTAGCCATTTTCTCCAGGGGTACTGATTTCTGTAGTCTGGAGGTAAACTGTTATTCCGAGGGCTCCCCAGGTCCCACTTGGAGACTAGCATCCCTAGACTCAGCTATGGTTGGTGTGTGGCCCCATTTGGCTCTCCTCCCACCAGCTGAAAAACAATGGCTTCCTTTGAACCGCAAGCCAATCCAGCAAGCAGAGTGGTTGCACTATGTGGGGAAATATCATGACCTATATAAATAACATTTTGGGGGGAACAAAAGAAAGTGGGCATAGGACTGGACTCCATAAAAGCAAGAGTTCTGGACTCAGATATTGAGTATGATCTGGCAAAAGCAGAGCACTCTGAAGCGACATTTCAGAAATTTACATCTAGACCTATTACTCGTCAACTGAACAAAGTGCTTAACCCTTCATCCGGATTCTGCACAGTGTGCCTTTCCCCCGATTTTAATGTTCTTCCTTGTTTTGCTCCTGCCTCTCACCGATTATTTCCATTGGTGAGTTGCTCTGAGAGTTGCTAATGGCTGTGCTTGTACCTCCCTGACAAGGATTCCCCTAGCTGTTAAGGAGATTCGACGGGTACTTCCCTCTCGGCTGTCTTTTCCCATCCTTTGGTGCTTATTACTTCTGATGTGCAGGGAGTAAGTACTTTAATACCATCACCAGAGCCATTTGTTGCGAAGATTTTTTTGCTTCCTCTCTCATCTCCTGAATAGCATGATTTAACATATTAATGTGCTGAAAACATCCAGACAGACTCCTTTAGGGATTATAAAGGAGGGAAATGATGAGATACATGCAGCCTTAATGATCCATCCTGATCTGAGCATATTGATAAGAAAAGCCTTTCAGGAATGAATTTACAAGCTACATGTGAGAATTGTGCCACTATAATTATAAAGCAGCCTAAAGGCTTCAGAGTGATTAAGGGAGGAGCCAGAGTTCCCTAATTAGACTCTTATTGTTTTACAAGGTCTCCTCATCTGTGGCCGGCTGACCTTTTTTTTTCTTGCCAGAATATAAACAAGTTAAAAGGAATTTTGGTGAGGGAGATTCTCTTTTGGAAAAAGTTGAAGCCCAGCCATTTACATTTATCAGATAAAAGGTAAACTGCCTTATCTGGAGTTGCCACAAAGCCCCCAAATGATCATGTCCAGTATATTAGGGTGAATACAGCTCACCATTTGAGTTTATCCTATGGCTCCCAGCATGTGGTAAAAGACCCTTTGAATCTTGAGCCAGTTTGGTGTAGTGGTTAAGAGCACAGCCTCGAATCTGGGAGAACCGGGTTTGTTTCCTCACTCCTCCACATGCAGCTGCTGGTGTGACCTTGGGTCAGTCAAGCTCTTTCAGAGCTATTCTCTCAAGGGCAGTTCTCTCAGAGCTCTCTAAGCCACACTGACCTCACAGGGTGTCTGTTGTGGGGAGGGGAAGGGAAAGGGATTGTAAGCCACTCTGAGACTCCTTCAGGTAGTGAAGGGTGGGGTATAAATCCAATCTCCTCCTCCTCCTCCAGATGATATACCGAGCTCATACTGTTTATGGTATGGTAGGACACTGACAGAGCAATCCTAGGCAGTTCTACTTAGTAAGTCCCTTTATATTCAATAGGGTTTATTCCCAGAAAGATGTTTTTAGGATTTCAGCCTGAGTGGCTCTTCAGATGGTGAAAAAATCTATTTATTTATTTAAATTTTTGATACCACACCTTTCTCCTCAGTGGGGACCCAAAGTGGCTTACATCTTTCTTCTCCCCTCCATTCATATTCTCACACAACAACTCTGAGAGGTAGGTTAGACTGAGAGAGTGTGACTGGCCTGAGATCACCCGCTGAGTCTCCATGGCATGAGTGGGGATTTGAGCCTGGGTCCTCCATATAGAAGTCTGACACTCTTACTCGCTACACCACACTGGCCTCTCACTGCCTTTATGGTCCCTGATTTATGTGGCTGAATTCAATAGGTTCACTATTTCAGGAGTCCTTTGGGAGCCCTAAGTAATACAATGAGAAACATGAGAATAGGCACCAGTTCTGAAGGTACAACTTTCATCACACATATTTAGTTTGTTGAGTCCAACCCAACTATCCTGAGCAATGTGTTGATGAAAACCATAACCTCTAAATGAAGGTCTTCAGTTGATACAGCTCTGATGTTAGTTTCTGAGATCACAGCTACAGCTACATCCAGCCATCATAACTGCAAGAATCATTATCATGAATCTGTGGATGTATCCATGGAAGAGGCCTTGGGTCATAAGCTTCTCCATGTCAGTGGATCCTCAGAAACATCCCAAGGCAATGGACTTTCTGAGGACATGGGGAAGAGATGTCAGAAGATCAAGAAGATGAAAGGGAAGAAGGAGAAGTGGGAAAAGTAGATGGAGAAGAACCTCAAGGGGCGATGGCCTTACCGGTATTGCTTCCAAAACCTCAAAGACAAAAAAGAAGATTCAAATTTAAGAGATCTCCAATTCATATGAGACAATGGACAAGAGACAAACTGCAACAACAGAATCAAAATCAAGATGGATAGAAGGAAAATAAAATTTATATTGGTGAACATAAATGGATTAAACGTATCACAAAAAAGGAGAAGAATATTTCATCAGCTTAAAAAACAAAGTGCAGATGTAACTTGTATTCAGGAGACCCATATAAGAAAAGGAGATGAAAAGTATCTACATGTTAAAGGATTAGGAAAAAAATTTGCAGCTTCAGATGAAGGAAATAAGAAAAGAGGAGTAGCTACATTTATTAAAGAATACTTACAACCTGAATTAATATTTGCCTCCCAGGATGGAAGAATTCTAATGGTGGCCATACAAAGACAAGCTAAAAGGTCAATGATTGTCAACATTTATGCTCCAAATCAAAATCAGGAGAAATTCTATAGAAAACTTCAAAAGCTAATCCTGAAACAAGAATTTCAGGAGCTGTGTATAATTGGAGATTACAATGAGGTTTTTGATAAGAAGGCAGATAGAAAGGCGAACATTTTTGGGAAAAACACAGGTGGTAATGAGTTTCTGGATTCACTGTGCCAGATAATAGAAGACTAGCAATTAACGGATGCATGGAGGGTGAGAAACCCAAAAAGGTAGCAATATACTTTCTTTTCAGCTAGACATGATTTGTGGTCAAGATTGGATATGTGTTGGATCTCAACTACAATGATTAAAGATCTCTTAGAAGTGAAAATTAAGGCAGGGATTTACGTGGATCATAATCCAATCACATTTGAGCTACAAGGAACGAGTCTTAGAAATAGATGGACTTTAAATGTATCGATCTACAGAAGGAATTTCATCTTTTCTTTAAAGAAAAAATTCAACCGGTCATGCCTTTAAGAATTGTGTGGGATGCATTTAAGGCATATGCCAGAGGGCAATTGATAAAAGAAGCGGCTCGAATAAATAAGAAGAGAAGTAAAGACTATATAAATTTGAAAAAGGAAATTCAAGAACAAGAAGAGAGGATAATGGAAAAGACAACAGAGCCTGGAAGGTGGAGTAAGATTAAATTGCTGCTGCATAAAATGAATTGCTTGTTGTCATTTGAACTAGCTAAAAAAACTGACTTTTGCCAAACAGAACTTTTTTGAAAATGCCAATAAACTGACAAGGTGGCTAGCTCATCAAAATAGGCAAAAAAAAGAAAAGAAAAGAAAAAGCACATATAAATTTTTTAAAAAAGAAGAATGGAGAAGGAGTAAATAAGATCCAAGAGTTAAAGAATACTGTGGAGAATTTTTATGAAGACCTATATAGAAAGAACGATACTAAGCCAGATGAAATAATTCAATATCTGGAAAAACAGCAAGTTCAAAAATTTACTGAAGAGCAAAGAAAGGCAGTTAACCAGCCAATTACTACGATGGAAATGGTAGAAGCTTTAAAAAGACAGAATAACGGCAAAGCACCGGGCCCAGATGGACTATCAATAGAATTTTATGTGACTTTTGAAGAACCACTCCTCCCACAACTGAAAGAGATATGTAAGAGGATCATGGAAGGGGAAGAGATTCTGGACTCATGGCGGGAAGCGACAATATTGTTAATACATAAACCAAATATGGATGAAAAAGAAATTAAGAACTACAGGCCAATTTCGTTATTAAATGCTGATTACAAGATGTTTGCCTCAATCATTGCAGAAAGACTAAAGAGAATATTGGCAAGAACTGTACATAAGGACCAAGCAGGCTTTTTGCCTAAAAGACAAATAAAAAAATAATTTGATGTGCATTCTAGATGTTATAGAATATTATGAAGCACATCCAGAAAAAGCAATGGCTTCGATCTTTCTAGATGCAGAAAAGGCATTTGATAATCTGAATTGGAGCTTTGTGTTGGAAACATTGAAGATGGTGGAGGCAGGAACAGAATTTATTCAGATGATTCAGGCGATATATACAAGGCAAACTGCCTCAGTGATGATTAATGGAGATCGAACAGAAAACTTTGAAATTCAAAAGGGAACAAGACAAAGTTGTCCTTTGTCACCACTGCTGTATATATATGCATTGGAGATACTTAATGAAACAATATGGTGTAATGGGAAAATTAGGGGGTTGAAGGTACAAGGGGAAGAATTTAAGCTTCTTGCTTTTGCTGATGATTTGGTTTTCATATTAGAGGATCCCCTTCCCTCAATCCCCGAATTGAGCAGGACTTTAAGGGAGTATGGACAGGTGGCAGGACTAAGAGTTAATATTAACAAGATGAAGATTATGATCAAGAATATGAAGATGGAACAAAAAGATATTTTACAGAGAGACTCAGGTTATCTACTGTGTGATAAGGTGAAATACTTGGGAATCAACTTAACTAATAAATGCAGTGTGCTACCAGAAAATAACTATAAGGAACTGATAAAAGCAACAAAGCAGGACTTAGAAAGATGGAAAAAATTGCAACTTTCATTGATGGGACGAATAGCTCTGGTTAAAATGAATATTTTACCAAGATGAATATTTCTTTTCCAGATGATTCCAATATTGCAAAACTTTGCAATTTTTAAAGAGTTGGACCAGATAATAACTAAGTTTGTTTGGCAGGGGAAAAGGCCTAGAATCAGACTGAAGGTTTTACAAGACTTAAAAGAAA
This sequence comes from Gekko gecko, assembly GCA_029375565.1. Taxonomy (NCBI): domain Eukaryota; kingdom Metazoa; phylum Chordata; class Lepidosauria; order Squamata; family Gekkonidae; genus Gekko; species Gekko gecko. The sequence continues at coordinate 295,220,624 of JAPDNY010000001.1, read as the reverse complement.
GAGGTGGTTTTGGGCGGGCTAATTGGACATTATATTATACAGCAGCGGCATTTGCATGGATCAGAAATTGGATTATGTTGGAAGATAGAAAGATATTAAAACTAGAAGGCCACAATCTGCAATTAGGTTGGCATGTATTTCTTTGGTACAAAAAAGCCTCAGTGCATAAATATTTTAAACAGCACTGGATACAGGCTTCACTTATAAAAGTGTGGGAAATTATACAAAGGAGATAGTTTATGAAAATTTCCAAATTGGCTGTACCGCTAGAGGTGTTTACTCTACCCAGACTATATGATGAAAATCCACCAAGGAGATATATAAGCATTCTGAATTCAAGAAATGAGCTTAAGTTGAAAGAAGACTTAACATGGTGGCAGAAAGCTCAGATAGAATCAAGATATGTTAAGGATAAGAAGACAGGCTTCAATGAGTCTCTTACAGAGTTGAAGAAATTATTGAGTGTACCAGAAGAGAAATTTATAAAAAAAATGTATACACTGTTTTTAAAAGACAAGATGTCAGATGAAATGGTTAAACAGAATATGATTCAATGGGCTCAGAACTTGGGGTATAATATAGAACTGGAACAATGGGATCAGATATGGAATAAAAATGTTAAAATAACTAAAGCGATTTCCTATAGAGAGAATATGTATAAAATGTTTTATAGGTGGTATGTTACACCAGAAAGAATTGTTAAATATGATGCTAAATGTTCCAACAAGTACTGGAAATGTGAAAACAAAGTGGGCTCATTTTATCACATGTGGTGGTCGTGTAGTGCTACCAAAAGCTATCAGATATGGGTGCATAGACTGATACAGAAGATCTTAGGGAAAACAATTCCTTTTAAGCCGGAAGTGTTGTTATTAGGTATTTTACCTAAGGAGATAAGTAGAGATTATCGTTACTTGTTAATATACTTGGCAACTGCTGCCAGGATTTTGTATGCAAAATATTGGAGAACCACCCAAATATCATTAAAACAAGAATACATTGCCAAGATATTTGAGGCGGCAGAGATGGACAAGCTGACTTTAAGCATGAAAGGACACTCAGATTCCACTTTTCAGAACACTTGGCAACGTTTTTATGATTGGTACAAATTAAATGGTTGAGAGGATAAAGAATTGGTGCGTTAAAATAGAAGATAAAACCAGGGATGATATAGATGGTTTGTAATAAGAGATACTCACATAAAGGTCAATATTATTTTGAATGATAAAGTGCTTTAAATATGTTATAGAAATTGATCTGAATAACCCCCATTTATGTTTTATGTTGTGATTTAGTTTTTGTGTTAATGTTGTGTTTTGTTTCCAGTGTTGTTTTATTGTATTTTGTGATATTGTTACATATTGTTTTGTTTAGTTGTAGTTTGTCATGCAAATAAATAAAAGCCTGCCTTTGGGGTAATAATAGTAATAATAATAATAACAACAATCAACAACAACAACAACAACAATAAAAAGAAACGTCCCAAGTCATGTTTGAATGCATTGACAATGTTTGAGGTGATCAGCCCATAGGGTTGGATCCAGACTACACTGGCAATTTCCACTGATTCCCTTCCTGTTATTTTTTTCACAGGGTCATCAGGGTATTCCCCCAGGACAGCTTTTCATGGAGACCCGGGGGCTGCAGTAGTAGGAGGGAGCAGGAAAATTCCACTCAGCTGAAGAAATTTTTCATCTGGACTGGCCTCATAGAGTCCTATTTTTTTCTCATTCTGTAAAAATGTTTGGCGGGTAAAGACAGAGTTGTTTCCCAGCTTTCTCAGTTCAGCCCCCTCCCCCCTACAAGGACTACCTACAAGAAAGAAATTACAAGTAAAATAACAAGGAACTGTTACCAATGAGGAACCTTTTTTTTTGTTTGTTTGTTTGTTTGCTTGCTTGCTAGATGCAGGCATTTTGTTTAAAGCTAGAAAAAAGAAAGAATCGGAAAAAGAAATAATGGCACCTTGTCACCTGCCTGGCTATGATCAATGTTTTTAATTTTCAGTATTTATCCCTGCTTACTATCTGGAAAGGTTAGAAAACAAAATAATAATCATTATACTCAAGCTGCCAGAGAATAGGCTGACTTTCCCAAAGCATCATTTGTTATTTATTTTGAAATAATCAGTTTAGTCATTCGCTGTTAAGTACCGTGGTGCATAACAACATTACATGAGCCTGGATGTTCAGTCTAAATTCTCTCTTCCTTTATTTAAATCCACGTACTGGGTTGCCATTTGAAATGGGATTGTCAAGAATTCTGTAATGGCTAATAGTAGAAATCATTTATTACTCAAGCAGGTTCATTCTTTCAAAAGGGCATTAGACATACGTGCTTATCCTTGAGAAAAGATGAGGGTGCAGGGGTTGTTGATACCTTTCAAAAAAGAAAAAAAAAGGATTAATTGCAGAGATATTTAACACTGCCCAATACATCCCATGGGTAGTTTTGACTCACAGAAAAGTGACATTGCGTATGGGGAGGGGCCATGGCTCAGTGGTAGAGCATCTGCTTTGCACGCAGGTCGTAGTTTCAATCCTAAACATCTTCATTTAAAAGGATCAGGTAGCAGATGATGTGACAGACCTCTGCCTGAGACCATGGAGAGCTATGGCCACTAAGAGCACGCAACACATGATACACCAAGCAGCTTTGTAAATTCAGATATGTAATTTCACAAAGGTAGGATCTGGTTACATCTTAGGTTGTATCCGATCTAGCTATGGCACAGTAATGGCTTGCCTCCATACTAGAGTCAGGCTATTGCTCTACACAGGAGTCTATTCAAATAGCAAATCAGCTTCCTATTACAAATGCCACTGAGCTGTAGCTCATCTCTATTCTGCATTCAAATAGCTGGTGGGTCTACCACCAGGCTATTATTCGTTCCCCCATTTAGACAACTGACTAGATTGCTATTTCAGCATGGTGCTGTGCTGTTTTGTAATGAAGAAGGGTTATGGATTTCAGACACAGATTTGAAATAACCAGGCAAATCAGCCATACAGTAGAGAAAGATATGGCAGACTCTAAGCCACATTCTCTGTATGCTAGGATCTATGACAGGGGTGGCCAAACTGTTTGCGAGCTGCATGGGGCTCTTGGAGCCCTCTGTTGCGGCTCCCAAGCCTCTCCACCCCCCCTTGCCACCCAGAATGCACTCAATACCTCCAGAAGGCCTATAAAAATGAAATGGTCAAACCTCTGGGGATGGGAGCTGACAATGTTGAAAGCTGCTGAGCATCAGCTGAAGAGGAAAACCTGAAAGCAGAGGAGACGGGAAATTAAACTTCTCAAGCTTCTAAACTTGCAGAATCTTAGAAGAGTGATTTATTTATTTAGAAAAATTGTGTGCCCCTCTCCAGAGACCTGCTCCAAGTGGCTCTGAATTCACACCCCAAGCCCCGCATGCCACAGGCTCCACCCCCAAATCTCCAGGCATGTCTCAACCTGAAGTTGGCAAGCCTTCCTGCCTTCCTTTCTCCTCCTCTCTCGCAACTTCAAGCCCTCTCGTTTCTCATTCATTTCCACCCTTCCTGAATTGTGTTACAGTTGTAAATGTGTAGACGTGGCCATTTCCTGATTAATTCTTCATTCAGCTTAAGATAAACATATTGCCATTTATGAATTGGCAACAACTCATTACACATTGGAGGATGAGCTGAAACTGTAGCTACTGCTAAATGGGACCGTGCACTGTTTCCCCCAATCCTCCTATCCAGATGGAATGCAGGAAATATTGGATATATTGTAAGATCCAGGTTTTGACAGATTTCAAGCCAAGTTTAGAAGGTTTGGGCTCTGGATCAAGCTCCAAAGTGTCCAGACTTTTGGGAGCTGGTTTAAACCAAAATATATTTTGTGGTTCTTTTTCTCATTATGATGACTTCAGTCACTGAAATTAAATAGAGATGTGAAGAACATGTGGGAAAATAAAGGAGACAGCAGGCCCAATATTTATAATGCTGATATTGCCAAATAGCTACCATTTCTGAGGCTCCAGGAACTGTTTTCATGAAATACTCTCTTTTCTGTATACTCCTTACTCAGTCCATGAAAGGGGTGGAGGGGGGTTCCTCTTATTATCCACATTTTCAACAGGTGGCCTCAATGAGACTGAGGCAACAAATGGGTTGCCAGCTTTGATTTCCCTCCCAAAAAAGCTTTGCCTTAGTGCCAAACTGGGACTGAAGACAGGACAAAATTGGTGGCTCAGTGTGAAAACTCCTAGAATATAGTGGAACACAGAAGTATGTCACAGGCCATCAATAGCATTGGGGTTTGGGTTGGGGTTCACAACTGTGGGTTGGGAAATTCCTGGAGATTTGGGGGGTACAGTCTTGGGAGAGAAGGGTTTGAGGAAAGGAGGGACCTCTGTAGGGTATAATGCTGAACAGTCCACCCTCCAAAAATAGCGTTTCAGAGACAGCTCATTAATGGAAGGAAATTCTCTGTATGAAATACCTCTCCCTGTATCACTTTACTCAAAATCGGGCCAACAACAAATAACGTTTGGTTTAGAATGGTAATTAGAGAACAATCCGGAGCAAGCCTGCTCAGAGTCCTATTCAGGTCTGTTTCATGGGGCTTACTCCCAGGAATGTTTTCTTAGGAATACATCATTAAATCACCAAATGAGGCTTTTCTTTGAAGATCAAAATGTTGATTTTTTCTTTCTTTCAAATTTTAATGTAATTTTTAGCACTGGCCTTATTCTTTAGCACTACTTGCTATAACACTGACTTTTTTCTCTCAAAAAAGGGGACATTAATTGTCAACTTCAGCTTCTGGTCTGGGAGCAATAACTAATATTTTGAGGGCATGAATGGTCTGATCGATGTGTAGTTTTTAAAGTGTAAAGTCCAATAAAAAAAAATGAAAGAACACTATAAAAATTTTGGAACAAAGCTATCCGCATTCCATGAGTAAGCCTGGCAATAATATCTCAATTGAAACCAGGATGTGAGACCCAAATAACTTTCGGATGAAATGGTTTTATTTCTGCTTAACAGATTTATGATTGTCCAAATATTTTGATCATGATCTAAGAACCAGTGAAAATGGAATTGCCAGATAGGCCTCAACCAAGTTGCTATTAGATAACCAGAAACCATTAGGAGTTATTAAAAAGTGTTCAGCTTAAATCATATTTGTGTGGTGAGTTAAGCTTCAAAACAGGGGTTTTTTTAAGTCAAAAACACACAATATGGTGGTTGGCATTGATTTTTATGATAATGACTATCAGGCCTCTAGGCCATTCTTACACGTCAGTCCTGAACCGTTGATGCTGAAAACATCAGTGAGAAACATTCAAAACTGTAGACAGAAATTAAAACCTCTTAGGCTCTTTAGCAGATGTGGGAACAAAGCAAAGAAAGGAGGAGGACATTAGGGAAGAAAATAAAACCATGAAGTCTCTTCTTTCATCTGTGTATGACTTTTTCTGCTTTGTAGGTTTAGTCATTGCTTGCAACTTGGAACTGATTTGCATACTCACACAATCCTTCACATGAGACACACCGATCATCCTGAGGCAGGATTATGAATATAACATGTAACACAGGGCATTCAGGGATAAGGCTACAGCTACACATAAAGAATTCCTAAGTTTAGGGTATTTTTGTGGTGGCACTGACCTAAATAGCCCAGGCTAGCACCATCTCATCAGATCTTGGAAGCTAAGCAGGGTTGACCCTGGTTAATATTTAGAAGGGAGACCACCAAGTGAATTCAGGGTTGCTGCACAGACGTGGGCAATGGAAAACCACTTCTGAATGCCTCTTTCCTTGAAAACCCTACTAGGTCTCCATAAGTCAGCTGTGACTTCATGGCATTTTCCGTGGCCATTCAGCAGTACTGAGTACCAGCACAAACTTATGAATGACTGCCTATGCACATAAGTTCCGACCAGTCACAACTGACTTATGGCTATCCCAGCAAAGGGCTTTCAATGCAAGTGAAAAGCAGGGGTTGTTTGCCATTGCCTTTCTCTGCAGGAAGTATATGTATATAAACGCTGCCTAAGTTCCCTACTGTAGTTCAAATTACCCTGAGAAAATGGCAGAATTTTTACCAAAACTTTTCAGTAGAAATGAAGACATTATTATTTTTTTTCTGGGAAAGTATACAAATCATCATTGTCATCATGTTCCGCAAATTAAGACAGTAGCAAATGTCTTGTCAAAAATATATTGTCATGAATGCATCAAATCCCCAAGTTATCAACACATAGTAGAATTTGCTTTTGCCACCACTAATGCAACAGATTGTGGTCTCCTAATTGCAAAGATGCTGCCACATACAGAGTCCAATGAACATTTGCCAAACACATTTCAACCAAATAGTCCTTTTAACACAGCTTGTATTTATCTACGCAGGTTAGGAGAAGTTCAAATGAACTTCAATCTTCCAGAACGATTCCTAAGAAACAGTTAGATAGCTGGGCACTGCTGGTGGGCTTAAAAACACACACCTTGATCCTGCTGTTAGAGTTTTGTTTTAATTGTTTAAGAATCTATGGGTCATAAATCACATGAAAGCTGAAAGAGTTGTAGAAAGCAATTGGGTGGGGGGGAAAGCTCTTGTAGCTGTTGAGGGAATTACCAGCTTGTAAATTTCCATTTCCCATCTCCCTTTTGTATATTCCACCTTCTTATCTGTACCACCAATCAACCAGTCAGTCAATCAATAAAGCTTAAACACGATTCCAAGCATTTACTTACAGGGTTTGTCAGGTCTTTTGTTAGCAGCTTCATTTGGGGAGGAGGAAAAACTCTCTTTCCTGCCCTAGGATCAGTTTGGAAGAGATGAGGGAGTGACATCTGGTATATACTATATGTTAGCTTTCGCTGACATTTGAAAGACAGCAACTGGAAATGTGGCTGCTTTGTTTCTTTAAAAATGTATATGCCACTTCTGCTGGGACAGGCTAGAGCTGGCTTGCAAATTAAACACAATAGAGTGAAATCATTAAAACGCCAGCATAAGATCCCTCAGTGGGAATGGGACAGCCGTATGGAGAGAGCAGGGCAGCAAATACAGCTGGGAGTGCAGGTCGTGGTACTCTCACAAGCAGGTGGGGAAAAGCACACAGGTGGGTGTCAGGACAGGTGTATGGACAGAGGATCTGTGGCACTGGATCCCACCAGAAGCCCTGAGCCCCAACGGATGCCTCTCCTTGGGGTATGCTGATACCAACCCTGCAAACTAAGGGTCTATTACTCTGTTGCTTGGTGATAACAGCACTTGGCTTCCTTGCGGTGTGGGATAGTTCAATGCATTGTTAGGCTTCCGTCACACAGTAAGCAATGGATGGGGACAGGCCCAGTTTTTTCAGATCAAAACATGGCGACCAGGGGTGTGTGTGTGTTAATGTGAATTTTGCCAGTGTTTTCCTCATTGGTACCATTTACAAATATGTTTTCTTGCAACCGTGCTTTATTGTTTTTGCATCTCATTAAATCCTCCTGAGCCTGCAGCCTGGAGCAGTGAACCCCTTTGCCCCACCCCAGCCACAACTTATCTTCCTTTCTAAACAAATCCCATTTGCAAAGGCACTGCGTGAATCAGGAATCGCCTTAGTAATGCACATGGAACAGAATGGATGTTAGGAAATGGTTACCTGACCTTCATTACAAACAAAATCCTGGCTTCGCTTTATCTATTTATTGTTTTCAAAGAGTTATTAAAATATTGACTGAAAATGAGTACAGATGGGCTTTCCTTCTGTTCATCAAAGTGCAGGCATTTTTCAAGGAAAGTGCAGGCATTTTCAAGGAAAGCAGTTTATTCGCAATCTGGGTTTGGCAAGACATGCATGATGACCAGAAGTGGCTGAAAAGACTCAGTGCCCTTCATTAAGGTCCTGTTGGTCTGAATATTCTTGTGCTATGTAGTCAGTCATGAGACTTTATTGGATGTTCTCACACAAGCCAAGTGTCAGGTTCTTATAAGCATTCTCAGTGCCTGTGGATTGGAAACACCCAATGGGAAATTGTCCTTGAAAAATACTATATTCCATCAGTGACAATAGGTGAGGGATTTTGTAAAAAAATTATATTGCTAAGAGATATTTGGCCAATGACACAGTTGGAAATGTGATTTGCTTTAAGAGAAGACTAATTCTCCTACTTTACTGCTTTAAACCCCAATTCCATGCCCCCTTTGATTCTGCTTCTCCATTGTGTAAATCAAATTTGTAATCCTGTGTGTGTGTGTGTGTGTGTGATTTTCTGTTTCTTTAGGCTGATTTTTTTCCTGTAAAAAATTTCCTTGCATTTTCCAACTCTTTGTGCATCAACAGATCACCATTAGAAATTATAAGTAGGGACCCACAACAAAATGTTGCAGATTATTAATGTCTTTTTCATAGTATGGTTGGTTACTGTTTAAATGGCTTTCTTACAGTAACTGATTTGTTAGCTTTTTGGACTTTCCCATTTTGGCAGGGCGTCCCCTTTTGTGAGGTACTTTTGGCATTGTATTGTTGTGTATGGTACCGATGAGGGATTGTTGTTTCTGACAAAAAAGGCAGAAATTCTTTCAGTTGTTCTGAGTGGTGCCCTCTTAAGGGAGGAGGCAGCTCTGTGACAGCCTTTTGTGAAGGGAAAGGAGTGACAGGTAGAGCCCACTTTTCCCCTTTCCCCTTTGCCTTCCCCTTTTTTTCTTTATTAAATACTGGAAAGACAGCCACTCTAGCCTTGCTCAGTTCCCTTGTGCATAGTCAGCCAGCCGACTGAAGTTGGCTTCAAAGAGATGTTTGCCTGGGAATTACAATCACTTTGTTTATGTGAGATGAGATTTCCAAGATTGCCTTACTGGACACTGCAGGTCTTGAGGTGCTACAGATGTCCTATACCACTCTCCTTCTGAGTGCCCTTGCCAAAATACTTGAAATACTTCTTCACCCAAAGAGTGATTAACATATGGAATTCACTGCCACAGGAGGTCGTGGCAGCTGCAAGCATGGACAGTTTCAAGAGGAAATTAGATAAACATATGGAGCAGAAGTCCACCAGTGGCTATTAGCCACAGGGTATAGAATGAGAACTCTCAGTCTGGGGCAGGTGATGCACTCTATTCTTGGTGCTGGAGGGGGCAGCAGTGGGAGGGCTTCTGGTGCCTGGCCCCACTGCTGGACCTCCTGATGGCACCTGGTATATTTTGGCCGCTGTGTGACAGAGTGTTGGACTAGATGGGCCATTGGCCTGATTCAACATTGGCTTCTCTTATGTTCTTATGTTCTTATGTTCAAAAGCAACTGTTTAAATGGCCATTGGTTTATCAATGGATCAGCCTGAGGCACCTTTGCTTGTTCAGTCTCTCACTTTGCTGTGGAGAACTGTGTGGTTGCAGGGCTGAGATGAGTCCACATTCACCAGCAGCACCACAGCTGTCTTTGGCAGTTTATTTTGCTGTCAGGGTAGCTAAGGAATGCTTTAAAAGGGCCGAGTTCAGACTGGCAGTTTGACGCATGAGGGAGTTGTGGCAAAAAAGACACGGAACAATGTGTTCTGGGCTTTCCCAGTCACACTGCACCAACTGATGTGGGAATATTCTGGGGAGGTGGCGCAAGGGAGTGTTCACACTGTTGGCCTGCCCCTGGAGGAGGCCCGGCTGTAAGCGGCTTTTTGCAATGGGATCTGACAATATGCGCATAAGTGCATCCATGCTGGATCAGCTTGTTCTTGTTCACACTTCTGGGAAGTAGGAAGAACACAGGATGAACGTGCTCACCAGGGTTTGCTACCACTTTCAACTGGTATCTTTTAAACTCGAGAGGGAAGTTTTACAAGATGGGTTGAATATGGCTGGGGAATGCCTGACAGATGTGCCCGTGTGAACCAGCCTTTTAATCCATTTGTGAAATGTTTCTGAGATGTGCCTATCTCGGGCCAAACTGCCATTCTGAACTCGCCCAAGGTGTGTACAAACTGATACTGGTTGGAGGAAATCCTGCCTTCTCTCCACCTGCCCCCTATCTCTCAGTCACTGTGCCCACCCATCCATTAAAGACATCTCAGCTGTCCTTTTATAACTTCCAACTGGCTTCTAGTCAGTCAGAACAGAGAAGCAGTGGGAAGAAGCAGTGCTCGAGCTGGTGGGGGGAAGAAGTATTTAGAAGTCATAGATAATGGTTTTAAAGGACAGTGGAGCCTGCAGCTACAGAGATTGGGGTGAGAACGACCCTTCTCTCCCACTTGCAAATCTTTGCAGTTGCAGGCTCAGATGTCCTTTTAAAACTTCCCCCAGTATTTAGCCATTCATACTGCAGGAAAAACAGCATTGGAGATGGGTGAGTAGCAGCGAGGAATCCTCCCCAATCCCAGATCCACTTCTACTCTTGCTTCCTCCCCTCTTCCCCCACCCATTATCTCTCTCTCTTTCTCTGTGTCTCTCTCTCACTATCAGCCAGTCAGTTTTTTTCTCGAGCTGATGGAGGAGTCCCCCCCCCGAAAGTTTTAAGAGGGCAATGGAGCCCACAGCAAAAGAGGTAGGGAGAGAAGCTCAGATGTCCTTTTAAAATGTCCCTCTTCTATTTAGCCATTTATACTGCAGGAGGAATCCTCCCCAATCAGGGCCAGCCCCAGCTTCTTTTGCACCCTAGGTAAGAACCCTCCTCCCCGTGCGCCCACCAATTTTCAAAAAAACTGGCACCCCAACATGCTAGAAGCAGGCAGGCATGTGCACGCCCTGCAGCCCAGATGGCTTGCTAGAGAGACAGATGCTCTGCCTGCCTGTCTGTCCCGACTGGCTGTCCTTGGCCACGAGGCTCCTTTACTTTCCAAAGTGCCAACTCCCAGGCCTCTCCAAGGGGGGGGGGGTTCTCTGAATGGGGAGGCCCCTCTCTGAATATTCTCCAGGGCCCCAATGGGGGTTGGTCACCATGACTTCCAGGTGCATGCATGTGCACACACGCACGCGCACGCACACACACACACACAAATACACACATGAAAAATACCAAAAGAGAGAGAGAGAAAACTGCACAGGGGTGGTCGAAAGAAGGCTGGCCCTAGAGCTCCGTCCATCCAAGCTCCATTACAAGGAGACGGGCTGCTTTCTATCCAGCCCCTTCCCCAAGAGGCCTCCCACATGGGGAGGGGGGGTTGCCCTTTTCACTGCTACTACACCCCCCACACCCCCACCCGTGAGCCCCTCCATTCCTGCTGGTCCCATTTCTTGGTGGCCACTGGAACAGGGCAAGGGCAGCTGGTGGGCAGGGTTTTGGGGGTGGGTGGGCAGGTGAGTGGGCTGCCTGAAGAGAGTCCCACCTTCCCCCCAAGCACCAGCACCCCGTCCTTGCCGGTGGCAACCAAGGACCTCCAGACAAGGGCTGGGAGGCTGGTGCTGACCCCCCCCCCGAGCCCAGCCACGAGGGGAGCAAGTGCATGTGTTCCTTGCTGTGGGGCACCTGGCCAGCCTTGGGGGGAGCAGAGAGGGCACCATCTCCAAGGGCCATGTGGCACAGCTGGGGGATGCTGGAGCGGGGGGAGTGTATGTGTTCCCCTCCCCCTCGGCCGGCTGCTCCCTTTGCAATGGCTCACGAAGGAACACCGCCTCCCCGCCTGTCTGTCTCAGTGGCACCCAGCCAGGCCCCTGCCAGGTGCTTGGTGGGAGGAGGTGGCCCTTGCCGTGCGCTGGACTCCTCTGCCCCACCACTCATGCTGCCTGTCCCCGGCTAGGTCAGGGAGATGCAGAGCTTTTGGTGGGGGGATGGATGCCCTAAGGGCCAGCCTGCCTTAGGCGAATGCCTAGTTCACCTAGTGAGTGAGCCGGCCCTGTCCCCAATCCTAGCTCCAGTTCTGCTTTTGCTTCCCCCCTCTTCCCCCACTCATTATCTCTCTGTATCTCTGTCCCTGTCTCACTCTCTCTGACAATAATCCAGTCTATCTTTCACTGTCAATGTGGCGGGGCCTGGAGTAGATCCCTGCAGTGGCCATTTCACAAGGTATGGGGGGAGTCAACCCTCCCTGCGTTTTTAAAAAACTTTTTGGATTTTTCTGTAGGACCATGGAGTACTCTGAGTCTGTAGAAAAACCTGTTGGGGGAGAGTGTGCCCTCTGTTTGTGGAAATAAGTATCCACAGGCAGAGGGGACTGTTGAGATTTAGATATATAGATATGGGTGGAGGGAAGGTGGCATGGTATAGCCCAGTCTCATCAGATCTTGGAAGCTAAGCAGGGCTAGTACTTGGAAGCAAGACCACCACAGAAGTCTCTGCAGAGGAAGGCAGAGGCAAACCATCTCCACCTTTCCCTTGCCTCACTTGCCTTCTGGGGCCACCATAAGTCGATTGCAACTTGAAAGCATTTTACACACCTACGTATGTTCTATGTATATTTTTTGCATAAAAGACATTCAGTTAAATGCCATATATATTCACACAAAATATATAACATTCATTCATAAACAAATCTATCATCTATAAAAAGGAGTCAACCAAAGACCAGTATGTAATTATAAATGCATATTTAAAAATATGAACTAGGGAATATTTCCCTGCTGGTCTCATGAGGAAAACAACAACAACCAAGAAAATGAATAATGAAGAAAGAAATGGTGTATGAACAGGGCTGGGGAGAAAAAAAATGCTGTGAAGACAAAGATGCAGTATTGTTCTGCAGAAACAAATAACTTACTGGATTGTGAACGGCATATGCAAATGGATATCATATATTTCATTTATCAGGCTGATACAGCAGGAGGAGCTGTGCACACCTACTCGCAAATGACCTGTGAGAATGAGTGTTGATCAGCCGCTTGGTACCAAAAAAGACAACGTGTAGGATTCAACATCCCTATTCCTCTTGCCTGCCAACAAGATTGCCAAGAGCCTGAAAAAAGAGGACGAATCGGAGTGGAGGAGGCAAGAAGTTCAGCAATCCTTAATCAAATGTAACACTACGGTTGACAGGGCTGGGTTGGGAAACAGCTGGACATGCTGAGGGTGGAGTCGGAGGAGGGTGGAGCTTGGGGAAGGGAGGGACATCAGTGGGAAATAATGCCATAGCGTCCACTTCCAAAGCAGCTATTTTGTCTGGGTGAATTGATCTCTATCGCCTGGAGATCAGTTGTAATCTCAGGAGACCTCCAGCCATCAGCAAGAGGTTGGTGACACTATGCAAAGGCCTCTCGAGGAAATCATAATCATTCACTTGAACCTGCTGCTTTACTCTCTTGCGACAGGAGGGCATTTGCTATGGTCAAGCAAAGAATTAAAACAAATGATTATAGCTCCCTAGAAGAACTAGTAGCTTGTGGCCCCAAGACAGTCATTGTGCCAAGTGAGAATAAAATTTAGCACATAGAATCCCCCTCCCTTCCCTTGGTGGCTCTGCCTGCCAAACAAAGGGTTGTCAACTCCGGGATGTGAAATGACTGGAAATTTGGGGGTGGAGCCTGCAAGGGTGAAGTTCAAGGAGGGGAGGGACCTCTGTGGGGTACAATGCCATAGAGCCCACCCTCCAAAGCAGCTGTTTTATCCATGGAAACTGTTCTCTGTGCTCTGCAGAGTGGTTGCAATTCCAGGAGAGCACCAGGCCCCTTATGGATAGGGTTGCCAACTCCAGGTGGTGGCTGGAGATCTCCTGGGATTACAACAGAGATCAGGTCACCTGGAGAAAATGGCCACTTTGGAAGGTGGACTCTATGGCATTCTACCCCACTGAAGTGATTAATGAAAAGGAAGTACTCTTCACCCAAAGAGTGATTAACACATGGAATTCACTGCCACAGGAAGTGGTGGCGGCTACAAGCATAGATGGCTTCAAGAGGGACTAAGATAAACATATGGAGCAGAGGTCCATCAGTGGCTATTAGCCACAAGGTATAGATAGGGACCCTGGGCCAAGTGATGCTCTGTATTCTTGGTGCTTGGGGGGGTAAACAGTGGGAGGGCTTCTAGTGCCCTGGCTCCACTGGTGAACCTCCTGATGGCACCTGGTATTTTTGGCCGCTGTGTGACACAGAGTGTTGGACTGGATGGGCCACTGGCCTGATTCAACATTGGCTTCTCTTATGTTCTTATGTTCTTAAGTACCTCCCCTCCCCAAACCCTGCCCTCCTTCGCCACCCAAATCTTCAGGTATTCCCCAACCTGGAGCTGGTAACCCTAACCACTATACTTTCAGGTTTCACGAAAGCTTTGACTACAAAAGTTGTAACATATATAGTGCCATTTTTGCCCCGTAGCATTAAGAACATGATCTAAAACTTATTGACCTCATTGAAAAGCCTTGAACTGACTTCAGCAACGGCTGCATCAGGAAACTACAGCAGGCCGATAATAACAGAAGCCAGGCTTCTGAGGGTATGTGTGGGCCTATTAACTGGAAAAGCAAAAATACTAAATAGCTGCTGGGAAGAGGAGATGAAGGAGATCGATGAGGTGAATTCTCCCAGCAAGAGCAATAAAACAGCTTCTCTAAAAATGAACTTGAACTCCTCCTTTCACCAACTGGAAAGCATTCGTTTAAGAGCCTCCGTGGATGTGACCAAGAAGTGCACGCAGATTTGTGCGGGTATGTGCGTGTAAGCAATATTGCCAAATAAGCAAAAAGAGCCTTAAAAATTAATCCGGGCACCTGAAGGAACATAGAGAAGAAGAGGTACTCCAGAAAGAATTCAATTTGCTGTGCATTAACTTGAGCTCTGATACACATCATTCTTTTTTTTTTTTTTTTAACTGCTTGTTTTATCTAAACGGCTAAACAGCCACAGGAGCAGGGAAGAAAATTAAGGGATTTCAAATTTGTTGCTGCTGGCAGAATGACTTTCTTATCTCATCTAGGGTGAAGTTGGATGAGAGACTCTGTTTTAATAATCAGCCTCTCCCCAAAGGCCTCTCTAATAATAAAAAAATGAACATAAAACTGCCTTAAGAGCCCTGCTGCTATCAGAAGATGCCTTGACTGAAACACCTCAAACCATAAAGCGAAGCCTCTCTTGTCATCGATGGCTGACAATCACTTGCCCTGGGCAGTTCGCAGCACTGCAGCAGATCAGTTATACACTTGAAACGTCTGGACAAGCTAGACTTCACTATGCAAAACACAAACACTCGTAGCTACTCTGGCTCACCTTGGCTGCACTCTCAGCCTCAGCTGTGTGTGTGTGTGGGGGGAAGCAGAATGGAGCAGGCAGGATGCCATTTAGAGAAAGCAAATAGCCTCAGTCCCACTCCCACATTATTCTTTCCTAGGAATATTAGATCAGCTTGTTAGAGGATACATACTGTGCAACAATCTTCTTCACCCAACCAAAATATCTTGCAGCCACAACCCATTTATATCTACCCTCATTTGACAGATATATACATGAAATGTGGTAAGGAATGAGGACCAAAGGCCAGGGAGTACGAGACGTCTGATGACACCTTCATTCATTCCTCTTTGAGGCACATGCTCCCATCGGAGGTCCTAGTGTTCCCTGCCTTAATCATTCCATGCACCATAATGACACGTGACCTGAATTAGGAGGAAAAAAATGGCCTCCAACATGATGCTCTGGGAATTTCCTCCAGTCTCTGTGATCTTTACCATGGAGATTAGGGGGATATTCCTAGACCATCATTCAGAAGTGATATCACATGCTCCCCAAACTTCACTCTAGGGATGGGCACTGACCGAAAAAAGGTAGTTTGGCTCAAGGTCTGTGGCGGTGCATGGACCAAACTCTGAACCAGCCTCAGACAGACTGAGCTGGTTGGCAAGTTTCTCCTGGCCATGGCTTGCCACAGTCAGAAGAAGGGGTGGTCACCTAGGTAGGGACTTCCCTTCCCCCTTTCTCCCAGCCACAGTGAGCCATGGCTGGGAGAAAGGAGAGGGATCACCTGGGAAAAGGCTTCCCTTTCCCCTTTCTCCCAGCAGCCGTGAGCCATGGCTAGCAGAAAAGGAATAGGGGATTGCTCAGGAAAGGACTTCCCTCCCTCCTTTCTTCGGGTGGTGGCAAGCTGTGGCCAGGATAAAGGGAAGGGGGATCACTTGGAAAAGGACTTCCCCTTTCTCCCAGCCATAGCAAGCTGTGGGGGGTCATCCAGGAAGTGGCTTCCCTTTCTTCTTTCTCCCCGCAGTGGTGAGCCATGTCCAGGATTAAGGGAGGGGGAATCGATCAGTAAGGGACTTCATTTAAACCATCTGGTTTTGCTCACCCCCCTTCGAAGCAGTGAGGAACAAAACCAAAGTGTTAAATGGCCAGCAGCCATTTAAACCTAACAGCTGAGCTGCAGACCCCACCATTGTGAAATGGGAAAATGTGCCTTAAAAGGTAAAGTTTTCCTTGCTCAAAAGCCAGTTGAATCCAACTCTAGGGTTGCGTTTCAAAGCCGAAGAGCCAGCGCTGTCTGAAGACGCCATGCGGCACACTTGGGTCTCAAACTGCTGAACTACTGACCTTCCACAGCCTGCAGTTCAGTGTCTTAACCACTTGAGCCACCACAGCTCCTTAGGAATACTATAAAATAGATTGTGCAGACAACAAACAAAACTCACTCTCCATCCAAGCACTGAAAGTAGTCCAAAAATGTGTAACCTCAGATTTCAGGCTAAGGGCAGATATGGTTCCTCCACATTTTTCAAATGTACTGCAGGGCCACTTCCATAAATAAATTAATTAATTAAATGCCAATCAAAGCCTATTACCCATCTCCACACTTTGCTTCTGTATCCTCTGTTCCCAGTTCTAGTTCCAAAAGTTAAGAAAGCACCCATGTGCCTGAAAAAGGAGGAGGTTGCACTGCTTCCTGCTGCTGGATGTTTGTTAACATGCCCTTCCTTGAACTAGAAACAGGAAGGGACAAGGCTGCCAGGCTTCAAGTGGCATTCAGTCCACTGCTATGTTTACCTGGCACTGTAGTTTGCAGCACCATGAAGAGGCGCTGCGCCCTCTTTTTTATATGTCTACTTCTAGCCTTAGGGGAGTTTATTGGAGGTTGGCCAATGTGCTTTGGATCACAGTCAAGTCCGCTCAAGGGTACAGGTCCAGCCAAACTAGACCTGGGAGTCCACCTCTGTGGAGAAAGTGACCATATCTTGTTTCTTATTCTGTGGTTATTTAAAAGTCCCCACCATTAAGGCAGTACAGATTGTGAGCCAAGTTTCATCTCATTTTATTGTCATTACACATTTTTATCCTACTCTTCCTCCAAAAAGGAATGTGGTTCTTTCTATCATTTTATCATCACAATAAGCCTGAGGGGAAGGATAAACTACAGGAGAGTGAATACCCCAAGACCAAACAATGGACCTCATGGCTGAATGAGGATTTTAGTCTGCCTTTTATCACTGCACCACACTAGCTACACTTCTGTATCAGAAGATGGAGGTGCAGGTATATTTCAATAGCTTTTCTTCAAAGCTCTGGGTTGCATTGCACCATGCTCCAAGCCTACTGTGATATGCATGTCTCTCCATCTTGTATACTTGTTTCTGTGCCATTCAGTGGCATTGATCCAATGGAGGATTACGGTAGACAAAAAGGAAGGGATTCCCCTCCCCAGGTCTCTTGTTTCCCAGGAGCAGCAATTTTGGGGACATTTTGATCCCCAATGGTGTGTAAGTACTACTCCACAGACAGAAATCCCTTCCATTTGTGGAAATTGCCAGCGGATCCAAGCCCATTAAAAAAATTATTTATTTGCTCCACTTATCTCCCAGTTCTCTCCCCAATGGGGACCCAAAGTGGTTTACAGCATTTTCTTCTTCCCAGAACCGGCACAACCATTAAGGTCAAGTGAGGCGATCGCCTAAGGGCGGAGACCAGTGTTCCCTCTAAGCTGAGTTAGTGTGAGCTAACTCACAGTTTTTTAGCCTCCAGCTGACCCGTTTTTGTCTCCATTCAGGAAGGAGGGCTCCAGAGCAAACTAATGTATGCAGCAGCCAAATGCCTCACTTGCAACTTTAATGCCAGTCACTCACAAAGTAGAATTTTTGCTCACAAGACTCCACAGCTTATAGGGAACATTGGCAGAGACCTCTGAGGGTGCAGAAGCCAGCAAGTGGGGTGAGGACAACAGCAAGAACGGCGCTGACGATGAGCAGGAATCGTCATCTCTGCTGCCTCAGGGCTCACCTGATGGGGGGAAAAGGAAGCAAACAGCCCTGCACCGCCTGGTCAGTTCTGCACTGACACTGCGGGCGCCCCTCCCCAGTCACCTTCGCTGCCCCTCCAGGCACCTCTCAATGTCCTGCCTGCTGCCGCCATCTTCTCCCCTCCCGTCTCCTCCCAAGCCATGCTGAGCTGGGTCGGGTCATCATTAGTGAGTGCTGCCTGGGCTACTGGGCATGGCTGAGTGAGCTGTTGTCTACAGCAGTGTGGAGGTGAAGGGAGCAGGTGAGGGCGCTGGGTGGAAAAGCAAATGGAGGGGAGGGACGGAGGTGAGCCATGAATTTTTGCCTGGGGGGGGAGAAGGAGGGAAGGGCGGAAGGGGCCCAGCCTGTGCCACAGCCTCACTCTCCTCAGAAGCCCCGCCCCCCACAATGGCATTCTCGCCCCTCCAACCGGCTGCAGGCTCTCGGTTAAAAAGGTTAAGTTTCAACTTTAAAACGTTTAAAACATTAGCACTCTTGCAGTATTTTGTTCATTTAACTGACACCCCTTGCTCTGAATTATTGCATCAAAATGTCTGTGCTGTTGCAATCTTGAGTATACTGTTCAAGAGTGTGTCTGTAAGCTGCAAACCTACTTTTGATTTATTGACATTCACTACAGAAATCTCAGGCTCAGAGTTCTGAGCCTAGGGCCCAGGGGGAAACATGAAATGGCTGGGCATTGCAACCTTTTGTACATAAGTTGCTTCATGTGCTGGTCAAGAACATGAGAAGGCTCCATGACACAGACTGAGGGCCATGTGTTTGTCTATGTGGTCAATATCAGCCCACTATCTGGGAAGTCTAAGTTCAAAATCCCCAAAGGGGTGACATGATAGAGGTTTACAAGATTATGCATGGCATGGGATAGAGCAGGTAGAGAAAGAAATACTTTTCTCCCTTTCTCACAACACAAGAACTCGTGGGCACTCAATGAAATTGCCGAGCAGTCGGGTTAGAATGGATAAAAGGAAGTATTTCTTCACCCAAAGAGTGATTAATGCATGGAATTCACTGCCACAGGAGGTGTCAGTGGCTACAAGCATGGATGGCTTCAAGATGGAATTAGATAAACATCAGTGGCTATTAGCCACAAGGTATAGATGGGAACTCTCAGTCTGGGGCAAGTGATGCTCTGTATTCTTGGTGCTTGGGAGGGCAACAGTGGGAGGGCTTCTAGTGTCCTGGCCCCACTGCTGGACCTCCTGATGGCGCCTGGCATTTTTGGCCACTGTGTGACACAGAGTGTTGGACTGGTTGGTCCATTGGCCTGATCCAACACTGGCTTCTCTTATGTTCTTATGTTCTTAGCATGTGCACACTTCTTCACATACACTGAAACAGATTTCCTCAAATATTACATGCAGGTAGTGGAAGCTAGTTGTCAGGAAGAGATGATTAGAGTCAAGATGAATAAGAAACTGAGCAATAAAAAACAGCAAGACTGGAATAACAATACAGTAGGACGTGTAAATTGCAGTTCTCTGCATAGGACAAACAGGCCAAACCCTACACCAAAGGGTAAATGGACACAAATCTGACATCAAGAATTGCAAAACTGAGAAAACTGTAGAACTAGTGCTGCAAAAGAGACTCTTTGGTTTGGCAGTTATATCAACTGAACACACTGAAGCATCAGCACTTGAACTGAGGGAATCAGAAACAAAATTTGCAAAGGAAAAGGCACACAAAATGATATTTTGATATGCCCAAAATGGAAACATTCAAGAGCCTTAATCTTTGACATCACAATTCATTGGATAATTCAAAATGTTTGGTGAGTTCTGTGCTAAAACAGTTTTCTGTTTGAGAAAGAAAACCAAAGGCTGTCATTTTTCTTATTTTCATTTTTTTTTTAAAAAAATTAGCAGTGTCAAGTTTTGTGCTTTTAATATTCCCTAGAATTCATCTGTTTTTAAAAATTGGTTAGCAGTGGGGTGGGGGGCACGCAAATAGTTAGCCTTGCCTAGGGCGCAAAAAAGGCTGGCACCGGCCCTGCTCCTTCCCCATACCTGCAGCAACCCTGTGAGGTTGGTTAGGATGAGACTGGACAGCTGGTCTAAGGTTCTCCTCCCCCACAAGCTTTCACAGCAGAGTGGGAATCTGAATTTGAACCAGATCCCTGTCCGGCACTCTAACCACTACACCACTGCTTTGACCCTCCTTCTGCCTTCTGATGCCAATATACTGGCCATGCCTCTGGCTGCTGCCATCACATACCATCCACAGTTTCACAAGTGAATATGGGGAAACACTTGCCTAATCTTACATCAACAGTCAGCGCCTGCCTCCTCTCTTCTCCACCAACTAACTACATCTTGCCGAAGGACTAGGATTATGAATTAGTGCCAATCTATAATACAAGAAAAGGGCTTCTGTTTCCTCAGAGCTGATTAAAACAAAAATAGTGCAGTCATTTTCTGGATTGTCTGTTCTACACCCAACAAAGGCTACATCAATTCAATATTAAAGTCATCTTTGCATTTAGGTACGCTTAACTATCCTGTTCTTTTCAGGATATAGATTATTCATTTAAAGCTATTGCCGGGCTCCTTTAAAGCAAAAGCCATTGTGAACAGACACAGTTAAAAGGGGGAAATATCTTAAGAAATTCCATGTCCATGCTCCGTTTCTTTGTTGAAGAGTTCCAGACCTGCTTTGAAAACTAAAAGGAAGAACACCAGCTCTATTATTCCTGAAGTGAAGGCTATAGAATCATTTAAATGCCTACCAGAGGCATTTTACATTCGAAATCTGGGGGAGGCAAAATAAAGTTCAGAGTTTCCGCACAGGTTATGATGTCTAAGGAGAAGAGACAAAAGACAATTATGCATACACACAATCTAAGCCTTAAAGCCATGCTATCATTTACTTTTTGCAGCTTCTAGATTATAGAGAAATTTCAAGGGGAAGACAAAAAAGGCATGTTTTTTTGTTTTGTTTTGTTTTATCTTAACCAACATGGCATTTAAAGGTCTGGCGTAACAGATTCGCCACTTTGGAGATCCAGCTTAAAGCTTTCAAAAATACTTTTATTAAATAAAAACCTGAAATGGAATAAAGACGCCTCAAAAATCTAATGCTCAGCGCCACTTCATATATTGCACAGCAGCAAATGTACGTTATCCACAGTGTGTTTATAGAGTTGCAGCCACACGTGGATGAAGCCGGCCTCAAACATTCTGCAAATCTTATTGACATTCTGCTCAATCCCTTCCAAATTCCTATACCCAGGCAGGAACCTCCACATTCTTTTCAAAGACCAAGATGAGTTGGCAACAATAGCTTGCTTTAATCCTGACTCTCTGGCACAGATGTATAACCTACACTTGTAACACCTGTACATTACACACCTACTCCAGCCAACTGATCCAGCTGCCTTCAAAGGGAGAGTATTAATCAAATGCTCAACTCTCTAATTAATGTTCATCAATGGGACTTTCAAGTGTTCAGCTTTGACTGTATCCTACTTTAGTTTTTCTGTGTATTTTTCAACGTGTTCTGGGAATCTCTCAAAAATACCGTGTGTACTTCTCCTCAGAACCTTCTAATGGCTATAACCCTTTTTGAGTCTTGATTGTTTCCATATGATGCTAGTTAATGTTTGAATCTTATATTCCCAAAGGAAAATAATAGCTAAACCATAAAAATGAGCAACATACCTTCCAGTGACATCAGTCTAATCCAGATGTAGATACATATTCACATGATGTGTCTAGCTTCACCAGAATATGGTCAGAGAAACACATTTTGATGTACACTTATTATTTATTTATTTAGTACATTTTGTTCCCTCCTTTTCCCAAGGAGCTCAGGGCAGCATACATCACTTTTCCCTCCTCCATTTTATCCTTACACTAACTCTATAAGGTAGGTCAGAGGAAGTGATTGGCCTAAAGTCATCCCGATGAGCTTCATGGTGAAGTGGGGATTTGAACTTGGGTCTCTCAGATCTTAGCCTGTCATCCTATCTACTATATTACCACCCATACATAATTCTCTCCTCCTCCATCTCACCCTCACTACCACCATATGAGGTCATTCAGGCTTAGACATATTAATCATTAGATGAAGCTGAGTCTCTCTCATATGCTTGGGGAAAGGTTGCAGCTTCCCTTAGCTGGATTGTGGGAGATTGTGAGAGATGTTTAAGCCATCATCTCAAGGCCCCTTGTCAGTATCCCATATAAAGGTCTCTGGGATCATGTCTGGCCTTCTGGGATGAAGAAGGTAAACCAGTGGCAGCCTCCGCTTACAAATATATAAACCCGTGGTCAATGTCACTGTCAGCTATAACCGCTTTCCCCATCGGGATGAAAGTCTCAGAGATTGCATGCCTCATTCAAGAGAGCCTCCTTCCCAACTTTCAGGTCAATGGCCCCATTCTTGAGACAAACACCCAACACATATGTGACTCTAACATTACTCCCCCATCGAATTTGAAAGACGGTGAAATTGTAGCTGTCCTCCAACAGATCCTTCCTGCCACATTGCAGGCTGAATTGAAGAAAGCACCCCCCTTTTACAGAGTGTTGGATTTCTCCATTGCACATGGAGGCATGGGGCTGCTCCCCTTTCTTATTGCTTCATGGGGATAGGAACTTAAAGATGATGTGATTCAATGATAAGTGAAAGCTAAAGGCAGCCAGAGACATTGTGGCACCACTGAGGAGGGGCAGGAGTATCCAGAACTCCTATCAGTTTGAATCTGAAGGTCAGAAGATACTACCATAGTATCCCTCATTCTTTTGTATGGGTGTGACAGCTGGACAATGAAGAAAGTTGAAAGGAAGAAAGTGGATTCATTTGAAATGCAACATTGGAGGAGAAGTTTACATACTGTGGATCACTGAGAAGACAAATAAGTGGATTCTAGATCACATCAAGCCTGAAGTCTCCCACGAAGCTAGTAAAGGTAAAGGTTTCCCTTGCTTGAAAGCTGGTTGAATCCGACTCTAGGGGGCAGTGCTCATCTCTGTTTCCAAGCCGAAGAGCCAGTGCTGTCCAAAGACGTTTCCGTGGTCATGTGTCCGGCATGACTAAACACCGAGGTGCCCGGAATGCTGTTACCTTCCCACCGAAGTGGTACCTATTTATCTACTTGCAATTTCTTGCTTTTGAACTGCTAGGTTGGCAGGAGCTGGGGCCAGAGACGAGAGCTCACCCCATCACATGGACGGCACTAGGGTCTTGTACTGCCAAACTGACTAAATTGAGGCTATCATACTCTAGTCACATTCGAAGAAGACAAGGGTCACTGGAAAAGACAATAATGCTAGGGAAATTGGAAGGTAGCAGGAAAAGAGGAAGACTCAATATGAGAAGGATTGAATCAGTCAAGGAATCAGTCAAGCAACAGCCCTCAATCTGCAAGACCCAAGCAAGGCTGTTAATTATGGGATGTATTGGAGGTCATGACTCATTATTTCATAGGGTCACTGTAAGTCAGAAGCAATTTGATGGCACTTAACTCACTCTCTCTCTCTCTAACAAACAGGGTGTGTGTTATGTCTTAACTGTGAACACTGCCTATTCTTTTCTATGCAAAGCTTGATTCTTAGAACAGGATCGTAAGATGTAACATTCCTATTGGCCATTCCTATGGAATTGTATGAAACAACCAATCACTGTGTAAATATGTATTCTAGAGGGAACAGTCCTGATTGGCCTTTATCCCTGTATTGCTATTGGTCTTTAACTTATTATGGGTGTGGCTTTGTCAGCCTGGGATGGTTTAAAAAGGGAGCTGTGCTCCACTGATTGTTGTTATGTTCCTGAGTTGGAGTTTGCTGTTAAATAAAGCTGAATCACTTTTGCTGAAATAAAACTGTATTAAGTTGCATACTTAACAGTGTGCTACTTTTATACTTTGTTATTATCCACAGAGATGTACAGGGCCATGAGACAGCACACAGAAAGATGGCTGGCCAAGTCTCTCTTAAATGGCATCTCTTTTCCTATTGTCTTTACTGTTTTTGCAACCGGAGTCATAAACAGCAGCTCTTCTATTTGTTTCTGGGGAAAGTTACCCAAGTGTTTACTTTGTTAAAAGCTTTTGTGGCTTAAGCTCTGGGTGCATTAGAGATTGCCTCTCACCTCAGCTTCTAATTTACCTCATCAGTTGTGATTAGCGGGAACATACACACTTGAGCTAGGAGATTTGTAGGTCTGAGAGCAGATGATACTTAATTCCCACTGGAAGGAACTTGAATGAGCTTTACCTAGTCTGCTGGCAGAGCCCAAATTGTTTACACTGAGGACACATTACAAATCTGACTCCTTTTCTTAAGCCACTTCTGAAGTCGTGGACTCAGACCATGAGATCAGCTGCTTGCTGTTCTCTGTGTTGTAAAGCCAATGATTTCTAGAACTACTTTCACTGCTACCACCAGTACTATTAACTCCTACTAATATTATTAATATGATCTCAATTAATTACAGGATGGTGTAGGTTAAGGCTCCTGGTCAAAGTGAATGGCAAACTATCATGTTAGATATGAGGATGTTTGAAACTTGGGATATTGGACAAGCTAATGATTTCTGTGGGAAAACAAAGTATCTCCATCGAGCAGTGTAAACTGGCAGCAGTTGGGCATTTTGGATTAATGCAGTAATCAAGAATTATTTATGTACTATATTTATATCTGAGATTCACAAACCTTTGGTTCCTTGAAGGGGGGAGTTCACTTTTTGGGGGAGCCTTGCTCTAGTCTCCTCTTGGTTCTTTTTTCAAAAATCCAAGTTCATATTATTCGTTTACATTCTACTGATTTTGTGCATTGTTTTCTGCCATCCATTTTTTTTTTAAAAAAATGATTAAACTGAAACGAAGTGCTAAAAAGATAGTGCTGCTATGGGGAGGATAATTTCTTTCCCCCCCAAAACTCACTTTGAAAAGGTGCAGCTATTGAAGGCTCTTGTAGGAGGATAGGGAGGTTTGGGAAGACATTGCCTGCCTCTGAGCATTTGCAAATGAAATCCTGACATTTCGCAGAACCTCCCTTCTTGCCTCTCCTCTCTTCCCCTTTCTCTTTGATCAAAACAGAATTGATTTGTAACAGAGTCTAAATTCCCCCCAAAAGGAAAACAAGTTAATTGTTTTCAGAGAGAAATTGGGTACGGAGGAATGAAGATAATTTATCTTACCAAACGCTATAAAAATATCCTGTGCTTGAACTGTATTTTTTTTCTGTGCTGTATGAATAGGGAGACATCATCCCCAGTTGTTTAGGTTCTTCCTTGCTCTGGCACTTTTCAATTTAGCACAGACAAGCACTTGGGCTAGTCATCACCAGCACGGTGACTGGGAATACCATGGTGCCTGTAGATGTGTTTATTGGTGCCTGCTTCCTTTCCTTCCAAAGAGCCAATCCAAATTTCCTTCACTGAAGTAAGAGATGCTCCAGAAGAGCCCAGGTGGCATCACCTTTGTATCTGCACCCAGTTGAAAACAGTTGCCTGCATTAGAGGAGGATGCTTAGCTTTGAACCTTCCAATGTATTGTGATTTTACCCAGCATCCACTGCAGCCATTTTGTTGTGATGCCCAGAATTCAAACCATTTTGTTGTGATGTCTCAGAATTCAGACAGTGGCCACAGGTTTGACAAGGTTGGGGTCACCTGATTTAGACAGTCTCCAATCTCCCCTCCCGCCCCCCCAAAGACGAAAACACCTTAGAAAATCACTCCTAACACCGAATCAACACAACTGCTTTTAGTAGTTTCTTAGTGATAATATTAATATTGATGATATTCTAGTTTGGATGATAGTTGCGATACAGCTCCTGGAGTAGAAGTGTCCAGCTTACCTTTTGGTTCATTTCTGGATTTGACTCATTTGACATGATGGGCCTGAGGCCTCCACTAGTATTCTGAATTGCAGTCTGTCCTGGTTGCTGAAATTTTGTAAGGATCACCAGCAAGCTCCTCAAGTCCATAAATCAGTCACTGAAAACTGGAGAAAAAGGCAGAGCCCCTTTCTATAAATAAATGTTTAATAAAATCTGGTGCACTACACTATTAGACTAACATATTATCAGAGAACCAGAAGGAGCAATAAAAAACACCAGATAAATTTAATAAACACGGCATACAGTTTATTAGGCTCTGCAATGAGAAAGTAAGTGGCAAGATTTACGCATTTGCTTTTTACGATTCATTGTAGATTATTCTGTTTCTTGTATGAATTTTTCTCTTTTTTTTGTTTTTGCATCTATATGTATATTTTCTCCTTTTTTCTTTGTGTGTATGTGTGTAATTATAAACAACAGGAGGCAGATATCCATCCATTACTTAAAAAAAAAATGACTAGAGAAGAATGCTGTAGCCAATTGTTGTTGTTGTTCAGTCGCATAGTCGAGTCTGACTCTTCGCGACCCCATGGACCAGATCATGCCAGGCCCTCCTGTCTTCTGCTGTCCTCTGAAGTCTGCTCAGTTTCATGTTTGTTGCATCGATGACACTGTCTAACCATCTCATCCTTTGCTGTCCCCTTCTTCTTTGACCTTCAATCTTTCCCAACATCAGGGTCTTCTCCAGTGAGTGCTCCCTTCTCATTTGGTGGCAAAAGTATTTGAGCTTCAGCTTCAGGATCTGGCCTTCCAGGGAACAGTCAGGGTTGATTTCTTTTAGGATTGAATGATTTGATCTCCTTGCAGTCCAAGGGACTTATCCAGTTTCTAATTTGCCTTTCCTGGGCAAGCTGACTGCGAAAGTTGTCGCAGAACCGCTCCAACCTGGATGACTCATCTGTTCTTCAGTCAGGATTCAGGCTGGGTGGAGATGGTGCTGGCGGCTTTAGTCAGTGACCACCATCTGAATGAAGACAAGGGCTGAGCCTCCTTTTGCTCTTTTTGGATATATCTGCAGACTCTGATATGGTGGACTATGCCATCTTTCTGAGATGTTTGGAGGCAGAAGGAGGTATCAAAGAATGTGGTTTGGATTGTCTATACCTTTCCTCAGGAATCAGATGCAGAGAGTTGCTGTGAGTCCATTTTTTTTGGTCAACCTGGGACTTGTCCTGTGGAGTGTTGCGAGGCTCAGTCTTAACGCTCATACTATTGAGGGCCAAACGAGATGCTACAGTGTCCACATTTCTGACCTGTGGATGCCATTGCCATTTTAGACTGTTTAAAAATGTCACAGCCACAGACTGGGCCTTCACTGCATTTTTAAATGGCCCCAGGTAATCTCTAAAACGGTGCCACCGTCCATGGTTGGACTTGTAGATGTAATAACATCTTGTTTGGACCTTTGCTGCTTTGTGGACCCTGACAGGGCAGAACGGTGGCATAAAATATTTTGAATAAACAAATATTTTCTCTGTGTTAATGACAGGACATTTTGGAGGACATAAATTCATAGGGTCGCCATAAGTTAAAAATGACTTGATGGCACTTAACACACACACACACACCTTCGGAGAACACATTCATAGTTTTGGAGTTGGGTGTCATCAATAAGATGATGATACTCAGTTCTATTTCTCTTTGATGATACCACTGAGCACTGCTTTTGACCTGCTGAGCCAGTGCCTGGTTGCTTAGTTTGAATGGCTAAGATGAACAAACTATATCTGGATCCTGACAAGGCGTGGATGGTGGTGGTCAGGAATAGGGATGGGCACCTTTACCTGGATAGCCCAGGCAAGCCCGATCTCATCAGATCTCAGAAGCTAAGCAGGGCCGACCCTGGCAAGTACTTGGATGGGAGAACTCCAAGGAATACCAGAGGTGGGAGGTGGGGGCAGCCACCTCTCTGAATATCCTCCAGTCCTCCAGGATGGGTCAGTCACCAGAGGTTGCCATGACTTCCAGGTGCACACACACTCACATGTGCACACACATGCACATATGAAAAAAACAAACAAAAGGAATCAGGATGGGTACAGACCAAAAAAAAGGTGGTTCGGTTCGGGGTCTGTGGCAGCTCACAGACCAAACCCCAAACCAAACTGGCCTCACACGACTGAGATGGTCTGGCAAGTTCAATTCCTCATTTCTCCTGGCTGCAGCAAGCCGGGGGGGGGGGGTGTCACCTGGAAAGGACTTCCCTTCCCATGGCCAGGAGAAAGAGAAAAGAATCACCTGGGAAGGGACTTCCCTTCCGCCTTTCTTCCAGTGGTAGTGAGCCATGGCCAGGAGAAAGGGAGGGGGATTGCCCAGGAAAGGATTCATTTAACCATCTGGTTTTGCTCCCTTCCTTCAAAGTGGTGGGGAACAAAACTGAAGGGTTTGATGGCTGGCAGCCCTTTAGGCATAGCATCTGAGCAGTGGCCCCCCCATCCAGCTGTTAGATTTAAATGATTGCCAGCCATTTAACCCTTTTGGTTTTGCTCCCTACTACTTCGGGGGGGGAAACCAGAGGGTT
This sequence comes from Gekko gecko, assembly GCA_029375565.1. Classification (NCBI taxonomy): domain Eukaryota; kingdom Metazoa; phylum Chordata; class Lepidosauria; order Squamata; family Gekkonidae; genus Gekko; species Gekko gecko. The sequence goes on along the minus strand of JAPDNY010000001.1, from coordinate 295,192,164 downwards.
AAATATATGAGTGAAGTGCCTCCCAGGGGACATTTCATCCCCTCCTTTCTGCTGTCGGAGCTGTCTCAGGGTCCCTCACACAGGCAATGTAGCCGGCAGTGAGAGACCAAACAGCCAAATGGAACTGCTCAAAGTTGGTCAATGTGTGGGGAGCCCGTCTTCCCTAAACATCGGTTCCTGAGCCCTGAATCGGCCCAAGTTCCACTCGGATTTTGGCTCGTGAGTTGGTTTGTACCCATCTCTAGTCAGGAAGGCTGAGATTGTTGGAGGGCATTGTGTTTCCCACATTTGATGGTCTTTGGTTGACTCACACTAACTCAGTTAAGGGTCTAGAGGTTATATTGAGCCAGTTCCCTGGCAAGGTGGGATATAAATTGAAAAATAATAAATAAATAATATTGGACCCAGAATTATTGCTGGAGAAGCCAGTTAATTTAACTGCATAAAACAGTTTCTTCTGTCTTCATTTAGCCCAGAAGATGGCTTACTTCCTTGACCCCACTGATCTGACCACATGGATCCACACCACAGTAACCTCAAGGCTAGTCTATTGTAATGGACTCTGTATGGGTCCTCCCTTGAAGGCAACCTGGAAACTCCAGATGGTGCAGAATACTGCAGCTCAATTACTATTGGGGGCTAGGTGGAGTATGCATATTACATGTGTTCTGCAGTTTCTCCATTGGTTCCCCATTAGTTTTCACGTTCCGATCAAGGTATTGGCTATCACTAACAAAGCCCTTCATAGCCTAGGACCAACATTTCTAAAGGACCACCTCTTGGGTCGACTAGCCCCCAAACTGGAGGGGAGAGGGAGAATGATGATCCTCCATTCTGTGGCGCTTGAGGTTAGGTGCCCTGGTGAGAGAAGGTGCAGGAGCCCTTACACAGTGCTGTTAATGGACATCCATTTCTGCTGGAAGTCCAGACCACCTCTCAGAATATGACCCACTGTGAAAGGTATGCTCATCTGAGCAAAGTCTCCTGAAGCCTACCCTCCAAATGAGTAAGATGAGCAGCTGCCCATACATGAGCATTCTCTGTTGTGGCTCCCACTTTGTGGAATGGCCTGCCTGAGGAAGGTGTCCACCCTTCTTATTGTTCCACAAAATGTATGAAGTAGGATTGTTCAGGAGAGCTGTTTCTATAACCTACAGCCTTATTCCCATTATGCCACTGTTTATCGTATACATTATCTTATTCTTACTGCATTGTTTTCTAATTTCGGCAATCCAGTTTTTGCATTTCTTATGCTACATCATGTCCTTTATGCTGGTCTATTGCCTTGTTTTCTTATTTTGTAATCCAATCTTCTAACATTGGTTATTGTAGGTCTTATATAATTGTGATCACATTGTTTTTAAAGTTTTGTAACCCGCTTAGTGTCTCAGGGAGAAAGATGGTCTATAAATAAAAATTAAAATAAATAAATAAATAACCCCCCCCCAGTTTATTCTGTAAATTCATTTTCCTGCTATTGGAAGAACGCTTGGTATTAAAACAAAAGAAAAGAGCAAAAAAAGCAGCCCAGTCTGACTGCCCATAAACCTGCAGGTTAATAACTACTGAGAAAGAACAATAGAAAGAAGAATTTTGCTTGTTAAATGTTTGTCATCTGAGCCTTGGACAAGTTACACCTATTATTTCCCAGTAATCCACTTTAGTAAGCAAAAGTAATACAGCCCATTAATACTGCTTGAAAGCAAACCCAAATCAGCAATTCCAAAAAAACTTTGCTCTAAAGAAATTATATTTGTAAGATGAATGATGCGCTATTACTAGAAATTGCTCTTTCCCATTGCCCAAGCGAACCGGCATACCTTTATATAATAAAGAAGCTGACTCTTCCAATCCATTCTGCTCCAGAGTTTTTAGCAATGCTTAATAAGTTATTTCCCAGAGCTGGCTCCATGCCAGTTGTGTGGCAGTGCCTATTTTTCATTATCGACAAACGAAAATAGAAAATCATATTAATGGCAAACTACCGTTAGCAAATGGCCTTTGGTGCCATAGTGAAGAAAGCAAGCCTCCCAAATGTTCTGGACTGTACAGATTAGTGGCTCGCTTTGAGGAGTTTTTAAAGTCTCTTTTGAGAAAGGATGCTTCACATTATCAGTGATCAACCCCATGGTCACTCTGCTTTCCCCACTGATAATGGTGCAGCAGGGGGGGGAGAGAAGGGTGACATGGAGCCCACTGATGCCATAAAATCACTTGCAGCAGTGTAACTGAAAGTGATGTCATGGCACTTTTACCATAGAGTTTCAGGTGAATCCTAGAGCCTCCTTTGTTCTGGTGGCAATTTAGGGTGGCCAGACTGAGAAACTCCTGGAAATTTTAGGTGTGGATCCTGTGGAGGGTTCTCAGGAAGGATACCAGAAAGGGAAAGATGAGCTCACCCTCAACAGGATATGCTGTCATTTGTGTGATGGATCTCTCTCCCCTACCGTACTCAGTGTCCCCCCACCCCGCCCCACTGTGTGTCCTTTTTCTTTTTAGTTTGTAGAACTGAGGCCTTGGCTGATATGAGACACTTTGGAAGATGAGTCCATTTTTTCAGTTTTTTTCTTGACAAGATTTAGGAAGGCTTCTGAACCGTATACAGCAGTCAGGCTTCTTTTCATTCACATTTTAATAGCTGAGCTTAGGGGTATGCAACAACAACAAAAAGAAGTATTTATCAGATCTGGAGAAAAAAAAAATCAGTATTCCCAGGTTCCAAAAACCAGTATAGTATTTGGATCAAGTGTTTTTTTTTTTTTTTTTGGGGGGGGGGGTCCAGTGTTTCTTGGGCCCTTGACTTGGATAGCCCAGGTTAGCCTGATCTCCTCAGATCTCAGAAGCTAAGCAGGGTTGACCCTGGCTAGTAAATGGATGGGAGACCTCAAAGGAATACCAGGATAGTGACACAGAAGCAGGTAATTGTAAACCACCTCTGAGTTTCTCTTGCTTTGAAAACCCTATCTGGTTGCCATAAGTCAGCTATGACTTTACAGCACTTTTCACCACCAATATTTTTGGTTCCATTATTCTCTATGGGGAATCTTTTCAGGGGGCTAAGGGGTGTTTGTAAAGGTACTGTCACCAAAATTGCAGGGGAGCTGCTGGGGGCTGTCCTTTAAATAACCCCAAAATTTCAAGTTAACTGGGCCAAGGGGTCCAATACTATGGGCACCTGCATCAGAAGTGTGATGTGACAGCTAAAAAGGCAAATACAATTTTGGGCTGTATCAACAGATGTATAGTGTCCATGCAAAGTGATGGAATCACTTTACTCTGCTCTGGTTAGACCTCACCTAGAGTATTGTGTTCAGTTTTGGACACAACAATTTAAGAAGGATATAGACAAGCTGGAATGTGTCCAGAGGAGGGCAACAAAGATGGTGGGGGTCTGGAGACCAAGTCCTTTGAGGAAAGGTTGAAGGAGCTGGGTATGTTTAACCTGGAGAGGAGATGACTGAGAGGTGATATGATAACCAACTTCAAGTACTTGAAGGGCTGTCATATAGAGGATGGAGCAGAGTTATTTTCTGTTGCCCCAGAAGGCTGGACCAGAACCAGCAGGTTGAAACTAAATCAGAAGAGTTTTCAGCTAAACATCAGGAAGAACTTCCTGACAGAGTGGTTCCTCAGTGGAACAGGCTTCCTTGGGAGGTGATGGGCTCTCCTTCTTTGGAGGTTTTTAAACAGAGGCTAGTTGGCCATGTGACAGCAATGCTGATTCTTGAACTTTGACAGATCTTGAGAGAGAGTGCAGGAAGGGTTGCCTCAGTGCTCAGTTCTTGTGGCCTTTTCTTATATGTCCAGGGAAATGCTGCTCACCACTTTGGGATCAGGAAGCAATTTTCTGCAGTCCAGTTTGTCTAGGGATCCTGAAAGGCTTTTTTCACCATCTTCTGGGCCCAGTCAGGGTCACTGGGGGTGGGGGTGGAAAGGTATTTGTGAATCTCCTGCACTGTGCAGGGGGTTGGACTAGATGATCCTGGAGGTCCCTTCCAACTCTATGATTCTAGGTGCCCCTAGCCATCCTCCATTGTTTCCTATGGAGAAAAGAAAAGCAAAAAAAAAAAAGAAAATGTAAAACCAAAGAATCTCTCCAAAGAAGCTTTTGCAAGTTATTGCTAAACCCAACCTATGTAAAGCCCAAGATTCTGAAACAACATAAAATCAAAGAACCTAAACCTATGTAAAATGTCAGAATCTTAATATAAAATGCAAGAATCCACAAAAGAGAACAAGCCAGCAAACCTCACACAATCTAACCCCAGCAAAGAAATGAAAACACTTGAAATTGACAGAATCTTGCCTAAAGCAGCCTGGTAAACTGATACGAAGCCTCAGGAGACACAGAAACACAAGGGCAAGATTTTTTTTAAAAAAGGGGGGGGACAATCCTGAGAACCTGTAAATGCTGTCTTCCAATATTCCTGGTTAATCCCAAATATTTCTTGGATTTTTTTTTTCCAGGACCCATTTTTCAGTATCCTGAAAAATTCTGGATATATTTGGGAGACCCAAAGATATATAGGCTCAGAGCAGCAGTTATGAACTTCACAGGTATTGGAAAGGTGACCACCTGAGATTGTTAACAGTCAGATCCCTCCTCCTGTTGAGGGGCAGCTTATAATTAGAAAATCCAGAAACACCCTTCCTAAAATATTTCAAACACAAATGTACTGCCTGGCCTAAAAATGACAGAAAATGGATGTCAGCCAGAGATAGGCCTGGACACAATAGTTTAGAAGTTTGAGAAGGAACAGCTGGTCAGCTAACAACCCTCTCCCCAACTTGAGGAGATGCATAATTCAGAATAATGGGTTTCCCAAGAAAGTAGTTGCTCATCTGAAATTAATCCCTTCAGCATCCTGACTCATCTCCCCTTACCCATTTACCTCAATTTAGCAATACTTAACACTATTAACCAAACCCGGTAGCTTTTCCTATCCAGTAATTACCGGGCCATCAGGAGTCATTTACACCCATAGTCCAACCCAGGTAAACTCATCAAGCATCATTTATACCTATAGTCCACCTCAAGTCAGCCCATCAAGCATAATTTACATCTATAGTCCACTTTAGGAAATCCCATCAAATTTCACCCGGAATCATTGTTTACCTGAAAAACCCATTGAGTTATTGTGTGTGTGTGGGGGGGGATACATCAGCTAGCCCCAGGGAGAATATTTCCTATATCTGGAGTGCCCAGCCCCCAGTTAGTATGTGTGTGTGTCCCTGGATATCCCACACAGCCCCAGTTGCATGTGGGTCCTCCCTTCTCTCTGTGAAATACTGGTTGTTTTTCTGCTACTTCTATGGACCTCTAACTTCTAGACTGGTAATTATAACCCTCCTCAAAATTGCTTTCTTCCCACTCCTTGATTTTCTCTTAGCTAGCCTTGTGCATGTTTTAAGTGTGTTGTGTGTGTGCTTTGCCCCCCCCCCCTTTTACTCTTTTAATTAAAAAACCTTTCTGGTCAAACATAGGCCTGCTTATTTTGAGAATTTTCTAAGGGGGAAATCCCCATAAACATTGTTGGAGAACTCGGTTACCCCCTCTTGCTTTGGCTCCTTTAAAACTAATTTCTCCCGAGATGAGGGCAAGTTTAGTCCATTCCAGCTTCAAGGGGGGGAGAAGGCTGTAATGTATCTCCTCAGCTGTATCTCAGACCATGTGAATGCTTCTCTTGTTTTCCATTACCTCTTGGCCTGTCAGTTATATATCTTGAAGGGTTATCTGCAACTGGAAGGCCTACAATTAGCTAATGCTTTTTTGCACTCCTGTTGTTGCAGTAAAACTTTATAGAATGCGACTGGCACATGTGGTACTGGTTTATTTCCTCAGCTCCAGCAATAAGCTGCCTCCCCCAAAATGGCAGAATCTGGAAAAATGCATTATAAAGCATAGGAAGATTAAAATCAGAGCTGAATTCAGGAGAAAGCTAGGTAAGCTACAGTTAGAATCATAGAATCATAGAATGTTAGAGTTGGAAGGGACCTTGCAGGTCATCTAGTCCAACCCCCTGCACTCTGCAGGAGCATAGCTGAAAGATAGCCCAACATACCTACAACATACCCAAAAGATGGTCATCCGGCCTCCGCTTGAAAACGTCCAGGGAAGGAGCATCCACCACCTCCCGAGGCAGGCTGTTCCACTGCTCAACCACTCTTACAGTTAGGAAGTTTTTCCTGATATCTATCTGGTAATGACTCCCTTGTAATTTCCGTCCATTAGATCTAGTCTTGCAATCTGGAGCAAGAGAGAATAGATCTGTTCCATCTTTTACATGACAGTTCTTCAAATACTTGAAGACTGCAATCATATCCCCTCTAAGTCTTCTTTTTCCCAGGCTAAACATACCCAACTTTTTCAGCCTTTCCTCATAAGACTTGGATTCCAACCCTCTCACCATCCTCGTTGCCCTCTTCTGGACACGCTTGAGCTTGTCAACATCTTCCTAAAGTGTGGTGCTCAAAACTGGACACAGTGATCTTTGTAGTCTGGAGATCAGTTGTAATTCCAGGAGACCACTGATAGGTTGGCAACCCTAAGACCTCATAATATGACAGACCTTGAAATAAGGGGAAACATTTGATTACATTTTTTCTTTATGTTTTCCCCTTTGTTGATATGCAAAAACAATACTTTATATTCATATTTGGAATGCTCTTTCTGTAATAGTACTAAGACATTATTTTCATTGGAGGGGACTAGGATTGTTAGTCCTTGGCTGACAACCCCTGGAAACATTGCATGGGGGCAGAGACTGCTGGGATGTCACATCTGCTTTCAGAAGAGGAAGTGATACTGCAATGCACTATGAATTTTCAAATCTCTATGGTAGGAACCTTAGTGATTTGAAAATTCCTAGAGCATCCTGCATACTGACCTGGGTAGCCCAGCCTATCATGTTCTTGTGAGATCTCAGAAGCTAAGCAGCGTCAGCTCTGGTCAGTATTTTGATGGGAGATCAACAAATCATATCAGGATTGCTACTCAGAGGCAGGGAATGGCAAGCCACCTCTGAATGTCTCTTGTCTTAAAAACCCTATGGGTCACCTTAAGTCAGAGAGAGAGACAGAGAGAGAGAGAGACAGAGAGAGAGAGAGAGCACACTCTGATATTATTTCTTGGCCAGAGGTTACACACTGGGAGCCTCTCAAACTGATCTAACATAAGGCCTCATCATGTCACAGTGTGGCCCTGATTGAAAAAGAGTTGTAAATGGACCTTCCTGCATGCCAGTCAATTAGAGGAAGAACTGTATTGAAGAGTGCATTTGGGTTTTTTTTTTTTAACACATGGACAAGAGTGGTGGAGAGAATGAGAAAAGCGATTTAAGGGGGGCACACGTACAGCTGGTCAGAGACTTACTGATCTTTCACAAGTCAACAGCATTCTTTACAACCCATTTTTCTTCCCAGTAGGGATCCAGTGCCGTTCACAAAACGATTCTTCCCTTCTACATTTTATCCTCACAACAACAACAGCAACAGCCCAGTGAGGTCACCCAGGAAACTTCAGAAGAGAAGAAGAGAAGAGATTGGATTTATACCCCACCCTTCACTGCCCAAAGGCGTCTCAGAGCGGCTTACAAACTCCTTTCCCTTCCCCTCCCCACAACAGACACCCTGTGAGGGAGGTGGGGCTGAGAGAACTCTTAACACAAACTGTCCTTGAGAGAACAGCTGTGCCAGAGCTTGTGACTGACCCAAAGTCACATCAGCAGGTGCAAGTGGAGGAGTGGGGAATCAAACCCGGTTCTCCCAGATAAGAGTCCGCGCACTTAACCACTACACCAAACTGTGGGGGTTCAAACCTAGGTCTCGGTGGCTCAGTGGGGGTTCAAACCTAGGTCTCCCAAATCCTGTTTTTACATTGTAATTGCTCCATCAAGCCGGCTCTCTTATTGTGCACTTTCAGACCATTCTCTTAGCCCTGTGATCTAAATGAACAGGAAATTCCCCCTGCCTAACTTATCATACAGAAACAGTTATCATGGCTGAAGTATATTCTGTTACAGTCAATTTGTTATCAATAGAAGATCAACAGCAGCTTCTCCTTTGTCCTCTCCTTCTGTCTTGGACTCCAGTGCATCTCACTTTGAGACAGATATTCCACACTCTAATCATTGTTGGTGCTACTTAAACCAAGGCTGAACGATTTGGGTGCTTTAATTGCATTTCACTACATTTACATCCTTTCAGATTTCTGTAAATTATTCCTTTCCGTCCTTGATGTTTACAGCCTTCAAATATTTGTAGACAGTCATTAAGTCCACACGAGCTCCCATCACTGCTTAGCTAAGCTATACATATTTCTTTTAATCTTTCATTCCAAGCCAAATCTATCAGTCCTTAATTATTGATATTACTCTTCCCATGAATTTTGCCCAATAATATCAAACTTTGTCACATACAAAGGAGGCTGTGATGGATTCCAGGCTTGAGATCAGCCTGCAAGCAAAGACACCTGCAAGTCACATGACTAGCAGTGGTGATGTAAGCCTGATGCAGAACTCAAGGGAGAGTTCTAAATGAAACAAACAAACAAACAAACTCTTGACAGTTGGAGTTTAGCAGCTGAGACTGTCAGTTGGTTTTCAGTCAGTTGGTACTGGACCGGGGACTGACAAGTCTTGTTGGAACAAATGAGATATCTATATAGATTCCCATATTAAGGGAAAGCGAGAAAAGCCAAACATGAAAACCATAGTGAAAACTAAGGAATCTTAACAAGGAAAGTAAGCTAATCATGGTTAAATAAGAAATACATATTCCTCTCATAAGAACATAAGAGAAGCCAATGTTGAATCAGGCCAATGGCCCATCTAGTCCAACACTCTGTCACACAGTGGCCAAAAATACCAGGTGCCATCAGGAGGTCCAGCAGTGGGACCAGGACGCTAAAAGCCCTCCCACTGCTGCCCCCTCCAGCACCAAGAATAGAGTGCATCACCTGCCCCAGACTGAGAGTTCCCATCTATACCTTGTGGTTAATAGCCACTGATGGACCTCTGCTCCATATGTTTATCTAATTCCCTCTTGAAACTGTCTATGCTTGTAGCTGCCACCACCTCCTGTGGCAGTGAATTCCATATGTTAATTACTCCTTGGGTGAAGAAGTACTTCCTTTTATCAGTTCTAACCTGACTGCTCAGCAATTTCATGGAGTGCCCATGAGTTCTTGTATTGTGAGAAAGGGAGAAAAGTACTTCTTTCTCAACCTGCTCTATCCCATGCATAATCTTATAAACCTCGATCATGTCACCCCTCAGCCGTTGTTTCTCCAAGCTAAAGAGCCTCAAGCATTTTAACCTTTCTTCATAGGGAAAGTGTTCCAACCCTTTTATCATTCTAGTTGCCCTTCTCTGCACTTTTTCCAATGCTATAATATCCTTTTTGAGGTGTGGTGACCAGAACTGTACACAGTATTCCAAATGAGGTCACACCAATGATTTATGCAGGGGCATTATGATACTGGCTGATTTGTTTTCAATTCCCTTCCTAATAATCCCCAGCATAGCGTTGGTCTTCTTTACTGCAGTTACACAATGTCTAGACATTTTCATTGAGTTATCTACTACGATTCCAAGATCTCTCTCTTGGTCAGTCTCTGCCAGTTCAGACCCCATCAGTGTGTATTTATATTTAGGATTTTTGGCTCCAATGTGCATCACTTTGCACTTGGCCACATTGAACCCCATTTGCCATTGAACCCCATTTGCTGTCCCTTAGAAATTACATCCTGCTGGAGAAAGAGCCTGGTTTAGGGGATTTAGGAGTGTTTATTGGACTAGTGGATGTCCAAAAATCAAACTAAGGCACAGCAGAGGTATTTCTCTGTGAAGGTGGAGAGTACCTAAGAAACCCACACAAAAACTGGCTGTTTAAAACAGCATAAGGGTTGAGTTTGGAGAGAGAGTGATTTGTACTGTGTCAGAAGTGACTGATTATAAAGGAACTAACCTAAAATTGATATATACCATCTGCAACTACGTATCCACAAGCATCAAAGTTTTCCCTTGTACATATATTTCCTGCCTGTCTTTGTAAATAAATACTTCAGTTGGTTTTACTGTTCCAAGTTGTCTGTGCCTCCATGTCTGACAATATCTGACAAAGTTAAACAGTAAGCTTCATCCTATAAAAAGACAGTGTTCATGAAAAGCCCCAGAGACAATAGGGGCCATCAATTGCACCATCAATTTATACATGTATAAATGTTGTTCCTTTTGGTCTTTTGGGGTTTCTGTGTGCCACCGTGGCATGCTTGCACTGCCACAGTGCCACTTGTTCTGGAGTGAGCCACTTGTTCTCATGGCAATCAAGCACCTCCCAAGACAGTTAACTTTCCCTGAGATTCTCTGGGAGAGTCTGACTTCTGGGTGGCTGCCTGCTTGCCTGTCTTAAATGCTGCTGGCTGGGTTTCCTATTGGAAACAATGGAGGTAATGGAGGTAACCTGTTTGGGTGCCCATAGAATTAGGCCCATTGGTCCAATTGCTTTGTGATGTGGGGGTGTATGTGGGGAGAGGCTCCCGAAGCTACCCTGAAAATTTGGAGCCTCTCCCTCAAACCCCCTCCCCCCCATAGCTACTAACAGCACCGTGGGAAAAAAGTAACTTCCCACCATAGAGAATGGAGGGAATGTGGGTAACCTGTTTGGGGGCCCATAGAATTGGACCCCCTGGTCCAATGCTCTTGAAACTTGGTGGGTATCTTGGGGAGAGGCTCCAACAGCTACCCTGTGAGTTAGGAGCCTCTTCCTCAAACCCCCTCTTCTCCAGCCCCCAGAATATACCCTATGTTTTCACCATTGACTTCAATGGCCCAGCTGGCGGAAAGACTCCCGAATTGGCTTGTAAGGCCGAAACTGACATGTGGGAGCCTTTCTGCCCTTGGAAGGTGCTGGAGCTGTGCTTCGGTGCATTCCCCCCAAAAAGACCCCTGCCTTCCTCTCCCCACAACAGACACCCTATGAGGTAGGTGGGGCTGAGAGAGCCTGGAAAGAACTGCTCTTGAGAGAACAGCTCTGAGAGAACTGTGCATGGCCCAGGTGGCTGCATGTGGAGGAGTGGGGAATCAAATCTGGTTCTCCAGAATAGAGTCTGCCACTCTTAACCACTACACCAAACTGGCTCTCATGTTAAGGTGCCAAGAAGCACAAATGAGCTGGGGGGGGGCTTTTTTCACCTGCTTCACATGGTCCAAGTAGAGAAGGTATAAATAGACCTGGTTAATCTAGTTAGTCCCTAACTGGGATAGCAGGAAAAGCATGGGTTAAGGGGAGTTCAAGATGGTAAGCTCCCTGAGATAGCAGTGATAGAGGGGTCCTCAGACTGGGTCCCTATTGGTTGTGCAGTCTCCATGGCTTGGTGAGGGCCTCTTTGAGGTTGGGGAATGACATATGACAAGTCATAAGGCTAAGTAGTCCTGGTTGGGGACTATGTCCCTCCATCCCCTCTATGTACACAGATGTGAGCTATGAGGAGAAAGGTTCGGAGAGATTCTGGTTCTTTCTCAGAGCTGGAGTGATTTTGCCCAGTTAGAAGGCTTGCTTTGCAAGCCAATCACAACCCATGCTTTTAGGAGTTTATTAAGAAGTAGATCAGCTTGTTATAAATAAATAAAGTTCCAGCTTAACACATAATTGACATGTTTTCATTCAGGGGGTGGATGGGCAAATCTCTCTTGTCCTTAAGATCACAGACATCTGAGGCAGGATCCAAGCCTAAGATGCCATTCCATGGAATTTTGCAGGAATTGCTTTTGAGTAACAAGCTTAAGTTTATGCTACCAATGCACTTAAGATCAGTACATGACATATTGTATACTAAGAGATGTCCTGTCCTGAATAAATACTTCATGCTTAATTCTAGTAAGCTTCAAGTTGCAAACTGCCCAACGAACGTTGAATACTAGTGTTCTATATTTCTTGATCTCTGGAAGTCATGTAAGGGGGTGGTCACATGCATGAGATAATGCAGTGGGGAAGCGAGGCTATTTCCTCCGGAAGAATTTGACCCACAGTTGTGCATTCACACAGTCCTTGGAAGCTGCGGGCACAGCCCACCACTGCGTGATCAGACGCAACCGTGGGTGAGTCGTCGTGGGTTGTGTTTTTTTGCTGTTTGTTTCCGATGCACTTAAATGAGGAATTGATGAATCGCATCTCCGCACTGAGGGCTCCCTATGGAGTTTGCGATGATGCATATACTGAGAAGGGGGGGGACAATGGCATGGAGTTGGGATGGACTGATCAGACCATCCTGACACCATGAGAGAGCGCTGGAGCCATCAGACACGGGAAACTCCGTCTGTGGCCAGTCGCAACACATTTACTACCGGATTTTCCCTGGTGTCTTTTTACTCTGCTCCTGCGGAGGAGCAAAACAGGTTGCTGACAGGTGCGAGGGTCTTCCCAGATGTTCGTGTCTGATTACACCCTTTAAATCCACCTGGCATTCGCACCTATGGCAAGTCTAATTGTGCATGTGATCAGGCCCCACGGCTAATATCCAGCATAGAAATAGTAGCAACATTTTAAACCCAAACTGAATATTTTATTTCTTATTACATATTTGTTCCTCCTCTAAGGAGCTCAGGGCAGTCAATCTGCCCCCCCATTTCATCCTCACAACAACCCTGAGAGGTAGGTTAGGCTGAGAGACCGTATGTGATTGGCCGAGGGCTGTGAGTGTCTTGGCTAAGTGGAGGCTTGAACATGGGTCTCCCCAATCTCACAGTGCTATTCTAAACCAAACCACACATTTCTAAACCCAATGGGATTAGAAAATTGCATTGTTCACCTGGCACCCTAACAACTGCATGACACTGGTTCTCAATAACATTTCCTTAAAAGAAAGGTTTCGTTTTAATTGCAAGATAGTAATGGCAAAACATCACAAAGGGGAGAAAATCTATGCACTAGAAAAACCGGTCCTATCTATTACATTATCAAAAGAATCAAATCAAATCAAGCTATCCATAGATTTTTCATCTCTCATCATACGTGTTACCTTTTTAATAGCAATGTGCTATTTTGCTTTATCCAATTTTGGTGACTATCTGTCTTCTCCACCATGAGGCAAAATTGTAATAGTTCTTTCTGATAATGTATTCATTGTTGTTCCTGCAGCAGCCCTAAAACTGTTGTTTTTTTCTGATTAGATTTTAGCAGCCCATGCATAATATCTTTCCCTTTCGAGAATACCCACTCCAATTCAATATTTGCCAGCACCGGCTGGGGTGGCTATATTTCCTATATTTGTCCCTTGCCTCATTAAATTCTTTGTGTAGCAAATTGCATTAAATCAACATTAGACCTGAACAGTCTCTGTGCCGATACAAAATAAACACTTTGTTGTTTACACCTTTCCTTTCCCATTTTATGTACCAGGGTTGATTTTTTTAAAAAGCGTCTTCCAACAGGATCAATCTACAAAGTACTCCAGTCCACAAACATAGCAGCTTTTATAGAGGCAATGGCAAGAGACAGTGTTTGTCGCACCCGCTATCTGTGTATCGACCTATGTATTATTATCCTTTCCCAGAAGGAATTTAGAAGACCATACATGGCTCGCTCCCCCCTTTTCCCCTCCCAACAACCCTGAAAGGTAAGCGAGGTTGAAAGAAAATGATTGGCTCAAGCTCACTCAGCTGAGCTGCCCGACTGAGCTGGGACTTGGGCCCAGTTCTCTCCAGTTTCAATATGACACATGCATCCCTATGTCACAACGTCTCCCAAATAGGAATAAGAGAGTAAAGCTTTTTCTGAGCAGCTACTGCTGCTTGCATCCTTGGAGGGACCAAGGTTAACACCAGGTGCTGGATGCAGAAGGTTCCGGACCCTCGATTAGCTTCATACTACTAATGGGAAAGAGCTGCGGTAGCTCAAGTGGTTAAGACACTGAACTGCAGGCTGTGGAAGGTCAGTAGTTCAGCAGTTCGAGACCCGAGTGTGCCGCATGACAGAGTGAGCTCCTGTCTCTAGTTCCAGGTCCTGCCAACCTAGCAGTTCGAAAGCAAGAAATTGCAAGTAGATAAATAGGTACCACTTCGGTGGGAAGGTGGCAGCGCTCCATGCACCTTGGTGTTTAGTCATGCCGGCCACGTGACCACGGAAACGTCTTCGGACAGCGCTGGCTCTTTGGCTTTAAAACGGAGATGAGCACCGCAACTCTAGAGTCGGGTTCGACTGGCTTTCAAGCAAGGGAACCTTTACCTTTACCTTACTAATGGGAAATCCACATGCAGAAACCTGTTTTCACCAGCGAGAGCAGCCCTCCTTCAATCAGGGACAAAGTTTTGGTAATTCCTTGTGATGTTTGCTATAGTCAAGGACTCATTGCCTTTGCTCTGCTGTGACCTTCCCTGCAGAGGGGGACCTGCAAGGTCTCCGGTTGGAGAGAAAAGGCGTTGCACCACCTTGTCCCTGTCCCCCCCCCTCCTCCTTCCATACTATCTGAGCAGGAGTACTTTATCCTCTCCAGCCAGCTCCCCAGATCCTCCTCAAAGAGGCCACACCCTTCCAATCCCCTCCCCTGGCTTGCTCCTCCCCTCCACCCCTTCACCCGACCAGAAGTGTCCTGAAGTTCTGTCATGGCAGCAACTGCCTCCTAGGCGGCTCCCCCTCCCAGGCAGGGTTTGATGATGTGACTGGTGCCACTCTGCTGCCAAACTCTATTACTGAACTCAGAATCTGCCATCCTGCCCTGCCAGTTCTGCCTGCATCCTGATTCCTGGCTTGGCTGCTGAGCTTCCAGTAGCGTATAGTTTGTCTCAGCCAAAGTGAGTTGCCCCGGCAAGTCTGGGGTGGGTCCCATCAGTGGGTCCCAAGATGGGTGGGTCCCGTCAGTGGGTCCCAAGCAGGGGTCTTTTCGTAGAACAACAGCTTCAGGAGCTCATTAGCATATGGTATGCTAATGAGCTATTAGGCTATTAGCATATGCCATGCCCCCTGACATCATAACCAGAAGTGATGTCAGAAGGGGAAGCAAAAGGGGGGAGGCATCTTCAAAAGCCTCTCCTTCCCTTCCCCAGCTGGCCTGGGTGGGGGAGCTAAGAGAGAGAAGTTACTTTTTTCCCACCATAGAGAACAATTGAGGGAATAGGGGCAACCTGTTTGGGGGCCCATAGAATTGGACTCCCTGGTCCAATGTTCTTGAAACTTGGTGGGTATCTTGGGGAGAGGCTCCATCATCTACCCTGTGAGTTTGAAGCCTCTCCCTCAAACCCCTCCCCTCCAGCCCCAGAATATACCCTATGTTTTCACCATTGACTTCAATGGCCCATAGGATATAATGGAGCTGAAATTAACATTTGGCTGCCTGAAAGACTCCCGGGGACGCACAGGCTGGGGGCGGGGCTTGGCTCCTGAGCTCCCGGAGCTGTGCTCTGGTGTGCTCCCCCCAAAAAAAGACCCCTGGTCCCAAGACAGTAAGATCTTAAAAATAACCTGGGGTGCGATCATATGTACCGGAAGCCGCGGCAGACATGTGATTCCCCTGTGGATTAAAGGGATGCGATCAGACAGACACATCTGTCTGGCATCCCGGAGTCATCGGCGGGGCATCGTTTTGTGCCGCAGTAGTGTGGTAAAAAGCTACTGCTGAAAACTCAGTATTATTGGGAACTGTGGGCGTGCGGCGGGAAGTATGATCACGCAAACGCACGTCATTGCAGGCAGGTCAAACAGCCTTGCTTCCTGCCCACCTTTCCCCCCTTCTGTGTGATCGCAGCCCTAGTTATTATGAGCATGCATGAGGGCGTCTGTGTAGGGATGCTCAATATGGTAAGGAAAACTTGGGTACAGATGCCTCTTTCTTGTGGGATCCTTGTCGGGGAAGGACAGGCCAAGTATGGTGGGCAAGGTTTGCCTTGAGGCTACGTTGCCTGCGAGAGCAGTGCTTTACTTTCCCACGCTTACTTAAGCCATTTTATCCTATCTTTTCTTTAGGCAGCTGCCAACAATAGCAGCAATAGGCAACCATAATCTATGATGCAATAATGAACTGGTCTGTGGAGAGGCGGCCTATATATTTCTCACTTAAATAACAAGATCAATGAGAATGGTTATTCTTACAGATATTCTTTCTTATTGATCGGATTCTTATTGATCAACAAAAATGATTATTCTCACCCCCCCACACACACACGAAAGTTATTTACAGAACTTGGGATCAGAACTCTGCTTGGAATACTCCAGGTGCTGCTCCAACATTTGGTAAATAGCCCTCTGTGGGGAGGCATTTCAGTGTCTGAAAATGGTCTTGGGGGAGGCAGGAACCCCCCCCCCAGCAGCTGTTTGAGCTGCAGAAGACTTCCTCTGATCCTTAAAATGACATTCCTGTAGGGGACGTGGCTCAGGAAACCCAGAGTCACCTAGCAAACAAACGTATCCTGCATTTTGGCCCTTTGCTGATTCCCGAGGCACCTGGCCAAGCCACTGTCCAAGGAACTAGCTCATCCCTGCTCCTGCAAACCTGCATTCAGATCCATTTTAAATCAAGCTGTTAAACTGCAATATTTTTTATGCACCTTCTATACACACATATCCTGTATGACGCCGCTCCTTTGAAAAACTGTAGTCCATTTTCAAAATCATTCATAGTAGCAGGAGGATTATTCTGATCACTGTTATTATTAGGGTGTAAAATCATATAAAAGGATTTGATTGACATCCATCAACATGATGGCTTCATTCATTTGTGAATGGGCATACAAGGGCATCACAAATTAATCAGCAAGGAAATCATTTTGCAATGTTAAGGGCAGGTTTTTAATTTATGAGATTTTCTTCTTTGAATAGTTACACATACAAGACTGCACCTAAGAGCCCAACCCTCTGATTCAGATGCTCTGATAGCCATAGCATTGGACTTTGCCAGTGACATCTGCCAATCTTCCTGTCTCCAGTCTGTGTGTACCTGAATGGAACACCTGACTGAGAAATCCAGGGTCTTAAACAGATTTGTATGTGCAAACACAAAAAAGTAGGGCTAAAGAAATGCACCTTTACAATTCAAATAATTCATTCCCTGTGATGTCCCTGCTTTCCCAAATGTATGACTGAAAGCTTCCTGAAGCAGTCAACCAGATGAATGTCAATCAAATCCTTTTACATCATTCCACACCCTAATAATTATGATGATATAATTCTCCTGCTATTAGGAACAATTTGAAAATGGGTTATATGTTCAGAGGAAGAAGGCTTATTATCTGGTACTCAAAATTCTAACAAAAGATTGTCATCTGTTTAAAGAAAACACATGGAAACAGTTGGCCCCCTTCTGTACCGAGCTTTACATTTTGTATGCTAGGTGGTACCTCTCATGTTGGGGAGGGGCTGCGGCTCAGTAGTAGAGCATCCGCTTGGCATGCAGAAAGTCCCAGGTTCGATCCCTGGCATCTACAGGGAAAGGATCTGGAAGTAAGTGATGTGAAAAATTTCAGCCTGAGACCTTGGGGAGCCACTGACAGTCTGAGTGGACAATACTGACCCTGACGGACCAATGGGCTGATTCAGTATAAGGCAACTTCATGTGTTCCATTTTTGGAACCTGTAGAGGTGACTGAATATGGGTAGCCCATACAAATACTTAGTTCTGCAGAAGCACTTCGGCTGAAGGCCAATATCATCAAAGTTTAGGATTGCCATTCCGCCCTGGCAAACATGATGTCGCTCATTTGACTGATGGACCCAGTGATTTCAGCACCAGACCTGCTAAAAATCCCAGCACCCTCCATAGCTGTAATACAAGTTAATCTGATTTAGCCTGCAGAAGGGCCAAAAACCAAGTTAAGCTCAGATATGGGCTTTTTGGACTAAAAAAGTACAACTACTGCGAGACCCTTGCTTTCCTGATCTAAAAATGAATATAAGGATATGTTAAAGAAGCAAAAGGATCAGGTTATGAAATCCTTATTGGGGGGAAATAATTGCAACTGCCAAAGGAAAATGAGATATGTCTCTCTGGCATCTAATTACCCCTTTACTGAAACCCAGAGGGGCAAACATAGCCCCTATTCCAGCAGCTATCTGGGGAAACTATTTTGGAAATCTCTCCAAGAAACATGATGCTGAACCCAACTTAGGGTTTGTGATCAACCTTCAGCAGTTCCCACATTAGGAACCTGTAACCCATTGGGAGGTACTTGAATGGATCAAAGCACTAAAAATTGGAAACTCCCCCAGACTTGATGCCTTCCTTCCTGATCTTCTGAAAATAGCACCTAACTGGTGGACTGAAGTGCTGGCACCTATGTTCATGCTGATAAATCATGAAGGAGTTACACCAGATTCGTGGAAAATATTACAAATTACATTGATATATAAAAAGGTTATAAGATGGATCCAAAAATTATCGACCAGTTAGTCTTTTGGCAGTTACTGGTAGCGATATGCAACCTTCCTGCAAAAGAAACTGCTCCATTGGATAGATGAGGAGAAAGTCATAGGTGATGAGCATGCAGGCTTTAAAGAGGACACTCTTGTATGGACCATTGTTATACGCTGGCCATGCTGATAAGTAAAAAATGGCTAGATGCCCCTGGACATTTGTATTCAGCATTTCCTAATTTAAAAGCTGCTTTCAGCTGTGTCCCAGGCTTGTTTATGGAACAAGCTTAACGCCACACGTTTGCCCACTAGATTGCTGAAACTAATTATGAATCTTTACTCTGACACTTTATTATATGTCAAATTAAACTACTCAGGATCCGTATCCAATCAAATCCCTATTCAGAGAGGAGTATAGCAGGGCTGTGTCCTTGTTTCCCATCTCTTTAATTTATATCTGAATGACTTTGTACCGGGGGTTACGGGATATCTCTGCTCATCCACTGTGTCTAGAAGAGCATCCAGTGTCAGCTTGATTATACACCGATGACTTAGTTTTGCTCTCCAGAACACAGATTGGTCTAAAGCAAGCAATAAAAGCCTCCATGACCTACTGCAGCAGTGAGCTCCTGGAGATTAATTACGATAAATCTAAAACCATAATATTTACAAAATCTAGGAAGCAATTAATTAAAAGCTGGGAATCTGATGTACACTAAATGCAAGTGGTTAATGAATTCAGATATCTAGGGGTCGTGTTTCAGTCTGACCTGTCTTGGTTCAAACACATTCAGTTTGTCAAACAGAAAACTGACCTAAATCTGTTAGCAGTAATGATTTTTTGTCTTTACCCAAGGTGCTCACGTTCAGTATAGACCCGCACTTCTGAGGGCTTACAAGATACTTGTGCTGCCACGTGTTCACCAAGTTAGTTTTCAGGCCCAGTGAAACTACTCAACAAGCTTCAGATAAAGCTTTTTTTGTAAAATCTTTGCTCTACATTCGTGTATGCCATCTTCTGTTGTACGGCTTGAAATGGGCCTTCCAAAAATCTCAGCCTTGATATGGAAAGCCATTATCGGTTTCAAATTTAGACTGCTTGATGCCGAAAACCTCCTGGTTTTCTCTCAGTTAGCAGCCCCTGAGTGCTGCTGGTCTTTGTGGAACAGAACCGTGGATTACAAAATCACTCAACTGAGTCCACGGAGGCCTATGAACCTCTTAACAGAGAAGAAAAGAGTGTTACTTTCTGAGAAACTTCTTAAACAGGACTGGGACCCTTTATTTAAAGATGCTGGAAGGAAATGTTTCTCATTTTATGTGGGAATCAAATACCCAGCTGAATCTGAAACCCTGCAATATCTCTGCACTCTGATGGTTTCCAAATTGAGGCGGTCATATATGATAGCTTGCTGTAACACATTGCCCACAGCTCAAATGAAAAGTCATTTCCTTAGTCGCTTTTGCGACTGGTCTTTATCAGTGGTTGATTCATGTCTTTTCCTACTGCCCAAAATATGCTGCAGCCAGGGAGAAATTCCTTGTAAAGTGGCTTTCAAAATGTTCAGCCACTTCAGATGTCCATAAATTAAGCTTATTTTTAAGTAATTACAGCAAAACTTTTACAATTGATGTCGTTAAATTCAGCTTTGTTGTTATTTCCCATTCCCAAATGTTCTTTGGTGTATGGCCTATGGCTATTAAATCTGAGTAAAGTTAAGAATGTGACTAGCCTTTGTAGAACTGGAATCTTTCCCCTACTGGTATGCCTGAATTCATCTTTAGGCTACTGTCAAGGAAGAGAGAAAGAAAAAACAAACCCAGTTCCATTAGCCTATCGCTGTACTTTTCTATTTCCTTACAAAATCAGGTCTGTTCTCCTAGTTTGTATTCCATTTCTTTGACTGCTGACTTAGACCTTCCATGAGCTACAAGGAGATGGGCTTCTTTATGGGAATGCATTGTACCTAATGCCAGGGCATTCTTTAGAAATACATGGCTTTTGATTCCCAAGACAAAAATCACATATTTTCTACTGTGGATGAGAGTCCAGAATAAAGGAAAGCATTCCTGAATATTACTATCAATTCATGGGGGGGAAAACTCTAGTAAAAATAGAGATTTGTTATGCAAAATACTGTGGAAGTAAACATATTTCACAGCATGATGCTCAGTATCCGAGTCTGTTGGAATAGCCTTTTACCCTTGGAAACAGCAAGCCTGTCAGAACATTGAATAGGCCGTGGTCAGAGATACAGCCTGTGAACTATCATTAACAAACATGCTGAATTAGGAATGATTAAGAGCAATAGTTCAGGACCCTGTGAAACAGCAAGGAGGCTGCCACTTTGAAGAGACAGTGCTCAGGACTAATAGCTCGTGAACTGTCAAATCAGTTAACAGTTTTTAATTCAGTGGAGCAATAGCTCAAACACCCTATGAAGCAGCAAGTAGGTGATCACATTGAGGTGCAATACTGAGGAGTTATAGCACATGAACCATCTATTCAGCAATATTTCATGGAGGTCAAGTTTTTGAACCTCCATTCCTGCTAGCTGGAACAGTGTGTGATCGAACCCCCATACCATTCAGGCAGGATCTTATACAAGAAGGAAAGCAGAGATCACAGTTTGTTAATTTCTTTGATATTTATTCAGTTTCCCGACAACAGGATTAAAACTATTCTTTCCTAACTGCTCATATTCATGAGCAGTGTAGCCAGTAAGCTGAGTTAGTGTGAGCTAGCTCACAGTTTTTTAGCATCCGGCTCACAGATTTTTGTCTTAGCTCAGGAAGGGTGGCTCCAGAGCAAATTAATTTATACATTAGCCAAACTGCTTGCTCGCAAATTTAATGCCAGTAGCTCACAAAGTAGAAGAGAGGAAGAGTTTGGATTTATACCCAGCCCTTCCCTGCCCAAAGGCGTCTCAGAGCGGCTTACAAACTCCTCTCCCTTCCCCTCCCCACAACAGACACCCTGTGAGGTAGGTGGGGCTGAGAGAACTTCTGACAGAAACTGTCCTTGAGAGAACAGCTGTGCCAGAGCTTGTGACTGACCCAAGGTCACATCAGCAGATGCAAGTGGAGGAGTGGGGAATCAAACCCGGTTCTCCCAGATAAGAGTCCGCGCACTTAACCACTACACCAAACTGGCTCTTTTTTTGCTCACAAGACTCCATAGCTTAGAGGGAGCATTGCTCATGATTCATGCCTATGCTGTCAGGAGGCCACCCTGACAGGTAACATATTACTAGAGGCCAAAGTTCAAGCAGTGAATACAGTGCCTCAGCGTTGTCCTGTTAATCTCTATTCTGTTATAGTGTGTCCCACTGCTATGTTTTTCTAGTTGCTTCCTCATTGGTAGGCCTCCAATTTATTAGGATCCATATTTGGAAGAAGAAGAAGAGATGGGATTTATACCCCCGGCCTTCACTCATTGTGTCAGAGTGGCTTACAATCTCCTTTCCCTTCCTCTCCCCGAAACACACACCCTGTGAGGTAGGTGGGGCTGAGAGAGCTCTGAGAGAATGGCCCTTGAGAGAACAGCTCTGAAATAACTGTGACTGCCCCAAGGTCACCTAGCTGGCTGCATGGGGACAAGCAGGGAATCAAACCCAGTTCTCCAGATCAGAGCCCACTACTCTTAACCACTACACCAATCTGGCTGTCAAGCATAACCTTTGACACTGGTGATTGTTTTCAGTTGGGGCCCATTTGTTCTTCTATGCTCAGCTGGGAAATCTTTTCCACTTCATCACTCAAAATCCCACCAGGTCCTGCTTAATGTGTGAAGCCTTTGTCCTAACTGTCACTCATGTTTTTCAAATGTTTCATGCTTTCTTCTGCTTTCCACCATCCTCAACTTTTCCAAAGACCCTTCCTCTACCCACGTTTGATCTTTGGACACCAGAACTGAACCTACGAATACACATGAAGCTGTCATAGACCGAATCAGCCAATTGGCACCTTAAAAATAAGTTATTGTATACTCAGACTAGCAGTGGCTCTCCAGGGTTTCAGACAGTCTTGATCTGACTCAGTCTGTTGTCTCTTGCACATCACCTATTACCTGATCCCTTCAAGTGATATGCCAGGGATTGAACCTGCTTCTGAGCTACAGCCCTTCTCTGATTGCTGACCTTGCATCTGTCCTCTGTAAGGCAAAAGTTAAATACACATTCACAATCTCATTCATAATTAAGGATGCTCATTCAACAGTATCTGAGCTGGAAAAAAATACCCAGAAAATACCTTTATTGGTATTTGGGGGTTATTTTCTCAGCTGAATACAGTCTATTTTCGGCTATCTGATATAGCCATTTCTGAAAAATCCTGAAAGTATTCAGAATTATCCAGGAACTCTGGATAGCCACAGTTAAATGGCATTTAAAGGGCTCTCAGTCCCCTTAAACACCTTTGGCACTAACAGCTTGGAGAAGACATTCAAATGGACCACAAGCCCTTTAAACACCTTTGGAATGAACTTGCAGGTTGGAGAGACAGGTTTTCACCTCATCAAAAAGGGAGCTATGCAGAACAATGTCAGGTTTTGTTGTTGTTGTTATAGTTGTTATTATTATTGTTGATGATGATGATAATAATAATTATTTATTTATTTGTTTAATCTGTTAATTGCCCTATCCTAGCTTACACCAGGCTCTGGGAAATGTACAAGGGGGCATAATGCCATAAAAATATACAAAATTCAGTATGCAATTTGATAAAAACGAAAAGAACCAGAATAAAAAAATCCAAGATGACATCCTATACATTTTCTTTCAAAATTCTGGACTACCGGGCTATTTTCTGGGCAGGGGAAGAGAGAACTCAAAACAAAAAATGCAGAGGGGGAAGGGAAGAAAAAGAAGAAGAGGAGGAGGAGATTGAATTTATACCCCACCCTTCACTACCCAATGGTGTCTCAGGGTGGCTTACAAACTCCTTTCCCCTCCCCTCCCCAGAACACATGCCCTGTGAGGTAGGCGGGGCTGAGAGAGCTCTGACAGAAACTGCTCTTTTTCAAGAATAGCTATGCCAGAACTATGGCTTGCCCAAGGTCATCCAGCAGGTGCAAGTGGAGGAGTGGGGAATCAAACCCGGTTCTCCCAGATTAGAGTCTGCGCATTTAACCACTACACCAAAGAAGGGTGCCATCCAATGAAGAAAACTGTTGCTGCCCTGAACCAAAAACCTGATGGAACATCTCTATCTTACAGGCCTGGTGGAATTGCACAAGATCCCACAGGGCCCTGGTGTCATTTGGCAGAGAGTTCCAACAGGTCAGGGCCAGGACTGAAAAGGCCCTGGCCCTGGTTGAGGACAGCTGGACATCCCTAGGGCCAGGGATCACCAGCAGGTTGTTATCGGTAGAGCGTAAAGCTTTCCCAGGGACATACTGGAGGAGACGGTCCCATAGATATGTTGATCCCAGACCACTCAAGGCCTTAAAAGTCTATACCAGAACCTGGAACCTGACTCAGTACTTCACTGGAAGCCAGTGTAGCTGGCGCAACACCAGGTGAATATGTGCTGTCATCTACGTTCTTGTCAGGACTCGGGCTGCTGCATTCTGGATCAGCGGAAGTTTCCAGGTCAGTCTCAAGGGCAGGCCAGCATAGAGTGAGTTACAGTAGTTCAGTCTGGAGGTGACCATTGCATGGATTACTGTGGCTAGGTCAGGGCACAACAAGAAATGAGCCAGTTGCCAAGCTTGACGAAGATGGAAAAATGCCAGCCTGGCAACATGTGTCATTTGGGCCTCCATTGATAAGGAGGCATCCAAGGTCACACCCAAACTCTTGACAGACTGCGCCAGTGTCAGTGGTGTCCCATCAAGAGATGGAAGCCTGAACTCCAATCCCAACCCCCCCCCCAGCCACAGAACCTCCATCTTCTTTGGGTTCAGTCTCAGCCTGCTCTTTTTTAGCTATCCCACCACAGCCTCCAATCCATCAGCCAGATTTTGCGGAGCAGTAGCTGCCCATCCAATAACAGATACAATTGGGTGTCATCATCATATTGATGATACCCAAGCCCAAAACTCCTTGCCAGCTGGGTGAGGGGGTGCATATAGATGTTAAATAACATCAGAGAGATGACTGCCCCTTGAGGAACTCCACATAATAAGGGTTGCCTAGAGGACACATCCTCACCCATTGCCACCTTCTGTCCCTGACTATGGAGAAATGAGGAAAGCCATTGAAGGGCCACCCCATGGACTCTTACATCGTCAAGGCAGTGAGCCAGTAGATCGTAACTGACTGTATTGAATGCTGTTGTGAGGTTGAGCAACAACAGCAGCACTGACCCACTTCAATCCAGCTGCCTACAGAGATTGTTTGTCAGGGTGACCAGCGCAGTCTCTGTCCCATGGCCAGGGTGAAAGCCAGACTGGAATGGATCCAGTGCCAATGTATCATCTAGGAAACCCTAGAACTGCTCATCTACCACTCTCTCAATCACCTTACCCAGAAATGATAAGTTTGAAACTGGGCAGTAATTGGCTGGATCTGAAGGATCCAAAGGTGTCTTTTTTCAAGAGCGGTACAATGGCTTCCTTAAGACCCTCTGGAAAAACCCCTGTCTCTCAGGACAGATTGAAAATGTCCAACAAAGGGCCTCATATTCTCTCATTGCTGGCCTTAAACAGCCACGAGGGACATAGACCAAGGAGGCACATGGCTGGCTTGACAGCACCTAGGTTCTGAACAAAATTTGAGTCCAATGGCACCTTTAAGACCAACAAAGTTTTATTTAAGGTGTAAGCTTTCATGTTTGCCATTGTTTTCCTCCCAAGGAGCAGGCATCTTTTAATTTCATGGCTGCAGTCACCATCTGCAGTGATCTGGGATCCCAGGAACGTGAAGTCTGCATGGTCAAAGTAATGGTATTCCCAGTAGTAATGTATGGCTGCGAGAGTTGGACTATAAGGAAGGCCGAGCACCGAAGAATAGATTCTTTTGAACTATGGTGCTGGAGAAGACTCTTGAGAGTCCCTTGGACTGCAAGGAGATCAAATCAGTCAATCCTAAAATAAATCAACCCTGACTGTTCCCTGGAAGGCCAGATCCTGAGGCTGAAGCTCAAATACTTTGGCCACCAAATGAGAAGGGAGCACTCACTGGAGAAGGCCCTGATGCTGGGAAAGATTGAAGGTCAAAGAAGAAGGGGACGGCAAAGGATGAGATGGTTAGACAGTGTCATCAATGCAACGAACATGAAATTGAGCATACGTCAGAGGACAGTGGAAGACAGGAGGGCCTGGCATGATCTGGTCCATGGGGTCGTGAAGAGTCGGACTTGACTGTGCGACTGAACAACAAAAATGCTTTCATGTGCAAGCACACTGTCTCAGACAAATTGAAACAAAAATTCTTCAAGCCTTACATACAGGAAGATTGGGGGGGAGGGTTGGAAGTGTCAGGAAGGACCAGAGATAAGATGCATAAATGAAGCTGAGATTGGATCAAGGTGGCAAGATCAATAAATGGCAGCAAATTAGCACACAAATGAAAGAGCTAACAAACAGATGTGAGAACGAAGCCTGAGTCCAGCGGCACCCCCAAGACCAACCAAGCTCAACCCTGGGTACATGCAAGAACAGAGAAGAGAGTGACTCTGCATGTGTAGATGCAGAGTTTCTCTGTTCTCACATGTACCCAGGGTTGAGCTTGGTTGGTCTTGGGGGTGCCGCTGGACTCAGGCTTCGTTCTCACATCTGTTTGTTAGCTCTCGCATTTGTGTGCTAATTTGCTGGCATTCATTGATCTTGCCGCCTTGACCCAATCTCAGCTTCACTTATGCATCTCAACTCTGACTGGTCCTTCCTGAGGCTTCCAACCGCCCCCCACCCCCCATTCCTGTACATAAGGCCTGAAGATTTTTTCCCCCAATTTGTCTGAGACAGTGTGCTTGCACATGAAAGCTTACACCTTAAATAAAACTCTGTTGGTCTTAAAGGTGCCATTGAACTCAAACTTTGTTCTGCTACTTCGGACCAACAAGGCTACCCATCTGAATTCTAGGTTCTGAAATAACATGAGAAATGATAATTCAGGAAAATTGTATCTCTGCAAATATTGCATTCCCACTTCCGTGAGTAAGCACGCCCACTGTCTGGTAAGGCAAAAACCACGACAGATGTAATGGGGGACATTTTGCCCACCCTAGTATACTTTATCCCTCTGTCAACTAGGGACAAATAACTAGAGGGCACTTCCAGTGAAATATATGCATTGGCCTGTTAACACAAATCTTTCTGTTTTATGTGAATCTAGATAGTGTACAGGGAATTACATGAAGTGCAGCACTTGATACTCAGAGATTTACTATGTGCAGTGTCCTCAAGACTTGATCTACTGTATGTCCTAATATCAAGGAGCCAGTATGTCTGCTTTGGTCTCACCTCACAAATTGGAAAGGGTTATATCACACTTGGGCATAAGTAACTTTCTCTGTCTGAAGCAAAGCATAGACGTTCATTCTAAAAGACCAGTAGTACCTTATTAATGTTTTTTTAGTGAGCTAATTTATAACACAGATGAATGGGACATTGCCTTGATGTCACATAAATTCTGCTAGAGCATGTGGGAAAATCGGTTCTCCAAGAAATGAGTACTTGGCAACTCATGGCCAACCAGAGGAGACAACACTGGGCAAGATGAACCAATGGTCTGACATACTATAAACTCCATCATAAATTCTTCTGACAGGCCATAATGTATGGTTGTTGGGCTGTATTTGGCTTAGTGGATTGGAAGTGGTGGTGCAGTGAAATAACTAATAACAAATAACTAAAGAACAGTATGGGATGGGATTTGGGAAATCATATATACAACAAGGCATCGTACCAATATGGCTGCCTCCCTTTACTTTGCTTTGGCCTCTTGGTTAAATGGGTGATGAAATTGTCCAGGACTCTGCCTGCTAATATTGGCTAGCTTTGAAAAATGAGGGGTGGGGAGGGAGATATAATTTACTTGACAGTACATAATTCTGCCCAAAGATGGAAGCATTAAAATCAAGGCTGAAAAAGCCATGTGTGTTCTAAGGGCAAGGTATGCATCATGCAATTGTATGAGTAAGCAAGTGCACAAAGCGCATGTTTTTTTTTCAAAATAACTCTTCATAAACAACATCCATCCACTAACTGAACTCTGCCCACTCAATTAATTGAAGAATCCTGAATCCTATCCAATCAGCCACCAAGGCTGTGAGAGATATTTTTAAAAATGTATATGATTTATGACTATATTTGCACAGAAGAAGTGCCATGCCATTGGTAAATGATCAGCTCCACGGCAGGTGCTGAGCTGCATGTTTTGTGATAACTGATAATATAATAAGAAGAAGATGTTGGATTTATACCCTGCCCTTCACTACCTGAAGGAGTCTCAGAGCGGCTTACAATCCCTTTCCCTTCTCCTCCCCACAATAGATTTCCTGTGAGATAGGTGGGGCTGAGAAAGCTCTCTCATGAACTGACCTTGAGAGAACAGCTCTGAAAGAACTTATGACTGACCCAAGGTCACACCAGCAGCTGCATGTGGAGGAGTAGGGAATCAAACCCTGTTCTTCCAGATCAGAGTTATGCTCTTAACCACTACACCAAACTGGCCTCCATATACCAAATGTCAGCAACTGGAGCTGCCAGGTCAAACTCCTGGGCCTGGCTGCCCGCCAGAGCTCTTTGTAGGAAGTCTCTGTGGCCTCAGTACCAGGAAAGGTGGGGGTTAAACTCACCCTATGTCCTCTCTCTGCCACACTGAGCCCCTTGACAACCTATCAGAGACAGTTTGGGTACATCCTCCTTGGCCTTGTGTTGAGTCACTACTAAATACTCCACTGCAAACAAAATGAAATGTAGTATATAACCAACCATGAGTAAACTGAATAATGTATAAAATACTGACATTATGAGAAGTATACATTTTCAGTACTCACAAGAGCAGCAGCATGTCCCTTCTCATCCATCCGCTTTCTTCTGGCAGGCTCTGCGCTAATCAACAAGCAAAGGTAATAAAACACAATTCCCAGGATGACTTTTTACTTACACTAACCCCAAATATATCTTCCTACTGGCACGCTAGCAATTGGTCTCTTTAGGAATGGGAGAATTTATTGCCACAAAATTAATGTTCTGTATCACTCAGCAAACTTCACTGTGCAGGGGAAATCCCTTCCCTGATCAGATCCTGATTTTTCTTTCCTCCTCTAACCATGAAGCAAGACTTTCCTTTGGCACAATTTACTACACGTGAATAATGTCTGAGGGGAACCATGGTCTGAATCTGCTCAGGGCATGCCATCAGTAGAAATGAAACCAACATGGCTGCCTCACCATCTGCGGGGACGTCTGGCAAAAACATACAGAAGGCCACAAGATGCATCAAAACACAGTTTTCCTGCCATTCATCTGATGAGCTGAGAGTGGCATGGATGGGTGTCCCATTCCTCATTTTGCCCTCACAACAACCCTGTGAAGTAATTTCAGTTTAGAGTGAACAGCTTAAGGTTACTCAGTGAACTTTGTGATGAGTGGGGATTTGAATACAAGTGTTAGCCGAACTGCTTATTTACGCAGTGGCCAGACTAACTTATTTGAGTTACTGGTCTGTGTATACAGAGAAAGCAACTTCATCCCAAGAATCTGTTTCCCAAAGAGAACACTTGACAAGGTTTCTTAAGTAAAATCAAAGATTCTCTTTACTGAATAATATCTTTTTAGTACACAGTCAAACAAAACAGATGCACTCACACATACATACAAGTTCCTTTAGATACAGTAGAAATGGAATACAATTTGGGGTTTTATACTAGAAGTATTTAGGAAGGGGGAAATCACGTGATACTTATCTGTTCCTGTAGCTCGACCTTTCCACAGTGAAGAATGCAAGGATTGTTTCTAGCTAAAGATATTCTTACTGGGGTTTCAGTTTCGGCGTCGCGAATGGCGGCCGCTTCTCGGGACGCTCCCGGAGGCGGTTAGCCCACGCGCAGTTAGGGGGGGTCTTCGCATGTGCGAAAGACCCTAGTGAGCCTTAGGCAAAGGCTCCGAACCGGGGGCGCTTGGGGAGTAGCCTCTTTGCCGGCAAACAGCCGGGAAATTGAGGCTTTCTCCCCGCCCCAATCGGCCCCACTGCAGCGTGCCCGTAATGGGACTTAGCGGCGCCACCGATTTCCAGGAGTGAAGACAGCGCTATGGTCTAACATAAAAAGAAGAAGTAGCATTGAATCGTGAGTTGAAGATCCATTTTGAAGCGTAAATCGGAGCCCCCTGCATGCGTATAAGCGTTGGGAGGAGGGAGGAGTTCCCACCCCCTTTGAGAAGCAAGATCTACAAAGGGAGCGCGAAGGGGGGCAGAGAGAAAACAAAGTGTTGGTGAAAGTACTGTTGGGGTTGCATGGAAGACTGCGATCATCTTAGCTTCCTGGGGGATGCGGCACGAACTTTTTAAAAGTAAACAAAAAAACAAAATGCCGATAATGGAAAAAGCCCTGCAGACACCGGAAGAGAAGAGAGGAGGGACTTCCGGTACAGACAGCCCCCCCCCCAAGAGCTTGCTGTCAATCAACAGGAAAAGGAGATGCTGTGCCCCCTGCTGGAACAATTGCAGAAAATCAACGAAACTCTGTTTAAAATGGAAAGTGTTCTCATCAGTCGACAGAAACAGATATCGGAAACAACTAGAAAGATGATGGAGATCGAACAGAAATCGAATCTGATTCTAGGTTTCCAGGGCGTTAAAGAAGAAGAGAAAGAAGATCTCGGATTTACCTTGACAAATGTCTTGGCACCCCTAACTGGCAGTGAAGCGATAAAGTTAAAAGAAGAGGTGGATAAGGCTCCCAAAGCCTATTCCGCTTTTATAAAAGAAAATACTCTGCCAGTAGAAGGGGATGTCGAGCATAGCAGGCGACAAGCTGGAGATCTAATTTCATCTGAAGAGTTTATGGAGCCCTGGAAGCTTGAAGGCCAGAAGTTTAAGGAAAAAGAGAAAAGAAAGAAGACGGATTTCATCTTCAAAATACGGAAACTTCTGAAGAGACACGCCAGCAGGGAGGAGGATGCAGCATTCAAAACTGGGATAAGTGAAGAAGACAGCAGCCCAGGGGAAAGTGGTGATGGAACGGAAGACTTCAAAGTTAAAATGGACTCAATCCATAACTGGAAGAAAATTAAAAAGAAGATACTTTGAGGACTGTTCGTGTAGCATCTGGAAGGAGCTGTTTAATTACTAACCCCAATGGACTTTACTAACTGCATTAACAGAGTGACTTTGGACTTTGCAATAGTTAAAAAGAAGATCTTCTAACCATGATGGATGCCAAAATTGGTATTGGTTATTAACCTAAACTAACCCTCACTAACAGAAAAAATTTTCACTCCATCTTTCTCTTGCTCCATCTGTCTACCCTTCCCTTTTCTTATAAAAAGAATAAAATTCTCTCTTTTTTAAGAGAGTTTTACAAAAAAAAAAAAAAGATATTCTTACTTACACTTAACACAGTTGGAACCTGCCAACATATGTAAGGGCTCCTTGGTCACGACTCCAAGGAAGCACAGTAAGTTACCTAAAAGATGACTAGCTAGCTTGCTGGGGAGATGATGATGAGGACCCCAGAACAAAGGTTGCACCTTGTTTTATCAGCTAGTATTGGGGGCTGGCTTGGGGTCTTTCTGGTCCGTCCCATCCCTATACCATTGGCTATAGGATGTGGGGTACTCTCCTACTAAGGTGGGGCAATATTGAAAGTCTACACCTTACTACAAGGGAGCCTTTTGGTCCAAGGTGCCAAGATGGGTTGTCATGGAAACCTTAGGAATGCAGATGACTCTGGCTTGGTCCAAGTGACAAAACAGGAAACAGTCTTAACACATGTAAATGTCAGGCATCCTGTGGGTTACATGTGGAATTCAGATTCCTCAATGGTGGACAGGTTGTTGTTTATAACATCCTTCTAGCAGACCATAATGGAGATGCTTTCTTGTTCCCAATGTCTGATGGGAAGAGGTATGCGAGGTGTGTGTGTGTGACTTCATTTGCATGAAAGTACAGGCTGTGTGGTACTTTCCTAGTGCAGATAGTCACATCCAACAAAGCATACATTTCTCCCAGTGCAAAGACACTTGCAAGCACCATTCTGGTGTGTGTGCAGGTCAGAAAATAACGAATAAAAGCATTTTCAAAGTACATCTCCTAACACAAGCCCTCATCCAGCACTTTAACAAACATACCATCCTGGATCCCAGAAGAGCTAGAGTCCAGTAGCTCCTTAGAGATCAACTCTCTAAGGTGCTTCTGGACTAGAATATAGCTGTTCTACCAGCATGGTTGCCCTGTGAAACTATCTTCATGGAGCTCAGAATGCTCTTATTTTTAGTACTAGTTTTAATGCATAATGCTGAGATGGATTATATTGTGTCTACCCACTATCTCAGCTGCTGTTTTTGTTAAAATGGGGTTTAGAAAGATCCTCAAGGTTCACTAAATCTCTTTACTGAGTTTATAAGAGGTATTTTAAATGGTCTGCTATCCAGGTTCCCACAACCTTTTGAAGGAAGGACACATTTAAAAAACAAAGTATATACCTCAGACATACTTTCAAGAAAATATGTTTAGGATCAGAGTGTTTAAGAAGTCAGAGTTTTTTGTAAACATTTCTCCTCAGACAGAGCATGTTCTTTTAAACAATATTTTCGGACTACTGATTAATCAGATTTTCTGACAGAATATCTGTGTTGAAAAAAATTCTATCTGCTTTTTAAATATTCATGGGACTTCATGACTTCTGTGTATTTATACTTTAGTGTATTTTATCAATTGTTTGCTCTTTTGTTTAGGAAAAAAATCCCTTGGAATATGAGAGGACTTTGTATCTCTTTTTAACCAAACAAATAAAATAGGGGTACAAATGTTAACCAATTGAACTCACCTTTACTACAAAATTCTATCTCAATTTTGGGATGAGAAAGCAGCCAAGTTAGCTTCATGTGGTATTTTTCTCCCTCTCTAATCATGGACCACTAATTTGATCTACTTGTCCAAAATTAACCATTAACCATCAGACTTTGGGATGGAATAATGTTAAAAGCTCCTGCCTAATTCTTTGTTTGAATGTAATTTAACTGAAGAGAATATAATGATGCACATGGCAAAACCCTAACCAAAGTCCCATGAATATTTCAAATGCTGATAGAATTGTGTAAGTGATGATAGCATACAACGAATCCATGCTTTTCCAGAGATCCAAGGTATCTCCTGAATATAATAGGATGAAATAGCCCTATGGGAACCACTGCACTGTTCTTGTCAGTAAACAAGCAGCGTTTTATGAAATATCAATAGGAAATACCCAAATGTGAGCTACAGACAATGCCCTTACAAACAGATCATTATGGCCTATTGAGCAAGTAGAGTACATACTGAAAAGGCTCTAAATTGGGGTTTACAGGAGAGATTATACAGGCTGTGAAAAGGGACTTACAGTGTCCTGACTCAGTGAAAACCAATCATTTCGGAAAGTTGTTACATGCGTGAATGAATTGATTGACCACAACCTCCTTGAAAGGGAAGATAAAGTTCTCATGTGAAAATGGGGAACAGATTTCACATTATTCTTATCTCCCCCCCCCGCCCCCGACAATGAACAAATGCAAAGAACCGCCTGTGAGATAGCATAATGAAAATACAGTAACTATATTCTGGTCTTAGCTCACTGTCAAATTGAGATGGCTGTGATGTGATCATATGAGTCCTTCCTGTTCCTAGAAAGTTTATATTTCAATGACATGTCTAGATTTCTGTCTGCAGGGAGCAATGACATGTCACCTTTCTACACAGGGTTGCCATCTCCATGTTGGGAAACATTTGGAGATTTTGAGGATGGAGCCTGAAGGAAGTGGGGTTTGGGGAGGGACTTCAGTGGGGTATAATTCTTTCGAGACCACCTTCCAAAGCGGCCATATTATCTAGCTGAACTGCTCTCTGTGGCCTGGAGATCAATTGTAATAGTGGGAGATCTTCAGCCATCACCTGGAGGGTGGCAACCCTATTTATAAATGCAGGAGGTTTTGGGAGAAATATTCAGTTGAATGATTTTGCTTATGCGTTTTTACTGAATTATTTTACATTTTTAAAAAAATTGTTCCAGTGTTTTAATGTTTTTATGTTCTTCACCTTCAGGACCCTGATGGAGTGGGAAGGCAGCATAAAAATATGTTAAATAAAATAAAGTGTGCCTACATTCAGAAATGGGATGGAAACGAGAAAGCTGAACCACATGGTCGATAGAGGTTGACGAGCTAGTTCCATTCCCATGGCCCTCTAGTGTGGACCTGGAAATGGGACTCGACTGATACCCTCCTACATGTTTTAATCTTTCCCTCCAAGGAAGGAAGGAAGGAAGGAAGGAAGGAAGGAAGGAAGGAAGGAAGGAAGGAAGGAAGGAAGGGAGGGAGGGAGGGAGGGAGGGAGGGAGGGAGGGAGGGAAGGAGGAAGTTATAAAATGGGTTTCAAGACAGTTTTTGTCACTTTGAAACAAAGATCATCTCAGTCAGAACAAGGTCTTGCTCCTCAGTGCCTCAGTTTATTCTCCTCAGTAAAAAGAGCAATTTATACATTTTTATAATAAGTGAGTATTAATCCTGCAGAGGTGCAAACATCAGCATTACTGATCTGAGAGATAAAACAGTAGCCAAGGTAAATATTCCTCTCCAGGGACAACAGCACTGATACCCTCAGTGTATAAAGCTGGTGATACATATATAGACTTGGAATATTTTAATCAGAAATACCATACCACCTTCTTTTAATTCTCCAAGCTGCCAGTAAAATCCTGACCTCAGCAGGACTCAGTGGATTCAATATTTTATCATAACACTGATTTTTTAAAAAGTTACCATGTAAAGAACTGAAGAATAAAGGAAAGAAATAGTTTCTTGTTCATGAGCAAGTTGAGTCAGAAATTTGCATAGATCATATCCATCTTACTCTGTCCTAGAGCTGATTTTAAAATTTCACAGAAAACGTTCCACTTTTAACTGGCACAAATCAAAGACTTGCTCTCCTACATTGTCTTAGGAAATCAAATCCCACTGAAATTGAGATTTTTTTTTTCCTGAGTAAACTAGTCGAGAGTGTCAGATGGAACAAAAAAAAAAATGTTCCAGGCAGAAAATGAAAATTATGACAAACAAGCTACAGAAAATCCAACCTTTTAAAAATTTAATAATCATGAAGCTGAGTAAATGGGTTTTGCTATATAAAAAAGAGTTCAGCTTCCAACTTCTGCTTCATTCTTTGAAGCTGAACAAAGTGAAGACAAAACACTGCAGTGCTTTAAAAATGCGTACTGAGGGTCGTGATTTTGTAAGTGGTTCACTCCGTTTCCCTCAAGCATAACCTGCTAAAAGTAAAGGAGCTGCGCCGGAGTGTCTGGAGGAGAAATATTTTTTTATTCTTACAGCCTGTGAATTGCTCAGAATTCCCGGAGTCTCGATCCAGCAGCTGTGAGAGGCAACAGAGACGGTGGAGGAGACAATGCAGAGTTTGCTCAATTTCATTAGGTTTTACTTTTCCACAATATTTCATCAGTCATATCTCTTGGTGTGTTTTTTTTAAGAAGACAAACTGTTCTCTATGGATAGAGGGAGTTGTTACCTTTTTAAACATCATCTTTATGAAACTTTTTGTAGACTGATAGTATTCATTTTTTTCTTTCTTTTGTCTTAAGGCAAAGCTATGACTGGCCCAATACAATCCTTTGTGTCTGCTCTGCAGCATTCATAGCAAGCACAAGCAACTGCTGGCTGTATCAATGCAAAATCTAGGTTATGGAACAGATTTTTTAAAAAAACAAAAAAACAAATTAGCAGTGCAACTCAATAATAAGCATGTGTACTTAGATGAAGGTCCCACTAAATTACATGAGGTTTACTCCCAAGTAACTGTGCAGTCTTCAAGTAGTGCAATAACGATACTTGCTTATATTGTGCTTACTTGTGACTAATACACCACCATAGGTTGTAGTCAATGAACCATGAATGGAAGGAACACACAGAACTGATCTCTTGTCTTTCCCTGCAGCTGTCTGTTTCTTTCAAAAGGAATGATAAACTTGGGTGAATGGGGGATGGCAATATGATGATGGATTTAGTGCATTTTTATCCCTCCCTTTGCCCAAGGAGCTCAGGGCAATAGAAATGGTTCTTCCTTCCAGATATTATCCTCAGAACAACTGTATCATATAGGCCAAGCAGAGAGGGAATGAGTGGCCCAAGGCCAACCAGTAGGTTTCATGGCAGGCAGGGAGCTGAACCTGAGTCTCCCTAGCCCCGACCCAATTTCAGTGGGATGAAACTGTTGTAACTCTGCAGAGGAATGCTCTGCTAGTAAAATAAAGTATGAAATTCCATTGAAGATCGGTTTCAGCATGTTAATTTTCAAGTATCATCACACAATAAATACTACAGCAACAGAAGTATCTCAAATACTTACTAGTATTAACTGTCAGCTAGCCACTCACAGGGCTAGCTCACAGGGATTCTCAGGAAGACTGTCCTCTACCTATGCTTCAAGTTTGGGGAGGATTCGATTTACGGGGTCTGAATTACAGCCCCCCCCCGAAGATACCCCATCCTCCATTGGAAATGAAAAACAAGCAAAAAGCAAGGGCAATAGAAGCCCAGCAGAACAGAATCAAAGTCCCCGAGAATCTCTGCAGTAGAAACTGAAGGGGGGGCATTTTTGCAAGCACAGAAGAACCAGTGCAATGTGCCCAGCAGAACCAGTGCCACTGTGGCAGTGCAAACCAAACAGGACAAAGTTCAAGCCAGGAAAGTGCTTTAGGGGAAAATGACAGCCACAGGGTCAAAAGTGTGTAGAATGGACCCACTGCAAGCTACATACCCCAAATGCACAGAGAACCTCACCCTGCCACCCACTCCTCTACAGTCTCTCCAAAATGGGAGCAGATTACAGTTCTGGGGTCCCAATTATGGACCCTCCCAAAAAAGGTCTCCCCAGTGGTCTCCCTCTGGAAAAGACAGCTGCAGTTACGGGAGTCTATGGAATGGCTCAGGAACAAGTCAGTGACACTAAACTCACAGGGAAGAAGAAGCAGAGATTGGATTTATACCCTGCCCTTCACTACCCAAAGGAATCTTAGAATGGCTCCTTTCCCTTCCCCTCTCCACAACAAGATACCCTATGAGGTAGGTGGGGCTAAGAGAGCTCTTTCAAGAACTGCTCTTTCCAAAACAGCACTGAGAGAATTGTGACTGACTCAAGGCCATGCCACCAGCAGCTGCATATGGAGGAATGGGAATCAAACCTGGTTCTCCCAGATTAGAGTCCACACTCCTAATCACTACACCAAACTGGCTCTTTTCACCTGGGCAGGCCCCACCCCCAGATAGACACTGGAAGCAAGGCAAGCATTCTCCCTATGTTCACAGCCCCCTCCAGTCTCCAAAGGCAGGTTTTGAAGGACAGAAGGGCAGAACAGGCATCCCCAGAGTTTTGAAGGGGCTCCCCAAAGTTACCTCACAACAGCTTGGCAGGCGCCCCAGCCTCACCAGACCAGTGGAAATCAGAATTTTCCATTTAAAGTGATCATGTGGTAGGTGTTGTGTTATGAGGTAGACGTTGTTTCATGAGGTAGGTGTTGGGTGAGGGGACCCACCCCCACCCTGCAGAGGTGGCCATTCTCTCACCCAAGCACCAAGGGCGCAACCCACAGGCTGCATGCCAGATCACCCAAAGAGGAAGAGGAATGGGAGGAGAGACACTTGGGAGAAAACAGGAGGCCCCTCCAGAGAGGGGTAGCACAGCCCAGCAGGGGGAGGTTTCCTGTATTAGGTTATTTGGCTTCCCACAATGTGGTTCCTAAAAAATTGGTTCCTATGAATTTGTTTAATATCTGACATTAAAAAGGTTGTATGATATGTTTGGTAGTTGGTTGATTTAAATTTGTTGTTATGATCCACTTCTCTAATGCAAAATAATTGAGAAGTATTTTTGTATGATGTTCTATGAATTTTATATGTTCAATATCTTACTTATCACAAAGTTATACAATACTGATGTGTTCTTGTTTTGTATATATATTGTAAAAAGCCCTCATTTTTTTTTAATGAAGGTCAGTTCATCCACCCTGGCCAGATCAGGTGGGAGGGTGAGTGAGGTGGGAGAACACCCACTATTTTGGACATTGGCAGCCCAGCTCACCCGCTAGGTGCTGCCTAGGGCGCTGCCCTAGGCACCCGGTGCCCCGAAAGCCCCGCTGCCCATGGGTTCCCACCGCCACCCCGCTGCCGCTGCCACCAGTATAGAGTGCCGGACTGGGGCACAGGAGGCAGCGGCATAGCTTGCCCACCCTCCCCTCCCCCTGGGGGTGAGGAGGCAGGGGCGGCATGGCAGCAGCCAGCAGGGACTCCCTGCCACTGCTGCCAGTACAGAGCGCCCAGCCGGGGCGCAGGAGGTGGTGGCGCAGCTCGCCCACCCTCCCCCTCCCCCTGGGGGGAGGAGGTGGGGGCGGCATGGCGGCATCTCCAGGCCCCACTGGGAGTTGGCATCTGCGCCCACCTAGGGCGCAGAAACAACTTGAGCCAGCCCTGCATTGGTGGGAGGGCATGAGAGGAGACTCATAGCCATGCAAGAGAGATTGGGCTAGCTGGCAGTCTTGTGTGACCAGTACCCCAGGGGATCGGCAGAAGTGGACTCAGGAACCTTAGCAACAGGCTCAGGGGACTCACCATCACCTCTACCAAACCCTCCACCATGGAACATCTGGCATCCCCACCACTGCTGACCTCTCAGGTCACCACTGACAACCAGTAGTGAGGCTTCTCCCTGGTTGGGCTCTTTGAGGCAGAGGTGCCAGTTGCAGCTCCACCCCCTCACCCCAGTCTCTTCTACGTCCTGTTCTCTCTGGCCATATCTGCTGCCCTGTAGCCTCCACACTTCTTTGCAAAGCTCATGCTTCCATTGCAGAGAGCAATGCTGCCTTTTATCCAGAGGTCACACATACAGACTAGCATGTACTCTCCTTCCTTGATAAGAGGTTGCAACCTGGTTGTGATGCTCACCTGCAGCCATCTCGGGCAAGATCCTCACCCATGGAAGAACAGCTGTCCCCTCAGGGTCAGGCTGCAGTGCGGAGGCCAGTGCCTGTTCCAGCCCTCGAATCAGGGGGATGACTGGGTGCAGAGCACACTGGTCATGGAAAGGCTTCAGGACATGTGCCATTTGGGAGATGGTCAACCAGTAATTGATCTGATGCTGAGCTCCTCTTCCCCAAGCAGGATGGTCTTGAAGGAGATGACTTCTTGCACCAGTTTCTTCTGCTATACCAAATGTGCAATCAAGACATGGGTGGAGTTCCAGCAGGTGAA
This sequence comes from Gekko gecko, assembly GCA_029375565.1. Classification (NCBI taxonomy): domain Eukaryota; kingdom Metazoa; phylum Chordata; class Lepidosauria; order Squamata; family Gekkonidae; genus Gekko; species Gekko gecko. The sequence goes on along the minus strand of JAPDNY010000001.1, from coordinate 295,153,430 downwards.
TAAATCCAAGATGGGCTGGAGTTCAGGTTCATCCCCCTTCCCCTGCCTTTCATGCAGCAGAAGGGGAGGCATGATGCTGTACAAGAAGTGGGTGACCAGGCACCAGCAGGTCTCCAGAAAGGCCCCCAAAGGGTGGCAGCATCACAGTTGGCCCTGACAGTGCTCTCCAGCCCCAGAGCATCCTTCACCATGAGGTGAAGCATGTGCACCAGGCAGATAAGAACTTAAGAACATAAGAGAAGCCAATGTTGAATCAGGCCAATGGCCCATCTAGCCCAACACTCTGTCACACAGTGGCCAAAAATACCAGGTGCCATCAGGAGGTCCAGCAGTGGGGCCAGGACACTAGAAGCCCTCCCACTGCTGCCCCCTCCAACACCAAGAATAGAGTGCATCACCTGCCCCAGACTGAGAGTTCCTATCTATACCTTGTGGCTAATAGCCACTGATGGACCTCTGCTCCATATATTTATCTAATTCCCTCTTGAAATTATCTATGCTTGTAGCTGCCACCACCTCCTGGTCAGATGATGCACTTGGGGTGTGCAGCCTTCACCACTGTCAGGATGTTGGCGCTGGCATCCATGACCATATAGCCTGGATGATGTTGCTGCCACTCACCCACTCTCTCAGGCTACTCTGTATCATGGTGAGAATGTTTTGAGCCCTGTGGTCTGCATCCATCCCATGAGCATGGAGCAGAACTATTTTGCAGCCTGATGGCAGGACTGTCTCCTCGTGGTCCTCTGGTTGCCACCAGTGGGTGGTGAGGAGAGGTAGCTGTGCTGCTGGCTGCTCCAGAGGTCTGCCATAAAGTGCATGGTTCTGCTTTGCATTCTGGAGAGCTCACTCTTGACCATCACCACTGTGGAGCAGTGCATGATGGGCAAGACTCATCAGCTCATGGTCCTCCATGAGGGGGCAGAGTACCAAGGAGTCAGGTGCTGCAGCAGCTGGTGAAAGGCTATGTCCTCCATGAAGGAGAAGAGTTGACCATCCACAGCAATCATCTTGCCGATGAGACAAGTGACTGCTTCCTGGGTCCTCCACTTAACCCTTCTGGATGGCATTGTTGGTGTCCCTGTGGGAATGACCTTTTGGAGGATGGTCTGCCTTGATGTCCTACCCACAGCACCCTGAGTGTGGACAGCCTTTCTTGGAGGGGCCTCCTGCTTCCCCTCTCCTTTTCCCTGCTGAGAGGGAGTGGGTTCTTCTTCCTCCCACTGGCTGCCACTCTTTCCCCCAGCAGCAACGTACTGGGGTACACCCATTGCAGGTGCCTGTGGAGAACAAAGAAGGACAAGTGTTGGGGGTTTCCACCCCTCCAGATGTGGGTATGGCACACTTGACACTTTGCCACACAGGTGACATTGGGGAGAGGTCACTGGGGAGGGTGTGTTACCAAAGTTTGGGCTGGAAATGATGTCCCAGGACTGGAGAAGGTAGGAGGGACAGCTGCTTTCTGGCACAGGACTGGGAGGGGCCACAGAGGGTGTCCTGGAGGCAAGACCAGCAAGAGGGAGCTGTGTGGAAGGGGAGGATGCTTCCCTCCCCCCCGAATCACTGTGGTCAGAGAGTTCTCCAAAGAGTGTTAGCAACTACTGGTCTTTGACAGTGCTCTTTGTCCTCTGTGGAGAGCCCCAGGAACAGATCAGGGGAAGGAGGCTCCAAGACCCCTAGCCCTGCTTGGGATGGGCCCCTGTGGGCTGGCAAGATGAGTTTGGTGCCCGGGGAGGGTTGCCTGTGGTATGTGGGGGGTGGAGGACATCTTCCCCCATGATGAGCACCCTTTGCACCCACTTTCATCCTCATGGCACACGGGCGTTCACAATCAGGAGGAATGGGAGTGTATAAATTGTGAGTCTTTGACCCAGGAAGCAGTAGCTAAGCATCTCTGCTCTGCATGAGTAGAGAGCCTGGTTTAGAGCCTGAGTCCACCTAACACCCCCAAACCCCAGAAGGGGAGGGCAGTTTTCAATCAAAATGTGGGTCCTCAGCCAAGGAACCCACTGGGTAAACCCTTCTGCTTGGGGTGAGCAGAGAGATGGGGTAGCTCAGAGCCCTGTGTTCACCTAACACCTGCAAACCTCAGCAGGGGAAAAGGAGTTCCCAATCATGAGGGAATGTACTCTGCTACTCCAATTTTAACAAGTTCCCTGCCTCTCTGTGCAACTGTGAACATCCAAGAGAAGAGAAGCGGCAGAGCCAAGCTGAGCATATATAGAGAGTATTCTGATCCCATAGAGCAGAATGGGAACTCTGTTATTGGCAGTCAGCCATGCCTTTTATGCTTTGGAGGGCTCCTATTGGTAGTTCCAAGGCTGTAGAATTCCAGTCCCCATTGCCTTGGAATTTTGTAAACGGTTTAATTGATCTGAGACTGTCTGGAAATGTAATCATTCATGAACTGTCACGAACCACCAGGAACAGCACCAAAATTCATGACATGTTTGTGCTGAGCCCCCTTCCATGAGCATTGTTTTGCAAACCACAAACTGTCCAAAATTCATGACAAACTTTACTTCATGAGCCGGTTCATACCCATTCCTAGCAGGCTGCACACGTAACCATTTCTTCCCTGCCAAGAATCATAAAACAAAGCTTCGGTCACTTATGAGGACTGTACATGCAGACACTGATACTATGAGATTGCTAGTATTAATTACATTACTGTCACAGTACTTATTTACTGGGCTTGGCAGAGAGGATTTCTGAAAGGTGCATTTTTGTGTTGGAAAAAAATGCAATTTTGCTGGCAGGAAAATACAATTTCTGTTAACTTTGCTTATTGTAAACTGGCAGGTGAGAAGGGTGATATATATTATTAATTGTTGTCCAGCTAATTGTATCATTTCGGGCAGGATTTGGAGCTACAGAGGTAAGTAAATTACCTGAGACTACAAAAGATGATACTTCTATCCGGGGAGGGGGTAGTCATTTTTAGAAATGACTTGGGGAGAAATAGATTTTACTGCATTATTCTTATACATATGAAAATTGGAAAGAGTGCAACTGCAGGCCATAAAGCAAAATAACTGGCAGACCAGAAAAATACAACCAGAATTTATTAACCTACTACATTCATAAATGGCCTTTCTCACCAATAGGAACCCAAAGAGGCTAGCATCAGTCTCCATCAACCCTGTGAGTTAGGTTAGGCTGTGAGTGTATGATAGACATGGGGACCCACCTAAGCAGGTCTACTTAAAAGTGAGTCCCATTCTATTCAGTGGGGCTTAAACCCAGGATAGTGGGGTTTTTTTAGGATCAGTCTGACATACCTTAAAGAATAAGGCTTCAGTTCTAAAAGCACTTTCCTAGCAGTAGTCTCCACTGAATAAAATGGAACTAGATTCTGAATAAACTTGTTTAGGATCACTCCCAAAGTATTGGATACATACATAATTAGATTCTATTCATTTTTGGAGGGGTTGTGTTTTTCACATGTGCATGTGTGTGTGCGTGCATGCGTGAGTGTGTGTACCCCTGGAAGTCATGGTGACCTCTGGTGACCGACTCTTACTGCGGGTCTGGAGGATATTCAGAGAGGTGGTTCAATAAAGCCCGTCCCCACCTCTCGCCTGCTGATATTCCAAGGAACTCTCCCATCCAAGTATTTGCCAGAGTTGACCCTGTTTAGCTTCCAAGATCTGATGAGATTGGGCTTGCCTGGGCTATCCAGGTCAGGGTGATTCTGTTCTTTATTAATATCAATCACAGCCTTTGCAAAAGATGGATTTCCCCCCCTTTTAAAAACATTTGCACTTTCATCTTTTTCTCCCTCCAAAGGGATATTGATGATTATTTGTACCAGTCCAAGCTCATTAATAAGGCTGGCCATCTACAAATGCACATACACATGGCTTAATTCAAATAATGGGTGGAAATTAATCACCCGTAAGAATACAGAGTTGAACAGCTAACTTTTAATCTCCAAAAGAGATTGCCGGTCTATTAGATTGCATTATGATTCAGTTATATATACATATAATGGCCTAATTTATAACCTTCAGCTTAGATCAAGCATCTTTTAAATTGGCCTTAATAAAAACAGAACTGCAGTAATCTGATTAAAAAGAAATAAGGAGGAAATGAAACCAATGGTTATATTCTACTACCCCAGGAACGACAACAATTAAGAGTTGAGCTGGGAAAGACCAATAGGTTAAATGGTGCTACCTCTATTACTTGACAAGGTTATTATCTTATTTAGCAGGAGAATTAAAAAAGAAATCTGTGCTAGCTCAGCCATGGCTGAGAGCCTGACAGGATGGATACAAAGCTGGAAGAACAGAAATGATGGCTCAGGAGATGGCTTGGGTGAAACTTCAGAGGTGTTGGGGTACCAGTGAGTGAGAGATGCTGTGGTGAGGAGGAACAGTAGGACTGTCAATCTGAGCACCATTCATTGCTTTGAGATTTCAAAGTTCAGGATTGCTACTGCATCCTGAAACACAGAAACACTTAGATGACACAATAGCTAAAAGTAAAGAACCTTCTCATAAGCCCTGGTCTCTCTGCTCCTACATGCAAAGGTAAGGCAAGTGTTGCCAGAGGCAAAGCCTTTTTGGTAGTGGCACCTCCCCAGTGGAATGCCCTCCTTTTTTAGTCTCACCTGGCACCTACCCTACTCTTTTATAGGCACCAGGCCAAAAGATTTCTTTTTATCCAGACTTTTAGCTAGGGGCAGGATTTCATCTTTTATTTATTTATTTATTTTTACAAATGACTTCTAGCCTGAGAATTGTCATGAGTATCATTTGTGCTGGTTTTATGTTGCTTTCAGCTTTTGAATGTGTAAGTTTTTTTACGCCTGGATTTTAGGTAAAGGTAAAGGTTCCTTGCTCGAAAGCCAGTCGAATCCGACTCTAGGGTTGCGGTGCTCATCTCCGTTTCAAAGCCGAAGAGCCAGCGCTGTCCGAAGACGTTTCCGTGGTCATGTGGCCGGCATGACTAAACACCAAGGTGCACGGAACGCTGTTACCTTCCCACCGAAGTGGTACCTATTTATCTACTTGCAATTTCTTGCTTTCGAACTGCTAGGTTGGCAGGAGCTGGAACTAGAGACAGGAGCTCACCCCATCATGCGGCACCCGGGTCTCGAACTGCTGAACTACTGACCTTCCACAGCCTGCAGTTCAGCGTCTTAACCACTTGAGCCACCGCAGCTCCTGGATTTTACTGACTGTTTTTTTAAACGTTACTTTATTTTATTTCTATGACTTCACTAGAAATAAGGCCTTTTGTGGAAATAAATACAATGAGCTCTAGAAAGAGGCTCTGGGAGAGTGCCCCAGCCTTGGGCACTCAGCGTCAATTTGCTGTGGCAACCTCAGCAGGGTATAATGACACAGAGTCCACCATTTTCTCCAGGGGAACTGGAGAAAATTCTCTGCCATCTGAAGAACAGCTGTAATTCTACGTGATCTCCATCCCTCCCCTGGAGACTGGCAACAATGGTTTCCCATGAGGGAATGGCTGGTTTGGAGGGTGGAGTCTATGACATTGTATCTGTCTGAGGTCCACCCTTCCTCAAACCTCATCCTCTTCAGGCTCCTTCCCTCAAATCTCCAGGAATTTCCCACCTGGAGTTGGCAACCCTATCAGGACTGGACCCAATGAGTTTTCTCCCAAAGGCCAAAATAGGTGTGGAAAGGGCCTTTTACTGACAGAACCTGGTTGCCTAGCAACAGGCACTGAGGAGAAAGTACAGTTGGCATCTTTGATTAGGGAAATACCTGGAGATTTGGGGGGGGGTGGATCCTGTGGAGGGCAGCATTGTGGGGGATGGAAGGACTCAGCAGGGGATAATGTCATAGAGTCTACCCTCCAAAGCAGCCATGGGGAACTGATCTCTGTCATCTGGAGATCAATGGTAACAGCGGGAGATCTCCAGGTCCCACCTGGAAATTGGCAACCCTAGGGGAAAGTCAGCTGCACAGCAGGGGGTTGAAGAGAATGGTTTGATGTTCACTGGCCCACCTCATTAGCCAGCCAGCCATGGTGGAGCCAAAAAGGAGAGAGTTTGAAGTTTATTCTGACAGGAAAGTGGCCAAGCTGGCAGTGGGCAGGGGAGGGGATTATGCTGAAAGTCCTTTGTTTTTTTACTCACAGAAGCAAGCTTGGTTGCCTACCAACAGCCACTGAGGAGACAGTCCCACACAGGAGCCAAGAGAAGTGTCTTCCTCAAGAGAGAGTCTGACTTTCCAGGAGCCACAGCTCATTTCCTTTAGGCCAGACCTTCCCTGGCACTGCTGCTGCTGAAGGAAGGTGGGGGAGCCTTTGAAAAACCCTGGGCAGCCTTCTCTGCGGTGCAGCTGGCTGAGCTATCACCCTGACAAAGTGCTTCTCCTGCTTGCTGCTGCTTGCTAGGTCTGTCTCCTTTTCAACTGTGGACAGATTGCCGCTCTCTTGGCAGAGTGTCAATCCCCTTTGCTGGCTCCCTCCAGACTGAGGGCAAGATGCTGGCTGCCAGGTCTGTGGGCGGGGCCAAGGCAACGCAGCAAGGTAATGTGGCCAGGGCATAGGCAGACCTTCAGAGTGGCAGCTGAGGGAGCCAAAGGCTGTGGAAGTGTGTGGAGCTTTCACACCAAAATAGAATTATTATATAGAGAGATTATTTTATGTTGTGAGCTGCCTGAACCAAGTATCTGAAAAGGTAGCATATGCATGCTGTAAAGAAATAAAATCAAATAAGTGATGCTCTATGGTACTGAAAACCAGATACAGTAGCATAGATGGGAAATGACAATCAAGGATTTGATGTATGTTTACAGATGTGTACATTCCTTTATTAAGCTCTAATCTAAAGCTCGTTTTGCTTTCTAAAGGAATGGTAGGTTCAAGAGGCATGTTCTTAAAGATCTATTATGTCTTGTGAAGAACAATGGGTTGGATCTAACTCTTTTGCACAGATACCCATCTTGATCTTTTGCAATAGGAATGAGTAAAAATAAGGCAACTCCAATACTTCCCCCCCTTAAATAATATTTTTCATGCATTATAATTGACATAGTAAGAGTGGAAATAGAAGAACAGTTTCATTTTTGAAGGCTGTCTCTATTATCTAATCCATCAATGGAAAGTATGTGTGGGGCAGGGGGCTCATCCTAATGGGATTTACAGTATTATCCATGCACTATATGGAATGCTGGGCAGATCAGCTCCATGTGGAACATAGAACAATTCATGGCAAACATTATTTTAGGAAGGAGAACGACATGTGGTGCCAAAACCAGAGAGAATTTGTTATATTCAACTGATTTCAGTGAGGCTTTGCTTAGCAGTGTTTCATGTTCCTAATTTTCTTTGGATTGGAGCCTTTGAATGGACTTGCAGAAGGTCAAGGCCAGCAGGAGATGCTGCTAACTGTAGTTATGTGGCTTCATCAGAGAGCAGCACAGAGTAGGTGAGGTGTGACTTTCTCTTGTGAGCATCAACTTTGAAGCCCTAGACATAATTCAAAATTATAATGCAAACTAATAAAATCAGCACATTACGTAATCTATGATGCAAGGGATAAAAATACATAAAAGAATGTTATGGAGAAACATGGTACATTGATATCTACATCATTTATACCACCCAGAATATGATTTCAAAAAATTCTCATATTTAGAGATGAGGTGAATTAATGTGTTAGCTTAGAACTGTCAAACAGATGTCAAACCCTGTTCCAATTTCAGAATTCCTTATAAAGTTTCTCCTCCCCTCCTTTAACAGTACAGTTTGAGGGACATCAGCTGCTGCTGTTACCTCAGTGTAAGTGGGGTTGCCGGGCTCCAGGGAGAGTATGGAGTTCTGGAATTTATCTCCAGACAACAGAGAAAAAGGCAGCTTTGGACAGCAGACTTTGCTATACCACAGATTCTAGGTGAAATCCTTCCCCAGATTCCCCCTTTCACAGGCACTGCCCCAAATCTCCAGGAATTTCCCAGACAAGAGTTGGCAACCCTAACTGTAAGGCTGGTATAGCATTGCCAGTAGCTGGCCATTGTGAGCACACATCAGCAGCAGCTCCCAGACAAGCTGCCATGCTGAGTGCCACCACTGTGATGATGCAGAAGTATTCAAAATGTTGTTTGTGGGGCCGCTACCACCATGATCAAGGATGTTCAAATGTGGATTTCATTTTTTGTGTAATTTTCTTGGCATCCCTGTTTGTAATATTTACCGTGCCTTGACATGGTAGGCTAAAATTATCATCTTCAGAGACCTAATTTCCTGCTGCCTTGAGTCCAAGGAGAAAGACAGGAAATGTCTTACCTAAATAAATAAGAAGGGAGTCTTGGTGGAGTGAAAGAAAGCGGGCCTTGCCCAGGTTCCCCTGACAAATTCATAGGTGAGATGACTCTTCCTGGGTTGTACCTTGCAGCTCAGTCTAAATCCCTTGCACCCAGTGGACGTAGAAGGGTGCAGCTCTGCTATGGACTCTCTCATAGCTGCTACACTGTACCACTTCTTGTTGTTTAAATTCATTAATACATGAGGCCAAGAGAAATGCTAGACTGTTAGAACCTACTTTTTAAAAAATGAAATACTGTTCTACATGCCAGAAGAAACGAAAGACACGCTAGGGGGAAAAAATAAATGAAGCATAAGGACTGTACTAGAGCTCTGTTATAGAATACTGCTAATGGTATTCTAAGGGGTGCGTTAATAAGTATTCCTAATGGTATTTGAAAATAGACAGAGAAAAACAGTAGCAAGGAATAATGAAAATCAAGCTTTGCGTTGAAAAACAGGGCATAACCTACTATATTTTAGAACTTTAATGAAAATATAAAGGGCAAATTAGTTTGATTGTATTTTGGAAAAATGGCTGATTTTTTTTTCCTATGGAAAAGGAAATAAAGCAGACTAAACACTGTCATCTTTTTAAAAGGGAGCACAGGGGAAAATGTAAGATTAAATCAAAGGGACCATCTACAATGGACTTGAGAAAATTGAAAGAGCTAGCTTTGATTTTTTCTAAAAACCTACATTCCACTCAACATTCAATAACAGAAGATCAAATGCAACGTTATCCCAAAGGTTTGAATTTCTTGGTCATCACTGATGTATAAAAAAGTCATTTTAGAAAACTAAAATCTCCATCAAAAAGTGGGGCAGGCAATTAATACCTCCTGGTCTAGTGGAGAGCCATGAACTTTATGATTATGCCCTGACTTTAAAGAAGAGATTTGTGCTTCTATTTAAAGGTGGCTTTTCAGCAACCTGATAGGTTTCTAAGGCTATCATTTCCGAGGGACAGCAGTGATTTTCAATGGGATTTTGATGAACAAGTATTCAGACTACGCAGATGGAAATGGCTTGTTGCATTTTGGAACAACAAATATACCAAGTTTAAGGGTAACCCTTTTTTATCGTAACTAGGATTCAGCCTTATGTTCTTCAGTGTGTGTGTACATAATATCGATTCTGCGTTTGTTTGTTTTTAACCAAAGAATCTGTTGTTATTTTCTCTGTGTAAGTAAAATGTGCAATTTTTAAAGTATTCTGATTGAGTCAACTTGTTTTGCTAAATCATGATTCCTCAGCAGAAATTGATGCTTTGTCAATTTGCTGTGACTCTGCTGTCAACACAATCCAAATCTGTTTAGGATCTCCCTGCAACCAACTCAGCCGGTTTCTACCCTTTCTCTTGCCAAAAATCAATATACATAAGAAAAATGAAGGGACATAAGTAAAATTTCCCTGTGCTGCTGAAAGCTTGTAATTTAAATCTGGAACAAAATAGCACCTTAACAATCACTACTTTTTCCATAGTATAAGCTTTTGTGAGTTAAAGCTCACTATCTAACTCACAAAAGCCTATACCCCTGGAAAAACGTGTTAGTCTGTAAGGTGCTACTGGACTCACATCTTGTTCTACTGCTACAATTTAAATTTTGTTAACAAACCAGCTATTTATATTACCAATGGATTCTCATACCTTCATGGTAACTGATTCCTACATCTCTATTCATAAAGCTCTTGTTAGCAGTAACTCTGTTACTTTTCTAAGCTAAAAAGACAAAGCAACATCAGCCTCAGTCTGTTTCTCCTGCTGCTTGAACATGATCCAGAAAGCTTATCTTTCTGCCTAATAAATTGTTTGATTACTGAAAAAGAGATCAATTTAAAAGGCAGACCTCACCATTTTTGTTGCAAGACACCCCCCCAAAAAAAAAAAAATACTTGCCCCTTCTTATTGCATCGCTCTGAAGAAAGATCAGGTGTTAATTGAACAAGACAATCTTGTATCATTTGAGCAGAATTTTTCTGAGAATCATTGCTGTATCTTATCTTTTTAAAGCATTATGTAGATTGACCATCATGAAACTCGATCTATACATTGCATGGATGCTTTTGCAAATCAGAATATGGAGTCGTACTGTACATTTAAAGTAGACTCATTGTACGGTTTTCTTCACTCAGTTCTAAGAAATAAAACATCTTTTCAATAAAAGAGAGGACGTGTACTTCCAGGTACTCCCAACAAAGGCAGATTATTCTTCCTGTCTTTATTATATAATTTGCCCATCCAATTTCATAACTTTTTATTAGACAGAGTAGGGGAACTATACAAAATTACTATGTAATGTTTGAGCAGATAAGAAACTATAGTTAGAGTTTTATGAGTTTGTTGTATGTTTTTGTAAAAAAGAAATTATAGTGAGAGGAGGACTACACAAAATCATCACCTAATAACTTTTAAATAGATAATTTAATGTAATTCTTCTGTTCTGCGTAGGAACTGTTACATCATAATTTGTTCTCTCTCCAGTGACATTTTCTTACATTACTTATTCTGCATTTTATGGTGTGTCTTCTCAGAACTAGGCAATAAAACAAAAAAGGAGTGATGTTAGATGCACATCATGTTAGCAAAGAGTGCAGAGGGGCTCCACCTCCCATTAATTCTCTCTGCATTTGTTATCTGCAGCAATAGTTATCAGACTAATTAAACACAAAGTATTCTATGGTGCCTATGGAAAAGAGAAGACCAAAAAAGAACATCAAGTTAGCACTGAACACTTAAAATTCTCAGTAAAATAGTCCATAATGCATAGTGTTGTTGGACTTAGGCTGGACCCAGTACAAACATTTGGTGACATGCAATGCACAGATAAATACAATTCAGAACCAAAAGGTTTGCATAATAAAAGGATGGGATTAGTATATTTTGAAAGTTGGGTAAAATATCAGTAAGAATTAGATCGAGGTCCTCAGAGCCCAGTCAGTCAAGACAGCTTCAGGACCTGGTCACTGTGTTTCAGAGCCCATGAGATAAATTTTGCCACTGTTTCTGTAGTCCTCTTGCCAGACCCCAAAAGAAAATTGAACAGATGGTAGTAATGGAGCAATCAGTTTTTGTTGCTGTCAAATTATGTTGGTGGATGCAGTACTGGAATAACATCCAATTTCTTAATGAAGTCTGTGCATTGATTTGGACTGGCTGTGCAATCCTAAGCATATCCACTTGGAAGAAAACCCCATTAAGTCAGGCTTGCTCCCGAGCTAGTGTGCTTATGAACTGCAGCCTTAGCAAGGTAATCGTAGAAAGAAAGAAAGCCAGCAGAACTGAACAAAATAAAATTAATAATGTTAAAATACATTCTATTTATTTGATTTGTATTCCACCCTCCCTGCCGAGGCAGGCTCAGGGCAGCTTACACATGATACGTGAAAACAGCTAAAAATGCAGAATTAAATAAAAGCACAGCATTATTATAATAAAACATATCTTAAAGTGCTAGTACATTCATAGATGATGGCGGTATCCACAGCATCCAAGGTAATCAACTACTGCCATAGTCTGGGTTTTTGTCAGGCTATTGATCACAATATTTAAATTGATGTTGGTGTTGGGGCCAGGGCCTCGATGTTAGAAGGGGCAGCTCCCTAATCAAAGGCCCGGTGGAATAGCTCAATTTTACAGGCCCTGCAGAACTGTAAAAGGTCCTGCAGGGCCCTGATATCATCGGGGAGCTCATTCCACCAGTGCAAGGCCACCACTGAGAAGGCCCTGGCCCTCATCACAGCTAGCCTGACTTCCTTAGGGCCTAGTAAGGCCAGGCGATTTTGGTACCCTGATCTTAGTGCTCTCTGGGGAACATGTGGGGAAAGGCAGTCCCTTAGGTATGTAGGTCCCTGACCATATAGTGCTTTAAAGGTAAGAACCAGCACCTTGAACCGAATTTGGTATGCTATAGGCAATCAGTGCAGTGCTTTCAGCACAGGCTTGGATGTGTTCCCACATAGGGAGACCTAGTAACAGCCTGACTACTGCATTCTGCACCAGTTGCAGCTTCTGGATTTGGGACAAGGGCAGCCCCGTGTAGAGAGCATTACAGTAATCCAGTCTTGAGGTGACCATTAGATGGATCACTGTTGCCAGGTCATTGCATTCAAGGAAGGGAACCAACTGCCTGATTAGCAGTTTAGAAATATCCAATGAACATTGCAATGCAGGTGAAACTAGAGCGAAAGCACATATACACTTCTAACTCAGGGAATTATGGGAATGTTCTGGAAAGAGGCAACTTTACTGTCATAATGTCTTGAGTATTAAACCTTCCCCCACAGAAGAATAACTATGTCAGGAATCCACCGAGGAGACAAAAGCAGGAAGAAAAATCAATGCTGGCAATAAATGTAAAATACCAAAGACTAACAGCATCTTATCCTGGAACATTATCATAGTAATTTTATTTCTATATAATCACTAGGCTTTTAAGAGTTGCAGCACAAAGCGTCAAAGACTTTATGGCTGGGATCTCACTTAGAAAAGGAAATAAACAAAAAAGATCCAGACAAAAGGAAGAAGAAATAAATGGGTTCATGTTAAGGTACAATAGAAATCAGTGTCCAGTAATGATCAAATATGTATTGGCTGGATCAAATGAAGTTCTGGAGGTGGCATTGTCTTAATGAATCTGGAATCAATGTCTCCTCTCAGATGCTGTTCTCTCAGTCATTTAAATGGATCTTGCCATTTCACAAGAGTATAGTCTTAAAATAACAACGCTGATTGGTAAATCCATTGTTTGCTTTGATAAACTTTGAGCTCATTTTCCAGTTCCCCTTGCTTTCCTGTTCTTCCAGATATTTTTTATATGTTTACATGGGAATGTACTTTTTAAATGGTACTGCAAATACTTTGAACATGAGTGTTCTCACACTGCTTTCCCATAGCTGTTTGTGCATAACTCACCAGACAAAAGTAAGTTCCCTTGAGCAGTCCAACCAATGACAAAGTGCTTTGTGAGCAGCTATTTATGCAGGCAATCTATTCAGGGATTTTTCAGCATTGTCCCACCTCCCCTCCTTGCACTATAATGTGTAATTCATATTAAGCTACTTTTTAGAAGCCTAATAGAAATTTTGTAAGTTTCCTTCATGTTGTCATGGAAGAGATACTTTTGTGTGTATGCTCCATGTAATTTGGGAGCTTGGTGGTTAATAATAATTAGGACTGGTCTTTGGACTTGTTAGGCTGTAACTAAGGATGACAGGAATAGTAAGGGTTTCTGGAGTATAGGTACGGTGAATTGGTGAGAACCCTGAGGCATCTAAAGATGAAGGGCTGTTCCCAAGTCATCCCATCATTAGCTCAAGTTTCTGAGAGGGCTGGTGAGGGGACTTCCTTTATGGTAAGCAACCTCATCCAAGCCCTTAGTTGCTTGAGTGGCACAAGGAGAGAATTATGAGGTGACAATAACACCTCTTGTTTCTGTTTTATTTGCAGGAGAGGTTCAACATAGCCAACAGGAATAATGACCAAGTTTGAAAGCCAGGTTGGTTTGCCCAAAATGCTAGTAGCCATGATAGGCTGCCCGTTGGCAGTAACTTGCACACAATGTAGAGTAGCATAAACATCATTTCACAGACAAGGTGTTTTCCTTCATTGTTTTGAGCCTGCTATTTTTGGTGGGGCTGGGAGGGAGAGGTACATGGATGACTCCCAAAGCCAAGACTGTTTGTATTACTTGAACAGTCTTCATTGGACCAACATACTTTGTGCATTCTTGCACAGCCACATGGGAGCTGTTGTTCGATCCAGTAAATTGCCACCTCATTCAGAAGGAAGAGATGGACACGCGTTTGGGATAAATAAAGGGCCATTTTATTATTCACCCCAAGTAAGTGGCAAGGACCAACCTAATAGTGCAGAATAAGTCAAGGCCAGAGGTCGCCCCAACCCCTCCCTTGTCCATATTGGGTGAACCACCTTGCCCCTAACATGAGCCATTCTTTGTGGCTCAGACCTAGCCAGCATAGCAGGCTATCGCCTGGAGCTCCAGCAACTCAAGCCACACAACTTGAGAGGAGGACCTATCCAAGGTGGTACCACAGGCAGTCCACATTCCCAGTCCAGAGCCGCACAACCTGAAGGCTGATCCTGACAGACTCCTTGTCCCCCAAAATGTGAGGATGCAAATGGTGTTCACCGATCCACTTTCCCTTTTCCCCACACTAACCCAACAAGTGAACAATTCTATTTAAGCGGCACCACCCAAGCCAACTGCCTCACCCAACAGACCACAGCGCAAGGTAGGCAAAAACAAAAACAACCCACCAACACCCACATAGAGCCAATCAGTGAGGGCAAAAATCCCTACCCAGCCCCTAGAAATGGCAACCAGCAAAAGCCTGCACTTCATACTGGGAACTCTGCCATGGTTCCCAAGAGCAGAAATGCCACTCTGTCCTTCTCCCTCTCCTCTTGGGTGGCAATGGTGGCTCTCAGCCATATTCGCAGCCAGGTAGAGCCGGATTCTGACCACATGACAGCATGCTGAATGCCTCTGGATGATGAATGGTGCTAACTATGCAGACTCAAAAGCAGCATATACTCAAGTGATGTATGACTTGCCCATGATGATCTTGGGGTATTTGCAATCCAAGTAAGCTAGCTGGCCAGCATATGGAATTTGGCCACAGTGGTGATACAAAACTATTCAAAATACAGTTCATGTTGGATTATGAACAAATCAGCAAACGTGATCAGGTGAGGTGGTTGTCTGGAAAGGCCTTGGGAGCAAGAAAAGTTGCAAAATCATCCCTGATTGGACAGGGGAATGAGTCAGCTGCGCAAAAACTCCAGGCACAGGCCTACACACTCCTAGAGAATGCTCACCACTCCAGGGTGTTGTTGCAATGCCAGAAAGTTTGCAAGCATTTCTCTTTTTATCCACAAAGATAAACTTGCTTTGAAAAGATAGATGAGCTCCTGATGAATGTAGCTTCATTAGCAGAATTCGAAAATGTCATTTGTCTTCATGAAGGGATGAATTTAATTTCTAGCTCTCTGCTGGGCCTCCAGAATGCATTTTAATCAATATTGTTTTATGCAACATAGTATTTACACACACACACACACACAGAATTAAAGTTTGTGCATCCTATATGTCCTCAGAACCAAGAAACATGTCACTTTAAAAAAAAAAAGGTACATTTTTATCACATGCTTCCTTCAGGAAGATCAAAACAGCAAACATAATTCTCCTTAACTTTGTTTTACCCTCACATCTAGGGGTGAGTATTCAGATATACGTGAGCCAAAATTAATCCTCAAATAGGTTGTTTGAAGTCAGCTTGGAGATATCTGAAATGATCCAAAATACTCCCAAATGAAAATTTATCTCCTATAATTTTGGGAGTGTCTCTTTTTGTGCAATATTGGCATTTCTATCCATTTGTTGTGGGAAGCATGGAGCTGCCCATCCTTTCAATGTTTAGATGTACACTTAAGGAGTAAAGTGTAAAGTTCCCCTAGTTAGTATGGTGATTAAAAAGCCTGAACATTATGAGCGCTCATGAGATGCTTAGTCCACAGGAAACAATAGCGTCATTGAGCCAATGTTCATGTTGCTCTTGTTTCCAGTACTGTTACGTATCTATGTTTTGATTTACGCTTCTTGTTCTAGGTTGAAAGAAAATGTTGTGGAAGAAAATTTAAGAATTTTTATATGGGATATGGAAAGGAGCTTTTAGGAAGTGTCAGAAATGACTGAGAACAATGTCTGAAAGCACAGAGAAAATGGGCTGAGGAGATGTGGTAACAAGGTGAGCACAACAACTCAAAATGGAAAAAAAAGTCCCTATAGAGAAGACAAGATAGATAAAGGGAGCCAGTTTCTGTGTGCGAGGGAGTATGTTTAATATACTCAGTTGTGTAGGACCCTTGAGGAAAGGATCATGGAGGTTATCAGACCAAAGACTGTCATTATGGACTAATGGTGTTATCAGAAGAGGAGTCCAGTGGAATTATGGCTTCTTCCTTGGTCCATCTGCACAGTTCATAAAGTTTCCCAGCAAATCCCTATAGTGCTGGATAACATCCAACAGCGTAATGATATTTTCAAATTGGCTGGAGTATTGGGCCCGCAGTTTACTTCAGTGTGTAGCAGTAATGTAGGGAGTTAAAACACAGCAAAAACTACAGCTGACTGAAACAATGCAAGGGGAAGAAAGTGTGGGTTGGCCCTATCTGAGAAAGAAAAAAGCCATAAGCCCCAAATTCAAAGTAACATGGGGAAAAAAATTAAAAGTCCTTCAACCATACTGTCACAATCTCAGATTAAAAGGAGTTTAATGCAGTTTATCTTAATGCAGTGGGGAATTCTCATCCACTATTACAAATTCTTGCAAATACGAACCAAAGTTTAAGGCCAGTTAATACAAAAAGCTTTCCATTTTTAAAAATGTAGGGTTAAAAAAGTCGTAGTGTATTTATTGAGAGGTCAATGGGAAAGGGGGACAGAATGGAAACGGCACATCCTATGGTTCACGTAGGACTTTCCCTCTTTTGAAAACGAGATGAGACTTATTTTGAACTCCGTGATTATCCGAACCGATGGGATTTTTAAAAATCAGCCCAGTATTGTACAATGGCCAGTCATCAGTTGCTCCGTTCAATCTGCCATATACTGAGTCAGTCATGTCATTGCTGACAAGACATGTGCTGAACTCAGCACATGTCTGGTTGTGGTGCTCAGTCAAAACCACACAGCATTCTGTGAGGTTGAAGAGGGCCGTAACTCAAGCCATACTGAGTTCAGCACATTTTATTATGGCTAGTTTTACAGTATGATGCACCAGACCCTCTTCTCTCCTGTTTTGTCTGAATGCTTTTGATCCCTCAAACCATGTCAGGCCTGATGAAAATAAACCAAGGTTCAACTGTTATTTATTTGGAGCATTTATATATTGCCCTTCTGTCAGTCCATTGAAACTAAATGTGTCTAACACGTGTGATGAAAATGAGAAAAGAAGGGAAGGAAAAGGAGAGGGAATTTAGAAGAGATTGGATTTATACCCCACCCTTCACTACCCAAAGTAGTCTCAGAGCAGCTTACAAACTCCTTTCCTTTCCCCTCCCCACAACAGATACCCTGTGAGGTAGATGGGGCTGAGAGAGCTCTGACAGAAACTGCTCTTTTTCAAGGACAGCTCTGACAGAACTGTGGCTGGCCCAAGGTCAGCCAGCAGATGCAAGTGGAGGAGTGGGGAATCAAACCTGGTTCTCCCAGATTAGAGTCTTCGTACTTAACCACTACACCAAACTGGCTCTGTTTAGGTACTAACTCTTTATTAATGTTTATATTTACAGGGAGGGAAGGCAGCAATCTCATCAGATCTCAGTGTCATCGGATCTCATCAGATCTCAGAAGCTGAGCAGGGTCAGTGCTTGGAAGGGAGGCCACCAAGGAAGTCTCTGCAGAGGAAGGCAGTGGCAAACCACCTCTGCTTCTCATTTGCCTTGAAAGCCCTTGGCTGGGGTCTCTATAAGTTGGCTTCAACTTTACACACACACACTGTTTACATAGTAACCAGGTATACTAGTCATTGCAGGAGACAGTCTTGGAATGAAAGGAGGCAAACAGCAGTTGAATCCAACTGATACGATGGAGGAGGCCTTAGAGTCTCTTCTCTTCCCCCATGCAGCTAAGTGGAAGCCATCTTGGAAGGGGAGTAGCCTACCCAGGTGCCCAGGTGATATGTCTGTGTCTGACCTCTATTGCAGCTAAGTAAAATGGAAGCTGCAGGAGACATTCTTGGACAGGTAGAAGTCCAATGGCAGTTGGCCCCACGTGGACTGGGAGGGGATCCCTTTGACCCTTCTGTCTGTTCCAGTGAGGGAGACCATTCTGAATGGGAGCTAATCCCAGTCAAACTGATGGAGGTGGAATAGTTGCTAACAGAAGCAGTTCCAGGACAAGAGGATCCAAATGGAAACTGGTCCTAGCTAAGCTGAGCCAGTGGAAGCATCATAATCTCACCTCTTCCTCTAACAAAGTAAGCTGGAACAGGTTGCTGGGGGGTGGGGAGAGTTCTGGGACCGAAGGAACCAAATAGCAGGCTATCTTGCATTGTGCACATATATATGTGAACCAGGGCTCTTTTTGTAGCAGGAACACCTTTGCATATTAGGCGACACACCAGGCCTGTAGCTACAATGGGGCATCTTGGGGCCCAGCACCCCGACTTGCTGCCAAGGCCCCCTGACTTCCCATCCAGCCCAGGCCCCCCTGACTTCCACTTTTTTATTTTGTTTGTGGTGCTCCCTGGGTGTATGTGTGGGTGTCTGCACAGGGTGTCCCCTGACTTATTTAATAGCCCCCCAAACTAAAAAATCCTGGCTATGGTCCTGTGACACACCCCTAATGTAGCCAATCCTCCAAGAGCTTACAGAGCTCTTCTTACAGGGGCTACTGTAAGTTCTTGGAAGATTGGTTACATTAGGGGTGTGTCACCTAATATGCAAAGGAGTTCCTGCTACAAAAAGAGCCCTTATGTGAGCACATAAGTGTCTTAAATCCATAATGACTGAAATGGCTAGTGTGCCATTATTTTTGTTCTACATAATTCTTGTTCTACATAATTGCAGCAAAGTAGGCTGAATTTATCTGGTTTGTGATGATCTTTCTGTGATCTCTAGCAAAAAGTCCTCTGGTATTTTACATCTGTGGTAGCTTTCTCCCGAACTTTTCTTTCATTTAATTGAACTGAAAAGCAATGTAGCAATCATAAATGAAGCAAATCTACAGCTGGAAAACCTAAAAAGTGATTTGGAAGCAAAACACCCTCATTAAATTAGTGGGGGAAAATTTAGTTTGGAACCTCCTTGTATAGGAACAATTGCTAGATTACTATCAGCACAGTATTTGCTGTGGGATTACAATGTCGCTAGGAAATGCTGATTTAGGCTTAGATTGGGCATATAAAACCATCATCACCGAAGGATTTAATTATCTCCCCACCCCCAAATCTAAACTCAATAACCTGAATTTAAATCAGGTAACAGGAAGGCAATCATCCATATTGTTTAAGATGCTGACATTATTTAAACCTTTTCCATCTTGATTTTTCATTTTGGAAAAAACATTGCATAAAGGTATATACAACCTAAATAATAGTTGGTATGAGTACTGCACTCCTAGCTCATTTGGCAGAGCAAGAATTCCCACTCTTTTGATTGAAAGAGAAATTAATGGCTACATCTCAGAAAAGTGGATTTCAGAAAAAAGAAAGTCCACTCCACATAACAATGCTGGTGCACATCCCCTGGATGGCCAGCAAGAGAAGAACAACCTGTGACCCACCATGTGAACCACTGCCAACTGACACATTAGGTTTGGATCTACTGGAGTGTTTCTATGGACGAAACAATTTCCATCCATGGAGCACAACTTTCTTATCCCCTCCCCACCTTTGGGAAAGCTCTTGTGGGAGATAACAGGACCCCAGAAGCAACATTTTAAGGACATTTGGAACTGGGGGAAAAGGAAGAGAATAAAAAGAAGGAAAGGCTGAAGGGGACATGGAACCAGGGCTATTTTTGGGCAGGAACGCACAGGAACGGAGTTCCAGCTGGCTCCCAAGTTGGCCATGCCCAGGAGGAACTCATTAGCATAATAGGCCGCACACAGCAGCAGAAACTCATTATGATTGTCTACATTAGGGGTGTGTGGCCTAACATGCAAAGGAGTTCCTGCTACAAAAAAAGCCCTGGGTTCTGACAACAAGCAAGGTAAACAGAATAAGAAGCAAAAGGTGGGTGTGGCTGGATGACCACACTTCTGGTAACATGGGGCCTAATATGCCAATGAGCTGTGCTGTCAGGGGTGTGGCCTAATAAGCTAATGAGTTTCTGCTGTTGGGTGTGGCCTGTTATACTAATGAGTTCCTGCTGGGCTTTTTCTACAAAAAAAGCCCTGCATGGAACCACACACTGATGAAGAAAAGTGCAGGTGCTTATCAGTCTTCCTGATCCTATAGTGGTTAAGGTTACTATTTCAGTTGACAACCTTTCATTTCCATGAGGGCAACTAATAAGAAGTCCTACCTTACAATGTACCAGCCTACTTGCTGAAAAGGTCAACAGGGAAACTCTGGCTTAGTCAAATGAAAAGTTTGGTCTTGATATTCAACTGCTCTTCCTAGCAGATCAGTCACTATAAGCTTGCCTCCCTTTTTCTGGGATGTAACATGGAAACTTATTTCCCAGTTCCAACAGATTGGCCTTTTGTTGTTTTAACAAATGCATTTATCCTTTCTTAACTGTTTTAGCCACCTGCATTTCTGTGAAAAAGCAATTAATTGTGCTGCTATTTGATTATCACCCACAATTTACTTTTGAAGAATTTTGACTAGAAGTCATCCAACTTAATTGGGTGGGAGAGAAACAGTGAGAAAAGTAGTCAATATTCCCTACTGTTTAGTTATCAGGGGATAATTGCGTTTGATGGTACTTTGTCAATCATATCTGGAACACCTTATTTCCATGCTACAGTTCCAAAGAGGTATATTAAAAAAACCCCCAAAGATCGTGGTTTACAAGTGGGAACCTGTGAGGAACTGTGAGGAATGATGGTGGAAATCCCTTTGCCCTTTCCTTTCCCTTACAAGTAAAACATCATTGTAGAGAGGAAATGGCTTTGGAGAAAGCTTGCATTGAGCCACTCCCATAATCATCAGCAAATGGTAGGCTCCGCTCTCATTACATCCTTAAAGTAAATTGGAACAGGTGATAACTGAGAGCCATGACACAGCACCAAAGTCATACATTATCTCACAATACAAGAACTTGTGACCACTCAATGAAATTGCTGAGCAGTCAGGTTAGAATGGATAAAAGGAAGTACTTCTTCACCTAAAGAGTGATTAACACATGAAATTCATTGCCACAGGAGGTGGTAGTGGCTACAAGTATGAATGGCTTCAAGAGGGAATTGGAGCAGACATCCATCAGTGGCTATTGGCCACAAGGTATAGATAGGAACTCTCAGTCTGGGGCAAGTGATGTTCTGTATTCTTGGTGCTTGAGGGGGGGGGGCAACAGTGGGAGGGCTTCTGGCGTCCTGGCCCCACTGGTGAATCCCCTTGGTCATTGTGTGACAGAGTGTTGGACTGGATGGGCCATTGGGCTGATCCAACATTGGCTTCTCTTATGTTCTTAACTCTGAGACCAGTTTCCTTTGTGCTCACTTCACACAGTAGACTGGCTCAGCTGTTCCTCAGACCTTGAAACAAGAGTTGTAGAATTGCAGTTGGGCTCCAACAGGCCAATAGACCCTTGAGATGCTTGTCCCACTACTCAAGAGCTCTCAGAATGAGACAGTGGGGTCTCCTTAGTACATTGTAAGGTAGGACTTGTTATTAGTTGCCCTCATGGAAATGAAAGGTTGTCAACTGAAATAGTAACCTTAACCACTATAGGATCAGGAAGACTGATAAGCACCTCTTGTTTCACATTTCAAGGGACCTGGTGTCCGGAAAGGTGCTGTACAATTGCTGCCACAAGCAGAAAGCTTTTATGATGTTGCAAATTTGTAATTACATTTTGTTGTGGATTTGTGGGTGGTGCATTTATGTGTGACATACAATATCACCTCTTTGTAGTATTGGGGGTTTTGTTTTCATACTTGACACCAATATGCTGTGATTGCAGGGCACACATCAGCCCCTTTTGGATATCAAGGGCATTCCTCTGATTTATTAAAGACATATGTTTGTTTCAGTATAGATATTTTGTTGTTATTTTACTGTTTCTCAACCTTTTGGGTTACCTAATTTATTCCGTCTTTTCTGGTTGGGCCTTTATTCTCTGTTTCCTTTTTTTTGGTGACAAGACAAGTGGAGCTGATACAGTGGAGCATAATAAGAAAGGTGGTCCTATTCTGAACGTGCATCTGGGTGTGTTTTTTCACACAGAAAATCAGGTTCAAATACGGATTCACCCAAGGATCTCACTTAATGGAAGTGGGTCACTATCAGCTCAGTCCACCTCATAGAGTTGTTGTGGATATCAAAATGAGAAGGAAAAGGATGCATCTAAGCCTTTGAAGCAAGGTGATAAAGATATTCATGGAGGGGACTGCGTGACACAAATGTATTATAAAAGGTATTCAGAGCCTAAATCTTGCACAGTTGGCAGAAACAGTCTTGGGATGGCATGAAATCGTCCTCATGAGATGCTACCCATTTTGTAACAAATCTAATCATGGCACTGCAGAGGGACATAATTTCCGTTGTTTCAAATGAAATAAAGGGTCCACTCTGTGTGGGGCATACTAAGCATTATCTTTATTAAATATTGATTCTAAAATCTTCAAGCCACTAAAAGATTGGGGTCTGTGATTAAATTACAAATTAATCTTGCGTTAACTGGTTTTCTTGAGCACAGAATCAACTTGGATAATCTCAAGTGGCTTCCCTATGTTATGGGCAAATGGAAAAAAACAAAATGTTTTGAGCTTTAGACATTGGGAAAAACTCAGATGTGGTGAGAACAGGATATTTGCATCCCAGACTCAGGCCTTTAGGAGCATTCCCACTTGAGTTGATCTCATAAATTAAGACAATTTATGCAATCTGGTTTTATCTCTTGGGGTAGAAGAGATTACTGTTTGGTGTAAAACAAATCTTACCAGTCAGCTTTCAACAAAATTACTATCTACATTCAGAACAAAGGCTGTAAGGCAATTGCTTGAGAGAACCTCATTTACGTGTAGAAAGATAATAGCAGGTTATGCAGCTGAATACAGACCACAATCCATGTATGGTGATTCACCAGGGGTTCAATAAATCTGATTTGGCTGCAGTCTTTAAATGCATGGGGACTGCAAAGCTCCTAGCAAGCCACAATACATGACCATCCATACAAATTAGAGAGATTGCTAAGGAGACAAAATGGGTTTATTGGGTCCTGCCGTGGCAACAACCCTTAATTCTACATTATGTGACTAGTCTTCTTATGATTGCTCAAAGCCTTGGACTATTATAGGTGTAGGATTCCCAAAAGAAGTCCAAACACAGTCTACCGTCTACTTTGTCTTAGCGTTCAGACTACTGGTGGTGGAAACTGGTGCTATCAAGTTGCAGCCAATCTATAGTAGCCCTGTAGGGTTTCCAAGGCAAGAGATGTCCAGAGTAAGTTTGCCATTGCCTGCCTCTGTATAATACTCCTGGGTCTCTTTGATGGTGTTCCATCCAAATATTAACCGGGGCCAACCTTGCTTAGTTTCCAAGATCTTATGAGATCAGGCTGGCCTGGGCCATCTAGGTCCCTTTCTGCACTGACAGTTTGCTCCAGAGAATCTGAGGAGTCAGACCTTAAGGGTTGACTTCACAGTTGTATACATTCCCTCTGCACTGGTTCCCCCCTCTGGTTTATTTATTTGTGAATTCTGTATGCATTCTGCATCTACAAGCAAAACCCACATTTTTTAAGCTAACCGGCTGCTTTGTCTAAGATGAAGAGAAAGGCAAACATCTTTCAAAACTGTTAACTGTTGGTGTGGTCTGGCACCGATGAAAATGGCCACTTAATCTTCTGGCTCCGTACCTCTGCACTGCCAGTACTCAAATATATCGCACCACATTGATGCTAACAACCCAATTTTATATGGGGAAAACTGGCGATAAACTTAAGAAACAGAAAAAAGACTCAGAGATACTTGTAACAGACTACTTTCAACTACTTTCTACACTGACGGAATGAACAGCCCCTGAATCAACAGGAGACAAAATGGCGGACGGAACTCTGGAGCAAGGTAAAGATGATATGCAACTTGATTCACAAAGCATTTTAAAGCATATGAGTAAAATGGAGTCTCGTATTTTGGAGACAATGAAATCAATGTTTGAGCCTATACAAATACAACTAAACAGAATTCAACAAGCACTACAAGAAGTAGAGCAAAAGGCAGACTATGCTGCAAACATAGGACTGCGGGCTGAAGCTGCAATTAAAACATTACAAGATGAAGGGATAGTAACTCGCAATAGAGTTCTAGCATTGGAATTAGATGCCAGACAATTTAATCTGAAATTTAGAGGATTTCAAGAGGGCTCTGAAAAGCAAAAAGAAATACAAATCTTTCTGGCTCAGTGGCTTGTCTCAGTTCTCAGATTAGAAGATAATGTGGCCCCAATAATATTGAAAGCGTACAGACTGGGACAGAGAAACAAAGATATGCATAAGGGCCCGAGAGATATTTTAGCAACATTTCAGGATATGAGAACCAAAAATAAAATCTTGGCAGAAGCCAGAACACAAAAAGGTTTACCATTTTTGGATACAAAAATAGAAGTTTTTCCAGACTTGCCCCTGATGTCATCACTATGCGAAGAACATTAAAACCAATAGCTACACAATTATATGAAGCCAATATAAAATATAGGTGGGCTGCTGCTGCTAAACTACAAGTCTGGCACAAAGGCAATCTGATGACAGCTATGGATCTGAATACAGGACACCAACTACTGGAATCACTAGATCTCTTACAACAATCAATGGAGACAAGCAGTCCTTCAAATGAAGATTGGAATATAGTTTAGTACCTCATAAAGAACATAAAATGCCTACACATCCTTGAATAAATGAAAGAAGCAAGTTGAACTGTTTAAAGTAGTATATTATTTTACAATACATATATTATTAAAAAAATAAAGATGTTATCATAATCTGAGATGTTTGTATAATTAGTTATGGGGTGGGGGAAGGTGGGAGCTGCTTAATATCTACACCAGTCTCAGTAGTAATTTTTTTTTACATATATATACATGTATAGATATATATACTTTATATTTTTATAATATTAACCTTGTTGGGATTAGTAGGAACTTGTGTTATTACTCCCTCTCTCAAGTGATTGGAAAAGGGTTACAAGGATTTTTTTTCTTTTTTTAATTTATTTTAAATTTATTTTTATATACTCAGTTTAAAATATTGAGATAAGAATAACAAGTGTTAAAGCTGTAAGGGAGGTTTAAAAATTAAAAACAGAACTTTGTTAGTTAAGTTAAGTAAGGAGTTAGTTTAGTTGTTCATAGTTGTAGTTTACAATAGGTAAGTTTAGCAAGTGTTATTGTGCAGGTTTTTGTTAGAGATATTGCTAACTAATTTTATATTAGCATTGAAAAATACCATAAGACAAAGGAATATATATTTAATATATTACTTATATTAAAATATAGATATTGTTATAAATATAATTTAGAAAATATTTTTGAGATTTATTTGTTGTGAATTTTAATAGAGATATAATTATCAACCTATAATGACAAGCGTGCTAAAGATCTTAACTTATAATGTCAGAGGCTTGAACAATCCTGTGTAGCGCAAGCATATATATACACAAATTGTTAAAGAATCTCCTAATATTGGTTTTTTACAGGAAACCCATAGTACTGCTAAATACACAACTCCAAACTACAAATTGTAAACTACAATTTGAAACAAAAGACATAAAAATCTTTTTAGAATACTATAAACATATAACTCAAAAGAAACTCATCCAGACGATATCAATACATTTTTAGAAAAATATTATAATAAAACTAAATTATCAGCAGAACATATAGAACAAATGGAAAGTCCTATTTACTGAAAAGGAAATATTACAAGCAATAAAGAGATTAAAACCCAATAAGGCTCCAGGACCGGATGGCTTTGGTTCAGAAATTTATAAAAAATATAAAGAAATTTTGGTTTCACCTTTAACTACAACTTGTAACCACATTATGAAATTTGGTATTCTACCACCATCCTGGTCACAGGCATCTATAACAGTTCTCCCTAGACCAGGAAAAGACAAAACTGAGGTTACCTCATACAGACCAATTTCTTTGTTAAATAGTGATTTTAAAATCTTTTCTACATTAATAGCAACACATTTAAGTTCTTTTATAACTCAATATGTTTCTCAAGACCAAATTGGTTTTATGCCACTAAGGAATTTGACAGACAGCAGATATAAAATTTTAAGTTTAATTCAATATTGTAAGAAGAATAAACAAACATCTGTATGTGTAGCTTTGGATATACAAAAAGCTTTTGATTCGGTAGGATTTGATTATTTAAAGCAAGTGCTACAATACATAGGTTTTGGTAATAATTTTAAACGTATAATTAATGCAATTTATGAAAAACCTTTAGCATAAATTTGTATTAATGGAAATCTGTCTACTACATTCAAATTAAAATGAAGTACATGCCAGGGGTGCCCACTATCACCTTTATTATTTGCTATTGCAATGGAACCCCTGGCTTCAAGAATTAGATTACATTAAAAAATTTCTGGTATATGAATAGCAGAAAAAGATCATAAAATATCACTATTTGCAGATGATATTTTATTATTTTTGACAAAACCTAGAACTTCTCTAATATCACTTCAGCAAATTTTGGAGGAATTTAGTAAAATCTCAGGTTTAGTAATAAATGTTACCAAATCCTCCCTTTTCCCCATATATGTAGACAATGAAGATATAACAGCTATTAAGTCTATTACTTCATATAAATGGACAATGAAATATTTAACATATTTGGGAATAAGAATACCACTGCAATTCGAGAACCTACATAAGGCCAACTATGAACCATAATGAAATGTTCGGTGTAAAAACCTGCAGTTTAAGTCTGCAGGAAGATATGCTGGGCATAAACCAGTGCAATATCAAATTGACCATCAGAGGAGGACAACACATATGGAACAGACACCCTTTGCCCCTGAAAAACAGGAACTTACAAGTGAGGGAAAGAAGAATACGGAAAAACCTTGTAAGAGGAACAGAAAAAATATGAAGAAACAGGAACTTACAAGTGAGCAAAATCAGAATATGGAAAAGGACATAAAGTCTGTGTCCTGCAGCTTTTGCTGTTTTGTTAGCTGCCTTGGGAGATCTGGTGGGGTATAAATATTTTCAATAAATAAATTAATCGGAAAAAAAAAAAAACTATGAACCATAATGGAAGATCTACAAAAATGATTATACCTATGACATAAAATGAATCTTTCATGTCATGATAGATTAAATATTATTAAAATTTATGTTATACCTAAATTTCTTTTTTTATTTAGAGTACTTCCAACAGTAATACCCCCAAAACAGATGGAAAGTTAGCAAAAAACTATTTTAATTTTTTGGGTGGCATATAAACGTCATAGAATAAATATGAACACTCTATGTAGGCACAGAATACAAGGCAACATAGGCTTTCCAGATTTAAACAAATACTATCAAGCAATTCATTTATCTAATATTCTTAAAATGCTACATGATCATAAAACTAGAGACTGGGTTATAATTCAATCACAATATACCTACCCATATGATGTGCCTGATGTGATATGGCAAACAGCTTCAGAACGTCCTGTAACTGTAGCAAATAGTTTGATTGTTAAAACTTTTTGACCACCTGGGAAAGTAAAAGAAAACAATTAATTCCTGGAATATCAAAATATCAAACTATATTTAACCAAAAAAACTTATTACCATATAATTTTCCAATAAATCAGAACAAATGGAAGAAGACAAATGTTACAAAGCTGGAGGATATAATAAAGGACAACATATTAATAAATAAAATACAACTGGAAGGTAAATTAGGTTTTAACATACCCTGTATTCAATTCTTTCAAATTATAAATCTTTTTAGTCAAATACAATTGTTAAATATTATTCAACATCTTTTAACTGGCTTTGAACAGGTATACGATTTGTTGAAAAAACCAGAAAACACATTATTGCTAAACTATACTTAGTATTGATGGAAATAGAGGGATAAAACCTTTTAACATATCAGAACAGATGACATAATATTTGTAATGTTATTTTAACTAATAATGAATGGCAACAAATATGGAAGGCCTTTCCTTTTAATACTAATATCATAGAAATTAAATTGCAAACTTTAAAAAATACTTACCTTTTGGTATTTGACACCACAAAAATTGGCCTATATTACACGCTCAGTGACACCCTTATGCTGGAAGCAATGTGGAGAGATAGGAACCTATACTCATTGTTGGCTGTACTGTCCTAAACTGGAAGATTATTGGAAAGAAGTGTTAATATATATTAATATAACTGGGCAAGACATACAATGTATACCAGAACATATTTTGCTAAATAAATGGCAATCAATCAATAATATGAATTGTACAAACATGAGAGTAGCAATTTTACTAACAGCTGCCAAGAATGCTGTTGCACTGCTTTGGAAAAACACTAAGAGCCCAACACAACAACACTGGCGTGCTAAGATATGGAAATTATATATACTGTCAAAGGTTACTGAAAAGATTAGAGATACTAATAATTATGACTCTGCATTAAAATTTGCTATAATCTGGCTTCCTATATTAGAATATTTAATTGCACAGGGGGATATTCCTAATATTGTTAATGATTTAAACTTGTGGTAAAGTAAAGTTATTTTTCCTTTTTTTGGGTTGGTTCTGTTGTAATAGTACTTGCATTAATATATATCGAAGTTGTATATAAAAGTTAAAAATTATGTATATATAATATTGAATGCTAACTTACCTATTTGTTATTTCTATTTGATTAACAATAAAATGTTATTAAAAAAACCTTTTAACTGGAGACCCAACCCCTCCCTCCTTCCATGATTCTGCAAAAAGGGGGGGGAAGAAAGAGAAATCCAGGCCCACACATGCAAGACTGACACATTTGGGAGCAGGGAATCCCCTAGTCCTTTGTATTTGCTGATTCCTTCCTAAAGCCTCTCTGGTTTTTTTAAAGTTTGCCTGAGCAGGAGGGCATGTTCTGTTTTGTCTTTGGAGAAGGAGGGAAAGAAAACAAAATGGGAAGGGAGCGTCAACCTAAAAAGAGAGAAGTGGAAATGGGGAAGGGCAGTGGGCAGCACTTAAATACCCACAAAAACAATTCTACTTTAGGAAGGATTAGCTATTCGAAACCAGATGATAACAAAGAATTGCAGCAAAAGGAGTTTTGGTAACTACAGGGCAACAATGTACTGAAAGTGGTCTGAATGCAGATTCCAGTTGTCCTTGACCAGAGCCAGGGTTTTTTCAGTCCTGGCTCCCACCTGGAACTTTCTGCCAAATAACATCTGCACCCTGCAGGACCTAGTGCAGTTCTGCAGGACATGTAAGACAGAGATGTCCTGCCAGGCTTTCATTGAGGGCAGCAACTGGTACCATTGTTTCTTGCACTCCCTTCTCCTCCCCCACCCTGCTTTTTCTTGCTTACTGTTGAGACAACAATGCAATTTGTATTTCCTCTGGTGCCATCTGATGTTGTTTTAGCTATCCAACTCTTGGATTTTAAATTGTATAAGATTTTCTTATGATTTGATGGAATTTGTTCATTATTGTTAAGTAGTGTTTATTGGCAGCAATTTATAGAAAATGATTGTTTGTAAGACTTGTTGACTACCTTGATTTGTGGGTCAGTCTCTCATGACTGTTTTCTCAGTACCTATTTTTAGACAAGATTGTGACTGTCCACATTTGTCTCAGAATAGTTGCCTGACATTTTCTCAAAAGGCACCAGTTGTTCCATGCGGGGCCAGTGCTACCATTAGGCCAACCTAGGTGACTGCCTAGGGCACAGACCACTGAGGGACACAAAACTGACTGTCATAACCAAAAATGGGTCGGGCAGATGGGAAAAGTGTCACCACCAGCTTGTCACAGGCTTTTCCAGCCAGCTGGGCTGCCCAGTGAGAGATAAGTGTGAATTATTTAAAGAGTTTCCTTCCCTAGTGCAGCTAAAACAGCCCTAGCAGTGTGGAAATTATTTAATTTGTGGGTCAGTGGGTCATTGTCACTGTGATTGGAAAAGCTGCCCCTGGAAAAGGAATGTTCCCATTCAGTGCAGCTTTGAATGTTGATAACATAATTTCATAAACATTATATGTTTATAGTGTATAGCTCCCCCTTTCCAGTCTGTTCCACAAGATTAGAAAGTTACACATGGGGACCTGCAGGAAACCTGCTTGTCCTAAGATATGAATCTTTGTTAAGGAAAGACCTGTGCCACGTTATTGGGGTTGCCCCACTATATGGACTACAGAAGCCTGTGAGCATCATTCCTGGACTGGCCAGTTTTCCTTCCTTCTCTGGCAAAAGGGAGCATGGGTGCCAATAGACTTGAACCTCCATCTGCAGAGTTCTCTAAGGTTTTTCCTGGTCAATATGCAATGCTTTTCCCAGTGCAGGGTGCTGTGTTCCCTTTGGTCCCTTTCTTAGTGTGTTCTGCATGTGGTGATGAATGGACATCAAGGGCTGTGGCCACACTTGTGTGTAATGGTTAGCCGACTCCATCTACCTATCAGGGGTTATCTTCTGCTGTGTACAGGGTTGGGGGGGTGTGCCAGAAGGTAGCCTCGCCCAGTGTGTAATGAAACCTGACATGGCCCTGGGTCCATGAGTGCTTGGAGGATGTGAGGGCTCCTAGCTGAAGGAAGAAGGAAAGTGAATACCTGAATGTGTGAATAAAGAGTAACAGCAGTAACTGCTGATCAAAACATGGGAGATTAGATGAGATACCAGCAGAAGTGAAAACTGTGTCTGTGTGATTAAAACAAAATTAAATCACTTTTAACCCTTCTAATTTTCCAGCCCACATGGGAAACCTAAACAATAGAATTTAATGCCAGCCCATTCATAGTTCGGGAAGGTGGAAAGGATTTTTTTTCAAACATTGCCTAGAGGGACACATTTTCATTGATTTTTTTTTTTTAAGTCTTAAACCAGATGGATAAAAAAATAGTAATTGAAAACAATTGCAAAATTAACATAATACTAGCACAGAATTATCTCCCCAAATTGAATTTATAGATAATGAACTCAAAGAGAGATAAGGAATGTTTATTTGAACATTAATGCCGGAAGGACCAAATGTTTATAGGTACATATGTCTATACTTTGAATCCATATGCAATGCTATTATATAGGAGTTCGGCTTAAGACCTCTGGTCAATGAAGCTAATAAATGAAAGGAAAGAGAAAAGGATTTTAAAAGAAATAATAGCGTAAATAACTTGGTGTCAGCAAGGATAGTTTTCCAGCAATTTCATATCTTGTCTATGAAGTAATATAATATAAAATAAGATTTTTCTTTCCAAATCAAATTACAGCTATTTTATACATTTAAATATAAAGGGTTGACTGTATATTTGTTTGGAAATAGGGTTTAAAAAAACAGATGAGCCATTAGATTAAGTGGAATAAAAATATTCTTCAAATAGCACAATTGGCCACAGTATTTAATTGGAATAAAAAAGAACCAGTATGGAGGATATTGTGAGCAATGAAGGTCAAGGATTTAACAAAAGTAACCATGGGAAAGTATTATCTAAGATCAGTGAAGATTTGGCTAAGTGGCGGTTTTTACATGCCTCACAAATAAACTGAAAGGGAGCTAATTAAAATAAACATGGTTAGTCTAGGATTGTTATTGTTATCGATATATTTAAATAGTTTTTTAAAAAATGGTTTTAAATGGTATAATATGAATAAAAGTGATTGCCATATCATTTGCCACCCAAGCCAGAAATAATGAGGCAGACACAAATGCTGGGTTTAACTACAGGGCCCCTTTATTATTTGACAACTTTAACTGGAACCAATGGCAAGGGCAACACAGCTTGCGGTAGGGTCAAGACCAGAGGTTGATGACCCCTCCCTTACCTCTTCAATAGGGCGAGCCACCCTGCCCGGGGTGGGAGCCCACCACAGGGGCTCCCACCCGGCCGGCTAGCCACTGCAAGACAACCCTGTAGCCCCATCCCCTGAACTGCAAGGTTCAAAGAGAGGACCTAAATAGGGCCATCATGAAGGCAGTCTGTTTTCCCTGCCCCGTGCCACAAGGCACAAAGACTGTACTCACAGGACCCCTTCAACCCCAAATGATGGGTGTCAGCTGGTGCTCACAGGACTGCAATCTGTATACCACATGGCCACTTGCCTCAACAAAAGTGACCGACTTAACTAACACAACTCACCCTTATAAACACCTGCATCACTGCTGTAGTGCAAGATAGGCGAAAGCACCCTCTCCAAGTGACAATTGGGAAGAAGTGAAAAATTCCTACCCAGCCCCGAAAACCAGGCAACCAGCAAATGCCTGCATTATTAACAGGGTGGGAGGGTGGGCCAACAACTGCGTGGGACTGCTGAGGAGGAGAGGCGGGGCCGGGCTTTTAAGCCCTCTCGGCCCCACCCCCTCTTAATGCCAGTGTGTGGCATTTTTGGCCCCATACTCTGCCTGCCTCTTCTGGCTGGGAGGCAAAGGTGCTTCTCCAGCCCAATGGCTGGAATGGCTGTGGGCTATTTGAACCATATTCTCAGGGATCTATTATTGCCATAATTTAGACATTTGAACCAAAAAGAGAATAAATGGTAGGGCTAAGTTATATATGGCATGCTATTCCCTTTGTAAAAACATTGATTTAAAGTCAGATCTTGATTTGATTCCAGATGTAGTTCAAATAAGTAAACTGGCATGTGAAAGACAGAATATAAAATACAATTGCGGAATTCCTAGAATGCATTAAAAAGTTTATTCAAAATTTGGATTTCGAAGTAGCTCTGGATATAACTGATCTAGGCATGTGGAAATATGTCATGTGAACTCAAATTTGCAGTGCAGAGAGATTTAAAAATCCCAGAATTCAGCACTCAGAGCTGCACATTTCATGGACAATATTGGATTAGGGCTATTCATGTATCACCTGACATATGTCTGACACCGACAAAGCTAGGCACCAGTTTGGAGAGTAGACTGAATTCTAGGCCCCTCTGTCCTCTTTCCCAAGCAGAAATTGTTTTGCCTTTGATTCTGACGATTTTCTGAGATCATCATTAGAGAGCCTCCATCACATGCCTTCGCCTTCTGATGCAGCTACTGGAAACATATTCTTTTTGTTACTTTGCCTTAGATATGGCGTTCCCTCCAATGAATGATTCATTTGGTGGTGACAATGATGTTTTTAATGCCAAATTAAGACAGATCCAGTCACTTTCTTAACTAATGAGATTCACAAAATTATTTAGCAAAGCTTTAAGCCCTTTCTCCAAGGAGATCAGGGTTCCATACATGGATCTACCCTCTTCCATTTTATCCTCACAACAGGCCTGTGAGTTAGATCACGCCAAGAGAATGGCTGTCCAAAAATCACACTAGACCTAATCTGCCACATCATTAGTTCAAACACCACACTGGATCTCTGTTCTTAAGGTCATTTTCAAGTGATCCTGTGCTTCTAACATAGCTGAGCAATTTTATGACTGTTTGAGAACTGCTTATTGATGATAATGACTGCCTGTTTTAATACAATTCTGTTGCAGATTTGATGTTGATTGCTTTTATTGCCAGTTATTATTGCATCATATTTTAATATCATCTTGAGCTGTTTTAAAGATTCTTTCTGTTGTTGTTTTATTGTTGAATACTTTTAGTGCTATTTTTTCCTATTTTAACAATCTTAGGTTGTAATTATGTAAATTTAATATTTTAATATTTATTGTTAGTCATCTTAATTGCATTAAATATGGGAGCCACCTTGGAGAGGCCAACAATTATCTTAAATGAATGAATGAATCAATCAATCAATCAACGAAGAAATGAATAACTCTGTATGTGTGAGTATCTCTGAGCTATCATCAGGATATCTCAGGATGGCTTACTAAAATTACTAAAAACACATATTTTGCCTTCCTACTCAATGTGATTTCTTAGGCTTGGTGATTACATGTTGGGCATAGTTGAGTGTTCAGATAGACCTCTTCACAAGTCCACAAGGATCTCATCATAAAAATTAAGATATTAGCAGCATGACTGAATCTCTGATACTGTCAGTCAGCCCATGAATGGTTCCTGATGGCTGTGTGGGAAACCTGCCGACAGTCCAACTGTCATCACTATATCATCGTGTTCTGATTTTTACTGACCGCAGTTGGAACATCCTGAATTAGATGAAACTGGAACTGTCATGTAAGAGGGAACTCTTCCACCAGGCTTTTGGGTGAGACGGCAGACATCAAATATCTTCTGGCGGCTCCTGTTACCATCCTGTTACCTCTCTGTTACCATCTGTACCATGTTCTTTAATTTTCAAGGACACAGAATGATAACTGCCTGGGTTTATCCAAGGTAGGTTATTTATAATCTGGAACCCCTTATGGGGATCTAGCCCTTTCTGCCTTTTAATTGTCTAACACCAGAGCACCATTGTAATAGTTGTGATGTAGTTTGATCACCATCATTAAAGGGTTGTGTTTATAGTCCTAATCTTGATTTTATTGTTTTATATTAATGTTGTAACCCATCCTGAGTCTGCTTGTGGGAAGGGGGGGATAGAAATGGAACCAAATAAATTAATTAATTAATGAAAATTAAGATGTATTGATGGTGGATGGAGATCTATAGCACTGGAGCCACCAAGGAAGGAACTTCTAGAGTCTCACACTACACCTTTCTGGTCCTCTAACTCCTATGTAGAGTTACTGTAGTATAAACTAACTGATTTCAATGAACTTAGACTGAATAACCCTGAATAGGATTGCACTGTTAAGTGGTATGTTTTTCTCTTCCTTTTTACAGAATGCCACACAACAGCAAGCAAACTTTCTTTCCAGTCTATGCATGGGAAAATACATTGGTGAACTTGACTTCCATGTAGGAAATGGCTAGGTGTTCCCCAATATCACTGTTCAGCATTCATTAACACACCAACAAAAACAAAGTTTCAGGTGGGTAGCCATGTTAATCTGTAGTAGTAGAACAAATTCCAGCCCATTTAACACCTTAAAGACCAACAGAATGTTCCAGGGTATAAGCTTTAATGAGAAAACTCCCTTTTTTCATATAAGAATGAAGATCTATCAACCTATAGATATCCAGGTCAGAAGATGGAAGAGATGTTGCAGAGAAGGGCCAGCTGGAGTCAGGATGCAGAGGTATAAAAAGGTAAAGGTTCCCTTGCTTGAAAGCCAGTCGGATCCGACTCTAAGGTTGCGGTGCTCATCTCCATTTCAAAGACAAAGAGCCAGCGCTGTCTGAAGACGTTTCTGTGGTCATGTGGCTGGCATGACTAAACACCAAGGCACACGGAACGCTATCTACTTGCAATTTCTTGCTTTCGAACTGCTATGTTGGCAGGAGCTGGAACTTGAGACGGGAGATCACTCCGTCATGCGGCACTCTCGGGTCTCGAACTGCTGAACTACTGACCTAAGTTCAGCATCTTAACCACTTGAGCCACCACAGCTCCTATGCAGAGGTATAAAGCAAAATATAATCGGCTTGATTAGAGCTAAGAGATACGTATAGAGATGGGAAATACGAAAATTAGCATCTGTAACGAGATAAGAACCCTATGTCCCTATTCAGAATCCAATGTCCCTATTCAATTTAAAAAGCCCCAAAAATTGTCTAAGGCAATAAAAATTGTCCCAGACATAGCACGCCATAATGTAGAAAGTGGGTTCAAAAGGTAGCAGACAATGCAGTAAAAGGAAGGTGATACACACAATAAAGAATGTGGGTTGAAGGAGGACCCCTTTGATGACAGGGTAGTCAGTAAAAGGAAGAAAGGTGGGAAATGGCATAGCAGAAACTCAAGGGTAACAGGACGTTTCAACTGGGAATTAAGAACTGGGGTGTTAAACCAAGAGCTTTTAAAGAGACAGGATATCAGGGGTGTTCTGGACTAAGTTCAAGGAATATGACAGAGCAAGAAAGAATGGGCAGGTTCATTTCAGAAAGCAGAGGCTCTTCAGGCTGCCGAGGATTAGAAAAGTGAATGTCCTGAACAAAGAATGATCTGGAGACAACAGCAGAAGGGGGGCGAAGCATAAATAACAGATCAGAAGTATTAATAATGTACAACGCAAAGAAGAAGAACTGACTTAACACCTGGGTAACACCACAATCGCTTTGCTTTTGCTTCGGAGTTGTTAGCAAGATGCAACGACCATAACAACAAGCAAATCTTGTTCTCAGCATGTCAGATGTGAAGGAGAAGTGAGGGAGGCTGACTTTCCATTCTCTCCATCCCGGAGCAGGGGGTTGACGTTCTAGTGACACATGTTGCAATGTGTTCTTTCAGGCTGAAGCCTCTAGGGTGGCATATTTGACTGTGCTGTCGGAGAACATTGACTCATCTTTGTGAAATGAGATATATTGAACTTTCAAGCCATAAACAAGTGGAAGGGAGACAAGGAGCTTGTCTTTTGGCATAAAACCTGGATTTTTCATTCTGTCTTTCCTGACAGAGCTCTGTCTCTTTCTGCCTCACTCGCACTCACCTGAGGGGACAGGTATCTGTGCCGTGTGTGCCTTAATAAGGGACAGGACAGGAGGAAACTTGCTTTGCTTATGCTGCATCATCGACACCATGCTTAAGTGTTAATGTACTCAAGGAGCTTTGACAGTGTTATTTTACCTTTAGGATATGTTAGTGTGAGGGGGGGAAACAACAACAGAGTCCTGTCTCATTTGAGGAAACAACAAGTTTGCTATTTTTGTCCCAACTTGATCACCAAATAATAAGAGAAAACACCAGGAAGAGGCTTTACTAATGAAGAGGCAAGATGCTTCGGCGTATGGAACATTATTTTCAAATCCTGTAGCATTCTTGCAAGAATATGCTGTCCTATCACTGGCAGCCTGGCAAGTTGGTGTCTCTACGGTGCTTTAGTTACTGTCCCTCAGTGAAATGTGTCGTGAGGAATTCACACTAAAAAAAAAAAAAAAAGGCCTGTTGTGAACAGCATATCCAGTCATTCTTTGGAAGGTCCCCATTATCAGTCAGGTGCTAGCACGGTGGATGCAGTGTGCAGCTTTGTGTGAAAATGCTGTGGCATGTATTGAACAAACTCTTTCAATGCTCTGCTCATGGAGCTCTTTTGTCCAAAGGCACAGTTTGATGCTGACCAGCTGGATGTCACTGAAATGGTGGACAGTAGGCCTGAAAACAGAATGGCAGTTGTTTGTTTTCTTTCTTTAATTGGCTGTTTATGGGAGGGGGGAGTGTGCCATAAGGCAGGGACATAAAGGGAAAACAAAGACAAATGCAGGGAATGATATTTCTCATTAGGTGCTTTAGAAACCTCTCATCCAAAAAGCCAAAGGTTCTGTCAACTTCCAGATCCATCTTCACAAATCCATATTGATGGCCATGCTCTCTCCAAAAGACAATAAAAATAATACCATTTAGGCATAGAAGGCCCTGACCTGTATAACTTGGGTTAGCCCAGTCTCATCAAATCTCAGAAGCTAAGCAGGGTCAGACATGGCTAGTATTTCGTTGGGAGACTTCCAAGAAATACCAGGGTCATAATGTGGAGGCAGGCAGTGGCAAACCACCTCTGAGCTTCTCTTGCCTTCAAAACCCTATGGGTCACCATATGTCTTTAAGCAGAAAAGAGCTGTTCCTCATGTTTGTGTGTTTATAACTGAATTATTTTTAAATGTGTTTTTAATTGCTCAAAAATTTTAAAACTTTTTAAAAATTTTGGCTATCTTGTGGACCCTAATCAGATGGAGAGGCAGCATTAAACTGTTTTTAAAAATAAATAAATAAATAAATAAATAAATAATTAGCATAGCCATAATGTTTTGGTTGAATGCTAGAGCATTGCTCCTACTTGATGATGTCACTTCTGGATCACCCGGACATGACATCTTCACTATGTCACTAGTGATAGTGATTCCCCCCCACCATTTCCCCTCCCGGTAGGTGAGAGAAGAGAGCTGATATGTGAATGAGAATGAGGAAAGAAACTTCTCTGGTAGTTTTAAAAGGAAGGATAAGAAAGTGATTACAGCAGCAGTGGAGAAGGCTACTTCTAACTCCTTGGAGAGTGACTAGTCACTCCTGAGTGACCTTCTGCTTACCCCTGAGTTACAGTGATGAACATAACCCATCCCCCTTATCACCAGTCTGGCAAATGATTGTCTCATTCCTTTAATAAAGGCTTAATGGGATGTTATTTACCAGGTGATGTCATTTACCTCCGTGTCATTCAAAATGTTTTCTGCCCCTTTCCACACATTACACCCCTGTGAAGGGAACAGACATTTTCTCTTGGTCTATTGGCAACACTAGTTGCATTAGAAAGACTCTTCTTTAAGCGGAAAAGAGCTGTTCCTCATGCAAAAAGCTGGTGGGGGAGTTGGTCTAGGCTCAGCCACAACTATCTGCCAACTCAATGTACAACATAAGGCTTTTAGGCCTCTCTGAGTCCCTGATTGGTCTTCAGTCTCTTGCAGAGCTCTTCTGTTTT
Organism: Gekko gecko; assembly: GCA_029375565.1. Classification (NCBI taxonomy): domain Eukaryota; kingdom Metazoa; phylum Chordata; class Lepidosauria; order Squamata; family Gekkonidae; genus Gekko; species Gekko gecko. Next base: position 295,114,872 of record JAPDNY010000001.1, on the reverse strand, counting down.
GTTGTTGTCATTTTGCTGCATGTAGTTTACCTCTGCCTTATGGAGAGCCTTCCCTTCTCCTGCCTCTGTACCTTGGAGGAGGCATGCAACTGCAAGCCTTTCTAGAGAGGGACTGGCCTACCCAGTTCCACACAGATAAGACTGAGAGACCGATGAAGGAGAACACTTTCACCCTCTGGACTGGCAGGAAAGGGAAGCAGGAGAAGGATAAGGTCAGCTGAGCCTTTTGGGGCACTGCACTTCATTCTACTGAGCCAACCTCCCATGGCTAGAGCTACTGGACAGCTAGATGTAAATTAAACTTCCTGCAAGTTGAGTTGAGTTGACCCTGAGAAATCCAAAATGTCAGGTTTATTTGACTGACCCCAAATAGCTTCTGCATGGGGTTTGTTTTTCTGTGCGAAGAAAAAATAAAGTTTGTGCAAATCTGAAGTTATTTTCAAATGGAACATTTTTTCACTACCTCACCTTGACTTCATTGGGATATGTCATACCTCAATCAGTAAACTGCACTGTATATTTTTAAGGCAGAAGAAAGTTTAGGCAGGCTCCTTCATTCAACAGTACACATTCTGTTCTTAGTAACAGAGGAGTTTGGTTCAGGTACACAGCCCTACCTCTGTTGAAGACAGTGATCTCAAAATGCATTGGAATATACCTGATGAAGAGAGAGTTCTCAGAATGCTTTGGAATACATTGTATTTATTTTTCAATCACCTTGAGAGAGTTTCCTCCTATTTTTTATCTCCTCTATTGATCCACAACTCTTTGTTTCAACTACAGTTAATTGTTGCATATGAAGAAATACTTTATGCCAAATCAGACCATTGGTTCATCAAGGTCAGTATTATGTGTCCTCTGGCAAGAACTCTGCAGGGTGCCAGGAAGAGGTCTTTCACATCACCATCCTCTTGATCCTTTTTAAAACTGGAGATGCCAGGGAGTGAACCTAGGACCTTTTGCATGCAAGCCAGATCTACAACTGAGTCAAGACCTCTTGAGGAAAACAATAGATTGGGAAGGACTAGAGATCTCTTCAAGAAAATTGGAGAAATCAAGGGAACGTTCCATGCAAAGCTGGCCATGATAAAGGACAAAAATTGTAGAGACCTAACAGAAGCAGAAGAGATTAGGAAAAGATGGCAAGAATACACAGAAGAACTATACAAGAAGGACCTCAATGTCCTTGACAACCACGACAGTATAATCACTGACATCGAGCCAGGCATCCTGGAATGCAAAGTTAAATGGGCCTTAGAAAGCATTACTAACAACAAAGCTAGTGGAGGTGATGGTATCCCAGCTGAGTTATTCAAAGACTTAAAAGAAGATGCCGTTAAAGTGCTGCACTCAATTTGCCAACAAATTTGGAAAACACAACAGTGGCCACAGGATTAGAAAAGGTCAGTTTACATTCCAATCCCAAAGAAGGGCAATGTCAAGGAATGTTCAAACTATCGCACAATTGCACTCATTTCAAACACTAGCAAGGTCATGCTCAAGATCCTACAAGCTAGGCTCCAACAGTACGTGGATAGAGAACAGCCAGAAGTACAAGCTGGGTTTCGAAGAGGTAGAGGAACTAGAGATCAAACTGCCAACATTCGCTGGATTATGGAGAAAGCAAGAGAGTACCAGAAAAACATCTACTTCTGCTTCATTGACTATGCTAAAGCCTTTGATTGTGTGGATCACAATAAACTATGGCAGGTTCTTAAAGAGATGGGAGTACCAGAGCACCTCACTTGTCTCCTGAGAAACCTGTATAAGGGTCAAGAAGCAACAGTTAGAACCGGATATGGAACAACTGATTGGTTTAGCATAGGAAAAGGAGTACGACAAGGATGTATATTGTTACCTTGCTTGTTTAATTTATATGCCGAGTACATCATGCGAAATGCTGGCCTGGATGAATCACAAGCTGGAGTTAAGATTGCTGGGGAAAAGATCAATAACCTCAGATATGCAGATGATACCACTCTGATGGCAGAAAGTGAAGAGGACCTAAAGAGCCTCTTGCTCAGGGTCAAAGAGGAGAGCGCAAAAGTGGGCTTGAAGCTCAACATCAAAAAAACTAAGATCATGGCATCTGGCCCCATCACTCCTTGGCAAATAGAAGGGGTAGTCGTAGAAGTAGTGACAGACTTCACGTTCCTGGGATCCCAGATCACTGCAGATGGTGACTGCAGCCATGAAATTAAAAGACACCTGCTCCTTGTGAGGAAAGCAATGGCAAACCTAAACAGCATGATCAAAAGCAGAGACATTATCCTGCCAACAAAAGTCCGCATGGTTAAAGCAATGGTATTACCCATAGTAATGTATGGCTGTGAGAGCTGGACTATAAGGAAGGCCGAGCGCCGAATAGATTCTTTTGAACTATGTTGCTGGAGAAGGCTCTTGAGAGTCCCTCGGACTGCAAGGAGATCAAATCATTCAATCCTAAAAGAAATCAACCCTGACTGTTCCCTGGAAGGCCAGATCCTGAAATTGAAGCTCAAATACTTTGGCCACCAAACGAGAAGGAAGCATTCAGTGGAGAAGACCCTGATGCTGGGAAAGATTGAAGGTCAAAGAAAAAGGGGACGGCAAAGGATGAGATGGTTAGACAGTGTCATCGATGCAACGAACATGAAATTGAGCAAACTTCAGCAGACAGCAGAAGACAGGCGGGCCTGGCGTAATCTGGTCCATGGGGTCGCAAAGAGTTGGACTCGACTGTGCGATTGAACAACAACACATAGACACTCTTTTTTCACCCAAAGAGTGATTAACATATGGAATTCACTGCCACAGGAGGTGGTGGCAGCTACAAGCATGGACAGTTTCAATAGGGAATTAGATAAACATATGGAGCAGAAGTCCATCAGTGGCTATTAGCCACAGGGTATAGATGGGAACTCTCAGTCTGGGGCAGGTGATGCACTCTATTCTTGGTGCTGGAGGGGGCAGCAGTGGGAGGGCTTCTGGTGCCCTGGCCCCACTGCTGGACCTCCTGATGGCACCTGGTATATTTTGGCCGCTGTGTGACAGAGTGTTGGACTAGATGGGCCATTGGCCTGATTCAACATTGGCTTCTCTTATGTTCTTATGTTCTTATGTTCTTATCTTCATGATCTGCTGACTGGGTATAAGAGGAGAAGGGGTCAGCATGCTTGCATCCACTCCCCAGTATGCATATATAGAGACTACTGTGACCAATTATCTATCAAGGTCAGGATTGTCTATTGTGTCTGGTACCAGAGTCCTAAGTCTCAGATAGAAGTCTTTTATATCACCTACTACCTGAGATTTTTAACTGGAAATGCTGAGGACTGGACCTGTAACATTCTGAAGGCCATACTGATCCTTTACCATTGAATCACATGGGTGCACATTCAGATTTAGGTGAAGCTAAGAGAGAATAATATGTCTTAATCAGGGCTCTTTTTGTAGCAGGAACTCCTTTGCATATTAGGCCACACATCCCTAATGTAGCCAATCCTCCAAGAGCTTACAGTAGCCCCTGTCAGAAGAGCTTTGTAAGCTCTTGGAGGATTGGCTACATTAGGGGTGTGTCGCCTAATACGCAAAGGAGTTCCTGCTACAACAAGAGCCCTGGTATAGAGTGGATAGTACCCAAAGCTACGAAATGAGGTTAATGATCATTGAACCCCAGTCTTCCCAATTCAAATCCAATTTTCTGTCCAGACTATAGTACATCAATACTGCCATTCTAAACAGAGTTACACATTTCTAAGCCTAATAGCTTCAATGGACTTCGTTGGATGTAACCCTGCTTAGGAAGGTACTGTAAGTCTAGATATGGCCATTAGTTAGATCAGGGGTGTTGAACTCATTTGTTATGAGGGCCAGATCTGACATAAATGGGGCTGGGCCATGTGTGTCATGAAATGTAATGCCGAATAGTGGATATTTTCCATTGGAAACCCACATTAGGGTGTGTGTGTTTTGTCTGCAAAACTGGGGTTCTTTGCATTTGTAGAACTCTATATTTGAGCTGTGGTTGGTCCTTTAAAAGATGTCTGATTTAATTGGAAAGGGGGGGGGGGAATAGTGGGATTTGGCAATACAATTTTGAAAATAAAACATCAAGAAGAAGCACAAGGATCACAGCAGAAATGAAACATATAAATGCTCTACCCCTAGGACTCAGGGAGAAACATAAAATGGCTGTGCATTGCAAGCTCCCCCCCCACCCCACAAGTGGTACCAGCTCTCCAGGGTTTCAGGGTTTTTTTTACAGGGTTTGAGATGATAATTTTGGTTGTCCTCTTCAGCACTTGTTCTGCTATTATTTCATCAGAGTCCCACATTAGGAGGGGGTGTTAAAACCAATGTTTCTCTGCAACACTGGAGTTCCTTGAGTTTGTAGAACTCTGTATTTTAACTATGGTTGGTCCCAAACCTCTCCTCCACCCTTAAAAGATGCCTGTCTAAAATGGAAAGACGGGTGGGATGGAGGGATTTGGCAACACAACATTAAAAATAAAACATCAAGTAGAAGAACAAGGGATCATAGCAGAAGGATGCCCCAGAGTCCCTACCTGTTAGAAGAACAATGGAGGCCAGGAATGGTGACTGAGGGCAGAGAGGAACACACTGAATGGTCAAGAGAGCCGGGAAGTTCAGCAGCCCCGCCCTCTAGTACCTGCACTCAGAGGCAGCCCCACCCTCTACTTGCACTCTGCTCCCACCCTCTGCTCCCTGCACTCAGCAGCAGCTCGAGCTCAGAAGGGTGAGTATGGGCAGGGGAGGGGCGGAGAGGGGGAGAGAAGAGAGCCCCACACATGGGCTGGGTTAAATCACTGGGCGGGCCACTTCTGGCCCGCAGGCTTTAAGGTTTGACACCCCTGAGTTAGATCTTAAATAGGCTGTGAAAGGCCAAAAAAGAGAAGCTTCAGCTGTTGAATCTATTCACCTTAGTCTGCTGACACTACTTTTAAAATGCTAACAACTCACCGATAGAAACATTTCGGGGTGAAAGGATAGGTATATTCAGCAAGACATTTATAATGGGGTTTCCCTACTTTGGATATTTGTCTGCCATTGAGACTTGGCTGAGGAAAAGTCCCATGACTTGAAACGAGCAACAATAAAATCCAGACATCTCATACTCTTTGGACTCCTTGGACAGAAATCTTTTTGGATCCTACACAGGAATTTGTTTGTACTCAATTTATATAAAAATAATGTTGGGCTGTACCTGTATGGTTTTCCGTTTAAATATTCAGAATATTTTTATATGGTACCATTTGGTGTGTTAAATGTGCAAAAAGTAAAAAAAAAAAAAAGAGAGAGAGAGAGAGAGAGAGAAATAAAGAAACAAACATATTTTATTCTTTGTGCACCATATCACAGTTTCTTGTTCTCAATAGGCTCCTCGTTGAGACAAGACAGACGTCTTTCAGGCCAGGGACTACAAGGTGGTTCTGGTCAGCAGAGCACAAGGCTCTGTGGGGCATATATGGGGAAAGACATTCCTACAGGTATGCTGGTCCTTGCCCACAAAGGTCCCTAAAGGTTAATAGCATAACCTTAAACCTGACCTAGTATTTGACCAGCAGCAATGCATTTGGTGCAGCACTGGCTGAATGTACACACTCACTGGCATCCAAGGGCGTAGACTTTCCAATTTCCCAGGGGGGGCTGGGGCTGGGTCAGAGGCATTGCTGTGCTAGGTCCTTAAAAGAACCAAGGCCCAGTGACATCATAGGGAGGAGCCAGTGACATCACAGGCTATTGTCACTATTTATGGAGGCAGAGCCATGTGGCATTCCTGGCTCCTATTATCTCCAGTGGGCCTTCAAGTCTCTCCCATTGTTTGTAATGGGCAATCCTGTCATTCCTTTTATACATCCCAGTTAGTTGTCTCTTTGAAACTGTACCACACGTATAGAGTGTACATTCCTTGCCAATGTTCCTTCTAGACTGCACACAGGGCAAAAGGAAATTTTAAAAGGCCTCTGATCTGCATGCCAATCAAGGATAATGATGTGTGGCATAAACATGAGTTAAGTGTTAAGTGTTCTCCCTGGATGGTGTACATACCAAGAACATATCTATTGCCATTTCCCTCTCTTCCTGCTCACCACTCAGGGAAACAAAAGCCCTGTTTACATATTACAGTGAACATATGTACATCTTGCATGGACATATGTTCTTAGAAAGAGGTAATATACTTTTGCGTTACAAATAAAAGCAGCCCGCCTGCATCCTTCCCCCCCCAGCCCCAATGGCTCAGAAACAAAGCACGGCATGGGCAAAATCCTCTGCAAAGAACCCTGGAGAACCACTGCCAGTCTGAGCAGACAATGATGACACTGATGGACTGATGGTAGAGAGACCATGCTTTGTGTGCCAAAGGATAAAGGTTTAAACCAAGGAAGTCTAAGAGAACAGCTGTTGGAAAGGATCTTTCTCTGTCTGAGGCTGTAGAGCTCACCTGCATCAGAGCAGACCATGCTGAAGTAGATGGACCAATGGCATGAAGACCAGTGTGGATTGAGGAGACCCATGTTCAGATCTACATTTTGCATGACACTTACTCGGTGATACTGGGACAGTTAGATTTGAGTCCAGGAGCAGATTAGAGACCAACAAGAGTTTCAGGGAATAAGCTTCCAAGAGTCAAAGCCCCCTTCATCAGGCTGGGTGATATTGCCATTGTTGTGAGGTCAATATAAGGGAAGGGAGACTGGAGGGTGGGATAAAGAGGGGATTGACAGACAACATGTGAGCAGCAGAGTCCATTGGAATGGAAGAGGAGTTTACAGGAAAAAAATAGCACCAACTGATGTGACCAAGAACACAGATCTTCCCAAACTAAAACATCATAGATTATAGCCTGAACATCAACCTATATTGTAATGCATCAAGTGATGTAGCAGTGGTGACAAAACCTCTAGTGGCATTTAGTTGAACTTCCTGGACAGACAGATGTATTTTCGGTTGCCACTGGCCAAACTGGTCTGACTTTAGAGAGTTGAGGAAGGCTTGAGGAAGGGGATGTAGATCCATGGTTATAGAAAAGAAGGGGGCTAGGAACTGAGAAAGCAAAGCAGTCCAAAAGAAACACAACATAGAAAGCTGTACATAGTTGAGAGGAATTAGAAAGGAATGGAGATGCACAGTTGGTGTGAAATTTAAGTACATTTAAGAAATTATAGAAACAGCATGGAAGTTTCTTAGTTGGGGTTAGCTACAATGCTATTGCAAGGTCTGTGTGATATAACAGGGGAGGCAGTCCACAGAAACCTGTATGACATTTTCAGACATTCTCTCTCATATACTTTAATTGTTTATCCCCTTCCTATAACAATTCCTCATCAGTCTAACAGAGACATCCTACTGAGGTCTATCCAAGGGGGCTTACTCCCAGGGAAGTGTCCTCAGGATTGGATTATAAAGAGCTCTATTCAAATCCTTAACCACTGAGCTTGCTAATACTTTCTCTTCTTTCAGTTCCTTAGATCAATTTGCCCAATCCCCCATCAAACTCAAATCTTATTGGCTCTTGCAACTATGAGTAAATTATTATTACACTTCTATCACATGGCTCTTTCCTAATGATTGTGGCTCCCAAGAATAGGTTGAAGATGATTGCCTGGGAAGTACCCCCACAGCACCATGCCATGGACCCAGATGGCTCAGGTTAGCCTGATCTCATCAGATTTTGGAAGCTAAGCAGAGTCAGCTCTGACTAGTATTTGGATGGGAGATCTCCAAGGAATACCAGGGACAGGATGCACAGTCAGGCAATGGCAAATCATCTTTGAATGTCTGTTGCCTTGAAAATCCTACAGGGTTACCATGAGTTGGCTATGACTTGCTAGCACTTTACATCACACCAGGGCAAGTGCGCTTTAATGCCCAGAACCATTTGGGCAAGGCATAATGTATAACTACTGTCAGTAGCATGAGATGGACCCACAGGTCAATTGGCTCTCATATCACTGCCATAACATACAAAATAGTAAAAAGCTCAGTAGCACCTTTAGGACTAACAAACTGTATTGTAGCATAATTATTACTGTAACACAAGGATTTTCAGAAAGCCACACACACTTTTCCAGTCTCACTCCAGTGCCAGGTCCAGTCCTCAAACTCACAGAGAAACCCAAACACTCTCATTTTTGGTAGAATGACACCCCTCCCCTCCTCCACCTGGGTGGTTTGGCAAATGTAAGCCAATGCCAGAGGTTTGCATGCACCAAGTCACACAGCAGAACCAGAGCTTCCAATTTCAGCACTGGAGCTAGGGATGCCAGCCTCCAGGTGGGACCTGGGGATCCCCTGGAATTACAGCTCATTGCCAGTCTAAAGAAATCAGTGTCCCTGGGGGGGAATGATGTTCTGGAGGATGGAGTCTATGGCACTGTGCCCCACTGAGGTCCCTGTCCTCCCAAGACTCCATTCCCAAGTCTCCAGGAGTTTCCTGACCTGGATTGGGCCACCCTCCCCTCATCCCCCAGAGTTGGCCAGTGGGTACCTGGCAATCCTAACTGGGGCTATTTTAGCAAGGGAGAGGGGGGAAGCTGGGGGAAAAAGCATATAGATTGGGAGAGAGAAGTGAAAGACAGAAAGAAGGGGAAGGAAAGAAAGAAAGTCAGACTGGAAGGGAAGCAGCCTGGAGTGGGGGTGAGGCAGCTCCCCAGCGTCTCCTTGTTTCCAGCTCTCACACATCTCAACGGAAAGGGAAAGAGAAACAGAAAGAGAGAGAGGGACAGAAAGCGCACCCCCCCTCCTCCTGATTACAGGAGAAAGTGAGCTCAGGATTTTCTGTATCCTGGAGCAATGTGCTCCGTGCAGCACAAGGGTTCCTGGGTTTCGTTTTCTCCTGCAGCCCAGTTTAAACTGAACTGCAGGAGAAAGCAAGCCACCCACTGATGGCAGGGGCAACCAGAGGCCACAGAAGGGCCCCCCACCTCCCCACCTCCCCTACCTCAATTCTTGCCCAGCTCCCCTCCCCAACCCTCCATCCTCCCCACTAAGTGGCAGCCAGGCACATTCTCATGCTGGCTCTCCCACCTCCCCTGCTTGGACTTGCAGGATGGCTGGGTGGGTGTAGCCCTGGGCTCCCACCTCACCCCACCTGAAACAATCCCCCACTCCTTACACCCCCACCTACTTACCCTTCAAGGCAGCCTCCATGTGCAGCTCTCCAGGCTGAACTGAGTGCTGCTGGGAACTGTGGGTGGAGCTTAGCTTCCAGGAGGAAGCAAACCCCCACCCCCTTGACTTCCGTCCCACTCATAGCCCAGCCAAACAGTCTCAGAAAGTGGAGGGGAAAACCTCTGCTTTCAAAATAGGGTGGGGGATGGGAGGGGGGTAGCAAGGCTCTGGCTGACACCAGTTGCCCCCGGGGGGGCTCAGTACCTTCGGGGGAGGCGTGAGCTCCCCAGCCCCCCCAAAGATGACGCCTATGCTGGCATCCCAGTCAGCAAGTGCGCCACTGCATTTTGTACTCATTGAAGTTTCTGGATCAGGTTCAAGGGTAGGCCAACATAGAGTGAGTTACCATAATCAATCTTGGAAGTGACCATTGTGTGGATCACTGTCACCAAGTCATGGGAGGAGAGGTAGGGCACTAGTTGCCTGACCAGCCTAAGATGGTAAAAGCCTGACCTGGCAACATTGGTGACCTGGGCCTCCATGGAAAGCGGGGCATCCAGAGTCACTCCCAGACTCATTGATGGTGCAGGCCTCAATGGCACCCCACCAAGGTTTGGGAGTCAGGTTCCTGATGCCATCCCCTATGGCTCATGAACAAGACCTCCATCTTAGTTGGATTAAGTTTTAGCTGGCTCAGTTTTAACCAATCAGCCACAGCCTCCAAAGCCCTGGCCAGATTATCCAGAGCGGATTCCGGCCAGCCGGCCACTAACAGTTACAACTGGGTGTCATCAGTCTATTCTTGTTATTTTCACAGAATTATCAGGAGCCAGGAGTATCTTCCTTCCTCTGCTAATGTAAATAGGAGTAATTGATTTAATTAGTATGGTAAACTAAATCACTAGTTGTGTGAACATGGCCAGATCACTTCCTTCGGGGCTAAAAAGCTTTGTTCTCCCTTATTCTCTGGAGTTGCCTTGGGAGACTCAGCCATTGGAGAAGGTCGAACTCAGTGGCTAATCCAATCTGGTGGAAAGTTGTGAAAGTAGAAATTAGTCTAATTTGCAAATTTCCAGTTGAGACTAGTGAGGGGGACACAACAAAGAACTATTATTGTCCCGATTAGAGAGGTTGGCAAATCTGTGATTTATTATTGTGGCTCCCCCCCCTCCTTTGATGCCATAATAAAGATAAATGCTTTAGTTTTAAATCAGTCACCATTATGCTAACAGATGGAGGATGAAAATTAATGACAATAAAGACAATAGTGACAATGGAATTAATGACAATGAAGTTAAATTCTAATATGTAATGGCTGAGTGATAGCATATGATGGCAAACTTAATAAAAATAACTGCATTATTAAGTGTGAGGGTTTTTTTCCTCTGTGCATTCTCCATGAGGCAACTTTCCAACTGGTGTTGGTGGTTCCCATATGCTCAGCTCTTGTCAGTTATGCACATTTATGCTGTGGGGCAAACAGGTCCCTTCTGTTTTCCTCAGGTCCTATTATTTTCTTCAGTATTTTGTCCTCCTTCCTTGTGCACAAATGATGCTCTTCCTATCTCTGTTCCAGACCCAGCTTGGCTTTGAGTCTAATTGCCACACCGAAATTCTGTAATAGAAAAATCCATCCTGATACCACAGTAATTCAGCTGCAGTACCACAGTAATTTGCATCGTTCATGCGTTCAAGGGGGGAATGAATGAGATATCTAGTGGGCACAATCAGACTATTAAAAAGTCACCCTCTCTAAGGAAGTATTCTGAAAGATGCTAAGCTATTTGTGGAAGTCAGTGACGCTTTCTCAGAAGAACAGCTTGCAGTTTGCAATGAATCAAGACTACAATGAAGAGAAGAGCTCTCATAATCCCACTTCACCTAGTTTCTCCCTGAAACCCAACAACACATTTTTTTCTTCTTCTTAGGAATTTGGAATCTATTTCTAATTGATTCCACTTTGATCAAGGAAGAATCAAAAGAGAGGAGGATCAGTAAGGGAGGTTCTGCAAGATGCTCAGAAGCAGGCAATGTCTTCCCAAACCTTCCTGTCCTCTAGATAACAGCACTGTCACATGGTACATAACATAAAACAACTGGAAGAGTTAAACTTACACAAGGATGCACTGGTTTCTCTTCAAAGAGAAAGCACAGAGAAATGAAAGATAAATTCCTCTTTTGCAAGAGAAAGAAGAGAATAAATGGAATTAATGGCTCTATGTAAAAGAAAATGAATTTCAGAAAAAGAAACTCCCCTTGGCATAACAACGCTAGCCAGGATTTTCAACCGCTGGAATTTGGTCCCTTCTGCTTGACTTGGCACAGGGAAGAAAGTTGTTCTTTGTGCTAATTCTTTTATTTAGACAAATAATTTGTAGATATGGTTTCAGAAGCTGCCTAGAAGTGCAATCCAAAGAATAAATGCTATTGAATTCTATGGGACTTATACTCACATACTTTTGGTGAAGGATAGGCCTGGCCACCTTGTGACCCATCATGTCAAGCCCAGCAGAGCAGTCATTTACAGTGGCCTGCCAGGGCTTTCATGAACCCTTTCATTTGATATTTGTCTAGAAGGTGGTTTATCAAGGTCCTGCCGCACCACTATGTATTGCATTCAGCATTTATCTAATGGTTACCATGATATTCAGGCCTAACTAAGCCTGCGTGCCCCCCCCCCAACAAAATGGAGGGAATTAAATAATAAAAACAAGATAATTTTTTTTAAAAAATTCTAAAACTTTCACATCTCTATGGTAAAGACTATAGAGACATGGGAAAGTGTATAGAGTGCCACAATGGAGGGCATTATTTGCCAGTTTTTTCCTCCCACTCCTCAGTTTCACAAGGGTGGTTTTTTCCCCACAATGGATTTGCAAATGGCAAGCCAATAAGGGGATACCTTAACACTGAAAATGTCCATGTTCCCTGGTTCCTCCAGGGCAAAAGGATCCCTGGGGCAAGCCTTGCCTAAGGCCTGCTAGAGTGGAGAGTGCTGGGGAAGATGGACCAGTGGCTTCACTCAACATAAGGTACTGTTTGTTCTCTTGCTCTAAACACAATAATCTCTTGGTCTGACCTTCAGGCCAAACAGATGTGAGAATTTGCAATGTATTCTCCACTATTGCCTCTCTCATTAGGAGAAGAACAGAGGTTCAGATATTGTTAAAGTTCCAGGATTGCTCAGTAGCTGGTTTTTCAAGCTTCGCTAAAACAAATCAACAGACATAATGAACCGATGAAGAAAGAACATGAATAGGTGCACAGGTGCAAATAACACAGCCAATTCATTATTTTAAAAGAGATAAAAAAAGGTCTCCAAAATAAAGGAGAAGCAGGGAAAACTGCCAGGAAGATATAAAATTGGTCCTGATTTTGTAAATGAAAGTAAAGCAGATCTTCCCTGCCTTCTGCTTCCCCTAACGCTCCCTTAAGCTCTGAGAAAAGCCCCCTGTGGAAGGTCAGGCGCCCTCCTGAACAAATTTGGCACAAGAAGCTGTAAGGAAGTGGGGAAACGGTTCCTTCTCACGGTTAGGCTTGCTTCATTCATGCAGCAGTGAGGGGGGCTGATTTTGTGACAACTTCCTTCTTTACAGCTGTTCCTTGTTCTACATGGACTTTTATTCAGAAGGGGCCCCCTGACTATCAGCGGAGACTCTTTTCTTTTTGTATTTTTGCATTTGTGTATATGTGCCCGTGTCTGGAAGTCATGGCAACCTCTGGTGATTCCTACTGGGGCACAGAGGATGTTCAGAGAAGTGGCTTGTTAGCCTGCCTCTGGCCTCATGGCCATGGTATTCTCTGGAGATCTCCCATCCAAATACTTGCCAGACTCAACCCTGCTTAGCTTCTGAGATCTGATGAGATTGAGCTTGCCTGGGCTGTCCAGGTTAGGGCAGCGGAGGTTTTTTGGTGTGCACATTAGGATATTAGGAGAAAGTGAGGGAAGATTTGATTCCACGCACTCATTTTTTTCATTTTGCCGTCAAGTCACAGCAGTCTTATGGCGACCCCTTAGAGAAGGGGCTGTGGCTCTGTGGAAGAGCCTCTGCTTGGCATACAGAAGGTCCCAGGTTCAATCCCCAGCATCTCTAGTTAACGAGACCAGGTAGTGGGTGTTGTAAAAGACCTCCACCTGAGACCCCAAAGAGCCGCTGTCAGTCTGAGTAGACATACTGACCCTGATGGACCGATGGATCTGATTCAGTAGAAGGCTGCTTCATGTATGTTCCTATACGTAGGGTTCTCAAGGCACGATACGTTCAGAGGTAGTTTGCCGTTGCCTGCCTCTGTGTCACAACCCTGGTATTCTTTGGAGGTCTCCAATCTAAATGCTAGCCAGAGCCGACCCTGCTTAGCTTCCAAGATCGGGCCAGCCTGGGCTATCCAGGTCAGGGTCCACACATTTGCAAAAATTGGACTCTAGCCTCGATGATTTTTATCCAGAGGAAATCACAGGAAAGTTTGTTCAATGAATGCAAGCCTAGCAATGTGGGAGGGGGAAAGGAGAAACAGAATGCTGAGCAGAAATTAGTGGAGAAATAGACCATGTGTCTTGTCCAGGCTGAGCCAACAACTTGCATGATTATCAGCAGGGCTATTTTTGAGCAGGAACGCACAGGAATGGAGTTCTGGCTGGCTTAAGAGTTGGCCATGCCTACTATAGCCCAAAACCTCTGTGTGCGTGGCTACAGAGGGAAGGCCTGAACAGCAACCCCCCGCAACTCCGAGGCAGGCAGGCCGGGGGGGCTGAAAGGATCAGGGAGGCATTTAAATCCCTCCCTGTGCCTTCCCCGGCCTGTCGAAGGGCCAGCTTGCCCAGGCTCCCCGCAGCCGCAGGGTGCCCGGGCAAGCCAAGGGAAGGCATGGTGTGTGGCCTAATATACTAATGGGCTGTGCTGTCAAGGGTGTGGCCTAATATGCTAATGAGTTTCTGCTGCTGGGTGTGGCCTATTATGCTAATGAGTTCCTGCTGGGCTTTTTCTACAAAAAAAGCCCTGATTATCAATAATCACTTGCATGTGTACATTGTGATCTGAGGCAGAATTTGGGGAATTACTTTCTAATACAGATACAGTCTCCCCACTGCCAGTATATTTTAGGAGATTTCACTTCCAAAGCAAGGTGGTAAGTGAAATCTCCTAAAATATCCTGGGAGTGGGGCGACTGTATCTGTATTAGAAAGTAATTCCCCAAATACTGCATTGGCTTTTCCCTCCATTGTTTTACGAAACCCACGTTGGAACAGAATTTCCCCTCTGCATTGCATGCTGCCTTCAGTTCCTTTGATCATCGGATTTTATGCTGCTTTCGCTTTCTTTGATCATTGGATTTTATGGTACCTTCTGCATAGATTTATGGCCATTCAGGGGTGACTTTGCAGTCAGTATGGCATTGCCCTGAGGTATTTGAATGTGGTTTTGAGCTGCACTTTTCCCTCCCTGTTGAGAAAATGTGGAGCAAATACTAGATGCAGAATCGCCCCAATATTTTCCTGTACAAACCAGTTGAGGAGATCAGACTTACACCCCCCAAATCCTTTAAATTACTCTATTTGAGATAAGAGAAGTGAGTTCACCTTCTTCTCCAGCTGAGACTCTCTGAAAATAGAAATAATACATACCAAAATCTAGAGCAAATCCCTAAATGCCCTATAGAAGGGAAACATTAGAGCTGCCAACCCAATTGAATCCTCATCATGCGCTTCGCAATCACATTTTCGTCTGCTTCACAGCATCTCGGTAATTCACAAGATTATTATGTTGCAAATAACCTATTCAAACATAGCCTTTGGTTTAAAAGCGATTTCCTTTATATATGCAGAACCAAAGAGGCTCAACTAAATAAACTAAAAGAGGAAGGCTTTGTTTATGAAACGGAAATAGAAACCTGGGACTGCGTCCAGTTCACTGCAGGTGCAACACTTATGCATGGAGGGAACGTCTAAGGGCATAACACAGCCCAGTTTCCCTCTTCTCACTTGGTGTGTGAAAGGGTGCATGTATGCATGTACAGTTACCATGCCAGACCCTTACAGGGGAAAGAAAGCCTGTGTACTTTGTTAGCCAAATTGCTCTATTATTTAATAAAGATGGGGAATTATAATTATTAATATGCAATTGGCTTATCTATAGGATCTGACCTTTGTATACCAGAGTTAGAATTCCCAAGCACCCAGGAATAGACACAGAAATTGGGTGGCTAAAATAATGATTTCTTTACTAAATATTCTCAGACATACACACAATATAGCACTAAGGAAGCAGAGGTGATTGATGGGTTATAGAGGGGTGATACAACCTGTTCAGATGTGCAGAGGTCCATGGATTCTGGCCTAAACTCAGAGAGTTCAGGGGTGGCCTGCCATTTTGGATCATGGCAGAAAACACACACTCTAAGGCCATGCGTCTGCTGGGATATACCCACTGTAAGACAATGCAAACCAATGGGTGGCCCAGGGGGCTGGTCTCAAGTGAGAACAAAAGATTTCCTGGACCAATGATGAGTCCCAGGGGTGTGTGATGTCAGTAGAGGCAGACCTTATGTATGACCAATGAGGTTCCAGAGAGGCAGGGTCTGGATTATACAATAGAAGTCAGGTGTTGGTAGCTAGTTAAATGGATTATAGGACTTACTGGCCAGGTAAACAAAAGGTGGGAGACTTCCTGATTGTCCCTGATTAGCATCAGGAAGGGTCGTTAACAATTTGAATGCTTGATTGGGTCAAATACTATTGGCTATGCTGTCGGTTGGATACCTGGGGACTGGACAGAGGAAGCTGGCTGGCAGCAGATGATCTCTTCAGGTAGCTGATGGCTCTTCTATTGTTCATGTGTATGGCTCGGGTGGGGCAGGCACTTAATCCCATCATGCAAACGACTGGCAGAGGGAAAAGTCCTTTGTCTGCTGTATGGCCTTTAATCCTGTATGTGACATGCGCAGGTATGCATGGAGTCCTCAGAGTAAAAGACAGCTTTTCCCTTCTCTATGGGCTTCTCCTCGGCATCCATTTTACAGTATAGCAAGCACACAGACCATGTGGCAACAGCAAGCAGTCCATAGCAAGGCCCCATAATGGTGTCGGGGCTAACAACTTCTCCTATATCCATATCCATATCCGTCTCTAGCTCTTCCTCCTCTATTTGGACAGCTGAATGGAGAGGGAAATAGGAGGTATGTTGAGCTCCCCCATCCCAATCTGGAGTGCTGAATTTCAATCCTCGGGGTGATTTTAAAAAGCACATCATGGCTGCTTTGACAGAAAAGTTTCAATATTGTTTTTCCTTTGGGTGTCTAGAACCCATGATACCCTAATTCCTTGCCGTTTTCTATTTCTTGCCCATTCCCCCCCTTAAAGCATACACAATTTTGCACATCAAAAAGTCAGTGTTGTACATATATGTATACAAGTCATATGCTGTATGTGCTAATACTTTATATAAACTACACATCAGAAGCTGTACTGCTTGTGTTCATGATACAAATGAACATAACCAACAGCAAAAAGTAGAACTAGAATGGCTGACAAAAAGGCAAATATTTTTTAAAAAGCATTTACTCCACCCTAGTTTGTAGATGCCCTGGACTGATCTGGTTATATCTCAGAAGCTAAGCAGGTCAACCCTGGTTAATACTTGGATGGGAGACCACCAAAGAAGTCCAGGCTTGCTATGCAGAGGCAGGCAATGGTCAACCACCTTTGTTCATCTCTTGCTTTAAAAATCTACTGGGATTGCCATAAATTGCCTGCAACTTGACTGTACTTTCCTATTCGTGGATGTACTCCATGACAGATGGGGGCAAAACAGAAGTCTGTTGTGTCTTAAGAGTTTTCCTGCTGGCATGCTCACTTTAGTCCCCCTGGTTGGATTGGGTCAGTCTCCTGGTACTAATGACTGTCCATCTAGAACAAGTTTACATGATACAAGAATCTGCCTTATACTGAGACAGACTACTGGTAAATCAAGGTTGGTATAGTTGACTCAGACTGGAAGCAGCTCTCCAGGGTCTCAGGGAGAGGACTATCACACAACCTACTACCAATGTTCCCTCTAAGCTGCAGAGTCCTGTGAGCAAAAATTCTACTTTGTGAGCTACTGGCATTAAAGTTGTGAGCCAGCGATTTGGCTTCTGCATAAATTAGTCTGCTCTGGAGCCATCCTTCCTGAGCTAAGAGAAAAATGTGTGAGCTGGAGGCTAAAAAACTGTGAGCTAGCTCACACTAACTCAGCTTAGAGGGAACACTGCCTACTACCCAAGTCTTTTAACTGGAAATAGTGGCGATTGAATCTGGAGTTTCCATGATAACTGAGTGTTCTAAGAAAGATCTTAAATACTTTCCAGCCGGTTCTCCCACTGGAAGCTGTAGTTTGACCCAGAAACTGAGCATGCACCAATATGGTGAATGCTATCCCCTGACAAAAGACACTGCAGGTGTGAGATTAGCACATACACTCGAAATGTAGCTGGTTGTCGCTCCCAGAGGTGGTTAGCCCACGCGCAGTCAGGGGGGTCTTCGCATGTGCGAAAGACCCTAGTGAGCCTTAGGTAAAGGCTCCGAACCGGGGGTGCTTTGGGGAGTAGCCTCTTTGCCGGCAGACAGCCGGGAAATTGAGGCTTTCTCCCCGCCCCAATCGGCCCCGCTGCGTCATGCCCGTAATGGGACTTAGCAGCGCCCCGAATTCCACCAGGAGTGAAGAAAGCAGCATGAGTTAAAATAAAAAGAAGAATTGCATCGAATCGTGAGTTGAAGATCTAATTTGAAGCGAGATAAAACCCCCCGCAAATGTAGGGAGGAGGGGAGGAGTCTCCACCCCCTTTTGAGAAGCGAGATCTATAAAGGGAATGCAAGGAGGGGGGCAAAGAGGAAAAAGTGTTGGTGAAGGTACCGTTGGGGTTTGGCAGGCGATTACGACATTGTTAGCCTCTTGGAGGATGCAGCACGAACTTTGAAAAAGTAAACAAAAAGGAAAATGTCGACGCTGAAAACTGTCCTGCACAAACCGGAAGAGAAGAGGGGAGGGACTTCCGGCCCGGGTAACCCCCCCCCGAGTTTGCTGTCACTCAACAAGAAAAGGAGCTACTGCGGCCCCTGCTGGAGCAAATGCAGAGAATCAATGAAACTCTGATTAAAGTGGAAAGTGTTCTCATCAGTCGGCAAAAGCAAATCTCGGAAACGACAAGAAAGGCTAATCTGACGTTAATCCTTTTGGGCGAGAAAGAAGAAGAGGAAGAAGATCTCAGTTTTACCTTGACGAATGACTTGGCACCCCTAACTGGCAGTGAAGCGAATGAATTAAAAGAAGAGGTGGATATGGCTCCAAAAGCCTATTCCACTTTTATAAAGGAAAATACTCTGCCAGAAGAAGGGGATGCCGAGCTGAGCAAGAAATACATCAGAGATCTAATTTCATCTGTAGTGAATATGGAGCCCGTAAAAATTGATGGTCGGAAATATAAGAAAAGAAAGAAACGAGAGAAAGATGGAATCCATCCTTAAAGCAACAAAACTTCTGAAGAGACACGCCAGCAAGGTGGAAGCAGCACTCAAAACTGGGATCAATGCAAGCAGCGAAGAAGACAGCGACCCAGGGGAAAGAGGTGACGGAGCGGGAGCCATCAAGATTAAAAGGACCCAACCTTTAGTTGAAGAGACTTAAGAAGACACCTTGAACAGTGGTTGTTCGTGTAACATCTGGAAGGAGCTGGTTAATAACTAACCCCAATGGACTTTACTAACTGTATTAACAGAGTTATTTTGGACTTTGGACTGTTAAAAAGAAGACCTTCTAACCGTGATGGATGCTAAAAATAGTACTAACTAAAACTAACCCTTATTAACAGAAAGTTTTCACTCCATCCTTTTTTTTTCTTTCTCCAGCTGTCTACCCTACCCTTTTCTTATAAAAAGAATAAAATTCTCTCCTCTTTAGGAGAGTTTTACCACAAAAAAAAAAAGAAATGTAGCTGGTTGTAATTACTCATGGCTTGCCCATGATATGTAACCTAAGTAAATCAGTAAATCTTAAGCATGTGCCAATAGCACCTATCCAGCCTGCTTCCACGCTGAATGCCACTAACCGAGCAGATGCACTCGGTTTCAATTGCAAACAAAACGTCATTTTGATCATATACATTGCCCAACTTGAGAGATTATCAGCATTGTAAGCAGGCTAAATTTAATTTCTGACCATCTTATTCATGACAATTGAATAATCAGTGATTACTGTAGAAATGAATGTGTACTAATGAATATGGCTAAAGCAATAATGATGCTGTAAGGTTTAGTACTTGAATGGGAAATCATGAACGGAAGTCCAGGGTTGTTACATAGAGGCAGACAATGGCAAATCCCCTGTAAATGTCTCTTGTCTTGGAAAACTTACAGGTTCACCATGAGTCAGCTGTGACTTGATAGCACCTTCCACCACCACTAGGTTTTCAGGCATGCCTCTCAGGTTTTTCCATACGTAAAAGGTAAAGGTAAAGGTTTCCCATGCTCGAAGGCCAGTTGAATCCAACTCTAGGGTGCAGTGCTCACCTCCATTTCCAAGCCAAAGAGCCAGCACTGTCTGAAGACTTCTCCATGGTCGTGTGGCTGGCATGACTAAATGCTGAGGCACACGGGATGCTGTTACCTTCCCACCAAAGTGGTAGTATTTATCTACTTGCAATTTCTTGCTTTCAAACTGCTAGGTTGGCAGGAGCTGGGGCCAGAGACGGGAGCTCACTCTGTCATGCGGCACTCTCGAGTCTCAAACTGCCGAACTACAGACCTTCCAGTCTGCAGCTCAGCATCTTAACCACAGCCCTATGTAGCATCTAGTATGTTTAGAAATACTTGAACACCCCCCAGTTCTTCAGGCATCATGACTGTGTGTAGCTCATTCCTCAAGAGACAGCCCAGGTCATCAGCATACAGCTAAACCCTGTTTGCTGGGCTGCTTTCCACGTCTGCAAATGAACAGTCAGTGGCATCTATTTGCAATGTAAGTCCTCCTACTGCCACAGATTACTTTGTACTGCTGCCAGTTGTTTAAAGGAGGAATAGGGGTGGGGAAGGAGTATGCATCTTGACATCTGGTATTCATCTGACTGTCTGACACAGCAGTACTGTGTCTTCCTGTTAGTTGCTGATCTTCCTGGGTCTATAGCAGTTTGTGCATGTGCATTCTTGCACAGCCTCATGGGATTTGCAGTCTTTAGAGGTTTACAAAATTACTCATAGGGTGTAGCGAGTTGACAAAGAGACATTTTTTCTCTCCCTCACCCAAAATACTAAAATTCAAAAGCATCAAATGAAGCTGATGAGCAGTGCATTCAGGACAGACAAAAGGAAATACTTTTTTACACAGAGAATGATTAAAATGTGGGATTCTCTGCCAGAAGATGGAAGAAGAAGAGGAAGAAGAAGAGGAGGAGGAGGAGGAGGAGATTGGATTTATACCCCGCCCTTCACTACCCAAAGGTGTATCAGAGTGGCTTACAAACTCCCTTCCCTTCCCCTCCCCACAACAGACACCCTGTGAGGTAGGTGGGGCTGAGAGAGCTCTTGACAGAAACTGCTCTTTTTCAAGAACAGCTCTTATAAGAACTACGGCTTGCCCAAGGTCATCCAGCCAGGTGCAAGTGGAGGAGTGGGGAATCAAACCTGGTTCTCCCAGATTAAAGTCTGCGCACTTAATCACTACACCAAACTGGCTCTGATAGTCTCAGAAATAAACAGCTTTAAATGGGGATTAGATAGAAGATAGGTCTATCAGTGGCCACTAGCCATGGTGACTGAAGGGAACCTCCATGTTTAGAATACTAGAGCCAGGAGGCAACATCATGCCTTGCTGTTGGTTCTCCAGAGAAATCGGTTGGCCACTGTGTGAGACAAGATGCTGGATTAGATGGACCACTTTTCTGATCCATCAGGGCTCTTCTTACGTTCTTATGTTCCACCTTTTCGTCATCGCACACACATACACACTCTCACACAAACCTATCATTTTTCTTACTGAAAATGTGATTTAAAAGAGCATGCCTTGCACATGGCTCATGGACAAATCAGCGGTAAAACCATACCATCTGCCTCAGCTGGGGAATACATTTTTCCATGGAGTCAAAAGCAACCACAAAGGATAAACAAAGCCTTACAACCACAGCAACCAGCCAGCCAAAAAGATGCCTAGCTCAGTTGAGATCTCTGGGGGTGAGATGAACTGATTTCAGGCCCGGCATGCAGGTAAGGAAACATTGTCAAGGAAGTTATGTTTGCCTGACAAACATATTGGACACAGGTTCTCAGCAGAGCTAATATTGGGGCGGAGGTTCTCTTCTTCTTGTTGTCATCAGTGCCGCAGATACCAAGCAACAAAGACTGCATCCGATGACTTTACCATGGAATAGTCATCATATGAACTAGTTTTGTAAAGCCACTCTAGAGCAATCAGTTGCTAGTTTATAAACTAGGGCAAGGATTTCTGAATGCAGGCTTGTTCTCAAGTCGCGAAAACATTTGCCTAATTAGCCATCCAATTAATTCCACTAATGCTCATCGATAAAGAATGCTAACCAGGTCAGATGCAGACTTTCCGAGAGCATCCTAATATAGCAAAGGAATAGCAGGCGGGCAAGTAGAAAATAGAGCCAGAACCTTGTGGAAAAAAATGTCATTCCAATTCTGCTCTTTTGTTTTGAGTGTTGGATGCTCCCTCTGACACCTGTACACCTCAGCGAACTAACTCTCCAAAGGTTGTATGAGAGATTTCTTCTATAACCTTGGCCAAGTCATTTGGCTAAGCTGTGCTGTGTTGCTGTAATAATTATTCCTCAGTACAGAGGCATGGGAACCAAATACATTTTTTTCTCTGTAGTTCAAATATTTGATCTAAATGGAAAACCATTCTCTTCTATTGCCTTGGAATATGTTTCAAGGGCAGGGCAGACATATTTGAAACATTTCCAGTTGCCTATGATGGCTAATATACTTAATATACTTAAGTTCATGATACTGCTGTTCCATGTGTGTGTGTGTGATTCTAAGTCACTCTCTATTTATTTCTGTATTTTATATATACATATTTGTCCTAGAGTGTACACATGTATTGTTCATTTGGATGATCTAGTCTTCATCTGTTTGGACTCTTAAACAAACGATTTTATTACTCACATACTTTTTTCTAGACTCCTGAAAAATATATTAAAAGACTGAAGCTATACTTCAGTTATTCAGACAGCTTTTTGCTTTGGTCGTTTCTCTCCCCCCCAACCCTAGTTTGGATACTTCTTACAGCCTATTATTCCTTTGAAAATGTTTTGATCTGCTACTTATATTTGTTATCCCCCTTCTTTCCAGATGATTTAAGAATCTGTTTTTATTCTTCTCATATATCAAAGATTACCTTCCCCATTTTTTTGCCCAAATATCATAACATTATTGAATCCTATACTTAGTATTTGTGCTAAATGTGTGAATGTCATGAGATTCTGAAAAAGGTTCTTCTTAACATGTCCCTCAGATGTCCATAATTCTTTTATTAATGCCTTCCTAGGAGCCTAGATTCAGAGAAGCATCAGGGGGAAAAAATATTTTCTTGCTAAAATTATTTCATCAGCATAGCACTTTAAGTATGATTAATATGGAATACTGGACAATATAGTATTATCTTTTAGTAGGAATAAGGCCCATTGTGGAAATAAATACAACAAGATCTAGAAAGAGGCTCTGGGAGAGTGCCAAGGCCTTGTACATTCAGCGTCAATTTGCTGTGGTGACCTCAGCAGGGTATAATGACACAGAGTCCACCATTTTCTCCAGAGGAACTGATCTCTGCTACCTGAAGAGCAGTTGTAATTTTGAGTGATCTCCAGCCCTTACCTGGAGATTGACAACAATTGTTACCCAGGAGGAAATGGCTGGTTTGGAGGGTGGAGTCTATGGCATTGTACCTGACTGAGGTCCAACCCCTCCTCAAACCTCACTCTCTCCAGACTCCACCCCTCAAATCCCCAGGAATTTCCCAACCTGGAGTTGGCAACCCCATCTCCTTCCCAGCTAACCATCAACCTACCATTATCTGTCCCTCTGACTGCAGCTGACTTCTGTCCTCCCTCCTGGAGGTAATTCTGACCTTGGCCTACATTTCCACTCCTCACCTGGAGACTGGCAACAGTGGTTCCCCAGGAGGGAATGGCTGGTTGGGAGGGTGGAGTCTATGGCATTGTACCTGTCTGAGGTCCCACCCCTCATCAAACCTCACCCTCTCCAGGTTCCATCCCTTAAATCTCCAGGAATTTCCCACCTGGAGTTGGCAACCCTATCTCCTTCTCAGCCAAGCATCAACCTACCTTTATTTCCCCCTCACTCTTCCATCTCCCCACCCATCTGCAGCCTCCACAGAGCTCTGAAACCCTGACTTCCATGTCACATTGGCTGCCATGGGGGTCATCTCAGCAGGGACTCAGCACACAGAGTCCACCGTGTTCTCCAGGGGAACTGATCTCTGCCATCTGGAGAGCTGTTGTAATTCTGAGTGATCTCCAGCCCTCACTTGGAGATTGGCAACAATGTTTTCCCAGGAGAAAAAAAGTAGTCTTTCTCTGAAATGGGAACCAAAGCAGCTTACATCATTCTCCTCTCCCCCTTTTGACTTGCACAACAACCCTGTGAGGTAGGTTAGGTTGAAAGTCTGTGAGTGGTCCAAAATCACCCACTCAGCTTCTACAGCAGATTCTACAGCAAGACCCTGGATCTAGCAGACACTGCTCTGAAGCACTGACTGCTATGCCTAGGGTAGCCAACCTCCAGGTGGAGCCTGAAGATCACCAGGTATCACAACTGAACTCCAGACAACAGATCTCTCCCCACCCCCGGAGAAAATAACTGCTTTGGAAGGTGGCATTATGTTCAGCTGAGGCCTCTCCCCTCCCCTGCTTTATGGCATTATGTTCAGCTCAGGCCTCTCCCGTCCCCAAACCCTGGCTTCCATAGACTCTACCAGAAAATCTCCAGGAATCTCCCTATCTGGAGCTGGCAACCCTAGTCAGGACTGGCCCCAATAAGTTCCTCACAAAGGCCTGAAAAGGGTTTCCTTCCTTTGTCTGAACCAAGCTTGGTTGCCTAGTGTGGTGAAACAGGCTCCAGTTTACAACTCAGTTGTTTGCCTCTCACCCTTGTCCTGTGGGTGTATCTGCCACCACTCACTGAATTGCCACTGCCTTTTTAGAGGGACAGTGAGACCCCTCTGGCCAAATCTCCCTATTTGGAGATGGAATCCCCAATCTTTGGGGGATCCCTGGAAAGTTGGCAACCCAAGGGCTACCCCTCCCTCTGGTATTGTGCAGAATGGGGGAGACTATGTGGACAGAACACAACACAGATTATTAGCCCAAATAAAATAATTTATTTAAGTATTTACACAATTATGGCTGAATTTCTGCTGCTTCCCAGGGTGTCCCCACAACTCTGGTGTGTGGCCTGGACAGGCTGGTCAGTGCAGGCAGCAGGAGCCTTTCCTAACCACCTGTGGGACAAAGACTGCCTCCTCCCTGGATGTTCTGGAGTCTATATTGATGTCGCCTCGCCCCTTGGGACAATCCCTGTTTTCCTGCACTTTTTGGCCTTGTAGTAGCTGGGAACTGCAGGCCAGCAGATGAGGAAGCCCCATTCAGCCCAGTGAGTGATACCCCTGCAAGCCCCACTCTGGAACTAAAGCTCAATGAAGCCTTATGGGGGAACATTTTAAACACAGAGATGGCAGCCATCTTACAGACACAGGTAACTGCCATTTTCTTACACCTACCAACAGCTACTGAGGAAAAAATTAGTTCCACACAGGATGCAAGCGTCTTCATCAAGAGAGAAAGCCGTTTGCCAGAAATTCTGACAGGGTACAGTGGCTGAAGGAGTGGGTGGGGAAGAGGAGCAAACCCAGCACCCGGCCAATGCCATGCAAGTACTCTTGTGTGGCAGCTGGGCGGGACTCAGGCAACACAGCCAGTGGCTAGGAACACCCTCTGAGTGACAGATCAGAGAGCCAAAGGCTGTGGGAGCATGTGGAACATTCAGGAGAATCCATGACCAAAACACAATTATATATAAGGAGAGATTGCATTCAGTCTGTTATACTAGGGATGTGTGTTTGGGATACCAAATGTATCTGGGATTTTTTGGGATACCAAAAAATGGATTCCCCCAAATCCTGGAAATATTCAGGATTAACTGAAGATATCAGTAGTTGGTATTTTCAGGCTCCAGCACGATTATTTTCCCCCCTTTTCCCCTTCTCCTGTGTCACTGTGTCTCCTTGGGCTTGATATTGGCTTGTGAGGTTACTTTTGGTAATATTCTGTGAGTTTCAAGTGTATTTAAAAAAAAAAAAAAGTTTGTACTTTGCAGGAATTGGTTGGTGTTGGGCTCATGGGTTTTTGGTGCAATCTTGGGTTTTACTCTGAGATTCTTGTCTTGTACATAAATCAAGACTCTCACATTTTACATAAATTTAGATTCTTGTGCTTGTGCATTGAGAGCCATTTTGGTGTAGTGGTTAAGTATGTGGACTCTAATCTGGGAGAACAGGGTTTGATTTCCCCACTCCTCCACTTGCAGCTGCTGGATGACCTTTGGCAAGCCATAGTTCTGACAGAGCTGTCCTTGAAAGGGCAGTTCTTGAAAGAGCTCTCTCAGCCCTACCTACCTCACAGGGTGTCTGTTGTGGGAGGGGGAGGGGAAGGGAAAGGAAAGCTGTAAGCCTCTCTGAGACTCTGAGTGAAGGGCGGGATATAAATCCAATTTTTTCATCATCTCTTTAACTAGGTTCAGATTCTTGGGTTTCACATTGATTAGGCTTTGCAATAACTTGAAATAGTGTTCAGGTTCCTACTGCATTGGTCTCATTGCTCTTATATGGAGACTGCTGAGACTCATTTGGTGGGTCCAAAGGAAGATTTTGTGGAGTCATCAACTCCTGTCAGCCATCACTGAGGACATAAATTCCACTGTTCTTTGTTAGTAATCTACATCCCCAGTTTTTAAAATCTGTATTTCTTTCATAACTTTGTATTGCACCTATTCTTAGCATGAAGAATTCCCCCTGCTGACTGCCATTGGTGTTATGAGGTCTAAGGCAAATCTCTTTTCTCCAGCCTTGCTACTCAAGACTACTTTTGTAACCTTGAACTTTTTGAACAGAGAACATGCCATTGAACTATGAAATCTCATACACCCCCCTAGCCACATGAATTAGGATACTGCCTGTTCTAACAATTTTACTGGTCTTGTTCGGTTTCTTGCTTGAATACCTTAGTTCCATCCATGGCTGCCTCTGGTGTTTTTATTTTTATCTTTTGAGGTTTCACTTATCTTGGATTAGCACTAGCAAAAGTAGCCAGTTATTATGTTAAGTGAGGATTGTGTGTAAAGGTTTATACACTGTTAACCTCCCCACCCCCTGGCCAGAGGTGTAGGTGTGTTCACATAGTAAATATAGCAACAGTCACATTTCAGCCCCTGTGGGATCATTGTCAGTGAGGGTCAGGGCAGCAATTCACTTCTTTGCATGAGAGGAAAAGAACGGAGTCATCACTGAGATGGATGCTAAATTGCTCCTTGAACCTGCTGGCCCCAGACATGAAGAGTCCAGCTTTAGTTCCTGTCTTATGTTATGTTTGTGGACACATGTGAGTGACATGAAATGAGAGCCAGCATGGTGCAGTGGTTAGAGCGTCAGACTAGGGTCTGGGAGAGCTAGGTTTGAATCCGACTCTGCCAAGGAATCTCACTGGGCCAATCACACCCTCATGATCCGAACTACATCGCAGGATTGGTAGGGAGGAGACATTAATAAAGTAGAGAAAAGGTACACACAGAAAATGTCAACCTTGATTCACAGGAGTATTAACATTCAGTGTGGTGAGTGAGCCATAAATAATTGTATGGAAACCCTCAATTGGTGGGCTAAACAAGCTATAAATTAAGTTCAAATTCTGTAAACTTCACATTACTTCTACACAGACTCTACTTATATGCATTGAAGTACTTCTAAAAGCACCTTCTCTTTTGGTTTAATTCTATTACAGTGATTGATAAATGGGCTCCATCTTTGTATAAATACCATGTGTATAAACTTCCTTTTATCCCTTAACTGTTTATATGTCATAATTTTGTCCAGCAACATATAATGCCAGCATTTCCTCAGCCAAGATTCTCTCAAAAGGGCCTCTCTGAGGAACCAAGGTTTAGCCATAAGTAATCTGGCTGCAACTATTAAGTTGGCAGTGTAAATCATACTGCCTGTGGGCCAGAATAGGCTCCTGCAGGGCTCATATCTGGCCTGTGAGCAACTGGCTCCATCCTGCTTCCTTGTCTGGGGCTGCCACCACCACTGCATCACAGCTTGCTTCTGTCCAGCTCCCTCAGTCATTCTCTCCTGCTTCCTGCTTTGCACGGGAGAGAAAGAAAGCCAAGCCTCCCTTCATTGGCTGAGGGCTCCTCCCCTGTCCTCCTTTGCAGAGGAAGAGAGGGGAAGAGAAAGAGCCAGAGAGAGTGAGACAGAGACAGAGTCCCATGGAACGTTTAAGACCAACAAAGTTTTATTCCAGGTATAAGCTTTGGGGGGGGGTGCACTTCTTCAGAGAGAGAGAGGGAGGTGGAGGGCAGGAGGAAGAGGAACTCTTCTGACAAGCATGTTACATTAAAATTGCCCTGGTCTGCTGTTTACTTTGAGACCTCATCACAGAGATGCAGCTGGCATAAGGAAATTAAAAGGAAATTGTTTTTGCTTATTCTGAAAAGTTGTTGGTGTTGTTTTTTAAAAAACAAGGTTAGATTTCTCTGTGCCTATCTGGGATTTTATTTTCTCTCAAAAAGAACCTGATTAGGAATTACAACACTTGGACTGGATTCCATTGTTTAATGACTGCAAGTAGATGGCTAAGTACATTTATAGTTCTATATATTCCAGTTCAATAGGTCATCTCCCTCTCTCCCCTCCCACCTCACTGACTGCTTTTTTTTCACATTAACCCCCCCCCTTGCTTTTTTAACTGTTTCATTATCATCACTAGCACTGAGTGGATTTTGCCCACTCTGAAATCAACACATTATTTCAATTGGAGAGATCCCCCTTTCCAGTTTTAACAGATGGAGGGGGGGGAGAAATCTAACAGCACAGCTTGCAATCTTAATCTCTTAGTGGAAGAGCAAAAGCCCAGTAGCACTTTAACGACTAACAAAATTTGTGGAAGGGCATGAGCTTTCATGAGACACTGCTCACTTTCGGATACAGCTAGAATGTGAGTCTATTTCAATATTCCTTGTAATTTCCCCCCTACTGAGTGGAGCAGTTCACATTGTGAGCAGAGTATAACTGCTGTAATCCTAAAATGGGCAATGGACAGTGCAAGACCTTGTGTAGCTCCAGATGACTGCTGAGTGGGGCTTCCCATGTTAATGAGCGGTGCTCATACACCCAGCTTAGAGGGAACACTGGTTCATCTGTCCTTATATCTTAGAGAGTAATATGATTTCAGATGCCAAATGACAATAGCAGGCATTCGTAATGACAGAAGAAACCTAGGTGTCAATTCAGTCTAGGATGATGCATTGTCTTGAGCTTCATTATCAGTTGCAATCCAACAGTCTCTCTTTCTAATCTCCCTTTGACATTCCTTTGTAAGAGAACTGCTACTCTTAGGTGAACAACTGAATGTCCTATAAAGTTACATGCTCCCCCACTGGTTTTTGAATGTTGTGGTTTCTAATAGCAGTAGAAAGAGTAAGAGTCCAGTAGCACCTTAAAAACTAACAATATTTGTGGTAAGGTATGAGCTTTTGTGAGTCACTATTCACTTCTTCTATTCACTATTCTTCTCCTGCCAACCTAGCAGTTCGGAAGCAAGAAATTGCAAGTAGATAAATAGGTACCATTTCGGTGGGAAGGTAACAGTGTTCCGTGTGCCTTGGTGTTTATTCATGCTGGCCACATGACCACGGAAACGTCTTCGGACAGCGCTGGCTCTTCGGCTTTGAAACGGAGATGAGCACCGCAACCCTAGAGTCGGATTCGACTGGCTTTTGAGCAAGGGAACTTTTACCTTTTACCTTTATTCACTTCTTCAGACTTATGTACATTTTTTTTTTTTGCATCCTCCTGGACTGAGTCCTCCTGGACCAAATTGAGACTTAGGTTTCCTGTCTCATTACCAGTACTGATATCTCCATGCCTACTACAACTTTGC
This sequence comes from Gekko gecko, assembly GCA_029375565.1. Taxonomy (NCBI): domain Eukaryota; kingdom Metazoa; phylum Chordata; class Lepidosauria; order Squamata; family Gekkonidae; genus Gekko; species Gekko gecko. The sequence continues at coordinate 295,085,535 of JAPDNY010000001.1, read as the reverse complement.
ATATCACACCTAATCCAATCATGCCTGCTATTGCCATATGTCATCTGAAATCATCTTTATAAAGTTTATATCACCGGTACCTCATGTTACATTTTATGGCATACAGGGCCCAGCCTGACAAAGTGACATGTATGTCAGGTGTTAGCCCTTACGCCGTTATGGGGCTTTGCTATGGACTGTTTGCTGTTGCCACATGGCCTGTGTGCTTGTTAGACTGTAAAATGGATGCCAAGGGAGAAGCCCAGAAGGAAGGAAAAAGCTGTCTTTTTACTCTGAGGGACTCCATTGCATACCTGCCGCATGTCACATAGACGGATTACGGGCCATACAGCAGACAAAGGACTTTCCCTCTGCAAGTTGTTTGCATGATGAGATTAACTGCCTTCGCCACCCCAGACAATAGGAGAGCCATACACACAACAATGCCAGGGCCATCAGCTACCTGGAGACACCATCTGCCTGCCAGCCAGCCTCCTCTGCCCAGCCCTCAGGTATCCAACGGACAGCGTAGCCAATAAGATTTGAAATTGACACTGACACAGCCAGCTGGGAGGGTCAGTAGGTGTACACCGCCTGGCCTTCTCCGCCCAGCACCCAAGACGCTATAAAAACGCGATCTCTGGGCTGCTTCGCTCTGCTCTGCTACACCCCCACCTTGCTGCTGCTGAAACCACGACCTCTGTCTGTCTGCTTTTACCCTCTTATGCCCCCATCCTGTACCCGAACCCTTGCCTCGCTTCGTTCCAGTCGGCCGCTGGAATTATACATGTGCTACTAGCTGGTCTAGACCACGTGTCCCTTTCTCCATTCTTCCTACCCTACCTTACCCCACTCGCTGGAAGCCTTTAGGAGCCGCGCCTTGGAGGTAAATATTGCCCTCAACGAAACCAACGATAACCTGCTCATGCAACTGTGCTTTATCTATCTTTTATTCCTAGATCTTGATGAGTGTGTGTGTGAATTGTATTTGCTGATTGAGACTGTTATTGAGTAAACCAAATATTATTCTGAGTCTTGTCTCTCGCCTCTTCACTGGGAGGTTACCGCGGCAGCCCATTCCTCGTAGACACAGACCAAAAGATCCCAAAGGTTATTATACCTGTGGCGAAGTGCTCAACCCCTAGAGAGCATTTCGCCCAACACAGGTCCAGCCCTCATAACAAATGAGTTCGACACCTCTGTATTAGGTTCTTTAGTAAGGCTCCATTCTTATCTTCCATTCTTATATTTTTTTAAAAAAATTGTCCCTACAAAAGCAAAGCTGGTTGAATTGGGGCATAGCAATCAAGTATATTACTAAGAATTCGGCCTATTTCTTTCCAGAATTTCATCACCACTAGCCAATCCTACCAAATATGAATTAAGGCGATCTGGATCAAAGAACAGTGCTAGTACAAACCAGAATCAGACTTGGTCATTTTACTTATCTGTTCCAGGGAATAATACTATCTGTACATTAACTTAAAACTGTTTGTGTAAGCCATGACATTAACTGATGTTTTAAATACACCTTTGTGTAATCTGATCCATGTATTGCTTGAAAGAGAGGGCAGGCAATATCGTCAGATCCTGGAAGCTAAACTGGGATGGGATGGCCACCATGGAAGGCTCTGCAGAGGAAGGCAATGGCAAACTTCCCTTGAAAGTCCCTTGCTGGGGTTTCCATAAATTGGCTGCGATTCGATAGCACTTACTTATGTAGTACTTGAAATGTCTATGGCTACGTCTAATTGCCACTTAGTCCTGTAATCTGAATCAAATGATGTTAGACTCATCAAAAGCTGGTACATCTTAGCCAACATCCCTTTCAAATTTGGTTGAATTAATAATTTCTCAAAATTGCTCAGTGGTCTAAAGACATCCTCGCACATTTGCATGTTTAGGATGCAGTTTCTGATTGGACATATTGAAGTCTAGAGGGGAGCACAGTGGGATGGCCAAAGAGGACACCCTGGGGAGTGGAGCCCAGGGTTAAAGGGCCCGCTCCCGGTCTGAGGCCACAGCACATTTCTCACATCCAGCATTCATATGTGGACATATAGGGGTTCTTTCCTATGCAGTGCAAACATCGAGAAAATGTACATATTAATTTGATAACAAAGCATATTGGTACCTAAACAATTGTTAGAGATCACTAAAATAATTGAGAGGGCAACTGTAGCTTGATGGATATGTTGAATTAAATAAAGGAAGTAGAAACCAAATGTGCAGCTGTTTTCTTTTCTCTTTTTCCTGTGCCAAGCCCAAGACAATGTTGGCTTGCCAACATTCAGACACATCAGTCAGTCAATCATCTGCTCAAACTGAGTGACTCAGTGTGGCCCGCAATGAGAAATCTGGCTTGTTACAGAGCTGCATGGCAGAGTCTTTGATGTGATGTAAGCACATGCTGCACGTTGTACATTCCCATTGTATTAAACTCCCTAAAGAAGCTTTGGTCTTTAAAGCCCAGGCAGTATTTTTCCTAAAATTTCCTGATGGTTTTGCATTGTGTGGAGTCCTCAGAAGTGCTTTGGCACCAGCATTATTATAATTAAGAATCTAGGGCAAAATTTCTGCTTGCTCTAGAATGCGTGTGCATGTGGGAAATGCAACGAAAATACTTCAGTAGCTAATTGTGCTAAGTCAAACTTATCGTATCCCATCTTGCATTTCTGCTCATGCAACCAATTTCTGATGGCCAGTTGCGGCACAAGGCCTTTCACAAGCAGAATAGCTCTATGTCCATTTATGTTTTTAATTGAATATCACTGGATCCAACCCAACGTCTGTTTATGCAAAACTTTTGGATTGTCTAGAACGGTTCCCCAGAAGAATCAAACAACAAACTTTTAAAAATGGTTAATCGTTTTCACAGAACTTACAAAAATGATGAATATGCAGACTCTCAATAGATTTTAACCCCTTCTCTTTCCTATAAAAAGGAAATATAAGCCTGAGTCTGTTGGCAGTGGCACCATAAAGTCTAACACAATTTTATTCCAGAGTATGTTTCATGGACTGGGCCCTATATCTTTATAGGAGGGAAAGCTAAGAAAATACCTGCTGTGACTTCTGGGTGCATCATCTAACATAAGGGAAGCATTCCCCCCTCCCCTTGAAGCATTGTTTTATTAATGGAATATCAATAGCAACGGATCACACACTGCAGAAGTGAAGAGCTAATTAGAGTGTTAATCTAGTTACAAAGTTATTCAAAACATAGAGGAGGTGGGTGGTGTTGCCTAGTAATTAATTGGGGTCTAGAAGTTTCTTCTTCTAGTTTCTGTTTTTCTTATTCCTTCCTTTGGTGCATGCTGGATCTGTTACAAACCCGGAAAGAGCGCTGCACTTTACATATTTACTCATTATCTGTTCTGTGTGTTTGAAAGTTAAGTAAAGGTTTTAATCCTTGAAAAGAAACAGCCTTGACACATTTTTCATTTTGCAAAACTGCAACATCTATCATTTCTGTGTACGCAAACACGTGCAGTTTTAATCAAATCCATTAACTAAAAGTCACCGTAGCCCTTTGCAGGCAATCTTCCATGGATAGTGAACCTGCATGGTGGTGGTGGTGATTGTGGCAAACCACACTTGGCAAGCATGAGATCAAATTCTATGAGAACAAGTGCTGTTTGAGAATCTGAACCTTGCTGGATCACGTGCCAAGCTATGTGCTTTAGAGTCTGTAGGCACGTAAGGTTTGTTCACAGAGGGAAGGTGGCATGATATCTCCTGATCTTTTCAGCTCTTGGAAGCTAAGCAGGGCTGGTATTTGGATGGGAGGCCACCAAGGAAGACTCTGCAGACGAAGGCAAATGCAAAGCACCTCAGCTTTTAAATTACCTTGAAAGCACCTTGCTGGGGTTGCTGTAAATTGGTTGTGACTTGATGGCACATACATATATAAGGTCTGTTTGCACAATTCCTGGATGTCCATCAGTTGGGAGACTTGCCATCATGAGCCCACCATATAGGTTTTGTCTACAAACAATCATCTAACCAGGGCTCTTTTTGTAGCAGGAACTCCTTTGCATATTAGGCCACACACCCATGATATAGCCAATCCTTCAGGAGCTTACAGTAGCCCTGTAAGCAGAGCTCTGTAAGCTCTTAGAGGATTGGCTACATTAGGGGTGATAGGCCTAATATGCAAAGGAGTTCCTGCTACAAAAAGAGCCCTGCATCTAACAATAGATAACAGTCCTAATTCTAATCCAGTTCAACAAGGAGCAACTACAAAATGAACAATAAGAAACTTCTTTGGCTCCCATCATTAAGCATGCTGCTTTCTCCTTTCCATAAATTTGGGGACAGATGATTGAGAAACAGGAAGTCATTCCTACCCACCTCTATGCTGTCACTTGCCTTGAGCCAGCAACACTAGCTTGTCCTATTTATTTATTTGAATTTCATCCTATTCCTCACCCAGGATTGGGCTCAGGGCAGCTAACAATATGATAATGCAGTAACGATAATAAAACCATAATTCTAATGAAATCCAGTTACAACTCAACACACAGTAGTGGTTGAAATGGAGGAGGGGAGGAACCTGGCCAAAGAGAAGAAAGCCCCCTTCCCCAGAAAAGGAGCTGAATCTCTGGACAGCAGAATTCTATTGCCTGGCTGCTTGGAATAGGTTCACACTTAGGTATATTACTCAGGAAAAAAATAGAAGAACTCAAGTTTGGTGTAGTGGTTAAGAGCACGGACTCTAATCTGGGAGAACTGGGTTTGATTCCCCACTCCTCCACTTACAGCTGCTGGTGGGACCTTAGGTCAGTCATAAGTTCTTTCACAGCTGTTCTCTCAAGGGCAGTTCTCAAGAGAGCTCTCTCAGCCCCACCTGGCTGTTGTGGGGAAGGGAAGGGAAAGGGATTGTAAGCCACTCTGAGACTCCTTCGGGTAGTGAAGGGAGGGGTATAAATCCAATCTCCTCCTCCTCCTCCTCCTCCTCCTTCTTCCTAGACAGAAAAGGCAGAGTAAAAGCTCTTGCTAAGCTAGAGATGGCTAGAGATTGCAGAACGCACATCCAGCCCTCATGCTGACAGGGGAAGAGTGAGACAAGAAGAGAAGTGATTGGAAGGCAAGAATCCCTGAGAGCAGCATTCTGGGTAATGAAAGGACAGCAGCAGGAGCGGACAAAGGAAAGATCAGAAAGCACCCTATCTACCCCTATACTAGGTCTCTACTGCCCTCCCCTGAAACTCCAAAATCTGTGCTAGGATTAAGAGACGTTGCACAGGCCATTCCTTCCAACAGATCCAGGAAGGCTAGATTGCCCTAGTGCCTGAAATGGAGGACAGGAGGAGCCTGGCCAAAGTGGAGAAAGCTCCCCCCCCCCCCCAATTCTCAGTCGCAGTTGCCTTCTCTCTGTGTCATGCAAGTTAAGAAGAGAGAAAGAAGGGAAATGTGTGTGATGCACCAACGAAGCAACGTGCTGCATCTCAAGTGAGGAAAATTACACTGGAAACTGACCTCTATGAAGCAATTAGATGAAATCTGTTCTGCAGCTTGTTTCCAGCAGAAATACAAATTTAGCAGTGCTTTGCTCTTTTGCCTCCTCCCGAGTGTCGCACATGAGAGGCAGCATGCTATAGTGGCTGGAAGGTCAGAACAGGATCTGGGGGATCCAGGTTCTGCTCTCCTCCACTCTGCCATGGAACAGACTGGGGGACACTGGGCCAGTCACTCTTTCTCAGCCTGGCCTGCCTCACAGGGTTGCTGTTCTAACCATGTAGGATTCTCAGGGACTCCCTTGTGGGGAAAAGAGGGGCATAAATATATTGGTAAATAAATATGTCAGGACCTGTGCGGTCATAATGGATTGCAGAAACACTCAAGGGGTAAATGTAAATGTAACAATATCCTTCAGAAATTAAGACATGACCCCGTGACCTGGACAGCGCAGGCAAGCCCAATCTCATCAGCTCTCAAAAGCTATGCAGGGCTGACCCTGGCAAGCATTTGGATGGGAAACCTCCAGAGAATACCAGGCTGGGAGGGCAGAGGTAGGTTATCGAGCCATTTCTCTGAATGTTCTCCATGCCCCAGTAGGAGTTGCCAGAGGTCACCATGACTTCCAGGCATGGACACAAGAGCGTGAGCACACACACACAATGCAAAAATACCAAAAAGAGAGAAAGAAATGAAATACATACCAATTGTCAGTTTCTGGTCTTTTTTAAAAAAAAAATGTGATGTGCCTACAGTTACATCAATCTATGCTTGATATTCTCTCAAAAGATGTGCTTTGTTGCACATTAAAATCACACATGGAAATTGGCCTTCCATTCTCCACAGTAGGTGAAAAAATATAAATGTGGAAAGTCTCTGGTGTTATTTGCGCACTAATATCAAAATTACAGTTATGTGCTGTACCTGTCACTTCACAGTCAGAAATCAAATTATCTTCCTGCCCCGGTATCGGCACATTGACATTGGCGACGGTGGGTGCTTTGCCTTCTCGGAGTTTATTTTTCTCTGCTGTTACTTTGAATGGAAAGGAAACCATGGCTGCTTTGAACAGCACTGTTTTACTCTTCACTTGAAAGCAAGGCAGACCATCCCAGTCTTCATGTGACACAGAACACAATAGGAAGGGGGGAGTTTAATTGCTCATTGAGGAGCCAGTAGCAAAAGGTCACCCAATAATATAAGTTCTTGTTTAATGATGAACTTCAAAGCGAAGCATCAGGGACTGCAAAATGAGACCTGGCAGTTTCTTGGTGTGCCAGATGGCTGAGGATTTGGGGGTGGGGGTGGGACACGCTGATGGGAGGTTCTGGTAAGGTCACCAAAGAGCTAACCAGCCCTCCCTAATCCAGGTGTTCATGAAACAACTTGAAAGAAATCATTACCATTTCTACCTGTGGCTTAGCAAGTGAGGAGGAAGGATGCTGTGGGTTGTCAAGGATGTCATCGTGATGAGGTTTAGTCCCCAAAGAAGAGACATTCAAAATGAAACCTTTTAGTCATTCCTGCTGTGTTAAGGAAGGTGCTGCTATATGTGTACATGGAGGAAAATTGTTATTTTGAATGGGGGAAAAATAGTGCTACGGAAGGAAAATGATGGAAGATGAATAACAGTGATTTGGATCCTGTGACCTGTCAGTGGAAGATGCTGATGACTGTGGGTCTTTCCAGGATCCACCTCCATACAGTAGTCCTGTCTGATCCAAGGACATTTTAGTCTTAAGGTTGTGGACTCTGGGTTGTTGGGAGGCTGCAGTGGAAAGGGGATGAAATCCCCCTTTCTGCTTCTTGTATTGGGGCAGTACTGCTGACAGAAGAGGAAGGAGGGAACAATTGTGCCCCCTTCCTCCTTTCCACTTCAGTCTCTGCACACCCGTGGCTAGTAGACAGCCCCCAACCTACCACTATGGGGATGAATTTTCCCGGGATTGGAAAGGACTGCTGGAGGGGGAGTGGACTGCAGAAACTACCTGTGATCTTTGCACCTGTGGATTGTGAACTATCCAACTCATAGGTTTTTTTCCATTTCTGGGTATGAGCATTTATATGAGAAGAAGAAGAAGAAGAAGAAGAAGAAGAAGAAGAAGAAGAAGAAGAAGAAGAAGAAGAAGAAGAAGAAGAAGAAGAAGAAGAGTTGGCTTTTATACTCATCTTTTCTCTACCTTCAGGAGTCTCAAAGCAGCTTATAATCACCTTCCCTTCCTCTCCTCACAACAGGGACCCTGTGAGGTAGGTGGGGCTGAGAGACTTCCAAGAGAAGTGTGACTGGCCCAAGGTCACCCAACAGGATTCATGTGGAGGAGTGGGGAATCAAACCTGGTTCTCCAGATCATATGCCACCACTCTTAAGCACTACACCACACTGACTCTCAGGTGCCTGGTTGCAAAATTGTCAAGATCTTAATCTCTGGTCCTTATATCAGAAATTCCATATCTCCCCAGGTGACCTTACCAAAGGTCACCAGCATGATTAATTCCGCTTTTCACTCCAATCTGGGCAGCTGTTTTTATCTCTGCTGCAACTTCATTGTCTCAATAAAGAAAAGTTCGTAATGACTGCAGACCCAGGAGTAAGGGGGGTGGGAACGAAGGTGAAGAGGAAGAACACTGATACAGAGAAGGATGGAGGGGAAAGGCCACAGCTTTACTGAATACAATGCAGGAGCATTGGTGCAGCATGGGGTATGGAGCGAGTTTGGGCAAGGTCTCTGGGGTGACCCGCTAGGTAGGGAGAGGGTGGAGCGGAGCAGAACCCCCAAGCCCCAGGTCTGCCCACAGCCCTGCCCCTCCCCGGCCAGCCCACAGGCAAGTCAGTTGGGCTAACCAGGGTCATGGTAGGGCCCCACCCTTAGCCCTCTATGTTGCTGGCTCAGAGCTGGCCAGATAGCCTGCTTCACCTCAGCGGCAGCCCCAGACTGCAAAGGTAAGTTCTGGGGCCAGTGCTAGTTGTAACAGAACAGCTGACAGCTACGGTGTTCCTCTAAAATTCAACTACACTTTCTGTTTTCATTTTGAGCTACTTCCAAGATTGCTGTTCATTTCTTCATATCATTTTTATTTTGCTTTTGTTTTGCCAAGGGCCATTTTTTCACATTGTCCCAATCACTGTGTTATTGTTCATCCCATTAATTTTTTCCTCTCATATACTGTTTAACTTTGGACCCAATTTTTAATTCTTGCTTTCTAAATTTTGTATTTTGTTCTTTCAGGTTTTCCTTTGTTTCCCCCTAGATATTGGGATGGATCCCTCCAGTTCTTTCAGTCAATATCATTCTACTTCCCACCTTATTACATCTCCCATCTCCTGTGGCTTTTGACTATGCAGGTTGTATGATCTCCAGCATAGCCTTTTTGGTAGCCCTTATTTCCTCACTTTTTTACCAGCAGAAAAGCTGGCTGGATCCAACTCATTATCTTTTTGGAAAACCTCCTTTTGGATTTTTTTTCAAACTCATTTTTGGTAATGCTGTACATACATTTAAGAGAAAGTTCTTACTTTTCTCTATTTTCCACTGGTTTTATAATAATTTTAGGAGCTGTAGTAAGAAGGAAACTAGCTATCGTTCTGGTTTTTGGTTAATTTATACCTTATCATAATAATGTTCTCATCAGTTAATAATAATTCCTTCTATATATATAGAAGTTTAATTGATCAATTCTAAATTAATGCAGTGTCCTATTCCGTTTGATTGAAGTCTGAAAACCAATGACTAGATAAATGCTCATTAATATGGAATCATAAAGAAGATTATGCATCTGCATATCAATTAGAAGTTGTTATTTGTATAACCTGTACATCAACTTGTAGCTCTTTCACAGTCGTATAGATAGAAGGGAATTGATTCAATGACTCTCTTCCACTAAGACTTCTTCTACTGGAGAAAGTCCAATAAAAGAACTATTGCTTCATCTGAGGAAAATTCAGCAGAAGGAAGTCACTGGATCTAATTTAGTAAAAGGGAGTCAATGGATGCAACCCAGTCTGTTACAAGTTCCCACACAATATCTTTTTGCATCTTAAATTCAGTTTCCAGGTTGTTAATTAATAATGTATTGATTAAGCTCAGGTACAGTTATAATCTTCCAAGGCCTTCCATAATTACATTAGCCTTTATGAAATGTCTTCTAAGAGTTTGACAGTGATACATTCCTTCAGATTCTGAAAAACAGGCCATGCACTTCAAAGAACCACAGCTTGCTTAGTCATTAAGCTGGATCAAATGTGAAAAGATAGATTCCAATCAGATAAATGAAATACTTGCAGGATACTCTTCAGTGATTTAGCCTATGCGTGATTATGATAGAATGGGTTCACACTGAATTGCATCAGTACCCAGTTATCATACAGTCAATCTTTACATAGTCAGTCTTCAGTGAAGTATGAAATTTTGTTTTGAAGTAAATCAATACGTTTCAGTATGGATCGTATCAATCAGGAATTCATGTTAAGGTCAGGTCACAGTAATTAACTTTTCAGTAAGTACCCAAAGAAGATGACCTAAATCCAAGTCGGAAGGAAAATAATAAACATTAAGTCTCAAACTGTCAGGTGACCTTAAAAATGTAAAGGAAATCTTTGCCTCTACTTCATAGGTTTCCAAGGATAACTCTCCTGGATTTCATTCACTGATACACTTTGCTGCATACCTGTGGCACAAGTACAGAGGCAAACTCTCCCGCTGATTCTAACATACTCATCAGGATGTAAGCTTTCCCAATGGCACCATTAAAAATCCCACTTGTTCACATATAGCACTCATTGTTCTCACAAGAAACAATGAAGCATGAGACAGTGCTAGCTGGTGGTTTAAATAAATTTCAGGGAACACTTTGGTGTAACCAGCTCTGCATCCCTCCACAACACTCAGATATTTCTAGGAGAACTTGTAGGCTGTCTGGTAGCAAAACTGATGGGGGGGGGCAATCCTGTGTAAGGATGTGTCATACGTGTGAATTAATTGTTTAATTACCATATGGCATTGTGTGTAGACTAGCCAGGAGATCCTAAGATTGTCTGGCAGCCTTTTGGCATTATGCACCACTAGGTGGCGAGCTAAACTTGTTTTTAAGGCAAGAGACATTTCAGAGGTGGTTTGCTATTGCTTGACTTTGCATCACGACCCTGGTATTCCTTGGAGATTGCCCTTCCAAATACTAGCCAAGGCTGACCCTGCTTAGCTTCTGAGATCTGGTGGGATTGGCTAGCCTGGGCTATCCAGGTCAGGGCCATACATGTGAACTTACGAATGATGGACACAGGATGCTGCTCTCTACCAGGTATCATCTTCAACTCTTCAAAGCTTGCTTCTTTCTCTCTCCCCTTCCTTTTTCATTGCCTTGATGGAGACCACAAATATGGCTCTAAGTTAAATGTATTTTAGGTGATCATCCATATTTGGTAAGGCCCAGAGCGAAAAGACAGAAGCCATGCAACCTGCTATGGTGGGAATTACTGTGGTGCAGTGGTTAGTGAAGTGGATAGGGTCTGGGAGATTCTGTTTTAGGTCCACACCATGCCATGTAACTTGCTGTGAGTCCTTGGGCCAATCACTCTATCTCAGCCTTACCTTCCGCAGAGAGTTGTTATGAAAATAAAATGGGGAAGGCAGAATGATGGATGCCATCTTGAGTGCCTTTTAAAATTGTTGGATTAAACACAAGCCAAATAGAAAACCTGGCTTTGGTATATGGTTTATAGAGATGTTGGTAAAGGAGAGATAGTTCAACTTACAACTGGCACTCATATTGGACTAGAATTCTGAAACAGCAGCTTGGTAAAATATGCAAAAAAATTAAATCCATTGCCCCTGAAGAAGGCACGTTTGATACCTAGTGGACAGTTTCTAGATTAAATTCCCATCCAGTCCTAGTAGGGTGGGGTGCTACCTTCCTTGCCTTTTCATGTTTATTTTTCTTTTTTGCTGGCATGCACATTGGAGATAGGGTTAGTCTGTGACTTGCCACTTGAATGTGCATTTATTTATTTATTTATTTATTTATTTATTTATTTATTTATTTATTAAATGTATGCCCTGCCCTCCCTGCGAACAGGCTCAGGGTGGCTTACATTGGTCGGTCCACAATGACCATTAAATCTACATAAAATCATTTAAATAGTTCAGTTACAAGAAAATCATAAAATCATAAAATTATAAAATGCTAGACATATGTCGTTAATTAGTTAAGATGGCATACTAAAATGCATGCATACATATAGCACACAATATTTCAGCTCAGTAATCTTCCTAGGCCGTGTGACAGCACAGCCCAGATGTTAACATTAAGGGCCAGGATCTATACTAAGATTGTTGGTGGTGGTAGTAGGCAGCTCTTCAGTTGAAGGCCTGGTGGAAGATCTCCGTCTTGCAGGCCATGAGGAACTGTAAAAGGTTCCGCAGGGCCCTGATCTCCTCCGGGAGTTCGTTCCACCAGTATGGAGCCACCACTGAGAAGGTCCTGGCCCTGGTAGTAGCAAGCCTGACATCCTTGTGGCCCGGGAGGGTCAGTCAGTTTTGAGACCCTGACCGTAGTGTTCCCTGGGGTATATAGGGGGAAAGGCGGGCCCTCAGGTATGTTGGACCATGGCCATATAGGGCTTTAAAAGTAAGCACCAGCACCTTGAAGCAAATTTGGTATGCTATTGGCAGCCAGTGCAATGCCTTCAGGGCAGGCCGGATGTGCTCCCATCTGTGAAGGCCAATCAGAAGCCTGGCCTCAGCATTCTGCACTAGCTGCAGCTTCTAAATTTGTGACAAGGGTAGCCTCATGTAGAGAGCATTACAGTAGTCCAGTCTCGATGTGACCATTGCATGAATCACTATTGCCAGGTCACTGCAGTCAAGGAAGGGAGCCAGCTGCCTAACCAGCCATAGATGATAAAAGGCCGACTTGGCAGTTGTTGCTACCTGGGTCTCCATTGTTAAGGAGGCATCCAGGAGTACTCCCAGACTCCTAACCTCCGGTGTTGGCATCAATGGTGCCCCACTGAAGGTTGGGAGTGGGATCCCCACCCCCAAACTGCCCCAACTCAAGCACAGGACCTCCATCTTTGTCAGATTCCACTTCAGCCAGCTCAGTCTGAGCCAACCAGCCATGGCTTGTAGTGCCCGGTCCAGATCTTCCAGTCTGTAGTCCGATCAGCCGCCCAACATCAGATAGAGCTGGGTGTCATCAGCGTACTGGTGACACCCCAGCCCATGCCTCCAGGCAATCTGGGCAAGGGGGCGCATATAGATGTTAAATAGCATCGGGGAGAGCACTGCCCCTTGAGGCACTCTGCACTCCAGCGGGTGCCTCCTGGACCACTTTTCCCCTAGTGCCACCCTTTGTCCCTGACCTTGGAGAAAGGAAGCAAGCCATTGTGAGGCAAGCCCCTGAATGCCCATGTCAGTGAGGCAGTGGGTCAGTAGCTGATGGTCGACTGTATGAAATGCAGCTGACAGGTCTAACAGCAACAGCACTGCCAAATTGCCCCGATCCAGGTGCCTCTGGAGGTCATCTATGAGGGCGACCAATGCCGTCTCCATCCCGTGTCCTGGGCAAAAGCCAGACTGGAAGGGATCTAACACAGAGGTGTCGTCCATAAAGACCTGCAACTGTATCACCACAGCCTCTCAATTAATTTGCCCAAATAGGGCAAATTGGAAACCAGCCAATAGCCAATTTGGCCAGGTCCAGAGAATTTTTTTTTATGAGGGCGTAATGTATCCATATATGACCACATGCAAGGCGAGGCCTCCACGCAGTCAGGCGAAGTGCCCAAGCTTTGATCCCAGAGACAATGGCCAAGCGGATCCTAGCCCCGAGCTGTAAGCCTATAGAACTCTCAGCCACTGTTATAGCCTATCACGAGTGAGGGGTGTGCTTGGGGTGTGGGGTTTATTGCACATATAAGCCGGCCTGCGAGCTGGGAATGTTGTCTTGTTCTGCACTGGAAATAAAAGTATGAGAGCTGAAATCACTAGTAAGTCTCAGTACTTTTCAGAGGGGGTGGACCATCACTTCCTTGAGTGCCCCCGGGAACCACCCCTCTAGGAGGCACTTGTTGATAATTTCCCTCAGGGCACCTTGGAACCCTTCATGGCCAGTTTTAATAAGCCAGGAAGGGCATGGGTCAAGGCTGCATGTGGTTGGGCATACCATTGAGAGTAATCTGTCGACTTCCTCCAGGCTGAGTGGGCTGAAATGGTCCAAAACCAAAATCAAAGATGTGCATGGAGCCTCAAGCTCACTCACTGTTTCAAGTATGGTGGGGAGGTCACGGCAGAGCAACAAGACTTTATCTGCAAAATAGCTCGCAAATGCCTCATAGCCAATATCCAATTCCCTAGCGTTTGGTCTGCCCTGTGGCAGAACAGTTACAGACTGAATCATCCTAAACAATTGGGCTGAGTGTGAGTTCGCAGATGCAATCATGGTCGCATAGTACTTCCGCTTGGAGGCTTTGACTGCCATCTTATAGGATCTCATAAACGTCATATAAGATGGTCTTGTAGCTTCATCTCAAGTGCGATGCCACCGTCTCTCTAGCTGTCTCAGATCTCGCTTCATAATCTGCAACTCATGGGTGAACCAGGGAGTGAGCCTAGAGCAAGAGCGCAGAGGGTGCCAGGGAGCAATCTTGTTGATGCCTGCCAGTCCTCTACAAGCTCATCCAATGAGCTGCCAGGAGGCATTGGATCCCACAGAGCCATCTGGAGCTGCACTGGGTCCATCTGGCTCCATGGGCGAGCTAAAATATGTTCGCTGCCTACACTGGGTTGGGGTGGAGCATTCAGGTGGGCCCTCAGGGCATGGTGGTCTTACCATGGGACTGCCAAGGTAGTAACCCAGTCCACTGTTACCCCCACTGTGAAAATCAGATCGAGCGTGTGCCCTGCTCGGTGAGTGGGGTTCATTACATATTGGGAGAGTCCTAGTGCCGCCATGGACACCAGGTCTGCTGCCTGAATCATCAGCATGGACATTGAAGTCACCCAGGGATGGCAGGCTATTGGCTGGTGTGTTAGGCAGTCGGTACACCAGCCAAATCGTCAAATTCTCCCTGGCCTCCCGTGCCAGGCTGGCACATTCAATGCCCATGATTTTTGGCGGTGGGAGCACCCTGAAGGAGTAAGCCTCCTGGATGAATAGAGTCACTCCTCTCCTACCACCCCCTAGTCTGCAATTGGTGGAAGACCGAGAACCCAGGAGGGGCAAGCTGAGAGAGAGCTACTGCCTCCCCTTCCCGCACCCAGGTCTTGGTCATATATACCAGGTCTGCATTCTGCTCTTGCCGGATGTCCCAAAGGACTATGGGCTTATTATTTATAGACCTGGCATTACACAGCACCAATGTCAGAGAGGGGGTAATCATCCTAGTCCCACTGCCAACATCTCTCGGGATGGGGCCCAGGCTTGCAGGAGGCTGAGCTATTCTATTTGTATCTGACCCGTCTTTCACAGCAAGATATTCAGAAATCCTCTTCCCTTCACATTACCCGGAATTTCTTCTGAAATACCACCCTTTGCCGAGCGCAAGTGGCTCCACACAGTTATGAGCACCTAATTCTGTTTCAGAGCATGACATAGCATGCATGAGCTAACATGATGTTCCGTATTGTACCAGTGAAGCATGACATTGTCCCATAAGATAATCACATTTATCTGCTTTAGTAAACACAAACTCCAATATCCATTTTCTGTTTGTCGACAGGCGCGAGGTGCAGCTGTACACAGTCAATGTTGTCTTTGTAAAAAGAAAATAAACTGTTATGCTTGTTCAGGGCACTGCGTCTGGCTTTCTTTATGCTTCTGTAATGCAATAATAATGTGGCAATCTCTATTCTGAGGCCACCACCCATGGAGAACCTTAATTTCTTTCAACAGAAGTAGAATCAAAAGTATAGTGTATTCAGTGGCAGTGTAAATCCAACCCGGTGGCCAAACCTCATCCAACTGCAATATTTCTACACTGCCTTTTCACCCCTCCCTAAAACTGTTACCTCCAAGTGGATCCATGGCTAAGAACTTTGGGTGGTGGTGGGGATTGAGGGGATTGGGTTCAAAAGAAATTAAGGTTCACATAATGGCATATAATTCCCCCCCTTCTTTGTCTAGGAAGTCAGAAGGGGACTATGAATCAAATTAGAATTGGGATGCTGAAGTAGATCCGTCACAGCAAGACCTTGACATATTTTTAGCACTGAGCAGCAGCTGTTCTCATTTGGGGCTGTTCTTAGGCCTCCATTACTTATTGTTGTTTAATATTTTTACTCAAGGACTTTGAGTGGTTTTCCATGTTTGGAACGGTGGTGAAATGTGAAAGAAGGAATGACTCCGACTTTCTTTGTTCCAGTTCTAGGTCAGGTTGTGCACTGCCCCCAAAGCAAGAGACACGCATTTCAAATATTTACAGGACTAGAACATGTTGCTGCAGAAACATAAATATGTCTCCCCATTGTATTATCCACAATGCTGTATTTGTGAAATATGCAAATTGGTTATAATGAAGTCTCATCCCCCGTAGATTTTATTCACATAACTCCAATCAACAACAATTGTTCATATAACAATATCCATACCTCTGTAAATATGCCTTTCAAGCCCTGAGAGTGCAGAGGAAGCCATCTGAAGAAAGGAAAACTGCAGATGGATTAAGGGTAGCTCATGCCCTTCTCTATTGCTTTTCTGCTTACCCCTTTTTCAAGTTTTTTTTTTTTTTTAAAAAAAATAATGGCCTTTGGTCAACTGTTGCATAGGGCGCAAAACCCAAAATGGATCAATGGTTGACCACTGAGGGTGAGATTACCCATTCGAAAGGAACACATGGAGTTTGATCTTATATTATAATGGATGGAAAGAGTTTGTGGAAGTTCCCTAGCAACTCTCTGTGAAACAAGAAGTCTTGGGACAGAGAACCCTCATGCACCAAATGCACTGAACACAGGGTGCTATGAGAAGGCAGAATTGGACAAAATCACCACCCTTTCTTCTTCCTCTGGTGACACAGGTGTGGTGGAGTAAATTTTCCATTCCTATATATGCGCAAGGTCACCCAATTGTCCTTTCTTATTGTGCATTTTGTTTACAAGGATTCCTTGGCCCTCATGCAAATGATTTCTGGGTGACACAGGGGGGAAGAAGTCTAGGAAATACCCACCTTCACAAGCTCTTTCCGCTCACACAACCATAGGATTCAGTCCCATGGATGCCTTTTTTTGGAATGTATAGTTTGGCAGTGGAGGAGACCATGAATCCCCATTTGTGGCCTTTCCCACATAACTTTACCTTAAAATTGTGGCAGCACCCCTTTTCAAAAATCTGTAAGGTTGTCTGCAAATCCATGCACCATAGGGTTGCCAGCCTCCAGGTGTGGCCTGGAGATCTCCCGCTTTTACAACTGATCTCCAGCTGACCAAGATCAGCTCCCCTGGAGAAAATGGCTGCTTTGAAGGGTGGATTCTATGGCATTGTACCACGCTGAGGCCCCTCCCCTCCCCAAACCCCACCCTATCCTGGATCCACTCCCAAAGTCTCCAGGTATTTTCCAGCTCAGACCTGGCAACACTAATGCACCATTATTTTCCCACAGATTTCTGGTTAAGCTTGAGATGGATTTTTGAGCATTGAGTCCTTTCGCAACATGATTGTAAACAAGAGAAACAAGACTTACCATCCTAAAGACATCCTGCTCTCTTATAGCAAAAATTGTGTAGTGCTTAGAGTGCCAGACTAGGATCTGGGAGACCCAGTCTGGAATCCCCACTCTGCCCTGGAAGCCTGTTGGGTCACTTTGGGTCAGCCAAACATTCTCAGCCTAACCTACCTTACAGGGTTGTTGCAAAGATAAAATGGAGGAGAGCAGAACAATGTAAGCTGCACTGGGGACAAAGGTGGGGTTGGAAGGCCCATTACATTTCAGTCCTTTTGTGAATACTGACACAGGACACAGTAAACCTTCTTTCCTTATCTCATCCCATTATCCCCTTTTGTGTCAGTGAACTTCAAAGATTAATGTTGCATTCTATGAAATGATTGGGAGGGAAGGTGACATGGTATAGCCCAATCTCATCAGATCTTGAAAGCTACACAGGGTCAGTACTTGAAAGGGAGACCACCAAGGAAGACTCTGCAGAGGAAGGCAATGGCAAACCACCTCTCCTTCTCATTTGCCTTGAAAGTCTCTTGTTGGTGTCACTTGACTGTGACTTGATGGAACGGTACACACACACAGACACACACAAAGCAAGTTGTTTGGGTTAAAACATACTGGCTTTACTACCACCTAACAGTTTCTAGATGTATACAGAATACTCAAACATACTCTTCAAATTCATTATGTACCTGTACAGTTTTCTGTTAGCTGTACAGTGAAACTACTCGATTAATGCTGCTGTTTTCATTTACCATGCCCATTTCTTTCTTTCTTTTGACTGATAAATAGTTAATAAGCCCTCATTATGTGACAAGCTAACTTTGACTTCTTTCTCCAGTGTTTCCTTGACAACTCCATAACAAATTAACCAATTGCATTTGGGTGAAAGAATTATCGATTGAATGGAACCCAGGGTGTCTGCCATTTTTTAAAATTATTATTACAAGGTGATCCAGCCTTCTGGACATTTCCAGCAGGGGAGGAAGAAGTAAAGGCTACAAACCATTTTTTAAAAAACAAAAAAACAAAACCTAAGCCTTGTCTCTGTGCCATTTTGCAATGAAAAGGTGCCTCAGCAGGTGTCAATCTTGCAGTGGTAAACAGCAAATTAGCACCAGAAGGTAGCTTTAATATTTGTCCTAAATCTATTTTGATTAAAGAAGTGGCGATAGACATGTGATGGGATAATAGGTGGTTTTGAGAGGACCTGCTAAATATCTGTATGCATGTGATTCACAGTTTGCAATGATGGTGTATTCAACCAATTTTATTCTCCAGGAGCCTGCTTTGCAGGGAGGGCGGGGTATACATTTGATAATAAATAAATAAATGAAAATAAGTAGAGGCCTGTTGAATTGGAACATGGATCCAACTAGTCTACCATCCTGTTTCCAACAGCGGCCACTGAGATGTCTCCAGAAAAATTACAAATATTTCACAAAGAAGAACAGTAGACAATTTTATTTATTTAGAAAATGTACCTTGGCCCCGGTCATATGGCCAGAAAACATGGGGGGGAGGCATGGCAGTTCGCCTTGGAGCAAAATAAGGTGCGGTAGCCCGATCACACGGGCCACCGGGTTGCCACGCTCCAGCGCCGATTGCCGATCACACAGCGCTGCTACAGCGCAGAAAAAAAGCAGCGCAGCAGAGCAGCAAGCCGTGCTGTAGCAAAGGACACATGTGCTGTTGGGGGGGGGTGCTGCTGGTGTCTTGCATATGTGCATGCCTCATTCAGCGTTGGTGCGCATCCCATGGAAACTTACAACATCCAGATACCCCGGGACATGGGCTGGCGTCGGAAGCCGCGGGATACTGGTGCTCCCGCGATCAGATGCTGGCCTTTGCCCCGGGGTTTCCGGAAACTAGTACTTCAACCCTAGTAGTTTTTTACTCCACGTTTTCCATGGGAAGCCGCGGGTTGGCCACGGGGTGCTATGCCTCCCAGATGTGCTGGTATGATCGTGCACGGAAAGTCCGCAGGGCTACCGTGCCTTCAGCGGGGCAAATGTTCCATGTGAATGGGGCCCTTGCTAGATAACCTTTTCTAGGTATCTCTGTGGCAGAATGAGCCTGCTCTGGCCTGCAGGCCCTATTCTGCCCTGCCCTCCAAGGTTTTCCTCAACACCTGGAGAGACTTTTCTTCCATTCTCAGGTAGCCCACAGCCACCACCTGACCTTTGTAAGGAATTGCGCACTGTGAGGTTCAGGATTCCCAGCTTCCCTTCCAAGTTCTGAGACCTTGCCTTTGCATCTCTTGGTGCCCAGCACCTGGTCACCATGGGGAGAGTTTACTGCCTTGTGCACCCTTGGAGGAATAGCCACTTACCAACTGCCTGCCTTCTCCTGGTGCTGCTTTTAGAATAAAGCATCCAAGACAGTGGAAGTCTATGTGATACAAAGAACCTCTACCACCATCAAAAGTTATAAAGTAGCACCAGATTGAGCAAGAGATTTGAAAAGAAATGGGTAAAACACAAAACCTCTGTCCCTTTCTCTATACAAGCACTATTAGATGTTAAAATATAGGACAGGCTCTTCAGCTTAGAAGTTCTAGCTTTCTACAGATTTTTCAATTACCTTGAAACTCCAGCTCTACAGGCAAGCACATGGTCAATGGCTGCCTTCCCAGTGGAGAGGTCCATGTGCTCTCACGGACTTAGCACCCAAGGAAAAGAGAGTTTTCCCCTCCCTCCCCTGAGTTTTATCATATCTGTTTCCCCTTCCACTGACCCAATTAAGCCTGGACAAGGAACTCTTCCTGAAGATCCTTCCTGGAGATTCTTCCTGAAGTCTTTCTAGTATTTTACACTTTCAAATCTCTGTTCCCTGCTTGAAGAAGGGGGGGATCTTGATGCACCCATTATCTCTCCTGCTAAATGGATTAGCATTTGTATGAAGGTGGGCTGAGGTGCATCCAGAAAGCAATTGCACTAACTTCCCCCCTCCTGCCTGTTCTTTGCTCAGGGGGAAAAAACTTCTAAAATGCAAAGTGGAGGTTTTGCTCATTTTAAATCTCCCAGGAAAAAATGCATTTCTTCACAATCTCACAAAGTAAAAATAAGATAAAACCATAGAATGGCCTAAAATGAGTAAAATTAATTAACTATTTAAAACCCAGCCATTAACAACCCATTTAATTATGATGGTTAATGTTAGACCCATTCTCTATGAATTTGCTTAATCCTTTGAAAATGTTTATCTAGTGAGCAGACCTACATCTTGTAGAACACCTACACTTCACCATGGTTAAATATATATGGCAGCTGATGTTCTTTATCAACATTTACTTCTATTGAATCATGGAGTGATGTAAAGGAAGCACTTTCCAACCTGATCATCCAAAATGTTAGCCCTATTTATGTAGCATACCAAAATGAACCCAGTCAAGGCAACATGAATAGAATGTCTTTGACAATGAGTACACCCCAAATAAAGTTCATGCATGGCACAAACTAGAAAATGTATAAGCCACCTGTCCAGCAGTCGGCTCTAGCTAGCTTTCCTCCTTCCTATACAGATTCCATACCCCCCAAAATAGCCTTTTTTGGTGGTCAGAGTGGACCCATTCTTTCTTTTACACTAGCAGAAATGCTGGTTAGATCCAACCCCAGAGACGTGCCTGAGGCATCTCACAAAGAAAAACAACAAAACAAAATAGAACAAGCCATTGAAAACAACACTGAGCCACCTAAAAACATCCAAAACCAAACACTGAGCAGCCTAAAATGGTGGTCATAAAACAGTCTTCAGGATGGAAGCAATTTGTAAAAGAGCTTAGGAAGTAGGAACCCCTCCATTAAAAGGGTGATGCAAATAATAATAATAATGCTTTGGCCTGGTGCCTCAGGGAAAGTGTGGGAGATGCCAGGTGAACCTCTTGAGGGGCACCCCAAAGAAGAGGACACCACTTCCTGCTGTAGCTTGAAACACACAAAAAGTCTGTTTGCAAGAGCTGTGGGTTGTCACAAAGATCCCCTCCCCCCCATTTCCCCTCTGCCTTACAGCAGGTATTTGTAACATGCTGATTTTGCATTTGACTGCTCTGTCTCCAAGACAGTTACTCACTCCCATTATAAGTATTTCCATTCTAATTGAGAACTAATTGAGGGAAACTAATTCAGAACTGGCTCTAATTGGGAGATCTATTTTGATGTTTGCTACAATTAATATTGTTGCAGTTAATTTTGAAGCCTTAACACAAAAACAAAAGTAGGTGAGGTTTAAATTATTTCTAATCCTTGGATTGAAGACCCAGCTTCAAATCCCTATAGCCTGGAAGGTAAATAGATGACTCTCTCTCAGCCTAGTCTACTTTATAGGATCATTATAGTCTGTTAGGAGGATAAAAGGAAGGGGGAGAAAACCATATATGGTCCCAGTCACATGGAGCATTTACCCCGCCGAAGACACAGTAGCCCTGCGGGGTTTCCGGGTGGGATCACACAGGCACATCTGGGAGGTGTAGCACTCCCATGGCCAACACGCAGCTTCCTTCCGAAGATGTGGAATAAAAGGAGCACTAGTTTCTGGAAAACCCAGGGCAAAGGCCGGTGTCTGATCGCGGGAGTGCCAGTATCCCGCAGCATCCAATGCCCGCCCATGTCCCAGAGCAAACCGGATGTTGTAAGTTTCCATAGGATGCGCACCAATGCCAAATGGCACATGTGCACACACAAGACACCAACAGCGGCCCGCCCCCCCCAATGGCGCATGCACACATTACAACAGCACGGCTTGTGTGATCCTGCTGCGCCGCTTTTTCATCACACTGCAGCATCGCGGTGTTATCGGCGCTAAGAGTTGGAGTGTGGCAACTCGGTGGACCATGTGATTGGGCTACTGCACTTTATTTTGCTCCAGGAAGAACAGCCACACCTCCCCTGCATCTTCTGGCCCGTATGACTGGGGCCTATGTTGCTCTGAGCTCTATATGCACTCTGAGATCTTCTCAGCAGACTCAGCTGCAAGATCCCATAATTAGAGAAGTAAATTTTGTGGGAGCTCCAATGAGGGACTTCTCAGCAGTTGCCTCTAATCTCTGCAGCAGGAAGAGCAAATAAATGGCAACTGACCCTTTTATTAGAGGAAGTTTTCCATGATATGTACAGTAATTGGAGTTCATTGCATGGAGTCTTGCTGCAATGCCAGGTTCAATGTTCATGATTCTGAGGTAAAAGTCTGGTCTACCCCATGCTCTATTCATGGACATGGAATAAAAATCAAAATGGATGGATGAAATACCAATGAAATATACAAACGAATGAAAGAAATACCAATGTGTTCTACAACACAGGTTGAAAATGGATCTTTCTCTCAGTGTAAGAGCTCCTTCCGGTTGTGAAAACCTCCTTTCACCAGAGGAATACTCCACCAACATAACGGAGACCTCGGATACAAGCCATCTTCTTTACTTCTAATAAGAAAATGCTTGTAAGTTGTGGAATGTTATTGGCCACAGGAAGATAATTTTGTCATAATTGCAAAGGGAAGAAGTGCAATATGAAGGCATTTCAAGTCCCAAAATAACAATTTTACTCAATAGTTCAACTCAACACACAGCAGCCCAAGCAGTCTAGCCAGTAAGAATCTGTCATTTCCCCCTGCCAAGATTATCACTTGAATGGTACAAAAGTGGCTTTCTCCATGGAAATTAATTTTATCACATTGTAATATAAGTTCTGGTTTCAGCATCACTCTTCTCTACAATGTAATAAAGTCGGCAGCAATGTAAATCATTTAGCAGGATAGGGACATAATGAGAGAGAAAGGACAAACCAAATGTGCAGGATGGATAAGAATGACATAAATGCGTCTTGCGCTGATAGATGGAACATAGTAAAATATTGGAACTGGAAGTTATTGTAAGAGTGATAGGATCTGCGAAGGGGAGAAATGATTTTCTGAGACTTCAGGAAATGGGTTCAGTGTGTTATTAGCTGATCAGAAAAGGGGGGAAATTCTCAGAATAAAAGTGGAATATTTAGGAGGAGACAAGGGAGTGTTTTCCTACAAAAGACAGATGATCTGTTAATTAAATTTTTCATTTAAGCTTAAACGTTGAAGAAAAACATTTGCCCTAAAGTGACTGCCTGAGGACACCTTCTTATAGTTAGATATAGCTTATAGCTATATTGAAATTGGCCTCCTCTATATGGAATAGCTAATCTAGTCTGGGCTGGCAGTGATGTGGAAGAGCTTAATACGAGCCCTGTTCCCATATTACAGTGAACGCACATACATCGGTCTGTAAGAAAGAGCCAACACATGCCCACTTTACAAAGGAAACCAGGAACTAGGGATGTATATTCGGCTCGGCTGAACTAATTAAGAACCTGAAAAAATGCCTGTACGACATTACACGGGCTGGCCGAATACCGAATCAGATTCTCTGATCTGATTTGACTGGCCAAATAGGGCATCCCCGCATTTTTGGGGCTCCCAAAGGGGGAGAGGAAAAGGATCTCAGGCGCTTCTGCCTGACAGAGGGGCCAGCATGCTGGCCCCTCTAGCAGGTGGACATGCCTGAGATCCATTCCTTTCCCTGTCTCCCTTCCCTTCACCTTGGCTCCAAGCAGGGCAAAGGGAAGGGGGGGAGAGAAAGGGAACCCAGGAGTTTCTGCCTGACAGAGGGGCCAGTGCTGGCCCTCCTGCCAGGCAGAAATATCTGAAGGGAGTGTCCGGCCTCTGCGGAGTGACTCAAAAGACTGAGGAGGTTTAAAGTTTAAATCCCCCCCTCTCTGGAGTCCTGCCACAATAGTGGGGTGCTTCCTTCAATGATAGGAGTGTGCCACCACCCCCCACACACACTGGAGACTGGGGGGGGGGATCATTATACCCTATGGGTACTTTCCCCATAGGGTATAATTGAGCTGAATTAATTTAGCTATATAGATATTTCCCAAATCCCAGTATCGGTATGATTGGCAAATGCCAGTATTTTTCAGGTTTGGGGTATCTGAACCTGAAAAATACCATTATTATTATTTTTTTGGCGCACACCCCTACCAGGAACCAGTAGCTGGTTAAATGTTGAGTTTAAAGCACATGTTCAGCTTACACGTGCATTGACTGTATCATGAGAATTGTTCGATACTTGTATAAAGAAAAATCAAGTGTATACTGTACACACAGGTTACATGCAGGTTCACTGTAGCTTGTTGTGAACAGGGCTACAGGGGTTCTCAGTCCACGGCTGAGGTCAGACTGGCAGTATGAAGTGCGAGGGAGTCATGGCAAAAAGGCCCGGAACAATGTGTTCCTGGTATTCCCGGTCACACTGCACTGACTGATGCGGGAGCATACTGGGGAGGAGGTATAAGGGAGCATTCGCACTGTTAGCCCACCCCTGGCAGTACGCGGCTTTTTCTCACTCCGGTGACATGCGCCTATGCACACAGGTGCAGCAGCAATTATCAATGCGGCCTGTTCGTGCGGCTTTTAGCATGCACACGTCCAGGAAGCGGGATCAACGCACTCTCCAAGGTTTGCCACCACTTTCACCTGGTACTTTTTAAACTTGGGAGGGAAGCGTTACAAGACGTGTTGAGTACGGCTGGGGAACGCCTGACAGCTGTGCCTGTGTGAACCGGCCCCTTTAATCTGTTTGTGAAACATGCCTATATCGGGCCAAACTGCCAGTCTAAACTTGGCCTATGTGTCAGCAGCACAAAATATGCTGCAAGGCTCACATACTTGAGCTGGGAGAGGGAGGTCCGGGCCTCATTCCATACAGCAGCAAGAAAAATATAGTAGCTATGAAGCTCTAAGGAGAAGATTTGCATGCAGAATGTTAAATTGGATTTTTATATATATATATATTTATATATATATATATATATATATATATTTCTGTATCTTTTCTCTCCTCTTCTTCCCCCTTTCCCTTTTTCTATGCCTAAACTAATAAAATTCTTAATAATAAAGAACATACAGCAGCAAGAAAAGAAGAAAAGGGGACGGAGACCCCACATTTCATGCTTCTGTTCTTTCTGTGTCTCAATTAATTTCTGGGGCTTAGCTTTCTCTCATCCACCAGTGGGGTGAAATGCATCACTTCAAGCCCATTTCTTAGTTGACTAAAGCTGGGGAATTTACCTAAACATTTAATTCCTTGGGTCCACCGTTGATGAGTTGGTAGTACTCCTTGTAACTCAGGCCCATGCAACTTGTGAGTCATTAAACAAAATCCATTCATCAGATAAAGCAATCCACCCAAAGCCTGAAAATCTTCCATCTGCCTGTCTGCCCAAATACATGGGGGGAATTGTCAAGTAGGTTGCCAGCCCCATTTGGAAAATTCCTGGGAATTAGGGGGTGGAGTCTGGGGTATAATACCATACAGTCCAGCCTCTAAAGCAGACACTTCCGCTAGGGGAACTAATCCCTGTAGTCTGGAGATCAGTCGTAATTCTGGGATACCTTCAGGTCCTGCATGGAGGCTGGCACACCTAGTGTCAAGCATCTAGTAGGCCACAATGAATCTGCTAGATCTCATTGGACTTGGTCTGTTCAAGTTGTGAAGGCCTGTTACATTAAGATATTTGGGGCAGGAGGGGGCAGAATTACAAGTGCAACAACCATGGATCCACTCTGGCCATCTATGCGATGAAAATAACAGAGCCATTTCATTACTGAAGGCTAGATAACACGTTACATTGGGGAATCTATGTTTGGGATTCTTCAGGTACACTTTTGACCTTTAAAAAAAGCATCCATAGAGAGGAGGAAATCTGGATCTCTGGGACAGTTCATACCCCATCATGTTTCTGAAAGAAATTAACCCTCTCTCAAGCGACATATCATATTAGAGCAAAAATATATTAGTCATATTAGAGCAAAAATATATTGGAGGCATAAATTTCTATCAAGGAAGCAGTTCAAAGAAAGGGGTTAAATCCCGCTGACCCTGGTTGCATCTACATGTTGCATTATTGTTGGACTATAGCGATCACAGGCAAATGGATTGCCTTATCCCCATAGGGTCATCTAACTGTGAATGGCTATCATAGCACACCATGCTTTGAAATGTGGATACAGCCCAAGTGCCACAGTCACCTGCCTTCTATGGTAGCTTTTAACATGAAGCTTCCTATTAGGAAATCTACTTATGGATCCTTGCTTCCCCCAATCTCCTTGGTGGAGAGACTGGTTGAAAAATCGTTACGAATAATATTTGGTGCAGTGGTTAAGAGTGGTAGGATTCTAATCTGGAGAACCGGGTTCAATTCCCCACTCCTCCACATGAAGCCAGCTGAGTGACCTCAGAGCTCTCTCAGCCCACCAATGAATCTAGCTCACCTAAAAACATTATTTAGAACTGCAGCTGCCAGACAATTCTCAGATCTCCTGGCTATATAACACACACTGCCATATGATAATTAATTAATTATCCCCCAAATACGGTGTAGTTGACTTCCCCACCTGAAGCATCCAGAACTGAAGGCCTGAGAGGGAAGAACTAATGTGTGTATGTATTTAGTGGCCTCCTACTCCATAGGGCAGGGATGGCCAAACTTGCTTAACGTAAGAGCCACACAGAATAAACGTCAGACGTTTGCAAGCCATGAGACATGAACCAATATTACACATATCTTTTCATTGAAAAATATGCAAATTTGCTTTTTATTAACATTAAACGAGACTGCCAAAAATGTATTTATTTATTTGGCCAATTTCCTCTCCAAAGGGGCTAAGAATGGCTTACAGAAATTTCCACAACCAATCAAATTACACAAGCCAGATAACAACACAAGTACCTCCTCGGTGTGTCCTGATATGTCGGACTGGTTGTCATAATCCCTGAACTGTGAAGCTTGCGGCAAGAGACAAAGTCCAAGAGGTGCCCAGACTTTTATACCCGAAGCAGGGGAGTCCAAGTGGGCAGGGACATGAGTGGCCACTGTCAGTGATTTTGTGACATCACTTCCAGAAAAGCCCAGAAGTGTTATCAGTCCTCTCTGGAATTATAGTGTTTCATGCTGTTGCTGAATGTGTTTCTCCACTATTCTTTTTTATCCCACTGGCCTCAGGAGTAGAGGTGGGAAACAAGAGCTGGGGACAGGAGAACCCCCACCCCTTTCTGGGAAACTGGCACCCCTGAGCTGCAGACAGGAAGGAGATAGAAGCTTAAGTATATGTTACACATCTGGCAAGATCTCTGAATAGCCTCTCCCTTTGTTCCTTGCCAATTTTTGATATATGAGAAAGGGTCTTCATTTATTCAGGAGAACAAGCATAGGGAGGCATTTGGCAAGCCAGGCCACAAGAGGTGGGAGACATTATCTGGCATCCATAGGGAAGGGACAAATGTAATTTTTGCTTCCTGTATTGCCCCCACAGAGCGCAAGCAAAATGTTAACCTCTGGCTGTACATTCCAGAAACAACACAGCCTATCTATGGCAGAGGGGGAAAGTAAAACATTAATCTGTATTCTCTTCCCCACTGTGTTGGAGACCTGGCTGGAGGGCTCTGTTGACCTCGGTGGTCACAGCTTGTATAGGCCACACACAGTGAAAGGCAAAAAGCAGTAGTTCATTGTTGGAAGAGTGAAAATCCATGGACATACCTTTTTATCATATCTTCACAGAGACAACCTCCTGATGCACAAGAGATCCATGAAATTGTCATCTTGAATGGGAGAATTCAGAATGATAGACTCAAGGATATGGTCTCCATTCCCCAAAACCCATTATGAATCAGGACCAGGTTCAGGTACATTCATGGTCCATTAACTGATAGCTCCCCACTGCTGCTACTATTCCCACCCAAATTTATTAATGGTAGCAGCAGTAGTGGTGGGGAAGGTCAGCAGTGAGGTATAGATGCCCTAAATGCCATTAGCTGAACTGCAGTGTTACCTATGACCACGGGTCCTAGACTATAGGCTAACAATATCTAGCACATAATGTATGCCTTCAACTCCATATAAGCCTTACTTCTATAAGTACCATGCTTCATACAGATAAAGCAAAGGGAAGGTGGCTCAAGAAATGATGACAGTGTACTCATAAGCAGGATTGTTAGCTCTATGCTGGCAAACGTTGGGAACATTTGAGAGAGGAGCCTGTGGGGAAGTATTGCTGCCACTGTGGCATCACTTCTGGGTGAGCACCTGGGAGTGAAGTTATGGTGTCTGTGATGTTGGAATATGGAAGGTCTATAGTGCAGCCTTTTGAAGAAGATCTGAAGATTGTCCTACAGCTGAAGGACTTGTAGTTAGCATAGCTAGACAAGGGACTTCCCACTTTTTCAAACTGTGTCCTTGCTGTCTTTTGATTGGCTCTTCTAGAGACTTCCTGTTCCTGTAGAGTTTCCTGTTGCTCTTTGTTCCTTTTACAGCAGCTAGACTGGTTAGTTTAGGCTTTCTCTCTGTATGTTCTATAACAGATTGTTCTTCTTTAATAGACCTACTTATTTTTTTCTCTAAACAGTCCGTGCTCCACTTCCTTGCATATTTGAACTCTGCCAACATGTGATAGTCTAGGAACATCCCCGGTTTCTATAGCAAAGACCATACAGATCTGGGGAAGTTCCTGGAGTGTCACACTATCATACCCCTCAATGTTTTCTCCCAATGCTCCATCAAGTGGGAAGGAAGTGTGGGGATGACGGATGTGTGGGGATGTTGCCTCAGGTGGGCAGCAGGTAAGCCTACCCATGAGTGGCTCACTGTCTGATGGTCTATGCCAAAGCTGGGGCTTCTAGTCTTTGTTTTGCTTCCAAAGGTATCAAAGAATATGATGGGACCATATAGTTCATAAAGGGTATGAGCTTAAACTAGTTAACTTGAGTTTCATCTGAATTCACATGAATTCGTCTGAGGTGGGGTTTATTCTGAATCAAGATCTCAAGGCTCTCGCCCAATATCGTAAGGTTCCAATATTTCCTAATTGGGCCTAACATGCAGCTCTAAATCATTTATTTGGAAAATCTATATGCTTCTTCTCCAGAGACCAGCTCAGGGCAGCTAGCAAGTAAAACAATAAAACAGACCAGGCCATAAAAATGCATAAAACAAACTCTGAAGAGCTTAAATCATGTTCGTAAAATGGTCTTCAGGGCAGATGCAGACCTTTAAAACAACTAACAAAGATAGAACCCCTGAGTTTAAAAAAAACCCTGTTTTGAATTGGCACCTCAGGGAAAGTAAGGTGGGCACTAGGGCAAGCATCAAGGTGGAGAACATTCCAAAGGTGAGGTGCTGCGACTAAAAAAAGCCCTCTTTCTGGTTGCCACCCATCCCATCCCTGCAGGTAGGGGCATAGACATCAGGGTGTGAGAAGACAGTATCAACTGGTAGGAATCTTGTAAATGGCCTCTAAAGCATCTGATAATGGCTCATGAGCAACATCACTAGTGAAACACTTGACTGACCTCCTAAAGCTGTTCTTGTGTTCTTCTACGGAGGACCTTTGTACAGGTTAGAGGGCACTGCTTCATTAAACACTTTCATCACCTGCTCAAAGATAGACAGCTCTCACGTAATGCTTTGCTGTTCCTTTCATCTCTTTCTTTGCTGGAACCGGAGGAGGTTATCTGACCTCTGCTCCTGCGGGGGGGGGGAGGAAGATGTAACATAGCTGGTATACACAAAAGATACTAAACAAAATGGGTAGAAAACAGCTCAACGAAGATATGGGAGAAGGGGGAAATAGAAAGACAGCGAGAGAGATGTGAGATCAGTCTCCCAACGGTTTCCCAACCATTATCAAAGTAAGAGATCAGAGACAGACTCCAATAATATATTTCAGAACAGAACAGGGAATTGGAGTGCCTAAGTTAGAAATAGTCATAGTATTATAGGAAAGCTTTTAAAATATGAATAAGGAATAACTGAAATATGCTGTGTGCACAGCGCACAGCATGTATCCATTTTTCCTACAGGACATCAAGCCCAGCAAAACCAGGTGGCCTATGAGTCAGAGCACTGAAACAGGCACCTCCAGAGCAGGAAGGATTTGCCAGATAAAAGCTCACTGAGCTCAGGCAGGTCAACTACATCTGGCCCTGAATAGGACTAGGATGAAGTGCCACAATAGCTTCTTTGTTTTCAGAAGCGGCTCATTCCCAGGATCCTTTTCTTTCCGCTGTCTATCTAGCCATGCACTTGGGAGGAGAAACACAAGAATGAGAAACTGAAAGGGAAAAGAAACTAGTATTTCCTGCGGGCTATTCCTGAGGTCCCAGCTGACTATCACAGCACTCAGTCCATAGAGATGTTTCCAGAATTCTTCTCATGTGCATCTCCCAGAAGACTTTGTAGTTCCTAATTTCCTGATCTTGTTTCTGATGTGGAACTGAAACATTAGGGATCCTTCGTGGCTTCATTTTTGATTTCCCAGTGTGGCATAGAGTACAGTGCACATGTAATTTACCATAGCTCTCAGTTCATTTCTGACTTTCCCCTTCCTGTCACAAGTATGCGCTCTGCCCAGATGCTGCAAAATGCAATCTGTGACAGGTTCTGGTTGTGGCTAATTGCATACTGATTCATCACTTGGAAACCTTGGCGAATGCTCTGAGGGCCAGACCCTGGGAGAGGTAAGGCTTCTTCCTGGAACAATGACTGTTCCAGTTAGCATGATTGGATCAGGTGCAGTCCTGTTTCTTCCACCGACTTCAGCTTCTCTGATAGCCAGAAACCTGTTTAAGAGCCTGATGTGACACACAGGGTGTGATCACACAAGCAGTTTGGCCTGGGCGGCTTCCATGGGATATTACACAGCTAAAACAAATTTAAATAAAATCATAGCAATATAAATATAAAATGTTACAAAGTGCTAAGATGATTCATATACAATGGCGGGCATGAGCAGCATCCAACCAAACAGGCAACCAACTGCCATCGTAGCCTAGGTTTTATCAGGCTGTTGATACTGATATTGATATTGGGGTCAGGTGGCTTTTTCAGAGAGGTGGCTTGCTATTGCCTGCCTCTGCATTACAGCCCTGGTATTCCTTGGAGGTCTCCCTTCCAGTTACCTGCCAGGGTCGGCCCTGCTTCGCTTCCGAGATCTGACGAGATCAGGCTTGTCTGGGCTGCCAAGGTTAGGGCTGCCTGATAATATTTTCAGTTGGGGTTGGACCTGCCACATATTTCCGCTGACTCTCCCCTCTGCCTCCTTATTCATACTGTTCCTCAAGGTCCCCCATCCCACCAGGGCAATATCAGGGGCATTTGGAACTGTAACAAGAGAGAGAGGCAAAAACATTGTCTTAGCCTTACATCAGCAGTAGCTTTTTGCTGCCTTGATATGTGTTTATTTTTTTCTGAGATGCCCCCCCCCCCCCATCAACACACTGATATTTGCTTAGAGCCATTGGGATCAGAAGGATACCAATTTAAATAAATACAGCCATTTCTTTCCTTTCCCCACTTTTGTCGTTCCTTCCATCTGTATTACTGCTCAGCACCGTCATTAAACAGACACCCTTAATGCTTTCCTTCATTCCATAATAATAATAAAAGAAAACCCTTCTCTCTCAAACACACACACCCAAGTCCCTCTTTAAGTTCACATTCCAATAACGGTTTATGAATTATGTAGGCAACACAATGAGATCATTTGAAAGGGTGTTTGCATCTGCTAGGAGACTTTAAAATGTAATGGATTTTTAAGTAATTAGCATGAGCTATTTACCACTCTGCATTTGGAATGTGGGAGTGACTGGATATAAAAAATAAATATGAATATGATGTGCATAAATTGCTCATTCCTTGCTGCGCCATGCATTATTAAAAAAAATAAAAAAGAGTTGGTGCTTAAGTAGGCTATCCAGATTGTCAGGGAGAATGTAAAATCATGCATCGAGTCTTTTAAACAAACGTTCTTTTGTCAGCCCCAGAATGACAGGCTACTTCAATGTGTGCATCGATGTGGCATCATGCGGCAGACATTTGTAATGTTGCATGTCCTGGCCATTTTTATACTGCTGCTGTTATCCATGTTCAGCTAATGTAGGAATCTCATCCGTGGATTCCTTCTCTACGTTTTAGGTTCTGTTTATACTGAGATAGTATTTTTAGGGTCATTTGAGGCAGAAAGCCGGTTTTCTGTGCTGTTCTACACATGGATTAGTGCTATAACAAATGTATTATGTCAAACATCAGTAAAATTGGGTGCACGCAGGGAGAGGGGGGTATAGGTATAGTTGAAATTCTAAATGAGTCTCTCCGCTCTAGGACTGGTAGCATAGAAGCAGTAGGCACTACAGTCTGGCAATACTTTTCTGGGATGCTCAGAAGCTGAAAGTCAACCCTGCCCATGTTCTATGACCCAATCATCTTCCACCCGATACGAGAAGCCTGAAACATGTTTTGGCACATATTCACAGGAATAAATGTAATGTGTCCTAAGCAATGCAATCCTAAGCAAAGTAACACCTTTCTGGGTCCATTGAACTCTTAGGCTGATTCTGCATTGGCTTTTCCCTCCATTGTTTTACAAAACCCATGTTGGAACAGAAATTCCCCTCCGCATTGCACGCTGCTTTCACTTCCTTTGATCATCGGATTTTATGGTAGCCTCCACACTGCATGCTGCTTTCGCTTTCTTTGATCATCGGATGTTATGCTACCTTCTGCATAGAGTGATGTCTGTTTTATGGCCATTCAGGGGTGACTTTGCAGTCAGTATGGCATTGCCCCAAGGTGTTTGAATGTGGTTTTGAGCTACACTTTTTCCTCCCAGTTGAGATGATGTGGAGTGAATGCTAGATGCAGAATCGCCCTTAGAAAGGTACAATTCTGCTTAGGATGGCACTGTTGCATACCAACAGCAGGGAAACTAACAATGGAAAGTTTGTTCGTTTTTTCCTGGTTGCCTCAGTGACGATGATCCATCTCGCACTCAGGAGATGCACAAACCACTGCTTTTATTTTGTTTCATTTTCTTTTTTTAATTTAAAAATCTTGATTTGGTTTCATTAAATCAGTTATTAAAGCTGTTTGTTTTATAAGTTTTTCATTGGTTCTAGTGGTTTGCAACAAAGGCCCCAATCGTGTGGCGTCCTGTAACTCTGCTACTGTACTCAGTAAACTTTGATGACTATCAGGTCACCAGTTCAAAGCTCATCTCCGTAAATCATCTTAGATATCCAGTTTCTACTTCCTTTGTATTGATCCCATAATGATACTCTTTAGGATAGCTGTCTGCAAAAGCAAATATGCATCAGAACTGAAAATGATTGTAACTATGGCCTTACCCTAGTCAGCTTGAGTGCAATCCTAAGTAATATTAGATCCTTCTAAATGCATTGAGCTCGCTGGGCTTGGAAGGCTGCGACTCTGTTCAGGAGCACCTTGGCATGTTCCTGGCATTGCTGGAATATGGCATGTGTCAGGAGTGGTACAGTGGGGTCTGCTGCTGTCTGTTACTGATCAGAGCAGTTATGCTGCAGCAGCACCTCATTGGCTGGAAGAACCTAGCTAAAGATGGTTAAGAGAGGGAACCTGAAGAGAAAAATGTGAGAAACTACAGTCGTAAACAGTGTACTGGAGGAGTTTGGAAGTAGCTGGTAGAAGGGCAGTCTAATGAAGAATGGTGGTGGAGAGTGCCATCAAGGTGACCCTGTAGGTTTTTCAAGGCAAGAGATGTTCACTGAAGAAGAGCTGGATTTATACCCCGTCCTTCCTTTGGAGTTTCAAAGCGGTTTACAATCTCCTTCTTTTCTTCTCCCCCCTGTGAGGTTGGATGGCGCTGAGAGAATTCTGAGATAACTGCTTTTATGAGAACAGCTCTGAGAGAACTGTGGCTAACCCAGGGTCACACAGCTGGCTGCATGTGGAGAAGTGAGGAATCAAACCCAGTTCTCCAGATTAGAGTCTGTAGCTCTTAACTACTACACCAAAATGGCTTTCTATTGCCTTCCTCAGTGCAGCAACACTGGATTTCCTTGGTAATCTCCCATCCAAATACTAACTAAGGCCAAGCCTGCTTTGCTCCCGAGATCTGACAAGATCGAGTTAGCATGGGCCATCTAGGTCAGGGTGGATGAATAATAGGGGGGGTTTCTTTTAAAGACTATGGATGGTGGAAGTTCTGAATGACAGTATGTTAAGGGAACACAAACTAAAGTAATCCACGCATGTGCAATTATTTTGTAGAAATCACTGCTGCAGGATATGGTCATGATGATCACCATGCTCAGTTAAAGAAACTCAGACAAATTCATGACGGATAGGTCTACTGAGGGTCATTAGCCATGATGGTTTAATAGAACCTCTTGGTTCCTAGGCAGTATACCTCTGAATATAGTTGCTGGGGGCAACAACTGGGGGAAGTTTGTGCCTATGTGTTATGGATCAACCAGATGCAGCCAGCCCCAAAGAGGCAGAGTTCTCAGAGGAAGAACAGTCCCAGCTCGCAGTTAGTGGAGGATGACCTGCTGCAGAAAGCTACTGCAACCTTGCCAAGCAGTGACTCATAGTCTGACAGTAGCTTCCCAGCCATTCAAGCCCATGGCCCAGAACCAGATATAGGGTTGCCAGCTCTGGGTTGGAAAATACCTGGAGACTTTGGGGGTGGATGCAGGAGAGGGTGGGGTTT
Organism: Gekko gecko; assembly: GCA_029375565.1. Taxonomy (NCBI): domain Eukaryota; kingdom Metazoa; phylum Chordata; class Lepidosauria; order Squamata; family Gekkonidae; genus Gekko; species Gekko gecko. The sequence goes on along the minus strand of JAPDNY010000001.1, from coordinate 295,050,893 downwards.
GGGAGAGGAGGGACCTCAGCATGGTACAGTGCCACAGAGTCCACACTTCAAAGCAGCCATTTTCTCCGGGGGAGCTGATCTCTGTCATATGGAAGTCAGTTGTAAAAGCGGGAGATCTCCAGGAACCACCTAGAGGCTGGCAACCCTAACCAGAGAGTGCCCCACCTCACACTTTGCCTCCAGAGCCATTAGAGCATAGACAAAAGAGGGTCCATCATGAGATGCAGAAAAAGAGACGGAGTGTGCCATTAGCAGCCCAGAGACACCTGGGCCTAGACAGTAAGGAGGTGAGTGCACACACCAGCATAATGCAACCTAGCTGCAAGGCGGGCATCTCTCCTATAAAGGACAGAGAGAGGGAGAGATGGGCTGTGGAAGCAATGCGTCTAATTATTCCTGACCTTGCTGCCACTGGCTCTGCCTCCAGACCATGATTCTGACTGCTGGGTTGTAACCTGACTCTTGGATTTGCCCTGAACCTGCTTCTGTCATTGACTTCATGTATGACCTAGGGACTGGACTCTGATGTTCCACTAGATTGTACCTGCATCTGCATGGTTAGTGTGCACCTTGGCTGCATGACTCTGTTCTTTGCCCTGCCTGCTCCAGGACATTATGTTTGTGGGACTTTTGGGATATGCAGCATCTGGTTGGTTTGCTGTGAAAAGCAGGATGCTGCACTACTAGTTGGCCTATTGGCCTGATCCGTCCAGGCTTTCCTTATGTTCTTCCTGTAGTGAGAAGGAGCTGGAAGAGCAGTTGAGGATGTGGTGGAGGTATTGAGTTAGATCCAATCAGCTTTTTCACTTGTCAAAAAGGGAAGTGGGCAACGTTTTGACTACCCAAAAAAAGTGATGTTGAGGGTCATGAGATTAGAATAGGGGAAAAAAAGCCATGTGGGACAGATTCTGTGGTAAGGAGAGGAACTGGGCAAAATTGAGTGAAAGGCTGTCTGGATCCAACCCAATTTCAGGGCCCAGCATTTTTTTTTCTTATAACAATGAGGCACCTTTTTTCTTCTTCTTCTTGCTCAACAGGCAATAACCAAAAACCCTACTTCCCCCCGTGAAGTGTTTTTATCATCGTTTGGCTTGGAAGTATGGGAAATGCCTGGCTCTTTTATTGATGGATTGATTCAGTAATAGATAATAAATATGACCTTCTATTCAAGTTACTTGTGATCAGTAGAAGATCAGGATAGACAAATTCTACTTAGGATTCATTAGGGAAAATTAGGCTAATGCTGAACATTTTTTTAAAAAAATCCTATCAATTTCCTCACAGAATATGGGATGGGAGGTACCTTGAACTCCCACTGAATTCAGTATGAATGACCCATGAGGGAGAGACGCAGCACATCAATTTTCCATTTATCAGCTACTCTGCCATCCAGCTGCTTTCCCAGGGCCACGTGAGGCTTGCACAACTCCCATGCTTAAGTCCCAAAGGAGTAGTGAACACCTCATGCGGCTCTTCAGCGAGCACCTCTGATTGACACCTACAGTGACACTGATGAAGCCCTGGGAGAGCAATTTCTATCCAGAACCCCTCAGCTGTAAAAAGTGGTCTGCTCTGATGCAGAACCTTGGCTGGAGAAGTACGGCTAGGTAAGTCCCAAGGAAGCTCTGAAATGAAGAGATATACACTCATTTTCTGTCTTTCTGAGCTCTCCTCCACAGTAATCTTTAGGTTTTTGTTTTTTCTAAAATGCCAGTGGAAAGGAGACCTAGAAATAAAATGAAAAAGGGAAGGATATTAAGGAGATAAGCATTGAACTTTACTAATGGCATATTAGGGAAGAATAAAAACCGAGTGTAATTGCATAATTCTGCGAATTCAATAAAAGAGGTTGATGATTAGAATGGCCAAGAGCCCATCACCCTTGGCCCTAGAAGCCACTTCTGTACCATCATCCCCCCTAGCTTGCTGATTCTTTCATCTTCCTGGCTTCCTCACATCTATGGTCCCAGCCAGTCAGGGATCGTGCAGCCAACAGGTCAATGCTATCCGATTAAACAGTCAAGCAGATTTCATTTATTGAAAATATGCTTATCTCACTTTTCTTAGAAATGATACTGATACTTATACTTTTTTTTTTAAAAAAAGAGTCAAATGATCTGATTAGCTGGGCAATGGTGTCAGCAAAGGGAATGGAGAGTTAGGACAAGACCTTTTTTCCAGTGAATAAGCAAACGCTTTTGCAAAGAGAGTCAGAAAGCATTGGGAAAGGAGATTCGTTTTCAGTTACAGCAAAAAAAAATGCTCACAATAAAACAATGAGTAGCTTGGGACTGCCCCAGATCAGCCCAAGTGTTTCCACCCATGAGCATGTGCATACGCATGATGAAGGGAATCTACTTGAGAAGGGAATGGACAGCTTTCTTTTCCATGAAACTCAATCCACCTTCCCTTCCTCAAGGTCTTTTACAGGGGAATCAAGAGGATGGCATTGGGAGGGGGGCAGCATGTCACAAGAATATGCACATTTACCTGGGAGTAAGCACCACTGAAGATACTAAGATATACTCCTGTGTAGTTATGCTTATGGTTCTCCTTGAGAATTGGGTTCCCCCCCCCCAAATTAAACAGTTTTATTGCTAAACAAATACAAAAAAGCAAAATTAGGGGGAACTGAGGTTGGGCAGCACAGAATATTAGGAAATAAAAGACAACACAGTTTCCAGCTAATTAAGGCTGTGGTCACACAGTAAGCTTATTGAGATTTGTTCCCACTATAGATTTGATCGGGAATATATTCTTTCAGTTTAGGATGATCACACACCCCTCCCCGAACTGCAAGCATTGCATGACAAGGCTCTGGGCACCATCTAGATAGCTGCGCCACTGCTTGGGCAGCACAGGGCAAGTTTTTTTTTTTTTTAATTGGCTTGCATACATGCATATGCACATGGCCAAATCAACACCCGCACTTGGACTCGCTGTACCCCCTTTTTTTTTTATAGTTCTCCCCCCCAACAGCAAACAAAATGAACCAATGGCATACTACCAAGCACTGGAGTCTATATGTGCGCTTGAATGCTTAAACATTGAATTTATTCAGCACAGGATTGCTCATGCGCACAAAGGTGGAAGCTGGAGGGGAACCTCATTGTGTGAAGGATGGTCAGATGACCTAATTGCAATCATTGCAAAAGATGGCTGTCCAGATCAGAAAAACTGTGGATTCAAAGCACAAATACCTGGAAAGTACTTGATTTTCCCAGTGTCGGAAAACTCCCTAGGGAACCGGGAGGATCACGCAAGTGAGCCCACTTTGGTGCGGGAGACGGATTCGGGTGTCTGATCAGCAATTTTAAATGTGAGAGGGAACAGCAGTAAAACCCGATCAAAATGACAGTGTGATCATGGCCTAAAACTAACAAGATTTCTCTGGTGATTACACCCCCTCAGGAGTTTGCCCATGCAGAATTGTAGTTGAAAGGCCACATAGCTAACAAAGGAAGGAGGAGGAGGAGGAGATTGGATCTGTATCCCATGCTTCACTCAGAGTCTCATAGTGGCTTACAAACTCCTTTCCCTTCCCCTCCCCACAACAGACACCCTGTGAAGTAGGTGGAGCTGAAAGCTCTGACAGAAACTGCTCTTTCAAAAACAGCTCTGACAAAACTATGGCTTGCCCAAGGTCATCCTTGGAGGAGTGGGGAATCAAATCCGGTTCTCCCAGATTAGAGTCCATGCACTTAACCACTACACCAAACTGATGACTAGCTTCCTCCCTCACAGGGTTGCCAGCTTCTCCTGCTGCTTCACTGGACAGCAGCAAGGGACTGGGTGGTGAGATACAGGAGGTCCTAGTCCCCCTACTCCCATACCAAATTTTTCCCTAGTAATGAGAGGTTCACCTTGATTTAATTAGAAAAGACCTCCAATAAACTACATCCCCAGGATCATGTGTTTTTTCACTCAGACCTTTTGGAATGAGCACAAAGCTTGAGGGTAATTGAGGTAAAAAAACCTGCTCCATTGGGGTAGAGGAAAGTCAGGACTGAGGAAGAAGCAAGTGAAAGCCAGAAGAGATGTTGAAGATCACTGTCTTAGATAGGGTTGCCAGACCACTGGTCTGGGCGGGGGTTCCCCTGATTTTGGGGGCTTCAACACACCAGCAGCCAGCTGACTGGTGGGGGGAAGCCCCGCCCCAGCAATGACCACCCGCAGCCACCACTCACCCTCCCTTTCTGCAAGGGCCCTCCAGCTGATGGGGGGAGCACATGGCCTGCCATTCAGCTGGAGGGCCCTTTCAGTCTTGCAGGAGGGGAGAGAGGAGGACAGCTGCTGGCCACATACCTGAACTGCATGCAGCCCCACTGGGCAAAAGGGTTCCTTTAAATGCTTTTGGTGAGTGGGGGCTGGATCTCATGTTCCTACATTCCAAGCAGCATATCAAAAACCCTGCTGGTCAAAAGCGTTTAAAGGGTCCTTTTAAATGCTTTTGGCCAGCAGGGGCTGGGCATCATGTGCCTGGATTTCAAGCAGCATCACCACTTGGAGTTCAGGCACGCAGCCAGCAGCTGCCCCTCTCCCACCCCTCCTGCAAGATTTAAAGGGCCTTCCAGCTGATCGATGGGCCACAAGCTACCTGGATCAGCTGGAAAGTTATTTAAATCTTTCAGGAGGGGTGGGAGAGGGGTGACTGCGGGTGGTCATTGTTGGGGCTGGGGTTTGGGGGCGGGGACATCCCCAATATGATGTCATTGCATTGCGGTGGCCCCGCCCCCTCCAGGAACACCCCCAAATCCCCTACTGGGGATGCAGACAGACCTAGCAACCCTAGCCTTAGATTGTGTGTCCTAGTTTGTCCTGGACACCCAGCATACAGTAGTCAAGTATAAAAAAGTCAAGGAAGTGTTAACAAACCCATCCATGCATTGAATATACTTTGGGGTGAGGTGTTATTGCTATGGAAGTATGCAGCTAAATATGCATTGAAGAAACATATGTAGATTGCAGAAACAATTCAAAGAAATCCCTGGAGGATCATGAAAAGGATGCAAAACAGAACTCTCAATACTACAGAGCCATGGAACAAGTACAAAACAGAAGAAGTGACTTCTGTTCAACCCTATGCTCCAGGAAGTTTTCCAGCTTAGACAGCTTTGTAAATATGCCATTACTTTTCTCCCCTAGTTTTATTCTCTTGAACTTTTAAGCTTATGGTGAAAAGGCACAACAATTGCATTTAACATGAGGTTTGTGGGAGGATTTTTTTTCTGTGCCTTCTTGCATTCGCCTAATTGGGAGTATCGCTACTCAAGGAGATGAAGTTTGATCTATCCAAGTATTATAAGCAATGTATTTTTTTTTTTTTTAATTCCAAGGCAGAGAAAAATAATGAGCTTGGGTGACATCACTTATGAAAATAATGTATGTGGAGTGCTTTAAACACTTTTGAAAGGTGATATATAAATAAATATTATCACCCTTGTCAAATCCATTGGAAAGATGCATGAGTCGATGGAAACTGTGATGCCACCTTTAAAGTTTGCCAGGCGACAGAAATGACTCATGGAATTTTAAAGCTGCCACTAAATTTTTGTCAGAAGCAAATCTGAGACAAATCAGGATAAAGGGAGAACATCAGGGGAATTTTGAGGAAAGCCAAGAGAATTTCAATAAGAACAGGACCCCCGCCCCCAGAAAGCTTGGGCAACCTCAGTTATTACCAGATTTCACCAAAACAACTAAGAGAATTTGGGCTTGGTATCAAAAGATGATTTCAAAGGGTGGTTGGATCCTCACAGATATACCATTGAATGAAAAGCCCATGTTGTACCAGATTCACCTCTTATGCAATACATTTCAGGGGAATCAGTTTCCCCACTGAACTTCCAGGCACTCAGCATATAGTAGTGTAAAAAAAAATCAAGAAAGGGTCATGTGTGTGTAAACCAATTCTCGAAGGTTCCTCCTCCAATTAAGTACCTGACATATCTTGAGTAGGGGTGGGCATGAACCAGCTCACAAGCCAAAATTTTGGCTAAACTTGTGCTGATTTGGGGCTCTGGAAGTGATGTTTGAGGAAGACATGCTCCCTGGACATTTAGCGAGTTTCAGCCTGCTCAGTTCGGCCCTTGGGGGCAGTTTGGTCTCTCTTCGCAGGCTCAGCTGTCCTGGGCTCCCTGGTACCACCCTGTTAAATGGGCTGTGGGAGGGAGCCTGGGACAGTTGGCACAGCAGTTAAGGAGGGGGTGAAATGCCCCCTGTGAAGTACTTCATGCCCATATTTAACCCTCTGGTTTTGCTCCCCCCCTTTTGAAACAGCAGGGATCAAAATTAAAGGGTTAAATGGCTGGCAGCCATTTAAACCTAACAGCTGAGTGGTGGGGTCCATAGTTCAGCTGTTAGGTTTAACTGGTTGCCAGCCATTTAATCCTTCAGTTTCGATCCCTGCTGCTTTAAGGGGAGCAAAACCAGAGTGTGAAATGAAGCCCCTTCCCAGGGAACCCTCCCCTTTTTCTGGCGGTGGCTCACCATGGCTGGGAGAAAGAGAGAAGGGAAGCCTCTTTCTGGGTGATTCCCCTCCCCCCATCCTGGCCATGTTTTGCTGTGGCTGGGAGAAAAGGAGAAGGGAAGTCCCATTCCAGCTGCTCCCCCCCTTTCTCCTGGCCACAGCTTTTGGTCCATGCCCATCCCTAATCTTGATATAAACCTGAAAATGCAATTGGTAGGATCTCTAGTGGTAGGATCTTTCATGGTGGAGCCTTATGAAGAATATCTAGATTGTAGCACAGCTGCAGTTAGTATTTGGATGGGAGACCACCAAGGAAGACTGCAGTTGCTGAACAGAGGGAGGCAATGGCAAACCACCTCTGTTCGTCTTGTGCCTTGAAAACCCCAGGCTGCTGCTGGGGTTGCTAGGAGTCAGTTGTGGCTTGACAATATGCTATTATTATCATTAGGAATCAGGATGAATTTTTGGAAGTTGTGTGGGTGTGAATCAAAGCTAAACAACACAGATCTAAATGCCAGTCGCTGATATGGTTATTTAATTTGATTAATGTTGAGATTTCTTTTCCCATCAGGGTTTATAGTTATTCTACTGCTTTTGTACTCATTGGCTAGAACAATGAAAGGCTCTTACTGATAGATACACGGTATCATCTGCTTGCTTTTCTTTATATCTCTGCAGAAAAGGGCCAGAAATCTTTTTTCAAACAGGAGCTGAACATTCAGGGATGGGCACTGGAATATTCCTGATGGGGACAGGCCTCCAGAGGTGCTCAGATGGCCATTTGCTCCCCTCCCCATAAAGCATAGCATGGGGGGGGGGGCAGAATTCACAGGTTGTCTACTGTCTGTCATTGAAGCATCTGTTATGTTACATTTCCAGGCTCTTCCAAATGAGGAATTATAGCAAGCTCAGAGGAAAAGTGTGCTTTCACTTAATGAACCTGTCAACATGAAGACCAAGCTATTCATGCTGAGAGAATACTTGGTGATGAGGAAGCAGGTCTTTCCCCCCTTCTCACTCATCCAGCTATCAGAAGCTGAGCTTGCAAAGTTCAACACTTCTTGTTTGCAAACAAACTGCAGTATCTCTCTGCAGTCTCAACCGGGGTTCTTTCCTAAATGTTTTCTATTATCGTTTCCATAGCAGCAGGGTTGCGACTTGCTAACCTGAGAGAGAAAGAGAAGAGACAAAAGGAAACAGTCTGAATAGCTCTGATGGAGGATTTGATTGATCTACTCTTACATTGGAATTAATTCCTCCACTTATTAATGTTTTGTATCGAATTTCAACCTTGAAACCTGATGAACTAAGGTTGATTGAGATTGAACATGAGGCACAATTAAAACAATGGCTTAGACTTCTTTAAAAAAGCATACACAAAAAGGTGATCTGTCTGAAAAAGTACTGGCATTCCTTTCTTTCTTCAGCACTTGAGTTATTTTTGAGCAGAACTTCATTTCCTGGTCTAATCATAGAGAGGGTATTTTTTTTTATGAGGAAGGAAGTACAAGGCACCATTGGGGGCAGGGCTTGGCTTGGTGCCTTCCTTGTATGGCTCAACTAGTAGACATGAGGTAGGGAGTGGCTATATAAGGTGGCTCCACCTTCTGGCCATAGGCTTTTTGCAGAGGCTGCTGCCTCCTTTACCCAACCTGCAACAGTTTTCAGGTTGCACTTTGGGCCTGAGCAGGCATCTGGGATGCTAGGCTGCCTTCAGATTGGCTTACGGATGCCAGCCTCCAGATGAGACCTGGGGATCCTCCAGCATTACAGCTCATCTTCAGTCTATAGAGATCAGATCTCCTGGAGAAAATGGATACCGTAGAGGGTGGGCTCCATAGAATTGTATGCCACTGAAGTCCCTGCCCTCCCCAGGCTCCATCCGCAAATCCCCAGGAGTTTCCCAACCTGGATCTGACAACCCTAGATTGGCTCCACAACATTTCTAAGGCTTTGGGTGTTTATTATGATCAGGCTAGGCCATTAGGTGTTGTCTGGGGCCAAACAGGTGCAGATTCCTAGGAAATGGGAAGTATTCTAAAGTATTTAAAGATGAAGGGAGATTTTTCAAGACAGCAGCTCATGGCTGTCTCACTGAGGGACTGGATAAGAGAATTACTTTGGTGCTGAGGAGCATCAGCAACATCCTTAATCTCTCTATGGTATGGGGCAGGGAGAAGGAATGGGGCTTGGTGTTTCAAGTGCAGGCTAGGATTAAAAAAAAATACCAGAAACTATGATGCCTGTGTTTCAAACCAGGGTGTGGTTGCTCAAAATACTGGCACCCACTTGAGATCCATCACAGGTCCCTAGATGAAGATTCAAGGTTGCCTTACATTCAGAAGCAGTGCTTGATTGAAACAGGTATCATGCTACTATCTCCACAGCAGCCCTCTGTGTCCTTAAAGCAATCTGCTCCCCCTCTGAATATTATGCCCCTAATCTCTGAGTCTTGGAAGTTCTGGGTGCTTTTTAGGGAGGTCAAGAGGCAGCAGTAGGGTCCAGGAAAACATTGATGCATGGAGTGTTATATGTAGCCCTTTGGATGACAGTCAAGGATCTCAGGACAATAAAGTCATCAAATTTAAGATGTTAAAATTAAATTTAGAGCAGAAATGTACACTGTAGAAGTGAAATAATCCAGCATAGCTATAGGGGAAGGATGAGTGATTTGCTCTTGCTCTGTTGGTGCTTCCACATCACGGTGCAGAACCTCCCTTGCACGGACAGAAAGCACGTCTTGGCACATGAAAGCAGTGTCTTTCATTTTGCACAAGAGACAAAGCTGTGTCCAGACAGAAGGAATGGCTTGTGCTTCTGTCACTGTTGTTCAGAACCACAACACTGGCCCTTTGCAGCGTACAACTAAAGCTATGATTTGAAATAGATCTCTATTAACACATGCAAATATCGTGATCCATATATTATAGATTGGGTTCACCAGTCAATCATCAGGCCTGTGGTTATTGGGCACCAATAACAGATAATGAAGGCCATGCTATATGAGAGGCTACCATGGAGTGAATTAATTCATTCTTGACAAATCTGTCCCTGATAAATCTGATTCGTGCATTGCCTTGGTTAAAATATATAAACAGACAGTCTTGGCATGGAACATAGTATTTGCTGGTTGATGTATTTTAATGTCCTTTCTGTTTTTGCTGGTTGATGTATTTTAACATCCTTTCTGTTTGGATATAATCCATTGGGAACCTAGTTTGCAAAGGACCTGTTCAAATGAGGGCTGTGGAATAGTATGGTGTAGCTCTATCTTGGCAGATTGCGGAAATTTAACAGGGTCAGTACTTGGATTGGGGACCACTAAGGAAGACTCTACAGAGGAAGACAATGGCAAATCACCTCTGCTTCTCACTTGCCTTGAAAGCCCCCTTGCTGAGGACACCAGAAGTTGTTTGTGGCTTTAGGCACATACATGCATATGTTCAAATGAACTGGGGTTGTCTGTACACAAAAGAAGTTCTTGGAATATGACAGGCTTGCTTGTATTTAATGAAAGTTGACTACAGCTTTGTAGAAACCCATACATTTCTGGATTTGGTTAATTCTAAGACTTCTGTAACATCTTTCCCAGAAATGGAGGGGGGAATGATGCAAGGACCCAGTACCACCAACTGAAATATTAAATCAAAGCAATCCCATCTAAAAGAGAAATGTACATGGATAGAGCACAACAGATCAAACAATAAAGTGCCCGTTGCCTCCTGTCAAAGTAAATCACACTAAAGGCTTGCCGTAGTGCAAGTGTTATAAGATGCTTGATAGAAATATTTTCAGAATGAGAAAAATCTATATTATGTGGCAGTGGGGTCTGTGCAGCAAAAATGTATTTAGGCTGCTTCCAAATAGAGTTGGGAGCATCAGCTCGCGACAATTGCCCTGCGATGTGCTTAGTAGCAGGAATATTAAACTCGTGTAGTTGATTTAGGATTAATGACTCTTGACTGCTCCCTGAATAGACCAGAAAAGAGATTTGCTGTCAGCTGTCTTTCTCATCAGTGACCAATCTGTTTGGCTGGTTCACACTGAAACTGATACAGACCTACATTATGGGGTTGTCAGAAACATTGTTTTAGCACAATAACTTGGATGCTGCCATATAAAAATGCTCTTTCATGTAGCCAGTAGGGTGCAATATGTAAGGCCACTTTCCTGGGAGTAAGGCCCATTGAATAACATGGGACTTACTTATGAGTAGACCTGATTAGACTTACTCCCAGAGGTTGCCATCTCAAGCATATTTAATAGGGATCAAGATCCACTGAAGCCAGTGGGTTTTATCTTCTGAGTAGTCATGCTTTCCAGATTAAATGAAGCCTGGACTCATTTAAAGCTAAAATGACAAAATCAAGGCTACCAAACTTTGATCACATTATGAGAAGACAAGAGTCACTGGAAAAGACAATAATATTAGGAAAAGTTGAAGGCAGCAGGAAGAGAGGAAGACTCAACATGAGATGGATTGACTTAATATAAGAAGCCACAGCCCTCACTCTGCAAGACCTCAGCAAGGCTGTTAACGATAGGATCTTTTGGAGGACATTAATTCATAGGGTTGCCATAAGTTGGAAGTGACTTGATGACGCATAACACTACCTGAATGGCCCCCTGTCACTGAATCTGAGGTTAAAGGTCTCATCACTTCTTTAGCTGTGGGAAAAACTCTAGGGGAGGAGTTTATTCCTCCAGAATAATTTTTTTTTTAATTTCCTCCAGAATAAAGTTTTTTTCCTGACTGGTGGTCACCAGTGCTTGCCAAGGTTTTTACCCAGATCAATGAAACAGGCATTGTAGTTCCAATCCACAAGAAAGGTGATAAGGCTGATCCAAAAAACTATCATCCCATAAGCTTGCTGAACATTACTGCAAAACTTTACAGTAAATATTTGTTGCACAAGTTGGAGGATTGGGAAACCTCTAATCAGATAATCCATCCTAATCAAGCTGGCTTTAGAAAGGGACAAAGCACAGTTGAGCATTGCCAAAACCTTTATCATTTAGCCCTTTGGGGGCTAATGGCCCCACTAAAGCCCTTGTTGTAGCATTTGTAGAGCTGGCCGCTGCATTTGATTCTATAGATAGAAGTTGCCTCTGGAAGAAGCCAGCCAACACGACTATAGATACGTGCCTGTTGTTTCTTCTTCAGGAATTACATGCAGATATTTCTGCCAAGATTAGGGTGGGCACTTCAGGTTCCCTGACAAATGATATTCTAATCCATATAGGGGTTAAGCAGGTATGTGTTCTTGCCCCCCTGATGTTCAATCTGTATATAAGTGATATAGTTCATAGGCTTTCAGGACCTCAATTTTACTATATACAGATGACATGGTTTTAATTTCTCTTACCCAAATTGGATTAAAAAAGAGGGTCTTAATATAAACTACAACAAGACCAAGGTAATGGTCTTTAGAAAACAGCCCAGAGAGTTTTCTTGGAGTATTCATGGAATGGCTATTGAACAATGCAGCTCTTTTAAATATTTGGGAGTGACTTTCAGTGAGACCTTAAATTGGAAAATACATTTGGATACTGTTAAAGCTTCTACCAAAAAATAGTAGGTGCAATTCTGGGATTTTAGCATACCAAAGGTGGATTCCTTGTTGATCCAGTGGTAAAATTATTTACTTACAAGGCAATCCCCCACCTTCTTTATTGCGTAGCGGTCTGGGGCTGGAAGGGCTACATAATCTCCAGCCTGGAATCAATTCAAAACTTGATTCATGAGACTACTTCTTGCCTTTCCCAAGGGAACCCCTGCAGCCCTAATGAGGGCAGAACTTGGTATGCTCTCAATTAGGACTTGTGTCCACCTCACTTTACTCAAATCCTGGAATAAAGGTAATACTGCCGTCACCAAGATATTTAGTAAACAATGCTTCCAACTAATGTCACATAGAGATACAGCCTGGTCTACATGTTGTAACAACATACTTGCCTACTATTCTATTCCAGACAATTTGTCAGGGGCTCTCAATATTGGTACCAACTTACGACACTGTATCTACAAATGTGATGCTTTACTGGACAGTTTTACAATCTCTAGGTCTAAATTCTCCCCTTGGTTTAAGTTATTCAAAAGATATCACAATAGATCTCCTTACTTAGCTAATATTACATCTCAAAATCTCAGAAAGGCACTTACTTCCTTATGTTTTCAGGCAATGCTGATGGCTCCACTCACAGGGAGATACTCTCAAATACCGCTGGCCTTACGTTCTCATATATGCAGTGCCTGAGTTCCAGAGGACATTCTTCACTACACACTATTTTGTCCTATGTATACAGCAGTTAGATCTAAATTTCTTGACAATCTGCTAATAGGACAAAAATTTTCCTCTGTCATTGACAAGCTGGTCGTTTTATTATCGGACACTGATCTGCTCATCAGTTATAAAGTGCCTCTTTTTGCCTTGGCCACCAAAAAAATCTGGGCTAAGACTGCAGCTTCAGAAAATTAACCCTTTTATGACTAACTGGATCTATTATTTTACAGTTTTACTATTTATAACTGGTTCTTATTTATTTGTGCAAAAATTCCTTTCAATCACTGTTTTACCTATGTACGATTAGAATTATTTTCTTTTATTATCCTAATTCTGTATTGTGATGGCCTTTGGCTATATACACAATAAAATTCTGGAGTCACATAACACACACACATGCATATATGCTTAAGATTGCTCATCATGGACTGAAGACTCATGGTTTTAAATCCCATCTCCCCTTAGCCATGCTAAGGGTGCACTGGGTGACCTTTCACGGCTGAATTTTTCAGGAGGGCTTTTGAACTGATAGCTTTAACTGTAGGCTTAGTCTATATGGAAAAGAGAAATATCATGTCTAAAAACTGCACAAATATATTATTGAAAATAAATTCTGGTAATATCAAAAATGGTTTTTGTAGTGTTCATGCAAATACAGTGTTATACACTAGCAAGAGGCAACAAATTTAACAATACATTTTTCATATAAAACTGTTGAGAAGATAAGTATCAATATCCAAATTTCATGAAGTACTTGATGGTAAACATTCCCATCCAGACAGCATTAACTTAATGTCAATAAATAATTGATTGAACAAGTGTTCCGGTATACACTGTTTCTCAAGTCCTTCTTCAGAAGTCAAAAGCTTCTGTTTTCATACATCGTTCAGTGGGTCTACCATCAGTCATCCATATCATAGTACCATCAGTTGCTTAGCAAACTCCTTGATTCCATGACTGATGGTAGACCCATTGAACAATGTAGGGAAACTGAAGCTTTCAACTTCTGAAAAAGAATTTATTGACATTAACTCAATATAGTCTACATGGAAATGTTTACCATTGAGTAACTCATGAAATTTAGATATTGAGACTTATCTTCTCGACTGCTTTATGTGAAAATTGTCTTACGAAATTTGTTGCCTCTTACTAGTGTATAACACCGAATTTGTATGAACTTTACCAAAACATTTTTTTTCTTATAACTAGAATTTATTTATTTTCAATAATATATTTTTGTAGTCTTCAGGCACGGTATTTCACTTTGGCATTTGCATTCTTTCCATACCATGGTCCCTTTGTTTATTTATTAGTCTATGTGGTGGCAGTCTGATATCATTTCTGAGTATTTAAGTAAACTAAGAATTTTTTTTTTTTTTGGTAAAACTCTCTTAAAAAAGAGAGAATTTTATTCTTTTTATCAGAAAAGGAAAGGGTAGACAGATGGAGAAAGAAAAAAAAGATGGAGTGAAATTTTTTCTGTTAGTGAGGGTTAGTTTAGGTTAATAACCAATACCATTTTGGCATCCATCATGGTTAGAAGGTCTTCTTTTTAACTATTGCAAAGTCCATAGTCTCTCTATTAATACAGTTAGTAAAGTCCATTGGGGTTAGTAATTAAACAGCTCCTTCCAGATGTTACACGAACAGTCCTCAAAGTATCTTCTTTTTAAATCTCTTCCAATTATGGATTGAGTCCATTTTAACTTTGAAGTCTTCCGTTCCATCACCACCTTCCCCTGGGCTGCTGTCTTCTTCACTTGTCCCAGTTTTGAGTGCTGCATCTTCCTCCCTGCTGGCGTGTCTCCTCAGAAGTCTCTGTATTTTAAAGATGAAATCAATCTTCTTTCTCTTCTCTTTTTTCTTGAACTTCTGGCCTTCAAGTTTCCAGGGCTCCATAAACTCTGCAGATGAAAATAGATCTCCAGTATATTGCCTGCTATGCTCGACGTCCCCTTCTACTGGCAGAGTATTTTCTTTTATAAAAGCGGAATAGGCTTTAGAAGCCTTATCCACCTCTTCTTTTAACTTTTTCGCTTCACTGCCAGTTAGGGGTGCCAAGACATTCGTCAAGGTAAATCCGAGATCTTCTTTCTCTTCTTCTTTAACGCCCTGGATACCTAGTATCAGATTCGATTTCTGTTCAATCTCCATCATCTTTCTAGTTGTTTCCGATATCTGTTTCTGTCGACTGATGAGAACACTTTCCACTTTAAACAAAGTTTCGTTGATTTTCTGCAATTGTTCCAGCAGGGGGCACAGTATCTCCTTTTCCTGTTGATTGACAGCAAGCTCCTGGAGGGGGCTGCCTGGACCGGAAGTCCCTCCTCTCTTCTCTTCCGGTGTCTGCAGGACTTTTTCCATTATCGACATTTTGTTTTTTTGTTTACTTTTAAAAAGTTCATGCCGCATCCCCCAGGAAGCTAAAAGGATCGTAATCTTCCATGCAACCCCAACGGTACCTTCACCAACTCTTTGTTTTTCTCTCTGCCCCCCTCTGCGCTCCTTTTATAGATCTTGCTTCTCAAAAGGGGTGGGGACTCCTCCCTCCTCCCAATGCTAATACGCATGCAGGGGGGCTCCGATTTACGCTTCAAATGAGATCTTCAACTCACGATTCGATGCAGTTCTCCTTTTTATTTTAACTCATGCCGCTTTCTTCACTCCTGGTGGAATTCGGGGGCGCTGCTAAGTCCCATTACGGGCACGATGCAGCGGGGCCGATTGGGGTGGGGAGAAAGCCTCAATTTCCTGGCTGTCTGCCGGCAAAGAGGCTACTCCCCAAGCGCCCCCGGTTCGGAGCCTTTGCCTAAGGCTCACTAGGGTCTTGCATACATACAAAGACCCCCCCAAACTGCGTGTGGGCTAACTACCTCTGGGAGCGTCCCGAAAGGTGGCCGCCATTCGCAACGCCAAAACTGAAACCAACTAAGAATTTTTTAAAATGGATATTCAGAAAAAAAAATGTTTTAAATAGAACTATAAATTTTGAGCCAGTCACTGTCTATCACTCATCCTTCATAGGGTAAATGAGAGGAGACTCATTTCCTGGAGGAGGGTAGGATAAAGATGTATGCATTTAAGTATTCCACAGGACTGCAATATTATGTAAAATTTGATTATTTATTTGAAAATTTTCAGATTCATTTTTCCCCTACCAGAGGGGGTCCAAGATGGCTTATAAAGTCAGAAGCCAATCCCCTCCAAATTTAGTGGAAATAAAATTAACAATAATAAAGACACATAACATATTCTGGTGGGTAGCCATGTTGTTATGAATCAGCAGAACAAAGTTTTTGTCCAGTGGCACCTTTAAGACCAACAAAATTGTGAGGCAAAGCACTCCTGCCCCCCCACTCAAGGGTTAATGAAAAAGAGCTTGTTCCATCCTGCAGATGTTACTGATTGGTCTCTCAGCCTACATAGCCCTTATCATCTTCAAGGCCAAAGCTGGAAAAATGGTAATTAGCTTCTCATGAGAACCTGCAGCCCACAGGATGGGAGGGAGGAAATCAGGAGTGATGAGGTAATTTTCTATAGGGTTCCTGTTAAGTATGGAACTCAACAATGATATGATTTCAGCAAGTGAATTCAGCTTTATTCGTAACAGTAACTCCAACTCAGAACACCACAACAACACACAACAACAAGTGGAGCACAGCTCCTTCTTTTAAACTATCTCAGGCTGTCAAAGCCACTCCCAAAAAGACTTTCGGTTTCGGCAGAGTGAATGGCGGCCACCTCTCGGGATGCTCCCGGAGGTGGTTAGCCCACACGCGGTTGGGGGGGTCTTCGCATATGCGAAAGACCCTAGTGAGCCTTAGGCAAAGGCTCCGAATCGGGGGTGCTTGGGGAGTAGCCTCTTTGCTGGCAAACAGCCGGGAAATTGAGGCTTTCTCCCCGCCCCAGTCGGCCCTGCTGCATTGTGCCCATATGGGAAGTAGCAATGCCACCGACTTCCAGGAGTGGAGAAGCAACGGAATGAATTAAAATAAAAAGAAGAATCGGCAGCGAATCGTGAGTTGGAGATCTATTTCTGAAGCGGCATAAATGTGCTCCCCCCCGTAAATGTATAAGCGCATGGGAGGAGGGAGGAATCCCCACCCCCTTTGAAAAAAACGGGACTGTTAAAGGAAGAGTGAAGGGGGGTGAAGCAAAAAAGTGGCTTGGTGAAAGTACCTTTGGGGTTTTACTGAAGATTAAGAAGCTAGCTTGTCTCCTGGGTGACACGGCACGAACTTTGTTAAAGTAAACAAACAAAAAAAATGTTGGGGCAGAAAAGGGTCCCTGAGAAGCCGGTAAAGAAGGGGGGAGGGACTTCCGGTCCTGGCAGCCTCCCCCTAGAGCCAGCTGTCAATCAACAGAAAAGCGAGCCACTGCGCCCTCTGCTGGATCAAATGCAGAAAATCAGCAAAACCCTTTGCAACATGGAAAGTGTTCTCAACAGTCAACAAAAACAACTAACAGAAACAGCAAAGAAGATGGAGGAGATCGCACAGAAGTGTCTGGTCTCAATGGAAGACACCAAGAAAATTAAGAAAAGGGTCAACAAATTAGAAAAACATCAAGATACACAAGAAAAAAGAATTTTAATGCTTCAGATGGAGAAATCAAACCTGACTCTCCGCTTTCAGGGCATAAAGGAAGAAGAGAAAGAAGATCTCAGAGGTACACTGGCGAATGCCTTGGCACCCCTAACTGGCAGAGAAGCGCAAGAATTAAAGGACGAGATGGATATGGCCTATAGAGCCTATTCCAGCTTTACAAAGAAAAATAATCTGCCAGCAGAAGTGGTTGTCAAGTTTATTAAGCAGCGTACTAGAGATCAAATTTTGCGTGCAGTTTCAGCTGTGCCCTTGAAGATTGGAGAGCAGACTATCAGAACTTTAAAAGATGTTCCATATGGAATTCATATGAAAAGGAAAGCATACAAAGGATTGACCACGTTTTTACAAAGACATCAAACCATTTACAGATGGTGCTTTCCTGAAGGACTGACGTTCAAATTCAAGGATAAAAGAGAGAAGATTGACTCCGTCTTCAAAGCTCAAGAATTTCTGAAGAGACACGCCAGCTCAGAGGAAGATGCAGAACTCGCCAATTGGACAGAGTTAAGCAGCGAAGAGGACAGCAGCCCAGAGGAGGGAGGTGCTGGAGCGGGAGACGAGAAGGCAAAAGAGGGCCCATCATACAATCTGAGAGACTTAAAAAGAAGACATCCCAAGATATAGCAATTGTTCGTGAGGCGACAGAAGGGAGCTGATCAACAACTAACCCCAAAGGACTTTACTAACTTAACTGAGTTATTTTGGACTTTCGGTAGGTGAAAAGAAGATCTTCCAACCACGGTGGATGCCAAAAACTGTATTTGTACTAACTAAAACTAATACTTTAACAGAAAATTCACTCCAGTCTTTTTCTTAGGCCATCTATATACCCTACCCTTTTCTTATATAAAAAAAGCAATAAAATTCTCTCCTTTTTAGGAGAGGGTTTTTTTTTAAAAAAAAGCCACTCCCAAAATAAGTTAAGGACCAATGGAAATACAGAGATAAGGTCCAATCACAATTGTTCCCGCTTTGATACATATTTACAAGATGATTGGTTCTGTACAGAGGTTTCTCCAAAACCAGCCAATAGTAATGCGGCAGCTGAAGAGCTACATTTGGAATTAAGCTTAACATGGGAATGTATAGCATGGATTCACATTCCAATATACAACAGTTCCAGCAAGAATGTGTCCTGATTGGGTATTAACATCACCTGATGCTGCTTGGCCAAAGAATTATAATTGAGCTAAGAACCTGTAAAAGGAGGCTAGCTTAGATTCTGATGGACTGAAGGCCTGAACTATGATGTGCTTACATTGCAATTGATAGCAATGTAGAGAACACATCAACTGTGGCCTTTGATTCTTGGATTTAAGGTCTGTGCCATCTAACACAGGTCTTGGAAATGTGTTAGACAGTTAAGCTAATTTTCTTGTTTTCCTGCTGTATGATTTTAGAGCATTCTGCTGTACAAAGAACATGTCTTCTATTTAGACAGAAATTAAATAAAACTTCAGATTTTTAAAAGAAAGAAAGTTTTGATTACTTGTGCACAACGACCCTGGGGCCCTACAGGGTTCTGCTTTGGACTCCTTGACAAAAGTTTTTTCAAGATATAAGCTTTCATGTGCATGCATATAAAATAAGTATGGAACTAACGCTTCACCCTATTAACCAAAGGCTGTCCTACAAAGTATAACCATTTCTAAAAGCTGGGAGAGCAGAAATACTGTCTAAGGAAAGTTTATTCTATGAAGTTGGGGCTACAATGGGAAAGGCCCAAGAGCAGGCTGTGACTGCTCTTTCTGTCACATGTACCCTGTAGAGGAAGGAACAACATGAAGATGATGAAAGGCAGAACATAACTGGCTCCCGGGTTCCTGCAGCAGCAGATGGCCTTTGTGGTATGGGGGTCCCAGGTTACAAGGGGCTATGAGTTTTTTCTGTGTGCACCAGCCTTTACATATGCAAGCAGATTGTGAAAGGATGTTGGTGAATTGGGAGACCTGTGTTCAAATCCCCACTTGTGCCATGGAAACTTGGGGCAATCACCCTCTCTCAGCCTGAACTATCTCATAGAATTGTTGTGAGGATAAAATGGAGGAGGAGGAGAATGGTGTAAGCCACTCTGGGTCCCCATTGGGGGAAAACATGGGATATAAATGAATTAAATACATTGTTGTTGTTGTTATTAAGAATGGTCACGTTCAGATATTTGATTGTTAGATAGTGTTCTGCAATTTGGGATCTAGCCAAGTTCTTGGGAATTGCAGAGGTATCTTCTCAGAATTCTTGCTGTTCTATACAACCCTGTCTTCTGGAACTGAGCTGGTATTCTTTACTTTGTGCTCAGAATGTCCAGGTGTTTCCTGAGACTTCTAGGCACTACTCCAAGGGCTCCAATGGCATGATGGTCACCTCCTTCCCCCAGAGATGCTCTAACTCTATTCATAGGTCTTAGAATTTTCTGACTTTTCTCTTGCTCTTTTTATTCTACTGTCTCCTGGGACTGAAATGTCAGTGATCAAAACCCTATTTCTCTCTTCTATTTTTACAATTGTGATATTAGGGGTTTTGCTCTTCAGGTGTGTATGTTTGTAATTGGGAGTCCCAAAGAATCTTTGTTTCAACATTCTCCATGTCTGGTTTGTGCTCTCATGAATTTCTGGCTTATGGTAAGCCATACTTCTTGCAAAGATTTCAGTGGAACATAGCTGCAACTCTATTGTGATGTTCTTTATAGTTAGTTTGAGCAATTTTTCTGCAGGTGTTGACCAAGTGGTTGACTGTTTCATCCTTTGTCTTGCAAAGTCAACATTTGATGTCATCACTGGTCTTCTAAATCTTGGCTTGTATACTTTTTATTTCAAGTGCCTGCTCTTGTGCAGCTAGAATGAGTTCTTCCATTTCTTTTTTCAAGCGCCCATTTTGGAGCTTCTTCCAGGTTTTATCACCTTTATTCTATACAGGGCTCTTTTTGTAGCAGGAACTCCTTTCCTTATTAGGTGACACACCCCTAATGTAACCAATCCTCTAAGAGCTTACAGAGCTCTTCTTACAGGGGCTAATTAGGGGTGTGTGTCGCCTAATATGCAAAGAAGTTCCTGCCACAAAAAGAGCCCTGATTCTGTATATCTTTCAAATATTATCCATGCAAGTGCATTTGTTTCCAGTTGTCAAAGTGATTTTTGATTGCAATCTTTTTGTAATCTTTGGTTTCTGTCACCTTAAATAAGTCTGCCTTGTACACTTCAGCTAGAAGCTTTTCTTTGTTTTCTCGGTGTAGTCATTCAGTGCTGAGATTTCTTCTTCAACTGCTTGCTTAACCTTCAACGGACTTCTTCCATCTAATTTTCTTGGTAGGTAGAGACAATCAACATCACTTCTGGGATGTAGTGAGTGATGCATCGTCATTATCTTGTGATGATGGTGGTGATGATTATTAACAGAAATATGTAATGTCTTGGATACAGCAGAATATTTCCATGAATAAAACAATTTCTACCTGTGGAACACAAGTTTCTTAGCTCTGGTCTCCTGATGCAGCCCCAAATGCCTCTCTGAAATACTGTTTCTGAGCAACAGAGGAATCCCAGGTATACTATTTGGGGGAGAATTTTGAGCTGCAGTGAGGGAGGGAGGTGAAAAGTCATGGACCACCATCTATGGAAATGTTCCATTGGATCCCAGAATGTGCTTCTTGAACAGTAAATGTGTTTGTGTGTGGACAAAAATCTTTATGATTGCTCAGGCACATAAGATTCTGAATAGGCTGTAGTTTCCCCATTATAGCTATTTCATTCATACATTTGGAAAGGGTATAATAAGGCTGTTGGGTTTTGGATGAGTGCTGGGGAATAAAAGACCAAAAAGGGTAGAATTAAGTGCAGGCTGCAAATGGAGCTGTAGCGATTCAAGTCTAATATGTGCCTGGGTGACCAAAATCCTAATGACTGCTGCATTCCCCCTATTTTGTATTCTCCCACACTATTCTAAATGCTTTTTGATGGTGCTCTATAAAGTTTAGGTGAAAGTTCTGCTGTCTGCACACCCCTTGGCATCGTATGGAGCCAGAGTTGGGGTGCCAAAGCAACAGACAGAAGATGAAATGTTTCAGATTTCTCTCGCCCGGTACATTTTTGTTTGAGTCCATCTGCTCTCCTGTGCCTACTTGGGAATGCACAACACCTCTGCTTTGCTAGTTGCCAAACTGAACAGCGAGTGGGAGGGAATATTAAAATGACGCTTTTGATCTGAACTGTGCCTCTTTATTAAAATGGGGGAAAAGGTCCCAGATTGCCTTCATTTTCAGAGCCTGCAGAATAATCTGCTAAGAGGCAACAGGCTATTGAAATAATCACAGCTGAGTAGTGAGCAAAGATTTCCCTTTATCAGGCTTCCATTCAGGGGCAGCAGAAGAGTCCACACAATAGAGATGCCGTGGAGTTTCATTTCGAGTCAATACTTGCAGCGTTGCAAAGGGCACAACACTGCCGAGGACATGGATACTTTAAAAGCTATTTAGATTAGGGCTGAGCCAAAGGAAGGTGATTTTCATGGGGGGGGAAGTTTCAGTTGCTGAAAAACATGGTCCTTCTTTTCAATGATTCTTTCTAGGGACGCCCAGGAAAAGAGATGAGAAATTAACACATTCAGAAACACAGCTCCTAAAGGGCTTTGTTTGCCTTTGGTGATGTCACCACTTCCAAGCATTGCCTGTGTGTAGTTCAGGAGGTGTTGCCTTCACCCTAATTCAGATTCATTTTCTGGACTCAACCATCAAATGAGAAGGAAACTCTGAACCTCAAAGGAGGTATAAATGGCACTAAAGTAGGAGGGGTGAATGGCACTGAATATAGGACACTGAAAACCTGGGGGTACCACCTCTCTCCTTCTTCTCACTACAATGGGTGGTGGTGAGATGAGTAAGTGGGTAGACAGAAGGAGGAGGACGAGGGGATTGGATTTATACCCCGCCCTTCACTCGGAGTCTCAAAGTGGCTTACAAACTCCTTTCCCTTCCCCTCCCCACAACAGGCACCCCGTGGGGGAGGTAAGGAAGGGTTGGCAGAGGAAGCAAAGTGCAGTGGCAAAAGGGTACACTGCAGAAAGTGATCTGGAACTGGAGATGGGAAAAGTCACAGACAGGAGCAAGTAGTGTGAATTTCTTTCCCTCCATGAGTTCCTGGGGAGGTCCCTTCTTGTTCTCACTAATTAAGAGGTATTTTTAAAATAGTTCACTCCCCAGCTTTTCTTGGTTAATCATTCAGTGTTATTCTAATTAGCTTTTTAAAGGGAAAGAATTATATTGGTAATCATATATATATATGTAGCTGCCTTATATTGAATCAGATCATGAAGGTCAGTATTGTCTACCCTGACTGGCAACAGCTCTCCAGGGTCTCAGGGTGAAGGTCTTTCACATCACGGTCTACCTGATCCATTTAGCTGAAGATGGCAGGAACTGAACCCGAGATCCTTCTGCATGCCAAGTAGAGGCTCTGCCACTGAGACATGCCCCCCTCCCCTCCTGCGGTACCTTGCTTATTTTACTTAATTTTATTAGGATCATAGATCAGCAGTAACATAATCAACAGGCAGCAGCACATAAAAGGAAATATGCACATGCAGTAAAAAAATCATAACCTCATTATAAACTAAATTCAGTGTTACATGCATAGTTAATAAAAATATTTAACTAGGTGCTTCCTTATTTAACAAAACAAGGCACAGAAGATGGGCAGCTTAAAGGTGGTTTCCTCAGATTGATCTGAAAGGAGAAGGGACATATAAAACTGGTTTGATCTAGCTGGAAAATTGGGTAGAATTGGGGTGATATACAATGAATAAATGTCCGCATGACGGCGTGAGCTCCAGTCTCTGGCCCCAGCTCCTGTCAACCTAGCAGTTCAAAAGCAAAAAATTGCAAGTAGATAAATAGGTACCGCTCCGGTGGGAAGGTAACAGCATTCTGTGCACCTCGGCATTTAGTCATGTTGGTCACATGACAATGGAAACATCTTCAGACAGCGCTGGCTCTTCAGCTTGGAAATGGAGATGAGCACCACCCTCTAGAGTCAGATTTGACTGGCTTTCGAGCAAGGGAAACCTTTACCTTTACTTTATAATGAATAAATGTCCTTATACAATGAACAATACAATAGGACATGTTCAATTATTTCATTCAATTGGCAAATACAAGCATGCTGAGAATAGGGTGTGTGTGAATATCTCCCTATCCAGAAGAGACATTAAAGTGAGGCAAGGTGAAGGCTGTTTGATATTTAGGAAATTCTAAGGAATAAAGATATTCTCCTGGAACAGCCATTGTTCCTAGCTGCCGGATATGTTTGAGCCCAGGCTCTATCAGCATGGAGAACTGTGTCCTAAATTTGTTGTTTATTTAATTGCTTCTCTAAACCCCAAGATGCTGTGGGGGTAAACCCAAAAAACTGTAACTTCTCCTTAACAGCAATCATCCACCCCGAATAGAAATTGTATGTAGAAAAGTTAATCCAAGCGGGTTGAACTTTAGTGGTAGCAAAAAGTGGCACTGTCCCCAGCTGACAAGAATTTTGTTCTTTTGGAAGTTTATTATTAGCTGCTCCTCCTTGTAATATGCAGTGAGAACCCAAAGGGTTCTTCTAATGCCTACTTCAGAGCAGGATAAAATGACTGTGTCATCCTCATAAAGTGATGTGGAAGTCAGTCTGTTTGCTAGTTTGCTAATCAGGAAGTCCTGATTAGATAGAGCTTGTACCACTGAACTGATATAAAAAGATTAAATAATAGAAGGGACAAGATACATCCTGGTTTCACCCCCCACCCCAACATGGACTCTGCAAGTCAAGCAGCCCTGTTGGGGCTCTGAGCTCGATAGCTCAAGCAAGCCCGATCTCATCAGTTCTCAGAAGCTAAGCAGGGTTGACTCTGGCAAGTACTTGGATGGGAGACCTTGAAATACCAGAGGCGGGGGCAGGTTTTATCCAGCCACCTCTCTGAATATCCTCCAGGACCCCACTAGGGGGTCAGTCACCAGAGGTTGCCATGACTTCCAAGAGTACACACACTCACACACTTACACACATGCACATATGAAAAAATACCAAAAAAGCAGCCCTGTTGGTTATCACGGAGTACCATTTAACTTTTCAGGTTTCATTGTGCAGGTGGGATAAAAAGAAATTGACAAGCAGGGCCCCCAGCAAAGCTGAGCCATTTAGATATGTTCAGTTCCAAGAAAGTTTGCCGTTAAAGAATCTTTGCTGTGTGGCTATTTTGGATGTGTGTAAAGTGCTGTCAAGTCACAGCTGATTTATGGCAACCCCAGCAAGGGTTTTTTCCCCAAGCCTAATCTATAATGGCTGGTACAAGCCAGCAGGGGTGGGATAGGGGTCCCCTTGGTGAATATTACTCAAAAAACTGGGGATATGATGCTATGGACAAACTTTCAGATAAACTGGTCTCTTTGGACTGTCAACCAAAATACCCAGATTTTCAAGCAAAATGGTTTCGGTTTTTGGAATTTGCCTTTAATGATGAATGGAGCGGTGGCGCAGGCAGTAAAAAAGCCTGCAGTAATTCATCAGCGAACAAGCCATAAAGCCTGTTTGAGTCCCACCGCGGCCAGGGTGAGCTCCCAGCCCTTGTCCTAGCTCCTGCCTACCCAGCGGTTCAAAAGCCTAGCAAGTAGATAAATGGGTACCTGCCTAGGTGCAGGGGGGCACCCACCTTCCGGTGATAAGGAGAAGTGAGGAAGAGTGACGGTGCTGGTGGTGGCGATGGGCAGCAAGGTGTTCCAGCTGAAAAAACATTGCGGCAAATCAACATGGGCCGAGCAAGCATTTCCAGATGGGGCTGGCCAGAGACGAGGCAACACGGTGATGCAGCACAGCCGGAGCCAATCAGGATGGAGGCTAGTGCAGCAGTCATTGCACAGTCGTGGACTACAGAATCAAGCCCAGTAGGAGCCGCTGCGGAGCCATGCTGAGCCGGATTGCACTGAAAAACATCATGCAGAAGCCAGTCCACGCTGAGACACCGTAGCAGAAGAGCCACAGAAAAACAACAAGCCGGTAGGGTGCCTAGTAGGCACTCACCTCCCCATTCAAGTGTGGCCCTAGCTAGGAAATATAAATCACTATGTAAACCGCTCAGAGCCTCCGGGATGGAGCGGTATAGAAATCGAAATAATAAATAATAAATAAATAAATAAATAATCATCACTTCAAGCAATACCCTGAAAGTATTATCATGTTCTTTACTATATGTGAAACAATAAGAGTTCCTTAACAATGTTCAGTTGTTATTGTTTGGTTTATGTTTACCATTGTTACTGTTGTTATGAATATGGAAAGATATATATGAAATGACTGGTCTAAGGACTGTAGAAATAAACTGGACTGAATATATATAGATAAATCTATCCCTGAGTTCATAGACCTTCCCAGGGGCCTTAAAGGAAGCAGTGGTGAGGCTGCTCTTAAAGAAGACATCTTTGGATCCTACTGATCCATCCAACTAAAGTCCTGTTTCAAATCTTTCATTCCTGGGCAAAGTAGTTGAGAGAGCAGCAGCTGAACAGCTTCAGACATTCTTGGATGACACCTTGGTCCCTTCCAGTCCAGCTTTTGCCCTGGCTATGGGATGGAGATAGCACTGGTTGTCCTCCACAGGTGGCCTCTGTAAACACCTGGAAACGAGGAAACTATACGGGACCTTGTATCGCTGTTACTGTTATCTCTGAATGCAATTGTTCCCCGCAGAATGTTAGTGTTCCCAATTTTATAGGATGTCTCAGCTATTGGTTAGTTTGATTTTTCTTAATTACATCCTATTTGGTCATTTGGCAACTGTACTTTTATAAATTTTGTGAGTTCATTTGTACTGACTTTGCATTTGATTACAATATTTGTGAATTCTTATTGGTGGAACTATGTGGAACTTTTATATTCTTATTATATAGGATCTGAGAGCCTTTGAGGTGTATCCCAGTTTTGGAGTTTAGTGTTTTTGGTTACAGCAGCTCTCTTACTCTGTTGTCCTTTGTAGTTTTTGAATGCCTGGATTGAGACAGGTCTCTGCTTGATCTTACAGCAGCATTTGATATGGTCAGTTATGACCTAATAACCCACTGCCTCACTAGCACTTCCTCCATGGTAGGGGACAGAGGGTGGCATTTGGGGAGAGGTTCCAGTGTGACACCCTTTGGTGTGCAGTGTCCCCTAGGGGGCAATCCTCTCCCCAATGTTATTTAACATCTATATGCACCCTCTCACCCAGCTGATACCGAATTTTGGGCTGGAGTGTCACCAGTATGCTGATGACACCCAGCTGTATCTGTTGATGGACGGCCAGCTGAATGCTATCCTCGACAATCTGGCCAGGGGTCTAAAGGCCGTGGTTGGTTTGTTGAAGCAGCACTGGCTAAAACTAAAACTGTGGAAGATGGAGGTTCTGTGGCTAAACCAGGGAGATCCCAGGTTGGGATGCCAACTTCCAGCTCTTGACAGTGAGCCACTAACACCAAGGCCATTTATGAAGAGCTTAAGGGTGATTCTGGATGCCTCCTTCTTAATGGAGGCTCAAATCACAAATGTTGTCAGACTGGCATTTTTCCATCTGCACCAGGTTCAGCAACTGGTTCCCTTCCTGACATGCCCTGACTTAGCCACAGTGATCTATGCAATGGCCACCTACAGACTAGACTAGTATAACTCACTCTATGAGACTGACCCAGAAACTCCAATTGGTCCCAAATGCTGTGGCACATGTGCTTACAAGCACCCATCTAGAGTCCACATACAACTGGTGCTCCACCAGCTGCACTGGCTTCCAAGCTGAATACTGGATCAGGTTCAAGGTTTTGATTCTAACCTTTAAAGCCTTTCATGATCTGGGACCAACATATATTTTGGACTGTCTCTACTGGTACACCCCCCCAGAGAGCATTGCACTCTACAAATAAAAATTTTCTGGTGTGCCCCGGCCTGTAAAACAGTGTCTGTAAAACAAAAATGTTTTTCCAGGCATACTGTTGAGGCAGCAAAGTTTTTGTCTAATCTGGCCTCCCCCAGCCCCCTTCTTACCATCTATATGTCTAATTCTCAACAGTTCCCTATGTGGGCAGATACTTATTTCCACAGATGGGGGCACATTCTCCCCCTACAGGTTTTTCAACAGACTAAGGGGTCTCTGTGGGTTTGCAGAAAAATCCAAAGAGTTAAAAAAAACACTCAGGGAGGGTTGAATCCCCACTCCAATATCTTTTGAAATGGCTGCCACAAGGATCTACTCCAGGCCCCATCACATCAACAGTGAGACATAGAGGGACTGAGAGACAGAGGGTGGGGGATGAAGCAAAAAGTAGAACTGGATCTGGGATTGTGAAGGATTCCTCCTGCAGTACAAAGGGGGTTTGGAGCCAGGCCTGGACTAAGATTGCCTGCTCCAGTTTGGGGAATATCTGGAGATTCTGTGGTGAAGTCTGAAGAGTGCAGAGTTTGAGGAAGGGAGAGGCCTCGGCTGGGTATAATGCCACAGTGTCCACCCATTTTCTTCAGGGGGACAGATCTCTATTGTCTGGAGCTCAGTTGTAATTTTCTGGGGGGTCTCCAGGTCCCACCTAGAGGCTGGCAAACCTAGACCTAGCAGCAGTTTCTGGGTGACTTGAGACCACCTGACTTGCATGTTTCAACTGGGCCTGGCTGTTTACTACTGTTCTACAGCAGCCACCCTATGAAAGTCATGTAGTATACTGGTCAGAGCTTCAGAGTAGGGTTTGTGAGACCCAGGCTTAGATCCCCATCTTGCTGTGGGAGTTCACTGGGTGATTTTGGACCAGTCACATACTTTCAGCCTAACCTATCTCATAGGGTTGTTGTGTGGATAAAAGGGAGAGAATAATGTAAACTGCTTTAGTTCCTACTGTGGAAAAAGACCACAGATTTCCTCAGTAGAGTCTGCAGGGAGAAAGGAGATGGAAAGCTAAAGACAGAGGGGCAAATAAAAGTAGGTTGGCCATTGGGTGGAAAAGAGATAGGGATGCCAACTCCATGTTGGGGAATTCCTGGATATTTGAGGGATGGAGCCTGGGGATGATTGGGATTGAGGCGGGGAGGGACTTCAGACAGATCTAGTGCCATAGACTTCACTCTCCAAAGCAGTCATTTCCTCCAGGGGAATTAATGTTGCCAACCCCCAGGTGAGATCTGGAGATCTAGAATTATAACTGGTCTCCAGATGACAGAAATCAGTTCCCCCAGAGAAAATGGCTGCTTTGAAGGGTAGTGTTTATGGTATTATATCTTGCTGAGGTAATTCCCAAGCTCAAATCTCATCCCCCCAAGGCTCAACCTCCAAATATCCAGGGATTTCCCAACATGGAGCTAGCAACCCTAAGAGGAACTGATCTCTATATTTGGGCAATCTGTTGTGATTCCTGGAGAGCAGCTGCTGCCACTGCTGCTGGGGGGGGAAGTAGGTGGGAGGCCCCGGGAGAATGACAGGGGTAGAAAGAGTAATGGGGTGGGGGCAGAAAAGAAGTGACAGTCATGGAGGGAAGAGAGAGACTGTAAGAAAAGGGGTGGCAGGAAGGAGAAAGAATGTGAGAGAAGTAGGGGTAGAGGGGAAGAAGCAGAGGTGGGGGGGAATGTTACAGCTACTCCCACAGGTTTCTCGTGGGTCCCCACTTGTTCAATGTATTACTATACCAGCTTTCACAAACACACAGGCAGCACAACCTCACTGAGATAAATTATATTATTTGTGCCTAAGTCACCATCTGTTTTTTACTTTTGATTGTTATTGTGTCAACCTGTTTTTAATCTTGTTGTTATTGTTTTAATCTTGTTACCTGCCCTGTATCACGACAGAGCCAGGTGGCTGGGCAAAGGAGGAGAGTCCAAGAGGGTGTTCCAAGAGTCAGCCAGGGAAGTTAACAAGAGTCCAAGCAAACAGTTCCAAATACACAAAGCCAAGCCATAGTCAACGTTACCAAGAGTCAGAGTCCAGTATCAAAGTCAGGAAGCGTAGCTGAGGGTCAGGAGCCAGAGGGATCGTCAAAACACGGACCGGATTTCAGGAATCAAGAGATCAGTCAGGAGCGAAGGCAGAGCTAGAGGTGCAAGGCATCTGGTCCATGGACAAGTTTGCCAGCACAGTTTTCTAGCAGCCAACGGTCTGTTCAAATACTGTGCTGGGTTGTTAACTCATTAATAGTCCATTGTGAAGTCCTTGCTCCCATCAATACTCAGGATTTAATGATCGCCGTCCATGCACGCCTGCCTCCTTGCACCTGGCTGCCAGATCCCAGCATCTGCAATCTCTCAGCCAGTCCACAGGTGGCGGCGAGTCGGGTGGTGATTTACTAGGGCCAGGTATTGCCTGATCAGCTTCAGGTGCCAGCAGTCTTGTAGTTTGGAGTTCATCCTCCCCGGCACTTAGGTTTGATGAGGACTCTTGTGCTTACGATGGTGTTAAAGGTGCTGAGTCCTCATTTTCCAGGCTTCCAGGTGCTGGGTCAGGGACAGGTATGACACCCTGAGCCTTGCAGCACGGGGCTGGGCTAAAAGGCTCATAAAATAAATAAATACACAAAAAGGCAAGTAAGAGGCAGAGGTGGTTTGCCAGTGCATTCCTCTGCAGCGTCTTCCTTGGAAGTCTACCTTCCAAGTACCAATCGCACTTAGCAGCCAAGATTTGATGAGATTGGGCTATACCATGCCACCTTCCCTCCTGCTAGCAATATCATTAACACAAGTCAAAGATTTACTTTGCTTTTTCTTTCAGCACACAGATTTGTGCCTTTGGAATCCAATGGCCCATTTTGTGCTCATAACAACAGTCACTTCTAGGAGCCAGCAAGTCAACCTGAAATATGCATGTGGTCTGAAAAGGTGTGTATGTGTGTGTGTGGGGGTGATATCTTCTCTAAACAGCACTTCTGCCTCACTCTCTTCTGCCCCTTGTTTCCAAGAAGACTGAACTTCCAGCAGGGAGAAAACAGTAAGCACCTTTGTTCAAACAGAGTGCAGTATAGCAACAATAGCTATGCGGTTCACTCAGTGTCCAGTCATCCATACAGGCAAGGATAGCTGGGCTTCTAGAAGTGGAAAGAGCACACTCAAATAGAAAATCACACACACACACACACACAATTCCCTTCCCCTTAAGCTCAGATGTATAATGGTTGCCTCTGGTCACTCACTGTCAAAGGAGAGCTATCTACATATGTTCTAAGACACACTCTCTCTCTCTCTGTATGTTTGTGTCAGGGTTGGTCTGTGTTATCAAAAATGAATTCTGGATCTAAATCCTACGCCAGTGTGCTCGCTGATCTCAGTGCACTTTGGATCAGCAGTCTTTATTGTCTGACCTAGGTTTGTGCCCTACCAATCTACAGGCCAAAAACATCCGGCCTTCTGATAAAAGAAACAGTAAGAAATGTCTGTCCCGCATTCCACATTTCCAAAAACACTCTATTGCCATTGCTTGGGCTAAAGCATCCTTTTATTTGTGCGAAGTACAGATACGTACTTTGCACACCATTAAGGAAAAGGCTAGTGAAAGTGCTTGGAGTGCCTTTATTTTAAAAAAAGTATAACTCAGGACTGTGTCATTTTATAGGATCATCCTTTTCAGGAAGTCGCATCTGTCTGTTTAGAAGCTCTTGTTTCTTAAAGAGTTGGTTCCCAATCATATGAAAAGTATCTCTGTCTCTCCTTGTTCTCTAAAATCAGGATTATATTTACAGGATTTTTAAAAAAGGTCTCTGAATTCAAAAAGTTTTTTCCCCCTGTCTTCTCAGTGAGTCAGAGGTAAAGCATGACAAGTACTAATGGAAAATATAATACAGCTGATGAACAGAAGCCCCTATTGCCTTAGCATATATTGAAACAGCAGTGGCTGCAGAGATTTCCACTGATAGCTGGGGAAAGGATTATTCCTGGTAGAATGTAATAATGTCACTTAGAGCATATCACCTCCTGAAGAAATGGGGCACAGCTTTCCTTCATGCTTCTGAGAGATCGCTTCAGCCTGCTTGTGTTTGCATGTGACTGTGTGATATGTGATACACAGAGGTCTCCAACGCTGGAAAAGACGGTTAAGCCCACTTGTAAAAAAAAGGAACAAGGCAAGAGAGCTGTCCAAGGTGCTGAAAGGAATCCCCAGATAAATTTTCACACACATTTTCAATCACATGAAAACATTATAGGTTGGAAATGGACCTTTCCAAGCTGCATGTGAGTGACTGTCAGGTCTAGCAATTTCCCAAGAGGAGAAATTGGTTTGGGCAGAGTCTTAGTACTTAATGCTTTGTACCATGTTTATACTGAATATTTACTGGGGTGGGGGGAGGATGAATTATTAATGTATTGCAAAAAATTAATAAAACATATTTTGAAATTTGGTTTGTATCCTTGCAAAAATATGGTCTGCTTATTGTAAACTCAGAAGGAGCTTTTGGAATTGGTGATCATTGTGGCTTTGTAGAATTATTTTCTTTTTCAAACGCCGTCTGATTGATCTTTGCAGATGTAGTCTCTTTTACATTTAAATTTCTGCTTATTTACAGAACTGGCTATGGGGGGGGGAGTAGCAAAATAATAGAGAAATCCATACAAAAGCATTTGCTTTGTACAAGGCAAAATTCAACACCCATTTTTAAACCAAACAAACATATAAATAAGCCAAGCAAAACAAACACTTCAGGATAGTTTTTATAGCCCTCTTCAGTTGTGCTCACCTGTAGGTTGTGCAGGAATTCCTGGCAGGCAGGCAGATGTGCACGAGTGATGTGAAGGGAACTGTTGAGATACTCCCTGTTTCTCATACAGTTTTCTGCTGGAGCACATAGGGCCTTCTGGGATCCCACGGACATATCAGCTATAAACAGGGGTAGGTATGCAGCTGCCCTGGTTATATACAGTTGATGCAAATGGGCATCTTCCCCACTGGAGGAGATGCATCACATTACCAGCCCTGGGATATGATTGCAACTGGCCCAACATGCTTGAACAATTACCTAGAGGGTTAGATGAGGGCCTATGTAAAGCAGCAGTTGTTAACACTATAATGGCTCAAGGGAATTTCAACTTTCAGAGGCTGATAGCCTCTCAGTACTAGTGCCAGGAGGCAACATCAGGGGGAAGCCCTTGACTTCTGTGCCCTGTTTATTGACCCGCCAGGGCAGCTGTTTGGCCCCTGCATGAAGCAGAATGCTGGACTAGATGAAACACTAGTCAGATCCAGCAGGGATCTTCTTATGATAGCTTCCTCATATTTTTCCCCTCTAAGCATTTCTGTTAGAGTCATCGTATCAATCAGACAACGGGAGAGAGATACCAATATAGAAAGAACTTAGGATGAAAATAGACAAAAGGTAATTTTTCAAAGGAGCAACATTGCCTAGGGAAGAAGGCGAGATGGATTCTCGAGTCTGATTTGTCCTTAGTGTGCTGTGTGTGGTTTTATTGTTACAATTTCTGTTTAAAGTGTAAGACCACCTTTGGAATAAATAAGGAAAGTTACGGCTGCTACGGCTCCTGAGGAACCAATCAGTAAAAGTGGTTTAAGAGTATAATGTAGATACACCCTGTAGGATCCCATTCAAGTTCCAAACGGTTACATCATGATTCTTCTTGGCCATTTCATGCCTGCACAATATGATTTTCAGAATGGCTCTTGGAACTGTTCTG
Source organism: Gekko gecko (assembly GCA_029375565.1). Taxonomy (NCBI): domain Eukaryota; kingdom Metazoa; phylum Chordata; class Lepidosauria; order Squamata; family Gekkonidae; genus Gekko; species Gekko gecko. The sequence continues at coordinate 295,017,892 of JAPDNY010000001.1, read as the reverse complement.
TGTTCTGCAGCCTTACTCCACAAAGTACAATTTGACATTGAATTTAGTGAACATTGACTTCTCCACTCAGTACTTGTTTATGGAGTAGGCTTTTAGGTTCTCTCTTGGTGTTCCTCTAAACAGTCCTCACCCCCCTTGATTCATGAGGTGATTGAGAATCCCTTAGGAAAGATGGCATTTTGTTTTCCTCAACAGTGAACAGATCTTTATTCACTTATTATTCCTCTGAACTTTCCATTTGGTGTCCTTGCGGCATGAGCTGCCAGTCACATCTCCTTTTCAAATGACACCGTATAATAGAATTGATCCTTTAGGTGAGCTGGTCTATTTCTTACACTGCCTGCATATCATCAGATGTACAGTTCTTTTCTTGTAGCCATATGGCATTTAACCTTTACAGAACTCCCAGTACACAGTTGATCCCTTTTGGTTTAGAGGACACATTTCCCCTCTGCTGACAAAAGAATATTGACCTAGCCCTGGAACATTATAAGAGTGCTTAAATTTAGTGTTAGATCTGAAGTTGCGAATGGACTTGCACTGAATTAGAAATAAGTCATCCACTAATTTTCAGCTCTTAATAAGGCAAGCTGTCCTGACTCGGATGGCCCGAACTAGCCAGATCTTGTCAGATTTTGAAAGCTAAGCAGGGTTGATTCTGCTTAGTACTTGATTGGGAGACCGCCACGGGAGTCCAGGGTTATGTGAGGTGGGTGATCAAAAATGGGGATTTTAAAAAAATGGGGATGAATGTGAAGAAAACATGTTAAAAAGTTGTACTGGAATGTGAGAAATTACCTCTCTGCTCCCCCCTTCTGGCATATATTTTTACTACACAAGTTAAGGAGAAGGGATGGAACTGAAAGTCTAAATTAGAATATCCAACATGGATTACACAATGCTCCCCCCCCCCACACACCAGGTTATAGTATCCAAGTTTCTGGAATAAACCAGCGATGACACATTTCCCTCACCTCAGCTTGTGCTTGATATTATTAAACTTTCTTAGCAAGCATTCCGAAACCATCTATTTCCACAGAGTTCTCTTGCGGCTCATAACTTTGGCACATGTGTGCTATGTATTAGTACATTGCCTCTGGATATAGTAGTTCCATTTAGCTTGGTGCTGCATGCATGATCTGATGTCACAGTGAATATGGATGATACACTCTCACAACTGATTGCTGGCAGCTGCCTAGCAGAACGTGGAGACATTTGAACTCAATATTTTATGCACAGCATGAGAACAGAGCAGACCCCGGGAATATGTGCCTTTGGAGTTATGTGATTAACATTAAAGGATACCTGCAGATGGGCCCACAAAGTGGCTGCTTCAAGGCTGACTGATACCAGTGAGAATTTCACTGAGAGCAAGGGGTTAACATTAAAGCACATATATATGCCTACAAATCATCTAACGTTGGATCTCTGATTTTCTGAGTACTGAATATGCACTCGTGGAATTTCATGTGGTATTTCAAGGTAGAGATAAAATCCAATTCTCCTGCTGGCCTTAGTAATTATGCAATTTGATGCCACCAGTAGAACTGAGTAATCACTTTTCATCTTTACTAAGAAGAGAGTAGAGGAAAAGCCAGTGCCCCAGACTCACCTTGGAACCCATTTGCAGGCCCACAGGGACAGAGGAGGAGATGCATGGTTCTGGTGGGCTGGGCAGCGTATCTGGGAATGGGAGGAGATACGGTGCTCTCCATCTCCCCCCCCCACAGCCAGGCCGATCAGGCAGGCCTGTTGTGGTCACTGGGGCCTTGCCACACTGCACAGGTCCTGTTCATCCTCATGGCGCTGGGGCTGGTGCTTGATCCGGCTCTTTCTTCATCAGTCCACATGCTCCCATTCACAGCAGTGGCCCACATTCTGACCTTCCCATCTGGGAGTGCGGCAGGCCTTTCCCCCTTCACATGCTTGCCTTTGCAAGTGAACCAGCTGACTAATGGGCGATCAGCTGTTTGGAGGGGCCTGATCAGCAGCCAGAGCAGCAAGGTCTGGGAGACAAAGTTTCAGTGGTTGGCATCCTTCCCTCTGTGGGAGTTGAGGAAAAGGTGACCTACAAGTGGGGTGACCAGGCTACACAGGTCATGTCACAGGACTGGGCTTTTGCAATGGCAGGCCAAATAGGCCAAGGGAGGATTGGTCAACCTGGGGCTTGCAGGCTCTAAAGGGAGGGTGCAATTTGTGGTGGGGCAGCAGGTTGGCTGCACTCAATTTGCCAACAAATTTGGAAAACACAACAGTGGCCACAGGATTGGAAAAGGTCAGTGTACATTCCAATCCCAAAGAAGGGCAACGTCAAGGAGTGTTCAAACTATCGCACAATTGCACTCATTTCACACGCTAGCAAGGTCATGCTCAAAATCCTACAAGCTAGGCTCCAACAGTACGTGGATAGAGAACTGCCAGAAGTACAAGCTGGGTTTCGAAGAGGTAGAGGAACTAGAGATCAAATTGCCAACATTCACTGGATTATGGAGAAAGCAAGAGAGTACCAGAAAAACATCTACTTCTGCTTCATTGACTATGCTAAAGCCTTTGATTGTGTGGATCACAATAAATTATGGCAGCTTCTTAAAGAGATGGGAGTACCGGACCACCTCACAAGTCTTCTGAGAAACCTGTATAAGGGTCAAGAAGCAACAGTTAGAACCGGATATGGAACAACTGATTGGTTTAGCATAGGGAAAGGAGTACGGCAAGGATGTATATTGTCACCTTGCTTATTTAACTTATATGCAGAGTATATCATGCGAAATGCTGGCCTGGATGAATCACAAGCCGGAGTTAAGATTGCTGGGGAAAAGATCAATAACCTCAGATATGCAGACGATACCACTCTGATGGCAGAAAGTGAAGAGGATCTAAAGAGCCTCTTGCTCAGGGTGAAAGAGGAGAGCGCAAAAGTGGGCTTGAAGCTCAACATAAAAAAAAACTAGGATCATGGCATCTGGCCCCATCACTCCTTGGCAAATAGAAGGGGAAGTCGTAGAAATAGTGACAGACTTCACGTTCCTAGGATCCCAGATCACTGCAGATGGTGACTGCAGCCATGAAATTAAAAGACGCCTGCTCCTTGGGAGGAAAGCGATGGCAAACCTAAACAGCATGATAAAAAGCAGAGACACCACCTTGCCAACAAAAGTCCGCATGGTCAAAGCAATGGTATTCCCCGTAGTAATGTATGGCTGCGAGAGTTGGACTATAAGGAAGGCCGAGCGCCGAAGAATAGATTCTTTTGAACTATGGTGCTGGAGAAGACTCTTGAGAGTCCCTTGGACTGCCAGGAGATCAAATCAGTCAATCCTAAAAGAAATCAACCTTGATTGCTCCCTGGAAGGCCAGATCCTGAAGCTGAAGCTCAAATACTTTGGCCACCAAATGAGAAGGGAGCATTCACTGGAGAAGACCCTGATGCTGGGAAAGATTGAAGGTCAAAGAAGAAGGGGACGGCAAAGGATGAGATGGTTAGACAGTGTCATCGATGCAATGAACATGAAATTGAGCAAACTTCAGCAGACAGCGGAAGACAGGAGGGCCTGGCATAAACTGGTGCATGGGGTCGCGAAGAGTCGGACTCAACTGTGCGACTGAACAACAACAAAGCAGGTTGGCTGCTGCAGTGCCACTTCGTGCTGCAGTGCAGATTCACCAGCCAGGGTATCAACACACTTAGCAGTGTGCAGGATTAAAGGTCTGCTGAGGCATTCCTATTCTCAGCCCCCCCATTTGAATTCCCATCTCCTTTCCAGAGGCAGCTGGCTGGGAAGGTTGCAACATGCTGGGTCAAGCCTAGCCCTCTCCCTCAGGTCCAGCCTTCAAAGAAGACCCCTCAGCAGTCCAGAATTCAGGTGATATCCCCGCTGCAGACCAGAGCTGGAGTGTGATGGCCAGGGTTTCAGGAACCTCCAAGGTGGCACAGTTTCAACAGGCACCAAGGCAGTCAGGAGCACAGTCTTCTGAGAGCCAAAGCAGTGGACAGCGCCACCCTTCAAGCCCTTCCACAGGCCTTGGAATGGTTCACAGAGTGCATGGGCCACTATGATAACCAACCAACCGACAACAGGCAGGTAGGACAGACTGAGGAGCTGATTCAGACAGGCCCTGTACCTCTAGGAGGAAGACCTGTCCAGAAATGTCAGTGTGGCCCCAGGGGTGGGACCTCTCTTCCTCCAGCAATTCCAGTGGCTCCAGCAGCTCAGGGGAGTGCCTGGCTGGGCCATACAGGTCACCAAAAAAAGGGTCCTGGCAAGAGGAAGAAGACTAAAACAGCTTCATGCATCACAGAGGACCCAGACAGTGGTGGAACATCAGGTGAGTCCGCACCAGAGGATGACTGTAGGGAAACCTCCAAGGACTACTGCCATGTATGTACCAGGGTCACCGACTTGGGCACTCTGGCACAGGCTCAACCCCCAGAAAGAGAAAGGTGGCCCGGGGGCTGTTTGGATGAGTGATGATGACACTGACCTTTCCTCCATTATTTCTGCTTTTGGATATGGGAGGACCCCCCCTCGTGCACCTACCTGTCAGAGAAAATCAGGGACCTTATCCTAGATGGGTTTTATGTAAATGTTTTTTTCCTTGCTAAAACCTGAAGAAGAGGAAGGGCATAGCGGGTGAACCTTTAAAAGAGATAGAAAAGGGGGAAAGAAGGATGAGGCAGAGCACACATTAGCCAACTGGCTGGTCGGCTACTCAACCTTTATGGCGGTAGCCTTGTTGGCCTATCCAGAAAGCGGTTGGCACCTAAACAATCATTTAGGCAATGTTTTGTGAGCACAGGGTCTGGCAGGCGAAGCAGTGGCAATGTTCTATAAGGAGATGTTTCACAGTGAAAAGACCAGATGGGATCTGGTTAATGATAAGTTATGGTTAATGTTGGTGGTCCTGAAAATGCGGGGCAGGTTAGACACATCCAAGCTGGCAAAGTGAGGTGCCAGGCATGATTTGCCTTGCAGGGTATGCTGGGGGTTTAATCAGGGTAGTGCTCATTGTAAATTCAAGCACAGGTGTGAGCTATGCCTGGGGCAGCATTCCAGACTGTTCTGTTCCCACCCTTCCTCTGGCCAGTAGCTCTTTAGAGGGGGCAGACCCTCTTCCAACGGCAGCTCTCACAAGGAAGGGGTATCATGGATCATCCTCCAACACCTCCAGCAGGAAATGAGCACCTGACATGAGGATGGGGAATGGCTCTCACCCTCATTAGGCTGCAAGCTCCCTATGATGGACCCCAGCACTTCCCCACTATCAGGCAGGTTTTCCTGCCAAAAATTTGTTCCCATCTGGGACTGAGAAGCCCCAAGTAGCATGGCTTTAAAAGTCTGTCTGTACACACAAGGCTCAGGGCAGTGAACAACAATATAAAACAGTTATGGTTTTAAAAGTCTGTCTGTCCCACCCCATCATGAAGATCTAATTTGTCTTTTAGCCCAGCCCAGGAACTTGATGGGATAAGCAGGAGCCCTCTTGTTTTCCCCTGCTTCAGACAGTATGACATTCAAACAAGAGTAATGATTTTATTTAACAGACAGGGATTGTATAGGTGTAGTCAGGGGCAGTGTCTCCTCTAAGCTGAGTTAATGTGAGCTAGCTCACAGTTCTTTAGCCTCCGGTTCACACATTTTCATCTTAGCTCAGGAAGGATGGCTCCAGAGCAAACTAATTTATGCAGTAGCCAAATTGCTCGCTCACAACTTTAATGCCAGTAGCTCACAAAGTAGAATTTTTGCTCACAAGACCCCACAGTTTAGAGGAAGCATTGATCAGGGTTGGAAATGCTGAGGTAAAAATTGTTGGTAGTACAGATTATACTTTTTTAACAATCCAAATTGTGTTGTTGAAGCTTATTTTTGTATATTCTTGGATCTTAACAGTGAGAGGTCTTTGTGTATTTTAGTTACAGGTACAATGTTTCTTCATATAGTTGAGAGCCAGTTTGGTGTAGTGGTTAAGTGTGCAGACTCTTATCTGGGAGAACTGGGTTTGATTCCCCACTCCTCCACTTGCACCTGCTGATGTGACCTTGGGTCAGTCACAAGCTCTGGCACAGCTGTTCTCTCAAGGATGGTTTCTGTCAGAAGTTCCCTCAGCCCCACCTACCTCACAGGGTGTCTGTAGTGGGGAGGGGAAGGGAAAGGAGTTTGTAAGCTGCTCTGAGACACCTTTGGGCAGTGAAGGGCAGGGTATAAATCCAATCTCTTCTTCTTCTTCTTCTTCTTCTTTCTATGACTCTTCAGGTTTCCTGGAGATGGTCTATTTATTTGTGTACCTACATTCTCCTCATTTTGGAAACCACAGTTTATTTCTACATCCAGATGTGTCTAAATCTGATTACCTTCACAACAGAGCAGGGGTCTGTATAACTGGGCAGAAATTATTATTCTTCTCAGAAGATATAACCCTTTTCTTTTGGTCTGAATGGGAATTTCAACATATTACCCAATTACTCTCGCCAAAATCTCAGTCCCAGTTCTGGTGTCTGTGTAATCATACTTCAGCTAAGGCTGACTCTTAGACATTCAGTTCTTCCTCAGAACTGTTGGAAAACAGTTAAGGCAAGGAGTCGTTCCCCTTCACTCCAAAGGTGAACCTGTCTGACTGACTCCAACTGACTCCAGTTGCTTCAGCATGTTCTGTTTTAACTGTTTTATAGATTTATGAATGTGTTTTATATTGTTGTTCACTGCCCTGAGCCTTGTGTGTACAGGGGAGGACAGTCTAAAAGTCTAATTTAATAAACTGACTGATTGTCTGACTTCCAATGGACCAACTGGCTGAAAGACTCCAAAAAGACCATGCCCTCAGCACTCAGCTAATCATATAGCTCTCCTCAGCTGACACTGTCCAATCAGAGGAGGGGAGCAGCCTGTCACTCAAGAACTTCATTCCAGTGGAGAGTTAACTCTTCATCTCCTAGCTCTCTGAAATTGCTGCACTAGGAAACCTGTTGTTATGCAGTCAATCACACCGTCCACCCTCTCCTTGGCTGTTATCCACATCGGTCAGCAGCTTGGGGGATTGGCTAATCTGTCATTTATCATACCCAGGGCTTTTTTGGTAGGAAAAGCCCAGCAGGAACTCATTAGCATAATAGGCCATACCCAACAGCAGAAACACATTAGCATATTAGGCCACACCCCCATGTTACCAGAAGTGTGGTCATCCAGCCACACCCACCTTTTGCTTCTTATTCTGTTTACCTTGTTTGTTGTCAAAACCCAGGGCTTTTTTTGTAGCAGGAACTCCTTTGCATGTTAGGCCACACATCCCTAATGTAGCCAATCCTAATGAGTTCCAGCTGTTGGGTGTGGCCTATTATGCTAATGAGTTCCTGCTGGGCATGGCCAACTTGGGAGCCAGTCGGAACTCCGTTCCTGCCCCAAAATAGCCCTGATCATACCCCAATGGTAAATGATGTCATTCCTCCTGAAATCTGCTCTGTTAAGTATGCCTCCTTTGACCATGCTGTGGGCTTAGTCAGATCCTGTGGCCCAGGGGCCCTCATGGCTAAATGTGATATCAAATCAGCCTTTAGTTTGCTACCAGTGCACCCCTGGGATTTTTGTTTCTTGGGCTCTAAGTTTTAAGGATCATGGTACGCAGACAAGGCCTATAGGGTGCTCTGTTGCATCTGCCATGTTTGAGACCTTTAACACATTCTTGGAATGGGCTAAAAAGAGCAGGGTGGGTAATCCCCATATTACATATTACCTTGTTGATTTTCTGTTCATGGGCCCTGTGGGTAACTTGGCCTGCAACAAGCTTCTCATGACATTTCAGTCCCTTTCAGCAGTCCCTCCAGACATTAACAGATCTCATGACATCAAAAGTTCTGGTAACAGCCCCTGACTTTGTAAAACCTTTCACTGTAACCATAGATCCTTCAGAAGGGACAGTATTGAGTCAGTGTGGCCTGATAGACAGACACATGTAGTATTATTCCTGAGCTTGAAGCTCCTGGCCAGGGAACAACACCTTTCAACCATGGAGGAGTGTTTGGCTATTGTGTGGGCTCTAGGGAAAATAAGGCCTTATGTTTACCCTACACAGAGATCATTCTTCAGTGTGCTGTTTCCACAACACTAAGTGCAGTAATATCAGACTGCTCTGGTGGAGTTTGCTTTCACAAGACTTTGATTTTGACATAATTCATGTCCATGGGCATGAAAATGTGGTAGCTGACACTTTATCCAGGAGGATGTAAGATTAATGATGTGGTCTGTACCGAAAGAAACGAATGGTTGGTGTATATATGTAAATATGAAAAGTGTTATTGTACCATTAACTATTTTCTTATTCAGTTTTGGTAAACCAATGTTTGTATTACTTGTAAATATTACTAGGATATAATAAAAAGTAGGCGTGACTCATTGACCAGGCAAAAAAGGTCTCACCTGTGTCAATGAGTTTCTGAAGGGGGCTCTGTGATGGACAGAAGGGTGTCTTGTCCCTGTAGGGGAAAAGAGTCACTCACTTGAGCCTATGGAAGTGTTGCTCCAGAATTCAATCACCTTTCAGAAGAGGGATGGAATGTTGGAGGGAAACACATCAGCAGTTCAGTTGAGTTCTGCATCAGGGAGAGAGCAGTGAGAGCTCAGGTCTGGCTCAGGAAAACAGCAGACAGAGTGAAGGGAGGCTCTGCTTGGTAATGTGGCAGAGTGGTTTGGCTCTACTTCTGACAGAGAATAGAGTACCCAATTGTTAGGCCTGTCTCTAGCAATGAGAGGACAGACTGGTGTGGGTGGAATCATGTGTGTTTATGTGTGTTAGGATCCAACCTAGCAGCTCATCAGTGAAAGCCTGTTTATGCTTGAAAGTATTAAAGAAAATTGAAACTACTCTCTCAATTAACGTGTTTCAGCCAGGTTTCTCTTTTGTCTGTCTGGAGACGTATGCTGCTGATCTTTTACTTGAAACCTACTTATAAATAAATAAATAAATCTTATTTGTTGTTAATATATAATTCCTGCCTCAGTTCTATATTCTACTCTTGTTCCACAAAACTTACCTCACAGCAGTGAACCCAAATCGTAGACACTTGCTACCTTTAGAACACCTGGTAACTTGAGGGGAAGGTTTAGGGTTTAAAAACAAACCTGGTTTCCACAAAATCATAGGAGGCTGTGTGTCATTTGACAGAAATGGCCCATCACAGCACATATTAGAGTAGACTGCCAATTAAATCAATGCCTACTGCCTACACAGCAGCAACAACAACAATAAAAGAACTTAACATTGAGCATGTGCTGCTGAAAACTAAATTCGGAACTTAAAAAGGAAGCGTGTCCTAACTACAGGATTACAGTCCATGGAAATATCACCTCTCAAGCCAGGGATAGGCCCAACAATTGTCCTCTGAGAAGTGTTAACAGTGAATATTTGCTGAATCCTGACATGTTAGTAGATAGGTTTTTCTTTCTTTCTTTTAGAACTAGATATATTGTAGAGGCATGAAAAGGAAACCGGTAGCCGGTCTAAGACCATTTTTCATTTGTGATAAAATTGTGCAAAAGTTATGGCTTTTTGATGAATGGCAATAAAAGAAACGTTGAATACTAATGATAATTATCCAGTGCTTTTATTGCATAGTAATTGATCTCAATATGACTTGTGGTTTCCCAGACTACCTTTGCTTTGAAGCTGAAGTGTCCTTATTGCCTATTAAACCTCCTGGGGGCCAAGCTAAAATGAATCTGCTCCAGCTGTCTTTAAAAAGTATCTTCTGATAATTTGATGGTTGAAGCTTGATTATTTTGCAAGCTGATTATTGACAAATAGCATTTGGTACCAGGCATGGAATTATATTAACTCCCCAATGGGCAGTGCAGTCCTCAACAGAGTTGTACCCTCCTAAGCCCTTTGACTTCTGTTTTAGGACTCCCCTGTAAATGTGATATCCAATGTACCACTGCACTGAGTACTCCAACAGTTGTTGAAAAGAATTCTTTTTTTACAGGTGACATATAATAGGGTGCACTGTTTGATAGATGTGACAATGGCCTTCAACTGTACTTACAAAGTGACAGAGGGAAATTAATTAAAAGGTGTCATTCAAAGGTAGAATTGAAAGTCCAGTTTTCAAAATTACAATATTTTGGACAATATCAAGGGTGTGCCTTCAGATCTACCCGTGCCAAAAATATTTCAGCTTCCCAAATGTACCCAGGTTTTCTTGGGAAAACCACAGGAAAAAGTCCTGTGAAAATCCCGGACATATTTGAGAATTACCGGTAGATCCAAAAGTAGCAGAGAGGTGGCAGCAAGTTGGCTTGGGGTTGGCTTCTTGTGCAGCCTGGTTTAAACCCGGCTACCAGAGAAGCCACCCTGGACAGGTCTCCTTGTGTTGGGGAGAGACCCCTCCATGGCATGCAGGTCCTGGGGTCAGCTTCTCCTGCAGCGCAGTTTAAACTGGGCTGCTGGAGAAGCCATCTGAACAAGGTCTACGTGCCATGGGGATAGAGCTCCCCACAGCACACGGATCCTGGGGCCAGCTTCTCCTGCAACACAGTTTAAATCACACTGCAGGAGAAGCCACCCCTGCCAGATCTGCATGAGATGGAGAGAGACCTCCCTGTGGCATGCAGATCCTGTGGCCAGACTCTCCTGAAGCGCGGTTTGATTCATGCTGCAAAAGAAGCCATCCAAGCCAGGTTCTGCATGCAGCAGAGAGAGATGTCCCCATGGCATGCAGATCCTGGGGCCAGCTTTTCTTGCAGCATGGTTTAAACTGTGCTGCAGGAGAAGCCAACCCAACCCTGTGATCTATCTGGCTTTTTTCCCTCAGGTCTATTGGACCCACAAAACTTCAGGATTTCTGAAAAATCCTGGATCCTAATTCCATACTGGTATTGGGATCCAGGATTTTTAGAATACCCCCCCCGTCCTATGGACCCAAACTAAAAAATGTTGGTTAAAAAAAATTGCACACCCCTATATTTCCCACCAGCACAAAACAAGATTTAGACCCAAGCCTATATGAATGCAATTCATATGAATGACATACATTGTATTTTTTAAAATACTGTATCAATCCTGTCCTATTATATAATTGAATAGCGGTCTGGCAAGATTCTATGCTTGGAAAAATCAGTTCGCTCCCTGATATGTCACTCAGAAGCTGTCCCTATCCACTAGCTGCGTTGCCTGAGTTCTCTCCCACCCACTGCAGCCTAGGCCACTCTTCTCTGATTGGGCCAGCATTTCAAGCTCATTTGCATATGGAAGCTGATTGGACTTCACTCCATTCCGCACCTCAAACTCCCCCCCCCCGCAAGACAGTTGGAATTGTCAGTTGCTTATGCAACCTGCTTTATTCTGAGGTGAAATATGCTGTGCAGCTGACTTTCCCCTAGGGTTGCCAACCTCCAGGTGGGACCTGGAGATCTCCCATTGTTACAATTGATCTCCAGATGACAGAGATCAGTTCTCCTGGAGAAAATGGCTGCTTTGGAGGGTAGACCCTATGGCATTATACCCTGCTGAGTCCTTCTGCCCCCCAATGCTGCTCTCCACAGGATCCACCCCCGAAATCGCCAGGTATTTCCCTACTTAGAACTGGCAACCCTAATTTCCCCTCAGTGCCCATTGGTAGGCAACCAAGCTTGGTCCTGTCACCTGTTTTGGCCTTTGGGACAAAACTCCTTGGGAGCCATTTTTGATAGGGTTGCCAACTCCAGATAGGAAATTATTGGAAATTTGAGGGATGGAGCCTGAAGAGGGTGAGGTTTCAGGAGGAGTGAGACCTCAGACAGGTACAATGCCATAGACTCCACCCATCAAACTAGCCAGTCCATCCTTGGGAACCATTGTTGCCAATCTCCAGGTGGGGGCTGGAGATCAATCAGAATTACAACTGCTCTCCAGGAGGCGGGTGGGGGGGGGGAGAAGATGGAAAGCTGAAGTCAGGGGGCAGATAATGGTAGGCTGACAATTGGCTGGGAGGGAGATAGGGTTGCCAACTCCAGGTTGGGTAATTTCTGGAGATTTGAGGGGTGGAGCCTGGAGATGGTGAGGATTGAGGAGGGATGGGGTCTCAGACAGCTACAATGCCATAGACTCCACCCTCCAAACCAGCCAGTCCCTCATGGGGAACCATTGTTGCCAATCTCCAGGGGAGGGATGGAGATCATGCAGAATTACAGCTGCTCTGCAGGAGGGAGGGCAGAAGTCAGATGAAGTCAGAGGGGCAGATAATAGTAGGTTGATGGTTAGCTGGGAAGGAGATGGGGTTGCCAACTCCAGGTTGGCAAATTCCTGAGTATTTGAGGGGTGGAGCCTGGAGAAGGTGGGGTTTAAGGAGAGGTTGGACCTCAGGCAGGTAGAATGCCATAGACTTCACCCTCCAAACCAGCCATTTCCTCCTGGGTAACAATTGTTGCCAATCTCCAGGTGAGAGCTGGAGATCACTCAAAACTACAACTGCTTTTCAGGTAGCAGAGATCAGTTCCTCTGGAGAAAATGATGGACTCTGTCATTATACCCTGCTGAGGTCGCCACAGCAAATTCACACTGTGTGCCCAAAGCCAGGGCCCTCTCCCAGAGCCTTTTTCTAGAGCTCGTTGTATTTATTTCCACAACGGACCTTATTCCTAGTTGTATATAAAAGCCATGCAAGATGCATACGCAGTACAAATACATGTACAAAACCAACCAATGAAACCAACAGAATAGTGAAATGCACTCATCCCTAATTCTGTGATCAACATAAGGTACTAATTTGTATACTAGAGAAGTCCCCAATAGTTACCTAGGGGCACATCATCTCCTTCCTGAACTTCACCCCTTGAGATTTCTGAGGTCCCGCTAAAAATAATGTCTTATATAGAGGCTGCAATGGCTCCATGAGATACAAGGCCTTTCCTTCAGAAGACTTCTCCTTCTGGCTCCCTCTCTGTCAGCCTTCTGATTTATTTATTTAAAATATTTATATGCCTGCCTTTCTTCTGAGGATCTCAGACTCCAGGATGGGTGTTTCATATTTTGAGTCAGCTCACAAACTTCCTTTCTCTATCTATTGCTATTTTATTGCTTTTGGAAGGCCTGTTATTTGGGGTTTTTTAATGCTTTGTCATTTAATGTAGTCTAGACAGGGTACTGAAAGTAGGGTTGCAACTCAAACTCTATGGTTTTACCATAGAGGTTTCGATGGAATCCTAGAGCATCTGTCAAATG